>JARWLC010000001.1:156869105-159269105 GCA_033318265.1 Phyllotis vaccarum | reverse complement strand
ATGTGTGTGTGTGTTTTGCAGATCAAACTCAAGGTTTCCACATGTCAGCCCTCTCCAGCTGCTTTCAAATCCAACTCCCACAAATTGTTCTCTGACATTCACTGTAGCATTGCACAAACATAATATTGTACACACACACACACACACAATGTTAATGCAATTTAAAAAATTGTTTTAAAATGCAGAATTCAAGGCCCCATTCCATATGTGCCCAGGCAGTCTGCATTTTAACAAGAACACAAGAAAATGGAGCATGTATCTGCTTGAGGCACACTGGTGGGTGTATCAGAGCACTGCCACCCAGAAGTCTCACCTGGTTTTGGCGGCCTGTGGATTTTGTTCATAACTGGGGCTTCATCCCTCTAAGACACCAGGGCTCAGGCTGTTCCCATTGGGGAGGCTTTCAGCAGCTGGCCACTTGCCAGGTGCTCTGGCAGGTCCTCAGCACAGGAGACAGCTCACTTCCTCCTCTTGGAACTGCTGGGGCAGCTCACAACAGAAACATCTGAGTTCTCCACTGCCTCGAAGTAAATTCTTTCCAACACAAGTAAAGATGTGTCTGTCCAGATCAGGTTTCTTTGGAATTGGTATTTATTTACCCACCCACCAGGGCTTCTGGGCACCTGAAGCCTAGTGGTAGAAGTCAGGGAGAAAGAGTTGGGGGAAAGCCAACAGCTTAGCTGTTACTGCCTCTGCGTCTTTGGTCCTCCTGGAAATCTTCCAGGCCACATCTGGAAACCACATCTGGAAGCCATGATGTAGCTGGAGTTTTCAGAACAGCAAAGAGGAAGGAGGGGAAACTGTACTGACGTCAGTACAGACCACCCAGGAGCCTTTAGCCAGGGCACTAAATGGGAGGGGGGGTCTTATTTCCCATCAAACTCCTGTCCCAACTTCAGCTCTGATTCCAGTACCTGAGGAGGACAGAGTCAGCTCCAGCCCATCACCAGATACTCATGCCATCCTGAGCCCTCTTCCGGCCTAAGCTACAGGGACTCTGATAAAACTGAGCGGCCCTCCTCTGTGGATCCTTCTTCTCTCCCTGACTCCTAATAGCAGGCCTCCCCCAAACAGATCCCTTCTTCTTCCCCATTCTTCCCTAGGTCCCTCCTCTGTGTGGCTAATGTTTCTGGGGAGTGCGGGAACATAAATTCATGAATAAATGTGCAGTTCAAAAGCTTTAAAAGATGTTTTTCCCCCTAGTAAGGCTTTCTTGGCAAGCTTAGAATTCCTTCTGTTATTCTATAGCAATCAATAAGACTCAGAAAGGGCCAGACAAAAATCTCTCAGCCTGAAGCATCAGTGGCCTCGGGGCTGAGAGCTCACCTGAATTGCCATCTACCAGAGACTCACATCTTCCCAGTGCTGGGAGCAGAATCATCTAGAACATCAGATAGGTCTTTTTTGTCCAGCAGCCACTTGCTGACATCCCCAGTGCTGTAAATAGTTATGGCCTTTCACTGACCCAGAGGCTGCAAATTCAGAGACCTGTTCCGTCTGGATCCCTTAAAGCATCCCCTACTCTTGCTCTACCCGTCCTGGAATACAGGCAAACCTCACAGCTCTTACTAAAGAGTCACTACTGAGATGAACTCCCAGGTTCAAGTTTCCAGTTGCTTGGACTCTTCTAATCTCATGTCCATCAGAAAAAAATACTGTTATTATATTAATAAATTCAAAAATGGTTAAAACCCAAATGAATAAACTCCACAAACTTAGCCTTGACCTTAACCGGCAAAAGTTTTCTATATCTACAGATGATTGGTAAAGATCCCCTATGTTTTCTCTTTTGATGCCTCTGATAAGACCTTTAATAAATATTTTGCTTTTTATAATGCTAAGACCCCTAATTATTGGCAAGATCACTCACTTTATAAAACAACAAATAAACTCCTTGGCTGCCAAGCCCATACAAGTCCATTACCACAAGCTTGACCTTGCTGACCAAGGTCCTCCAAAACTTTCAAATAATAAGCCTCCTTTAAAGGATGCATAGCATTCAAATCTATGCAAGCTCACTTATAAACAGCTTAAACACCAATATAAAATACAGGACAAAAACACTACCAAAAATACCCTGCCTCTGAGTCCCCTATAAGACATCCCCGATTACATAAAAGTTAGTGTCTATAGGCGTTTTTTTCAACAAAAAAAAGAGCACCCAAGGCCTCTCCTCCCACAAAAAGCATCATAAATACTCCTTTCTCAAAAGATCAAGACAATGCCTCCCCTCCCTAGTTAAGGCCTGCTATCAAAGACAAAAGTACCTTATCACACTAGACCTAAAAACTAACAAAAAGGGAGATTCCAGGAGTCAGAAAAGCCTGAGCAGTGGCAATGCCACACATACATACACTTACATTCTCAGGTGGTTTGTTCCACAACAACAACAACAAAATTAATAAGCCCTTGTATCTGTGCTATCAAAGACTTCCCAGAGTGAGCTCTGCACTGCAGGTAACACGCTTTCCTAACAAAGATCATAGTCCACAGGTTTCTACAAAGCCTAGACTCCACAGCATCACAGCTTGATTCTGCTTCTTCCCATCCTTCACTCATTAGCCTGGTCCCTAGCCCTACCCTAAATACCAAGTCATCATCCTTTGCCATCTCTCAAAAATCATCCTTCCTTCAGTTCCAGATCTACATCTCTTTGCTGTGGCTTTTTGTTGTTGTTATATTTCAGTTCCTTGACTAGAACACTTCACCCTCATTATCCAGGAGCAGAACATAGCTCAGTCCCTGCAGCATCCCTATGAGATGGAGGCCCACCTCCTCTTTTGGGAAGATAAACATGGCATACACTCTTTGGACACCACCATAAAGACCTCTGAGTCACAGTCGACCCTCTACCCAGAGGTGCGAGGAGCAGGCTTCAAACTTCCTGCCTTCGTTAGGATTTCTATTGCTGTGATTAAACGCCCTGACCAAAAGAAATTCAGGGAAGAAAGGGTCTATTTCATCATACAGATTGGAGTCCATCATCCTGGGAAGTCAGGCTAGAAACTCAAGCAAGGCAGCAATGTGGAGGCAGGAATTGATGCCAAAGTCATGGAGGCGTACTGCTTACTGTCTTTCCCTTTATGGCTTGCTCAGCCGGCTTTTTTATACCATTTATAACCACCTGACCATGAGTAGTGCGACTCACAATGGCCAGGACCCTCTCATGCCAATTATTAACCAAGAAAATGCCCTCACAGTTCTCCCCATAGGCTAATCTAATGGAGGTATTTTTCTCAGTTGAAATTTTCTCTCCCAAAATAACTGTAGATTGTGTCAAGTTGACCAAAGCGAACCAAACCAAACCAAACCAAACCAAACCAAACCAAAACAACCACAACTAGCCAGCACAATTAACACCTTGCCAACTTGACACATGAACGCGTCACTATTCAACTGGAATGTTCCTTTCTTATTTGTCCCTCGGATGGTATGTTAATATTACTATCATAATACAAAAAATTCCAGCTTTTAAAATTCCACAATATTTTACAAATCAAACATTTTAAAAGTCCAGTCTCTTCCAATGTTTAAAGGCCTTCTAAGATATCCAAAGTCTCTCTAAAATTCCAGAGACTCTAAACTGTGGGCTTCCATAACAAAAAATAAGTTAAACACTTTCTTATTTCTTATTTCAAGAAGGAAAGGCCAGGACACATTTACAATCAGATCAAATAGGAGCTAAAGTTTGGGGCCTCATGACTGGGGTCCACTCACGATCGTTGGGGTGGCAAAGGGTAAGGGTAGCTCTACTTCTTAGATTCTGTGATCCAAACTGCATGGAGCTTGTCATTTAGGCTCGGGCCAGATCTGCTCCATGGCTGCCGCTGTCCTTGGCACCCGTTCCATGCTATTAGCAGCTCTAAAACATTGGGTTCTCCACTGAAACTGGGCTGCACCTTTACCAATAGCCTCTCCTCAGCATCTCTAACCTTGCCGTGTAGTGCCAAGCCAAACTTTCTCTCCATGGCCCCTTCAATCCTGGGGCTTCTGTATCACATTCCCTCCTGACCTCTCTTGGCACAAGCCTCGGCTGCTCTCCATGACTCCTTTATGCCTTCAAAGCCAGTACTACCTGGGAGATTATTATACATTACCAAGCTTAGTTTCCAGCACAAGGTACAACCTTGGTCACCCCTGACCATAGCCTCTGTGTGCTTACCCTGAGAAGACACTCCCCAGAAGACTTTACCTCAACATTGTTGGTCTCTTTTTAATCACGACTTATTTCTAATTGGCACAAATTGTGCCAGCAAAGCAAAGATTTCATCTTAGTGGTGCTGGCCCGTTTTTAATCACAGCCAATTATTCAGTTCCAGCTGACCAGAACCTCAGATTCTTAATTCAAAAGATCATTCAAATAGCTCTGTTAGTCTTTACTTCCCTATGAAACTCCACATCAGGACTCTACCACCTGCATTGCCCTCAGCATCATCTTCTAAGTTCCCACAATAGCTCATTAAGCTCTAAACACTCAGTGGCTTTGCTATCCTAAAGGCCTTTCACAATCCTCCCCAAAACATAGTTCTGTCACCACAATACGAAACTCTTGGTACCTTAGTCTGGGTTTCTGTTGCTGTGATAAAACACTGTGGTAGTTAGAATGGAAATGACCAAAAGGCTCATAGGCACTGGCATTTGGGGGAGGTATGGTCTTGCTGGAGGAAGTGTGTCATTGGGGGTGAGCCTGGCCAGCGTGACTCACTTGCTTTTCTCACTACCTGTGGATACAGACTTGGAATTCTCAGCTACCTTTCCAGCATCATGTCTGCCTTCATGCCATCATGCTTCCTGCCATGATGATAATAGACTAAACCTCTGAACTCTAAGCCAGCCCCAATTAAATGTTTTCCTTTATAAGAGTTGCTATGGCCATGGTGTCTCTTCACAGAAATAGAAACCCTAAGACAAACACCATGGCCAAAAGCAACTTGGGGAAGAAAAGGTTCATTTCATCTTAACAGATTATAGCTCATCATCCAGGAGAGTCAGGCCAGGAACTCAAGCAGGCCACGAACGCAGAGACAGAAACTGATGCAGAGGCCATAGAAGAGAGCTGCTTACTGGCTTGCTCTATGTAATTTGCTCAGCTTACTTTCCTACACCATCTAGGACCACATACTCAAGGGTGGCACCACCCACAATGGACTGGGCCCTCTCATGTTAATCATTAATCAAGAAAATGCCCCACAGGCCAATCTTATGGAAGTATTTTCTCAGTTTTGGTTCCTTCTTTTTGGATGAATCTAGATTATGCCAAGTTGATGAAAAGCTAGTGAACACATTTCCCAGATACAGATAAGTAGGATACCCAAGGGGGCACATGCATATGTAGCTCATAAATATGGGTAACTTAGAGTCTGTAGATCTCCCTTGACCATTAGGAGATAGGAGCCAATAGGTAAAGTCTTGTTCTTCAGAAGAAAATTCTGAGATATTTCAGAAGGCTTCTTGGGGACAGTCATGATACCATAGAGCCCCAGCCACCCACAATGTCAGCCAGCTTTCTTCAAAGATTCAGTCCCCTGTCCATCATTCCTGCTTCCTTGAGTCACGTTCTCAGACGAACTACTTCACAAATCTTTTCCTCAAGCCCCCCCTCAGAAGATTCAGGCCAAGATAACAGCCAAATGTCAGAAAGGTTAAGTCATTTATTTGAGATCACATAGCTTACACATGCTTGATTACACTAACAGAAAAGGTGAGAATCTATAGAGTCTAGATCATTTAGGATATGACAATCACCATTGATCACATGCAGTCATATGACAAAAATGGAGAAAACAATGACACCATTTATAAGTGGCTAAACCAGAGAGATCTGATTAAGTCACATTTACACAGCCAATGTTGCTTGGTTAGTTGATCAATGCTTCAGCATGCCTCTGAGGACATAAACAGAAAAGTAGGCATAAATAAGTCAGATTAATTTTTTTAGACTTATTTATTCGATCTTATGTGTAGAAGTGCTATGCCTACATGAATGTGTACATGGTTTATGTGTGCAGGCTTTTCACAGAAGTCAGAGAAGGCATTGGATCCCCTGGAACTGGAGTTACAGATAGTTGTACAATGCTATTAGATGCTGGGAACTGAATCTGGGACTTCTGAAAGAGCAGCCAGTGCTCTTAACTCTACAGCCATTTATCCAGCTCATCACATTTGATTTTTAATAATTCAGTTATGTAGCCAGGTGTGAGGTACACATCTCTAATCAAGCACTAAGGAAGCAGAGGCAGGTGGATCTTAGTGAGTTCAAGGCCAGCCTGGTCTACAAAGTGAGTTCCAGGACAACCAGGGCTACACAGAGAAACCCTTTCTCAAAAAACAAAAAAGTTAGAATATTACAGCTAGGGCTTCAGATCCTTTGCCTTCATCTCTGTTCCCCTGCGGCAATGATCTTTTCTATGCACTTTCAGCCGCATTAGATATTGTCTCATATACATGAGCTCACATTCTAGAAGTGTGTTCTGCAGCGTGCATTTTCATTTAGTAACTTGTCTTGGAGATTTCTTTCATATCACGTATTTAATCTAGAATGTGAATAAACCATAGTTTAGACACTTTCCTTTTAGTAGACATTTAGGCTATTTATTGTTAAGCTGGTTTCTACCATTCCTAACATTGATGCAACCCGAGTTGACTTTTCAAAGTCTCAAACAACTGACATTGTTTGCCTTATTTGTAGGCGGAGTTTTCCTATCCTGACCACCTGCTCCCAAATAATCCCTCTAGAGGCTTAATATTATGACACATTCATCTCCTGCTCCCTCTGCTCTGGGTCGACTCCTCTGGCTCCGCCCTCCCTCATCCCATCATTCTCTGTTTGTCTTCCCTTCCTAATTTTATCCTGTTCAGTTATTGGCCAGTCAGATTGTATATTAAACCAGTCATAGTGACATATATTCATACAGTGTACAGAAGGATTATTCCTCAGCACTTACCTGCATACCTCCATCCCCTGCTTGACCCAGTTAACTTTGAACTCTGTAAATCAGGCATTAGAACCCAACAAGCAAAAAAAGGGGGGAGGGGCAAGAATAATCAGGGCCAGGGCCAGAAGAGATCAGGCACCCCGGTAGAGAAGTATACTGGCTAGCTGTTTATCAACTTGACATGAGAATGAAGGAGAGGGAGCCTCAAGGGAGAAAATGCCTCCATCAGAATGGCCTTTAGCAAGTGTGTGGAACATTATCTCAATTAATGATTGATGTAAACGACCCAGCCCATTGTGGGTGCTGCCATCCCTGGACATGAGGTCTTTCATTCTATAAGAAAACAGGCCAAAGCTGTATGGTGTCGGTGCACACCTTTAATCCCAGCACTCCAGAGGCAAGCCTGGTCTCCACAGCAAGCTCCAGGACAGCCGGGACGAGAGAAGAGGCTGTGATCAGAAGCATGTCCTCTGAAAGAAGAGACGGAATGAACAGGGGGGCAGAAAGGACTCTTTTGGATGCTAGAAGATGCTATACATCGATCTCGGTGGTGATTATACAAGTATATAAATGGGCAAGAAAAAGAAATCACTAAACTAAGTCATTCAGATGCGTAAGTCTGTGAACTAAAATGTGATCTCTTAAAAGGCGACAGTGAAAACGGCTATTGAGAAAAAATGAACTCAATGGTTTGTAGACTGTCTAACTTTCTTTGGGCATTTTTTTTGTCTTATTGGCCTTTTGCTTGTTTATTTTGATTTCTGTTTTTGTGGTAGTTTTGCATGGGTTTTTTTTTGCTTTTTGTTTGTTTTTGTATTTTAAAAGAAAGGAAAAGAACAGAAAGTTAGGTGAGTAGGGAGGTAGGAAGGATTTAGAGGGAATCAGAGGAGGAAAACGTGAACAAAATAAATTGTAGGGGGGAGGGGCTTTTAATTAAAAAGAAAAGAAAAAGAACATGGCTGTTGGGGCAGAGCTCTGCTTGGATCACCCGGCTGCTCATGACAGATTCTGAAGGTGTGATGCTGTGGTGAACAGAAGGCAGATCATCTCAAATCCTTCCTATCCCACAATGATTTGGTTTGGGGGTGATGAGGGTGCAGGCCCAGAGCCGAGCTCGGCCTTCCCTTAGTCACGCTTCCCAGAGCTCAGAGTCTGGACAGCTGAGACATAACCACAAGGAGAGAGTCACTGACAACGTACAGGCCCGTTCTCCACACACTCAGTCCTTCTGAGAATCCCAGCAAACTCTCTACGTAGGCCAAAGATGTGTCTGTGGTTGGTGACCAAAAGCCCTGGTGAGTAAATGCTGAGATGAACAGACAATCTGGGCGGTGTCCTAAGTCATTCTGGTTCATCAGGTTCTAGATAGTGAGAGGGAGATGGTCCCATGATCCGTTCAAGTCACAAGGGAGAGAGTCATTGAGCAGGGAACAGCCCTAAAAGGGCAGGAAAGCCAACCCAGGCAGATATACTAATTTTAGCTCTGGATAAGGGGCACTGGGACTCACTACTCTTACTATATTCCAGGGTAAGGCAGGGTTAGTTCATGGTACTTAACCAAGAGCACAGACCTGAATTCTCATAACCTATAGTGAATACTAGGAAAGGGGGGGAGGTAATGAAGGGAATAAAGTACAATCTGGGCTTCAGGGTGTCTTTAACAAGAGCAGACTGACCTGATGTGAGCTACAAACTGAGGCTATGACTCAATAGCAGAGCACTTGCCTAGCATATGCAAGGCCTGGGGCTCCATTGCCAGCACTGCACAGAACATAAAGACCAAAAAAGGGAACAGTATAATGATAACAATTTAGAAGTCATGGGCATATGAATAAATGTACATACAGATACAAATATAGATATACACATGGCACACACATGCGCGCGCACACACACACACACACACACACACACACACACACACACACACACACAGATCTCAAAGAAGAATACAGGACAGAAATGGGAGAATGCCCAGGGAGTCCCATCAATAATGAAGAAGCCAAAATGCAAGCCAGCAAAGGTCACAAGAAAGCCTTTTGTGGATGCCTTGAGTAGGCTGCAAGATGCTTTCAATATTGTGCCAAACTGAGTGCCCACCTCAGTATAAAGGAAGATTCAAATGTATTGGTTAGTTAATGCAGTAAAAAGCAAATTTCTTCCAAATAAAGAGGCTTGAATGTCATAACTTTATGAGTCTAGATTATCTAAGCACCTTTTATTGTCTGGGGTCATCATGAGTCTACGATCGGCTATGAGACAAGGAGGCACCTTCTGATACTGTCTGGGCTTGCTGGCATGTTTCAGCACCTTCTAGTTGCTGGGCTAATAAGGCCTGAGTTAGAAAACCCATCTCTAGCTCCCTGGGGACTCTTATCCTTCCATAGGCTCACCTTGTTCATGTGGCAGTATTTAAAAGACCATGTAAAAGCAGGTGGGGGTCTTTTAAAGTCTAAGCTCAAAAAGGACTCTGCATTACTTCCAGCACTTTCCACTGGCCAAAGTGAACCACAAATTCAATCCAGATCCCACCTCTCATTGAAACACCAGGTACAGAATGTCAGTTCAGACTGAGGCAGAAGTGGGGACAACTTACAATCATCTTGCTACGGGACAATGATGAACTTGACAAGGAATCTGCCATACTCTGCAAACTACCCATTTGTTGCTTAGAAGGCAGCCTGTGGCTGTAGTAAGAGGTTTCTGGCCCGGACTTTCAGGCTAGCCTTAAGGTTTAGGTCTGCAGCCCCATGACCCGCAGAGATACACAGATGCTTACAATAGTTTTAGGCTGATCGGCCTAAGGCCCAGGCATATAACTTGCTAACTCTTTACCCTTAATCTAACCCATGACTCTTATCCTGTTCAGCCACGTGGCTTAGTACCTTTTCTCAGAGCAGTATAGTTGTCCTCTGTTTCTTCTGGCTTCTCTCAGGCATTCTGCTCTGTTCTGCCTGTTCCTAGGGCTTTCTTAGTCTGGTAGTCCCGCCCACACTTCCTGTCTGCCTTTGGCCAGTCAGTACTTTTTATTAAACTCATAGGCGGGGACAATAGAATAACATAATCTCCCTACATGTGGCCCTACTCTCCAGTGGAAACTCCCTCCCTCCTAACCTCTGAGGTCCTCATGACCACATGAGTAGTAAATATTGCTTTTGGTGCTAATTCCAACTACCAGCACCCACAGTCTTTGCCCATGCACTTCTCTAGCCTCTGGATCTCCTTCTGTCCATCTGTAATGAGAAGTTAACATCCTACCCCAGTAGCCTGTTCACCAACAACTGATAGTTGTCATAAGGTATAAAATGGTTCCAATGGCCGTGTGTTAAAGATTTGCTCTTGGCATGGGTTCTGTGACAATGTAACAACCTTTTAGTGGTGAGGCCTAATAGGAACTTCCTGTCACTGGGGCTGCACCCTCAAGGGAGATTGGAGGACATGGTCTCTTTCTCCTTTCCAGTTCCTAGCTACCATGAAGTGAACCAGTATTCCCCCAACACACTTCTGCGATGATATACACCTGCCTCTCCGGCCGAAAGCCATGAGGCCGAGTGACTATCGAATGAAGGCCACAAACAACCTTCATGTTTTTAAGCTGGTTTATTCATATAATGATTTGTCATGGTAACATAGTAACCCAGCTCATTCCTCATATTCCTACTGAAGGTCGCAAGATCTTTTTAAACATAAGCTACTTTCACGATAATCTTTATCTTTCAGTTTCCTGGCACCTCCAGTGAAGCCAGCCCACCAAGCTGCTTCATTCCCCACAAAGAGCAGATTAACAGCTCTTCCAAGCCAATCCTATTCTCTGTTCAGTGATTTACATATCCACCCCACAGCAGGACATTTGCCCATTCAGAAAACACCTCCATCTGGCCATTTATGCTAGAAACACCTAAAAAGCAGTTTCTTTCTTGGAAATCCTCCTCACATGCCTAAGGACTCTTGTACAATGACTGTCAAGGCCAAGTGGTAGTGGCAAACACCCACTCTGTAAGCAAAATCCCAGCACTCTGTAAGCAGAAGCAGGAAGATCTCTGTGAGTTTGAGGCTAGCCTGGACTATAAAATGAGTTCCAGGACAAGCAGGGCTACACAGTGAAACCCTGTCTAAAACAAATAAGCAAAAACCAAAAGCAATGATGGTCAAGGTCTTTTGGCTTGGAGAGTAATGATATAGAGTCCATTGATGTGGGAATGCCTTTCTGTATGCTGTGAATATCGTCTTTAAATAAAGGAGCTGTTTTGGCCCATGACAGGCACCATAGAAAAAGTAGGAGGAAAAATCAGAGCATAGGTAGGAGAAGTAGGGTGGAGTCAGACAGATTGATCCAGCTGCCCAAGAAGAAGCATGTAAGGAACACAGGTGAGCCACGGGCCACATGGCAGGAAAAATTAATGGAAATGGGTTGGGTTAAGATGAAAGAGCAAGCTTGCAATGTGCCTAAGCCATAGACCAAACAGCATGAACTTAATATAAGTGTTTGAGTTATTTCTGGGGCTGAGCAGCAGCGGTGGGCAGCTAAGGGGTCTAGCGCGGCAGGTTTGTGGGTCTGGGCCTCTGGCCGCCCGGGACCAAGAAACCTTACTGTTACAGTCCATGTTGTACACAATCTCTGATTACTTAATAAGACTTAGCTGGAGGTTAGCTCCAGACTTAGGGTGTAGTTGTATAAATTCTGAGATCTGTCTTGAGCATTAGAGGGAGTTGCATGGACCCTAAATCTACCATGGTGGCTATTTTGGTGAAGTTGACTTCAGCAAAAGCACCCATGTCCCACCAAACCCTTTTCTGCCTCTGACTGCCTCCTTGCCCCATTCTAGAAAGCAACCCTGCACAGTGGGCGTGATTATCCATGGATGAGGAAACTGGCTCTAAACTTGGAGTAGCCTCCCAGCATCACAGAATGTATAAGAACAGAATGAGGTTTTCAGTCAGGACTCTCTGACACCAAAACCCCCATCCTAAACCCTTCTTAGAGAAGAAAGTTCTCCTAGGGAACAGCTGAGTTCTCTGTCATTGCTGCCTTGCTGTTAAAAAAAAAAATCTTTGTTGGCACAATGATGGTAGTGCACACTTTTAATCCTAGTACTTGGAAGGCAGAGTCAGGCAGATCTCTGAATTCAAGACAAGCCTTGTCTATAAAGAAAGTTTCAAGACAGTGCCATATAGACAAACTCTGTCTCAAGAAAAAAAAAGAAAAGAAAAAAGAAAGAAGCAAAGACAGAAGGAAGGAGAGGAACCTTTGTTAGCACAATGGCCTGCACAGCTGATTATCTTCAGGTTCTTTGAGAGCATCAAGGAGCAGTTCTCCATTCTATAATCCCCCTCTGCTAGGTCTTCTCCTACCCCTCACCCCACCTGGGTGCCAGGCTTTCATTTACCTTCTGTCTTTAAGCAACTGTTTCCCAGAAAGCTCAGAAAGCCTCTGGGAATGCCAGAGATGAGATTCTGACTAGAGTGGGAGAGACTGGGGTACATCCAAACCTCAGAGTTATGGAAAAGCCCCACGAGAATTTCCAGGATGGGGACTCAGCCCTCCATAGGCCTGGGCTGCAGTGGGGACTACAGGCCACAGCCTAGCACAGTGCCTGCTTGCTTTGGTTGACCCATAAACAGGGGGCAGCTATTCTCATCAGGACTGGCTTCAGAAAGTGGCAAAATTCTAACAAGTCTTGGGGTGGGACTTGAGACCAACCCAGACTCTCTCTTCCCAACAGGTGAAGCCCCCTCAATTCCTCACTACCCGGGCCCAGATAGAGCTGTTAATCTGCTCTTTGTGGGGAATGAAGCAGGAGTGAGGGGTAAGAATACAAAAGAGAACATTATAGATTCACAAACTCATCTCTGCCGCCAGCTAGGAACCACTGAGCTTCAACAGGCTTCAACAGGCTGCCTTTGAGGTCGGATAGGAAATCTGTACACCTGTGACAGTCAGGCATTCTCAGGAAGATGGGGAGCTAAGGATGGAAGAAAGGAATATAAGTTTATATTGACTTAGAATGGAGGCTATCCACCACTAGGGGAAACTTAAGGATGGTCTCAAACATACACTGTAGCCACAGCCCTGGCAGCAGCTGAGGGGGCGCATGATAGCTAGGAAAAGGCTATAACTTAGCCACTGCCATTACCAATTACACTGGACATGACTCAGTTGCCCCTTCTACCAAGTGAGCAAGAAACTTAGTGTGTGGGGTGGCATTGGGGTGGCCTGGATTAGGTCACTGCACTAAGTGACCAACATAAGAAGGCTTCAGTAACTTCATCTGCCTCAACTCCTTTGCATCATGAAGTCATTTCAGTTAGGTTAATTTTATGAGTCAACTTGGCTGGGTCACAGTGCCCAGATATTTGATCAAATAGCATTCTGGATGGTTTTGTGAGAATTTTTTTAAAGATTAATATTTAAGCTACTTTGATAAAACAGATTGTCTTCCTTTATAGCTCGGATATAAAATGCCCTGCTCTGCCAAATGCTCATATGCTAAAAACATGATCTCTAGTCAGGCAGTGGTGTAGGGGGAGTAAGTTGTTCCATTGTAAATAATTGAGTTTAATAAGAGTTTAATAAGAGTTTAATAAGAAGCGCTGATTGGCCAAAGGCAGACAGGAAGTGTGGGTGGGGACAGGAGAACTCTGGGAACTGGAAGAACAGAGCTTAATGCCAGAGAGAAGCCAGAAGATGCAGATGACAACTATGCTGCTCTGAGGAAAGGTACCGAGCCCCATGGCTGAACAGGATAAGAGTCATGGGTTAGATTAAAGGTAAAGAGTTCACAAGTGATATGCCTGAGCCTTAGGCCGATCAGCCTAAAACTATTGTAAGCATCTGTGTGTCTCTGCAGGTCTGTGGGTCTGTGGGCCTAAAGCTTGAGGGTGGGCCCGAAAGTCCGGGCCAGAAACCTCCTACTACACAGTGGTGACTTTAATCCCAGCACTCAGATGCAGAGGCAGGTGGATCTCTGTAAATTGGAGGGATCTTTGTGAATTCAAGCCTGATCTACAGAGCTAACTCCAGGACAGCCAGGACTGTCGCACAGAGAAACCCTGTCTGGAAAAACAAACAAACAAACAAACAAAAAACAGAACAAACAAAGAAAACCTTGCTCTCCAATAATTAGATATATTCACTGAGAGGTAATTGGATCGTTAGACTCTTGGCCTGTGGATGGACTGTTCTACCGATGGGACCATAATCAATGGCGATATTAGGGAGTGGTGAGAGTGCTGGGAAGTAGGACATAGCTAGAAAAGGTGAGTCACAGTGGACTTGCATGGATCTTGTCCATAACCTGTCCTCTCCATTGTTTTCTGTTTCCTTTCTGTGGTGAAGTGAGAAAGCTGTTTGCTTCACCACAGCCACAGTGCCAGGATCTGCTGTGTCATATGACCACAGACTAAGGGTCAGAAACTGGGAGCTAAAATGTATCTTTCTTTCTCTTAAGCCGTTTGTGTCAAGTATTTTATCACACACACAAAAAACCATCAGACTTACTAATATGCCTTCGTTGAGCCTCAGCCAATCAGCTTGATTAGAACAAGCCTGACCTTGAGCCAGAGGAGAGACTGAGACAGACGCTGACAGAAACAGAAAGATCTGTATTCTTTCGTTTTGATATATTGGCTGTGTTGTTCCTGCTTCTCTGGAGAACTCTGATCAATATTGAAGAAAAGGAGAGGGTGGCTGTAACCTATGAACCAAGGGTTTGCTCTCGTGTATCTGCTAGTTATGTTTAAAGGACACTTCAGACCCCTGCCTAGGGCTGCAGTCTTGAGGGTTAGCATGCCTTCTACTAGGTCAGCTCCACCAGCCCCTTCTGGTGTTACTCTGCTCTGCAGTGCCTACTACCATCCCATGTTAGATCCAACCTCTCCTCACCTTTCTACCCAAAGTGTAGAAACATGGGTTAAGGGTATGAGTACCTGGAACATGGGCAGAGATTGTCAGAGCCCTGTGGAGACGCTGAGGGCCCAGGGCCATCTCAACACTAATAATTCCCAATAATCTCCCATCAGTTAGCTTTCTACTGTCTTCCATCTCTGAGGGCTCCCAGTCTTTCGTCTGCCATCAGGACACCCAACAACGATGACATCTTATCTGTTGCTTTTCACATCACTCTTGGGTGTGAGTGTCCATGAGACAAGGAAATGAGAGCACAGAGCACTCAGACATTTCTACAGGACACAGGGCACTGGAGTGAACTTGATATTGTGAAATCCTGCCCAAGGAGGACACAGTAGAGGGATGTTCTAAGGGCCTCACTGGACAGTTTATTTCTAGCACTGTCCAGGCCATGTAGGCACTGGGCCTCTGACTCCAGAGAATCCTTATGAGAGCTTACCTGCTCTCACACATCAAGATCCAATGAGGTAAGTGGAAAACAAGCTGTAGAAATCTGTTGGCTTTTTGTGTGTGTGCATGTGGTACATTGGCATGTGGTGTGTGTGTGCCTTTGTGTTATGTGACATGTGTATGTGGTATATGATGTGTGTGTGGTATAAACGTTTGTTTGTGCTATATAGTTTGTATATGTGTGTATGCATGCATGTTGTGTATGCAAGTGTATAGTCTAAGTGTATATGTAATTTGACGTGTGTGACATGTATATGTGATATATGATATGTGTGTCTTTTGTGGTGTGTGTATGGTATGTGTTGTGTGTGGTATATGGTATGTGTTATGTGGTGTGTGTGTGTGTGGTAGGTGGTGTATATATGGTATATGGTGTGTGCCTGTGGTTTACAGTGTGTGTATGGGTAAGTGCACTTGCATGCATGTTTGTAGAGGTAAGAACAGGATCTTAAGTGCCTTTCTCTTTAGCTTTCTTCCTTACTGCTTTGAGACAAGGCCACTCACAGAACCAGAGCTTGCTCTTTTGGCCAAGCTGGCTGGCCAGCAAGCTCTCGGGATCTCAGGTCTCCTCCCCTGAGTGCTGGGGTTACAAGAATGTGCAGCTATGACTGGCTTTTTACGTGAGTCCTCGTGTCTCAGAACAGCTGCTCTCACCCACTGCATCACCTCCCTGGCCCCTCTCATCCACTGCATCACCTCCCTGGCCCCTCTCATCCACTGCATCATCTCCCTGGCCCCTCTCATCCACTGCATCACCTCCCTGGCCCCTCTCATCCACTGCATCACCTCCCTGGCCCCTCTCACCCACTGCATCACCTCCCTGGCCCCCTTCCTAACGTTAAGTGTCTAGAGTTTACTCCTGTGCCTCAGCTAAACTCTTTTCACATGAAGCACCCCTCCCAAGGCATCCCCAAACACTTCCTCTTGCCCTTTTAATGCCTTCCTTGGTATTCTGAGGCCTATTAGCCTAGCTCACTTCTTGATCCTCATAGAAATAGAAGTACAGGGTGCACTTGTTCATGTTGTGGCTCATATCGTCAGTTGTCTTTTATTGCTGAGTGCCCGCCTGTGTGTGAATAAAATCCAGCTGAAAATGGACTTGCTGATAAACCTTTGACTTGTGTTCAGTTTGTAGCTATAAAAAAATCAGGCTACTAGGAACATTCTGCTACATATTTTTGTAGGGACCAATAATTTTTTTAATGTTGCTGTAGTCCTAAAGGTAGATTTTTTTATTGCATCATCGCGGCATAAACTCTGTCTCCAAAAGAGCTATTACAGTTGCAGTCTCATCAAGTTAAAAGTAGCCACTGTGATGGGTCCTAATCCAATATGACCCATTTCCTTATAACAGGGAAACTCTGGATCATCTATACACAAAGAGCCATAGCAAGAGAGTCACCAGGCAAATGCCACGTGACATCAGAGACAGAGGTTGGCGTGACACCACTGCAAGCTAAACACCAGCTGAGAATTGCTGGTGGCACTAGAAACTCAGAAGGAGACCTGGGGTGGATGGATTCCTTCGAGGAGGTTGAGAGACAGCACTGTACTTGACATCTTGGGCCCAGGCCACAGTCTCAATCTCCTCCCCACCAACACTGTTATATGAGCCTCCAGAAGGGGATGGAGGTAAAAGTCTGTGTTTGGCAAACACTTCTTCACAGTCCTGAGAAACCAGTGCTGTGATATCAGTAGTCCTGCAGCTTTCCAGGGTGCCAAGTGAGATGTTCCTGAAGGAAAACTGACAGTTTGACTCTGGAAATTGGTGACCACACCCCCACGTTGTTCTCCTGAGGAGGGAATGGGGAGGGAATGTTACAGTTGAGTCATCTTCAAGCAACCCCCCCCCAAGCCATCATGTCTTCCCTGAGCTAGAAATGAAGGCTTAGGGAAGGCTAGTAGCCCAAGGTCACATGGCTAGCAAGTGGTGAGGCCAATACTGAACACAAACACTGATTTTTCTAACAACTGATCCCCAAAGAGTATCCCCACCTGAAACTACTTAGGTGGCTGCAGACTCCTCCTTAGAGCCTCATCCCCAGTGACTCACCTCAAGTTTCATGCTATGACTCACAAGCCAGACTTTGAGCCTTCTAAAGGGCCAGCTAACCAATATCCTGATGATACCAAATGACTCCTGAAATTCCTGCCCATCCTTTCATAATATTTTTTAAATCTGGGCATGTGCACCTGTGCACAGGTGCCTGTGGTGCATATGTGTGCGAGTGAGTACAGAGGCAAAGATCAGCCTAGGATACTGGTCCTCAGGAGTTACCCACCTTAGCTATTTTGAAAAAGTGTCTCTCACTGGGCCCTGGAGCTCACCAAGTAGACTAGAGTGGCTGGTTCGCTGGCTCCAGGGATCCTTTGTCACTTCTTCTCAGTACTGGGATTATGAGTGCACCTCATGCCTAGCTCTTCACATGGGTGATGGGGCCTAAATTTAGGTCTTCAGTTTGTTTTTTCAGATCGTTTCTTACTACATAGGTCTGGCTGTCCTGGAACTAGCTATTTAATCAGGCTGGCTTCAAACACACAGAAACCTGCTTGCTTCTGCTTCCCCTGGTGCTGGGATTAAGGCGTGCACCAGCACACCCAGCATTATATTTGGGCCCTTTACTTACTAAGCTATCTTTCCAGCTCTAATTGCATCATTTATAAGAAAGACTCCAAAGAGAGACTCCACCCTCCCTCCTAATCCTAGAGAACACTGGCCACCCCTCTGTTGGCCTCTACCCATTCTTCAGTCAACAGGGAAAGAGAAAGAAAGGGGTGAGATAGAGACAAGCCTAGGGACAGCACAATTCACCTTAGCTGCTAGGAAACTAGGCTGAAACAAAACTCATAGAAAACAGAAACTTTGTCCCTTCGACCCTAGGACACTTGACCCAGACTGCTAGCAAGTCAGTCATGCAGTCTATGGTGAGACTGTATCCACTGTGACCAATGCACCTCTTTAGCAACCTCCTTGGCTTTTAGGGTGAGCATTCTTTGTTTTTTTTCTAATTTTCCCAGATCCCTGTCCCCATCACCACTTCTTTCTTTTTTCCTTCCCTGTGCCTCTTAGAAATATTTATTATGCAGTAGCCTTGGTACTGGGGAGGCAGAAGTGAGTGATGTCACACTCCTGCCTCTTGGGGTCTACAAGACTCTTCCATTGTACTTGGCATCTTGGGCCAAAGCCACAGTCTCAATCTCCTCCTTTCCCCTCCCCCTTTCTCTCCTCCTCTTCCCCCTCCCCTCCCCCTTATCTCCTTTCCATCCCCTTCCTTCCTCTTTTAAGTGCTGGAACTTAAACCCCAGGGCTTCTACATGCCAGACAAGTGCTCTGACACTGAGCTGCACCCCACTTCTCCAACAGTGGTTTCATCTGCTTCTACTTTGTGTCTGCTTTTCCCTAACATCTCACTCTGCCTCTGGGACAGCTCAGTTCCTACTTATTGCAAAAGCCATGTCCTGAAAACAAGTCTCTCCCTTCTTTTTCTTTTTATGACTTTTCAAGGAAAGGGGTAAGCTTAACACATAGGCTGAATCCCCTCTCTTTCTCTCAGAGTACATTGTACTCCTAAACAAGAATACAACACCTGCTGCATGCCAGGATTTGCTTCTACTCCCAACATACATCCATCCATTGAACCTGACCAATATCCCCAGGAGGTCAGGAGGTCAGCACTATCAATTTGGTATTTTCTTAGTTCTTCCTTCTCTTATCCTGCTTTGCAGTTGGTGGGGACCCTTCCCCAGCCCCGCTGACATTCTCTGTCTATGGAATGTGGGTGGGAACAATGTGCCCCTTCTGAGCCCAGTTCTTAAGAGTATCGTGTGTTTCTACTTGCCGTACTAATATGTCTGCCTCTTCCATAAAAAGAATATGTCCTCAATAGTTGTGGTAGACACATGGAGCAGACATAAATCAAATTCACAGCCAAAGCCCAGCCCAGCAGAGCCATAGCTAACCCATGGAATTTAGAATGAAAGCTAAAGGCTTATAGGTTAAAAGCCACAGAGTCTAGGGGTTACTTGTTACACAGCATTAAGGTAGCAATTGCTGACTGACATGTTACTATTTCACATTTGACATAAGAACACCATGGCCTGCAGAGGTTAAGTAGAGTTTCAAGATTCTGAAAATGATAAGAGATGGAACTGAGGTGAAAATCCACACAACCTGGCTGCAGCTACAGTATCCAACCTGACTCTTGCATAGATAATTATCATCCTCAAGTATGCTTACTGCTTATTGGACGTATGTGATGGTTAATCTCTGTTGTCAACTCACTGGCATTCTGAGTTACCTGGGAGACAAGCCTCAAGATGAGTCTATAAAAGATTACATAAATTATATTAATTGAAGAGAACCTACCCTAAATGTAGTGGCACCATTTTCTGAGATGGGATGCTGGGCTTCATAAAAAGAAAAGAAGAAAAAAAACTAGCAAAGACCAGCATCCATCACTCTCTGCTTTTCAACTGTGGCAATTGTAGGTAGCTGCCTCCTCAACCTCCTGCTCCCATGACTCCTGTATTTGGTCTAGTGTTTCTCCAGTGTATCCCTAGTCCTCCCTTTTAGAATGGGAACCTGTATTCTGTGCCATAATGGACTATACTCTTTAATTCTGAATCAAAATAAATGCTTTCTCCCTTGTCTCAGTTATTGTTCTATTGCTGTGACAACATAAACAAGGCAACTATTTTTATAATTGGTGTTTTGTTTGTATGTATGTCTGTAGGAGGATGTCAGATTCCCTGGAACTGGATTTACAGACAGTTGTGAACTTCCATATGGGTGCCAGGGATTGAACCCAGGTCTTCTGGAATGACAACCAGTGATCTTAATTACTGAGTCATCTCTCCAGCCCTTAATAAGGCAACTAATAAAAGAAAGCATCTAACTGGGGACTTACTTACAGTTTCAGAGGGTTAGTCTATGTTCATCATGGCAGGGAGCGACAGGCACTATGCTAGAGAAGTAGCTGAGAGCTTTCAACCTGATACCCAGGCAGGAGGCAGAGAGAGACAGACACTGAGAGAGTCAGACTGGGTCTGGTCTGGGCTTTTGAAACCTCAAGCCCACCTCCAGTGACACATTTCCTACAGCAAAGCCAAGCCTTCTAACCCTTCCCAAATAGTTCCACCAATATATATTCTTCTCCAGCATGTTTTTAGATGCTATGGTGATAATTTTTTATATGAGTTTGACACAAGCTTGAGTCATCTGGAAAGAAGGAGCTTCAACTGATAACATGCCTCCATCAGATTGCAAGCCTGAAGGCATTTCCTTGTTTGATGATAGACGGGGGTTGGGGGAAGCCCACTGTGAGTGGTGCCACCTCTGGGCAGGTGGTCCTGGATGGTATAACAAAGCAGACTGAACAAGACATGATTGTCAAGTCAGTAAGCAGCACCCCTCCATGGCCTCTGCTTCAGTTCCTGCCTCCAGATCCCTGCCCTGACATCCTTCATGAAGGACCACAAGCTGTAAGATGAAATAAACCCTTTCCTCCTACATTTCTGTGGTCATTTCTGTGTTTATCACAGCAATAGATGCCAAATCAAGACAGATGTGTCTGATAATACAACCTTGATTCTCTTACCTGATATGTTCCATTCAGTGCGTGTATCCAAATTCCTACAGGATGAACATGGCAGCCTTTCCCAGTGTTCATTGTCATAAATGGTTACAGTGAACATTTGCGTACTACTCTCCTCTTATATACCAAGTTTCTCTAGGGTATATGTTTAAAAGTAAAATTGCTGGATAATAGGACATGTGTGCTTCTACCCTGTATTGTGACATTGCTTTCCAAAGCTTTTATCTTTTTCTTTTAAATGCTGGGAATCCAGCCTACATCTTTGCGCATGCTAGACAAGCTTTCAAACTGTATTCTTAAATCCTTTACAGAGGTTTACATCAACTTGCATCTGGGTATGAGATTTAAAGGCAGGGTGTGTGGTAACTAGCAAGGTGTGTAAAATTACAAGAAGGGTGTGAGGTTATCTGCTAGTTGACATCCTTGTTATACTGAATGATATCAGTGCCTCATACAAGCCTTTCAAGGGGGGACAGCCCAGCCCAGCTATTGTGTGTATTGGTTGCTAATGCTCCCAGGCACTCCCTTACTAGTGGATTGTTCTCAGCAGCCCCCAGTGAGTCAGTCCCTGCTCCATCTGTGAGTCCAGACACACAGTTGTTTTGTTATTTTTGTATTGGGTCCAAAGGGTAGAAAGAAAAAAATAAATGCTAAATAAAGAAGCCATAGGATGGGTCTCTCTAGCCTTGACACTAATAAACATGTGTAAAAAGAGATTTGAAGGGAAGAAAAGGAAGAAAGGCAAGAGGGATGGATTCTGAGGAAGATTCACCTCACAGCTTCCCCCAGGGAAAGTTTGCTAGAGGGTGCATCTAGGCCAATGTCTCTCTGTAAGCGAAAAGAATATTGGAAGGCTTGCAGTCTCCCCTGCTGGGAAAATTCTCTCTGCTTCCAGCATCCACCCACCCACTCGGTCCTTCTTAGCTTTCTTCTTGTCTAATTCCCAACTGTATTCACACATTTTGTTTGTTAGTCCAATGCATCTCCAAGTGAAGAACACTGTCCAGTGTATACTGTCAACTCCGTATTTATTACATAAGTTAATCAGAGAATCTCATTCATATATACGCCATTTTTGGTTTTGTTTGTTTTTCTGTGACAAGCTTTCTCTGTGTAGCCCTGGCTGTCCTGGAACTCACTCTATAGACCAGGCTGGCCTCAGATTCAGAGACTGCCTGCCTCTGCCTCCCAAGTGTTGGGATTAAAGGTGTGCACATCACCACCCAACTTTACACACCATTTTAAAAAATAAGACACAAAGGGGAACCAGTGAAATGGCTTAGTGGAGAAGGAGCTTGTCACATGAGCCTGATGGCCTGAGTCTGGTTCCCAGAACCCACGGGGGAAAGAGAGAATCAACTTTCAACTTTGAAAGTTGCCCTCTGACCTCCACATTCATGCCCAAATGCATTTATATTTATATTAGTTTTTAAAAGTCACAAAAGGCTTTAAGAGGACTGTGTTTCTGACTCCCCAGCCTATCACAGACTTGTACATGGTGCCAAGTGTGAAGCCAGAGCCACATTTCCCAAGACAAACCTTCTTCCTTTACTTCCCCTCTTTTCTCACAGAACCATAGCCAGTCCTCTGTTTCTGCAATGATCACACACAGGCACTGCCCACTCTCTAGTTTGTTATTAAAATAAAATCCCAGAGCCAGATACTGGGGAAAAGCTGAAATATCAGAGAGACAGGAAACAAAGCATAGCCAACTCTTCAACCTGTCTCTATGAGTTCTCTGACAGACCTGGCATGCAGGCAAAGGGACGAACTTACATCTTCTCTTGCCTTATTTTTCTTTCTGCTGCTCAGCTATTTCAATTCCAGGATCAACTTTCCTAGTGCTAGGATTAAAGGTGTCAGCCACTTCTGCCTGTTCAGCCTTGAACTTGCAGATCTAAAGGATCTCTGTCTCCCAAGTACTGGGATTAAAGGTGCGGGTCACCACTCCCTGACCTTCATGGCCTGGCTCTGTGGGTATCTCTGTCCTCTGATATTTCAGGCTACTTTTATTAAATACAATATATCACCACACATACCTTTCCCTAGTTAGCTCTCTCTCCTCTCTGCCTTGTGCCTATGGATCAGATATAAGCTCTTGGCTACTGCTCCAGTGTCATGCCTGCCTCCTTCCAGGCTCTCTGCCATGATGGTCATGGATCAACTTCTGAACTGTAATCAAGCCCCCAATAAACTCTTCTATAAGCTGCCTTGGTTGTGCTGTCTCTTCACAGCAGTAGGAAGTGACTGTAGCATCTCATTTCTTCCACGCCTTCCTTCTAGACCTTTCATCTTCTCATCTCATGACTACACACTGAACAACCAATGAATTGTGTATATTTCTTCTTTGTGTATTTCTCTGTTTTACATCCTAGCCACTCTCTTTCTCATCTCTGGAACTCAGAACCCCCTTTATTGTCAAGGGCAAGAACAATAACCCCTCAAGATGTCCCCATCCAATCTCTAGAGCCTGGAGATATAATGCCTTTCATGGCATTCTTAGGAAAGTCGGTAACATTAAGAATCTTGAAAAGATCTCCTTTTATTGTAGGTGTTTATCCCATGTGTTAGAGGGTTTTCTGTCAGTGTGATGAAATATTCAAGATAATCACTTTGAATTGAGAATGTTTATTTTGGTTTGTGACTTCGGCACTTATTACTTGGCCTTTTTTGTGGGGGAGGGGGCCTGTGGTGACACAGTATGTCATAGCATGGCACATGAGAGAAGACCACTTACTTCATGGCATCCAGGAAAGAGAGAAAGGAACCAGGGTCTTAACGTCCCCTTTAAGGGGACCTAACTCTCTCTCTCTCTCTCTCTCTCTCTCTCTCTCTCTCTCTCTCTCTCTCTCTCTCTCTCTCAGAATCTCACTATAGATGGCTGGCCTTGAACTCACAGAGATCTGCCTGGGAGGGAGAGAGGACAGACCTAAAGTATGTATGAGAACATAACAAAGGGAGGGAAGGAAAGAGGAAATTATACAATTACATTTTTATTTCATTGTATTTTATTGGTTTTCTGAAACAGGGTCTCTTTGTGTAACCCAGGCTATCCTAGAATTTGCTCTGTAGATCAGGTTGGCCTCAAATTCACAGAGACCCACTTGCCTCTGCTGGGATTAAAGGCATGTACCACCACCCCTTGACTAATTTAAATTTTTTAAAACAAGAAAGTACTCAAATAAGTAATGACTAAACTTCTCAAATTTGGCTCACATAATAAAAACCCCAAACACCTGCAAATTCAAGAAGCTGAACAATATTCAAAATTACTAAATCCAAAGTAATGGACACCAGACATCCCAGACAAGTACCTGAATACAAAATGTAAAGATTTTTAGAGCAGACAGAGGGAAATGATGCACTGTCTGTGAGGGAGAGACCACTGGAATCACAGCAGTCTCCATTAGATACTCCAGCCCCAGAAGGAAGTAACATGGTGATATTTGTAGGTGATAAGTGAATTTTAGACTGAGATCTGCCTGCCTCTACCTCTGCTGGGAACACTGCCCAGGGATGTTCTGATTCTTGAGATTTAGTATATGGCTTAATTTTCTCCATTAATGCCTGTGGAACATTTTTGTGCCAAGTTCTGAAATTTCACAACTCCCATGTCTTAGTTGGGCCTGTTTTTATCTACTGGACACAATGAATGAAGAAGCCTCACCACCTGGTATTTTATGTTTCACACTTTGAGAAATTTTTCTTGAATTATCTCATTCACTATTACCTTCCCTCCCATTCTGGGAGGCCTACTATTTTTGACTATCCCGCCTACATGTGTTTTGCTTTGTTTTCTATGAACTGTCTCAGACTTTGCCTGTACATCTACTGACTTTTTCATTCTAGCACTATAGCGTGAATGTATGATTATTTTAAAGCTGCTTTTTATTTCCTGTCTCAAAATAGCATCCTATTCTTGTTTTCTGGTTATAGTATCTCATCTTTGAGAATAAGTCTTGATGTTTTATAAGCTGCTGTTTTCCTATTATTTTATTTTAATATATGATGTTGTTACTTGCTTTCTATCCTCTGTGCTACCAAATTTTCTCAGATATCTGGTATTTAATGATCTATACTAGATATTATTGGTGTCCTACCCATGCCCAGCTGCTGTGTGTCTGGATGCCAATGGTCTATTCTCCTTTCTCAGAGTTGTTTTTGCCCAGGAGCTGCCTTCCCTAATTTGTGACCTCCTTCTTGGCAGTCAGTGGCTAGAGATCTATTAATATCTTTATATAAGAAACCAGTCCTCTTGCTCCAAGATGAGATCAACTCTGATATAAATTCTATTACAGAATTCCCTGTGGATCAGACTGAGTCCAAGTTTCAGCCAAGGCCACCTCCATGGTCTTCTTTCACTGGGGCTTCTGGGAGCAAAAGGGTGAGTTGCTTCTGAGTCCTTGCCCTCTGTAAATCAGTGGATAGGATGCCCCATCTCCAGGTAATCTTAAGACATAGTTGTGGTTCGACTTCATTTTTGCCTTGATTGGATTTGGAATTAGGAGGCTCACTCCCACGTGTTTGTGAGGGTGCTTCCAGAGAAATTCAATTGAGCAAAAAAGATTCATCCTGAATGTGGAAAGGAGAACACGAGCAGAACACCATCTTTTATTTCTCTGTGCTCCCTCACTGTAGACACAATGTCTTTAGTATGTTGTATTCCACTTCACTGCTATGCCTTCCCTACCATAATGACTGTATCCTCTTCAACTGTGAACTAAGATAAACTGTCCCTCTACTATATTACTTGATATAGTTGGTGATAATCACTAGCAACTATTAAAAGATTAATACTTATTAAGGGGTTTATATGAAACACTCACAGATACAAGAGATTAAACAGGTGGGTGATCCCTGCAAAGCTGGACTGATCCACATGGCAGAAGCAGTCCAGTCTTTCCTCCAAAAGTACAAGAGAGCAAACAAGAAGAGAGCTGGAATATACTCAGTCTTAAACTGGCCTAGCCATGCCCTGTACACTGGGGTCTCAAAGCCTAAAGGACACTATGGCTAGGTCAAGATGATATTGCCTGATTGCCACTACACTTCTCTTTAGGTATGTCTTCACAGAAACAATAAAAGCAAGAAATAAGGAAAACTGATTCCTAAAAGTGGGGCCTTAACTGTTTATATGATCAGTAGATTTTCCCCACTAATTTCGAAAAGAAATTTATAGAAATTTGGACATAGGGTAGTGCACACCTTGAATCCCAGCACTCAGTTCAAGGCCAGCCTGGTCTACAGAGTGAATTCCAAGACAGCCAGGTTTACTCAGAGAAACCTTGTTTTGGAGAGAGAGAGAGAGAGAGAGAGAGAGAGAGAGAGAGAGAGAGAGAGAGAGAGAGAGAGAGAGAGAGAGAGAGAGAGAGGAGGGAGAGGGAGACGGAGACAGAGAGAGAATTTGGACATAGAAATTATGCTGGTCTAGTAAAGTGACGGTAATAGGCCTTCTTCTAAGATCCACAACCTCACTAGCTGTGGGCTGAACTAGCAGGAGTCTTCTGAGACCTGTGTTCAAAGTGTGTTCTGTCTTCAGCAATAGGGACTTACTTTCAACCCCTGAGGGAAAGAAAACCAATGGCACCAGTAATGGATTATACTGTTTGGAGACTCACTTGGGTTACTCTGACAAACAACTTGAACAGAGGCTTTATATGCTTGGTACTGGATTTTTGATAGTGGCTCTTTACTTGTGATGAACATTGCCAGCCTAAGTGACTTAATTTTATGTAGTATGTGTGTGTAAGAATACATATAGTATTATTTTAAGTAAATAAATATACAATAATTATTCGAGACTATCAAATGTCATCTGTTGTATGAAGTTTTTGGCCTGTCTGGCCAGTGGTCCAGACCTGAAGTCCCACAGAAACACACAGACACTTGTATTAATTTTATGCTGATCAGCCTATGGCTCTGGCATATTGCTGACTCTTGCTCTTAAGCTAACCCATGATTCTTATCCTGTTCAGCCATGCAGCCCAGTACCTTTTCTCAGAGCATAGTTGCCTACATCTGCTTCTCTGCTGTCAACTCATTTATAAAATATATAGGTTGTATTAATCCAGCAGCATTTGTAATCAAATGTCTTTTAGCAGCTTTTACTACTTCATTTTCATTCAAAAAATTTAAAGAAAAGACAGTAACAAGATATACAGTATCCAGACATTCTTTGTATTTTCCATCTTTACATGGCTTATTATTTTTTTTTACTCTATTTCTTTTTTAAGGACTTTTCTTTCCCTTTTCTCTCAAGCCTACATATATATATATATATGTATATATATATGTATATGTATATATATATATATATTTAACACACTCTAAACCATTTAGAGTTTTTTGAATCTATCTTTACTGTATATCTCCTATTTCTTATCTTTTTCTGTTTCTGACCACACTTTTGCTTGGTTAGGATGGCTGATTCCACCCAGTTCCCTCTATTTCTTTCTGTTTCTTACCACACCTTTAATCTACGAATTTGCAACTAAGGATTAAAGGCTTGGCTAGGATGGCTGGTTGGCTCCACCCAGATCCTAGTCTAGCTTCATAGAGTTTATCTTTTTAGCAGAGGTACAGCTAGGACCCACAATTACCACTCTAGGGAATTTTAGGGACCATATAATCACCAAGTAAAGCACTGCTGTCTGCTGCTCATGAACTCCATTTAAGTATTTGGCAGCAAGGCCTCTTAAAAGAATCACAAGTGTTTTGCCTCTAAGGCTGAATGAGGAAGGCTCTCTTAAAAAAAGCCAAGTCTCTTATTGCCTCCAGCAAACAGAGCTGATCCAAGAAAACACTGCCACTAAGAAGCCGTTTTTGACTCTGTTCCATTTTTATCCTTATTAACAGAATTCTTAAATCCACCATATACAGTTAATTGCTTACGTTGAGGCTCAGAAACTGACCTTGTTCAGCTTAAATTGCATGCAGCAAACAGGCCATTTTGCAATTTAATCCCATATACCACTCGGTCTCTTTGCCACAGCCCACTTGAGAGACACAACTCAGAAGCTGCTTTTGGCTTTAGACGGTTTTTAAGCCTTCTTTGACTTTCTGTGGGTATATTTTACCCATGTTGGTTTGTTGCATGAATTTTCTGGTCTGGGCCTGTGGGGCAGACCCACAGACCCACAAAACACAACCTCACTACAGTCATCAATGTTATGTGTCCCTCCTCCCTCCCTCTCCATTATTGCCCTTCTTCCCCTCCCCAGTGGCAAACCCCTCCCTGGATGGGTGGTGGTGGTGATGCTTGCCTTTAATTGCAACACTAGGGAGGCAGAGGCAATTGGGTCTCGGTGAGTTTAAGGCCAGCCTGGTTTGCAGACTGAGTTCTAGGACAGCTTTACTTACTGAACTGGTTTGGATGAGGTGTCCACCCACCTCAACAAGTAAGACTTAACTGTTTCTTGATCACCTTCACCCAGTTCTGATTTTGGCTTACTCAATTCCAAAGGTCTCTAAGACTTAATTCAAATCTCATCTTCCCATCTCACACACCCCCACACCCCTGTTTTCCAGGAAAATGGGGCTGTTCTTAACTTTTCCTTGGGTCTTAGCTTTCTTGGAGTTTCTAAGTCAATTATCATGTGTTCCTGTTTTCCAGCTTCTAACATGTTTTGCAACTGTTCCTTCTGTCTTTTCCGTCCTTCAGAACACATGTTCCCACCCCACTCCCAATCCCTTTATAGTAGTTTTGTGGGATCAAGGAGGCACAAAAAATAGCTGTATGGACTAATTTTATCACCTTAGCCTGGAATAGTGTAGAGGGGACAAAACTCCAGTACTATTTGGAAGACATCTACCCCCAGAATTTCCCTTCTTTGAGATCCTTGGGATGACAAGCAGGGAAGTAAGAAATGCCCTGTATTAGTCAAAGACCTGAGATGAAAGTGTGTTTTCCTGCAGAGGATCCTATTCTCTTACAGAGTCTTCTCTCAGCCATTGCATAAACCAGCTTCTGAAGACAGATGCTGCCTTTCAATTTCGATCATGGAAGATGGAAGAGCAAATAGCCAGCTCTGGTGGAGACCTGCCTAGAGGGGTGTCGCAGTGCCTGGAGAGCAGGTCAGGCGGCTTTCCCTCTCCCTCACTCTCGGATGAACTGGTGGTGACTGGGAGCTATGCTGGTAGATTGGACAGACTGAAATGGCGGAAGAAGAAAGGCACCGTAGCTCCTTGTCCTAGAGTAAGCTGTGGGAAATAGTAGCACCCCACTTCATTTCCTCTTCTGAACACAACCCAAGAACCAAGTAGGAAGAAAAGGTCCTAACAAGGGGCTAGAAAAATCAAGGGAGGAAGAAATTGTGGTGATGGTGGTGGTCTAAGGGTGCCGGGTGTCAGCTGTAGGAGCAGCATAATAGCCAGAGGAGCCGAGCTGGACAGTTTGCTTGGCTTCCATAAATCAAACTTTTGATCATCAAAAGGAAAGATTGAAGTCAGTGGAGGCTACAGTTAGCCTCATCATCATTATCAGGAAAATGATGCTGAGGACTGCGCCATGAAGTTGCTTAATAAGTTCTCGGGGGAACGGAGCCCTGGTTGGACATAGTGGTAACTGTCGACCTCATTCCCTTCTTCAGCTTCCTCCTCTGGTTTCTTCACTCCTATGTCCTTGGATTGGGTACCAGATAAATTCTCTGCATCCAAGTCTCTATTTCAGAATCAATTCTTGGGAGAATCCACAAGAAGATGAGTGTCTGTTTCAAAGGTGCATCTAAGCAATTTGTGTTACTCCCGGGAGATTGTACCACCACTGTCCCTCATCCGTAGCTGCTTGACTCAGAAGTGCCCACATCTGATACTGACCACATTATGCTTCAGGAATTCTGAGTTCTTTTCAGATGGTTGGATTTGTGTATGCACCAAGAAAACAAGGTGGTTTGTTGATGGCTGGGAAAACAGAATCTCCGTCTCTCTTCTCCTCTGTCAGTCTGAAGGTAGACACACAACCATACCCAAAGATATCATCCACATATGTGTCTAGGATTCCTGCTCAGTGCTAATGCTTCAGTCATGCACATATATCTTACTGAGAAGCCATTACTCTCTCTAGACACAAGAATCACAGAAAGAAAAAGGTCCAAATGGCCTTCGAGGAGGGCAGCACCCTCAGAAAGAATTTCTTTGGAATTCCTAGAATGCAAGGACTTGGGGAAAACAGGATATACCTTGCTCTTATAGAAAAAGTGAGCATACCCAGCTGGTGCAATCTGAAAGGTTAACACAGTGCATGATTGATCCTTGGAGAGATCATTAGGAAGGCTGGATAAAGCCTGGCATGGTGCATACCTTTAATCCCAGCACTCAAGAGGTAGAAGCAGACAGATCTTTGTGAGATGGAGCCCAGCCCTCTACAGAGCAGGTTCCAGGACAGCCAAGGCTACAAAAAGGCCTTTGCACAAAAAGCCCCCCCCCCACAAAAAAATTCTGGATAATTAAATAGCCAAGTGGCTGTAAGGAAAGCCTTTTTCTAAAAATAGTGAGGGCATTAGTTACTTTTCTGTTGCTGTGGTAAAATATCATGACTAGGCAACTTATAGAAGGAAATATTCATTTGGGTGTATAGTTCCAGAGGGACAAGAGTCCGCTATGGCAGGGAGGTATAACGTGGAAGAAGAGAGCTGAGATCACATCTTTACTGCAAGCACAAAGGGGAGAGAGCAAACTGGGAGTGAGGTGAGACTTTATACTCTTAAAAACCCACACCAGTGACCTACTTCCTCCAACAACCTCTCCAGACTGTTCTACTGGGGACCGGGTATTCAAATACTGATAGGGGCTCCTCTCTCATTCAAGCCACCACTCACGGAGAGGGCTTGAGCTGTATCGATCGACATTTGCTTTCAACACTTGGAATGCTAGACCCAAAGACACTAAAGCAACCAGCTGCCCTGCCACCATGCACAACGTTTTTTATTTCAAAACAGTCACAAGAATTTAAAATTCGATGTTATCTTCTTTCCAGGAAGAATCTCGGAGAACTTCTGACGGCATGAGTAGAGGCAGTATTTTTTAAATGGAAAATACTATAAAGGATATTCAATGTAAGAATTCTGTAAGAGCGTGGGGGAGCTAATCTCTGTCCTTTCCGTGTTACTATAACAGGATCCTTAATTTTAAATTCCTCACAAAGATCTGCCTGCTTCTGCCTCTTGAGTCTGGCATTAAAGGTATGCGCCACCACTGCCAGGCTTTATCCAGGCTTTTTAATGAACTCTTCAAGGATCAATCATGCCCTGTGTTAACCTCTACCCTGGGCCAGCTGAGTGTTTTAAATTAGGAATGGGTGAAGAACACCGAGCTCAGTGGTGGTGGCACACACCTTTAATCCCACCACTCAGGAGGCAGATGTAATTCTGAGTTTGAGGCCAACCTGAGGAAGCTCGCATGTTTCTGCAACTGAAACAGCCACCCGTCTAGTGGGAGAGACAATGTGAAACTGGTAGGACTTCAAAGGTGCCCAATGCCAAGATGGAAATGGGCATAAGTGGAAATTCTGTCAATGGGTGGAAGCAAGGAGACATCCTTTAGAAGTAATGTTTTAGGCCTAGAGTTGTGGCACACACCTTTAACCCCAGCACTGGGGAGCCAGAGGCAGGAGGATCTTTGTGAATTCTTAGATCAGCTTGGTCTACACAGCAAGTTCCAGGCCAGCTAGAGCTATGCAGCGAGACCTTGACTAAGATAATAATATATGGTTATTTAGTAATAACCATAGTAGTAAAAAATAATGTGTTTTTTTAAAAAAAAAAAAAACAAAAAACAAAAAACACTTAATTCAAGGAGCAAGAGGAAATGGCTCAGTAGTTCAGAGCACACAGTGCTCTTCAGAGGACGCGAGTTCAGTTCCCAGCACTGAGGTCAAACAGTTCACAACCACCTGTAACTCCAGTTCTAGAGGATCCAGTGCCCTTTTCTGACGTCCGAGGACACCTGCACTCATGTGCAATACACACAGACATACTTTATACTAAAATAACTCTTCTTTTAAAAAGAGTAATTTAGGTTCATAACAAAAGTGAGAGGAAAATACAAAGGTTTCCCTTCCCAAGGCTTCTTAAGCCTTTCCTGCAATCTTTTTTACCTAAGAGTTTTTGATGCAATCCCAGGAAACAGGAGTGTAATCAGTGCAGATGTCTAAGTACACTACTCAAACACTACTGATAATAAATCATAAATAATACTTAAAATAATTTTTACACATGGAATTTTAATATTTATTAAGGACAAAAGTAAGTTTGCATACTATAATTATGTGCTTATTTGTTTTTATATAAAAAAAATTGTACTTCAGAGGGCCTGGGAGATGGCTCAGTAGGCAAAAGTGTTTGACATGCAAACCGGATGATCTGAATTTGGTACCCAGAACCCCTGATAAAAGGAGAGGTGATTCCCAAAAGTTGTCCTTGAAATCTACTCATACAACATGGCATATAAGGACCCCCTTCCTTCTATACATACCATATATATTATTATAAATAATATAGTTCTATGCCTTGACTCTACAAGGCATAGGAGGACATTTTCAATATTTTTATTGATTCTCAATTTTGAAAAATTTATCATTGTGTGCCTATGTATATATGATGTGTGAGAGTGTATGTGTGTGCTGCAACATGTGTGCCGAGATAAGAGGACCACATTCATGAGTCTGTTTTCTTCCTCTGTGGAGGCCAGGGATCTAGGTCCTTGGCTTTGCACATCAAATACCCACTGAGCCATCTAAAGCCTGATTGTTATTTTGATTTTATAATCAGTGCAAAATGGCAAAAGTATGTTTAAGGCCATTTCAGAAACTGCTGGATGTGGTGTGTTCAGAATTGAGACTGCGGTGAAGCTGTACAATGAAACATGAGTTATGCATGCCAGAAATATTACAGATTCATTATGTGTTTGCTTTTGAGTGAATTTTTGGTTGTTGTACATGACCTCCACATTGGGTGTGGAGAACTACCCACAATTTGGGAAGTCATACTTTATATATCTTCCCTCATCATCAACCTCCCCCACCACAGTGGTGAGTTCATTATAGCTGATGATGTAACACTGTCACTAGGGTTCACTCTTTCAGCACACATTATATGGGTTTGCACAAATATGTGACTTGTCAACATTACAGTACCATACAGCGTATTTCCAGTGTTCTAAAAATTTCCCGTGGGTTTTAAGAGAAAACACGTTTTCTTCTGTGTTGCTAGGTAAGTGTTGTTTTCCAGTAGAAGGACCATCAGCAACAGTTGCAGAGAGTGAAATGGTGCGATGATGTTCTAGAAACAGCTGTAGAATAAGGCTCAAGTGCCAGACAGGGCAGAGAAAATGAAAAGGCCAGACACAGCAGATTTGCACATCAAGAGAATATATTTTTTTGAAGGGAGAGAGAATAGATCTGCATGAGAATGTTCTGAGAAGTCTGCAATGGCCTAGGGGGAAAGGAGGAGGTCTGGTTTATAACCGAGTGAGAGCTATCTTCAGCAAATCTATGTCCTTCCTGGTAACTGCTGGATTAAGAGCCAGGAGGGAGGGGATAGCCCAGCTCTCTAGCCTGAGGGGCGAGGGAGCAAGTGGTTGTAGCAGGTTGGTTTAAAATAAGCTTTATTAGAAGTGAGAGCCCCCAAGACCACAGAGAGCCATTTTCAGGCTTAAGTAAGAGAGTACTAGCAGGGACAGACCATCATCTCAGAGACAGACCTTGAAGAGAGGTGGGGAGTCCACCTCAACACTAGGAGAGGAGCCTTGTCAGTAAAGAGAGTTTAAATGGAAAAACATAAAGCAGAGCTGCCATGTACAGCATAACAGGCATCCCGAAAGGAGTCTTCAGATAACCTCAAACAAGGCAGATTTTTTCAGCATTTTAATTTATTCTTTGATGATTTGATACATGTTTACAATGTATATGGATCATATTTACCTCCTCTCTCTCCCGACTCCCCATAAACACCTAAATCCATTCCCTTCCCACCTAGATGTCCTCCCCCATTCTCTCTTTGAACTCACTAAGTCTAATTAGTACTGTAAGGTGGATGCCAGTATGATACCATCCACTGCAGTATGGGCAACATACTAGCAGACGTCCCTAAATTGACACCCCCCTTCTCCAGCCATCAACTGCCAGTAGCTTCTCAGCTAAGAATGGAACCTTGTGAACTCCCTCTCCATGCCTGCAAGAATGTTCATTGGCTAAATCCTGTGCACGTAAGCACAAGTGTTGTGAGTTCCAAAGTGCCATGGCCATGCCGTGTTCAGAAGAAAGCATTTCACAGCATTCCTCCAAATCCACTGCCCCTCTTACACGATATTCCGTGAGAATTGAGGTAATAATAGATGTCCTATTTAGGGCTAAGCATTCAATAGTTATTTATTCTTAACTCTCTGACCACTTATGAATCTCTGCAAACAGAAGGTTCTCTGTCCAATCTTGGGAGCAGCACTAATCTATGGGTACAAATATAAATATTTAGAAAGCAGCATGACTAACACGAACAGCGGTACTTAGATCCCCCTAGGGCCTGTTACTTCCCAAGCCATTGGCTTTTGACCAAGTTTATAGTATTAAGTATGAATTCCTTCCTGTGAGGCAGGCCTCAGGTCCAATCAGAAAGTATTTTGCTAAACCACAACAGTCATACCACTATTGTACCAGTGGGAAACTCTTGACTGTTGACAGATCTATTGCACAAATTCTACTTGGTCTTATAATAAAAATCCAGAGCCAGATTTGGGGGTAAACCTGAAAGATCAGAGAGACAGAAGAACAAGCCACCGCTACTTCTCAGCCAACTCCTCAGGCCAAAGAGGATAGATTCTGTCTCCAAAATCCTCAGACTGCCCCTGAGTCCTCAGCCCAAAGGGTCTCAGTCAAAGGGCTGAATCCTGCCTCTTTCTCCCGGCCCAGCTATCTCACCTTCTCATTCAACCTTCCTAGTGCTTAAATTAAAGGTGGGTACCACCACTGCCTGGCTCTGTTTGGCCTTGAACTCACATAGATCCTGAGAATCTCTGCCCACCCCTCCCCCAGTGCTGGGATTAAAGGCATGGGTGTGGGGACTCTCTGACCTTCATGGCTAAATCCGTGGGTGGCTCTGTCCTCTGATCTTCAAGCAAACGTTATTAGATATACAATATATCACCACAGGTCAGTATAGTAACATGTAGGGTCCTGTGCTAGGTAAGACTGTTGTCTCAGTTTGCATTCTACTGCTGTGATGAAACACCAAAAGCAACACGGGGAGGAAAGGGTTACATTTCCAGGCAATAGTCCATCATTCTACTCAGGGCAGGAATCAAGGAAGGAATGATACAGAGGCCACAGGTAAATACCATTTACTGGCCTGCTTCCTCTGGATTGTTCAGCTTGCTTTCTTATAGCACCCAGAACCACCTGCTCAGGGGTGACATCACCCACAGAGGATTGTGCTCACACCAGTCATTAACCAATAAAATGTCCTACTACAGACTTGTCTACAAGCAATCTAATGGAAGCATTTTCTCAACTGAGGTTTCTCTTTCCAGGTGGCACTAGTTACGTGAAGAACTAGCCACACAACCCTTTTCAAGGGAAATTCCTGACATTTCTAGGCTTACACAAGGTAACAGGTGATAGAGCCCTCAAAGGTGGGTGGGCCTTTGATATCAGCCATCAATCATTTGTCAAGACTGTCCCATAGACGAGCTCACAGGTCAGCTTGATACAGTAATTCTTCAGCTAAGGTTCCTTCTCCCTAGAAGACTCTAGTTTGTGCCACGCCCCTTCTTCTCTTGTGCCCCATAAAAGGAGACCTTGAGTATTTCACTCATGTGGCCTGCTGCTCTCTTGCAGTGTATTCTCCTTTGCTTTTCTTCAAATAAAGTTTTCTTGCTACTTTTCCACATCGGTGTGGGCTTTTATTTCAATTCCTTGGATAACTTCGGGTAACAATCTGCCTTAGTTTATGTGCCAAGGTGAAGGAATTGGATAGGCCTTTAGGCTTGCAGCCCTGAAGGGGAGAAGCTGGGAACAGGAGAAGAGGGAAAGGAGGGGGTAGTGAAGAGGGGAGGGGGAGGGCTTGGGCGGGGAGGTTGCAGGCAGGTGTGGCCTGATTCTGGAAGAAACTGAGGAAGTTGGGTAGAGGGCTAATCATCTAAAATTCCCTGGTCCTTTTTCTTATTTCCCCTTTCCTAGGAGGTTTCTGGTTTGCCAAAGCAGAAACTATGGGTTGCTAGGCATTTCCCATGATGAATTAAGCCACGAACTATTTATGGTTTATGTGAAGGATCTGGGAGGGAGGGTGTACTCAGACAGGGAAATAGGGAGTGAGGTAAGGGAGGCCTGAGGTGCACTGCCCACACACCCTGCTAAGAAGCCTTACCGGTGATGGCTATGAGAACTGCTGCATGCTTCCACTGATCTGCTAGAATTTAGGCCTTGCTATTCCAAGCACGGCATAGTGGCCCCAAATCCCGAGTCAGTTTTCTTGTCTGCAGTGTAAAACAGGAGTTGGGGGCCGAGAGTAATGGGTAGATAAATTAAAGGTAATTAAATAAAGGAATGCGCTGTTTCTTGAATATACTCCCACTGTTCAGGCACTGGGTCTGCAGCAGGTGAAACATCTAACTAGGGGTACCCCACATTTGAAGACTCGGGCCGGATGCTACGACAGAAGCAAGTCTCACTATTTTAACTATTAAATAATGTTCACAGACGTGGAAGATACTAAACAGCCGAGAAGATAGGAACCTTATAGCTCAGCACTATGAATCTATCAGACCCAGGGTAGCCAGCAACCTAGTCTTGGGCAAGGAGAGACGCGCCTGCGCAATGTAGACAATGAAGCCGCGCGCCCTCAGCGAGGAGGCGGGACTTGCCCGGGCATCCGGGTCCCACACCCCGCCTCCGCGGCATGAATGAGAGGCGCGGCGCCCGCCCCTCCCCCGCCGGGCCCGCCCCTCGCCGGGGCCGCAGCTAGCAGTCGCCACCGCCAGCTCAGCGGCTCGGACTCACGGACGCGGCTCGCAAGCCGTTCGCTGCACGAAAGCTGCCGCCGGGCGCCGCAGCCCTCACGCCTGCTGTCTATCGCCCGGGTGAGTGAGGAGGGGGCCGGGTCTGAGGGCCGCGCGATTGAGGCTGAGGCGCAGGCTCCGCTGGTCCGTCTCTGGGATGCTGAGGGCATCGCGCCAGCCTCGCACCCGCTCCGAGACCGGGGGGCCGCGGGGCAGTCCCCACACACCCGCACAAAGGGCGGCGCGGGCTGTCACCCCGAGGTCACGTCGGGCTGGGCCCGAGCGGGGGAGGCGGGATGGGCGGAGGATGGAGGAGCCGTTGCCTCCGCGTTGGTGGTGGGGACGGACGCGCGTCTCGGGGACGCGGTGTGGCTATGGATTTCTGGTCCCGAGCCACTCCTTCCTTTGTGGTGCTTGTCTCGTGCCTGGTTGTCACACTGTGCAAGGTGGTCTGCACTGGCTTATTTACTAGTGAAAGTCATAAGGCGGCTTCATCATCTGTGGGTGGGGGGCGTGTGTGCACCCACAGGCCCGGAGAATTAATGACCCTGCTTTGTTTCCGGAGACCCAAGGGGTGTGTGTTCTGTGAAATGGGACCGGCTGAGATCCTCTGAAAGGGCATTTGGAAAAGAGGTGGAAAGATAACTTCACATCGTTACCAGTCCGTCCCTGGTATTATTTCAGAAAACAGTGTTTTGGGGGTTTGGGGTTTTTTGTTTGTTTGTTTTGGTTTGGTTTGGTTTGGTTTGGTTTTGTGTGTGTTTCTTATTGTAAACCAGTGGGTCTGCTCATTGAAAGTGTGAATATGTATTATGTCACTGTATTTTTAGAACCCATTGTTTTGCGGGTTAATGATATATTTGTGTGTCGGGGATACGCCAAAATCCAGAAGATTGCTTTCTGTGCTTAGTTGATTGATAATTGATATTTTTGTATACATATCTATAGGAATACTCCCATGTATCTAAGGCACTGCTTTCCCTACTCTTCAGTACCAGTGGATTGTGTTTCTTGCCTCCCTGCTTTAGTAAGAGGTGGTCCAGCAGGTTCTCTCCACCTCCTTGTTTGTCCGGTCACCCCGTTGCCCCCCCCCCCCCCCCATGCTTTGGCAAAGGATTTTATTGCATATTATCCTGTCATGCGCCCTGGCTTTGATCTGAAATTTCGTGTGTTTGGTTGTGCGGCCCAGCTCAAGAGCTCATCATCTTACACTAGAAAATACCTCTCCTCCTCTCTCCCACCCCCGGTTGTTTTCATACCCCAAAGAGGATAGGAAGCACTCCTGGGTCCTATAGATTTGACTTGATAGGACTGCCTACCTATTCACTTAACCTGCTATAAAGAGGTAATTAAGCTAGTACCAGCCAGGTGTGGCTGACAACACCATTTATCCCCTCACTTGGGAGGAAGAGACAGGAGAATCTCTGTGATTTCAAGACCAATCTGATCTACATAGGAATTTCCAGGCTAGAAGAACTACATAATAAGACCTTGTCTCAACAAACAAGCAAGCTATATCTTGTTATTTTGTCTTAACACAGGTTATTTGAATTTTATAAGAAAGTTATAACTCTTGTTGGATAATGATATTTTGGTTTCTTTTTTACCCTCCTAATTTTATGGAGTAAAAAAGTGCATTTCAGAAATATTTTTGTTATGATCTTTTCATTCAAAACAGTGGTGGTGGAAAAAACCAGGAATTTATATATGAATAATTGAGTGGGTTTAGTTTTAAGATTCTCCTCAAGATTATTTATTTTTGAGTCACATATATTTTCATTCCTAGTAAAATTTCAGTACAAAATGAAATGTAAACCTCCACAGCATCTGTTTATGTAGAGACTTAAAACATTTGCTTTTGATTTGAAGGAAATTTTCCACTGGTTGCATGGCAATCCATTATTCTTAATAAAATTCTTGCCTTATGCATTTTTTTTTAAACAGCAGGTCACAACCCAATATGGAATTGCATAACTGAATGTGGGAGTCTCAAGTAATTAGGAATCAGAAGTTTCTGAATGTTAGGTGATCAAAAACTAACTCAAGGGGCTGGAGATGTAGTTGAGAGAGAGAGAGAGACAGAGGGGGAGAGAGAGCGCTCATATTTGCTTAGCACGTACAATACCACACCCTAGGGTTGATCTCTTTGACTGAATTAACTAGATTTTGTATCCCGTGCCTGTAATCCATCTCCCCTGGGGACATTGAAGGCTAGAGGCTCACCTTGGCTGCATTAATGAGTTTGAAACCAGCCTGGGATACAAGAGACCCTGATAAAATGAAAGTAGTAGGAACAGTTCACAGTTAGAACACATGGCAGATCTGAGATGTTCTGGCATGACTGGGTGCCATTGCCGGACTTACTTCACCGCAGCCTCGCTTCTGCATGTGCTTGGCTCCTGGCTGTGCCAGTGAGTGCTGCCTGGAGTGCCTTGGATCAGCTTATACCTACTGTCTGTTAGAATTGCAGTGATGGCGTTTATTTTTGTTTTCTCTGAACCTAGAAAGCTCTGTGATCCTATTGAAAAATAATGGTTTAAAGTTGGGTGTGTGGCACCTTTAATCCCAGCACTCTTGAGGCAGAGGCAGGTGAATCCCTGAGTTTGAGGCCACCCTTGTCTCCAGAGTGAGTTGCAGGACAGCAAAGGCTATGCAGAGAAACCTTGTCCTGAAAAACCAGTGAATGAATAAAGTAAAATTTTTAAAGAGAGACAAATACTATACCTATCATACAGTGTTTAATTTTTTTCCTTTTTTAAAAATTCACTATATAGACCAGGATAGACGATTCAGGAGGCAGTGGCAGACAGATCTCTGTGAGTTCAAGACCAGCCAGGGTTACATAGTGAGACCCTATCTCAAAACAGAAGCTGCTTGAGTTGCTAACTTGAATTTCATTTTTTAAAAAGTCATTATTTGAATTTTGGTTTGAGATTAGATTTCCAACAACTTCAAAAATGGTCCTGTATTAGTTAAAGTTACCTGACAAATGACTGAAGGAAAGGTCTGTTTGGGCTGACTGCTTGAGGGTGTCACGGTAGGGAAGTCTAAGACGGGTGTTACAAGGCCCTGGTCACATTGCATCTAGTGGAGAAGCAGAGAATGATACATGTGATGCTCCATTTCCTTCCAGGATGTGAGGATACTGTTGTTCACACTCAGGGTCTTCCCTCTTTTTTTTCCTATTTCAAAATTATTTTGTTTTATGTGTATGTCAGTATGTGAAGTGGGAAAACACATTTCCTTCCACTTTGGCCTTGGAATACAAACCCGTAGGGCATGGCCTTTGGGCAAGAGCATGTACCCTTCCACCAACATGGGTTCCAAAAGGTGAAGGCCAGCATCTTGTACAAGGCCAAGGTGGAAGGATATGTGTTTCGGCACTACATGGATGGATGTTTTCCCTGCAAGTGTGTCTGTATACCAGCGTGCTTTCCTGGTACCAAAGAAAGCCAGAAAAGAACATCAGATTCCCTGAAACTGGAATAGCAGACAGTTGTGAGTGGCCATGAGGGTGCTGGGAATTGAGGAAGAGCAGCCAGTGCTCTTAACTGCTGGACTGTTTCTCCAGCCCAGTCTTTCCTCTTCAGTCAAACAAACCTTTTGGGGGCAGGGGACACCTTTATAGATGTACCCAGAGGTGTGTTTTTATAATGATTCTAAGTGTCATTAAGTTGAAAATCAACATGAACCATCGTAGTTCCTAAACATACTTTTCTCATTTTGTACTAAATATTTATATAAAGTAGCATTTCAGCATCGACATTATAAAGTCAAAGGATTAGTCACCTCTGAAAATGATGATGCTCTATGCAATACCAAATGCTTGGCCACAATTTAATTCTCTATGTAAAAGTCAACAGGTATATCCATATCAATATGCAAATTTGCCTTTTGTCTTTAATAAGTGGTAAAATTGTATATGACAAAGAGTTATTTTAAAATAGAATTGTTTCAAGTTTATTATCAGCAAATGTTTGATTTGATTTTAAACAGTTTTATATGCCTATATTCCCGAGGTCACATAAAAACATTTCTGAGGTGAAAGGGGATGCAAATGAAAACATGGTCCTACCTTGAACAACTAGGAAGTTTTGTTTTGTTTTTTTAAGGTCTTAAATTATTAAAGATTAACTTTTATGGTTTGATGGGTTTGGGTTTAACAATGTAGAAACTATTTATTAATTTAATTTTTTTGAGATATGGTTTTTCTATAGCCCAGTCTGCCCTCAGCTCAGAAGTGCCTGCCTCTGCTTCCCAAGTGCTGAGATTAAAGGTGTGAGCCACCACACCTAGTTGAACTTTAATTTTTAAGGGTGATTAGGCTTTCCCTCCCTCCTCCTCCCTCCTTCTCCCCCCTTCCCTTTCTCCCTTCTCTTCCTCAGAAGATCTCAGACAGAAGCCCCTCTTCCTCTTGCCAACTCTAGAAACCTGTCCTTAGGACTTTTTTTGTCTTCTTCCTGTCAGAAACCCCCTTTGTCCCCATCTTTTGTCCCATATTCCTTCACTACTCAGTCCCTCTGTTTGTGCCCTCTCCCCCACACAGGTCTCTTTATGCCAGTTCACAGGCATGTTCTCATGTCCATCTTTAAAAACAGAATACCAAGTTTAATAAATCCTTTGCCTCCCACCCTCTTTCCTGATAGTTAAATGTCCTAGGTGAGAAGCGCACGCTTTGCCTGTCTCCTATGTAGGACCAGTCACCCCTAACTGGTATTGTTGACTTTACCTTCTTGCCTCTCAGTCCCACTAGAATGCCAGCCACAGGAAGGAAGAAACTTATCTATCCTGTAATTCAATTTTCAGCCTAGTCAGAGAGCTCTTGCCTTTTAATTTTTCTAACAGAATTATTAAAAAATTAATCATTTTTCTACACTGGACAGTGGTGGCACATGCCTTTAATCCCAGCATTTGGGAGGCAGAGGCAGGTGGATCTCTGAGTTTGAGGCCAGCCTGGTCTATGGAGCTCAGAGGATTGAACACGGGTCATCAGTCTTATAGATAAGCACCTTTACCCTCTAAACCATCTCATCCTACCTCTCTTTGTATTTTTGTTTAGAATACTTATATCCTCCTAAGATATACTGGTTGTAAATATGACCTTGGTTCTTTTTCAATTCTCTTCCTTGCACCCCTTCCAATTTCTTGCCCATTTGTTCCCCAGATTATATCACCTTGATAAATTAGTAAAATGATCTGCAGTTGGCCAAACAGCCCAGTGGTGGCGCACGCCTGTAATCCCAGCACTCTGGAGGCAGTTCCAGGACTATTTCACAGGGAAAACCTGTCTCAAAAACCCAAACAAACAACCCCTACAGTTGGCAGATGAGCAGCCTATACATTTCTTAGCAGTTTGGTAAATGGATAAATCATTTTGATCATTTGATAAAATAGCTTAATTTTGAGCCAAGTACTATTTGTTTGTCTCAAAGATCGCTTCTTCATGTCACTCCACGTTATCTTATTTACTAATTTTGTTTTCTTTTTTGAAATAGTTTCACTATTCAAAGAGTGTAGTCCTGGCTGGCCTGGATCTCCCTCTATCAACCAGGCTTTGCCTTCTGCTTGAAATACCTTCCTCCTACCTATCAACTGCATGGTAAGATTATAGTTGTGTGCTAAAACTTTCAAATGTCCAGTATGTTATCAGATTTATTTATTGATTATTTTGATTATTTGAGACATATTGCATGTAGCCCTGGCAAGCATTGAACTTAACTATGTGACTGAAGATAACCTTGAACTCCTGATCCTCAGGGCTTTACTGAAAGTGCTAGGATTATAGATAAACACCCTCAGATGTATGTTAGAGACCTGGCAAACAGTGTAAGATGTTCTTTTTAAGTGCTGATAAGCTAGGCAGGCAGATGTCTGTTCAGCATACCTTGAGAGCCACATGAAGGCTGTAGAGCCCCACTAGAAAGGGCCATCTATCTGTATCTCACTTAACAGATTTGTTTCTGTGTGTTGAGTTGTTTTGTTGTTGTTTAGTTTGTTTTCTTATTATTTGTCTCAATTTTATTTATTTTGGAAGTTTACTTAATAATCACGAGCTTTTTAAAGCTAAAACTAAAGCTAACTTTTAGTTTTAGAAATAGTTTCTTAATTTGGTAGATACTCTATTTCTTTCTTATCTAGATGCATAATGGGAACTCTTATAATCTGAGCATTTCAGACCTCAAAATAGTAGTGCTGTATAAATTGAGGGCTTTAAAGGAATGCCAGATGGTTGAAAAGAAATTGTGAGCACTCCAGTCAGTGCCATCCTTTGAAAGCCAGCTGGATAAACCTTCTCTGCTCTGGAGGTAAGAACTAGACACTTTGTTCCATGCCAGCTGGCCCATGAATGCTGGACAGTTGCCTTGTTTTGGGTTGGTCACTCTTGGAAAGCCAGCCTGGGCCTCTCTATCCTAAGGATAGTCAGGCCAAAGAGTTAGTCGCTCCAGAACTCCCTTTATGGAGTTGAAGTCAGCCTGCATGTCAAGGAAAAGGAAGTCTTAGTATTAAGTGAATCCTGTGTTATGAATTGTCGTGGGAAAGTTTAATGTAACCTGAATTTTTTTGAATTTAATGTTAATAATAGAAGAATTGCTTGTCAGTAAAAGTGAATGCTGTTATATTGGGACTTCCTCCAGCTTACCTGTTTTCATTTGTTAGCATCTCTTAAAATGAAGCTTGCTGTTACTTTCATTTTTATCTTGTAAAATTTGGGTCATTTAGATTAGAAAAGTGTTTTACCTCATAATTTGCTTTATAAGCCATAGACCACAGTAGAGGGCTAATTCTGTATGTTGTATTGTATTCTATTTGTGTGTATGGATAGTTTAAGAAAAGGCTAAGTGTGGTATTGCCAGTATAAGCACACATCTCATATAATGACAATACCTTTGTATTTTCAACATTTATAGCCCCACTCAGACTTCCATCATTAGCAGTTGGCTAGTTTTAAAAGAACTGGTCTAGAGGAAATGATGGAAAGGGAGAGGGGTCAACACTTCAAACCATCAAGTCTGAAATTGCAGGGTGTGGGTATGTTTAAAACAGAGCATGAAAGGTGGACAGACTTTTATCAAACCATTGGTAATATTTAGGATGTGCAGATAGTAGGAGGAGTCAAAAACAGATAGGAAAACATCTTTAGGGAACCACAGATGATGCATCTGACTACAATGCTGAGTGTTAGGTGGGTGAATTTGTTTCATAGTTAGAGCTGTTTGCCCCTGAGAACATGCTAACAAGTTTCTAACAGATCTTCAGGGCTATTATGAAACCCCTGTAGAGAATATGTAGGGATGTTTGTTTGTTGCATTTACTTTATTTTAAAAATATTTCATGTGTATGTGTGTAGCACATGCATGCAGGAGCCTGAAAGGGTCAGAAGAGGCATTGGATCTTTTGGAACTGTAGTTACAGACTGTTAGCTGCCATGGGGGTACTGGGAATACAACCTGGGTCCTCTGGAAGGAAGAACATGTTCTAGGCCACTGAGCCATTCTAGCCTTAAGACAGGGTCTTAACTATATAGTTCACACCTCCTGCCTTTGCCTGCCAAGTATTAGGATTACAGGCATGTACTACTGTACTTAGTATCTGTTTAAGAAAGATTACTCTGTAGCGGGCACTTAGCTTGAATTCACTTTGTATCTCAAGCCTCAGCCATGTGGTGCACCTTTTGTTAGTGTTACGAGTATGAGTTACCACACCTGGTTGTAGATTCTTAATATTCTATTTATGTGTATAGGATTTTTTTGCCTGTGCATATATCTGTGCACCACCTATATGCAGTGCCCACAAACACAGAGGTAAGTTGTCATATGCCCTGGAGCAGGTACAGTTGTGAGCTGCCATATGTATGCTGGGAATCAAACCCAGGTCCTCCTGAAGAGCAGCTAGTGCTCTTAACCACTCACTGCGCACTGCGCACTGCGCACCATCTCTCCAACCCTGTAGAATTTTTTTCTGTATAGATTTTCTAAAGGAAATTACTCTTTAAAAGGGGGAGAAAGTAAATCAGTTCAACAGAGGGTGTGTGTGTGTGTGTGTGTGTGTGTGTGTGTGTGTGTGTGTGTGTGTGTGTGTGTGTGTGTGTGTGTGTCTGTGATGAGACATTTGCCTAAACAACCCCCAGAACTACAAAACCATTGTTCTGATTAGAAGCATAATGTTTTGTGCTTTGAAGCTGCTTCTGGAAGGCTATTGATTTTCTTTCTGCTTTACTCTGAACCACCTGGAAAGAGAATTTACAAAGTGAGCTCCTTAGACCCTTAGCACCTTGTGAGGACTATGTTGTGAATGTTTTGTATTAAGATACTATCTCCAAAAAGATGTAAAGTCATCAAATGTAAACAAAAGGAAAAATATCATTTCGTTCTGAATGTAACTGTGGCTTCTATTATTGTGTGGCTCAGTTTCTGTTTCAGTTCACTGCCACTATCCATTCACAACTCAATTCTGTGAAAGCAGGATAGTTCTGAGGAGTGGACAGCTGCGTTCATAAAGGGATGTGTGTTTGTATTTGGAGACTCCGCCTCTTACGTGTGAGTGTGGGTGTATCCTGTAAAGCTGCTTGTTCTGTGTTATAGATTTTCAATAAAAGAATGTATTTCAGGTTTAAAACAATATTTGTGTTCTATAGTTGTCTGGTTTTATTCAAAGAGAAATGGGTATTTCCCATACAACTTACTCTGCTTCTACACACTGAAAAACCAGGAAGATGGCTTTTAGCCATGGTTCCCATTATTTTCTGCCTGAGATTAATATTTGTTAGTCAACTATCTTTTTTGCCTTTTTGTGTTGTTATTTGAGATAGTGTCTCACCATGTAATCTGCTGACCTCAAACTCAGAGGTCTGTGTGCCTGTCTCTGACTCCTGAGTGCTGGGATTGCAGTCCTGGGCCAACACACCCAGCTCAACTATGTTGCTTTTCAAACTTCTGTTTGCAAGGCTTAGTTAGGAAGAGCTGCCAACCTTCTTAGAAGTAGTATGAGTGCTCCCATGTGCCACCTCAGTGGTTACAGCACTGTTTCTCAACCTCTGGGTTGAGAACCCTTTGTGGGCTGAATGATTCCTGTGACCTAAGACCATCTGAAAACACATATTTACATTGCAGTTCACAACAGTAGCAAAATTACAGGTAGGAAGTAGCAATGAAAATAACTTTATGGTTGGGGGTCACCACAACGTGAGGAACTGTATTAAAGGGTCACAGTGTTCAGGAAAGTTAAGAACCACAGAGTTAGAGGGTTTGTCTCACTCGTTTCTCTTTCACTGTCCCTTGCTGAAATACTGTAAAGGTCATTTTGTCTGTCTTTTTATTTAGGGCAGTTCCTCATTTTATTTTATCTCATGGACTCACCACAGGGGTTGTTAAGTCCTGGTCCTGTGACTCTCACACTTGGGCTTTGTCTGCCTCTTCATCACATGGTTCAGTTTGTTGCCGTTCCCTGTATCACATTCAACACTGTATCACACGTAGTGTATTATGTATCTGTCTGCCCCACTTCTGGTATGGCCAGACCAGTGTGATAGTCACAGGTAAGGAATTGTCTTCAGCGCAATGACTTGCCTCACTCTGCTCTCTCTCTACATTGTTAGAGAATTCCATAAGATCTTTATCTCATCAGAGGGTATTTTTAGTTAGGGTGACCATAAAATTCACTTTATATGAGAGGCTGCCACTGTAATTTTATACTGTCTATACTTGACAAAAATAAGGGAGATAAGGAAGGGGAATTTAATTGTTTGACTTGAGGATGCCTTAGTGGTGCTGCCTTTGAGTACCATAGCAAGATGTTAATAACTTCTTTTAAAATTGACATACACTCTGATACTTCTGCAAGGTGGAAATATATGAAAGTCTTTTTAAATCAAGCAATGGAAGGAAAGCCTATTAGTTTAGGATACAAAGTCTAGTTTCCCAAAAGTTGATTTGACCAGTTCTTCTTCAGCTGCAACTGAATGCCCATTGCTTTCATTCTTCATGGGTTGCTCTGTGGGCGGACGTTACTAAGTTCCCAAGAAATAACGAATCTGGAATCAAAAGCAAGATAAAGAAAAAATACTACAGATGACATTGGTTTTAAATTTATTTCCCCAATCATTAAAAGTCCTTCCTTCCTTCCTTCCTTCCTTCCTTCCTTCCTTCCTTCCTTCCTTCCTCCCTCCCTCCCTCCCTCCCTCCCTCCCTCCCTCCCTCCCTCCCTCTCCACCTCCTTCTTCTTTATTTTTTTTGAAAGAAGAAGTAAAACTTAATCTACATACCTGGGATTAATTATGTCTTTCAGACCTACTTATTTCTTAACCAAGATTTTATTTTTAGAGAATTAAGCCTTTGATCTACAGCTAGTTGAACTACAAAAATCTGTTCCCCTCTCAATTTTTTAAAGTATAATACTGAAGAACCTCACTTGTCCAGTTTTTATGATTTCTTGGAAATATTATGGAGTGATTCCAAATCTTTAAATACACTAAGACTTGAACTCTCGGAAGCCTGCTGACTTGAATATAATCTGATCAAAGTTTCTATCTAGTTTGTTTCCCATTTTAATTTGGTTTAAATCTGTCATGTACAAAGAGCTTGACAGATCTGTGAGGCACATATATTCTATAAAGATAGAAATAAAAGCCACAGTACACGCTTTGCATTTTTAGTGTTTTATATTCTTTTTCTCCAAAAACTATTGGGCTTTTTATACGTGTGTCCCTAAAATACTGTAATTTTATTAAATTGTGTATAGGTTAAAGAAAATGAAGGTTGCACAATTAAATTTTTTAAAGCTGAGACTCTTTATTTACTAATATTTTTATTTAAATTTTTACTTTATGAGCTGGTTGTGGTAACACAAGCCTTTAATCCCAGCACTCAGAAAAGGCCAGCAGATCTTGGAGTCAGAATTGAAACCCTGTCTCCAGATACTTCTTGTTATTTCTTTTTGTTTATTTGTTTGTTTTCTAGACAGGGCTTCTCTGTGTTAACAGCCATGGCTGTCTTGGAACTTGCTCTGTAGATCAGACTGACCTCTACCTCCCCAGTGCTGGAGTTAAAGGTATATGCCACCATGACCCAGCATCTCCTGATACTTCTTAACTTCACATTTCTTTAACAATTTCTTTAACGCTGGGGAAGCCTCACTCACTTTGTCCTCCAATTTACCTCGTAATCTTGGGTTTTTCTCTAGTTCCTGGATCCTTGTTCTCAGGAAAGTATTATTAATAAAGGAAAATTAAATTAAATAGCTTAGTAACCATCTCTAAACAATCTCTAATTGTATTATTTTGAGAAGGTCATTAAAAGTGTGTGCTAGTGTGACTTCTCCATAGATGAGCCTTTACTGTATACTGTTTACTTAAAAAGGGTTACTGCTGTAGTGTGGTGTCCTAAAGTGAATGCCTTAAAAGACTGCGGACAGATGGAGACCAGTAAGGAGAGTCACACCTGATAGTGGATATGCACCTCCAGGTGATACACCTGCAACAACACTCCAGGACCTAGGACTGGGAATCTCACGGAAGAGGGCCAGAAAGATTTAAACAAGACCTGAACAATGACCACACCAATAGACAAGCTAACATGAAAGGGGGTCCCCTCTGTCACTGCTGAAGGAGGGAGAGTGAATCATCCCTGGGATGAGCCCCCTAACTGGTTATCCAATACCAAATGATCAGCCTTGAAATCATATACATGCAAGCAATTCAGCAGGTTATGCAGGTGCATGTGTATGTGTAAAGTTAAAGAAAGAGACCATCAGTTTGACAGTTTGAGAGATGGCAAGAAGGGGGCTTGGGAGCAGCTGTAGGGTGAAGGAGGGAGAAAAAAAGTGTAATTATATTTCAATTTTTAAAATTGGGGAAAAAAGACTATATACAAGAACTGGGAGTGTTAGTAGTAGAGTACCTGTTTAACATGCAGAAGACCCTGTTCTGTCCTAACTTAAGCCCATTGACAAAATCAGCATAAATGTTTCAATCAGGTGATCCAAGCATTACAGGTAATTATTCCTCATCTCAGCCAAAGTGATTTAGTACAGAAAATGAATTTCTACTTGCTGAGTTCAACAGTTGCTTTAGAATAGTCACAGTGTGCAAGTCATTGTGCCCAGGCACGGAACAGGGCAAATTGCATGGTTTAGATAAGATACACTTCCTTTCTGTAAAGAGTCTTTCTAGGAAATTGTCACCACTTTATTGCCTCATGTCCTTGCAATTTCATGTCTCTTAGGCAACCAAACCCAGCAAGGTGTAGACCCCACAATCCAATCTTTGTCCTGTTATTTTTTATGGTGAGGAGATGTATAAAACAGTGGACCACAATACTTAGCAGTCTTAAACTCTTGGGAGTCTTTTTATAACAAACAAGTTTAATATTTTGCCTTTTCAAGATATGTCAGCCAGTGAGTAAGATGGCTTAGTAGGTAAAGGCACTTGCCACTAAGTCTTGTGACTTGAATTTGATCCCCAGAACCCACATGGTAAAGAGACCCAACTGCTTTAAGTTGTCTTCTGACCTTGACATACTCCAGTGTACACTGCCTCCTGCCATACACAATATATAAATAAGCAATTCATAAGTTTATGAATTAATATAAAAAGAATTCCATTATCTGTTGAACATCTACTTGGGTTTACTATCTTTGTTCATGTCTCATTTATCATCTTTTATATGTCAGGTATCCTCTAGTCTGAATTTATAAATGGATAACTCCTTTATCTGATTCACTAAGTTACACTTTAATTCAAAGCCCATTAGATTTTCCAGTTGTCCTTTAATATTTTTCAAACATTTTTTATGTGATCTGACTTTAAAGTTCCTGTAAAACTTAAACAGGAACTTCTTTGACATTTCAGTACTTCCACAGGCTAACTTCCTATAAATGCAGCGACATCAAATAGAGTTTGCATTTGACTTTTATTAGCTAACTCTCAATTCCAAGAGCCAAACTTAGACATTTTTGCACAGTAAATTCCATTGGTGTTCTTGAAAGCAGAGATGAAGGGACAGCAAATGCATATGGTAGTTTAGCACATTTCGGTCTACTCATTGACTGCGCTCTTAGCCTCCAATGGAAATGATTACAATTAAACACTTGAGTTACTGTGACTGTGATCTAGTCCTTTTAACAAAGTATTGTTCTGATAATCACTGTTTCTGTAGGAGGACTGTTGTTGCATTGGAAGAAGTGAGCAAGGAACAGATAGGCTTTGCAAACCTGCCTGGCTGCTGACATGTACCTGACCAGAGGCTCCATTTCAGTGACTACCACATGGTCTGAAAAGTTCCTACTTAACTTCATTTTGAGCATTTTCATTTTATTAGGAGGTTTTATATGTGTCATTTCTGATACTTAGCGTCTGTTCTTCACCCCTCTTTTGAATAGCTTTATTGAGACAAAATTTAGACCCTCATAGTTTATTTAAATGTATGATTCAATTATAGGCTGGAAAGATGGCCTAGCCATTAAGAGCATCTGCTGCTTTTGTAGAGGATCCAGATTTAGTTTCCAGTGCCACATAGTGACTCACAACATCCATAACACCAGTTCCAGGGATCTGATGCCTCCTTCTCACTTCTGCAGGCACATATGTGGCACACATACATACATTCAAGCAAAACACTCATAGATAAAATCTAAAATACCAATAACAACAACCAAGAACCCGTGTGGGTACACAGCTCCCACCTCAGGCAGCTCACAGTATAGAACTATATAGTTCTAGGGCATTCAACACTTCAAGTTTCTGGGTGCATCTGCCACACATGACAGACAAGCTCACATAGGCGCACACATGCAATTAAGTAAATCTTTAAATGTACATTAACTGGATTTTCGTTTGTTCCTAGAGTTGGGAATTTATCACCATAATTTGGGGACATTATCATTGTCCTAAGAGGGACCCTCATTCCTCTAGACATCACTGCTCTCCTTACTTCCTACACTAAGCAGTCACCCATCCTGTGTTTCTATTCTCAGTCCTTCGTATAAGTGGAGTCATTCTCTGTGTGGCCATTTGGGGCTGGTTTGTTTGGCTTGATGATGTTTTCAGGGTTCATTTTGGTTATCTTTTTGAAATATTAAGGTTTTCAGCACACTGACATACAGGAGGAATAGATGGAATGACATTTGTTAATAAAGAAAACTGACTTGTGTTCCAGGACTCATTTTCAGTCACAAATGACGAGAAATGCTCTCTGAATAGTTACTGTAGAGGAAAGAATGGTGTTCTGATAAAGAATGGAGGAGATTCTTTTGAGCTCCCCTTATGTGCATGGATAATGTCATGATTGCCCACACATTCTTCCGTATATAGGATAATGTGAGACTCTGGGGTTTGGATCAAAACTGTCACACCTGTGATTTTTATTTGTTGTTTCTCTGCTTTGTAAATGATTTTCCCATTCATTGTTTTGCATAACCTAGACATTTCTAGGCTTACACACTACATTTTTAGTTATTGAGTTTTATGAGATGAAAACTTAAATGTTTTATTTTGTATAACCAACTGTTGTGTATGACAGGCTGAATATCCCTACCTAATCTGAAAATCTGAAATGCTTAAAAAGTTGTAGCCTTTTGAGCACTAAACATGATGACTCAAGTCATCATGTGACTGGTCACAGTCAAAGTATAGATATTGTTTAAAAAATGAGTAAAATTGGCTTTAGCTATATGTATTTAATATATAGAAATACAAATGACATGGATTAGACTTGTATCCTATCCCCGGCATTTCACACTGAACACCTACACAGAGAGGGGGTGGGGAAATTATCCTAGAATCTGAAAAAAAATATCCAAAGTTTGATACAGTTCTGGTACCAGACATTTCAAATAAGTGATATTCAACCTGAAACGTAAACAAGATTTGGGGATCAGGATATTTGTAAGTCAGATAGAGGTAGTTTAGGTAGTTAGTAAATGTATTGCTGATGGTTCCAGACTACCTCCACTGTCATGTTAAGAACACATCGTAATATCAATTTTTCTGTGCTCTAATTAGTTATATGTGTCAACATGGAACTAGGGAATATATGATCTTAGCAAAAAAATGTATTTTCTGAACTAGAATTAGGATCTGTGATCTGGTTTCCTAAATGTCTGTGAACACAAAATAATTTTAAAATAGTACTGACCTAGATGATAAGTGTATGAGATGGATCAGCTAACAGTGACAGGAAGCCTCCTAAAACAAGTATTAAAAAGATTAAAATTATTTCTTTATGAATGTTAAAGTTGTCACAGGTCTGGCATGAAGAATCATGGAGCAAGGGACCTTAATACTAAACACCCCTATTTCTTTCTTGCCATTGTAACTTCAGGTTGTGGGTAACTCCACCTCTTCCTATATTTGCCATACTATGAATGGAACCCAGAACTTGTGCATGCTGGACAAGCACTGGACCAGTGAACTGTATGTCCAGCCCTTCTTGAGTAGATTGCTGACAGCGTCCACATTACAGAACACAAGGCAAAGAAAGGATGGAGCATAAGGTAGAAGGCAGTTGTCAGTGCTTTGATAAGAATAATTCCTAGACACTTTCATGTGCATCCATTGTCTGTGTCGTAACTAAGATGTAGACAAGTGCAACTACAAGGAGAGTTGGGAAGTGTAGACATGCCCACCTAAAAGTCTAGTCCCATGAAGGAAAGACACTGCAGGAGGCAGGAGAGATGGGCAGACTATCATACTCTGCCACAATCTCTTTTTTGTTAACATAGTTTATGTGTATAACATACATATATGTCCATGTGTCACATATTTGCCTGGTACCTTCAGAGGTCAGAACAAAGGTAAGTGATCCCCTGGAACTGGAGTTAGAGATGCTTGTGAGCTGCATGTGGGTGCTGGGACTTGAATATAGGTCCTCTGGAAGGACTGCTAGTGCTCTTAAGTACTGAGCCATCTCTCCAGTCCCATGCCACTCACTATCTTGTTAATCATAAGAGAAAACCAAGGATGTTCCTCAATATACCTTTTCCTTTAAAGGATTCTATGTTTGTAATACCTGATACTGATTTTCTAAACAGATCATTATTTAAGAGAAAAAAGTTCCCAACTTAATAGAAATATCTCTTAATATGTCAATACCAGGGCTGGAGAGAGGGTTCAGTGGTTAAGGGTAAGTAGTGTTCTTGCAGAGCATCCAAACTGAGTTCCCAGTTTGTCATTCAGCTTATAGCTGCCTGTAACTCCAACTACAGGGTTATCTGGCCTCCACACACACAAGTAATAATCTTATAAAGAATATATCATTCTCAGATGTGTCTAGCCCCTGTAGTCCCAGTACTTGTGAGACTGAGGAAGGAGAATTGTAGTTGGAAGTTGGAAGTCCCATCCAGATGGTCTGTAGCCAATTATGAAATAATTACTCGGAGGCTTAATATTATAGTAACCGGTAGGTCAGCAGTTCAGGCATATTACTATCTAGCTCTTCTTACACTTAACCCATTATTCTTATCTGTGTTTAGGGATGTGGCATAGTACCTTTTCTCACTGTAACATTTTCATCTGCTTCCTCTGTCTGCTGGCATCTGCTTCTCTGCCTTTCTTCTTCCCAGAATTCTCATCTGGTCACCTCGCTGTTACAATATAGTTTCTTGGTCCTGGGCGGCCAGAGGTCCAGACCCTCAGACCTGTAGTCAGTCCCAGACCGCTTAGCCGCCCACTGCTCTTAGGCCTCCCAAAATGACTCAGACCTTATATTAAGTTCATGCTGTTTGGCCTATGGCTCAGGCACATTGCTAGCTAGTTCCTTCATCTTAACCCATTTCCATTAATCTATCTTGCCACGCAGCCCATGGCTCACCTGTGTTCCTTACATGTTGCTCCTTTGAGTGGCTGGCTTGACCTCTCTGACTCTGCCCTTCTCCTACCTATGCTCTGATTCCCAACCTACTTTTTCTATGGTGCCTGTCATGGGCCAAATCCTTTGTTTAAAGATTGATATTCACAGCATACAGAAAGGCATTCTCACATCACCTCGCCTCTACTTCCTCTTGCCTACTGGCCAATTAGTGTTTATTACACCAATACCAGTGGCAGATCTTTACAGTGTACAAAGCATTACCCCACAGAGAATAACAAGTTTGAGGACAGTTGTTTCTCTATATTCCAAGTACTAGACTAGTCAGAGCTATACGACAAGTCCTGTTTTCAAAATAAACACAAAAAAATCATTACTTTTTCTGTAGTTGGGTCATTATAAAGGGATAATCTGAAAGACACTTTGTAGAAATGATATGATTTATGAGCCAGCCTCTTATGAAATAAGTTGTGTGAACTTTCCACAGAGCTCAGTAACTCTTAAGGAAAATAATCATAGGGAATGGACCCAACCCAGATACAGTTACCTTATTGGGAACATTTACCTTTAAGGCTTTATCAGTTCTAATCTTGTAGTAGCAGGAACTAAGAATTTTCTAATATATCCATGTGTAAAATCCAAATAATGCTTTATGTGATGATGATTGTAATACTGATCCTATAAATATTCTTATTGTATAACGAGAAGAAAGCTTCCAAAACTAATGACATTGCAAGACTTGACTCTTTAAAAAGCTGTTTAGAGAGAGATTGTTCATCATATTGGAATGATTATCACCGTCTCAGGATGTTTTAAAATATAAAAGAACCAGACTCACTCACAGATGAAAACACATTTCATCCCTACATCTATTATCCCGGTGATTTCATACTCTGCCTGAAACTGTCTTAACTTAAGCATACAGTTAGGCTGGGTTTGTGGCTCAGTACAGTGCCTACCTAGCATATAGGAGATCTGGTGTTCAGTCCTCAGCACCACACACATATGAAATCTCTTTAAGTCTTTTGGAAAAGAACAAAGTGATTCTAAAACTCAGTGGCAGAATGCATTTAGCATGTTTGAAGCCCTGGGTCTAATCACCAGGAAGAGGATTCAGCAGTAAAGTCCTAACCTTGATATGCTAGCCCCTCAGCCTCAACAATAAGAGAACCTAGTGAGCTTCATAGAGGATCTTAACCACTAAAGAAGCTTGAACATATATGTATTCAATATATAATAAATGCGTCTTCTATAAAGAGTAAACTTTCTCTGGAGTTCAGAATTTAAATTAGAATCACTTAGCCCAGCAACTTCAATGCCATCAGTAAGAAAAGGAGTCCACATGGAGAAAAAAACCCAGTGAATTTTTAATATCCTTTGTGTGTGTGTGTATGTGTGTGTATTTAGTTATTAATAAAATTAATTTACTTTGTCTAGAGACAGAACAAAGTCAAGTCCTTTAATTTAAAAACAAATTAAATCTTTCATGACTGTTTCATTAAACAAAAGTTGTATCGATTTCTATCTGGTGACTTTTCCAGGAACTTGTGACTAATTGTTGGTTTGTTTTGTTTTATTGACAGGTGTCTTTAAGTGCAACTGACCTATTCAGGTTATCACAGTCAGTTCTCTTTCCTTAGAGAGGGCTCTCAGGGCCTGTGAGATAGCTCAGAGAGTAAAAGCCCTCACTGTGTAAGCCTGGCCACTGACTTCAATCCCTGGAACCCACGTGAGAGTGAAAGCAGAGAGCTAACCCCACAGCGGTGTCCCATGACCCCTGTACACACGCACCCCCACATGCCTTATCCCTCCAGTGCACACACAACAATTTTGAAAATTAAAGAAGGGCTCTTTTTCTGTCCTCAGAGCCACTCCGGATTTTATTTCACAGCATTTTCTTAGTTGTCACATAGGTCCAGTAATTCCCAGCTAGTGTTTAGTGTTCAGTGATGTTTCCTGAAATACCACTCAATATTTTCAGGATAAAACGAACCTTATTAATTTCAATGTAAATGACATAGTTCTTTGTCATATGGAGGAGACTAAAGAGTGACAACCACACACAAGGTGTGGCGCTGGATTAGATTCTCAAAATGGGAAAACATTAATGGAAGAACCAGTCAAATTTGAACAAAGTCGATAATTTAATAGGATTGTACCAGTCTTGGTCTCCTTTCCTAATGAAAGATGCTATTTAACATTAGGTGATGCTAAGTGAAGAGTATGGGAACTCTGCAACTTTCTTGTAACTATAAAATTATTGGGAAATATTTTGTTTTTGTTATTTCTTGGAGTCAGTGTCTCCAAATAACCCTGGATGTTCTGGAACTCACTGTTGACTAGGCTAACCTCCAACTAGAGAGATGCCCCTGCCTCTTCCTGAGTGCTAAAATTAAAGGCGTATACCACCGTGCCTGGCTTTAGAAAAGTTTTAGATATATACTTCACTCAAATTATTAGAAACTTGTGATATGGGCCCTTCTTGGGGCTATATCAGCACAGTGCAAATATCCTAGGGTATATAAGCCTGGCCACTACAGGAACCAGTCACAGGCTGCTTCACTGGTGCATCTGTTCCAACACTGAGTTTCGTGCAAATTTACAAGGTTCATTGGCAGTGGGATCTTGGGGGAAAGTAAGAGGTTTGCATTCAGGTGTGGGACTCACTAATGGCTTCAGTTTGGGCAGTCAGTTTTACTCTTTGGAGTCTGTTTATTTAAATCTATATATTGGAAAGTATAGTACTCAATTTATGATGATTATGAGACTTAAAAATTTGCAATTACAAATTCTAGTTATAAACTATAAAGTACTACACAGAATGCCCACTCTGATTAAAGAATAGATATAGAAAAAAGATTTGTCAGGTTTCTGTTGTCTGTTTTTGCCTTTTTGAGATAGGATTTTTCTGTGAAGCCCTTGCTGTCATGGAACTCACTCTGTAGACCATAGTGGCCTTGAACTCAGAGATATGCCTGCCTCTGCCCCCTGCATACTGAAACTAAATGTACCACCACAAGGCAAGATTTGTCAGTTTTATGGATTACAGGTTAGGCTAGCTCTCCCTGGAAACTTTCCTAGATTAACTGTATAACTAACTGCACTAAGTACAGTCGAAATTGTAGGCGATATATGTATAATCACGCTTATGATATTTTCAGTATTTTATCATTAACAGTGTGAACTTGAACCGATAGGATTAAGACTCATGAAGCATTAAGCTGAATACTGTAGTCTACTCACTACAAAGATCTCGCTTAAACATTATCTTAACCTACTGAGACCAGTGTCTAGGGCTTCCACAGTCAGGACTCAGAAAGAGAATTTCAGATATGAAACATAAAGCCCAAGGCATCAGTGGAATCCATAAAGTCTATGACCCGGAAACTCTCAAATGCTGACCGTACATTGTGCCAGAAGGGGCTAGGCAGGCTGATAGGGGAGGAAATACATCTCACCTCTCACTGGACCTTGAATACTGCAATACCTGTTTGCCTGGCAAGACATACCGACTAGCACATAATGGGACAGTCACACGTCTCTCTGTCCCCCGGTCTGTCCCACAACCACTTATGAAATAATTACTCAGAAGCTTAATAATTACAAGCTGTTTGACCTATGGCTCAGACTTATTACTTGCTAACTCTTATACTTTAAGCTAACCTGTATTTATATTTATATTTAGCCATGAGGCTTGGTACCTTTGCTTAAGTGCAGCGTTCTCATCTTGCTCCCTCTGTGTCTGCTGGTGTCTGCTACTCAGCTCTGCTCATTTTCCCAGAATTCTCCTAGTCTGGTCCCTGCCTATACTTCTTGCCTACCTCCTGACCAACTAGTGTTTTACCAATGCGAGTAGCAAATATTTAGAGTGTACAAAAAGCATTATTCCACATAATGGTTATGGAAGGAACTAACAGCTTTCTGATTGGTTATGAGGCTTGTTCCCCAAGAGGTATGTCATGCTTGGTACTGTAAACCTACTCAAAAGTCCATACTTGTGTGCAAGTTTTTATGACAACTTGACACAGGCTAGAGTCATTTGGGAAGAGGGAACCTCAGTTGAGAAAATGCCCACCCCTACCCCCAAATTAGCCACTGGGCAAGCCTGTGGATCATTTTCTTGATTAATTATTGGGTGTGGATGGGCCCAATCTCAAAGAGGGTGGTGCCAGCCCAGAGCAGGTGGTCCTGCATGGTAGAAGTAAGCAGGCTGAACTGAGCACTCCATGGGGAGCAAGCCATTAAGCATCACTTTTCCATGGCTTCTCCTTGAGCTTCTGCCTCCAGGTCCTACCCTGCGTGAATTCTTGCCCTGACTTCCCTCAGTGGTGGACTGTTTGCTACCTTGAAGTTGCTTTTGGTCATGGTGTTTTATCTCAGCAGTAGAAATCCCAAGACAAATAGTGAGAAAATGGGTCTGGGGGACCCTGCAGTTCTGTTGAATAGCCCATGCTGTTAGACTTCCTTCTAAATATAGATGTGTGTTGCTTTCAACTTCAGTCAGAGAAGTTTCTTTTTGTGATGGGTTAATGCAGAGACTCATAACTATTTAAAGTGCTGAGTGTAAGTGCTGAGTGCTGTGCTGTGTATGAACCATCTATATGTGTAGGTTACCCACTGAGGCTCAGGGAACCTTACAGAGGAAAGGCAGACAGAATGTGAACTGGTGGATGGGGAAGAGATCTGTGAAATGTTGGTTTCCAGACATGGCATAACATGACAAGCATACATCAACTCACAGAAGCTGCTGTTACACCAGATCAAGCCAATCAAATGGTTTTTCAGACAAATTTATACTAAAGATTTTTTTTTAGATGATCTGTCTTTATGTTCTAGTAAATATGTAGATTTATATTGAGCCAACAAAACCACCTTTCGTACTGATAATGTGACTGTATTACAAATTTTTAAATTACACTTATTTTGTGTCCTGCACCTGTATAAGAACCAGAATCTGATGAGCCACCAGTGTAGACTCAGATCCAGCTCTATAGAAAGACATATACAGACCCCCTTGAATTGACATTCCCAAGTAAATAAGCAAAGTTATTACTGACATGGTTACTGTTTTAACTTTTTGTTGTTGTTGTTGTGAGAATGATGTACTCTCTTGGGAACAAAATAGCTTTTTCTAAAAGTAAGCAGATTATCTATAGTTTATTGGAGATTTAGAAGGAAGCTACTCTTATCTGTCTACTTCTTTTCAGTGACTTTGTGTAACTGACTGAAACCCACACTTACAAATTGTGTTCTGTGCTGTCCGAGCATTAGAGGATGGTGGTCATTATTGTTGTTTTTAACAATCTAAGAATTCTGCACTTAGATCAGATGTAGTGGCACATGCATTTAATCCATGCACTTAGTAATCAGAGGGAAATAGACTTCTGTGCATCTAAGGCTAGCCCTATCTACATAGCTGAGTTCAGACCAGCCTGGACTACATAGAGGGAACCTGTCTCAAAATGGATGGATGGATGGATGGATGGATGGATGGATGGATGGATGGATGGATGGATGGATGGATGAGCTATGCATAGCTGTGTATACCTCAGCACTTGAGAATAGGTAGGAAGGTTTGTGAGTTTAAGGCTGAGGTTTATATAAGGGCATCCTGTCTGAAAAAACAAACAAACAAACTAAGCAAACAGAAGAGAACTTTCACTAAGCTGATTGTAAAGCCACGAATTCAATAATTAAAGGATGATAAATAGGTTCTTTGTAATGTAGTATATGTGTGACTGAGACAGATCAGAAGAGAACAGATGATTAATTTGTTCCACCACAATGAACTCTCTTAAAGGTCTGATGAGATTCTTAAAAATCTTAATGGAGACTACATTATATTTAAAAAATGGGGGTGGGTCTTTATGAAACTGACACATAGAATAGCTGACACTTCTTCTGGGCTAGGATGGCACATGCCTGGTGTGCAAGGCCAGATTGGTCTACAAACTGAGTTCAGGACAACCAGGGCTGCACAGAGAAATCCTGTCTCAAACAACAAAACAGAAAAAAAAAATTGACATCTGGAATAGAGCAGAGTTAAAGGACCCATCAAAATAGCAAACACTCACGCTCCAGTTGTAGTACACAAATTAAAGGCAGCAGCTCAGGCTTGATTACTTGGGCAATACCAGCCAAGGTGAGAGAGGGATCATTGGCAGCAGAAAAAATCAGCCCAACAGCAAAAGCGCAGGGGGATAAAGACTATTAGAGGAGCTGTTCAGATTTTTAAAAATGATTTATTTTTATTTTATGTGCAGTGGTGTTTGCCTGCATATGCCTGTGTGAGGGTGTCAGATATCCTGGAACTGAATTGTAGACAGGTGTGAGTTGCCATGTGGGTGCTGAGAATTGAATCCCAGTCCTTTGGAAGAGCACTCAGTGCTCTTAACTGCTAAGCATCTCTCCAACCCCAGATCTCTCTCTCTCTCTCAAGCAGGCTCTCACTGTATAGCCCTGGCTGCCTGCACCCATAGAGCTCCACCTCTCTCTAAAAAGTAACCAAGTGCTAGGACTAAAGCCTTTTGTCCAACAGTCAAATCTTTCAAAATTTTTATTTTTTCTTAAAAGCAGAGTACAAATAAAGTTTAACATTTTTAAATTGTTACTGTTATTTTACATTTACTGATTTATTTGTGTGTATGTGGGGGTCAGAGAACAACTTACAAGAGTCAGTCTTTTCCACCTGTGGGTTCCACAGATCAAGCCCAGCCTTAGAAATAAACAACTTTACCCACTGAGCCATCTTGCCAGCCCATTTACAGCGGGTTTTTTTTTTTTTTTTTTTTTTAAGTGAAAAACACTAGAATCAAAATAATGAGGTGAGGTATGAGTAAAGTAAAATGGAAGGATCACGTTGAAATGGGCATGGGACAACTGACCACTAAGCTATACTCCCTTCCCAGTCTCACTGGATTGCTCAGCCTCTGCCCCAGTCCCACTGAAGTGCTGGGATTGCAGGCCTGCACCACCAAGCTTGTATGTATGTCAGCTTCTTCAGAATGACCTCAAACTACTCACACAACATAGAACAGGCTCACTAGAGAAATGCTTATAAAATATCAAGCAAATGTCTTGCTTAGCTGCCTGCACTTGGGAGATAAAAGACTTTTAAACTAAATCTTATTCTCATAGAACCTGATACCTGTTTCCAGCAAGGAAATAATACAGAAGATTGTAAATCCTGGAATGCAAAGGGAGATCTTCGAACTAGAGCATCTGGAAAGATATGTGACCCTGGTGCCACCAGGGCCATCAGCTTAGGCTCTGGCTCAGCACCTGCCAGTGCAATACCATCTCTGAAGGGGCTGTATCACAGAGCTGGGCTTCAGATTTTCACTTATTTCCTTAAGGGTCTCTCTTGGGAGAAACAAAATTATTAGCATATATAGTCTAAGTGAATTTGGGTTAGGATAAAGGAAAACATTCCTTCCCTGGCATAGAGGTGTTTTCTGGAGAACTTGGGGGGTTTTGGCATTCACTAGTAACATGACCAAAAAAAAAAAAAAAAAAACCTCAAAAAACTGTTAAGTCATACACATGTAACTTAGAGTTCACACACGGTGATTCCCAGCACTGTCTCTCTCCTTTTAAGTCTTTTATGTGAAAATGTAAACAAATATTAGTCATCACTGATGAAATAATATTTGTAGCATACCAGTTTCAAGATACAAAAGAATACCTATACTTCCCTGTTTTAGGATTTCTGTTGCTATGATAAACACCATAACCAAAAGCAATGTGGGCAGGATAAGGTTTATTTCTTCTTACAGCTTGTAGTCCATCATCCAGAGAAGTCTTGAGAGGCAGGACCTGAGGCAGAGGCCATGGATGAGTGCTGCATACTGGCTTGCACCTTATTGGCCTGCCTTCTTAAGCAACCAAGTACCACCTGAGCCCTCCCACATCAATTATTACTCGAGAAAGTGCCCCACAGACTGGCCTACAGGCCAATATTAGGGAGTCATTTTCTCAATTAAGATTCCCTCTTTCCCTATATGTCCAAGTTTATGTCAAGTTGACAAAACCAGCCAGCACGTGTATCCCGTATTTTCTCAGCAAAGCAGTTCATGCTATCAGTTCTTTCGGTCTCTGAATATCCTCCAGGCTTTGTTTGTATCCAAGCTAGTTGCAGCTGTGCATATCATGATCCACATAGGCCTGTAATTCCAGTGCTTGGGGAGCTGAAGCAGCAACATCTGAAGTTCAAGGACAGCCTGGGCAAGACCCTGTCTCAAAATTGAAAATAAAACACAAAGTAAATGTCTATATTCTTTAGTTAAACATGCCAAGCCTGTGTAGCAATCCATGTATTTTATTGGCCTCCTTGTAGTAGAGAGTTGGCTGTAGATAGAGTAGTTGTCAAGACAGACTCAGAGCTGCTACCTGATTCTGGAAGGAAGTCATTGTAGTGGGGCCAGGTACCACCTATCCAGTGAAGCTGCGTCAAGGCTCATCCCCCACCCGGTGTCAGCAAGGATGAATGTTGTCTTCTGCACTTGTTCCTGCACTAGTGACACCAACTGGGAGGGCTGGCTCTAGCCTGGTTTTCTCTTCATTGGTTACTGAGACCACCTTTGGTTAAGCTAGAACACAGAAAGAGGATTGCATCTTGTACAGATTGCAGAATCTGGAGCAGCTGTGAGGACTTGTTAGGAAGATGAACCACAGATCAGCAAGTTAAAAGTAGTTTTACTTGTTGACATTTTTTGTGATTATTTTCTAATGACTTTTAAGTAAAAAGTACACATCAAATCCTATGTTTAGTTGCTTTTATGTGTGCTTGACAACTAACTTCTTGAAGCCCTCACTGCTCAGAACTGAGTAAACTTCAGGGGTTTTAAAACTTACTAGATAGCAATAGCTGTGTGTCTTTAACCTTTTAGTAAGCTAAGAAAAACATCTTTCTTCTACAGCAGAACAATCAGTTTATAAAACATTACGTGTAATTAAATATATACGTGTGTGTACACATATACTTGGAAAAGTATAAACTTGTTTGAATAAACTATACAAAGCTATCTATCTGGACATGGTGGCAAACACCTCTAATCCCAGCGTGTGGGAGGCAGAGGTAGGTGGACTTCCAGGATACAAGGCCACCCCTGATCCATATAGTGAGTTTCAGGCCAGCCAGGGATACATAATAAGACCCTATCTCAAAAACAAAAGAAAAAAACCTAAAAACCAAATCTAGCTAAAAGAATAGAATACGTCTAGATAAATAAAAAGAATATCATGTGCTATTTACAAAAGGTTGTCTTATAGCTCAGTTTGTGCTATCATAGAATCCCACACACTGTAGAACTTATTATTAAAATTAACAGGGGCTGATAATGTCTTCATCCAGTAAAATGCTTGCCACACAAGTACATGAACCTTAGTTTGGATCCTCAGCACCTACATAAAGGGCTGAGTGTATTAGTGCACAGTGAGGAGGTGCAGAAAGCAGCGGCTTTGACTAACCATGCGTTATAGTCTGGAAGAGAGTGCTCATCTTTGATCCTCAAGTGGTAGAGCTATTAGGAAGAATTAAGAAGTGTGACCTCAGTTGAAGGACCTATGTCATTAGGGTTAGTTGGTTGGCTATATATAGTCTCTCTCTATAGCCTTGGCTGTCCAGAATTTAAAAGCCTACATTCCAGTTCCATCTCCTGCCTGTGGATTAGATGTAAGATCTCAGCTACTTCTCTAGTGCCATTCCTGCCTGCTATGTGCCATGCTTCCTGCTGTGATGGTCATGGACTCTAATTCTCTGCAACTGTGAGCCTCCAAATTAAATGTTTTATAAGTTGCCTTGGTCATAGTGCCTTGTCACAGCAATAGACACCACCTAGCTAAATTGGGTTCAATGAGAGCAAATAAGATTGCTAAGTAGGCAGAGGTTCGAAAGCCTGGTGGCCTTGGTTGGGTGGAGAGAACTGACTCACAAAATTGTACTCTGGTTTCCACACGTGTATGCCAGTACTCACTCTTCTTCCACATACACATCATGCACATACACAACAATGAAAGTTTTAAAATTAAGATTGAGTTCTCACTTCAGCAGCTCATTGTACAAAAATTGGAGTGATACAGAGATTAGCGCGTCCCCCATGTAAGGATGACACAGAAGTTTGTGAAGCATAAAAATAAAATAAAAATTAAAGATTGATTGATAGAGGAAACACCAGATGTCATTGACTTCTGGCCTCTGCACACATGTGCATGCACAAACATAAGACACACACACATGCCTAGAGCTTGTTGGCCACCCTATCTAGATGAATCAGTGAGCTCCATCCAGTAAGGGAACTTGTTTCATAAAATAAGGTGGAAAACATTTGAGAGACATACAAACACTGGCATTTACAAATGCGTACACATATACCATACACACAAAATTAACAAATTTATTTAAGTAAGGGCCTTCCTGCTGCCATATAATATGGTAGAACTACAAAGAAAATCCAATAGTGAGAATGGCCAACCAAACCCATGCTGTAATAAGAAACCAAGCCCATGATATCCACTCATGCGTAAGAGTCCTGTGGCTGTGCACCCCTCAGAGGTCTTGTCTGTAACTCTATTACAACAGAAATCAAACTGTAACCCGAATTAGGAAGAAGACAAACATTCAGACTTTAACAAAACCTGTTCTTATGTAAACTATGCATTTGATATGCTTTTTAACCACCTTCCTGAGAGAACATTTTAAAACCTGAAGATTTGGCCAATGGCTGGGAGTTTTAGAACACTTAACTATTCTTCCAGAGGACCTGGGTTCAGTTTCCTGTACCCACTTCAGGTGGATTTTTAACTCCAGCTCCAGGGAATCCAATGTCTCTGGCCTCCTTGGGCACCTGCACTGGTGTGCAATACACACATGCAGACACACACACACACACACCTATACATAATGAAAATAAATCTTTAAAATAAACTTACCTGGAAAAGAATGTGTAAGAATCATTTTGAAATATAAAAAGAAAATTGTCTTCCACCCTGTATAAATTATTGATGTGCTTAAATTACATGAAAGCAAAGCACTATGGGCTGATATAGGACAAAATAGTATTTTGCAATGTCACATTTAAGGTGAATTAAGCATTTAAATTTAAGGAACAAAACTGTACAAATGTGAAGAGAATATAAGTGAGCATTTCTTTAATCGGATATGAGAAACCCAAAGATAGACAAAATAAAGGATGTGACATTATTAGTGGCAGAAGCAGCCAGACAAGGACCTGAGGTAGACACGCTTATCACACAGAAATAAAATCACCATGCCCTACCATTCCTTTTTTTTTTTCCTTCTTTCTTTTATTTGAATACAGGAAGAAATATTTATCTCCTTAGGAAAAAATAACAATACAAACACAGTGACAGGAAGTGGTGCAAATTGTGACTAATGGGAATTTATTGGCATATGCTCAGACACACAGGCACTTTGTAGACTGTAAAAATGCCACCCACCCCATTTATGTAACAGTACAGCAGCAGCCTGCAGAATGGCCATACAGCCCCAAGCAGTTTTATACTGTATAAAGATGCAGTTTAGTTGTAGAGTGATTGCCTAGCATGCTTAAGGTTCTCAGTGACATAAAATATTTTTTTTAAAGTCGAGTCTTCTTGAGCCATTTGGCTATTTATATACCCATAAAGTCCATTAATCTAAATTAGGAAATTAATGCTCAACATCTCATTAATTTTTTAAAGATCTCAACATAACAGATCTTTTAATGTTTTATTTGGCTAGTTGACTCAAGCTGCTTGATTTCTTTTCCTTAGTTCATCCCCCCGCCCTTATTTCTTCTGGCTTACACAATTTGTTCTTCTTAAATTGAATTATCCAGTTCATTTTCGGTATCTTTCTGTTCTCTTTAAATTGATATTATAAATGAAATGCTTTTAATTTCTGACTAATGAAATGAACATAGTTGAGCAAGTGTTTTTGCTAGAATGGAGCATCCTTTGGGTACATATGCCCCAGAGTGGTATAGCTGAGTCTGGAGGTATGTCAATTCTCATTTCTTGAGGAACCACTGCACTGAATTCTGTAGTGCCTGTGAATCCACCAGCCGTGAATGAGTGTTTGTTTACTCCACATCCTCGCCAGCATGAGCTGTCATCTGCGTTGTGGATCTTAGCCATTCTGACAGGTGTAAGATGGAATTTCTAAGTAGTTTTGATTTGCATTTCCCTAAGAATGTTGAAGATTTCTTTTAAGTGTTTCCTAGGCATTTGAGTTTCCTTTTTTGGGAATGTTCTCTTTAGATCTGATCTGGACCCATCTTTAAATCGGCTTGTTTGTTTTCTTGGTATCCAGTTTACTCAAGTATCTGCTGGTATTAGCCCTCTATCAGATGTGTAATTGGTAAAAATCTTTTCCCATTCTGTAGACCGCCAACTGTTCAGATGGTACTGATCTTATGCCTGTGTTATTCACAGGTGTTCTGACCAGAGAGTCTTTAACCGTGCCGAAACATTCAAGGCTATTCCCCATTTTATCCTCTATCAGGTTCAGTGTGTCTTGTTTTATGTTGAGGTCTTTGATCCATTTGCAGTTAAGTTTTATCCAGGGTGGGAAGTAAGGGTCTACTTGGATTCTTCTACATGAAGCCGTTCAGTTTGACTAGCACCGTTTGTTGGAGTTGCTGCCTATTTCCTGTGTGTATTTCTACTTCTTTACCAAAAAGCAGGTGTCCATAGATGTGAGTGAAGATTTATGCCTGGATCTTCAGTTCCATTGTGCATCTGTTTTTTGTGCCAATACTGTGCTCTTTTTATTACTATAGCTCTATAGTACAGTTTGAGGTAAGGGATGGTAAGTGTTCCGGGTTGTTTTATTTAGCTCTCCTTGTTTTTTGTTTCTGCATGCATGCATTTCCATGTAAAACTGAAAATTGTCCTTCCAGACCTGTGAATGGAATTTTGATGAGAATTACATTGAATCTGTAGACTGCTTTCTATTGGATAGTCATTTTGCCTCTTATGTTGAGGTATGTCCGCTGTGTCCCTAATCTCTCCAAGACTATCATCAAGAGCTGTTGGATTTTGTCAAAGGCCTTTTCTGTTTCTAATGAAATGATCATGTGGTTTTTATTTTGTAGTCTGCTCATATGGGACCACATTTATGGACTTATGTATGTTGAAACTCTCCCCTCCATCTAGGGTGAAGCCAACTTGATCATGGTGTATGATCTTTTTGATGTTTTCTTGTATTCAGTTTGCAAATATTTTACTGAGAAATTTTGCATCAGTGTTCCAAAGAAAAATTGGTCTGTAATTTTATTTGAGTCTTTATATGGTTTGGGTATCAGGGTAAGTGTGGCATCATAAAATGATTAGAGCAAAGAAACATCTGTTTTTGTTTTGTGGAATAATTTGAGAAGTATTGGTGTTAATTCTTTGTAAATCTGATAGGATTCTGAACTAAAACCATCTGGCCCTGTTTTTTCTTCTTATTTCTTTGTGGGTTTGGTTGCTTCAAATAAATAGGAGTTAAAGGTGTGTTTAAATTACTTATCTGATCTTGACTTAATTTCAGTAGGTGGTATGTATACATCAATAAAACCATCCATTTCCTTTAGATTTTCCAGTCTGGAGTACAGGATTTTTAAAATCTGTCCTTATGATTCTCTGAATTTCCTCAGTGTCTGTTATTTTGCTTCTTCTCCCTCTGCCTTTTAGTTGATTTTCTAAGAGTTTGTCAGTTTTACTGATGCTCTCAAAGAACCCACTCTTCATTTCATTGATTCTTAGTATTGTTTTTGTTATTGTTGTTGTTTCTATTATTGATTTTTGACCTTAAGTTTGATATTTCTTTCTATCTACTCTTTGGGTGTATGATATCTTCTTTTAGTTCTAGAGCTTTCAAGGGTGCTCTCACTAGTATGAGATTGCTCCTTTTTAGTAATATAGGTACCTAATGTTTTGAAAATGTCTTGTAGAACCACCTTCATCGTGGTACATAAGTTTGGGTATGTTGTGTATATATTTTTTCATTCAATTCTAGAAAGTTTTTAATTTCTTTCTTAATTTATGTCTTAATCTGTCTTTCATTCAGTAGTGAGTTGTTCCATTTCCATGAGTTTGTAGGCTTTCTCTTGTTTCTGTTGTTATTGAGTTCCATGGCAGTCAGAGAGGACACAGGACATTATTTCAGTTTTCTTGTATAGGTTGAAACTTGGCTTTGTGTCCAAGTATGTGTTCAATTTTTGGAGAAGGTTCCATGAGCTGCTAAGAAGGAAGTATATTTTTTTAGTGTTTGGATAGAGTGTTCTATAAATATCCACTACATTCATTTGGTTTATGACATCGTTTAGCTCCAGTATTACTCTGTTTAGTTTTTGTCTGGGTGACCCATTTATTTGTGAGAGTGGAGTATTGAAGTTAACCACTATCACTGTGTGAGAGTCAATATATGATTTAAGCTGTGGCAGTGCTTCTTAGTTAAGAGTCACAATGTCCTCATTTTTTTTCTTTGAGTATGTAGTGTCTGTTCTTCCCTATCCTAATTATTTTGGTTTGAAGTCTGTTTTGTCCAACATTAAAATGACTACACCAGCTTGCTTCTTAGGATCATTAGCTTAAAATATTGTTTTTCATCTCTTTACTCAGAGGTAATGTCTATCCTTGATGTAGTTGGATGTTTCTCTCAGCCCAAATAGCCACTGATAGGCTTAAATTGATTATGAATGCTCAGCCATTAGCTCAGGCTTGATACTAACTAACCCTTACACTTTAAGTTAACCCATATTTCTATTTACATTTAGCCACATGGCTTGGTACTTTTTCTCAGTAAGACACTCTAATCTTGTCCCTCTGCATCTGACTGGTAACCCTGACTCTGTCCTTCCTCTTCTCAGAATTCTCCTAATCTGTTTGGCCCATCTATACTTCCTGCTTGGCTACTGGCCAATCAATGTTTTACTAACAAAGTAACAAATCTTTACAGTGTACAAGAACATTATCGCAAAGCATTTCCCATTTTTTTCCTAATAAAAAGGAAGGTTTTAACTTTAACATAGTAAAATTATATATAACAAAACAGTTATCAAGCAAGAATTACTATCACAATATTTAGTCTATTTGTGCTTGACAAAATTGGAAAAAACACTCAATTATTTATCTTGGTGAGTTCAAAGTTTTATTTCTAATTTACCCTTTTATCATAGCTAAGAAAATTATAACTGACTATCTAGTCTTCAGCTCCATCCAAGACTCCAGAAGGATGAATCTTACCTAGTGACAGGGATATCAAGCTGCCTGGACAGTCAACCAAAGTTCCTCTGTAATGTTGGGGCATCCGTCTTTGGCCTATAGGTCTAACATATCTGACAGACTTTTCTGTAAAGCAGGGAATTTTAAAGGACTGTCCTACCTTGTCTTGGCAAAGTTAGGCACACACTTTCTGTTGTGTCCTGCTTGTCCAATTTGGACAGTATGTTGTCAGCAGTCAAAGCATGGGCAGTTTTTTTGCCCATATGGCTAGCTTTTGCCACAAAGAAAACAAAGTTCATACAGAGTTTCTTCCAGGAGCAGATATGACCCACTGTTAAGAAAAGTATAAGTTATTAAAATATTTTAAATGCCATATTCTGTAGGTATTTGAAGATTACATATCTAATTGAAATATATATTTGTATATCTAAAAAACTAATATGGTTATAAGTTTAACTATTATAAATGACTATAAATCTGTATTTTATATAATTACATTTTTAAATGAGCTACATAAACATAATGCCTTAAACAAAAGTATAAATTACAACAAATTTGACCTTAAAAGCCAAAATCCATATCAATGTAAAATATGTAAGATTAACAGCTATTTTTTTTTGATTTAATATGCAGCAGAAGGATGTCCTGTTTTCTCTCCAGTCTATTCGAGTCTGCCTTTTTGTTTGAGAATTGCAACCATTGGTGCTGAGAGTTAATAACCAATGTAGGCAGAGTTTTCCTATCCCACAGTCGCTCTCAAATAAACACACTGAGATTTATATTAATTATAAGTTCTCAGCCAATAGCTCAGGCTTATTACTAACTAGCTCTTCCATTTTAAGTTAACTCATATTCCCTATTTACACTCTGCCACATGGCAGTACCTTTATTAACATGGCAAGTTCATCTTCTGTTCCCTCAGTGTCTGCCTAGCAACCCCAGACTCTGCCCTTCTTCCTCCCAGCATTCTCCTAGTCTGGCTCTCCTACCTAACCTTATTCTGTTCAGCTATTGGCAAGACAGCTTATTTACTAAACCAATCATAGTATCATATTCACACAGTATAAGTGAATATTCTACAGCAGAGCAGTATTTGTTGATTCCTGTTATTTTGTTGTGGTGAGTGTGTGTATTTCCCTTCTTTTGACTTGCTGGTCTACAATTATTTATTCTTTGTATTTTCTTGGGTGTGGTTAACCTCTTTAGGTTGAAGTTTTTCTTCTGGTATCTTTTATAGGTGTGTGTGTGTGTGTGTGTGTGTGTGTGTGTTGCTTAAATTTGGTTTTATCTTGGAATGTCTTTTCCCCATCTATTGTGATTGAAAGTTTGGCTGGGTATAGTAGTCTGGGATGACATCTGTGGTCTCAGTTTATAAAACATCTTTCTGTTCTACATCAGGCTTTAAAGTCTACACTGAGAAGTTGGCTGTTATTCTAATAGATCTACCTTTATATGTTACTTGGTCTTTTTCTCTTGCAGATTTTAACATTTTCTTTGTTTTGTATATTTAGTGGTTTGATTATTGTGTGTCAAGTGGAATTTCTTTTCTCATCTGGTCTATTTTCTGTGCCTTTGCATTCTGGGTTTCTCCTTTCTCTACTCCTAATCTTCTTAGATTTAGTCTTTTAATTGCTGTGGGACTATGGTCTTGTACACTGTAAATATTGGTTTAATAAAACACTGATTGGCCAGAAGAAGGCAGGTAGAAAGTATAGGCAGGGCTACCAGACTAAGAAATCTAGGAAGAGGAAGAGCAGAGGAGACATCTGCCAGACACAGAGGGAGCAAGACAATAATGCTGCATTGAGAAAAGGCACCAAGCCATATGGCTAAGTGGAGAAAGGAATAGTGGGCTAACTTAAGGTGTAAGAGTTAGCAAGTAATAAGCCTGAGCCATAGGCCAGACAATTTAAAGTTAATATAAGCCTTTGTGTGATTGTTTGGGACTAAATGGCTATGAGACTGGCCAGAAGGGACAGAGAAACTTCTGACTGCATTTCAGAGTGTCTCACATTTCCTGGAAGTTTAAAGTTAACATTTTCTTTGACCAAGGTATTCACTTCTTCTTCTGTCATGTCTTCAATGCCTCTTCCATCTCTTGTATGGTGTTGGTGAGGCTTGTCACAGAAGTTCCTGCTTGAGTTCCTAAATTTTTCATCTCCAGATTTTCTTCAGTTTGGGCTTTTTTTTTTTTAATTGATTTTCCACTTTCAGGACTTGAATTGTTATACTCATATTTATAAAGGCTGTTAAAGTCCTTGTTCTGTGCCTCTACTGTGTTGCAGTTCTCAGTACCTACTGTAGTAAGGTTGCTAGGCTCTAGTGGAGACATACTGTCCTGGACGTCATTGATCTTATTTTTATGGTGGTGTCTAGGCATCTGGGTTTGTGATGATTATAGTTGTAGGTGCTGATGTCTGGTCTTGTCTTTGCTGGGTGGGTGTTTTGTTCCTTGGTTTCTGTTTCCCCTCTCATTCTTAGGAAAGTATTCTGGCTGTGTGATGCCTGGAAGGAAATCCTTCTGGGATTCTGCCAGGTGCGGCCACTAGGGGTTCACAGGAGGAAAGGAAGCAAGGTACTAGGGTCTGTTTAGCCTCCTAGGAATGAGTACAGAGTGAAGACGGGCCACAACAGGCAGTCTACCACAGAAAGAGCTGGGGCTAAGACTGGGGAATTGGATTTGTAGAGTGAAGATCAGCAGTTAGCCTACTTGCTTCTCTGGCAGGCTTGCTTGCAGTTCCCCAGGGAATGCCAGGTGTAGTTGGGAGCTGAGATAAAGAGATGAGTGGGGGGTAGAAAGGCTGGAGGGGAAGATGTGTGTGATCTGCTGGAGATGGGTGCAGAGAGGGAAGGAAGGCCACAGCAAATGGTCTCCTTCAGAGCTGGGGTTGAGACTGGGGGATTGGGGTTGGAGGAGAAGAGAGAGAAGTGAAGATCTGCAGAGCTGACTTGCTTCCCTGGCTGGTGGGTTCCCAGAGAATTCCACTTCTCTTTATGGCTGACTAGGACTCCATTTTAGGTGACAAACCATGATTATTTACCTGGTCATCTCAGTAGACATCTAGGGTTGTCCCCTTCTGAGAAACAATGAATAGTGCTTGTAATATGAAGTTTTTGGCCTGTCTGGCCCATGATCTAGTGTCATTTGTAGAAGAGAGTTTTGGCTTGGTTTAGTCTTGTGATTTGGACTCATCTGTAGCTTTACTATTGGTTAGCCCTCTAAAAATGACTGAGATGCTTATATTATATTTTGTTTGGCATATTGCTAGCTAGCTTTGGTATCTTAACTTATTTTTATTAATTTGTTTTGTCATATGACCTATGGCTTACTTTTTTTATATATTTTGTTTTTGGGGGGAGGGCGGCAGGTGTTTTTGACTCTGCCCGCTTTCACCTTTATGTTCAGATTTCTAACCTGCTTCTAAGATGCCTGCCATAGGCTAAAACAGTCTCTTTATTAACGAATGATATTCACAGCATACAGAAAGACAGCCCACATCAAGTGCTGCTAAGAGTACACAAGAATTCATTTTCACATCTTTGGGATATATCACATGATAATCCTATTTAACTTTTTATTTTGTTTTGTTTTTGTAGACTCTCACTGTCTTTCACTGTGTATCTGGGTAGCCTAGAAGTCCTTGTGGACCAAGCTGGCCTTGAACTCACAGAGATCCAGCTGCCCCTGCTTCTGAGCAAGGAATTTAAGGTGTGCATTACCAGGCCCAACTCTAACTTTTTGAGAAACTACCAAACTGTAACATTCGATGCTATATAATTATTTAATCCTCACTGTGTGAGACATAGGTGGGCTATTGTTACTGTGCATGTCATGTGCCACAGTAGGCATCTGTTTTCTCCTTTGCATGGGTTCTGAGGATGGAGCTTGAGTTGTCAGCCTTGCCACATTGCCAGCCCCACATAAGTTATTTTTTATACCAGCTATTGCCATTATAAGTACTGGTAAGTTATGGGGTGAATACTACTACATACAGTGGTGAGTTATTAAGTTAAATAATCTGAGGAGTTTTTACACATTTTTCCTTTTTGCATTTTGAGGCCTTTATTAATTATTTCATGAAATGTCTTATGAATGTAAACTGGAATGCTTTATGGTTTGAATATAATTAAAATTGGTAAATATTTTAGTTCAGGTCAAGCATTAGAAAATGTTTGCTTCTTATATAAATATATAATGCTATCTTGGTTCTAAGGGAGTTTGGGAGGTTGGTATGTTTTGTTTTGTTTTACAGTCTTGCTATGTAGCACTTGACTAACCTCAAACTCATCCATCCTTCTGCCTTCTTCTCCCAAGGGCTGGGATTACAAACATGTACTCCCATGCTTGTCCACACCTAATTCTTTTCCATTCTTCTTTTTTTCCACAGTTCATCCATGAGCTCAGATTTCCCACATTACAACTTCAGGATGCCTAATATTGGATTCCAGAATCTGCCTCTCAACATATATATTGTGGTTTTTGGCACTGCTGTATTTGTCTTCATCCTTAGTTTACTCTTCTGTTGCTACTTGATTAGGTAATCAATTTGTATTATTTTCTGATATTTAAGAATGTTAAACAGTTATTTCTCCCATAAGGTCAAAATATGTATGAGAATGGGCCAGTTTTCTAAGGCCATGGTGGCTTAGCATTTTAATTGTGGGTGGTGCTCAGTAACCCACTTCCACACACTCTTCAGTCCTGTCAGCCTCTGAGGTGTTTACTCTGTAGCAGAAAATGCACATCAGTAGTTCTTCCACGATACTAGCATCCCATCCAGATACACTTACATCATCATTCCAAGATTTCATCCACTTTCCCTTTGAGTTTTGTTTTAAGTCAGAGCCTCAATTTATGCATCCCTGACTGGCCTGGTACCTTGAACTCAGAGACCTACCTGCCTCTGCCTCTGCAGTTGTGATGTCGTCTACTGGAAGTTGCTCCTGTCAAGCATTTTGCATCACTGTCTGTTGTCTGAAGTATCATGGGTCAGAAGACAGTGTCTTAAGACAAAAGCTATGCCTTAAAAAGCCTCTTGCAGCTGTTCTTGCAAGACTTTAAACACCTCTCTGTTGCAAAAGGAGTTGGGTATTCATGTAATTATTTGTCTGCATAACACACTAAACATTCCACACAGCAAACCTTAACTCTACCCAGAAGGGGACAGAAGAGGCCACCTTTCTTGGGATGAGGTCAAAGGTTTTTGTCACTAATGATTCACACCTGGCTGAGTTCTTACTAACTAAACACTTTTACCTTTTACATTGTTAAATAGATCCTAATTTTCAAAGCCAAAACTAACTTTAAACATTCTGCGTAAGCCAAGTTTAGTAGCAAATGCTTGTAATCTTAGCACTTGCGAGGTGGAGCCAACATGATCAGGAGTTTAAGGCCAACTAAGCTACGTAGCAAGACCCTTTATCAAAAAACAATTAAAAATGTTACATGAAATCATGAATGGTGGCGCACACCTTCATTCCCAGCAATGGAGACACAGAAGCAGTTTGAGGCCAGCCCAGTCTATATAGTGAGACCCTGCCTCCAAAAAATAAATAAAATAAAATTATACACACACACACACACACACACACACACACACACACACACACACACACAGATATATAATAAGTGATTCTTCAAAGAGCTTTTTTAGAGTTTTAGAAGACCTGAAACTAAAGGGTATTTGTGGGTTGTGTTGTTTTGTTTTGAGACGGGATCTCACTCTGTAGCTCAGGCTAGCCTGAACTCTTACCTGTGATCCTCTTACCTCTGACTTACAGAGTAGTTAACAGGTCTGAGCCACCTGGCTGTAGTTTCTGATAATCTGACATGTGACTTTACATTCCTCTTGGCAAGTCTTCCCTTCTGGGCATGATGCTCACACCTTAATTATAGTACTCAGCAGGCCAAGGCCAAGGTGATTCCAGCTCTATTGTGAGCCTCAGGCTAGCCTGGGACAGAGTAAGACTTTGTCTTAAAAAAACAAAACAGTAAAAACTGTAAGAAGAGCCAGGTGGCTCACACACACAGTCCGAATAATATCAAGAGGATGAAGCAAGGTGGTCCTGAGTTCAAAGCCATCCCGAGCTACAGAGCAAGACCCTGTGTCAAAGGAGAGTGTAGAGGGCCTGGTAAAACTTGGAGGAGAAACAACTGATGCATAGAAGCTTAGGGTTCCAATCATGGATAGGTAAAAGCAAAGAGAAATTATAAGTCACCCCCTCCCCATCCCTTTTCGTTACTAGGCACATGCATGCTGGACAGCATTCTATCACTAAGCCATAATCTATTCCCATATACCTGAGCAATAAATAATGATCATATTGAATTTTAGCCCATCAAGCATAGATTACAATAAATTGTGTAAATTTAAGAGTTTTGCTTTTGTTTTCAGACAGAACCTTACCTTGAAGCCTTGGCTCCCCTAGAGCTTGCTATGTAGGCCAGGCTAGCTTCAAGTTCAGAGAGATCTGCCTGCCTCTGCCTCCCAAGGGATTAAAGTTGTGTGCTGCCTTAACTGTCTGCCTGTCTGCCTGTCTGCCTTCACTATTATGTGTGAATTCCAATGAAATATAGAGAGATTAGAACCACTGGGCAAGGAAGGTGGATGTTAATTGTGGGAAGCTTGTGTGAAAAATAAGATAGGGACATGATTTTAACTTGTTTCCCCAAAGGACACAGTAGTGACTTGAGGTTGACAGTACCTGAAAGTGACCAGCTTTAGTTAAGTATCACAGGCTTGACAAGCTGAGGAATTGCCATGGTAACGGAGACCACCATGACTTAGGTCTAAAATGGGATCCCAAGTGAGACGCTAGGTCACGAGTGAAAACCATGTGGACTTAATGAGGCTGCTGTTGATCGTTGGCCAGTGTCCTGTCAGTACTATGCTGTGTCATTGGGAGAAAAGGAGAAAATAGACGAGCTGAGCATGGTGGTGCAGGGTCCAAAAGCAGGAAGTTCTTAAGTTCAAAGCCAGACTGGACTACATAGTAATACCATGTCTCAAATCAAAAAATATATATGGACTCTATAACTTTTGTGTGTTTCTTTTGGAATGAAAGATTTTTTATGTTCATGTACCCACACGAATTTATGTGCACCACATGTGTGCAGGTGCCTGTGGAGGCCAGGCACATTGGAACTGAAATTATAATCAGTTGTGGGTGCTGAGAATGAAACACAAGTACTCCTCAAGAACATTAAGAGCTCTTAGCTGCTCAGCCATCTCACCAGCCCCTGGAATAGCACAGCACTGACACAGGTTGTTAGTATTCTAGGACCCTCTCAACAGATTACTATAACACAGGTGAGTCCAGACAAGAAGTGTCTATGGACTCTTCCTGGCTTCTGGTGACAATAGAAAACAGTGCCCAGCTTTCCTTGGCTCATGATGCTGTTTAGCGACTGCGCTGCAACCTGGTGACAGGCCTCTTTCCTGCATCTTCCTCCGGTTGCTAAGGATACCAGCCACACTAATCCAGGATTTTGAGTTTTTGAGGGATGTCATTAGAACCAGTATACAAGGACAGAAAGATGGAGCACTGGGGCAGCGTCAGAGTCTCTGAGAAAATCCAGACAATAACTACTGCACTCATGGGGAAAGGAAGATCTTGATAATGTCATGAAGTCAGTAAAAATCAATCTAGAACCCTACTTCACAATACATATAAAGTCTAGGGTCAGGAGGATCTCAGCCCTAAATGGTGTAGATAAAATAGTGCATCATTTTTCACAGACCAAGAATGACCTTGAACTTTTGATCCACCTACCACTGTAAGTGCTGGAATAACAGGGTTTTGTCTTCACATATTGATTTCAGGAGAATTAACTTAATCTTTGGCTAGACAGACATTTCTGTAACTAGATACAAAAAGAGTCTCAGAGGCTGTAGACGAAGCAACCCATGTATGAGTCTAAAGCACACATGGCCCACCTACATTGATCAGTGATAAAGACCAAATAGAGCCAGTTTTAAGGGTGGACACTAATGGGAAGGATCATTTAGAAGCTTCAAGAATCCTGGGAATACCCATATCTTGATGTGCATAATTATTCCAGCAGATGCATTTTCTAAGTTTATGAACAGTGCACTTACTGAATGTGTCTTTTTTTAATTAATGAGACAAATAAGTAGACATTCCTTAACACACAAAATTCTTATCTTCATTAGAATATCTGATAAATTGAGATTCTTGTTACAATGAGATTTTACTAGAATTTACAATGGGTACTGTCCTATGGTTTGCTTGGTACTTTCTCCGAAATCTCAATATCTGCTCATTCGTGTCTTTTAGGCTAAGACATCAAGCACACAAAGAATTTTATGCCTACAAACAGGTAAGAAATTTAATTATGATTAGTTTTTATTGTGCTTTTCAATAAACTTTGAGACTGATTTCATAGTTTAAACTGGGATTAATTTAACATGGATTCATCTTAGCTTTTCATTTGTCAGTTTGCAGCACAGAACAGATCAATTAGATTTTCTCATGTGATCTTTTACTGGTACTATTTGAAGCTTACAGAAAATTTAAATGATAGAACAAAATAACAGAATTTCAGCCAATATTTGCTGAAGAAAAATGCTGTCATCTGAAGCCTTCAAGTTACCACTGAAGTGCACATCCCACTGAACGGATCGATCTTCCTCCTCATGAACAACACAGCAGCTTCTCAAGAAAGACCAGCTTTGTTTCTATGTTCTCTCCCTCAGGTTACCCAGCTGTTGTTACTGTGATATCTTCTTGGGTCATCCAGCTGTTGTTACTGTGATATCTTCTTGGGTCATCCAGCTGTTGTTACTGTGATATCTTCTTGGGTCATCCAGCTGTTGTTACTGTGATATCTTCTTGGGTCATCCAGCTGTTGTTACTGTGATTTCTTCCTCAGGCCACTAGCCTTTCACTTCTGGTTTCTTTGGCTTTTGTTTTTTTCTTAATGATCTCAACTTGCTTTTGTTAGTGATGGCAGGTTTTATTGTTTTGAAACAGGATCTTACTATGTGTCCAAAGTTGACCTGGAACTAACTTTGTGCTCCAGGCTGGCCTTGAACTCAGAGCAATATCTGTCCTGGCCTAGCCTTGCTGGCACTGATGTCACATTTTAGGGTTGTGTAATCTCCTGTTTGACCTTTGTAGAAGTGTTTGAGATGAACTCATTGAAGTAAACTTACTACCCTGTGCATTCTAAATACTAGATCCTTTTGTCTGTTATAGCATAATCTTGGAAATCTACAAGATGCCTGCATATAAGTTAACTATAGAGTAAAATTGGCCTTGGTCATTTAGTAGATGAAATTGACTGGGAACTAATCAGGTGAGGTGAAAAGTAACTGTGGTCCTAAAATGAATAAGATTTTAGCAAAATCATTCTGTAGCTGGATAATAGCTTGTGATTTCTGAGAAGGTGATTTGCCTTCAAAACCACTTTTTATATGAATGTCAAACACCCACAATTTAGACATTTTCACCAAATTTAACTTGTCTCATTTTTTTTTTTTTCACTTAAGAGAAACATAAGTAGCCAGGTGTAGTGGCACGTAATTTTAATCATAGCACTCAAGAGACAGAGGCAGTTAGTTCTTGTTGAGTTTGAGACCAAGCCTGGTCTACAGGGTAAATTCCAGGATAGTCAGAGCAACAGAGACCCTGCTGTCTCAACTTCTCCCCCATCCCACAAGCAAATAAATAAACAAACATGTTTGTTCTGGGGTTAGGAGACTCAGTGGTTAAGAGCACTTGCTGTTCACGTGACTTACAACTCCAGTTCCAGGGGGCCTGACTGTCTTTTGCCCTCACTTGCTGCACAAATACTCATGCAGGCAAAAAAAAAAATACTCATGCTGCATATCTGCCTGTGTCCCATGTGCATGCCTGGTTACCCCAGGCCAAGAGGGCAGGAGAGCATCAGATCCTAAGACTGGAGTTACAAAAGCTTGTGCTGAGAACTGAACCTAAACTGTGGTTAGTGGTGCTCCTAACCACTGATATCTCTGTAGCCCCCAAATCCTTTTTTTTTTTTTAAATGAGTCTATCCTCAATTTTTTTTCTTTTTTTGCCGTGCCACATTTGTTTCGGCTGATGTCTGCCACCACACACCCAGGACAAATCTAGGTAATATTTTTCTGAGTACATGGGTGTATAATAATAATAAGCAAACTTCCGAATTTTTTTGATCTTTTATGAATTGCTAATCCTCAACAGCCAGTGATGCTTCACTGAATTGGGGTATTTATGCCACCAATTTCATCACAGTACAGATGAGCATGTTAGTCCTTTCCCAAAGATTTGCTCTGCTCTCAAAAAAAAAAAAAGATTCAGAAGTAGAGCTGGAGATGTAGCTCAGAAGAGGCTTGCTGAGCATGCACAAAGTCCTGAATTCAATCCCCAGAACCACCTAAATTTGGCATGGGGACACATCTGTAATCCCAGCCAATCAAGAGATAGAGACAAGAAGATCAGAGGTTAGAAATCATTATTAGCTTCATAGTGAGTTCAAGATCGGTTTGAGCTGTATTAGACCATATCTTTAAAAAATAAAAATGTGCTTTTCAGAATATTTAAAAGAATGGTGTTATCCCAGCACTCAGGAAGAGGCAGATGGCTCTCCATAAGCTTAAGGCTAGCCTGATCTATCTACATAGTGAATCCTAGGCTAGCCCTGCCTTATTAAAAAGCTAGAATATCCTGTGTTAAAGTATTAAAAAAAAGATTGTAACTTAAGAGTATGAGAAAAATGAGCTACATACATGTTTCTTACCTGCCTATATATAACATACACATATAAAATATGCATATTTTCAGCAGAATTGAGAAATTCTTTGATCACTTCTGTGTATGTGGCAGTGGAGATTGAAACCTGAGCTTCATACATGCTAGGCAAATGCTGTGACCACTAAGTACATACTCATGTGGCCAATGAGATGGTAAAGGTACATGCCTACATATTTATATGGGCATAAGAACTTTTTTTATCTTACAGGTTATATTAAAAGAAAAAGTAAAAGAACTGAATTTACATGAGGTGAGTTGCTTTTAAGTATTTCAGTCTTTCCTTGGGTGATTTTCTAATGCACGTGGTATGCTTGAACACCTTAGTTTTCAGTAGCTGAAAAAGATGGGCACCTCCCTCCTTCCCTCACCCTACATCCTAGCCTCTCTGTGACACCACCATAAGGCACATGTGCATTATCACTCACTCCTCCTGTCACTGTGGCTTTAAGAGCACCTGAGCACTTAAAGAAGACTGTTTGTTGTGGCTCACAGTTTGGGTATTCATTCATCATCATGAATGGTGTCCCTCCAGGAGGAAGCAGAGAAATGGAACTGATGTTCACCAGGCTTTCCTGCCCTTCCACCCTAATATTCAGTATGGATACCCAGCCCACACTTAGGGTGTGTCTTCCTCCTCACTTAGACCTCTCTGGAAACACCTTGTGTGTCCTAGGTGATTTCTAAAAGCCAGTAAGGTTGGTGATGTTAACCTTATATGAAGTCCTCAGTTGTAGTCCAGGTTACCCTTGGATTACAGCAGTCCTGCTTCATCCTCCCAAGGGCTTGTATGCACAACTCAACACGCCTGCTTTAAGCATTGCCTTTACTCTTTATTCTGACCTTAACTACAAATGTCCAGAGTATACAGCCTGATCCTCTCACCAGAAGCCTTAGGAAAGCCTGTTGCTTAGCTGAACTTGAGGAACTTATACCATGTTTTGTGGTATCTACACTGGTCTCACTTGAGACTTTGCCTTTCAGCTCTGTGCAGTGTGTCTAGAAGACTTCAAGCCTCGAGATGAACTGGGGATTTGCCCATGTAAGCATGCCTTCCACAGAAAGTGAGTATCGGTATGGAATTATTTAATGTGATCCAACTTACTGTAGGCTATGGGGCATTGCCAGCCAAGCTTGATGGCTTTGTAATTGGTCTGCATCCACAGAAAACTGACAGCACTCCACAGGGTGGGGCACTTGAATGTGTACGTGACATTAGGAGGGAACAGGGAAATGGAACATAACAATCACGGCAGGCTTGGGCAGAGAGCCAGCCTATCCTACACCTCTATAAACAGCTTTTTAGCTGGAACTTTCCAAAAACTATTTCCATCTCTTGAAGCTGTATTTTAATCAAAACCAGTCACCATAGTGTGGATACACAGTGTTGCAGGGCCACCTTCCTTTCTACAGACACGTTTATATTCCCTTCTGGAAATTTTGGTTTCTTTAATTAGAAATTTTTATTTCTCCTTCTTTCCTTCATCAGCATACTTTATAGGAAGTCAAGTGTGACTCAGAGTATAATATGCTGGTGGTGGTCCTTTGTTACCTTGTGGAGATAGAAAGCTCTGGCTTGTCAAGAGTATGATGGGGACTCTAGGGCTGAGATCCCTCCCCAGACTCCTTGCTTCCTCTAAATCTGGAGCTGATGTCTTCCACCTGGCTGTCTTGTTCTGCAGGTGCCTTGTTAAGTGGCTGGAAGTCCGGAAAGTGTGTCCCCTGTGCAACATGCCGGTGCTGCAGCTGGCCCAGTTGCACAGTAAACAGGACCGTGGTCCCCCTCAAGAGCCCCTCCCTGGGGCAGAGAACATTGTATAGTTCACTGCAAGGATCAAACTTGCTGGATACATCAGTGTGGAGCCAGGAGGAATACAGCAGACTTTGTCTGGACTGCTCTCTGCCTGGGGCACCCACTGTCACTTCCTTTGCCTCCTGAAGAACTCTTGAGCTAGGCAAGCTGAGTCCCTAGGCATCTGGACCTTGTGACAACCACAGCACTCTGACATCACCCTAGGCGAAGAGGAGTGGATGAGCCTGCAGGTTTGGTTTCAGCAATTTCCTGAGCCTCCCTTGCTGTCTCCCAGGCACCACATCAGATCACACAGGTGTTAGAGAAAGGAACTGAGAATGGGACCTTAATGCCACACCCACCTGTGGACCTGTAACTGTGCACACTTCACCTGCCTCTGTTGTCACAAACCCTCTTGCCATCCTGGATCATGAAACCAGCTGTTCCATCCGCTGAAGTACAACTGGCTGCCAGCGTTTGGTGAGGCAGCCCCTGCAAGGCTCTTCAGGTCCTATTCCTTTATAAGGCCTTCCTGGAACCTGAAGACTATGGAGCAGCAACAGCAGAATCCCTTGCCACACACACCGGTTCACTGGAAAGGCCTGGTCAGGAGCCATTCCTCTCCTGTTCTCCCTCCTAGTCATGAGTAATACCCAGCGGGAGCCCGACCCTCAACCTCTACTGTCTTGTATAACCCAAGAGCCAGGGTACTGCACACGTACCCCACAATGCAGAAGGATTCCATTATGGCCGGCCGCTGGCCTCAGCCCACTGGCTAAGGAGTGTGTAGGCCCTCAGATGGCTTTCTCAGAAGGCCGGTCCACATCTACCTGAGTGACCAGGACACTGACACTATTTCTTTCCTTTCCTCTCCCTCCCTTCCTCTCTTCTGTTCCTTTTCTACCTAAAAAAGTCTTACTGCATTTTAAAACATTTATTCCCAAATAGCTCCCTGTAATTCTGAAGCCAGTGAGCCACTTGGAGTTGTAAATAGTTTGAGAGAGCTCCTGCATGGCTAGCCTTTTGTTGGTGTGTACCTCAGTTATTTGGACTTCCCTAACTGAAGGTGTTTTTATAGGAGAAATGCATGCTGCTCTTTGGCTTTTTCTGTCCATCTTTTCTAGAGATGACTGCCTCTGATAGGCTTTGTGGACACTATAAAATAGCCGTGTAAAGCACAGAACATTCTTTTTACACAGCTTGCTCTCCCCCCTTTACGACAGTGCCACTGTAATGCCTCATCAACTGCTCTGCCCTGTCATCCCACCCACCATTGAGGAAGAAGTTTTTGCATGATCAATCTGGCATGAAGAGAAATGGTGGAGGGGGGCAGCTCTGCTGCTCTGTTTTGGCATCTCCCAAGTCTTAGACTGAGAAGGGGCTTGCCTTTGCATCTGGTAGCTGAGATCAGATGGGAAAGACAATTCCTAAGGAAACAAAATGTTGTGGCACACACACCTGTAGTCCAGTTGAGGCAGGCAGGCCACAAATTTGAGACCAGCACTGGCTACATAGTGAGATCCTCTTGCAAAGGGGAACTGGGGAATAGTTCTTGGCAGAGTCCATTTGGAAAATTACAAATCTGGTTGGTGAAATTGGCTATCCTCAGTATGCACTCTATTTATGGCAGGCTAGCTGGATTACTATACAGAGCAAGGGAGTGTGAACCGTTTTCTGAGAGCCTTAGCCTGACTGGCCCCCAAAACTCATGCCTATGTTCCTCTGTTGTCTAAAGTCAAATGCTCAAACACTCAGTTTACTGTGAAATGTTTTCAGTAACCAATGCCAGAAGTGTGCTTCTTCTGGCCTAGTTTTGTTAGAGGCTAGCATCCATCAAAATGCAGAACTGGATACAATAAGGAAATGTCCCCTTAGTTACCATCTGGTCAGTACTGTATATTACCATTCACAGCTTTTTGTAGAATCCTGACCATTAGCTGAAGCCTTTTCTGACCCTGTCCTTACTACTAGAAAGCCAATCTCATGAAAGCTTTGTATTTGTTTAAGGCAAAACTGCTCACCAGACCTCCAGATAGGATGAGGTGGTGGGTATGCAGCAGAACACTGGGGAGCTTTGCTCACCCATTCTCAATGAGCTCCTTTACATTTCTGCCCAGCCACTGATAATGGTTTGCTTCCTGAAAGACATTCCTTGGGCTAGAAGCTGCTACTGTGCAAAGTATGCCTCTCACATCTTATCCTTCTTGGCTTGGTCACCTGCTGCTGCAGCTCAGCCACACCTCTCCCATTGGTCCTTGCAGCCACAGCAACCTAACATCTAAACCTGATGACATTTACACCAGTGTTTCCTATACATCTGTATTTGGCTGGCTGAGCCATCCTATGCTCAGGTCCAAACCTGCAGGGAGGAAGTTTCTGGTAATCTTATGTGTGTGGATGTGTGAGGATTTGGGTCTACTCTTGTCAAGTGTCTTAAGTAACTAGAGGACTGGGTGTTACTTGTGGGCGATGGGTTAGTGAAGCATACCTCAGTGGCTAGACTTCATGCCATGGTCATAGTTGTCTGAGAGTCAACTGAAATGGGACAAAACCTACCCTAATTAGATACCTACTGACATGTTTTTCTTCATCTAGTATAACTTAGTTTGGCCTATCCCTGACCATTAAGGTTCCTGTAGCATGTGCTTACCCAGCCAGGATGCAGGACAAAACTGCCAGACAGGGATAGGTGACCTCTGGGTGAGGTCTATACTTAGAAATACAGGGGATCTTCCACCATTGCCAATACTATTGACAAGACTTGATCTTTTCCGTGGCTCTGTTCCAAAGCATGCCATCTGGTTTCAGCCACTTTTAAGCTGTGCTGAACACCTGCAGCATTTACACTCTGGAAATTTGAGAAATTCTATGCAGAAGTTGCTGCGCTAGTCTGAACTGTCCACTTACTGTTCACATGCTTTGTTTCTCTTGAGGTCAGCCTCAGAGCCTCCTTTCCTTAGTTACCATCCAGGAATTGTATAGTAAGGTTCCTAAGAGACATGCTGGTCCAATACAGTGGGCACAGGCATGGGGGACCAAGAGCTGCTGGTAGCACATACCTCCCTAAACTATGGGGCTTCCCCTGGCTCTGCCACAGCCAATCTTTTGAGAAAGGTTCTGTATACTCCTGGTTATTCTGAAACTGTAGTCAGGGTAGCCTCAAAATCAGCAGCTTCCTCTGCATCTGCTGCAATTAAAGGCAGGGCACTATACCTATCCTCCACACTGAATTTTGACTTGGTTGCTCGGTCTTCAAGTCTTTGCCTTCACAAAATCACAGACCACAGTAGTAGTCTTCCTTGCAAAACACTATCCCACGAGCACTCAATTCATTACTGGTTTTTGTCTTGTTTTTGTCTCCTTTCAGGGCTGGGGTGTGTGTGACTTCACTCTGGTTCACTCAGTTAGTGTCCGTGTTTTTAAGGAAGGAAAGCATGTATCAACAAGGTAGGGGTCTCCTAAGTCTCCAGGGCCACACCTAAGTGTCTGCAAATAAGACTACAGGAGCAGATGCTTCCTAGAGGATTCTCCCCTCACCCAACTTTCTGATTAACAGAAAACCTTTTCTAAATTTTTTTTGCCCTCCTAAGGTAAAAGGTAAAGCAGCAATCTTTGTCCCACTCACCTGCTTCTCTGCAGCCCAAGCAGCAGCCCAGTGAGTAAAGTGTGCCTGTGCTCAGCCAGGATGAACCTTGAAAAGTAGAGACCCATCCTATCCTTCTGGTACTTCATACAATCTCTAGCCTGGTCAATCACTTAAGAGCACTGGTTGCACTTCCAGAGGATCCAGGTTCAGTTCCTAGCAGCCATATGGTGGCTCACAACTTCAATCTGTTTGTTCCTGGAGATCTCTTCTGGCATTTGAGGGAATCAGGCACACATACATACATTCAAGTAAACATACACATAAAAATGAATCTTTAAAGAAGTTACCTAAAATGGAAGCATCTCAGCATCTAACTAAATCTGCTAGGTAAAGGCTTTTTTCCCCCTCTTCTTTTTTTAGTAAGATTAACAGGACTTGTCAGCCTGTTCAAGTTCAGTTTTAGAACCCAAATTGTTGTAAGATGCTTTTATTCTAGTTAGACCAAGCAAGTATCCACATTTTTAATTCATATGGTCAGGGAGAATGCCCCCGCTGTTTCAAAGACTCGATGCAGCTAAAAACATGTCCCCACCAGTGTTAAGAGACTTATGTGGTTGAAACCTCAGCAGCACCCACTCCACTTCAGCCTGATACGGAGAAGCAGGGCATCTTCCTGGTGATGGCCTGGAGCTGTTGCCTCTGATTCTCTTGACAAGTCATGGCCAGGAAAGTGAGGGAGTGGCACTTTAGTCTTGTAGTTTAAGCCCTTTGAGGCTTATTTACTAGATATTATAACTCCCTCAAAAAAGGTTTATGAAATGCTGAACCTCAGGTTTCATAGACTGTTTGTACACTAAGAATTCTGCAGCAGAATATTTTTAAACATTGGTTTTTGTAAGCTATATTTTTGTATATTTAATTGCTATTTTAAAACTTTATTGCATTTTTTGCTAATCACTTGTTTAAAAAATAAAACATGCATGTACTTGACCCAAACATGTAAATAAAGGGCAGATTTTGAAATACTTTGCATAATGTACTTGTCAACTTATGCACTGGTGGGCATGAAACTTGTCCTCCTTTGGAATGGGGTAAGGTGGGGCACGCCGATGGGGGGAAACACATCAGGTCTCAGTGACACAAGAAGTCTTTTTAACATTCAAAAGGCAGTTGCTCAGCTTCAGCCTATGGCTTCACCGAGTCACACATAACCTGCCTCCGGGCAACCTTCTATCAAGTGCCTGTTTAGCACCTGGCCCTCTAACCCCCAGGTCCCTTCACACCAGGTAGTTTTCTCAGGCTCTTGGTCCACCCCGAGTTTTCCCATGGCCCAAACCAACCAGAGCCTCTGTTGCCCTAAAGCTGGCACCAGAACCCACAGCTGAATGGCAGCCAGGGCCGGAGGTCTCTGTCCCAGCTGCAATGCAGCCCTTTCTGAGTGTGCACAGTCTGAAAGCAGAGAGAACTGACTCTACATCAAGAGTGACTTACGGCCTGTCCATCTCAGCAGTCTCAGTCATTCCCCCACAACACCCCACAAGTCACTCCATAAACATTGTTCCTCACTCTTCCTATCCATTTGGCATTTCACCTAGCTCACCTACTTCTCAGGCTTGTCTTTCCACAGAGACCTAAGGGTAAAAGGATAAGTGCCCTTCCAAACTTCATGTTGAGCATGAGGTACAGAACAAACCTACTAAGTTTGAAGAGCCTTGAAATAAACCATTTTCAGTATATTAAATATGAACCAGAATGTGCACAGAGACTGTCTCAAGGGTATACTGACCAAACTGGCTAGATTCTAACACACATTTCAACAGGACAAGTAGTCACCTGCTGGCAAGGGACAGACAGCTCTCCATTGCATACTCAGTGGGTGATGTCAGGAGTTCAAAGCACCTTGGAGTAAATAGTGCTACCCTGAAGAACAACAGCTTATAAACAACAAATCTTCACACTGTCTACACAGAGGAAAAAAAAAAATCCTTACTGGTTGCTAGGTTAGAAAGAATTAAGAATTTATCTTGATGACTTAGAAAAATACATTTGTTTGTTGCTCTGATTTGGATAGTACACGATCATAAAATGTAAGTCTCTTTAAAAAAAAAAAAAAAAAAAAAAAAAAAAGTCCACAGATGCCCCTGTGATAGGTTTCAGGAAGTCCTCTGGTAACAGTCAGGGAATCTTCAACAGCTCGAGGAGTGCACCAACAGCTCCAAAGTAACCCTGGAAAAAAGATCATTTTTTAAATTATTTTTAAATATGTATGGGGAATGTGCATGTGAGTACAGGTGCATAGAAACCAGAGGGATCAGATCCCCTGGAACTAGTTAGACTGCTGTGAGCCACCCAAGTCCTCTCCAAGAGCACTGCTATCAGCCGCTGAGCCTTCCCTCCAACCCTATGACATCACCTCAACTCTCACAAGTATAATGACTGTATTAAATAGGTCAGCATGTCCCTTTAACACCTGAGCACAATGAGCACATCCAATCTGGAGAAGCCCTAAGGACTCCCCTTCAGGGAGGGGCTGGATGTTGGAAATGCCCAAACCAACAAGCATGGGCACTACAACAGCTGAAGGAAGAGGTTCAGACCTGGCAAGGGTTTCATTATGGTATGTTTATTTTGTTGTTGCTGGTTCTATTTTGTTTTGTCAACTTGACACAAGTGAGAGTCAGATAAGGAACCTCAATTGAGAAAATGCCTCCAATTAGGCTGGCATGTCTCTCTGTATTTACTTGATTAGTGATTGGTGCGAGAGAGCCCAGCCCACTATGAGCCGTGCTATCCCTGGTGGGTAGGTAGTCCTGGGCCAGTAGCAGTTTTTCTTCATGGCCTCTGCATCAGCTTCTGCCTCCAAGTTCCCACCCAGTATGAGTTCCTGCCTTGGCTTCCCTCAATGGACTGTTACCTGGGATATGTAAGCACATAAGCCTTTCCTTCCCAAGCTGCTTTTGGTTATGGTGTATAACACAGCAATAAAACCTTGACAAAGACAGATGGTGGCTATCCTGTCCTAGGGCAAAGGCTTATACATTTCCAAAAGCCAGGACTGAAGGTGAGGAGATATTTTAGCTTAACCGTAGAGGATGAAAGTCTAAATGGTCTGAAAGGAAGGAGAATGGGAAAGTTCCACACCTTATACAGGTCAGAGTTCCAGACAAACCAGGATACACAGTGAGATCCAGTTTAAAAAATTAAAATTAAAAAAAGACATGCCCTACAATCTCCAGCAGTAGGCTCAAAAAGGACCTGAAACCAAACACCAAAACAAAAAATATTAAATGAGATGAAACCCTCACCAACAAACAGAGAACGGTAACAGGGATCAGAAGAGTCATACAAAAACAGACCGCATCAGTTTCCAAACAGGAGGCCAGAATTAAAGTATTGTAAGAACAAACAGCTAGACTGGGCTGTGCTGCAAAGGTAGACTATCAGGCCAGAACATAAAGCCAGGGTTAGGGCCTCAGGACCACCCAAAACAACACAAATGGAAAAAGGAAACAGGAAAATCCTCTAGTCCTGGTGGTAGATTCTAAAGAACACACTGGATAATATACTTCTCCATTTTTAAAACAGGAAGAAGGCAACAAACTTCAAGAGTCATTTAACCAAGTGGGGACCATCGCACCAAACCCAAGGGTACTCTCAGCTCTAAGTAGTTCCCCTGAGATTGGTTTTTAATGAAAGGACAAAGGAACAAGAAAGACAGCACAGCTAAGTTATTACCTCGAGTTACTGCTGCTGAGTAAAGGAAAGGCCACAGTAGGCGATCAGTAAGGAAGGGAAGGCTTGAGAGGAAAGCATACCATACTCCACAACCGCTAACCCAACTGCCTTGTCATGATGGCACGAACACAAGTGTCTCAGGACACTAACGGACTGACATAATGAATGATGGGCATCAATATTCAAGTCAGAATCCTGACTATAAGCAGAGATGCCAAGAACAAATAGCCAAGCTAAGCAGAAGGGAAGAAAAACAGGCAAACTTAGAACAGCAGAACAGAATCCCACAGGCTGGGTTCCCCTTATCCTAAATGCATGGACCAGAAGTGGTTCTGCTTTGGGAATTTTCCAGATTTTAAAGTACCTGTATAGACTTTAAAATCTAACCAAAACAAAACAAAAAACAACTTGAAGTTTCAAATGTGTTGTCCAGAAATGTTGTTTAATTGATATAAACCAGGAGGAAGGAAGGGATATTATCCTAAGAAACTAATTTCCATGTTATCTAGCAAAAGGCTCACCCTTTGGTAGAAATTGTGCAAGAGATAAAATTACAGCAGGATAAACTTTTGCTTTATACCAGGCTGACTTGAACTCACAGAAATCTACCTGCCTCTGCTTCCCAAGTGCCAGGATTAAAGGTGTGTATCACTACAGCCATTTAACAATTTCTTTTCTAATATAAAGCAAAATTAATAGGTCAATATGGGAAAATTATAAACTATTATAAGCAGCAATTAGTACCAATTTACTAATATAATAACCTTACATGTTAAAAATGCCAGGCACAGTAGCATGCAGGAGGGAGGCAGGAATCACTACAAATTCAAGGCCAGCCTAATCTACACTTTGAGACTATGGCTCCAAAAACTATCAGGTAAGATGGTCCACCTGAGTTTGATACCCAAGACCAACATAGTAGAGAGAACTGAGTTATTCTCGGATGTCAACACAGCACGCCCCTGCCCATGAACACATGTACATATGAATGCATGCACACACACACTCTAAATGTAAAAAAGTACATAGAGAAAGTAAATTGAGACTAAGCATGGTGGCACGGCCTTTAATCCCAGTGCTCTGGAGGTAGAGGCAGGAGGATCACTGAGTTCGTGGCCAACCTGGTCTACAAAAGCAAATTCCAGGACAGCCAGGGCTACACAGAAAAACCCCGTCTCAGAAAATGAATAAATAAATAAAATGAAAGTTAGATGATGTAAGCTTTAATCTTTCTAATGAAAAGATGTACATACTTTGGCTTTTATTTATGAAGTAAGAAATTGTTTAAATAACCTTAAAGAACTTTTATCAAGTTATAAAACAAATATATGCACATATTAAAATCTCATTAATGTTTGTGGTAACATTATCCAAGCTAAAACAACTACCCACCTACCAAGGGGGAGGAGAAGAAACACCAGTCTGCAGCTCCTGCCCAGTTGTCCCATCAGGAAAAGAGGGTGTACTTCCTGAGACAGGAGTGTTCAAGGATCCCAACTCCTTTCCACCCTGGCTTCTAGCTGTCTATGTATAATACTTAACATAAAACAAACTCCATGAAAAACCAGAACAGAACAGATGGCTTGTTTAGAGAATAAAGCGTCAGCAATACACGGCAATATCCATCAGTATTACTTTCCTTTGGGCCTAAGAGTATATAGCCGAGTGACAGAACCCTTGCCCACTACAAAGCCCTGTGTTTCATCCAACAGTGCCAACTATTTTTTTTTCCTTCTGTAAAATCACTTAAGCTACCAGGTATGGTGACTCATACCTATAATCCCAGTTAAGGAGACTGTAAAAGTTCAAACCAGCCTGATCTGTGGAGGAAGTTCTTGGACATCCATAACAACATAGGAAAGCCCTGTTTCAAACAACAACAAAAGCCCAAGGCCACTGCAGTTAGAATAGGCTCACTGCAGCCCAGGTTAGTCCTTTAACTCTGAACCCTTGTATTTATGGGACAGTCCCTGGAAACAAGTCACTCACCTCGTGCTCTGAAAAGAGTGCTTTCAGCTGCCCCTTGGACCAGTAATCCAGAGCATATGCCAGAAGCCGCATGGCGATTGTGTTGACTCTCAGGAAATTGCCGACAAATACGACCTGGTTAATGTTCTGAGCACAGAAAAGTGGCAGTGAGTTCACACTCTGATTTCTGTTTTCTCATAATGCTACACCCAGCAGTATTATTTAGTTTTCAGAGCAATATGATTGGATCAAATTCAATCCAATTGGTTCATATCTAATGAGATTTGATATTCAGACAATTCTAGGCCCACTCCAAACTTGCCCCGCAGAAAGATTATGAAATGAAAAAGACTATGTTAAATGTGATAAACAAGGAAAATTTAACAGTAAGCTTAAAAAGCAATCAAACAGTAGAACACCTGATGATAAATTTTACCAATTAAATTAAAACACCCTGGGGCACTAGTGAGGCATAACTTTAGGTTTGAAAAGACACTTAAAGAGAGGTATGGGGGGGACGACACACAAACACACACATACACAGAGAGAAGAGAGAGAAGAGAGAGAAGCCAGCTGAGCACCAGCATCCACCTCTCTCCCTCAGTCCTGGTGCATCCATTTGTGATCAAGAGCCTCACATTCACATTGCCACAAGTACAAGTAATTCCTAAGGTCATGCCTTCCCCACCACAAGTTTTAGTAAAACTTTCTTCCCCTAAGTTTCTCTTGCCAGGAATTTGGTTACAGCAACATAAGAAAGAACACAGAGGCTGGAGGACAGATAAGGGCCTTGTTCTGCAAGCATGAGAGAGGACCTGAGGCAGATCCCAGCACCTGTACCCCTTTACCCGTACTCGGAGTCCAGCACAGCTGGATCCTGAGAGCTCAGAATTCATTTCAAGGTCCTGCTCTGGCCTCCACATACAAGAGCATGGCTATACACAGAAACAGAGAGGTGGGGAAAACAGACAGACACAGACAAAGAGCAGAGAGGAGAAAAGTGGAAAACACAGAGAGAAAGGAGAGAGAAAAGAAAAAAGGAGAGATCTCACTCTTTTTTTTTAAAGAAAACAGAGAAGCAACACAAGAAATTGGTGTCAATGGGCCAGTGAAAAGGCACTATCAGGTTAAAAAAAAAGTTTACTTCAAAGCCTAATGACATGGACTCACTCCCCAGAACCCACAAAAAGGTAGGACAGAACCAATTCCACAAATCCCCTCTAAGATACACAAGCATACATGACACATTGGCACTCCACCTCCACACACACACACACACAATAATAATCACAGTTTGAAAGAAGCTGGTACCAAGAAATGAGGTATTATTGTGATAACACTGACTGTGGTACAAAGGCCTAGACCTGCTAGAGAGATGTGGAGAGATCTGGAACCTGAAGCACCCGAGAGATGTGAAAAATAGGCATTTTGAAAAAAAGAAGCCATGAATCCAGGTAAAGTGATTCTGATTGTTACAGATTATTGCCATATCAAAGAGACCAAGGATAGTACACCAAGAAAACAGAAAGATACCCTAAGGTTAAGACCCCCCCCCACCTTCAAAAGCTCCAGGACACAATAATGCAAACTTATTTGAGAAAAAAAAAAAACAAAAAAACGCTCCTTTAGAAAAGACTGCCTGAACAAGTAATGACACCTTGCTCCAAAAAGTCTGCTCAGGATAATGTTTTCCCAAAGTTCCACCACCCAGGCACTCAGAGAGACCTCTGTCACTAATACAAATGAGGAATAGCTACATCTGGAGGTGAAGGCAGGAGGCAGCAGGGATCCCACATGTTTTACAGGTGTCACAGTCTGAGTTGGGCTAGTAATACTGCTCTGTGGTAAGGGCACTTGCCTGATAAGCCGAGTTTGATTTAACATGTTGGAAAGGTAGAATCAATTCCCAAAAGCTATCCTCTAATTTAACACAGTCTCTAACATGCAAGCACAAACACACCCACTAAATAAATAATGATAAAAAAAATCCATGAGTTATGGAGTCCCTAAAGTTTTCACCGTGGCTCCAGAAAGCCAATGAGCCAAACAATGTGTGACCAGCTAATTGCCAACAAGGAGGTACAGTTGCAGTTCACTCTAAACTACTGGACACAATTTGCCAAGGAAATACCGTCGGCTCCACGTGAGTCAGCTCAGGAGAGAAACTGCATCCACAATAGCTGGAAAGACCTGTGAAAGACTGCTAAAGCCATGGTGAGCCCTGCGCACTCAACATGGAGCTGCAAAGGCTAACATTTACCCTCTTCTGTTACATAGTCTATGCACAGAACAGTTTATGTACAGAACAGTCCAGAACAGAAATGTTTGCTCTGCTTCATTATACTGGAAGCTGTAATCTACACTGATTTCTATAGACCCTCACAATTAGGAGACTTATGGTAAATCTCAGAACCAACTTTATTTTGCTTTCTTTCAAAAACAGATTCTCACTATGTAGCTCAGCTGGACTGGAAATCAGCCTGTAGACCAACCTGGCCTGGAATTCAGAGATCTGCCTATCTCTGCCACCTGAGTGCTGGGACTAAAGGAATGGTTCTCCGAGTCCATCTTTAGAACCAAACCACCTTACACATGCAAGCAACTCTGATTAAAAGCAGTGGACCATAAACAACAAGACACAAGGTAGGTGGGGGATGAGGGAAAGAAGGGAGGGGCTCAGAGGAAGACAAAAAAGCAGTTGATACTGCAGAGTATATGTGATGTGAAAGACTCTGCTGATACCCAGATGAACATGATGAGAAAAGAAGGCATGAAGGGTAGGGAGGGATATGGATGTAAAGTGAGGTGTCTGGGTGACAAGTTGACAAGCGATAAGTTTGACATAGGCAATGCTAATTGTCAGCATAACTGGATTAACAAGCATTAGTGAGGCATACACTTGGCCATGTCTGAGGGCATCTCCAGAGGGATAATTAAGAAAAGACTTGCCTTGAATGTGGGTGACAGGTCAGCTGAACCAGCCTTCACCTGTTTCCTGGCACATCCAGATGTAAATGAGCAGCCCCACTCTACCACAAGTTACTCTTACCATCACATCTTCCCTACCATGGCAGACTATAACTTCCATCTGTGAGCCAACACAAATACATTAGGGATGTGTTCAAGGAAAGGAGAACCTATCTAACCCAAAAGATGGCTTGACACAAAGAAGCAAATTATGCAGGTGTGTTACAGGTATGTTAAAGACAGTTCAGCTTCAGCTGTGAACCAAGGAAGCAAACTCTTAAAGCTGTTTAGCAAAGGAGACCCCAAATTCAGTAAAGCTGTCCCACCATCAATGCTAAAGTTGCCCAAGATGAGTACACCTCTGTGTAAAACTCCTCAGCAATCTCCACTAGGACCCATAAAAGCACAATCAACTCCCAATCCAGCCTGTATCAAGAATAAAATAGCCAAAGAACAAGTTCATACTTCAAAATACTTACCACACAATCACGACTTCCAAGAAACCAAATGCCCAGCTCTATATGAATGATTTATGACAAAATAATAATCTGATCAAATATACAACCATGACCTAGGGAGCTGGCTTAGTGAGTAGAGTGCTTGCCATGCAATCCACCTAAGAAAGCAGGGGCACTGCTAAATTTATAATCCCAGGTGACTGTCCCAGTCACTCTAGCCTAACCAAGTTTCAACCAATGAGAGACCTTATCTCAAAATATGGGAGACAGCACTAGGGAGACAGAGGCAGCCAGATCTCTGCGAGTCTCAGGCCAGCCTGATCTTGATGCCAGTTTTAAAAACAAACAAACAAACAAGATGGATAGAACCTGAGGAACACCTAGGTTGTACTCTGACCTACACACTTGCACGATCACACACATACACTCACACACAAAATTTAGCCACAAACGATACATTTCAGGTTAAAAACAAAATGTATACACATCATCTAAAAATCTTAAAATACTTAAGGAAAGAGAACATGTGATCAAAGAAAAAATGTTACTCAAATAAGTACTTTTAAGAAATCTGGAATACAGTATCTTCTAAATTAACATTTAGGCAAATCCTTTGGGCCTTGAGTCTCCTTGTAAGGTCCATGTCTGGATTATTTAAAGAGTAATTTTAAACCAAAATAGGGACAAGCAGTAAAGCTGAACCAACTGGATCCTAGATACTCCCCTAAGGGCAGCCCATTCTTGGTTCTTTCATAGCCCTGTACAATGCTGCTTGACCTGAATGCTACAAGGCAGCACTGTAAAGAAGCTGAAAGCACGAAGACAGCTCTGCTCAGGTGGAGGGAACCAAGGTGGGCTTCCTCTGACCGCTCAGTCTTCTCCCAGCTCCAGTGGCTTCCTGTGAATCCCTCTCCATGCCTCAATGGCACCCAATAAACATAGTATCTAGTCAGCATTGTTACCCATCATTCACCCCACCCCAAAACTCAACTCTGGCCTCCTTCCTGACCCCCCCTCCCCGCCCTTCTACTTTCTCTTCAAAAGAAGCCATTCACCTCTAACAGCAATGTTTATCTTCAGGAAGAAAAAAGGGTTTTTTTTTGGGGGGGGGGGTAATAATCAATGAAGATGAATCTGTTCAAGAGGGTAGAGCTCATATTTAATGTCTACCCCATGTAACTACATTTGGGCACTACCTTAAGAAGACAGACACTGCATAAGGCTGATATGGGACCCATTTAGGAAAGTCAGTAACAAAACAATCTCATGTCCCTTACTTCATTAAGGGCACACATTCTTGCTATGGAGCCAATATTGTTGGTGATAGTAATCAAAGTTGCTCTGGCAAGGTCCTCCTTACTGGCAGCCTCTCTCTTCTCTTTGCTCATCATGTTTCCAAAACTGGTGGAGAAAAAAAAGTCATTGCTGAAACAAAGGCAACACAGTCCAAGAGAACTTCAATGTTACTTTACTATGATAAGACGACTTTCCATTTTTCATTACAGAATGATGGAAGCATCCACTGAACAGAGCTCAGATGCAAACAAAAGACCACAAAGCACTCTAAATAAGCCGGTTAACTTGCTCTGTCTTCTACTAAAACTCCACTTTGGTACCATATAGTTCCCTCTCCAAACAGCATCCTGCAGATCTACAGAGGTAACACTGCCTGATCTGCCACCAGAGTTCCAGGAAGATATCTCTTACGGGCAGGTCATCTCTATTGTGCAACTGTTCCACTCAGACGGTCACAGCCACATCTATTATAGAAAACTCATTTTATCAGCACTAAGTACAAAAGAGCTGAGTCCCATAGTGCGCTACTAAAGTTCCAGGCTGCCCTAGAAGATAAATAAAAGACTTTAATTTATTGATCATCAGAAGTGACAAGAATAAGAAAGTAATGATCAGTGATTAAATGCTACAAACAAAACAGAGTTTACAGCATTTACTCAGCTGTATTACCTATTACTCAGCAAATACTTGCACATGAATGCCTTTTCTATCATTAAAAACCAAGTGCTCCACTGTGCATGGTAACTCACACCTTTAATACCAACACTTAGGAGGCAGAGGCAAGTAGATCTCTAAGAGTCCAAGACCAGTCAAGACTATATAATAAGACCTTATCTCTAAAACAACACAACACACATGTGCTCTAACACAAAATAACAAAAATTACATCCCCAAGGTGGGTAGAAAAATGGCTCAGTGGTTAGGAATACTGGGTGCTCTTCCAGAGACCTCTTCATAGAATCCACATACAGCTCGTACCATCTTTAAGTCTCTTAATTTCAGTACCGGGGAATTTGTTGCCCTCTTCCGGGCTATGCTAGCACATGGCACACCCACAGTGTACAGACATACATTCAGGCAAAATGCTTATATACATAAAAGTAGTTATTTTTTTAAATTACAAAATAAAATTAAGAAATTCCGAAGCTGAGCATGATAGCACTGACCAGCATCTCAGCACCTTAAAGCTCACAGGGAAATCCTGTCTCAAAAACAAGAGGAAGAGGAGAAAAGACTTCTATTTTTGATAGAACTGCAGAGAATTAAACAGATACGCTTCAGAAATACAATGCTTGTGTACTAAAATCGTTTGCAGTTGAAAGACAACAACCACCCATGTCCCTGAACCAAAACTTGACAGTGTAAAGTTGGCAGTAGGTCTAAAGATAGCTCAGTGGTTAAGAGCACTTGCCCTTGAGAGGACCCAGGTTTGATTGGATCATCCATACAGAGGCTCACAATGGTCTATATTTCCAGACTGATGTCCTCTTCTGACCTTCATCGCCACCAGACACACACTGGGCACACATGCATACACCCAAGGGAAGCACATATATAAAAAAATTTTAAATGATAATTAAAAATAAAAGTTGCAATACTCCTCAAACTTCAACACAGCTCCTATCAAAATCTCAGTTGTCTTCTTTACAGTCACTGCAACATTGATCCTGAACTTTATAAACAAAATCAAAGAATTCAAAGTAATCATGGAAAAGAAGATTAAGTGAGAGGGCTGTGTCCTGTACCTTACCACTTACCCCTTAAAGTACAAGGCTGTAGTAAACAAGGAAATGTGGTACTGTCCCAAGACAAATACATGGAACAGAAGGAAATAAACTGAAACATCTAGAGTCAATTAATTGTGACAGAGGGCTCCAAAGAATAGGGAAGGAAGAGTCTTCAGCAGATGGGTCAGCTAGAACAAGTGAAAAACGCCATGTAAAAGAAACTATGGAGCTCTATCACGCAGCGGAGCTAACACAGGATGGGGCATGGACATAAATGTCAAAGCACAAAGTAAACAACTCTTAGAAGTTAATCCTCACAATCTTGAATGGGGCAAATGACACGAAAATCACAAGAGATAAACATATGTACAAGAAGCTTCATCAAAACTACAAGTTTATGGCTGGGTTTGATAGCACTTACCTATAACTCCAGCACTCAGCTGGCAAAGACAGCAAGAGGAACAAAAATCTGAGGCCAGCCAGGACCACACACTGAAACCCAGTCTCAAAAAAACCAAATGAGGCTATAGGCGTAACCTCAATTGGTAGAGTGCTGGCCTAGCAAGCCTGAGGTCTTACACATGATCCCTAGCACTAAATAATCTGGACACAGTAGCACAGACCTATACTCCCAGTATTCAGAAGGTAAGAGACAAAATGGAAGAACAAACAAGACCAGTCTGAGATACAGGGGACCTGACCCCTCACAAAAAAAAATTATTAGGTAAATAAATTAGAAATGTCTATATTGTAAACACCATCAAGGAAATGAAAAGAAAAAAAGGTGTGTGTGTACACACTTTTATCTACAACATGTAAAAAATTCTTAAAGTTCTGCAAGGCAGTTATGGCAAGACAGAGGCAGGCAGATCTTGTGAATTTGAGGCCAGCCTGCTCAATTAAAAAAAAAAAAAAAAAAAAAAAAAGATAATTTTAATTAGCAAAAGGCTTCACCAGACATTCTTAAATGATAAACAAAACTCAAGATTACAATGTGCTGTGGCCTGGTAGTACATCTCTGTTACTTCCAACAGTCAGGAAGCAGATGCAAGAGGATTATCAATTCAAAGCCACTGTGGCCTCTGTAGAGGGGAGACATGGTCCACCAAAGAAAAGCAGAGACCCAGATGTAGAGATGAATGGAAATTCAGGGAGTAGCTGAAGGAGATTGAAGGAAGCTACAATGGAGGACTGTCTATGTCCTCATGTGGGAGCCCTCTGATCTCAATGACCACCAGGATCAAGTATGTATGACTTCTTATGCAGTAGTAAGTAGAAGTCTAACTTATGTGTGACTTCTGCTATTTTTCATCCAACTGACACTGGAATCCCCACGGTTCTCTTCTTCCTTACACTTTTGCTGCTATGCCAGAAGAATGCCTTTGAGCCCAGTGTCAACCATCGGCATGAGGAAAAATGAAGTTAGTAAAGCAGTTTATGAAAGCTGGTGGGACGGGACTCCTAAATAAAAAGACAATGTATAAAATAAGTCTCTCTTTAGATGCTGGGACTGTAAAATGGTATGGTCACCTTGGAAAGTAGTCTAGTAGCGCCTCAAAAGACAAAACATAAAGTTACCATGCAGCATACCAACTTCATTCCTAGGTAGAGCTCAAGAAAATTCAAGAAGTTACAGTAGCACAGGTCTTTAACTTAGGAGACAGAGGCCTGCCTGATCTACAGAGTGAGTTCCAAGTCAGCTAGGGCCATACAGAGAGAAATCCTGAATCAAACAAACAGAAGAGGGAGGGAGGATAGGAGGAAAGGAGGGAAGGAGGGAGGGAGGGAGGAAATGAAATGTCCATACAAAGACAAGCACACACATCTTCAGTACTATTCACGACAGCCAGGAAAATAACAAGAACACCCAATGTTCGTTAACTAATAAATACATAAAATTCGGTATATTCACATAATAGATCGCTCAACAACAACAAAAGATAATTCTGTAAACACTGAACAAAGTGATATGAAGCTGATCATGACAGGTAATATTATATGATACCATAATATGAATATTCAGAGTTACCAAATCCATAGAGACCAAAAAAAAAAAAAAGGCTGTGAAGGGATGAAATAGAAAAGTGACAGCTAAGGACTGCAAGGTTTATTCCTAAAATGATAAAAAGTTCTAAAATTATAGTAATAGCTGCAACATTCTGTAAATATACAACAAACTACTTAAATTACACACATTTTTTAAAGACAAGTGCTTGTGTATAGCCGACTAGCCTCCAATTCACTATGAAGAAGAGAATGACCTGGAACTCCTGAGCCTCCTGCTTCCATCCCAGGGCTGAGATTACAGGCATGTACCATACCCAGGTTATACAGGGCTGGTGATCATATACACTAGTACAGGGCTTCATGTATACTAGTATATACTCTACTAATTGAACTACATGTTCAGCCCCAAACTAAATACTTTAAACAGGTAGCTTTATAAATTACATTTCAATATAACAGTTTGAAATACGATATATACCTAATAGGATTTTAATCCTGTATCTCTCACTACATACATACTCCCTTACCTTGAAGCCACAGCCCAGCCTGGCAATCCAAACCTTTCATAGTCTCCTCCATAAATGTCTCGAACTAATTTGTCCACTTTGGTGCTATCTCCACGAGATGCCATTTCAAGAGCTTCTTCAAAAGTGCTACAGCCAGTAAGAAGACAGCAGAGACCAAAGAAGGTTCCTCCTCCAAGACTATGATCAAAAGCAAACAATATAGTGTTTTTAAACACAGGTTAGGATGTTAAGACTTATGAACCCCAAGACAATATTTATGTATCAGTCTACTCTTGCACAAGTTAAATCATACACAACACCAGTAAGTTTGCAAGAATATAAATACAAGTACCTCATAAACACAACAGTCATGTGATCCAACAAAGTAGAAAACTACATATAGCCCATCTCCATCTCCCTGTATAAGTCCCCAGTGTAGTCTATCCTTGCTGAATATGAAAAGCCTCAGGTATACATAAAGTAAGGCTAACATATCCAGCATCACATTGGCACCTACTTTCTGTCTTAAAGTGCAGAATGACCTGAGGTTACTCAGGCACCTGTCACTCTAACCCACCAGACTCCTCCATGGAAACCTTTTTTCTCCTTCTGGCTACTCTCATTTGTATGCTAATAACTCAGTAGGTAAAGGTATTCAAATCCTCAGTTCCTTTTCATCCCTCAAATAACCCTTGAACCTTAACCAAAACATTCACTCTTTTCCCATCTAGGACTCCCATTCAAATCATTTTTCTAATTGTCAGTACCTCAACTTCTAGAACCACACTGTCTTACTGTTCTATTGCTGTGATAAGACACCATGACCAAGGCAACTACAGAAGAGTTCTGGGCCTCACAGTTTTCAGTGTTAAGAATGACCATCACCACAGAAAGCATGGCAGCAGGCAGACATAGCACTGGAGCAGTAGTTCAGAGTTCATATCTTGAGACACAACCATGAGGCAGAGCTAACTGTGAATGGCTTGGGTTTTTGAAACTCCCAGTGACAAATCTCCTATGAGGCCATTAATCATTCCCAAACATTTCCATCAACTGGGGACCAAACATTTGAATATATGAGCCTATGGAAAGGCATTCTCCTTCAAATTACCACATTCCACCCTGGCCCCCATAGGCTTATAGCCATATCATATTGCAAAATGCATTTAGTCCACCTCCAAAAGTCTCCAAACTATTCTGGTCCCAACACTGTTTCACAGTCCACCCATGTCTCTTCCAAGACAAGGTATCCAATAACAGCAACTCCATATAAAGCAAAAGCAAAACACATTCTCCCAACATACAATACAGAGAATATATATTATCATTCCAAGAGGAAAGGGGCATACTGAGGAAATACTGGGCCAAACCAAGACTGAAAAATAACAGCAAATTCCAAATCCACTATTTCTGCCCAATAGCAAAAGACTCTCCTTTCCAGTTTTGCCAACAATTATACATTTCTCTCAAGCTGATTGCAGTCTGTCTGTAGATCTCCTTAGCAAGTATCCCATGGCTCTGTCATCTCCAACATCTTAATATCTACAAGGCAATCCAGGCTTCACAGCTTTTCACACAATGGCTTCAGGGCCTCCATGCAGGGATTCTCCTGCCCACATGCCTGACCTCAAGGGGTTTTCCTTAATAGTGAAGATTCCACAACCACTTACTTGTGTATCCTTCTTTACCCTAAAGCTAAAACCATGTGGCAACTCTGCCAAGTTGGGCTGCCTGCTTAGACAGAGACCTGGCCCCTCCTTGAATTACATTTGCAGCAGCTTCTCTTTGTTGGTTATTTTTGTTGTTTGGTTTTTTTGAGCAGAAAATTTATCAGACATTTTCTTCGTACAAGCTGAAAGCTCAGCCGGGCAGTGTCACTCATCCCTTTTACTTTATTTATTACCATCAGGCCTCACATAATCTTTCAGCACAGGCCTTGCTTCCAATATTAAATCTTCAAATTCTAGTTATTTTTCCACTTCAAACCGTACATTTTTTATTTATTTTTGTCCCACTTATTCTTTTGCACTGTAGAGCTGCATAACAGTTATTGCTAATAACCACATGACATAGTATTAGGTTGTCTTGAAATCTTCTCAGTGAGAAAATTAATCCATTATTTTTCTATTTTGCCTCAGGTGACTTTTTAGGACATAGAAAAGCAGCCACATTTGTGGGGAGATGTTTCAAATTTAATAAAAACAAGTCTGAGATATCAGAGGGATCTACCCACAGTCAATCTAGGAGGATCAGACAGTGGTAACTCACACCTTTAATCCCAGCACAGAGAATATCTTGGGAATGGTGACCTACACCCTTAATCCCCGCAGATCTGAATTTGAGATTATCTTAGTTTACAGAAGGAGTTCCAGGCTCCCAGGCAGGCAGTGGTGGTGCCCACGCCTTTAATCTTAACATGGATGGGAAACAACTGAGCAAAGAAAGTATTTAAGGCAGGCATAGAAAGACAGAGCAGGCAGAAGTAGCCAGGAGGAGCCAGGCTGAGGAGGTTGGAAGACAGCTGGGTGAGATCTGACTGTGGGGTTTCCTCTCTGATATCTCCGCCTTTCCCAGGATCTGGCTCTGAGTTTCCTTTTTTTGTGCAACACACATTCATGACAAAGTATCACAGGAATGATCTCTAGTCCAGTGGTAATGTTATCCCCTCTGAAACATTTTTGTTTGGCTTTTTGTTTGTTTGTTCGGGTCTCTTTGTATCAGCATTTCTCAATCCACGGATTGCAACCCCTTTAAGATCAAATGACCCTTTCACAAGAGTCACCTAACACCACCAGAAAACACTGATATTTACATTATGATTCCTAACAGTAGCAAAATTAACATAAAAAATAATTTTATGGTTGGGGATCACTACAACATAAGGAACTGTACTAAAGAATCACACAGCATTAGGAAGGTTGAGAACCACTTATATAGTCCTGACTGCCTCGAACTCTTTAAGGCCAGGTTGGTCTTGAACTCAAGATCTTCCTGTCTCTGCCTCCTGAGTGCTGGGATTAAAGGCGTGCACCTGACATTCTCTCTGAAGTCTCTTGAGCTGGTACTGCTCTGGCACTGCTCTGGCATTGCTCTGGCACTCCTTCTAAGACGGTTCTATCCAGCCCTGCTTACAGCATTTTAACCACTTTCCTAATTCAAAGCTCCAAAACTCACATACGACAAGCCTGTCACACAATAGCCTATTCCTCAGTACCAACTTCCATCTTAGCTACTTTTCTATTGCTGTTAAGACACCATGATCAAGGCAACTTTTGGAAGCACATATTGGGGCTGATAATTAAGAATCCATGACCATTCTGATGGGAGCAAAACTCGGAGGTAGGCAGGTTTGGCACTAGAGCAGTAGCTGAGACACAGAAAGCTAGGAATGGCTGGGGCTTCTGAAACCTTAAAGCCCACCCCCAATAACATACCTCCTCCAACAAGACCACACCTCCTGATCCTCCCAAACAGTTCTACCAACTGCAGACCAAGTATAAAAACCTATGTCCCTGTGGGGGCCATTCGTTCAAACCATCACACACATAATCCCATGAGTATCTTTTGCCCTATGGCCACCCCCTGGTCACCTATACCATCATCTGGCATAAATCCATGTATGCACATGCTAAAGCATGTATGCATGTATATGTACAAAGTTTACACATTTCAAAGGAAGGACATTTTCTTGCTTTATATTCCAAAGCTCTACCTGGTTAACTTCAGCTACTTTATACATGCACAACATAAACTGTGGGTGCAACAAGTCTGTTAAGGTAACACTTAATGAAAGAATGATAATAAAAATCCTAAAATCCTTTTAAAAGATTAAAAGAGGTCATAACACCAGAATGTTTAAAGAGAAGCAACATGTGCTAACAGTTTCAAAAACTGTAAATCTTTTACAAAATTTTAATGGGTGCTATAGGTATAGCTGGGTAATGCCTGAGAACTTAGTAAATCTTTATTAAGTATAAACAATGACTTATATGAAGGATTTACCTGGTGCCCGTGACCCTCTTATAATTATCTTTGGAATACACTGCTAAGATGCTAACCCCTGAGCCGATGTTCACCAGAAGCAAAGGGTATGGATTTTTCAAATCAAATGGTAACTTCTGACATTTTTCAGAATCAGCAGGATTTTCAAAATAATAGCACTGTGACCGTCCATTGAATCCAACTGAGTCAATGTACAAAATTCCTTTTATTAAGCAGTCCAGTTCATCCAGTTTTCGAAGTTGAAGGTCACCTATCTGTAATAAAGTAAAAATGAAATCAGACTTTCTAATAAGTCAACAATATGGTTTTCTGAAACAAAGAAACAAATCCTCTTGGCCCTGCTTATCAAGTGCTAGACTACAGGTATGAGCTACTGCACCTGGCAACCAACAGAAAAATTTAAGGTCCACTTAAAAAGACATGTCTACTCTGAAGGAACAATAATGGGCGCCCATGGATGTGTAGCTTTTATAGGTGCTTTGTAGAGCAGATCTGGGGACGGGAAAAGGATAGACCAAGACAAACTCTGGTTCTCACAGACCCTGAGAGTCTCCATCCAAACTATGGGCTGTGTGCCAAGTCACAAGTGAACAGCAGAAAACAGGACCTGTGCGACAGAGACAGTGAAGCAGAGATGTAGGTGAGGCCCTGGCTTATCAGAATACCTAATGGCAGAATCTATAAAGACTGACATACTAGGATATAAAGATAGCTCAGTTGGTAAAGTGCTGAAGTTATGTCACCTAAGCATGAGGACCATTTATTTCCATTCCCACACACTCAGAAAAAGGTAGGTGTGTGTGATGGCATGCACCTATCATCCCTGAGGCTCTGCACATGTGGGACTCCCCTTAAGATCAACACAAGGTTAACCTGGAGATAAACAAGTCTTTCTCAATAGCTTTTCACCTCATATTTGAGTCGAGGTCTCTTACTTCAGCCAGCTTGTGCTAACTGCCTATACTGGCTGCCCAGCCATCTGTTTCCTGCATAAGGCCATAGGCACATACCCAGCTTTCTAATGTAGATGCTAAGGATTCAAACTTGAGCAGCAGACACTTTACCCACAGAGCCACTATCCCAACACCCTTCATTCCATGAAGTTTGTGTCCTAACATGGGAACATGAAAAGGAGAAAGCCCAAAGGCCTAAGAGCCTACTCATAAGATAAGATACAAAGTCCAGTTTGTACGCCTCCCTTGTATTCTCACACAACTGAGCTCTGTTAATGGCCTACATGATTTTCAAGTATTTACTGCAATGGGGCCTCCATAGCATCTGGCTGGTTTTGAGACAAGGTTTCTCTGAATAGCTCTGACTGTCCTGGAACTCTGTAGACCAGGCTGAACTTGAAATCACAGAGATCCGCCTATGCTAGGATTAAAGGCATGCGCCACCACACCTGACTGGTTTTATACTCTTCTCTTGATTTTTCTTGTTAGCTGGTTCCCAGTGGTTTCTTTTCTATGAATTCAGGTAAGGAGTGGAATAACAAGGTACTCCTCTGTGAGAGTCTCCCAGTGGATTCTTGGTCATAGCTGTTAGAGATGCAGGTGGAGGAAACTTGTTTCCAAGAAAATCAGAAAAGAGCAAGGCTATAAGCTATGTAGTGACACACAGGGGGAAAGAATGAGACATAAAAACAGTATAAACTCAAGTTCCCTGGAAAGGGTCCATGTTGGAGATTCTGGATACTGAAGAATTGGTTAGTTCTTAATTATTCTTTAATATTCTCAATAACCATTTTTATTCTTAACATCCTTTTAGACTATCAGCTAAAATCTAAAATCTTTGGAATGTATCAACATCTAAATCCTTGTTAACCTTATGTCTCCACCAAAGCCATTTGGAAAGGCAATGCCTTATGTTTCCTTTTGCTCTGCAACCTCTTCCGAAGGAAAAAAAAAAAAAAAAAGTATTCATGTCATTCAGGGCAGCCCAAATTTGGCTGCTTATATTTGGTTCAGAATAAACTTAATTCCTGTGAAGCAAAAGCTGTTTTGTGTTAACACAGTCAAAAGGAAAACCTCCCTCAGTCAAATGTTTTCATTTGGTAGCATGCAAAGAGGCTACTAGAGACGTTTTAAGTCTGTATGTATTACACCCCAAAGGCTAAGGGTGTTGAATTCACTTGTTAGTTTTCCCACCTTTGCCACATCAACCCTCAAAAGATCTAGCCTCACGATCTTGCAGTGTTCACAAAAGGAAAGCAAAACCTAATGTCCAGTGGTATACTGGCCTTAGGAGTTTGAATATGGTTGAGAAACTTGGTTGGCAAGAATATCATCATAAGCTGGGACTGTATTTGCCTAGTTTGTGCTCTGCTGACAGCCAGCTGTCAGCTCTAATGCCTGAAAAGAACCACTCAAAATTTTCTTTTTTTGCTTTTCTTTTTCGAGACAGGGTTTCTCTCTGTATAACAGAGAATCCTGGAATCCGATTTGTAGATCAGGTTAACCTCGAACTCACAGAGATTCCCTTGCACCTGGCTCTCAAGTGTTGGTATTAAAGGTGTGTGTCACCATTGCCTAGTCACTTTATCTATGTACACTACATGTATACACCAGGATCCCCTGGAATTGGAGTTACACAAGTTCATGAGCCACCAGGTGGGTGCTAGGAATCAAACCTGGGTGCTCTAGAGCAGCAGCCAGGGCTCTTAACCACTCAGCCATGTCTTATCCCCCTACACTCCCAAAAACACATGTTTAACCAGACATGCTGGAAAATAACTGAGGAGGCAGAAAATAAAATATGTGATACACAAGATGAGAAACAGGTTTGTGGCCAGATAGTGTGCGCGCACATGTGGAGATCAGAGGACAACCTGATGTGGTGGTATGTCAAAAAGAAAAGTGGCCTGAAATATCAGAGGACAGGGCCAAACCATGAAGGTCAGGGAGCGGTGAATCACCTCTTCAGTCTCAGCACTTGGGAGGCAGAGATCCTCTGGATCTTGTAAATTCAAAGCCAAGGAGAGCCAGGTAGTGATGGCACTCACCTTTGATCCTAGCTCTAGGAGTGTTAAATGAGGAAGTAAAACAGCTGGACAAGAAAAGAAATTTTAGTCAGGAGGAGGCACAGGCTCTCCCCCTTTTTCAAAATATTTTAGGCTATTTGTATTCAATATACCACCACAACCTGCGATGTTCTTCCTCAGGTGGCATCTACTTTTTTCCTGCTGCCCAATGAGCCCCAGAGGTCCACTTGTCTCCGCCTCTCTAGTGCTGGGACAATACCCTAACAGTCTGTTAGTTTCTGAGATGGAGTCTTATGTATTTCTGACTGATCTGGAACTTGCCATGTAGAGCAGGCTACCTCCAAATTCACAAGAAATCCGCCTGCCTCTGACTCCTGAGTACCATTGAGGTTAAAGGCATGGGCCACCACAGCCAACTTAATTTTTATTTACATCTCTGTGTGTGCACTTCCTCGAAGACCACAAGTGGCATCATATACCCTGGCACTGGAAGTATAGGCAGTTATGGGCTGTCTTGACATGGGTGCTGAGAACTGAACCTACCTCTCCAGCCACACACAGCCTTTTTACGTGGGTTCTAAAGAATGAACTCAGGTCCTACAAACACTTTACTGACTAAGCCACCTTCCTAGCCCAGAACTAAATTTTAAATTTTTGTTTTAACCCCTTATGAAATATAATGATGATACTCCTCATAGGCTCTTACTGTGCTTATTCCATACTCAGAGTTTCCATTCTAAAGAAATGGTAAAACGCTGTGCTGATACTCATCCTATTTTATGGTAAGAAGCATGCTATCCAACAATCAGCTGTTGATCAACTCCCCTAACTGACACTAGTTTATATATAATGTTCATTTCCCTCAGGAATATTCAAGTTCCACTAGAAATGGAAATGATTCTACCATTTGTAGTTGGCATCATTTTAAACAATCAAATTACTATAAATTGTATATAAGCTAAAAAAATGCATACTGTGAGAAAATCCTGCTCAAATTTGTATGATCCACCTCCAGTGGCACAAAAGACAGTGTGGAGACTCGAGAAGTTTTTATCTTTGCCCATTTGAATAAAAGCAGGCATGTCATGAGTGGGAAAGCGTATAAAGTGCAGATTGCCTTTGCGTCCACACAGAGTCAGATCCTTCAGCTCCAGGTGCACGTCCCGAATTCCTGTGGACCCATAAGCCACATTGGAGGTCAGGTACTTGCGAATGCTTTTCAGACTCTCCACTTCCTCCTTTTCTTCTTCAGCAGTGATATCTTTAGGTTCAAAATAAACCAGCTTGACTAGGGTTCCACCAATATCCAAGCCAAACCATGGAAAAACTAAATGGGAAAGAAAAAAAAATGTCAAATACTAAAAGGTTTGGGGGAGAAAAAAATGTGAATCAAAAATATCAAAGTTTTAGGACAAACTAGCTTCTCTGTATGTCCAAACTATACTATGAAATACTTAAAAGCTAACAAATTTTCAACCCTGAAAAACAAAGACTGCAAAAATGAAAACCTTCACCTTGCCTCCAGCTCAAAGGAAGGAGTGTAGAGAGACCTTATAGAGCTCTAGTACTCACACTTAGGAGCAAAGAAAGCCCAGGCCTAAGACCCTCCAAGGCTGAGCCCTCTCAGGACTGCTCTGGGCTAGTCCTACAGCTTAGTGATACAGTACTTATCCACTCTACTCCAGGCCCTAGGTTCAGCGGGAAGACAAAAAAAAAAAAAAAAAAAAAGGAAAGCACCGGCAGCTTAAAAATAAAAGCCCAAGCTATCTGCTGCCCAAAACACACATTAAAATGAAATATATAGGGGGCAGAGAAAACACCTACTTCGTGGCTCATAACCATATTTAACTACAGTTCCAGGGGATCTGATATCCTCTTCCGGCCTCCATAGGCTCTAGGCACACACATAGTATGCAGACATACATGTAATCAAAAGAACCATACATATAAAAATTTTAATTAAAGAATAATTAACTAATAGCTTCAGGAACATAGATAAAGAAGGACATATATGTGCCTTCCCAAACCTAAATCTAAAAATAATAAAAGCTTAAGTTTATTAACATTCTTCTCTAAAATAATTCTGGAACACACACACTCCACACTCACCCACACATGCACACATGCATGTGCACAAATCTAGCCAGTGTCTCTTCTGAATGCTAATCAACTTGAAAGCAGCTGTTGAAGTGGAAGGATGGGATACTCTCAAGCACCACATGGAATGGCTGCCTGGGTGACACAGGGGCCAATTTCAGCATCCATTTTGATATGGTCAGGAAATAGATTTGAAATAACTTGACAGGCCACCACCAATTTCTCTCTACCAAGAGTAGTTCCCACCCTCACAAAGGCAAACTATCTCTTCCCTAAGTAAGTACATGGACCAAAGGCACAAAGTCAGGATGGTATCCCTTTGGCTGCTGCCACCCAAAGGAAGGACAGACAGCCACCACACCTGGTCATACATACATACATCCCATCTTCCCACCACACTCTATCCTAGGAGACAATAAACAGAATGTATACCTACTGACAGATCAACAGCAATTCTCACCCAAGGATGAATCACAAAAAGGGAATGAGTACCACAAAAATGAGAAAGTATCTGAAGAAAGAGTTGGAAGAGTAACAATAGTAAAATGTCTTCAGACACATGTGATCTCATCAATAAAAACTACCCAAACTACAAGAATTAATGTATGATTTAAGAACATAAACAGAACCAGATACTTATAAGTTTGTATAAAACTGATGAATAGGAACTGGAGAGGTGGCTCAGTGGAAAACAATGTATCCTGCTCTTGCAAAGGACCACAGTCCAGCTCCCAGCACTCCAGTCAGGTGGCTTACAGATGCATGACTACATCTAACACTCTTCTAGCCTCCTTTGGCAGCTGCACTCACATGCGTATATTGCCATACAAGCACACATACACATAATTTTAAAAGAAAATAAATCTTTGAAAAAAAAAAGATAAAGTTTGCCCTATTGGGGGGGGGGGGGAGGCTTTCAACACTCACTCTAGCAAAAAAAAAAAAAAAGACTATAAACTTATCTATGAAACTCAAAAAAAGCTGAGTAAAAGAAGCCTTGCAGAAAAGACTACATATTCTAGGAAATACAAACTAGTCATTTCTGCAGCTGGGAAAGAAAGCAGACTGTATGACCATACTGGTAAAGAGAAAAGAGACTTCAGGGGTACAGGTCAGCAGTGACCCAAATCTTAAACTGTACAGAGGGAGGATGAGTGTGAGAGTCAGAGCTATATGCCCTAAGCCAAACAAATATATTTAACAGTAAAATGGCAACAGAGACACACAAAATAGAAAACAAAAACCAGGCCGGGCAATGGTGGTGCATGCCTTTAATTCCAGCATTCAGGAGGCAGAGGCAGACGGATCTCTGTGAGTTTGCAGCCAGCCTGGCCTACAGCCCAAGTTCCAGGACAGGCCCCAGAGAAACCTTGGGGGAGGGGAGAGCAACTAAGAAATCCTCTCAAGAACAAAAAAGAAGTCAGAAATAGAGGTAGAACCAAAAAAGCCTTATATCCCACAACCTCTAGAAATTTCTTGGGACAGAGTGGAAACACTTAGGAAGACTTAAAAAAATTCTAGTGAAGCCAGGTTTGGTGTGATACATATTTAGTACCAGCACAGGCAGATCTCTGTGAATTCCAAGCCACCTAGTCTTCCAAAGTGAGACCTTGTCTCAAATAAATAAATAAATAAATAAAAGCCAGGCAGTGGTGGAGCAAGCCTACAAATCCAAAGGCAAGCAGATTTCTCAGAGTTTGAGGCCAGCCTGATCTATAGTGTGAGTTCCAGTACAGCCAAGGCTATACAGAGAAAACTCTATCTCAAAAAAAAAAAAAAAAAAAAAAAGAGAAAAAAAAAAAAAAAAGAAAAAGTAATCTTTGTGGGGATATTTTCAAATATAATAAAAGCATTCGGGGATATCAGAGCGATCTACCCATAGTCAATTTAGGAGGATCACACAGTGGTGTAATCACACCTTTAATCCCAGCACAGGGAATATCCGGGGAATGGTGACCTATGCCCTTAATCCAAACTGAGGTCATCTTAGTTTACAGGAGTTCCAGGCTCCCAGGCAGGCAGTGGTGGGTCACGCCTTAACTGAGTATTTAAGGCAGACATAGAAAGACAGAGCAGGCAGAAGAAGCCAGGAGGAGCGAGGCTGAGGAAGCTGGAAGACAGCTGGGTGAGATCTGACTGTGGGGTTTACTCTCTAATATCTCCGACTTTCCCAGAGATCCGGCCTTGAGTTTCCTTTATTCGTGCACCAAGACCCCATGTCAAAAATAAATAAAAACAGCCCCAGAATTGAAAAGAAACATAAGATTTTTCAAATAATTAGATACAAGCAAAAAGCCTACTGTTTAGAGGTGGGGATAGCCCAGGAGATCCAACCTAGAGCCTCACATACTGCAATGTACATATCCCATCACTTATATACATCCCCACCCCTAAAAGATTTTGCAGGTTTTCACCACAGAGAAATTTGAGTAAATATGCTAACTAACATTAATGATTTAAATATACAATGGATGAGAGCCAGAACATCACAAAGATCTCTGTAAACAGGAATATTGCTACATATACCTAAAAACAAATTTTAAGCTGGGTATGGTAGCATAAGCATATAATTCTACTGCTCATGAGACTTAAGCAGAAAGATGACCACCAATTCAAGAACACCCCGGACTACAATATTGTAATCCTATGTCACCAAATAAAGATATATGTATATAATGTCATGTACAACTTCTAGAATGCTAGAAAAAAATAAAGCAGACTAGACCTAAAACAGGTGGAAGCAAGCCAGGCATGGTAATGGATGTCTATAGTCTCATCAGTAGGAAAGCTGAACAGACTGCCATGGTGTCTAGGCCAGCGAGGACTACAAAGCACAACTGTCAGAGGTAAAAAAGAGCTGGAAAGATGACTCAGTGTCTGGAGCACCTGCTTTACAAGAGAAGAACCTGAATTAGTTAGGATCCAGCACTCAGGTAAAAAGCTGGTGGTGCAACTTGTCTAGTCCATCACTGTAGAGAGTGGAAACAGGAAGATGCTGAGGCTTGATGGCTTCCGGCCTAGGTCCAAGGACAGTGAGAGCCTCTGTTTCAAAGGAAAAAAAAAAGCAAAGAGAATAAAACAAGACACCCAGTGTCTTCCTCTGGTCTCCACACTTGTGGAGCATGCACACCTACACAAACACACACACACACACAGGAAGATATAAAACAGAAAAAAAAGTATTGTACAGTAAAGTATAGTACTGCTGATGAGTAAATAAAATGAAGTCTTAGAAAAGCCATTAAAGCAGAACAAAAAGAGGCTTCTGAGTGCATGCATCTTGCAAGCTTACTAGCCCACTCCCATTCTTGAGACTGTCTTCTTTCTTAAACTGTCTCTATTTCTACTGACTTAAAATAATAACAATAGTAATACCAGCACTTAAGAGGCAGAGGCAGGCAGATCTCGGAGTTCAAGGTCAGTCTAGTCTAGAGAACAAGTTCTAGGGCAATCAGGGCTACACAGAGAAACCCTGTCTTGAATGAATGAATGATGCAAGCAATTACTAGCTAGGCTGGGAATATAGAACTCAGTGGTGGAGTGCTAGAATGCATGAGGTTTAAGTTCAACTTCTAGTATGAGGGTGGGAGTGGAGATACTCTAGTAAAACTGGGTATGCACATGAGAGCCAGGAATCAACACTTCATTTCTCCACCTTATTGTATAAGTCTCACTACATTTAGAATGAACTCTAGGTGGGTAGAACTCAAATGTGGGCATACTAGCAGTCCCCAGAGGTCTTCTTGTCTCTACTTCTCCAATCTTGGGCCTGCATCATGCTTTTAAGTAGGTGCTAGGGATACAAATCAGGTCCCCATCTCTGCACAAGCACCTTACAACTGAGCTATCCCCAGACCCTAACTTTTCTCTACAGATTAACTAATTTACAAAGTCAAAGATGAAAAAAGCTCTTATGAAGAGACTTTTAAAATTAAGTATCTTTGTAACTAAAGTTTAAAAGGGACAGATTAGCTGGGGGGGGGGGGACTCATTAAAAAAAAATAGCTCAAAGGACAGAAGCTGACTCCATGGGTAAAGTGCTTACTGCAAAAACATACATTCCCAGCATGCATGTAAGGAGCATCTGCAATCCCAGCATTCCTAAAGTAGGAGTTGGAGACAGGAGAGTCCCAAAAATTCATGGGCCAGCCAGTAAACAAAGGGAACCTGTCTCAACCCAAATGGAAGACAAGAACCCACATTCAAGTTTGTCCTCTGACCTCTGCCCCATGCCATGGCCCACACATGCCTGCACACGTGCACATACACAAAAGATTTTTAAGTAGTTCACAATGAGGAAGGAAAAAAACATGAAAATCAAAAGCACTAAAAAACTTTATCACTGTGATGGGGGGAGGGCAGGCCCTTTTGGTTTCCAAATAAACCTAGGGACACTTAAAACACACTAGCTCCAATCGACAAACCACCAATGTTCCCCCAAAGCCAAGGAACTTTTCTTTTCTAGACTAATGATATTTAAGTAAATCCCATGATTGACAGTGAGTCCAAAATTCACACAGTTCCAAAGAGCTCTCTCATGTGCTACAACAGCAAGGGGCCATCTTCAAACAAAAGAGCTTTTCCTCCATAATACCAAGGGAGACTGACCCTAGAGCTCCCATACTTCCTACACACACAGCCAAAACGCTGTCTTACTATATGTCATTATATCTCAAACAGTTTTTTTTTAAAGTTTCATTAAGCCTATTTTTCCACCTAGAAATTAAAAAGTGAGGGAGATGGCTCAGTGAATAAAGACTTACTCTGAAAGCTCAAGTTCCTAGATTACACACACAGACCAAAAACAAACAAACAAACACCCTCAGCATATAGCTATGCATACATGTAACCTCATTATGAGGGAACGGAGACCAGTGGGTAGAAAGAAATCACTGGCTAGCCACTTTGCTGATAGGCTATCTCTTACTGACAGGTGAGCTTCCACACAACAGAAAACACCTTATGTCCTGCTCAGGACCATGTGTATACTTAGATGGGCACCTGCACCCAAATTCTCACTTGCACACATACACCTCCCCCCCACTTCTCTCTCTCTCTCACACACACACACCCCAACTTCTTCCTCATTGGATAATGAGACCTAAATAAAATACCTGGGGCACAGTGTCTAACAAGACCTAGAAATTAGTAGCTATAAAACCATCATTAGACTCTTGTTGCCATCATTTTTACCTATTTAAAGCAATGCTAAAATGTCAAATATCTGCCAGGCAAGAACTCTTCCAAGTTACATCTTACCCCATATTTTTTGAGACAGACTCTCATATATCCCAGACTAGTCTTGAATTCACTGTGTAGCCAAAAATGACTTCAACTTCTTGTACTCCTTAGTGCTAAGATTATAAATAGGAACCACCACACCTGGTTTATACACTCCTGGAGATCAATCAGGGATTCCTGCATCCTAGGCAAGCACTCTACCAAACAGCTATGGTATTAGTCTTCATAATTTATTTTCTTTTTAAAAATTTATTTATTCTCTTGGGCCATCACCATGTGTGTAGAGGTCACATAAAAATTTTCCAGGAGTGAGTTCTCTTCTTCCACTTTATTTAAAGGACTGTTTCTGCTTCTAGCCAATTCTGTCTTTGCCTCCCATCTCACTGTAGAAAGGCTAGGATTACAGAGGGGTTCTAGGGATCAAACTGAGGTAGGTTTGCATCGTGTTGTACAGCACTGTCCTATGAACCAAAGAGTCTGCATTTTCATGAATTCAGCTATACCACTTGCAAAAGAGTATCACAACTGGGCTTACTGACTGTTAATGTTCCTTCACAGAGGGAGGGGGAGTAGAGGGTCACTGGACCCTTACCTAAGTATCCAACCGCTCCTCCCAGTCATCTGTATGCAATGCTGCCTTAACTGCACATGGCTTCGCAGAGAGAGGTTAGCCTTAGGAAAGCCATCATCCATGGTAAGTACAGACTTTGCAATGTGGCTGCTTTAGGCTGTAAGTAACCCTAGTCAACTCATTGGTTCCTCAGTGTAAACTACGGTTTTGTCACTACCTTAGGAGGAGACAGGAATAGAGGCTCCCTTCTCCACCCAGGACAAAATTTCTCACAGCACATGACAAGTGTTTTTACCCACTAAACCATCTCCCTGGGAATTTCTGAAAATTTAAAATAGTTAAGCATTAGTAGTATTAAAATAATTTCGCATTTTTTTCATCCTGTAAGATGTAACATCCATCTGATCTAGTATCTTTAAGGAACTTCTGGAGCAGTAAGATGGCAGGTAAAGGCACTTACCACTAGCCTAACAAACTGAGTTCATATGGGTCCTCTGGAACCCATAAAGTGGAACGAGAGAACCAACTCCTGGTAAATTGTCCTTTGAGTTTCACATATGCACTACAGCATGTATGCCCAAACACATAAAACATTAGTGTTATTTTTCCAGATTTATTATTTCATGTTTATGAGTGCACTGTTGCTTGAATGTATGTATGTGCACTTCATGTACCCCTGGTGCCCTGAGAGATACAAAGGCAGTTCCTCCCGGACTGGAGTTACAGACAGTTGTGAGCCACCATATCAATGCCAGGAATCTAACCCAGACCCTCTGCAAAGCAACAAATGCTCCTGACTGCTGAACCAAACCTTTACATTTCTTACACGCGAACCTCATCTCCCTTCTAATCTGAAGTCTAAAATGAAACTAGTCCGGAAACCATACTGCTCAAGCAACAGTATAATAGAACATTACGATAAAACAGTCATAGATTACAAAACAAATCTCCTACTAGTTTCAACGACCTTAGAAAAGTGGTATAAGCTGGGCCTAGTGGCCCAGGCCTTTGATCCCAGCACTCAGGAGGCAAAGGTAGGTAGATATCTGTGACTTCAAAGCCTGGTCTAAAATAGCTAGTTCCAGGACAGCCAGGGCTATGTAGAGAGACCCTGTCTCAAAAAAGAAAGAAAAGTAGTAACTTTCTTTTAATAAAACAAGGGTTTCTAACCTCCAACAATTTTCCTAACAGTGATAAAGAATTATCTAGTTGTCAGTGAATTCTCTCAGACTAATGTATACACTTGCATTCTCCATGTAGCAGGGTATCCCTGGGTAGTACAGAAGACCAAATGGATGTAAGAACATCAATACCTTGTTTGAATCCTGGAGTGGTGGTCTCGTTTGTAATCTTAGCACTCAAGAAGCTGAGATGGAAGAATCATGAGTGAAAGGCCAGCAAAGCTACACCTGAGACCATATCTCCAACAACAAAAATGTTTCTTCAGCAGGCTCATTATCTGAAATACAGTTTTTCATAATTTATCAGACAATCAGAGAAAGCAAAAGAACAGGGTCTATATCCAGGCACCATATTAAAAAATAAATAAATCAGAGTTACCTCAAGCAAGTTAGCTCAGCAGGTACAGATGCCTGCTTTCAAACCTAACCACCTGAGTTCAATCCCCAGGACTCACCAAGTATGAGGAAATCAATTCCTACAGGTTGTCCTCTAAACTCCCCTTAGATGCCCTGACATGCACACAAATACCTACACACCAAAATAATTAATAAGTATAAGTTTATGGTTTAAAAAAGGGGAAGAGGTGTAGCTTAGTGTGTGCAGAATGCTTGCCAAACATGATCCTTAGAAAATAAATAAAACCAACTTTTGTCTTAGTGCCTTCAAAAAAGTTCTAGACCACTTTACTATAATATACAGCCCAAATGTTTTTTCAAAATTGCCTCTGAATGACTTTGGTTTATAAGGCAACCTTTCTCCCCAGTCTATGTGACCCTGGCTGTCCTGGCACTCACTCTGTAAACAGGCTGACCTTCTAACACGGATCCACCTGCCTCTCCCTCCTAACTGCTCAATCAGATTAAAGGTATGGGCACCATTCCTGGCTAAGGCAGCTTCAACACCTCTTCAAATTTGTTTTGTTTTGAGGCAGTTTCTCTGTGTAGCTGTCCTGGAACTGATCCTGCAAACCAGACTGGCCATGAACTCAGAGATGATCCTGCCTCTGCCTCTAGAGTGCTGGGATTAAAGTGAACCACCACTTCTCCGATTCTTACTCCAACACTGAATTGGGCTCTGAAATCTGTCCTGACTCTCTACATCACCCATAGATGAGAATGTGCAAGTGTAAACTAAAGTTCCTGTGATGCCTGAGGTACCTCCTCAGGTGCCTTCTATTTTTTGTGACAAAGACTCTCATTGGCCTGAAACTATACCAAGTAGGCTAGGCTTAAATAGCCAGTGAACTTCTAGGGATCTGCCTACGTGATCACCACTGTATTACAGGCAAATGCACCCAACTTTTTACTTGGGTTCTGGCGATTTGAACTTGGGTCCTCATACTTCTGAAGCAAGCAATTTACTGACCAGGCCATCTCCCCAACCCTTTAAGTCAGCTTTGTTCAGTACTTGGTAGTCACAAATTTTCCCTCAAGACAACCTTAAACACAAAAGATCACATTTGGTTTTGCATAAAGCAATGAAAAACAAAATCACTAATAAGGCAAACTGTCTCAAAACAACAAACCTCAGGTGCTTGGACTGGGGATATTATATATAGCCCAGTGACAGAACATGTACCAGTATTGGCATGTACCAGTGTGTATAAAGCCTTGTGCTCAAACCCACTATTGGAAGAAAAAAGATGGCACATCTGTCACCCCAGCACTAAGGTGGCTGAAGCAGGATTGTCCTGAGTATGAAGCCAACTTGCCTATGCAGCAATTCCCTCTTAAACCAAAAACAAACATGGGCTGCAGAGAAGGCTCAGAAGGAAAGAGCACTGGAGTTCAATTCCCAGCACCCACATGGCAGCTCACAACTGTCTACAATCAGCTGCAAGTGATTTGACACCCTCCAAAGATGTGCAAGCAAAACACCAATGCATAAGATAAACAGAATAAAAAAATAAATAAAACACAACTAAAAACCCAGGTATATCAGGGTGAGATGGCTTAGCAAGTGATTTTCATCCCCAGGACTATGACTAGAATAAGCTATTCTCTGATCTACCTACCTACCTACACACACACACACACACACAAAACATTCACACACATTCACATACCAATAAAAGTAACTTTAAAAAGTCAAAGTAAACGACTTTACAACAGAAATAGTTTGAAAAGTTGCTTTCCTTTTTTCTCTTTTTTTTTTTCTTTTAAAGGACAGGATGTTAAACTTCAGATCCCTCGGCTTTCACCTCCCAAGCAGCTGTTATCAAATCTCTTGCTAGATAAGAAGAAAACTCTCCAAACTTTCCATGACAAAACATAGCTACATCTAATCACTCAAATCACGATAAAAAGCAACTGGACTGTAGTGCTGGGCAGAGACTATGCAACTCAGACCTCACATATCAGGCCACTTTCCATAATTCTCACAGCCAGCATTAATCATTTACCTTCCTCATATAGTAATCTGACAACCAAGTCTTAACCATATGTAAAACACAGCTATACTGCAAAGTTCCTGTTACAGTAGCAGGACAAATGGCACTCTTAACAATAGTAACGGCTGCTAGACAACAGTCTTGAAGGCCTTAATGGGGAGAAAATGAGAAAATAAACAAGAAAAAAAAATGGTTATAAAGGAGAAACCAATTCCATAGAAAGCGCATCTCCCTAAGGCAAACTGAGAAGCAACTTAACATCCCTCCAAAGAAAAGACCTTAATGCATATAATGCTACATTTCCCTGAACTGGAGAGAGGAAAATGGGGGAAACCTCTGGGTGCGAGGTGACCTAAATTCTCTCGGTAAGAAAAGCAAGCAAAAGGCGTACCGAACTCAGAGTCGAATTTAAGTCCTGTGGCGCTTCAAGGAGGGGGGAGAGGATAACCGTTTTCTAGTGAGCTCGAAATCACCAAATAAAAGGCTTAATTTGGGGATTCGAAGGGTCTGGAAGGAGGCGCCTTCTCAAGAATAAAACCGAAGCATTCTCAAGAAAAGAACGCCCCGGGAGGCGGGGAGGGGGGAAGTGGCGGGCACCGCTCGCGCGCAACAACGATGGCCAGCCGGAGCACTTACGCGGCCGCCTCTTCCGGGGGCCTTCGCCGCGCGGGCGGACGGCCGAGGCGGTGCCGCTGAGGGAGCCAGGCCGCTCCAGTCTCACGCCTTCCGCCGCCCCGGACCCCGGCGATGCCGCGCTACTCGCCCGGCGCCTGAGCGGCTCCCGCCTCCGCGCTTCGGCATCCGCGGACGCCGACTCGCCGGCCGCGGCAGAGCTGGCGGCGGCCCTGCCCTGGCGCTCCATAGGCGCGCCGAGCCGGTCCGCTCCCATCCGCAACAGCCGCCGCTGCCGCCCGAGCCAGCCCCCCAGCGCCGCCTCGCCGTCTACGCGCAGCCCGCTGAGCGCAGGCGCACGCGGGATACCTCCTCTTCCGTTGCGCCAACGTGCAACCAGCCAATCCGAACCGACTGAGGGAGAGTGGCATGGTCGTTGTCCAATAGGCTCCCTGACTCGAGCCGAAGGCCCCGCGCTGCCACCCAATGACAGGCACTCAGGACAACCGAGCGGAGCTGGCCGAGAACGATGGCGGCGGTTCCCGGACTACTCAGGCAAGGAGCGCCCCCTCCAGCGCAGCCATAAGAAGGGTGGCCGGTCGGCTCTCCTTCTCCCTAAAACTCTCCCGGACATCGCCTAGTCTCACCTCGCTGCTGGATGCCGACCCTCGTGAATCGCGCCCCTGAGGCCACTAGTAGTCAGTGTTAACAGAAGGGAAAGACTGAGCCGTGGCCAAAACCATAGCTTTTGTCTCCGAGTCTGGTTCTGTAGCTGCGGTAGGGGCTCCACAACCATCCGTACCTTACAGGCACCTTTATGTTTGGGCTACTACCCTTCATTCTTGGTACCAGAAGGAATAAAAAGACTGGGGTTAGTCTCCATGGCAACTTGTGGAAGGAGGTGGATTCTAAATCCTTTACTTAACACCTATCTGCAAGGAGGCTGTGTGAAGGCTCTGGAAGCTGGGTTGGTGGTTATGTGCGTGCGTGCTTTTTGCATGCATGTAGTCTGTGTCCCAGGTGCGTGCCTAATGTTCGCTGAGGGCAGAAAAGGCCAAGGGATTCACCCACCATAGGGTCCCAGGAACCTAACCCTGGGCCTCTGCAAGAATGGAAAGTGCTCTTAATCACTGAACTTAATCAGTGCAGCCCCCTGGATTGGCTTTTGCAGAAGACAGACATCCTGAGGTCCCTTCATATACCAAAGGCTCTTCTCAACATCCACAGAAGTATCCCCACCCAGCTGTACCCCTAAGACATTCCCTCAATTTTAAGTGACTAGGGCTTTCTCACAATTTCCTAAGTATCTTATCCAAGAGACAATAGTGTCACCTGAGTGACAATCCGCTTATCTTCACCCCATCACTAATAGTACCAGGCTGCGGTTCTTTTGTGTCTGTTGAATAATGCTCCATATTCACTCCAAACTAGTGACCCACGATGTGGGATTAACTCTGGAAACCCTATTTCCTAACTTGAAATTCCAGCTTCTGCAGGAAAAAACTCCATGCAGATCTAACCAAGAACATCCATAGCAGAGCTGGAGAGACCGATCAACAGTTAAGAGCAAAGGACCAGGACTCAATTCCCAGCACCCACATGTCACTCACAACATTCAGTAACTCCAGGGGATTTCACTCTCTTGCTGCTGCCCCCCACCCCCCAGTACCAGGCACCCACATGCTGACAGTAAGATGCATGCTGCTAAGCCACCCTGTCAGTCCCATGTGTAGCTACTATGCCAACCCAAAGCATTAGGCTAGAGCCTAAGAAGACTTCAGGCATCACCACTAAAGTCTTGAGACATCATTAGAATTCTGAATGGTGTGCAACCAATAAAGACCAAGTAAGAGCCATCAAAGCCAATCTGCTAAACATAACATGTGCCCTTCCTCCTTTGGACTGATCATCCCAGCTGGTGTCCATTGGCTGTACAAGTCCCAAGTGCTTGCTATCACAGAGGAAAGTGCATTCTTGCTACCAGTGTAGTGTGCAGATTGGTTATCTGTAGTTGCCTCCATGCCATGCTTCATCTGTGGCAACTGAACACACCTCTCCACTTGCTGAAAAGGCCAAGGCCTTCTTAACTAATTCATCTACATTTGTCATTTGTGGCCGCTGTGCCTGTGGCAACAGCTAACACTGCTGCTCCAGTTTCTGCAGCCAGGGGAGAGCCAGAGGAGTCAGGCATGGATGTGGGGTTTTGACCAGTTCAGCCAGCTTTCTTTGTAAAGTATGGAAACCAAGGCTTAGATTTGGGTGATGAGGCAAGTATCCAAAAACATAGATTTAAAATATGACAGAGAACTGGGGATATAGCTCCATTAGGGAGTGTTTACTTAGCATAGGAAGGCCTTGAGTCAGGCTCTCATCATGGGAAAGGAAATTAAGCCTTTGTAATTAAAAGGAGGCACAGATTAGAGCTGAAGGTGATAGTCTGTGCCAGTAATAGCAGTCAGTAGGCTTCCAAGTTCAAGGCTACCTTGGACTATATAGAAAGACTCTGTCTCCAGAAGAAAAAGGATAACACCCATTGAGTGAAGTTTCAATAAATTACTAAAACCCCCTAGCTTTTGAAACAGCATTTTTTTTTTTTTAACTACATAGTTCCAGTGGCCTCAAACTCACTAGGTAGCATAGGCTGGCCTTGAAGTTGAAGTGCCCATACTTCAGCCTCCTGGGAGCAGAAAGGTGTGTGTGTGTGAGTGTGTGTTGACAGTCTATCAAATTGTGAAGGCTTGGATTTATCTTTACAAAGCTTTGTTTCAGGAAAGAAGCCTGAGGAGCCTGAGGGCTGGGCCCATGTCTGGGAGTGCAGCTGACAGCCAATAGATTCAAAAGTTAGGTTCTTGCCAACAGTTCAGCCAGCAGACTCAGGGCTGGGGTTCAGGATAAAAAGTTCAGCCAATAGGTATTGTACCCCATGCCCCTTTGCCCTGCCAAGACATTCAGCAGTCCACTTATGGAAGCTTTTCTTTAAAACCCTCCTTACCTTGGGGCACAGGGCCAATAACCTCCCCTGCATTGGAACAAAGGGTATCAACCCGGATTCATTTGGAACCTGTTCATAACAATAAAAACCCTCATGTGTTTCCATCAAGTCCAGCTCCTTGGTGGTCTTTGGGGGGTCCCTCGACAATAGTATCATCAAATTTAATGACAATGAAGTAGGATGTTTATAATTTTAAATCAAAAATGCGAATTGTTGGGCATAGTGACACATAATCTGTAATCAGTCCTGGTACTCGGGAGGGAGAGATATCTCTGTGAATTTGAGGTCATACTGGGCCCTAGTGGCATGCTGTCTCAAAAAAAAAAAAAAAGGAAAAAAGAGGCAAAGAATGTGTACTGTAAGATTCTGTATTAAGTTCAGAGGCTGGGATTTATCAGTGTTACTTGCCTAATATTCCCAAAGCCCTGAATTTAATCCTCAGCAATGCAATCACTAAGAAGTATTTCCGGTTTTTTTTTTTTTTTTTTTTTGGTTTTTTAGTTTTTTGTTTGTTTGTTTGTTTGGAGACAAATTTCTCTGTTTAGCCCTGGCTGTTCTAGAACTCACTCTGTAGACCAAGCTGGCTCCATCCTCAGAGATCCACCTGCCTCCCAAGGGCTGAAATCAAAGGTGAGGGATGCCACTGCTGCTACTGCAGCCACCACCATGGTCACTGCCTGGCACTAATTAGTTAATTAAATTGAATAGGACTGGACATAGTGGTGCATACCTGGAATCCTAGCACTTAAGAGGTAGAGGCCGGAGGACCAGAAGTAAGGCAAGTGGTCTCCCTTCTATAGTTTGAGGCCAGCCTTTTCAATATTAATGTAAAATATGAGGTGAAGATGATGGCTACTTTGGGGGAAAAGCAGAAAGGGAAAAAACATAGCTATTTACCTCCAAAAAGTGAAATAAAATAAGCAAATAAGAGCCAGGCAGTGGTGGTGCACACCTTTAATCTCAGTACCCAGGAGGCAGAGATAGGCCTATCTGAGTTTAAGGCCAGACTGGTCTACAGGACAGCCAGGGCTATAACACAGAGAAATCCTGTCTAGAAAAACAAAACAAAAAAAAAAAAAAAAATTTACCTTCTTTGTGGTTAGAATATGTTTATCAGAGAGAACATTATTCACAGTTTCCCTCAGTTTTCTCTTGTACAAGCCAATGCAAGCAGCGCTGGGCACTTGGTAAATACTTGAGAGGAACTAACTGATCGGGTTCTAATAGAAGCAACTTGCTAAGCCAGAGCTACTTCTGTGCTGAAATACAACATTTGTTGTTTATTGCTAGGTTAAAGGAGCATTTAAATAAGCTATCAGTGACTCTCAGTTGCTCTGAATAAGGAAATTAGGAGTGACTTAGCTGGCAGCTTCAGCCTTGGGATCGTTTAAGGGTATGGTTGGGCTGGAAAGATGGCTCAGAGTTAGGAGCATTTGTTGATCTTGCAGAGGAACAAGGTTCAGTTTCTAGCATCTGTGTGGTAGCGCATAACTCTAATTCCAAAGAATCAATTACTCTTATGACCTCTGCAGGCATCAAACACCCCCATAGTTCAGAGACAGATTTGTAGACAAAACACTGTGGTTGGTATGTTAAAAAATAAAAATAAAAAAGAAGTCAAAAAAGACCACTGTGCATACATAAAATTACAAAGAGGAAATAAGTACTGGTGATGAAACCAGGCCTGAGGATTGTCTGGATAACAATGGGACTGGCACGGTAGTACTGGTGATTAGCAAGAAGCCTCAGCTCAAAATGTGGGCTTGTCTAGGGTTGCTGACGTTTCCTCACAATACAGCAGCTGGCTTTCTTCAGAGCCAGTGTTCTGTGAGAATATAGGCAGAGGTGACAGTGTCTTTTATGACATAGGTTGGGAGGTCATTCTCTATTATCTATGCAATATCCTGTTACTAAACAGGTCAGATGTATTCAGTGGGAATTGGTATCACACAACACTGTCAGGAAAGCACCTTAGGCCCCCAGTCTGCCCTAGACTTCCAGTGCGTTGCATCCTTATCTCTTTTCTAAGAGTAATGACATGTTTCCATGGAGGTTTTTCTTTTATTATTATTATTTTTGCAGCTAAATTAGAGCATCATTACAGAGTAAAAGATGATATTGTTTAGCTACTGCTTGTTAGAACCAAAACAGCAGTGCTCGGGACAGTGTCCTAAAGAGAAGGACTTTGGCTTGGGTAAACAGACACCTAATGTCCCTTATCTTTCTGGAACTAAAAGCCCAAATAAACCTTCATAAGTTTCTCTTCATAAGCTTCCTTGGTCCTGCTGCTTTATCACAGAAATGGAAAAGTAAGTAGTACAGGGTTGTCATCATTTCCAGGCCCTTCTATAGATAGAATATATAAACAAACACATACATTCATGTATATATGTGGTGTGTAATATGTATGTAATACACATATGTAATATGTAATACATATGTGGATATGTAAGAATGTACCGGTGGCAGGCTGAAGTAGACATTGGATGTCTTTCCTCAGCTGAGCTCCACATTTTTTGTTTTTGAGACAAAGTCTCTCACTGAACCTGAAGCTCACTGATTCAGCTTGGCTGACTAGCCAGTGAGCTTCAGAGATCCACTTGTCTCCACCTCAATCCCAAGGCAAAGAGAATACAGGCACAGCACCATGTCCTACTTTTTCTGTGTGTTCTAGGGATCTGAACTAAGGTTCTTATGCCTGCATGCCAGGTATTCTACTGACTAGGCCATCTTGCAAGCCCCAAACTTCATTTTTGAATTTAAAAAAACATAATTAAGTTATGTTAATATTTCCCCATTAATTTTTATACTTGCTATCAGTCAATATATTTGACTTATATTTCTCTTTTTTCTCACTTTTAACTTCCAAGATCTAACAACATATCACTTATCTGGCTTATTAATAAGTAGATAATGATTTCAGAATTAAAATACTAATATTTGCTGTTCTTTGCATCCTTAGAACATGACATAGAGAAGATTGTTATATTTGAAAGACACAAATTCCTCTTCATGGAGATCAACATAAAATTGTTTTCCATTTCAATTCAATTTAATTTGATAAGGATTTGATGTTTACATTTAATTAAGGGAATGCATTTGGAAAGTTTGCCTAGCATGGCTAAAGCTCTGGGTTAAATTTCCCAATACCACATAGATCAGGCATGGTGGAGTACATCTGTAATCCTAGTACTTGAGAGATAGAGGCAAGAGTTCAGAAGTTCAATGTTATCCTCCACTATATGGTGAGTTCAAGGCCAGCCTGGTATACCTAAGCTCCTGTTTCAATAAATAAATGAATGAATAAGTATATATATATATATATATATATATATGTACACAATATTTAAATTTAGTTTTATAATTATGTAGAATAGTAACACTGTTTCCAACATAAAATCGATAAATGTTATATTTAGAGAAACCCAGTTTCCATACTCCCTCCTTCTCTCTCCTTATAGAAAATTACTATGGTTAGGAGGCAGTTTGTTCCCCTGAAGCTTCCTGTATCAGGAGCTTGGCCCCTAGGGTGACAGTATCAGGAGGCTGTGAGACCTTTAACAGATGGAGTCAAGCTAAGATTATAAGTAGATCCTTTCCCTGCCCTCATCTCCACCTTCCTGTCCTGCCACACGATGACAGCTCTTTCCTGCTCCCACCACTGTTTATTGACATGAATAGATGCAGCCAAGGGAACCTTCTGGAAGCCTCTGAGCCAGAGGACTCAGCTAACCTGCACCTTAAATCTTAACACATAAAAACTTTAAGATGCTAATTGTAGAGTTTTTTTTTCTATTTTGAGGGGTAAGTTGGCATAATTTCCAATGTTGCAGCACTTATGGGTGCACCTCTACTATGGTTTGAATAAGCATCCCAAAGGCTAAAGTTGTTAAAAACTTGTACCTGATGTGAAGGTAGGTAGGTACCTTCTCACTGCTGTGGTAAATAATAGTTTACAAGAAAGAATGATTTATTTTGACTTGTGATTTTAGAGATCTCAGTCTAAGCATGGGTGGATGTTGCTTTGAATAGGAAAAATGACATCAAATTATGAAAAAAAAAAAAAAAAAAAAAAGGTGCCTTAGGAAGCCAAAGTGAGAATGCCTGTCCCAGTGGGTTTCTCCTCCCAATTTATTCCCACAGGTCCAAGCCTACAGGATGGTGAAGCCAATACTCCAGTCTTCTCCTTGTTAAGCCTCTTGGAAACACCCATACAAACTGATGGCTGATCTTCATTGTCAGCTCCAATAAATTGGAAACATCTTGTGGTAGTTTGAATGTAATTGGCCCCCATAAGCGCATAGGTAATGGCACTATTGGGAGGTGTGGCTCTGTTGGAGTAGGTATGGCCTTGGAGGAAGTGTGTCACTGTGGCGGCAAGCTTAAAGGTCTCATATATGTTTAATCCATGCCCAGTATCTCAGTTCACTTCCTGTTGCCTGTGGATCAAAATGTAGAACTCTCAGCTCCTTCTTCAGCATAATGTTTGCCTGCACACTGCCATATCCCACCATGATGATAATGGACTAAACCTCTGAAACTGTAAGCTACCCAATTAAATGTTTTCCTTTATAAGAGTTACCATGGTCATGGTTGTAGCCAGAAGTTTCTGTCTGGCCTGTCTGGCCCAACGTCCAGACTTCCAGTCCCATAGCCACTTAGCCCCAAATAATCACACAAGGCTTATTTTAATTATAAGCTGCTTGGTTTATGGCTTAGGCTCATTAGCAACTAGCAACTAGCAACTCAACTCATTTCTATTAATCTATGTCTGGCCATGTGGCTGGTGGCTTTACCTGTGTTCTATTACATCTTTCTCTCTTGGGGGGCAGCTTGCATATCTCTCTGTGTGACTCTGCCCTCCTTCCCTTTATCTATGCTTGAATTTCCCACCTGCTTATTAGCTGCTTAGCCATAGGCCAAAACAGTTCCTTTGTTATCCAATGGTAATTCAGAGTGTACAGCAAGACTTCCCACATCACATGATGTCTCTTCACAGCATGAGAAACTCCAAGACTCGCCCATACAAACTGATGGCTAATGATCACTGTCAACTCAAATAAGTTTAAATCACCTAGGAAACACCTCAGGCATTATCTGTAAGTATTTCCAGAAAGGTTTAACTGAGGAGGAAAGACCAGTACTGAATGTGGGTGGTGCTAGCCCATGAACTGGAATCCTAACTGAATACATAAGTGAAATCTAGCAGAGCACCTGCATTTGTCTCTACCTCTTCAGTATAGATGCTATAGTTACCTCACATCTCTGCTGCCATGCTTTCTTGGCCACTGTAAGCCAAAATGAACCTTTCTTTCCTTTGGTCAGGAATTTTGTCCTAATGATAAGGGAAGTAACCCATAAGCCTGAAGTGTCCTTACAGCAGCTCTCAATCAAATCAATCTTTCCTTTGGTAAGGAATTTTGTCCTAATAATAAGGGAAGTAACCCATAAGCCTGAAGTGTCCTTATAGCAGCTCTCAATCAAATCAAGTTGACAAAGTTGACCATCACACTGTGGGGAGATACTATGGACAAACAGGAGGTAGGGCCTCTGACAGATATTCCTACCATAATGTACCATCTGACTAGAGGTCCAAAACAGTAGTGGCCACTTGATCATGGACTGGAAACTCCAAAGCCATGAGCCAAAAGAACTTTGCTTTTCTATATAATTGTCTCAAGACCCAAGACTGCATTATTATGATGAAAAGCTGACCATTGTAACCTCAATACAGGTGTTAGGAATGGTATTAGATTACTGAGGGAAAATGCTGATTCATCAATCATGAGATACTGACTCTGGTTTGCTCTGTTCTCCATTTCCTCAATGGTTTGGGTGGTTCATCCTGCATGTGGTAAAAACCCCCAAACCACAGGGTTCTCAACTGAAACAGAAACCAAATTATTTGTACTGTCATGTTATTTATTGTCAGGAACTAAACTCAATTCAACCAAGCTTAGCAAAAGCCACATCATGGGCGACTATAAGAGATATATCCAATTTCAATGGGATAAAAGACATCCACTTTGAATCATTGTTCTTTGCCTTTATTTAAAAAAAAGAAAGAAAGAAAGAAAAAGAAAAAAAAAGCTCTTCAGAAATGTAGTTTCAGTCTCTACCCAAGACTTAGTAAGTTAGAACCTGCATTTTAACAAGTTTCCCAAAGGACTTGCATTTCTATTGAAATTTAACAAACTCGGAATTTTACATGTATTCACATATTAACCATGTGGTTATGTCTTAGTTGTTTTAATTTGTTTTTTCTTTTGTTCTGGTCAGCTTGACACAAGTTTCAGCTATCTGGGAAGAAGAACCCAATTGAGAAAATGCCTCTACCAGAAGGTATGCCTACAAGTCTCTGGAACAAACCACTAGGGGTGGTGCCATCTCTGGGTAGGTGGTCCTAGGTGGTATAAGAAAGCTGGATGAGGGCCTGGAAAGAAGATTCAGTGGTTAGGAGCAATTGCTACTCTTCCAGAGGACAGTTTCTAGCACCCATATCAGATGGCTCACAACCATATTTAACTTCAATTTCCAAGAAATCTGTTGTGTCCAAGAGCACCTGAACTCCTTTGCACATACCCAGATGCACAATGCACACGCATGCACACACACAAACACGCGCGCGCGCGCACACACACACACATACCTATACATAACTAGAAGTCATAAAAGTATTTTAAAAACCAATAAAACTTAAAAAAGAAAGAAAGCTGACTGAGCAAGACATAAGGAGCAAGCCAATCAGCAGCTTATGCCTAAGTTCCTGACTATAGGTTCCTGTCTTGAATTCCTGTCCAGACTTCCCTCAGTGATAGAATGAGAGTTGTAAGAAGAAATAAATTCCTTCCTCCTGGACTTTTTGTTATTGTCTTTATCACAGCAATAGAAATCCTAGCTAGGACAAAATAAACCAGTGGGGGGGGGATACATGCCTTTAATCCCAGTACTCAGGAGCAGAGACAGGAGGCCTCTGTGAGTTCAAGGCCAACCTGGTCTATTGAACAAGTTCTAGGACAGCCAAGGCTACATAGAGAAACACAAAATAAATAAGTAAATAAATAAATTGTTTTAAAGGGACTAGCAATAAAGAAGCTAAAAATTCATGGGAGAAAACTAATGCTTTGGGCTACATGGCAATGAAGGAATCCACTAAGTTATCACATCCTCTAAGATCCAGGAGTTTGTCTTTGAGTAGACTATCCTAACTCCATAAAGAACACAAGAGTGCAAAGGGAAAGAGCTCCCAGACCCTGTCCCCCAAGTTAAAATCCCATTGCAAACAGTATTTGGCCAAGGTGGACATTCATAAGTATAGGTAAACACATTTTAGAAGTAAACAAATTTTGGCAGAATTTACTGCACATGAGTGGCCATGGACTAAAAATTCTAAAACTTTCATTGTAACAATAAGTCATTGAAGAGCAAGAATATGCAATCCATGATGTTTGAATTGGAATATAAGTGGTTTGAACGAGAATGGGCCCATAGGCTCTTCTTATGTTCTAACACTTGGTCCCTAGGTAGTGGAACTGTTTGGGAAGGATTAGGAGGTGTGGCCTTGGCAGAAGTATGTCACTAAGGATAGGCTTTAAGGTTTCAAAAGACCCCTGTCATTCCCAGTGTGCTCTCTGCTTTCTGCTTGTAGTGTTTGAGATGTGAGCTCTTAACAGGTCACGCTGCCATGTCTTCTCCATCATCCTGGACTATGACCCTTTGAAACTATAAGCTCAGTTAAATGGCTTTTGCATTAATAAGAGCTCACACAATCTCACTTAATTGGCTAATGGGCACAAAGAGGAGGTTCAGGAAATACAGGCCCTTGTTGGGTTGTTGGGTAATAACCTCAGGTCAGAAGAAATAAAGTCAGGCCTTCCTGGACAACAGCCCTGATAGGTAAAGAATGGCTTAGCCCCAGCATGACAGTTTTTCCCGCCTACAGAAACAATATGCCCAGGCACTGAAAACAACCCACCCTCCTCCAAATCAAACCACAAAAATCGCTGTAACAATTCTCAAATGGCCTGAGTCTAGACCCTGGCAGCTGTTACCTCTTTTGTAAGCTTGGGGCTGAGTCCTATGGAGAAACCTTGTACAATTCAGCTTCCTAGACAAGTAAAGTTTGTTTACTTCCTGAATGTCAGGAAATTTCTCCTTCCAAGAGGAAATTGTTCAGTTCTGAGGAAACTGCCACACAACACTAAGTTGCATCAACAGCCAGCCCAGGTTTCTGTTTTGCTGTGTTCTGGTTTTTGTTTGGTTGATTTTTTGTTTGTTTGGTGTGGTAGGGGGTCATTACTTATGACAACTAAAACAAACAAACAAAACCTCAAGCTAGCCATTGTTATGGCTCATGCCTATAATCCAATGCTGAGTAAGTCAAGGCAGGAAAGTTGCTGCAGGTTTGAGGTGTTTCCAGGACAGCTATGGCCACAGAGCGAGACCAAAGGGAGAGGTGCAGGGAGAGAAATGTTAATTAAGATTTCTGAGGAGCTTAAAGAGATGAAAGGCAGAAAAGTAAAGGTGTCTGGATAGGCAGGATGCAAAACTAGAGAGCAGACTCTGTTCTGAGGGAAACTGAGCAGTCTGTCAGAGGAAAAGATGGCTTGACCCTTTGGGGGGGGGGGGTGACCCTACCGAGCCTTCCAGTGTTCCTTGTCCAAGACGAGACAGACTGTCTCAGCAGATAATCGAGCAGGGTCCAGCAAGATTTTAAACGAAACATTCACCATTCCAAACCCTAAAGGGGTGGGGAATAGATTCTTTCTGAGCTGTTTCCTGCTGAGGAGGGCTGTGGTCAGAGAGCGTTATTTTCCGGTTATTGTTGAGGAGGTCCTCTGTCACTTAACAGGAGAATTTTGAGAAATCATTACAGGGCTGTAAGCTGATGAGTTGGAGAGTTACTCCCGGAAATTGGAAAGAGACAGAGCTAGTGAGAGAAGTGGGTCCAGAGCTGACTGAGGGCCACGGTTCCAGTGCTGAAGCATCGGAGGCTACAGAGCATTAAAGGGAGGGAACGGGAAAATAGAGGACTATGTGAAGAACTGCATCTGGCCTGGCATGAAAGAGAGGGATGAAGGGCCCTCGTAGCCAGCGTTTCTCCACAGCATCTAAAAAGTCCTTTTGCAGATGTATCGGTAACAACCGGAGCTGTGGAGTGAGAACCATTGGGAGGGCTTACAGGGAGCAGTTTGTTTAGGTAGAGAGGGAAGTTCAGTAAATAAAACATTTAAAAGACAGGCTGAAACCTAAGTTGCAGATAGTAGAGGAAAGTGGTCAAGGGGTGGAGCCACAGTGGAGGTGTTATGATAGCACATATGCCTGTGTGATGGATGGTGGCCCCTTACCCCCATGCAGCACGGTGGAAGGAAGCGCAGCGAGAGTATTTAGACAGCACCCTCGTGGAGAGACTTTATTATAAAAGGGAGAGAGAGGGATGGGTACATAAAGATAGAAATAGATGGACAAAAGGGAGGGGTCAGAGGTGAAGAGCGTTTGAAAACAGCGCTTGAACTCTGGGCGGAGTCAGGCTAATTGCCATTGGCCAGGGCTTCAGGAAGTGGGATAGAGTCCTAACAGGAGGGGTACCAAAAGCCCCGTACAAAGGAAGAGGTTTGTGGTTGATTTCTGTCTGATCCCTGTGTGATGTGGGTCAGCAGGGTTCTGATGAGGCGGTGCCAGGGGATGAGAAAGACAGAGAAGATAAAACACAAGATCGAGAGGTCTTACGCAGACCTTTTCTTTGCTTTTTTTTTTTGGGGGGGGGGTGGTATAGCAAGTCTTTGTCCTACAGGTCTGTAGTAAAAAGTTTCTGGCCAGGACTTCCGGACCTAGCTTTAAGGTTTAGACCCGGAGACCCACAGACCCGCAGAGACACACAGATGCAAGGCAAATTCTTTTATGCTCATTGCTAAATATTAATATGACAGCTAATGTTCTCACAACAGTGACAAAATACTTGTCTAAACAACTTAGAGAGAAACTACTTACTTTGACTCAGTTTCAGAGATGTCAGTCCACAATCCTGGACTCCACTGATTCCCAGACTTGTGTTAAGGCAATGTGCTGGGGTAGTTTTATGTCCGTCTGCTTGACACAAGCTAGAGTTATCAGAGAGCAGGAAGTTTAAACTGAGAAAGTCCCTCCATAAGATCAGGCTGTACATAAGTCAGTGGAGCATTTTCTTAATTAAGGATTGACAGGGAAGGCCCAACCCATTGTGGGTTGTGCCACCCCTGGGCTGGTGGTCCTGGGTTCTATAGAAAAGTAGGTTCACCAGGCGTAGTGGCACACACTTTTAATTCCAGCTCTTGGGAGGCAAAGGCAGGTGGACCTCTTTGAGTTTGAGGCCAGCATGGTCTACAGAGAGAGTTTCAGGACAGTCAGAGCTACACAGAAAGGCCCTGTTTTGAAAACAACAAAAAGCCAAAAAAAAAAAAAAAAAAAAAAATCTCCCCAAACAAAACAAAACAAAAAACCTCTAGGCTCTCAAGAAGGCAGAACAAGCCATAAAGGCAAGCCAGTAAGCAGTGCTCCATGATCTCTGCATCAGCTCCTGCTTCCAGGTTCCTGCCTGTTTTAGTTCCTGTCTTAACTTCCTTCGGTGATGAACATAATATGTAAGTGTGAGTCAAGGAAACCCTTCCCACTTAACTTGCTTTTGGTCATGGTGTCTCATCATAGCAATAGTGACCCTACCTAGGACAGTCAGACTGTCCCAGTGTCATGGTGGCGGAAAGGCAAGAAGGAGGAGCTTGTTTAACCTCATGGTGGACAGAAGATGGTCTGGGTAGGGGGACTGGAAAAAGATACAGGAACCGGGGACAGGCCCCTAGTGACTTCTTCCTCCAGCTAGGTCTCCATCAGTTAAAGGCCAAAACATTTGATCCATGAGCTATTGTGTGAGGCCCACTCATATCCAAACCATAACAGCATTTTGCTGTGGATAATCACTGAGGTTATATCTAGTCTGGGGCTATTATGGATAATGTGGTGATTAGAAACATTTTACACTTACACGTTTTGGAGAACACAAGTTCTTACTTCTGTGACGAGCATGCCAGGGAGCAGACTTCCAGGGCCATAGGTTAGGTCTGGTTTTCTAATAGGGTTGCATCACCTGTCTTAGTCCACTTGTACTATTATCAACAAGCACCTTAGACTAGACATTGTATAAACAACAGAAATTTGTTTCTGACATTATTGGAGGTTCAGAAGCCAAGATTCAGGTGCCAGCAAATTTAGATTGCTCTCTGCATCCAAGATACTATACCTTCTCCCTGCTACTTCATATAATGAAAGGGCACAAGACCTTCATGCTTTTTTTTTCCAGTATGCTTGTGCGTGTGTGTCATGAGCACATGTGCCAGGGTGCACATATGCCATGTGCATATGTGAAGATCAGAGGAGATGGCTCTGTCCCTCTACCATGTGAGTCCTTGAGATCAAACTCAGCTTACTGAGTTTGGTGAGCCTGCTGAGCCATCTCACTGGTCTTCAAGTCTTTTTGTGACAGGATAAATTCCATTCCTAAATGTAGCACCGTCATGATCTAGTCACATCCCAAACATCCACATCCTAATACCATGGCCTTGGCACTGGGTTTCAATCTATGAATTTGGGAGCTGAACATTCATTCAATCCATAATAGCAATTTACATTCTTCTCAAATCTATGAGTGCCAGTTGCTTTGTCTTTATCAACATTTGATCTTATTCTCGTATAAGCTCTCCTGTATATAGTCATTGTATTACTTTCCCAGTGTTATGACAAAATGGCTCACCCAGAAGCAAGACAAGAAGGTGGGTTTATTCTGGCTCGCTGTCTGAGTGAAAGCACAGTCCACATGGCAGGGAAGTAAATCATGGTGGTACCTCCTGAAACACCTTCCCACTCATACCCAGATGCGTGTCTCCTATGCTAATTCTAAATCCAGTCAAGTTGACAATGAAGATAAATATCCCAGTTATTATACATTTATTATTTTTGAGAGGGGGCTGCCTTGAACTGTCAAACTGTCAGCAATCTCCTGCCTCAGCCTCCTGAGTGTCAGGATTATGAGCATGAACTACCATCCCCAGCGAGTAAGGGTGTAAAGCATGTCAGAACAAACTTTCCTTTTCTCTCATTGCCCTCATGCCTCAAGGACACTTCCTTAGACCCTATTGCATTAGAGAGAGTGAGTAGCTAGAGGGGATGACTCTTAGGACAGGGTCCCTATTACTTAGTGTTACCATAAGCCATCCCGATGCTTTCAACACAGTGGGTACAAAGTAAGTATTTTAGTCAGTCACATGAAAGAATAATATAAAGCCAGGTGTGGTAGCCCAGGCCTTTAACCTCAGCACTCCAGAGGCAGAAGCAGGCAGATCTCTGTGATTTTGAAGTATGTTTGGTCTACACAATGAGTTTCAGGACAGCCAGGATTATATAGAGAGAACCTATCTTAAAATACTCCCCCCCAAAAATAAACAAAAACAGCATGGCGATGGTGGCACACCTTTAATCCCAGCACTCAGAGGCAGAGGCAGAAAGATCTCTGTTCAAGAACAACTTGGTTTACAAAGCAAGTTCCAAGATAGCCAGAGCTATTACACTGAAAAACCCTATCTCAAAAAACCAAAAAAAATAAAAAAACAAAACCCAAACCCAACCAAACAAAAACAATAATATGAAAGCTTACTGCTCTACATCACATACTGTGATTCCCAGATAGTTCAATGCATCCACTGTGTCTTCCTGACCTTACTCCTTTACCCCCTGAACATGGCACAAGGTTATTAACTCCTTTAAGAAATAGCCAATGTCTGACAAATCAATGGGCTTCCTAAGGACTGGAATTATAGGTTCATATTTCCTATCCCATCACATCCAGCCTGAATCTGTCTTTGGGCACATACACAGTGATTACAGTCACATGGTTACGTTATCCATGAGACTATACTAATCATAGACTATTACTTTACTATTAGAGCAGATGGTAGATCTTGACATATTGGGCAGGAATTTTTGGTGTTTAAATTTCACTTTGAATATAGTCCTGACTCCAGAATAGACACCAGGTCAGCTGAAATTCACTGACATAAGGACCATCCATTGTCCCCTCTGATCTTTCCTCCTGCCATCTTACAAGACAGCTATAAACTGAGTTCATAATAGTGCTGCTTTCACCAGGTAAACGTGACTCACTATATGGTAAGTGTTGAGCACAGAGCCTGGAACACGAACAGGATTTAGGGTAAATGGGGGCCTTACCATATGGATGCTGCTGTTAATAGTGACTAATTCTTTAGTGACCATATCTAGCAGGTCCTGTAGCCATGTGTAGCCTTGGGCTAAAAGAGATACAAGCAGAAAACTGAGCACAGTAGAGCACATGACTGTCCTCTATAGCAGATACAAATTCTGACACATACACAGTAGACCAAGAACCCTTCATCTGCTTCCCTTGGATGGGAGTTTCTCAGCCCTCAGCTTCATGACAATGCATGTATGAAAAATATGGATCTTAGGGCCTAGGAAGCATAGGAGTCATGTTACAGAATCTGAATGTCTGCTTGCTATAAAGGTTGCCGGACCTGAGGTGGCCTGCTAAGACACAGGTCCCTGATGTAATGGAGCATCCCACAATGGGTGTCTCTCTCACCCGACAGAGTCCCATAATGAGGACATCAAGCAAGAAGGAAGTGAAGGTGCTACACTGAATTCATCACAACAGGGCTCGTTGGGACTTGCCAGGGACAGAGCAATAGAGTTCTTGGACTCTGGAGAATTCTTCACCAGAGAAAGAAGGTAGACAGGGTTCTTTTGGAGGTGAATCTGTGTGTGGGTGCCTAGGAAATACTGGTTCCTCCAGCCAACAATGATCATCCTAAAGGGAACTGTGTCTCCTCAAGTCCACAGTATGTGTACCCAGACACCTGGTCATCTTGCCCAGACCACGGCTGTAAGGGTGACCAGCCCCAACTCTCCCTTTACAGCCATTCTACTGCAGTTGAAAACATAAACACAGAACTCGTGGAACCTGACACTGGCCAAAGCCTTCCTCCCTCCTCTAGAGGTGGCATGCCTCCAAGTTGATTCTGGCAGAGATGAAGATGTCATTAAATGCAGGCCTAGTCATCAAAATGTGCCGAGTACAGGGGAAGCTTTTGACACTTCCTACACATACCTGACCTAAGAGATGCCTAGTGACCAGTTACTGTGCTTGAAATCTCACCATCTGGGTGACACTCTGTAGGGCTACATAGTGTATTATTGAGATGTCTCTTCCAAAGCTACTCTGGAATAGAAACACAGTAAAACTAGTACCCTGCAAAACTGTTCATTAGCATAGCCAACATGGTACCTGGGGGAGGGTAGGGAGTCCAAGGGTTAGACACAAAGGTGAGCCAGGCAGTGGTAGCACATGCCTTTAATCTCAGCACTCAGGAGGCAGAGGCAAGTGGATCTCTGAGTTCAAAGCCAGCCTGGTCTACAGAGTGAGTTTCAAGACAGCCAGGGCTACACAGAGAAACCTGTTTTGTAAAACTAAAAAAGGAATAAAGGAGGGAGAGAGGGAGGGAGGAGGGAGGGGGAGAGGGAGGGAGGAGGGAGGGGGAGAGAGAGGGAGGAGGGAGGGGGAGAGAGAGGGAGGAGGGAGGGGGAGAAAAAAGGAAGAAAGGTAAGTGAGCAGAAGCACTGCAGAGATCTTAGGGACAAATTACATCTAGATTCATGGCACAAGTTTAGAAAGTGCGGGTCATTAGGTCATTTTCCCTGGGGCTGCAGGGAAGATTGTGACAGCAACCCCCATCCCTGATGCCTCTAAAGTTTGTATTTACAAGAGAGCCCAGAGACGGCATTGGCTCCATGCTGATCCCTCCTCATCCAGCAAAGGATACCTTAAAAGAACCCATGAGGATACCCTCAACATGTCTCACTGTATTTCTTTTCTTTTTCAGGAGACAGGGTCTCACTGTGTAGCTCTAGTGGCCTGGAACTTGCTATGCAGAACAGGCTGGCCTTGAACTCATAGAGAGCCACCTGTCTTTGCCTCCTGAGTGCTGGGATTAAAGGTGGACATTACCAAAACCTCACTGTATGTCTGATGTAGATGTAACTAAACTTCCTGCCCATGGAGGGGGATAAATATGCTAGCAGCACCTATCTCTAACTATGCAGCCAGGGCAGGAGCACCTTTTCATTTAAAAGAGATAACATGTATCCAAACCTTTAAAAATGCAGAACTCAAAAGAGTTTCACAGATAAACTCTTTCAATTTAATTATCTTGATAAAATTAGAGCATATTACCACATATGTATGCATATTTGCCCCATTTCACAGGTGAGAAAAGTGAGACACAAAGGTTTACACCTTGCCAGAGATTGCAGGGCCAGAGAGAGACAGAACACTGAAAAGGCCAAGGCTGCCCTCCCAAAGACAAAGGCTGTGCCATTACCACCATGACTCTGCTTCTCAAGGTCACTTCAGTCCAACCAGGCTGGGCAGGAGGGTAAGTACCTGGCAGGCACACCCTGAGCTAGACACTATATAAATACCTATATCCTTCAGTCTCAGAAGGGCCCAGTAAAAGGAAGAGCTACTCACTGTCCACACTGGAGAAAACACTAGAAAAGCTAAACATCTGCTAAAGCCAGAGAAAGAGTGGAACTGAAATCCAAGTCCAGCCTGAGCTCTGCCCACTGTTCCCTCATCCAGTGTAGGAAGCCGGAGAGAATGGAGACCAGGAAGAAGGAAGTGAGGGGCAGGGTAAGAAGGCTAGAACAGGGTTCCCAGGGTCTTCCACCAGCCTGGCAGCTGCTCTGGCTTTCTTGGAATCCACCGGGAACCTCCTGGCCTTCCCTTAGGGTTGCTTGGCTGTGGAGGGGACGATTCAAAGCTCCCTAGAGACCGACCGCCACTCTGCAGCTCCTAGGTTCTAGTGCCAAGGCCTTAAGCCGGGCTGCTGGTAGAAGGCACAAGATGTTATAGGAGCTCTCACCAAGAAACCTGTACTTGTGTTTCAAGAGACCCAGGCAGGATGAGGCTGGTGGGGATACCTCCTTAGGAGTACACTGCACGAAATCCTACATGGCCGTGTGGGTGGGTCAGAAGCAGGGGAGGTAATCTAGGGCCCCAAGAGCTAGAGACCAGAAGAAGGCAAGAACTAGGAGGAAAGAATGTTTCTCACCTCCCCCACAGTGGATGGAGCCTTGGTGCAGCTTCCACCCAGATAGCCCAATGGACCTCACCATCTCTACGTTACCCCGACTCAGCCTCTACCAGCCGGAGCCTAAAGACCATGGCAGACTGAGCGAATGAGTGGCACACAGCTGAGGCTTCATTGGGCCAGGCGTCTACTACGGTACACCATCATTGCCAGGAATGCAACCATGAGTGCACTGGTTGCCATGAGCCACTTAGGCCAGGGTACGGAACTGACACAAAGCTCTTCATCTTCTTTGGGCTCTTGGGTAGCTAGTGGCCCAGGGGCTCCTGCCAGGAGGTCAGCACTGACGCACTCATCCATCTGGATCCTAAAGGACGAATACTCGTTCTCCTCTGGACCATGATTGGGTTCTGAGCCCAAGGAGCTGGTAGGGCTGATGGCAAGGTCCACAGAGCAACCTGAAAATGGTTCGTCCACCTGCGACACCAGCACACCTGGCTTGCTCATCTCTGGCCTGGAGTGCAAGCTCTTGGAACTGCTATCTGGTCCGGGTAGGTTGCCTCTACTGGTGACTGTGATTGCTGGAGGCTCTAGAGTCTCCTAGAAACACAAGAAGAGTTGTGTGTTGGAAGGGGTTCAGATGACAAGGAGACAAACTAGGTTGTATGGCCAGGGCATGAACCAGTATCCCACAATAGCTGAGATCACCCTCTCTTGGGGATTCAGTACATCAGTGATACACACAGCTGGGAAGGAAGTGATCAAGACCTTGCAGTAACCCCTCCAGGCCAGACTCTGCCACTCACTGAGCTGCTGTGTTACTGCTAGGAGCCCTTGCTGGGGTGTGACCCATCTTGCACTACCTGGGCCTGAGAGCCACACGGCAGCCTTAGGTGAACAGATGTAAGGCCTTGGGGAATTGGCTATAAGGGTCACTAGGTTGGAGTGCTCCAAGCTAGATGCTTGAGATCACTGTCTAATGAACTGGGCACTTGAGCCACCATGTCATTTCCTCACTACTTCATCTACAAAATGGTACTGCTGAGCTTAACTGGGGGCTGTGAGCTTCAAAGGAGTTACATGTCAGTGGGGGTGGTCCCATGCCCCACCCTGCTGAAGGTCTATGCTTAAAAGCTCTCCTGACTATCGTTCCTCCCGGAAAACAAGGGGTAAGGGCTGGATGAAGCTGACTCCCATCTGTTCCCAGAACCTTGAAGAAAAGACCAGAGACAACACGGGGACTAAATGGGTCACAGGACAGAGGACCAGCAGTCGTGGCAAAGTAAACTGAGGCACTATTAGGAGAAACAAAAAAACTCACCTTGACTTGGTTGCTGCTCCTGTTGGGTGGCATTATGTTGGCAGGTGCTTTGGCCACACTAGCAGGCACTTTGGATGGCACTGTGCCAGCATATGCTGAATTGATGGGTAATTTTGACGGTGCTATATTGGTAAGCACAGTAGAGGGCGTTGCAAGAGTGGGCCTTGTACTGATGGGCAACTTGGAGGGCACTTTGGAAGACATGGCAGTCACTGGTACCACTTTGGTAGAAGAAGGCACTGAGCTGGTGGTCATAGAATTGGTGGGTAGTACCCCATCGGTGCTGAGACAGGTGGCAGCCTTGGCCTGGTCACCAGCTCCCTTTGTAAAAGCCAATCCAGTAGAAGAGGAAGATAAGGAGGCATCAGGAGATGAAACTGATACTGTGCCCCCAGGCAAGTGGCTTGTCCGCAGGGTAGTACGTGGAAGGGGCTGGAAGAAAACAGTTGGAGACACAGGTCCATAGGCTGGTATAGGAATGGAGTCAACACCTATCGGTAGGGAGACAAAAACAGAAACAAACCCGAAGGGTTATCTTATGTTAAGGACTAGACAAGAGTCCCTATGCTCTTGGCCTCACTGTCTCTACCACATCCAGTCCCCATTTCTGCTCATGGAAAAGACTCAGGCCTTCACATAGAGCCTTAGCCTGTCCTATCACCAAAATAAAATGGCCTCTACCTTCATTACACCCAAAAGCTCCATGTTTGTTATAAATTATCCTTTTTTCTTCATCCTGGACACTGGCCTCTTCTCTTCTACCTGTCCTGGGCATAAGGGTGAGTGTCCTGAGACATTCCCCTCACTGCTGTCCCCCACCACCTTCTAGCAGAAGCAGTCCTGGATCAGGGCAGGAGACAGCAGGATGGCTCTTCAGAACCACCAACACCAGTCAATTCCGCAGGCATTTGCCCCAAGGAATAAGGACAGAGAAATAAGGACAGACATCTTCACGAAACTCTCGGGATATACATGCCAAGGCTGACAAACATCGGAAGTGATGTCTGATGTGCCCCCTAAACCTAAAAGAACATCTCCTGGTACCTACAACCACTAACATGCCACAAATGAAGAGCCCTTTACCATCCAGCTCACGGCAGGATGTCCTGAGAAATGTCTTGTGACAAACTGACATGACCAAGTACAGTGACTTAGGGCTGTTTGGGGATGAAAGAAGTTGGGAACACTAAGATGATCTCCCCTAACCTTTAACTGTTCCCACAGCAATTCTAGAGCACTGAGGGCTGACCAGGTACTGGTAACAAACAGAACAGAATTAGGAAAGTAGAGGTGAGCAATTCTAGCCTTGACAGTCAGGGTGGATAGAATATGGTCCTGAGGAGGAGCACCCGGAGCACTGACTCATCTGGAGGTGAAACACATTAGTGATTTTCTGGTGTCTTGGTTACTTTTCTAATGCTATGACAACACCATGACCAAGACAGCTTATAAAATAAATCACTTAATTTGGGGCTCAAGGTTCCAGAGGGTTAGAGTCCGTGACCATCATGGTGGGGATCATGGCAGCAGGCAGGCAGGCATGGCATTGGAGCAGTAGCTGAGGGCTTATATCTGATCCACAAACATGAGACAACAGGAAAAAGAGAAAGAGAGAGCACTAACTAGGGATGATGTGGGCTTTTGAAACCTCCGAGCCCACCTCTTTGACACACCTCCTCCAACAAGGCCACACCTCCTAGTCCTTCCTATATAGTTCCACCAACTGGGGAGTAAGTGTGCAGATGGATAAGCCTCCAGGAGCCATCCTCATTCAAACCACTGCAGCTGGGAACTAAGCTGGGTAAAGCCTTGTTTAAGAGTTCTCTCATTAGCTAGTACTATGCCATCCTTCCTGTCTTCAGGCCCTGGACAACCCCTACCAGGTCCTTTTACCTGAGTGTAAAACAATACATAATACACAGAAATCACACTCTCCAGTTTTGCCAGTTTCTCCATTCTTGGGATCTGGGCTGGCCTTATAACTTGTTTTGACCACAGATCAAAGCAGAAGTAATAAGGCCAGTTTTGAGCCTATGCCTCACAGCCCTGCCTCTCTTTTACCCAGAGCCTTGCCCAGAAGCCATGAGTTGGGTTTGTGTGCTAGAGGATGAGAGAATGAAGAGGCACCAGCCAATGGATAGTAGCAGAACAAATGAGAGGATAGCAACAAGACCAGAAGACCCAGCTGAGCCACGTGCTAATAAATGACTGCAATTTAAGCTGCTCACAGATGCACGCATGCACACTCTCTGAAGTGAATACCCTTTATTCCTATCCTGCACCCTGTCCAAGAAAGGCCAAGCGGTAACTGTAACCCTAACCTTCACCTGGGCACTTGGGAGGTCTGAGAACCCGTCATACCACATTCTATGCATACTTGCTGTGTAGGTGCCACCTGGTTCTGGTTCTTGACCATGCTGCTCCCTGGTGGGCTGAGGACTGAGAGCTTGCAGGTTAGGTGAAGGTATCAAAGAGCCACTAGACATCCTTGGGATGGCCCCAGAGCTGGAAAATGGGGCTTGCTCTGAATGCTGCAATAGAGGAAATAGTAATAACACAACTGCTTCTCCCAAGAGCTGCCAAAAACCAGCAGATATTTATGGGGCACATCCTATAGGCCTCAGCTCCTGCTCCAAGGATCCTGGGAACCCCTGCCTTGCATCTAGCCATAAGTAACCTTCACATACCAGGGGTAGCTCATCAATAATATATTTGTCTAATATAAGTCAAGTCCCTAGTATCTATTTGGTTTTGTTATTGCTGTTGCCATTTTGTTTTGTTTTGAGATAGGGTCTTATATATCTCACCCTGGCCTTGAACTCACTATGTAGCTAAGGATAACTTCTGACCAACCTGCCTGTTGCACAAATAAAAGAAACTCAGGGCCAGATATCTGGGAAAGGCTGAGATATCAGAGAGAGCAAACCCCACAGTCAGATCTCACCCAGCTGTCTTCCAGCTTCCTCAGCCTCGCTCCTCCTGGCTTCTACTGTCTGCTTTATCTTTCTATGCCTGCCTTAAATACTTTCTCTGCTCAGTTAAGGCTTGGCACCACCACTGCTTGCCTGGGAGCCTGGAACTCCTTCTGTAAACTAAAATGACCTCTAACTCAGATTGGATTAAGGGCATAGGTCACCACTCCAGGGATATTCCCTGTGCTGGGATTAAAGGTGTGAGTTACCACTGTCTGATCCTCCTAGACTTACTGTGGGTAGATCCCTCTGACATCTCCACTGTTTTTATTATATTTGAACATATCCCCACACCTGTCTCTACTTCCCCAAGTGTTAGACTTATAGGCATGTGTCATCAAGCCCAATTTATATGGTGTTGGAAACTGAACTCAGGGGTGTCTGTATTTTAGACAATTACTCTACCAACTGAGAACAACATTCCAACCTCCCAGGATGACCTCAAGGGCTTTAAAAACACACACTGCCCAAGTTCCCTACCCACGTGCCTGTGCCAGGCTCTGTATAGCTCTTTCTTCAGCAGATTCTGCACAGATGCTACGGCTTTAGACTCACAGTTTGGGGGTCTCTTCTACATCCCATGGCTGACTCACTTCACCTCGGTAGAACTAGTTGTCTTTCCTCCATACCTGACTTGACTGTCACCCATTCACCATTCACCCATGACTTCCTTAGCCTTCATATCACCTCCCTCAAATCTGATTACCCTCCAGTCTTTTACCCAGCTCAACATGTCACATGACCATTGCAAAGACCTCAAAACCATGGTCTCCTAGCTAGGTGATGACAGTGCTGAGCTGGCTACAGGCCTGGCCAGCAGCCAGGTAGCTAATGAGGTAGCTAGTATGCTTTGCAGAAATGAGGCATGGTTTTCAGGAGGTAGGAAGGGGTCTCTGGAAGGTTGGGTGGGCAGAAGTTGGCAGGCAGACATGCAAAAGCAGGAGCTGTGAAATAGACTGAGAGACCTACCTCTCCTGGGGACTCTGGTGGCTGGGTGTCCTGGACAGGCCTGGGGTAGCCTGGCTTTTCTTGGTAGCCATTATTAGGGATGCTGCGGCCTGGAGCAGACGGTCCTGAGGTTGTAGCAGGGATTGCTGGTGATGCCAGTGGAGCAAGGGTGCGGAGTGAGGTCCCTAAAGGACAAAGATAAGGTGATGTCCAGAAAGACTCAGACGTATCCTGGTAACAAGAGGCCTGGAAGCTTTGGGGTATTTAGTCTCCCTCAGATAGCTTCAAAGGTTGACCTGATATGGGCTGAAGTCAATAGAAGTGATCACCATCCCTGGGGAGGGGCCAGGAGGGAGAGGAGCAGAAGAAGACAGGAAAGGCAGCAAGGGAAATGTGGTAGCATGGCCCACGCACACTGTCAGAGGTCACTTCTGTCCCAAGGCTTTCTCCTCACAGGTGTCATCACCAACCGACGCTTGCCACAGCCCCTCTCTGACCCTACCATGGTCATTTCTATTTAAGAGCGCACTGCTGACTTCCACAAATGAAGAGACTGACTTGGAAGGAAGGGAGGGAAAGAGAAAGAAAATAAACAGGGTGTGTTCAAGACTGGTTTCATTTTTCTTCCTGGATCTTCTCTTCAGGCCCAACTACCAACACCCCCCCCCCCATCATATGACTTGGCAGGGACATTAAGAGAAGTTAAAGGGTAACCGGGCAGCTGGGTATTGAGCTTAGAAACCAGGATGTTCTCAGAGAAGCCTTGGGGATGGAAAGAGAAATGGACAGTGGAGTGAGAGACTGGGTGTAGACTGCACTCTACATTGTAGAGAAAGGAAATAGAGAGAATGAGCACCAAGTGGGGAGGCAAACACCAGAGCTACAAAACTGACAGCAGGTGCCTGGTGCTGGGCACAGGGGAGGTGTAGAACCCCAGCGAAGCACTCAACAGGCATCCTGTGGTGTCTACCCACTGCGGCAACACATGAGGGATATAACATTAGCCTCATTGTGACAGACTGAGAAATTGAGGGATATGGCCAAAGGGACATACCCAGGAAGTGGCTCAGCTGGGTTAAACCCAGGGACAGAGACAGAAAGGCAGGAGGTGTAAGGTGAAGGGAGGGGGAGATTGAAAGCCAGAGAACACATAGGGCCAGGGCCGGGGAAGTAGGCTTAGGAAGGATGCTCACCAGGAGGCAGATAGCGCAGATAAACTCCAGTCACTTGCTCAGCCAGGTCAGGCAGTTCACAGATCCTCAGTGCCTGGATGAAGATCTCTACCCAGCCAACCCGACGCTGGAGCTTATTGAAGAGTTCCCAGAGTGTGTCCTGATTCCCTAGTTGCTTGTAGGAAGCCCGCAGTCGATCCTGGAAGACAGCACAGACGTCCTACTCAGGCCGAATGGTCTAGCCTTTTCTCCATTCAGATGACAGCCGCTGCAGAGGGATATTAAAGAAAGCCACAAGAGGAAGGAGGCTACCTGGGTGAGAGTCAGGACAAGGTCAGGGTGGCAGCAAGTCTGAAGAAAGGAGGAGTAGTCAGTAACAATAGAGGAGAAGGTTATGGCCATGCCTAGGTTTGCAAGCACTGTCCCATTAAATGCTATGATCATCCCTACTCTACAGACGGGAAGGCAGAGGCTTAGCAGAAAGTGGGGGGAGCTTTCATCCGGCATTCCCTAAGCAAAGAGAAGAGTGAATGAGTTGAGAAGGGGCCCCAGCAACAATCGGATAAAGGGAACAGAGAAGAAAAGGGAGGGACCAGGAATGGGAAGGTAGGAACACTGGGGAATTCTGGGAATATGATGGCAGCTGCAGTATTTTTCCCTCGCTGGATTTCCACTTGAAAATGATCAATGGGCTGTAGTCAGCAGTAGGGAGGCTGAGGTTTGGAACAGACTGGCTATATAGTAAGACCTTGTCTGAAGGAGAAAGGAAAGAAGGAAGGAAACAGGAAAGGGAGGGAGAGGAAGAAGAAGGAAGGAAACTTGGTAGAGGGTTAGGAGGAAGAAATAAATAAACGTGACAAGCCACAGGAAATGTTTACTACAAACTAGACAGTGGGTGTCCAGTGAATGCCCAGCACAGGTGAGGCCAGTTCACGCTCCTCACTGTCCGGCTGCACTGTCACAGTATCTGCCCAGGAGACTGCAGAGGAAACAATGTACTCCTGAGGCACCCAGAAAAGAACACCTCAATGGCACACAGACAGCCGCTGGGAGCACGGGAGTCCATGCCATCTGGGAGGAAGCAAAATATAAACCACTTCGCTGGCCGGTGAGTGCAGGAGCTCGCAGAAAGTCCTGGGGTGACAGACACTGGTGGGGTCCTCAGAACTGAGGCTCCAGACTCTATCCCAAGATAAGATCCTACGAGATAATGAATCAAAACCAAGGAAGACCAAGATCCAAAGACAAGCAGAGAAGGCTCTGAAAAATAAGGAAGCCAGAGCCTGCAAGCCTGCCGATCTGCTGCCATGTCCTTGAGTACAACATAAACAAGGAAAGGAGTTCAACAAGGTTAGAAAAGCCTGTGAATACACGTGATCTAAGTCCCAGAAGCAGGGCAGGTAGTAGCCTCGGAGGCCCTGCCTTGGGACAAGGGCTGGGCACAGGCTGAACTTAGATGGCACGGCCCTGGGCCCAGTGCACCAACCCACTGTGGCGTCCCTGGCTCACCTGGTCACTGGCTGTGAGGCACGACAGGTAAGGCAGGATCTCCAAAACGTCAAGACAGCAAAACTTGCTGTGGTTGTCGCGTATGTACTTATAGGTCTTGTCCTCAGCAAATGTCATGGCTGCTCAGCTTCTGGAGAGGACTCGGGCCTGGCTGGAAGACAGATGATGCAGAGCAACAGGTTGGCAGTGGGTTTGGAGGAAGTCAACCCTTCCTCGGCTCTTAGAATCTTTGCTTTTTTTCCCCTTTAACTTTCACTTCTTTCTTTTTTATTTTAAAGATTTCCTTTATTAATTTTAAAAATTATATGTATGTGTGTGGGTATGAATGTGGATAAGTGCGTGAGGGAACATGCCTGGGAAGGCCAGAAGAGGGCACTAGAATGATGTGGGATGTCTTTCTGTATGCTATGAATATGCTTTATTATTGGTTAATAAAGGAACCGTTTCGGCCTGTGGCAAGGCATCTTAGGAGCAGGCAGGAAATTCAAGCATAGATAAAGGGGAAGGAGGGCAGAGTCAGACAGAGACACCACAAGCTGCTGCCCAAGGAAACAAGATGTAGAAAATACAGGTAATCCATGAGCCACAAGGCAAAATGTAGATTAGTAGAAACGGGTTAAGATGCAAGAGCTAGCTATGAGCCTGAGCCATAAGGCAAACAGCATGTAATTAATATAAGCTTCTGTGTGTTTCTGTGGGCCTGGATCACGGGCTGGACAGGCCAGGAACTTACTACTATACTGGAATCCCTGGAGCTGAAGTAACAGACAGTCATAAACTGCCAGATGTTGGTGCCGGGATCTGAACTCTGGTCCTCTGAACAGCAGTGCACTCTCCTACCAGCTGAGCTCTTCAGCCTAACCTTTCCCTTCTGTAAACAACCTGTGTTATTACTGACTAAATTCAGAGACTGTCAAAACATGTCCTTAAGAGTGAACTGAGTGAACTATATCAATCTAGGGCCCACGTCTGCCTTTGGGGTCTAATCATTTTCTAAGGGTTTGGTATCACTGTGACGTTAGCTGACAAGACTGTGGAAGGTACAGAATCCCCTCCTATCTCTAAAGAGGGACAGTACAAGAATCACCTATAAATGCTGCTTCTTTGGGGTATAGTGAAAACAACCCAAAGGAGCTGTTCAATATGATGACAGGATAATTCTACTGTAAAGATGAAGAAAATGCAGTACTAAGAAATGGGGGGGGGGGCACTTGATAGCTCCTTGAAGACTAAATGACTAAGGTTTCTCAGATCAGATTGTTTCTGGATCATGATGCAAGCCCACAGTAAACTCTGCCATATACACATACATACGTTCTCAAGGGAGAAAACGGAGTTCACCATACTGAGGTCACTTTATGACTCAAGGTGAATTACCAGCCTTTTCCATAGAATGGTTCCGAGAGGGGCTGGAGAGATGGTTTAGTGACTTAATGGAGCACTAATGAAGAGATGATTTACAGCTTCTTTCCTAACCAATGAGGGCAACACATATTCACAGCATACAGAAACACATCCCACATCAACCTATCAAGCCTAAGACCTATGGAAAAGCAGTCAGTGCTCTTACCACTGAGCCACCTCTCCAGCCCCAAGATATGTGCCTACAGAGGCCAGCAGATAGCATCCAATCCCCTGGAACTGAGTTACAAGTGGTTGTAAGCTGTCATGTGGGTACTAGGCCTCGACCCTGGAACCTCTGGAAAAGCAGCCAGTGTTCTTAACCACTGGGCCTTCTCTCCAGCCCCTGAAGCTTAATTAAAAAAAAAAAAAAAAAAAAAAGGCACTTTAAAATTCTTATTCATTTATTATTGTATATGTATGATGGGTGTGTGAATGCGTGCCCACATGTCACAAACACACATGAAAATCAGAGGGCAACTTTGTGAGTTGATTCTCTCCATTTTGTGTTCGAGGGCTCGAACTCAGGTTATCAGGCTTACACAGCAAGCACTTTTACCTGCTGAGCCATTTCACTGGCCCTACATTTAAACATCTAAAGTGCCTTAAATGCAAGCAAGCATTACTTATGCAACACCACAATCTGCAATTACACGTGTTTATTTACTTGTCTTTTATTTGCTCTCCACCAGGGCCAAGAAAGACAAGGTCTATGTGCCCTCCACATCCAGTTTATGTACTATTGGAGGGGAGCAGGGCACAGAGCAGTTTGCACATACCTAGATGACAAGTCCAGAAAATAATTCTGATTATACAGAAAGGAAAATGAGACAATGGAACAGAACTCTGTGAGGAAATATCCTGCTTAAACGGAGGCAACCATGTCCGACTGGTAACATCTGAGCTGCATCGTTCTTCACTGAGAAGACTGGAGTCTTGGGCAGAAGGCAAATCGGATGCAAAAGTTCTAAGATGTGTGTTTCTCTTCAAACACTCCAAGTTCTAAGAGCTAGGTGAGTGATGTATTTTGGAAAGCTAAAAGGGTAGAGGTCAAGGTCAAAGAGCTTGCGTGTAAAGTGTTGTGTGGAGGGGGGTTGGGTTTTATTTGGTGTGAAACAGGGAATCAAAGGAAAGTGGAAGCTCTGGCTTGCACTGAATTTTCTGGAGGTTCTGAGGCCTTTGGGAAACCCAGGATAGAAGGAGGGTTACAAGTATAGAGACCAAGTTGGGGAGTGAGGATGGATGTGGCCAGGACGGCAACCACAGAGGTGGGGGTAGGCAGCTATATTCCTGGTCCTTTAGGCATGTGGGAGGTGGAGGAACAGAATCAAACACTGTTTCTTGGGCGGTACCATTTACTACACTAGGCAAATCAAGGAGAAGCCATGGAGAGCCGGCACTTCAGAGCTCCATTTTGACGAGTTTAACTCCTTGGATTCTAAGAGTATTGTTTAAAAGAGAAGGAAGGATTAGCGGTGCTCCTTGCTGACTGTGAGGCCCCTGAGAGACAATGTAGCTGCTGCAGGTGCAGGCCCTGCCACATGGGAGACCTCAGCTCCATGGTATCACCTGCTAACTACCAAATGTTACATTCCTACGGACAGCAAGCTATAGTTGGACAGTCAGGTCATCAGGGAGGTTAAGATTAGGGTCTGTTGGGCCTTCAGGAGATGAAAAAGAATAATCTGTGGCAGATAGGCTGATGAAACCCTTCCCCCTCCTGTCCCAGATCACCTAGAGAGATATGATGAGTCAAATCAGGAATTTTCTGCAGTCCAGCCACAACCCTGAATGCACAGATAAGGGGTAGGAGTCCCACTGAAAACAGAGGAAGCTCACATTTCTTGACAGTTCACTGTTACCAAGAGCAGTCTAGGATTCTTTCAGTTAGTTCTTTGACACAATCACAAGCCAGAAGGAAGTGATACTATGCTACACAGTGACCATGTGGGATTTGAACCCAAACTTTTTGCTGTCGACTAACAAAGCATAGAGGCCCCTGCAGCAGAAGAGCCCACAGTCCATCTTTATGCCAAGGGATGTCACTGCCTGGGGATAGGACTATAGGGTGAGAAGATACAGCATTTAGGCTCTAAAATGTAAAAATCTCCCAGACAGTTGGCATTAATGCCACCTCACTGACATTCACCTGAGTTCTGAGATCAAAGCCAATGCCCTTCAAATTTCTCAAATGTCGCCCGCAGTATCAAAGAACTTTTTTTTAACTTTCCTTTTTTTTTTTTCCATTCTTTTCATCAAACTTCTTTCTCATCTTAGAGAAAAGGAGATGGCAGAGGTGTCCTGGACCCAGCAAAACTTCCGACTTGACTTCTACAGAGCTTCTGACAGGGTCACAGAAAGAAATATCCACACTCCCAAGGGACAGGTCTCCTGGCCTCAAACTAGATTCCTGCAGGTTTCCAAGTGCAGGGAGGCTGTTTTGAACAGGTGTCACTGCCCACAACTGTCCAGACCTAGGATCAGGCTGCAGTCCGGGACTGGCAGGCCTACACACCCTGGCGCGACTGCACAGGTCGTTGCACTCGGCCAGGCCTCGCTCGAATCACCAGGGTCAGGGAGAGGCAGGAGGCACTCCGAAGTTCTTCCTGTCCGGCCTGGGCAAACGCTCTGCACCACCTACCTGCTCACTGAGGGTGCTGGACGCGGCTCGAAGAACTCCCAGGGTCCCGAACCCTGTAGGTCGGGCCGTGCTCTTTCATAATCCCGTTCAGGAGCCTCCCCGATCCCGCTTGCCCAAGCCCGGGGCGCGCTCCTGCGGACTCCGAGCCGCATTCGGCTCCGGCCAAGGTCCTCTCCCCGAAGGGCGTTGGTGAGCACTGAGCCCTGAGTACCCACTCCCGGCCAGCGAACTTACCAAGAGGAAACCAGACAGGCAACAGGTTGACCAGAGTGCGAACGCGCAGAAACCCTCCTAGATGGGGGCGGGGGGGGTTGGGCCAGTACATGGGGCGGAGCTAGGAAGGGGCGGGGCCGGAACCTCGGCCATTAGCTGGGCAGGGCCTGGACAGGCTGGTGGTGCGTGGATGCTGGCTGAGCTGGGAGGGCCTGGGCGGAGCAGAGCCAGGCTGGTCGTGGGGTCATTGGATGAGTCCCGAGTTTCGTGAGCCGCTGGTCTAGCTGCTCGTGCTCCGTAAGCCTTGTTTGGGGGCCGTTCTGATTCCCTGCAGAGGCATGAAGGAACAAATTTTCTTCCTGCTTGGTTTAGGGCAGTTTCCAGGGGCAGCCCAGAAAACTGGCGTTCTTGGATTCCGCCCCACGCTCCTTAAGCAAAGCAACTCTTCTTCTTCTGGCTAAGTACTGGAGGAGAGTGTCTCCAGTGCGTGACACGCAGTGCTCCAGTGGAGTATCACGCAAATGTCACATGGTCGAGTGCCTAGCCAGGCGCCACGAGCAGGAACCGTGGAAATATATGAAACAGCAAAAGACTTTGAGATATGTACCCATCCCTGGTGGCTTACAACCGCTTGTAACTCCAGCACCAGGGTGACCTGACACCTTTGACCTCCACTGTCACCTGTACTCACTGTACTCATACCCAGGTAATTAAAACTAAGATTTAATTAAAAAAAAAAAAATACATCCACTAGAAAAGGTTCTAGTGGCTTTACCCATAATAAGCAAATTATGAAACCAATTCATAGTCCATCAGTAAAATGAATGGGCAGACTGTGACTAGTACAGAGCAAAAAAAAAAAAGGCCATGATTTTTTGATGCACATAGCAGGCATTTCACCATGTGTATGTAATAGGTGACATGGCTAAATGGTGCTCAGCTAACAGAGCCAAATAATGCATGCTTTCTGCTTCCAGTCAGTCACGTCTCAACAAAAAGTAAAAACTAATGTATTTAAGAAATCATACAAGTTACCAGGGCACACCTAGAGTGTAAAAATATCTTAATAGCTAACTGTAGTTGGTGCGTACACAGCTTGAGTATGAGAAACTGTATCAGCAGGGGCTGACGAGATGGCTCAGCAGGTAAAGGCACTAGCTGCAACACTTGATCTGAATGTGAGCCCTGTGATCTACATGCACAAAATCATTGACATCCATCCCCCCATATAAAACACAAACAATTTTGAAAAATGCATCAATGACATATTTAATGCCACACTTTCCTATAGCAGTATTTAAGAGAGAAGCCTAAGGGATTCTGTGAAGATCACTGAGGTTAGAGTTGCTGCCAAACAGAATTAGTTATGTGGCAAAGACTCTGGAACTCTTTTATTACTCTTTGTCTTCGTTGGGGTTCCTACTGCTGCGAAGAGACACTGTGACTATGGCAATTTAATTAAAGGCTGGCTTACATACAGTTGAGAGGTTTAGTCCATTATTCTTATGGCGGTGGGAAGCATGGCAGCTTGCAGGTAGACATGGTGCTGGAGAGAGGCTGAGAGATCTTTTTACATCTGGATCCTCAGGCAGCAGGGAGGGAGAGTGAGCCACTGGGCCAAGGTTGAGCTAAACCGGAAGCCCACCCTTGGTGACACACTTCCTTCAAGGCCCACCTCCTAACAATGCCTCTCCCTATATGACCATGGGGGTTACTTCCGGTCAAGTCACCACAGTGTTCTTTGTAGTTATGTGGTTCACAGCTTTCAGCATGTACAAATCGCACTTAAGTTTGAGCCCTGGCACTAATAGAGTGAAAACTGTCTTCTGACCTCCCCAGCTGTCTGTCCCCTTGACTACAAAACAAATTGGAAAATACAGAAAGTAGATTTTTTTAAAAGGGAGCATTGGTGATTCAGTTTCACCACAAACAACCATGACCTCATTTAATTCTTGCAGAAGGAGTGGAGGTCTTGACAACTGACTTCTAAATGTGGCTACAGACAGACTTGTCCTTGCTGGACTTTGAAGGGCATTGGAACAATCGAGCTTCCTAGCCTGCCTGGTTCGCACTCACCTGTCAACAGCTCTTAAAAATCTAGAAAAGGGACAATGTCATGCCCTTTCTGGCATTCTGAGCCCCACTGGGCACATTTCAAATGTGAAGTCTGGGTATTGGCCATTGAGATATGGAACATTTCTATCTTGGGAAATTCTACTTATAGCACCGGTCTACAGAATAACTTCAAAAATATTAAGGTTATGTGTTACAGCCTATGACCCCAGCACTTAGGAGGTTGAGGTGGAGGCAGAATCATCCTAAGGAGTTTCAAGTCAATCTGGCAACATAGCAAGAGGGAAAAAAATATAACATCAAGGTCATGAACGTTAGGGAAAGAGCAGAGAACTATTCCAGACAGAGTGCCATAATAACTGGATGTAAGGTGCTATCCGGGTCCTGAGTCACAGGAAAGGATGGTAGTGGGACAGAGGTGAGGTCTGAACTAAGCCTTGGCGTTAAAGGCTCTCTCATGCCACTGCTTTGTTCTGACTGATGCACTGCAGTTGTACGAGACACACTTGTGGTACTTGGAAACAAAGTCTGAAATTCTTTCAAAATGATAAAATGAGCAGTTTGTGGACTCTGGTTATTTGTATTACCTTGTTTTATTGCTTGTTATAGTCCCCTATTTCATAGCCACAATTCACTGTTGTCCAGGTCAGGGCCCTAAGAGGGCTGCGGCCACTATGATGGCTCTGCAGTGATCAGCTCATGTTTTCCCAAGAAAGCAGTGGTTTGGCCCAGCGGGCCTCAAAAAGGGCAATACCCACGTGCCTCAGCCCTTCAGGGAACTCTCCTAGACCAAAAAACATAATTATCCCTGACTTTGCAACTTCATACCAAATAATGTTTTTATTTAAATGGTGACTGTATTTTATTCATTCATTCATTCATTCATTTATTCATTGTTTTTGTTTGGTTCGTTGATGTTGTTATTTTGGTTTCTCATGACAGGGTTTCTCTGTGTAGCCCTGACCATTCTAGAACTAGCTCTATAGACCAGGCTGGCCTCAAACTCACAGAGATCCATCTGCCTCTGCATCCTGAGTGTTGGAATTAAAGGCCTGTGCCACCACTGCCTGGACCATTTATTATTTTTTTTTAAAACACAGTGTGGCCCAGGTATGAGCTTCAGTAGAAAAGCATGGCCCTTGGACTGTAACTTAAATTCTAACACCTCACTACAGCTAGATCTATTTTGCAGTTAAAAGGCAAATGGGGAGACATTCCTTATGCCCAAGTTTCCTTCTCCTTATTGGACAACACTAGCCTCTATAAAGGCTACAAACTGGATCCCCATTCAAAACGTTTATTCCTATGGGCAAATCTGCTTTAGCACTGATATACTGACATCAAGTTACAGTTTATGAGGGGGAGGGGTTACCAACTGCTCTTATAGAAGACCTAAATTAAATTCCCAGCCTACATGATGGATCATAACCATCTGTGACTCCAGTTCCAGGAAATCCCATACCCTCTTCTGGCCTCTGTGAGCACCAGGCACACAATAGCACACAGATGTACATGCAGGCACCTACCTATACTCATAAAATAAAAATAAACATCTGTTCTTATAGTCTGTGAAGGAATGAAGCTAAATGCAATCAGATCTTATAGCACAGAGATTATTAGAGGATTTTAGACTTTAAAATGTTAAATGACGGCCTTAAAAAACCCAAATTCTCTTTCAGGTGGCCTTTTCTTCTTCCTAAGTGCAAAAATGAACTTATCTATCACTTACAGAGTACAGGTAAGGGATTACTTTTAGGTGACCTCAAAATACCTGCCTCACCACAAAGAGCCACTCCAGTATGATGACCTCGTGGAAGCTGCATTTTGGAGCCCTCTCTCAGTCATCCTCCCACTTCTTGTAATGACTGGGGGAAGGCAAGAGAGATACTGGCTAATATTTTAGGTGAGCATACAGCTCCACTCCCATTCCCCACCCTGGCCTTCACTGTCCATCCTCCAACTAGCTCCATTATCATTAACACAGAGCTGGTTACTTCGGTTTTGATCTGCTCAGTTAAGCTGCAGGATTAAGTGGGTGATGGTAAACTCTACTCCAAAATGCAACCAATATTACGAAAAGAACCCTTTTCTGGTCATGGCTCTCCAGGGTTCCAGCTTCCCATCATAGAGCCATACATGCCCTCACCCCTTGCTACCTGTTGGTCCAGAGTCTTACCCTCGGTGTCAGATGTTCAGTTCAGGAAATAGAAGTCACTCTGGATACTTCATGCATGGAAAGGTTGGCTGCCTGAAGCATAATTTACCTTCAGTGAATAACATCAATCTTCATGTTTGTGAGTATGTGTATGCCACAAAAACATGCCATGGCACATGTGTGGAACTCGGAGGATGACCTCGGTGTCATCTTCACCTTTGACCTTGTTTGGTGGCAGGCTTTCTCTCTTTCTTGTTTGCAACTATTGAGCAGGGCGGTATTAGCACAAACCTTTGATCTCAGCACTGCGAAGGCAGAGGCAGTGGATCTCTGTGAGTTCCAGGACAGCCAAAAAAATAAAACCTGGAATGTTCCATATCCCCAAAATTCCTCCCCCACACTTAAAAAAAGGAGGGTGGGTGGGTCTCACATGGCCTTGGCTGGCCTCATACTTGATATTTGCAAACTTACTGTGCAACAAAAGATGACCTTGAACTTCTTTTCTTTGTAAGTTTTCATTACATTTGCTGCTGATTCACAGTGTACCTGAGGAGATTGTAAACTAGGACACAGTAAAGAAACCAAAGATATAACCACTCCTTCATGGTTTGGGAGGCTTGTATTATAAATATGAAAGACAGAGGCCAGGAGAAGCTGGAAGAAGAAACAGATTGTCCATCGTGGATGGGCTATCTCTTGGGAGCAGAGGAAATAGCAGGGAGAAGTGAGAGAAGAGAATAGTGGCTATGGGGTGACCTTGGCATGATAAGAGAGCAGAGCCTCTGAGAAAGGGAGTGAGCTGTAATCTGGAGCAGCCTGGGAGCTAGCAGAGTGGGGAAAAATGGGAGAGGAGAGAAGAACCAGAAAGGGGGGGTGATATTCATAACAAGTACACATCACTAGAGACTGGGGGAGTCTGGAGGTTAGCTTTGGACTTTGGTTTGCAACCACAGGTGTATGCCAAGGTTACTGGCCCTTTCTGACAGGCAGAAACCCATTTCACAGGTTCCTAAAGAATGCTGGCTGTAGGCTTTGATCTATTTGCCAAAAATCCTATAGTCCAGCTTGAGCTGAGCCTAGACTATCATTTTGAACCAAGTCAGAGGCCTGCCCTTTTTCAGAGTGCTTGGGGTTTTCCCCTTTGGACAACCTGGGAGAGTTCTCGCTGTGCATCATGTTGGGTCCAAGGGACCAAACTCAGGTTATCAGGCTTGACAGAAAGTGCCTTTCCCAGTAGAGCCTTCTGTGGACCCCATCTGATCTTCCTGCTCTTTCACCTTCCACATGCTGAGGTTACCAGTGCGCTACCACCATCATGCTCCCCTTACTCTACCATCCAATGGCTTTTCCAGTTCCCTAAGGATTTGAATGGGAAATTCCCCCTCAGGCTTACATTTTGAACTCTTGGACCCCAGCCCATGAATGCTGTTATTTTGGGAAGTTCTGGAAAATGTAGATGTGGAGCTTGGTTGGTGGAGTAGGCCCACTGGAAGGTGTGCTTCTGAAAGCTATTCTCAGTTCTCCGTTTATTTCAACTGAGGACTGAGGACGGGGATGGGAGATGGTTTGGTTCAAGAAAGTGGAGGCATAGGATCACACCCAGCTTGTTCTGAGGATGCTGGGATCCAAACAAAGGGAGGGCCTCAGTTTTCCAGCAAGAGCTCTTAACCAGCAGGCCATCTCTCATGATTCCTTCTGTTCTTATTAGAACATCTGGGCTCTTGGGCTTGGATGGGTAGGAATAAAGCTGCTATGAACACCCACAAAGAAGTCTTTCCTTGAGATTATGTGCTCATTTCCCTTGAATAAATTGCCCGACAGGAGGCTTTTATAGTTAGCTTTATCAGCAGCTTCCAGAGTTCTCCAAAGAGGCTGCATTACAGCTCCCAGGAGCAGAACGGTGGGAGCGTCAGTCACTTCAGTCTGGTCCACTTCCTCACCAACATTTGACACAATCATGTTTTTCTGGTCAAGGAGTTTAATATACAAATTCAGTTGACTGCAGAATTGTGAGAGTCGGGGCACCGCCACTTGGATGGAGCCAACATCATTGCAGTGATATTCACCATAATGCCAGCTCATGAAAAGCTGAGGCAGAGAGACCACAAGCTTAATGACCTTGTCTCAAAAAATAATAATAACAAAATAAAAACAAAATTTGGAGGGCTGGAGAGATGGCTCAGTGGTTAAGAACACTGGCGGTTCTTCCAGAGGATCAGGGTTCAATTCCCAGCACCACAATTTATAACTGTATGTAACTTCAATTCCAGAAGATCTGACCACTTTCTCACAGATATACACAGGCAAAACACCAATGCACATGAAATAAAAATAAATAAAAAACTTTTTTAAGTTAATGGTAAAAACAACAAGAACAACAAAAAATCATCTAAACCTTAGTGAAAAGTGGAGATGGCTGCTACCACTCCCATTTCCATGGCTCTGAGAAGCATCTTCAGTACTGAAGAAAAGAGGCAAGAATGCTGGGGGCTGGCTTTAGACCCTACCTAGTATCATTAAGTCCTGTTGTCAAGACACAGCAGGAAGATGTCCTCTGTCTCTCAAATAGTGTACGTGGCATCTAATTATTGACTCACTTCGAATTTACAGCTCTAGCTGCAAAGAATCTGCTGTTGTTTTTTTGCTCCACCACCTTTCACCTTGGAAGAAGGTTGAGGGAGCCAGCTGTTTTAGTTCTACCTCTTACTCCACAGTTGTTGGTTTGGTGATTCGGGGCTGGTCTTCCTGCAGTCTTACTTGGTGCCGTGTGATGCCATTCCTGGAAAGACATGAACTGTAGTTCTTATTTACTCGTCCCAGATATGGAGTCTGTTTAAACTTTAGACTCTAAAGTAAGGATCTCACTGAAGTCTAACTTGGTGAACCAATGAGTTTTATTGGGCTTACTTACAGGAAGGAACTCAAAGGCAGCTGCATCTCCAAAGTGCTTCTAGCACAAGTGACAGCTCAGGAAAGCTGTGAGTATGAAGAACACTGCACAGCCTGCAGACAGCTCAGTAGGCTGGAGAGTGTCTCTTCCAGGCAGCTCAAGTGGTCTGAACATCTTCTAGGCAGCTCTGTTTATAAGCAGTTCTTACTGCTTAAATATGCTTGGGGAGGAAAATGCCCAGTGAGCCTGGTCAGTTTCAGGGACTTCCTGAAGACTTTAAGTTGTTTACTTGGCAGGGTCTCTTCAGGATGGAGCATTTTCATCTGGTCTTAGAATATTCTGTCTTTTGATTTTTTAAAAAATGGCTATGAGTGTCTTGCCTGCATGCCTGCCTGGTGCCTGAGAAGGCCAGAAAGGGGTGTTAGATCTCCTGGAACTGGAATTACAGGGCTGGTTGTGCGCCACCATGTGGCTTCTGGGAATTGAACTTGGGTCTTCTAAAGAACAGTCAGTGCTCTAAACCTCTGAGCCATCTTTCCAGACCCAACATCCTGTGTGTCTTAACAAGTTTCTGTCTAACACTGAATGTTTTTTCTTAGAAGAGATTGCTACACAATACTTGGGCTCACTCATGCCTGAAGGGCTTTGGTAAGCCCAAGCATGGTAAACATGGCTCTGGCAGCCTTCCCCCTCCCCATTCCCTCTACCATGCTAAAAACCATTAGATTGCATTCCTAAAGCTAGTTACCAAGGTCTAGTGCCTTATTTTGCTAACTTTTGCTAGTTTCCTGAGGCTAACTACCAATGTCCAGCTATTGAGCCAAAACTCCCTTTGGTTCACTTAATTAATACTTAAAAATTAAGCATCTCATCCTAACAGAGAATTTCCCTTTTCCCTTTATAAATCTCCTTGGTGCTGAGGACCTGGTCTTGGTGTATCATGTGGATAGGTCCTTTCAGTACCTTTGCATTGGTTGTCTCCTCTCATATGATCTGACTGTCTCAGATGGATTCAACTGGGTTACTCTCTTCATTCTTAATTGTTATTTATTATTGTCGGGGGTGTACATGCAGCAGTGTGTGTGTGTAGGTCAGAGGAAACTGTGGAGGGTCAGTTTTCTTTCATCTTTACATGGGTTAAAGGAATTGAATCTATGTACCAGGGTTCCCACAGCCTTACCCATTGAGCCATCTCACTAGCCCAGGGATGGTTCTTCCCCTCCATCAGCCCAAGCCAGGCATTTTTCATAACAGAAAGTGAAGTGTCCATGAGACTTTGACTCTAAACTGGCATAATGTCATTTCTGCCACTTTATATTGGGCTGATTCAAGGCAGGAGGCCAGCCCAGACTCACTAAGGACAGAAATTCTCCACTCTCTCAAAGGGTGACGTCAGATCACATTGCCTGGTGTGATAAAGTATGGGGTAGAAAAAGTACAGAAATCTCTAAGGACAGCATACAGCACCCATATCCCTCCTCCCCAAAGAACCAGCTGCCAAACCTTGAGTCTTTGGGTTTTCTTTTTTACTTTTATTTTATTTTTGTTTTTTTGGATTTGTTTATCTGTTTGTTTTGAGACAGGGCTTCTCTGTGTAGCCCAGGCTGTCCTGGAACTCACTCTGTAGACAATGCTGGCTTTGAACTTATAAATCTACCTGCCTCTGCCTCCCAAGTGCTAAGATCAAAGGCGTGCACCATTCCACTAACATTTGGGTTTTCTTGTTTGTGAAAACAAATAAACAAATCTCACATTTGACTCTATTCTGTTTTGCGGTGCTCCTTTACTTGGTTATCATTACTTTCCAGATTTTCTAGTTAATATTTTGTTATGTCCAGTTCATGAGGACCGCCAAAAAACACCAGAGAGTATGAATCCATATGCAAAAGCAAAGAATCTTTATTCAAGCTGAAGCTTGGACCATCTGTGTGTCAGATGCTGCTGCATGATCAGGGAGTGCCAGGCTCTGAGGAGAGGGGTAGGGTTTTTATCGTAGTTGAGGAAAATTTCAGGATTCAGATTCCTGATTGGCTGACCTTTGTCTAGATATATCTTGGTAAAAGGAAAATATGTATGTGCTGGACTCAGGGACATCAGGTGATCTCTTTTCATCTTATCTAAAGGTTGGAATGTTTGGGGTTTTAGGCTGCTCCCCTTAGATGCTGGCTCATCTCTGCATGGTGTCAATTTATGGCTTTTCCGGGATCTGGGTGCTGCTTCCAGTAAACCAAAACTCAGGCAGGCCTAGTTTTAGTTGGTTTTTATTAAGCCTGTCATGGCAGCCCTGTAGTCAAGATGTTCTTGGCCCCATATATTTAAGATAATAATAATAATGAACATATAGTTAATCTCTGCGCTTGAAAGGCAGAGGCAGATGAATCTGTAAATTCATGGCCAACCTGATCTACACAGTAAATTATAGGATAGCTAGAGCTACATAGAGAGACCCTGTCTCAAAAAAAAAAAAAAATAGTATCACCATGATGACCAATAATAATAATATATGGAGTCAGGTGTGTGCCAGGTTTAATTCCCCAAAGACAGTCCAAATATCCAGAAATGAGCTCAACCTGAGGACAGGAGGATTTCTAGTGGTTAGATGAAAGCCAGCATTCCTTAGGAACTTGGGAAACTGGTTCCCCTCACCTAAAGGGGTCATTTCCCTTACCTTTGGCAGAAGGGGCATGTGGCTACTTTGGTGCCTATTAGCATTATCAAAGCTCCCTCAGCATCACAAGTCCCCAATACATATTTCAAAGTCCAAGCTAGCATCCAAACCCTTCTCACCTCCCCCCCCACCCTAAACTCATGCCAACTGAGGGTGTAAGGAAAAATGTCCAGCCAAAGAAAATCCACCCTGGCTTTGAAACCAGAGTCAGTGAAAGAAACCCACCCTGGATCTAAGACCTGCAGTGAAAGAAACACTTTATCCCTGAACCCAGAACCAAAAAGAAATGTGCCCTGACTCTGAAATCAGCACCAAAGAAACATACTTTGGCACTAGAATCAGAGCCAGTGAAGAAATGTGCCCTAGCCCCGAAATTAGAGCCCCAAAGCCTAAAACAGCCAGTGGGAAAAAAAAATGTTTTGGCCCTGAAACTCAAACCGGATCAGGGTAAACAAAACAAACAAACAAACAAACAAACAAACAAACAAAAAAGCCAAAAAAAAAAACAAACAAAAACAAAAAACAAAAAAACCCAAAACCCTGACCAATCCCTATCCTGGAAGTCTTCTCCCTAGAAAGCTCCGCCCCAAGAAGCCCTATATAAGCCCTGAGCCCACAGCCCTCTCCCTGCTGACTTGTCCCACCCTGGGCTGAGGCAGCCACCCTCTCCTGGACCCTTCCCTCCCTATAAATCTTTTGGTTAGGGTGACAGTCTTTTTTTTCTGGAGCAGCAGCAGCAGCAGCAACAACAGAACAGCTCGCCACAGCCCAAGGGACCTTCCCTGGCAGGACTCCTGAGCAGTGAGCCCTGGAGGGGAAGAGAAGCTGTAACACCTTGGCTGGCGGAGGAAGCCTTCCCCCAGTGGAGCAGAGTTGTTACACTCTGGGAAACCGGAGCTGCTGCCTGGCTTACTGTGGCGGGTGGTGTTCATTGGCTCCAGACCCCCAGAATACTTTCCATCAAGCTGTAACACTCAGTGTTCTTTGGCTCCGGACCCCCTGAATACTTTCCATCTGAGCTGCACTACCGAGGGCTTCCCTTCCTAGCTACCCATTCTCTGTTGCTATTCTCATCTCTGCTCCGTTCTTGCTTCTCTCACTGTTTTCTCTATACTCTGTTGTATTTACTGGCGGCAAAAATGGACCACAAAAATACATTGAAACCCACTTTAAGAGTTTATTATGGGAGAGTTGGGAGAGAGGAGGTTTGTGGAGACAGTCTCTGAAAGTGTCAGAGAGAGAGAGAGAGAAAGGGACCCCAAGGGCAGGTGGAATCTGCTTTTAAAGAGAGTGTAGCACATGTGTATAGGGGCATATGTACCACGCCACGCATGTGTATAGATTATGTAGAACATAAGATCCTGGTGTGACAAGGCATTTTTCCTGAATGCTGACCAGCATTTGCAGCACCCCGGAAATGGAAATGCTGGAAATGCTAACACTGTTCCCTGCTATTCTTTCTCTCAAAGATAGCCCTGGCCATGTTCTCTGATCTGGATTCTAGATACCTCTGGCTGTTCTTTCTTATCTATAAAAAAAAAAACCCAAAAAACCATTCCCCTTAACCATACCATGGAGTGGTCAACCGTTTATACAAGGTGGTGATGTATGCCTGTAATCCCACCCTTGGGAAGTAGGAGGGTCAGGAATTCAAGGTCAGCCTTCACTACATAGGGAGTTTAAGGTTAACCCAGGCTACATGAGACCCTGACTAGAGGAGAAAGAATGTGTTTCCTGGGCCTTATTCTTTTTTTATAGTATAGTATAGCATAGTTTAGCATTTGTTTATTTGTTTGTTGAACCAGAGTCTCATTATGCATCTCTAGCTGTCCCAAAACTCACTATGTAGATCAGGCTGGCCTTGAACTCCCAGAGATCCCCATGCCACTACCTTATGAGTACTGGGATTAAAGGCCTAAACCATCACACCAAGCTCTAGGGTCTGATTCTTTTCCTCTGTTGCTCTTTTTGCCTCACAAATGTGATCCCTTCCTGCACAGAATTACGGAATAGCACCATGCTACTGGTGGTGGCAAACCTTTGATCCCAGCACTAGGGAGGCAGAGGCAGGAGGATCTCTGAGTTCAAAGTCAACTTGGTCTACAGAGTGAGTTCCAGGACAGCCAGAGCTACACAAACAGATCCTGTCTCAAAGCAAAAAGAGAAACATTGAGGCAGGAAGGCTCAGTGGTGGGCCCCTAGCACCATAGAGAGGTGTGTGGAGCAGTAACACAATAAAGAGCCCTTGGGGAAGTTCTATGCACATCTATTGACTGGTATGTTTGATGGGGGTGGGGACTGCCTGCAGAAGAGCCTTCAGTAGCATGAGTACATGAGTCTTTTAGATGTAGGTCTTCTGCTGTACTGATCCTATAAATTGTGGGCAGGTTACCTTATTTGAACTAGTATTTTCTGGGGCAGTCTGGTGAAGTGCATAAGCCAGAAAAATGTCCTTAATTTTGTAGAAAGATACAAAAACTTCCATGGTACTGTAATAGAATTTACTGGCTAAGGTATGTTACATTTACCTAATATTAAGGTGCCTAGCCAGGTGGTGATGGTACACACATTTAATCCCTGCACTTGGGATGCAGAGGCAGATGAATCTCTGTGAGTTTGAGGCCAGCCTGGTCTAGAAATCAAGTTTCAGTACAACCAGGGCTACACAGAGAAACTGTCTCATAAAGAAAAATAGTAACAATAATAAAGTGCCTAAATAGCAGCCCAAGGCATGTGCAGAATATACCCCACAGGTGTGGTAAGAGCCTTTGCAGAGCAAAGACAAGACAGCATGACTTAGTCATCTCTGGTACTTGTGTGTTCAGCTTTAGGTCATCCCTGCAACCTCAATGTCATAATGTTACGGTGCTGTGGGATAATGCTCTTGAACACTGTAAAGATTTGTCACTCAGATTGGTTTAATAAAACACTGATTGGCCAATAGCCAGGCAGGAAGTATAGGCGGGGCAACCAGACTAAGAGAATTCTGAGAAGAGGAAGGGCGGGATCAGGAGTCACCAGCCAGACACAGAGGAAGCAAGATGAGAATGCTGCACTGAGAAAAGTACCAACTCACATGACTAAACATAGATAAGAGTTATGGGTTAATTTAGTGTAAGAGCTGGTTAGTGATAAGCCTGAGCTAATGGCTAAGCATTTATAGTTAATTCAAGACTCTGCGTGTTTATTTAGGACTAAAAAGCTGTGAACTGGGCAGTGAGGTCAGAAACTTCTGCCAACATGATGGTCAGTCTACCCCACTCATGTAACCGTAAGTGTCACATCCTATAGCCAGAGCATACCCAGTGAAAATGTGTGTCTCTATATCAGGGGTCAGCCTTTGCATGTGAGGTGGCTGAGTCAGTGGTAGCACAAAGAAGACCGCCTTAGTGTCCTGTTTCTCTATTGGAGAATCATATTTCTCTTGCTAAGTCTCAGATTCTGAAAATAATATCAACATTTGTGACTGACCAATGTCCATCTACCTCACAGCAGAGGCCTGAAGTAATTTTGGAGCCCAAGGTGTCTGTCCACACTAAACCACTGCAAGTGTGGCAAAGCACCCCGAAATCTAGATACTGATTTTCCCTAGTGCCTAAAGAGACACCAGGTCTGTTTCCTGAGGTCCCCTTCAGTGAGAGTAGCACAGTGATACATTATTGAATAAAGAAACTTCCATCTGGGGGCTAGAGAGATGGCTCAGTAGTTAAGAGCACTCACTGGGTGTTCTTCCTAAGGTCTGGGTTAGATTCCCAGAACCCACATGGCAACTCACAACTGTCTGCAACTCCAGTTCCAGAGGATCTGGCACTCTCACACAGACACACTTGCAGGCAAAACACCAATACATATAAAATAAATTGATCTTAAAAAAAACCAAAAAAACCCAAGCTTTCCATTTCACTGGTTCTCACAACAGCTCCTCACAAAGCTGCAAACATTAAGAAAGAAAAAATGAAGTATCATTCCAATTAGTTATTTGTGGAAAACATGATGCATTTCCCCGACCAACTTTGCAGAGCCTCCTGAAAAGCCTGTGGGTTCCAGGTTGCATCTTTGACCCCATCCCACAATACTTTGAATTAACTGTCTTTAGTCCCCTAAACTGTGGCCGCTCCTTAGCTTTCTCTGCCTTGCTCTTTTTTTCAGAAAACATGTCAAACTCTTCAAAACATTTCCTTCTGTTTGGGTTTGTCTAAGGTTTCCTGATCAGATTCAGATACAATGTGTGGGTCCGTCTGTCTGTCTGTCTGTTTTGTAACTTGATTCAATCTGGGATGTCTCCCTATGTGTCCTACTGAGCCACCCCACACACCTCAGGTGTAATTTTAAATATTTATTTATTGCTTTCTGAGACAGAATCACTGTGTAGCTAAGGATGGCTTTGAACTTTGTATTCCAGTTGGACTTGAAGCACCCAGTCTTCCTGCTTGAGCCTCCTTGGGATTACAAGCGTGTGCTTCAGATGCAGCACTCCTGATACTTGCAACTTGTGCTGCAGCATAACCATGTCACTCCTGTTACTAAGGAGATTCACTTGGGTCCCTTGGTCAGGCTGTGTCCCTGCATTCCCATCTGTAGGGTACTGTGAGCCAGTTCTCCACTGCCTGTTCATTCTCTAGTTTTACATCTCCAGGTTGTTTGGAGGTCTTTGCACAGACTCTGTTTATTTTTAATTGTGCACAACTGTGGGGTATTTTTGGTTTTCCTCTTTGAAGAGGTCAGAATCGTTCCTTTCTATTCACTAACTTATACTTGTGGGCCTAGGAATCTGCTGCTCTGTTCATACCTCTTTCTGTCAGCTTCTGCTTGGGCCTCTCTGAGGCTGAAGTTTGCTCTGTTAGCCAGCACATTGTTCCTATCTCCTGGACATCCCAAGATCTCATAAAATGGAGGATTGCCAAAGGCTTTAATGCCATTTTCAGTCCGTCTAAGTGTTGATTCCCAAGCAAAGCACAGGTGCCACCTCTCTCTCCTCAGGTGATATCTTTGCTGCTCCAAAGCTCAAGGCCCTCTACGCTGGCAAGGTCAGGTTGAAACTGCTCTGACCTTGCCACCACAAGTCAGGTGACTGTTCCTGAGAGGGAGGCATTCTGGCTGCATTTTCACCCGCTTTCCCTCAGGACAGAAATCATGGGTGTATGCTAATGTCCAATTCTAGCTCTAGCCTCATCTGGAATACTCAGCTGGGAAGAAAGAACTCTCTCCTGGGAACAGAACTCCTGAGCCTCTTGCTTCTGAATCCCAGGAGAGAGAAACCTCTGCATGGGGGTAGGTGTGTACCTCAGTGGGCAGATGCCTGCCAAGCATGAAAAAACACCTGGGTTCTGTGATGATATGTTTTATATTTAATAAAATCACCACAGGGTTCTGTTTCCAGTACTGGAGGGGAAAAGGTTGGCACATGGTGCAATTTTGGCACATGGTGCAATTTCAGAGTTCCCAACTCCAAAGATTCCCTAGAAACCACTTGCCACACAGCACAAGATTTCTCTCTCAAATTCTAGAAATAGGAACTGTCACCAGGTTTGTCTTGCTCTGCTCTCTGTTCAGCTTCTTACTCTCTCTATTTTAAATTGAGAGACATGCAGTGCATAGTATAGGTTGATGATTATAGTAAAGGAATTTAATAAACGAAAGCACTCTCAAAGCAAAGAAAGAGTGGGCAATGACCAGAGGGGCCCTACTTGGCATGACATTGCAAGACAGACTTTATACCGGTGTTTAGTGTTCATGGTACAGGAGAGAGGTCCATCCCTGATGTCTACCAAGCCCGTGGATATTTATTTAGCTACATACAAGAACAACACTGTGCATAGATTTAAGTGTTCTTTATCATTTTGAGATTAGGTCTTGCTATGTAACTGTGCTACTTAGCAATATACCCCTGTTGCTCAGATCCTATTGGTCTTAAAAACCTGGAGCCAGGTATTGGGGTAAACGCTTGAAGATGAGAGAAGCAGAGGAACAAGCCACTAGAGAAACTTCTCAGCACTACTGAATCCTCAGCCAAAAGAGGAAGACCCTGTCTCTACAAATCCTCAGACTGAATGTCTCTGAGTCCTCATCTGGAAGGGAAGGGCAAAGGCCAAGCTCCTGTCTCCTCCCGCCTTATATTCCTCTCTGTCCAGACATAATACTTCTTGTCTCAACTTCTCCATTGCTGGGATTAAAGGTGTGAGTCACCACACTGCCTGGCCTCTATGGCTATCTCTGTGGCTGGCTTTGCCCTCTAATCTTCAGGCAAGTTTTATTTATTAGATTATGAACAATATGTCATCATACACCCCAAAGGTTTCTGAAGGACTATGGGTTGATTTCAAGACTTTACTTTCTACCACAGCCCTCAAAAAACCATTTTTTAATTAAGACATGTGTATGCATGTGTGTGTCAGAGGACAATCTTGGTGTCCACCCTTGCCTTCTACCTTGCTTTGCCACGTGTGTGTCAGAGGACAATCTGGGTGTCCACCCTTGCCTTCTACCTTGCTTTGCCACGCGTATGTCAGAGGACAATCTTGGTGTCCACCCTTGCCTTCTACCTTGCTTTGCCACGTGTATGTCAGAGGACAATCTTGGTGTCCACCCTTGCCTTCTACCTTGCTTTGCCACGTGTGTGTCAGAGGACAATCTGGGTGTCCACCCTTGCCTTCTACCTTGCTTTGCCACGTGTGTGTCAGCCCACCGCACTTGTCCGGTCTCACGTGGACTACGGAGCCTGGCTTTCTGGGATTCTGGGATTCAAACTCAGGTACTCACACTTGCACTGCATGTGTTTTCACCCAGTGACCCTCTCCCCGTGCCTGAAATTTAAAAAGAAAGTGACAGCCTGAGAATTGTTGGGTGCAGAGGTCCCAAGTAGAGACCAGCAATGATTAAAGCCCCTTGGAAGAACGATTTGGAACTTGGGGCAATCAAAGTGCTGGTGTCTGTCTCTCAGATTTACTTCTTAGGAATGTGGTACCAGTACACGGCAAACCTCTCAGAGGTAGTCAGGCACCCAAATACCTGAATTCAGACTTCGTTGTTTCTGAACACTTACAGATGCCAATAAACAGAGACAAGAACTGAATCTTGGGGCTGAAAAGACGACTCAGTAGTAAGGAGCACACTCTTCTCTGCAGGGGCATGGGTGTGGTTCCCAGCCCCACATGGCAGCTCCCAGCCATCTCTAACTCCACTTCCAGGAGCTCAGATGTCCTCTTCTGACCCCTGGAGACCTGGACATGTATACACAGACACACACACACTAAAAAAACTTTAAATCTTTAAACTGCACTCTATTCAGAGAGGCTTAGTCTGAGAAGACAGAGGATTCTCGTTCTACACCTCTGTTTCCCTCATCTTTAGCTGGTTATGAGAAGGAGGAACAGAAACAATCTATCACTCCAAAGCCCACTGTGGCCTCACTCACTGGTTGGGCTTGGACTGGATTCTGTTCTTCCTTCTCTGTGTGGGGTACAGGGGGTGTTCACTTACACCAAGGCCACAAAGTCTTACAGGCATCCTGAGACATCAAGATTTCAAGTTAACTCAGAATAAACCAGTAGATGGATATGCATGCGTATTCCTCCCAAAGACATACAAATATGCTCTTACTATTTAGAACATGGATGTAAAGCACCCCTAGCTGCCATCTATAGTAGCGCTTACTATGAGGTCATGACTGGGTCTTGTCTGCCCCTCAGCTTCCTGTATGGCCAGCTCCCTTCTCTCTCTACCCTGCCTCTCTCTGCCCATGTTCCTAGCATTCAATTGCCAATCACCATGTTGAGTTCACCAGAGCCATAACCTCAAAACTGGGAATGAAATAAACCTCTTCTTTATAAATGTACCCAGTCTTAAGTATTTCATTATAATGTTTGATAATTGACATAAGGATTCTATAATAATCAATTACAGGATTTTTTTTTGCTTTGTTGTTCTATATAACTCTATCTCCCAAAATGTTCCTAATAGTCAAAAAAAAACAAAAAACCAAAAACACGCTTTTGTTTTGTTTTTTTGTGAGTGAGCATCAATGGAAACAGCACTGCTACATGCTTAGAGAAAAAAGAAAGTTTTTTTCTTCAAAGAAAAAAAATGTTTTGAGACTCAAGTGAAACTGACACACAATACAATCAGAAAGCTAGAGCAAATGATGTTTGGAGATGCAAATGTTCCATGGGCTCTTGAGATGCTGGGTGCTCCTGAGTACTGGCATCCCACTGCAGAGGACGGGGCTGAAGAAATTTCATTTGAATACTATGAGATCCAATCAGTGGAGATGTGGAACACAGGGGAGCCTCATCTTACAGCCTGCAGGTTCCCTCCTTCCTTGAAGGACTACTCTGTGGCCCCTTCCTCATTGTACATGAGAGATTCATCTTCCCAAACTAATTTTTCTTCTCTAGAGCTTTCTGATAACTGCCACATTTGAGGTAAGGAAAGGTTAGCAACAGGAGATCCACCTACTGTGCAAGAATAGTCAGAAAGGAACAATGAAATACAATAGCCACTTAATGACCTAAGTCAGGAAAACATTCTGAAATAAAAAAGGGCTTCACTTCACTTTGGAAGAAAATACAACATGTGCTGATGAGATGGTTCAGCGGATAAAAGTGCCTTCCAGGAAGCTTGATGGGCTGAGTTTGATCCTTGGGTCCTACAGCAGAAGGACAGAACTGCCTTCCTCAGCCTCTGCTTCTCATATATCTACATTAACCAACCCCCTGTGACAGATACGACAGCAAACAGCAACTCCCACCATCTAAAAAAAGCACAAGGAACAGCTGAGAAGTGGAGGCCCCAATAGGGTCACTCAGGCAGATGCTCACTCACAAAGGGCACTGCATCCATCAGGTGCACAGGAAAGACAGGACAAAGTCAGACAGCCATCACTTTTTACTCAAAGTAAAACATCACCTGACACAGACGCCTGGCACTTTCTGGCCAGCAGATGAGAAAAGCTGTTGAGTTCTCAGTTTGCCTGACACATATAGGCTTGGCACACAACGAGCTTTAGAATGCCCCTGCTCGGAACTGTGGTGGAACTGGAAGCAGAATGGGCCTTGCTGACAAATCCTTGATGATATGTAAGGCAGGGGCCTGGGCTTGTCAGAGTAGCGGCCGAGATCCCTCAACTTGAGTCTCAGAGACTCCTTTTGTGCTGGGGTTATTCAGAAGGTGAGCTGGAGCCTTGGCAGGCACCATACTGATCCCATACAGGCAGCTGGGAGGGCTGGAAGTGGAGTCAAGGACTAGCTAGCATGGTGAACACTGCAGAGCGCAAGAGGTCTCATGGCAGCTCCAGGTTCAGGATTCCACTGAACTGAGAATAGGCACAGACAGCCTCCTCTGCCTTCCACACAGGCCTTTTCCTGCCAGCTTGCCCAGGCACACGTCAGACTAGGGAGCAGCCTGATCAAGAGGCAAATGCCAAACTTTTCCTTGAAGTATGGTATCTTTACCCTCCATCTTTGTCCTTTCAAGAAGCCTCATTCTAGTGGGGGGTTAGTGGGGCCAAGCAGCACTGAATTCCTTCTCCAGATCCTGAACAAACTGGTCGTTGAGGAAAAGCAGCTGTCCATGTGGCAGGAAGCGGGTGAGGATTCCCTCAATGCGGTCAGCCCGCAACAAGAAGTTGTTACCTGGTGTTAGCAGCCGGAGGTGGTCAAGGAGGAGGCGTACCAACAACCGAAGTGTACTCTCAGCCAGCAGCAAGTTCTCATGGGTGTCCAACACCAGGGCAAAGCCTAGGGAAAGCACACCCAGCCACACCACTGTCTGTGGCTCCTGGAAAGGGTCCCCAGCTCCCAGGTAGAAGGCTCCATGAGGGGCCTCATGCAGGGACACAGGCTCATCTGAGAACTGAGGCTGCAGGTCTGTGGAGAGATATCCAGATGCTTGCTGCTGTAGCCTGCACAGTGACTCCACCTGCCTGGAAGAGGAGTCAGTTCAGTCTGGCAGCTGAGATGCCAAGGACACCCCCCGCCCCCAGCACACACACATGAACACTTCTGTCAGCTTCACAGCTTCACTGCAGTTGGGAGCTGCTAATATCTCATATCTTGGGTAAGAAAACTTAGGCTTAGAAAGCTTAGGTGATCTTCCCAGGGACACAGAGCCAGGGAAATATGATGGTATAGAAATCCAGTCTCCAGCCTGCAGGCTCTGAACCACTTTACTCTAAATAGCCAAAAGAAGACAGGATCTGAACTCAGCTCTTTAGGCTGGGGAAAGGACTAGGGGATGAGGTCTTGCCTCACAGAAGACTCCTCAACTGAGAGGCAAATGAGGAGAACAGTCATCCAATGCGGCTCTCTGACCTCTCATCCGTTCACCCTTCTCCAGAGCACCTCCCAAGTAACTGTCAAGGTTGCCCTCACTGCCTCCTGAATCATCTTCTAGATTAGGCCTCTCACAGGCTGGCTTTAAAGTCATTTGTTTAGCTGGTGTGGTGATGCATGCCTACAACTCTAGCATTGGGAAGCTGAAGCAGGAGGGTTGGTTTATGGCCAGCCCGGAATACACAGAGAGATGGAGGCCAGCCTGAACTAGATGAATAATTAGGTTCCGTCAAACAAAACAAATAATTCTAAAAGGACATTGTTATAGTCTCTGTCTATGGTGTAAGAAGGGAACCAGGTCAAGAATAAGGTGACAGGAGATGGCAAAGAGCCGCCCCCTTCATGTGGGTCTGTGATGGAAAGTCCCAGTCTAGCCACCTTCCTGCACAGTGTTTTCCAAAACTGCTCTGAGTCTCTGGCATTCAGCAGCCCTGAGTAGAGTCCTAATATATCATGTTCTCTCTCTTAGAAAGACCTCCATTGTAAAGCACACTTCATTTGCATGGGTCTGCCTGCCTAGACTCAAATCCCCATTTCTAGCCACTTTTTAGTTGTGTGACGTTGGACAGGTTAAGTTCCTTAAGCACTTGTATCTTAGTACTCTTCTGTAAAGTGTGGATAATAACTATAGCCACCTCAGAAGACCGGGAGGATTAAATAACAGACATGAAATCCCGGAACCATCACAACAACCACATTCTTGTTAACTCTTTTTCATGGTAATATTTATAAACAGTGGTGGGAGATCAAGGAAAACATTGTGATTCTTAGTTTTTCTTTGCTGTTCTTCCCTAGCATCCCTCATAATCAGCTCTGTTTTGATGAAACTCAGGCTGGGCTGTGACATTACCTGGCCACAGCCAAAATCTGTTCCTTTCGGAGGAGCCTGTCCCTTTCTGCACCATGCGGCCGTGGATCATTGGGTGACTTCTCAGCACCAAAGACACAGGAGTAGAGCACTCGGCAAAGGCCTGTATCTTCCAAATTCGGGGCTCTCAAGGTGTGGATGAGGAAGGCGTGGACCATGGCTCCAGGGTAGGTGCTCCAGAGATCTACAAGGTGAAAGTGAAACCCCTACTAAGGAGGTATCCTTAAGAAGGGTGTGTCCTGAGACTGTCAAGGTTGGACTGATCTATTATCTACTTAGATATATCTAGCTTCTGAAAAAACGTGTGGTCTGCATTACAGAACAAGGTCCATGGCTAGAGCTAAACCTACTTCTGCAAAACTATCCGGGAATCTCCATGAGCACCAAGGTCATGAGAGAGCACAGGAAAAAAACTGAGGGACGGAAGGAAATCAGAGACCACAGCTGAATGCAATGCCTGCTTCTGGAACAAAAATAAACCAGACTTCACATTGTGCATCATTAAGACAACTTGTATGGAGTATGAAATGGAAGTCTTGATCAATGCCACTTGGTTTTGAATGTAGGAACATGTTTAGAAAACACACAATAAATGCTGTATCTGCCCCTGGCTCAGATCAGTTGGGAGAAAATGTACAGAGTGGGGCAAACCTTATCCAAAAGGATCTATCTAGTTAACCAAAACCATCTCAAAAATAAAGATATGGTGGCACATACCTGAAATCTCAGCACCCGGGGGGTGCAGGCAAGAGGAATTAAATCAACCACAGATTCACACACGGGGAGGGCCTGACTGCTCTGGACAACGTGAGAAAGTGGCGACCCCAGGGTCGCAAGGCTGAGGGGACACAGTGGTTAGCCACGGCTAAGGCTAAACTGACCGAGAACTCAAAGTTACCCAACAGGAAAGTTCGCAAACCCGCTTCAGAAAGGGAACCCAGATTTGTAGGCCTTGACCTCTGATCACCCTTCCGCCGCCAGCAAGACCCGTCATCACTCCGGGCCTCTATGCTCCCCTTCCCCTGCCGGCCCCGCTTGCGTCACTGCCTCGCGCGGGCAGTGGCGCGCTGCACTCTGGGGGTTGTAGTGCGGGCGCAGCCTTGAGCCTGTGGTCCCCGCGTGGCTCCCCACTTCCCTAGGGCTCGAGGCTTTGGACCCGCCGATCCTCTAGACTGCGAGAGCGCCTTGGACGGTTCGGGGCGCCGGAGGCCCTGGAAAGCCGTTGACTAGCTGCGGCGTGGCCACCGTGAGGGTGGCCGCCAGGGGGCGCCGAGGCTGCCGCGACGTGAGCGGAACTTTCCACCGAGACCTCGGTTCTGCTACCCCTAGGCTTCGCTGTGTATGGTGGTAATGACCGAATTGCAGGAGACCGGCCCGCTGAAACTCACATCGGAATGTGATGAATGTGGCTTTACCCCAGAATGTGATAACCTTGGAGGGAGATATGAATGTGTAGGCAGTTGTGAAGAGTCTTCATTGTTTCCGTCAGTGGGTTAAGGCTGGTCCTGGATTTGACATGGGAATCCAGTTCTAGTCCCAATATCGTCGTAGTTGTGTGTCCGTGTGTCCCTGGCAGGTCTGCCGGTCTGTCAACTTTGTTAGGCCTTACTGAAACCCCATATTGACAGCTAGGGTAAGTGTTTAAGGCTTTTTTTTTTTTTTCTTTTTTCTTTTGTAGCTGCTGCTTGACCCTTCACAGGAAGGCCCTCAGAGGTACTTAAAACTTAAGAAACCTAAAACTAATCTTTGAACGAGGTGGTGCCTGGCACCAGGTTAGGGTGAAGATCCAGTCTGGAAACATGGCCTTAGAGGTGTTTGGGTAAAGATGCATGTACATTGTTTTACCTCTTGCAAGGCATGTGCATTTCTTAGGCTTCCTTAAGTATGTCCCAGTGTTCTGTGCCTTGAAGTCCCCACCAGGGCTGTTCCTTCAGGTTAGGATCCCTTTCCCCTCTCTGAATGACTCTGACCAAAACTTTTGTCTCTCCAGGGGTGCATCTCTGCCATGGTTCCCGTCTTCACTCCCCGACGCCAGGGTTGTAATTACTTGAATATAGGGAATGATGTTGGCTCCATTCTTGGCAAAGTTCCTAGTCCCCACTTCCTATCACTCTGGGCCAGGCCTCATGTCTGCCAGCAGATTGTAGCGAAGAACTGGCAGAGGTCTGTGGCTGCTGAGAGCATTAGGAACGTGATATCCTAGCCTCTGTTCACCGCTCAGGCAGTCTGTGTCAATTCCAAAACCACTGGAGAATTGACTGGTGGGGGATGTGTGAGGAAGAGTATGCTGAGCCATTACCCTGGAAGACAGTGGAGGACCCAGACCAATTTCCCTGGTGAGCACTGGGGGCAAGAGTGGAGGTCTCACCTGCTAGTTTTGCTTAAGGGCTGTTGTGGAAGTGTCCTGGGAGATCCTTTCCCTGTGGTTGCTGGCCTCTTCTGATTTTAACTTACTCTTCAGAGAGCCTGTTGGGCGCCTGGAAATATTGCCCCATGCCAACTCTGACATGGTCAAAAGCAGCCAATGCAGCAGTGACTACTTCATGTTAGCCATGCACTTTATCACCTAGAAAGTCCACTAAAATAACCATTGAATTCTTTTGTTGTTCTCTCTCTGAGTGTGTGTGTGTGTGTATGTGTGTGTGTGTGTGTGTGTGTGTGTGTGTGTGTGTGTGTGTGTGTGTGTAGAGCAGGCTGGCCTCCAACATAGAGATCCACCTGCCTCTGCCTCCCAAGTGCTAGGATTAAAGGTGTGCACCGACACTGCCCAACTTGAATTCTGGTTTTAAAATGAACTAAGAGCCAGAAAATGCAAACCTTCAATCCCAGCACTGGAGAGCCAGAGGCAACCAGTTAAGGATACACAGTGAAATATTTCTCAAAAATGAATAAATAAGCTAAGAATGCAATAGAATTCTTTTCCTGCACTAGGAAGATAAAAGACTTGAGTTAAGCATGGTTCAGATTTATAGTATAAAAATAATCTTGGGCATAATTCCTACAAGCATACCTATACCTGCTTCTGTACAGAACATCATGACAGAGCAAAGATTTCTCCAGAGCCCAGCTTTGGGGAAAGAATGAGATCCTCCGGCCTGTTTATTGGATACAGCACAGGGGGAGAGGCTGGCTAGTCTCAGTCTCTGAAGATGGATAGTCTCAGGATGTATACGTCCAGGAGAGAACTCCAGAGTTGCTAGTCTTTGCCCATACTGATCAATTACTCATAAACATTTATACATTGACTCCTTAGGAGAGATTTGATATCCCTCTTATGTCTGGCCTATTTGGGCTTTTCAAATTTCCCATGACTCAGTTGGATCCTTGACAAGCCATGGCCTTGTCAAAATTCACATTTACTAGGGACTTACTCAACTCCCTATGGAAATGCCAACAATCAGTAAGCCTAACCTTGGGAGTCTCTTGTAAAGACTTAGAGCTATTCTGATGAAGATGATGGCTGTTATGCTTGGAGGAGAGCATTCTACCACAGGTTCAAATGATTGTAATGATAGCCCTCTACCACAGGTTCAAATGACTGTAATGATAGCCCTTGGGAGGAAAAGGCAAGATCATGAGTTCAAGGCCAGCTCCAGCTACATAATGGATTTGAGGCCAATCTGAACTACTTAAGAACCTGTTTTGAGGAAAGCATATCTATACATTCATGTGCTGAGGACAGCCCTCTGAGTATTTCTAACAGGTTTTATGCAGATAAGTGCAACACACACACACACACTCACACACCAAAAACAAAAGGAGACGGAGGAGCAACACATTTACAAATGGGAAGAATCCAAGCATTGACCCAGCAGGAGCAATCTATGTAGGCTTTGTGGAGGAGATAATATAAGTGCATTAAGTTGTAGTAAATAAAATTGTGAGAAGAAGCCAGTCTTCCGAGATTCAGACTCTCATAACCTTCCTGTTATCCCAAGGACCAGAATCCCATGAAACTTCTCTCCCCAGTACTGGGGCACTGAAGGCACCATCTGAGGTAGGTTCAAACAAATTGTAATTTTGCATGGACATGATACACAGGCATGCATGGAGGTAAAAACACTCCTATACATAAAAATAACCTTTAAACTGTAGTTTTGTTCAGGTAGTGGAGTTATGGTGTCATTATCTGACTTTCTGCAGCCCTCGGCCATCTGTGGCTCCTGAGGCTGAATGAAAGATCTAGCTGCAGATAGTCGTGGAAGAAGCCTAGGGCTGGGGGTGGGAGGCTGCAGTCATGCCTCATGATGATCACATACACTTATGTGATTAAAACCACTTCCTAGGTCCCTGCACATGGAGCTATGAGCACCCCTCGTTAATGCAGCATGGGAAGTGGGCAGAGGGGAGCCTGTTCTTCAGAGAGGTGATAGAGAGGCAGATGGGGGAGGCATTTATTAAGCCTGGGAAGACAGGTTCAGGGTGGTACAGGCCAGACACACTGGGTTATGGGGTCTCTCCAGAGGACAGAGCAGGAGCATCTGAGTATGCTGGGGCAGAGAGTTGCTATTGGTTGTGTGAGGCTCTATATCAGCCTAGCACTGAAGTAGGGATGGGCACACAATAGATTTGGGTGTGGAATTCATGTGTGTAACAGTCTGCCTGTGAACAAATCGTCTTTTTTTTTCTCAGTCACTCATGGATTCCTCACTTTGTCTGGTGCCCATGTGGTCAGGCCCCTCTCTGACCAACCTTCTCCCTGTCACACAGCCCAGGCGAGCCACCCCACAGACTTGTGCTCTTGGGGTACTGAATGGAGGTGAAAAGGAACAGGATGTAATAAGTTACTACCACAAAAACAGGATTTTGAAGGGAACAGATAGTTGGATCCACAACCCAACCTGTCAGCCTAGATGGGGCAGAGAGCCACACCCCATGGTTTTTCTTCTCTCTTGGATTGTAGAGCTCTAGTCACTTCCATACAGCCAGCCCTGCTCTTTGCAGTGGTCTCTGAATTAAGGGTTGTCTGCAGCCCTTGCACATCCCCCTTCTTCCCACTGCCACCCTGCCCCCACTCTCTAGTAGCAGGCAGCTTGGGGATCCTGCTTGGACTCCCTTGGTGTCCATTACTAGGATGTCCATGAAGGAGTTACTGCTGACACGAATGGGAAAGTGGACCCCATTCTTGTGCTGCTCAGGCTGGATCTAGAACTGCAGCTTGGTAAGCTGTGCTGCTTCTCCCAGACGTCTATCTAGTCTCCAGATTCAGGCTACACACCTGTTGGGGATAGTGGCTCTAGGACAGTCCCATTTGTTTTTCTAGAGCTAGAAATTCTGAGCCCTCAGGCTATCACTGCCTACATCTGGATGTAGGAAGGGTTATGTAGTGGAATCTGTCAGCCTCAGGCTGGGGATTTTTATTTAATGACTTTGTGATAAGGGCAAGTAGAAACTAAGAGATAGGTGGACTGTGCTTTTTTTTTTTTTTTTTTGCCTTTGAATTGGTGTGGGCTGAATTTGAGCTGATTACAGATGCCCTAATAATAGAAGGTAAAACTCAGGCCCTGACCTTGCATCACAGGTTCCCTGGGTGCATTCCTGCACATGTCCTTGTGCTGGGAGCTTTTCCTGGGCCACTGAGGCCCAGGAACCCTGCTCCTATGTGCTGCCCTGACTAGAGCAGAAGAAGCCGAGCTTTTCCCTGGTATTATTAGCTTGCCCAGGTGAACAAAGGGGAGGAAACTGGCCCCTTTAGCTAAATGTTTCAGAAGCCTCCGTTTACCCCTCTGATCTTGTCTTCATTCCCATGCTGCTCCTAAGTAGCCACAGCCAGAGGTGACTCTGATACCTGTGTAGGTTCCTATTGTATGTATCTCACCTACTCTCCAGAGTCAATCCTTAGCCCCTTAAAAGGCTTTATTTTTAAATTTTTATTCTATGTGTTTGGGTATTTTACATGCATGTATGTATGCGCTCTACTGGTGTGCTTGGTGCCTATAGAGTCCGGAAGAGGGTGTCAGATCCTCTGGAACTGGGAGTACAGAAGATTGTGAACTATATGGGTGCTGGGAATCAAACCCAGGTCCTTTGGAAGAGCAATCTGTGCTTCTAACAACTGGGCCATCTCTCCTCAGGGACTTTATTAGCCCCATTTTACAGACAGGGAAATAAAGGTCCAATTGAATGAATGAATAATCCTGCTGTTATATGTGTCAGTAGACTGTAATGGGTCTTCTTTCCTCCTATGGCCTTGGGGTACAATACTGGGGGCTCTGAGCAGTATGTGGGTAATCTCTTGCCCCCCTCTTTTTTTTTGGCTGGACCAGCTGTTCAATGAAGTAAGCACCAGTTCTCATAGCCATTCAGTACCCCAAGAGCACAAGTCTGTGGGGTGGCTCGCCCGGGCTGTGTGACAGGGAGAAGGCTGGTCAGAGAGGGGCCTGACCACATGGGCACCAGACAAAGTGAGAAATCCATGAGTGACTGAGAAAAAAAAAAGACTTTGTTAACGGATTCTAAGGGGAAACAAACTCACTGCTACAGAGTAAGGCAAGTTCAGTTGCAGAGTCCCGGGAAGGCTGAGGACCAAGATGCTTCACTTCATGCCACCTGAGTGGGTGGGTCTTCCCCACTCAAGACCCAAGAGCCCAGTGAGCTAGCAAGCAGGCATGCTCCCCAGATTTTAAGCTAGCCAAGAGGCCACGCCCTTAGGGTTACCCCAAGGCCGTAAGAGGAAAGAATACCCACTGTAGAAGGTACACTTCAGCTGTCTCTCTTCATCCCTTGGTCTCTCCTCCCTCAGTCCTCAGTAACCACCCACGGGCTGGAAGTCCTGACACCTTCACTAGTCCTACTGCCTACCCAGCCATGGGAACGGCCTTCCTGCCCAGGATGGGATATTTTTCTTCACCAGCCCTCCCAATCCTATGTTAGGAGCCTTCCCCCCAAGCCCTCTCTTCAGGGAAGTGGTCATGGCACAGCCCCAGGATGACAAAGATGTGTATGATTTGTCCTTTCAAACAGCCTTGTTTCCTGTAGGGCTGCAAGCCAGGAGACTCCACGAGGCAGTCCAAGTTCAGCCACGTGAGTTCCCCTTCTACCGCACAGACGTGCTGACTCCAAGCCTAGCAGCTTCAGCAGTCCTCATACCCCACCCCCAGTCCTGGGTGTGCATGCCAGTGTGGGCTATGGGTGGGGCTCCTTGGCATCTGCACAGGGTAGGCAGGCTTCTTGTTCCACACACACAGGTACTGTAGCGACTTGTCCTTTTGATTGTGCAGCATCTCATAGCATATCACGTTCCCTTGCCACCACCCACGCCCCCAGCAGCAACTTCCCCATCATTTCTCAGCTGCCTTCTGATTGTTTCCAGATCTCATGTGCCTTTGGACCTCCCTGTCCAAACCTCTTTCTGAACCAACAGGTTTGATTTTTCGTTGGTTGCTTTTGGGAGGAAGAGACTAGATTTTTAAATGTATTCTCTTTTTGAGACAGAGTTGGTCTTGCTATATAGCTATAGATTGCCCAAAACCCACCCTTGTAGAACAGCCTGGCCTCAGACTTGCAACCATCTTCCTGCCTCAGTAGCCAAGTACTAGGACTCTCGGTGTGCCACCAGACACAGTTTTCCAACAGCTTCATTGCCTATCAGAAGTGGGTGTCCAGGTGACAATTCCATGGATGAAGCATTCTTAAGAAATGTTTTCTAGATATATGTGGGTTATTGTCCACAGAAGAATTCAGCCTGGAGTTAACAAACAGGTATAGTGATAAACACCCTTAACCCCAATGCTCAGGAGGGTCTTTGGGAGCTGGAGCCCAGCTCACTGTACATAATGAGACCTTGTCAAAAACAAAACAAAATTGTCATTGAATTGCTGAATAAGCTGTTCATAGAGTCTTCGAAGCCCATGAAGGTTCTCTTACTTGCCTCCCATCCTATGCCCTGCCTCAGTGAGGCCACCACAGACAACACAGCACAGTGATGGCTGCTCCTAGACTGCCCCTTAAGCTGGGACTCCAAACTGCCTTGAACCCTGCAAAACCACTAGAATTGGCTGGCATCCTAGGAGTTTAAAGGCCTCATCTCCTTCCCCATGGCCTCACTTGAAGAAGCTTTCTTAGAGTGGGGAATGTAAGCACCTCAGCCTCCACCTCAGCTTTCCAAGGCAAGGTGTATCCTGAGGTAAGGCAGAAGCTGAAAGGCAGCCCAGTGATTGCTTAGGACCCCTGTCTTCCTTGGGATAGATGACAAGACTTCTCTTGGGAAGGACATTTGATATCTCTAGTCTTTATCAGTGGATTCTACATCCCCCATGACCTCTCAGTTTTTGGACTAAATGTCTCCTGCTGGAGGCTGAGAAGACAGCATGTCTAAAGGCCTTTAACAAACTGAGCGTGACTATGACTTGAGTGGGGACCCAAATGACTAGGGTATGCTATAATGGTTTCCTCTGAGATCAAAACATCCCATCCTGCAGGGAACCTCTCTAAGAAGGAAGGTAAACAACTCAAAATAGCTTCAGCAAGTCCTTGAAACTGAGCAGATTCACTAGGCCCCTCCATGCCAGAGTTAAAAAATAAAAGCTGAGTGTCCCTCTCAGAGGAGGTGATACTGACTTGAAAAGAAGACTTGCAGGCAAGAAGAGCTGTCTGGAAGAGATTTAGGCCAACGGAGAAAACTGGAAAGGACACTCTCTGACTCGTTTGAACTGCATGCAGGCTCTGGAGTGTGCTCTAGGTTCCCAGCTTTGTCAACTGTCACCCATGCTCAAGTGGGCCTTGGTAATGCAATTGTCTTTGACTAGTTTCTGCTCCGGTAAGTAACCCCAATCAAACCCATTGTTTCACAAAGTTGGACTTTGGTGGTATACATCCTTTTGTTTGTCGTGGGTTTTCTATCTGGGGTGAAGAGACAAGTGTCCTGGCTAATTTTATGTCAGCTTGACACAAGCTAGAGTCATCTGGGAAGAGGAACCTCAATTGAGGAAATGTTGCCGTAAGATCCAGCTGTAGGTCATGCTCTTAATTAATGATGGATGGGGGGAGGGCAGAGGCCATTGTGGGTGGTGCTGGCCCTGGGCTGGTGGTCCTGGGTTTTATACGAAAGCAGGCTGAGCAAGCCAAAAGGTGTAAGGCAGTAAGCCGCACCCCCCTGCATGGCTTTGTCAGCTCCTGCCTCCAGGTTCCTTCCTTGTTTGAGTTCCTGTCCTGCTTCCTTTGATGATGAACAGTGCTGTGAAAGTGCACACTGCTCCCCAAGGTGCTTTGGCCATCCTATTTCAGTGGGGCAATAGAAACCCTAAGTAGGACAAGTGTGTTTCATCTCCGTAGGACAAGTATGGTCACACAATACAGGGACATCACCAGGTTGCCCAGGGACGGTATGGACAGAATATAGCAGAAGCGAGGCAGCCTGACTCTAGCTGTCACTCTGACTTCTCAGATTGAGGCAGAGTGAATAATGTGTCTTGGGTAGGATGAACTGTCTCTGCATTTGTCTGCTGTGGAGCCAGGGTAAGTGAATGCCTTCTCTGAACATCCAGTTGCTTTCCTGTGGCAGCAGACCATCTGGGCTTAGAGCAGGCAAGAGCTTCCTGTCCCTTACTTACTTTCTTGTAGATATGCAGTTATATGCCTTCTGAGGTGCTTCCCTTACTCAGTAGATGCTCGTCTTGATAGCAGTTTATTTAGTGTGGATGCTTTCCTGAACCTCCCTCCATCCACAAAGCCCAGGACCTAGACTATCTAAGCCACAACCCAACACAGACAATTTTCTGTGCCCTTCAGGGCACTCTGGATCAAGAGTAACTGCAAAATGGGAGAAATAATCATTGCTCTACCTACTTCACAACAAACTCCATGGAAAATGAGATCCATGCCTGCCTGATACGTGTGAACTCTGAAATACTATCTCCTACCCACCCCCAGGCTACTGGGAACCAACCCCAAGGCCTCATACATGCCAACAATGTTCTACCATTGAGCCATGCTCATATACGTGTAGTCTCAAGAGCCTACAATCACATAGCTCATATTTATGGGTCATTTACACTGGTATTCAAAAAAGGATTTCTAGTGCAGCGCATGCTAGCACACACCTTTAATTCCACACTCAGGAGGCAGAAGCAGGCAGATCTCTATGAATCTGAGGCCAATCTACATCATAAGTTCCAGGCTAGTCAGGACTAAATAACAAGACCCTGTTTATTTTTCTTGAGAGACTTCATCCAGATTGGCTGTTTTTTTTCTCTTGGGGGGGGGGGGTGAGCTGGGGAAGTCCTAAATCCTAAGAACTATGGCAGGAATTCTTGCGGTTTATGCTCAGGACAGTGGGAACTGCTAATAATTCTTTAGGTGTGTTGGGGCCACTCTCATCACTTACTGCAGGATTGAGAAGGGTGAGTTCAGGAGAGCTTGGGTAGTGAGAGAGGGATGAATCCAAAGGCCCAGCAGGACTGTCAGCATGAAACTCACCAGCTAGGAGTGATGGTGCATGCTTATAACCCAAGCTCTAAGGAGGTCTACACAGGACAGCCATAAGTTTGATACCAGTCAGAGCTACATAGTAAGAGGACCCCTTTCCTTGATTTCAAAAGCATGTGGAACTTCAGAGGAGAGAAGATGAGACATAGTCCCTTTTCCAGGAAGCCTTCCTTCCTCTGCTGGTCTGACCTTACCCTGGGTCTGCTATGGTCTCATAAGAGGCTCCACATAACAAACAGATTATTCAACTTGCTCAGTGCTTTATTGAACCAAGGCCCTAACAGAACTCACAGGGTCCTTCCAGCACAACCTTCCCATATGTGGATTCTGAACCTAGAGGTTGCTTGGTTTTTTTTATTTAGCTGCTTCCATGACAAGATTCCTTTAATATTCCCAAATGCTAAGCATAAAGACTTTGTACATACATACACACACACACATACACTCCTGCTATAGGCCATCATGCTTACCAAAAATCCTTCCACCCAGTTTGTGTGCATACATGTGTGCAAGGGACTGCACATCCACGACTACCCAGCCTCCTGTCCATCTGCAGCAGGCCCGGGCTCAGTCACTAGTACAGCCACATACATATAACAACAAAAGGCCCCAAGCCCGCCCATATTCAAGAATCTTCTGAGGACTCAGGGGAGAAAGAGATGAGGGCAAAGATCAAAGTGAAACTCGGTGACTGGTCCTGCCCAGCAGCAAGTTCTGACCAGTGAGGCTCTGGGGTTCACAGCAGAGGGGCAGGGACTCCCAGAGGCTCCTGAATCAAGCCTTTGCCCTTGCCTTGGGGGCATTAAAGGAGAAGATCCCTTTCTGGGCTGACAAGACAGGACTACTGAGTAAGTGATATTTGAATTTCTATAATCCCCAGATATATGAGGGAGTCTATCTAGCTATCAGTGTGTCCTGAAACAGGGCAAGTCAGACAAACAAAAATAAAAGCTATAGATAAGACAGCAACAGAGAAACGTAAGCGCTTCTGTTTTCAATGGAGGTGTCTGTGCAGGGGAGAGGAGAGACAGCTCTGTGCAGAAACAGGAGTCAGCTGCTTCCAGACCACCCAAGGAGGGCTGAGGCTCTCCCCACAAAAGGGGCGTTCTGCACACAGGAAGACAAAGAGTTAATGCAGACAAGGAAAAAGGACTATAAGAGGCTCCCAGGACACAAAGCACTTCCTCCTGGCAGGCATCCACCCATTAGGCTGAGTTCTTCAAGATGGAACTGGCACCAGGATATGGAAAAATGAGTGGAGTGAGACAGAATCAAGGGCGGGGACAGACAGATGTGACACCACACCATTCCCCAACCCCCAATAGCACCCGAGGCCTCTAGTAGTTGCCTCCTAGGCCCATTGGACCTACTGGCTCCCAGGCCTCACGAGGTTAAGGATGGCAGCAGGGCTGACACTGTCTCATCACTGGTCTTGCAGTCGGCTACAAAGTTCCCTCCGGCTCCGCTCCCCAGCCCAGCTGCGTGTCTTGAGGCGGAAGGTCCTCAGCTCATCTCTGAAGGCTTCATGGTTCATGGGCCGGTAGTTCTGAGGTTCACAAAAGCTCTGAAGAAGGATGAGAAGATGAAAAGAGTCCATCAGTATCAGAGAAAATAAGTTGTTGGGGGCCGGGTCAAGCCTTCCCTTCTTTTGGGCCTACAGCCTGGCTGGGCCTACAGCCTGGCTGGGCCTACAGCCTGATTGGGCCTACAGCCTGGCTGGACCTACAGCCTGGCTGGGCCCTGTCTCTCAGTCCACATCAGGAGAGCTGTGGCCACCCCACCCCTGGTACCGGATGCTGTGGGAAGAATTCCTTGTAGCCTCCTTTGAGGATATACATCTCAGGGTAGTACAGTCTGGGGTAGTCATTAGCCGCACGGTCCCGTTCCCTGACGAACCGGCACCTAGAGCAACATGGGAGGGGGTTCAGGGCAGGAGACATGTCAGAAAGAGACTCATGCCCTGTACATGCTGCTTTGAGGGTCTCCAAGAGCACAGGCTTCTGAGAACATCCACTAGGTAAGTCTGCTACTAGGTGGGAGACACTGGGATGAAGACAGAGGTAAATCAGGAGTGGCCACTGTTGAAACACTATGATATGTCCCAGGAAAGAGGAAGCAAGACAGGAAACAAGAATACAAAGTCCACCCAGAGCCTGGCCTGGTGGCACAAGCCTGTAATGTTACCTACATAGGATTATGGGGCAGAGGGATTGCACAGCTTAAGACCTGGCTCAATCACAAAAGCCACTTAAGGCCACCCTGTACAATTTAGGAAGATCCTGCCTCAAAATAAAAGGTAGGGCTGGGAGGTGGCTCAGTGGGTAAGAGAACCTGCTGAGTAAACATGAGGACCTGAGTTCAAATCTCCTGAACAACAAAAAGCCATTAACTCCAGCATTGAGGGTGGGGGAGGAGTATAAAACAGGAGGACTTTCATATAAAATAAAGTATTTAAATTAATTACAAATTTTAAAGAATTAACATAAAACTTCTTTAAAGGGTGTGAGTGAGATGGTTCAGTGGGTAAAGGCCACATAACCCTGGCAACCCAGGCTCCATTCCTGAAACTCATGTAAACATGGAAGGAGAGAACTGGTCCATAAAGTCATCCTCTGAGGACAACCACATGTACACCATGTACACACACCTTCGTACAACATACATACACATGATAATTTAAAATGTAAAGAGAAGGCTGGGGGTAATCCTCCCTGGTAGAAGAATGCTTCCCTAGTGTGTATGATGGCCTGGCTTAGTCACTAGTACAGCAACAAAGGACAAAACCACACATACTCCAGAGTTTCTGGACCAGATGTGGTACGGACTCAAGGGGAGAGTAAAGCTCAGCGATTGGTCCACTGCCCAGCAGGGCCCCATCCCGGAGCTCCAGAGGCAAAGGAAGGAGGGGAGGGATGAGGATGAGGCCCCTGCAGAGAAAGGGAAGCAGATTCCAACCCACTGGACCAGGAGACAGGAATAACTAGAAAAGATCACAAATGGAGGGACTGAGAGAGGAGAGATGGATGAAGGAAGGTTGAAGGCCCCAGTGGTCCAGCATGGGAACAGGGTACCAAATGCCTGAGCATCACTGAGAATGTGGCTTAAAACAAGCTCCTCGGGTTCTGAGGACACTAGACTTGGCATGAATTTTTGTGGGGGTGCAGCAAAGGATGAAGGATGGTCTGATGAGGTGGAAGGAAAAAAGGCAATTGGGAGATGTGAAGATCAGCCCTAAATTATCAGATGCGGCAAGGGGCTCTAGCATTCAGCTCTGGGCAAAGAAAGCCAAAGGTGGGCACTAGCTGACCAGCAGGACAGAGCTGGAACTCACATGCGGGGCCCACGCTCAGATGAGAATTCACAGTGGAAAATGAGGATGATTCTCTTGTCCAGGCTACAAGGCATGATGGGATGCTGCAGCAGGAAGGTCTCGGCATCCCGTTCCAGGGGCAAGTTCACAGCATTCTGTCAGAGCATCTGGGGGTCATAGCCTGCACCTGGTCCCTTCTCTTTCAGTTCCCAGGTAAGTAACCCCCACCTCTTGCTGGGAGAAACCCTCCCCATGAGAAATACTCCATGGGAGGTTATTTGTCCTTTTGGCAAGGAATCGGGATGGAGGATCTGGCCTTACCAGCCAGCAGCCTTCTCACCTTTATATGCCCACCTTCATACTCATACGGGTATCTGCAGTCCACAATTACAAATTTCTCCACGATATTGCTGAACTTTCCTGTCAACAGGGCCACCATCTGCAGGAGGCCATCAGGGTTGGTGCCAGCAGGTGAGGCAGGTAGCCAAGGTTTTCCCTCACTCTTGTGATGGTCTGTACATGCAGCCCAACCCCAGGGGAGGACCAGAGCCAGAAAAGGCAGTTCCCAATGCACCTGAAGAGTGGCTCAACCCTGCTTACGGTTTCTGGTGAGATGTACTTTAGGTCTTGGTGTTTGCCATCCACAGTCTGCAGGAGGAAAGCCTGAAGGGAAGGAAGAGCCACTCAGGGAAAGTAAAGGCAGTGAGGTAAGAAGGCCAGAAAGGACAGAGGCAACACCTGCTTTGATCTTCAGATTCAGCTCTGAGTGGAACCTCTGGGGTCCCATACCCAGGGAACAACCTTCAGAGAGTAAAAGCTTCCTGCTCTGGGATATGAAAGCTGAGGGGCGAGGCAGGAGACTGCATACCCGAGACTCATTTGGAAATGGTTTTCAAGGCTGAGATATGTCAGATGCCTGGACAGATTTGAGGTGGTACCAGGAGAAGTGAACCAGAGGGAAGAGTCTGCATGAGAACAAGAATGGAAAGATACAAGAGAGTAAAGGGGGCTTCTGGGAGAAGCGCCTGCACTAGGGGTCCAGAGCAGATAACAGAAGAAGCCTCCTGAGGTCCTGTAATGCTACCTTAGAGTAATCTCCAATCAGTCCACGGTGGTCACTGTCCAGGATGCTTTCGATATCATGACACAGGGACTTTGAGCGGAAGACACGGGCCTTCTGGAAGACAAGGCAAAAGGAGGTCAGGCCAGGAGTAAAACTACCTCTGTCATTTGTCTGAGACCCTCTATCCCTGACACATAAACAACCACCTGTACGCTACCCCCTGCTACACATTTGGCCAAGAGAGTATACCCCAGACCACCATTAGCCCAAATACACCCCCAGGTGAGCAGTGACAGCCCCGTTCCAGGTGGAAGAGACTAACAGGTTCTTCAGGCTGCTGCTCATCCATGGGCGTCACACTCTTCCTGCGCTTGCTCTGGACAGGCATGTCCTTGTCCTGGGGCCGCTCTAGCCTCTTGAGGATAGGCCGGATCACACTGCATGGCATCGACGGAGAGCGGAAGAGCCGCTGGCACTTGCTGAACATGATGAGATCCTGGAAAGGGTAACATAGCAGGAGTTAGAATGCATAGTCCCTCAACCCCACATCCCTAAGCTCTGAGAGGGCACTACCAAGGCTCACCTGGTCCTCTTCCTTATCCAGCTTTTTGACAAGAGGGGCACTAATGAGGTTCTCCATGCCTGGGGGGACCACAGCATCACCCTGAGGTCAAATCAGCAAGGATACAATCATAAACACACGCATGGAATAAACCTTGGAGTCTTCCTTTGCCCACTCTCCCAGAAATACGGGGCTGTCCCCAGCCCTGCTGACTCCTCCATTTACAGTAACCACTCAGAACTAGAGAGCTATAGGGACCCACCTGCTGCTGGGACATGCCCTGAGTCAGAAGTAACTTCATCATGCCCAGCTGCCATTCCTCTGTAGCACCAGCCCACCTGGTCTTCTCTGATTGGCCAATATCAGGCTGTTACCCAGCTCCCCCAACTTCTGACACTGGAGTGAGTTCCTAGTCTTGCTGAATTCAGCAGAACTTTCCTTTTCTGGGCTGGCTGAATGGGGAGCAAGTAGGGGCCTGTGGCCCATTGCTGTTTACCTTTAAATCACTCTCCAGGATGTCCACAAATCCATCATCATCTTCAGAAGCCTTTTCAGCGGGAGTCAAGGAAAAGGAAGACTGGACCACAGGGCTCCGCTCCTCCACTTCCATCTTCTGTTCAGGGGTAAGACACTGTCCAAATGCAAAAAGCACAGAATATTCAGAGGTGGGGATCTGCCAGCCATTCTGAGGATGAGTCTCTAGTACCTGGTGGGGGGGGGGGGGGACACCACTCTTTTCTTCTCTGTCTCTTTTTTTAAAAAATTAACTTTTATCTATTTTTAATTTTTCAACCTTTATCTTATGGATACAGGTATTTTGCCTCTATGTATGTCTGTGCACCTGTGCCTGCAGTGTCCACAGAGACTGGAATTATAGAGGGTTGTGAGTTGCCATGTGCATGCTGGGAATTAAACCAAGTCCTCTGGAAGAGCAACCAGCACTCTTAACCACCGAGTCATCTCTCCAGCCCCCAACTCTCTCCTGAGTTGTTTATTTCTTGAGGCCCCTACAGAGGGTCAGTTCTCCTCATGTACCATTAAATCAGGGGCTGAGCTTGGCCTCTGGGCAAAGGCCTCTCTGCGGCTGGCCCACTCTGCCAGAGCTTCGGCAGGGCTGGAATGAGTGAGCTTCCATGGCATCTTGAAGGTATATCCATCCTGTGGGCAAGACTGCAGAGGAAATGTCAGGATAACCCCAGCGCACTTTTCTCTCCCCAGCCCATCCTTGTCTGTGGAAGCGCACATTTTCTTTGTCTTCCCCAGGGCTGTTGGCAGCTCTGTAGCCTGCCTCATTTTTCTTCCGGCTGTTCAGTGCTTTGGAGTTGGTGATGTTCTGTAGCACAGGGCTGTGGTCCAGCAGCCTCACCTAGGATTCAGACAGGGCAATAACTCCTGAAGGCTGCACTCCTGTTATCAGTCAGACCCCACTTTCTGCTACCCTGCTCCGACTCCCAGGCCACTCAGCCACCAGATGGAATCCCATCTCTCCCAACCAGTCCAGGGATGCACGACTACTTCAAGTGCACCCTCTGAGAGGTGCCTCCAGAAAGTCTATGCCAGTGGGGATGTCCTGTCAGGTCTTGGAGGACACTCACTGGCAAGGACCGGAAGCGTTTGATGGTAAACTGCTCACTGCAAAAGAAAAAACAGTTTAGAGCTGGGAAAATGGGGTCAGCAACTTAAAGCAAGCAAGATCTCCTTGAACCCAAGATCTCCTGCATTGCAGGAGACAGCGGGAGGTGAGCAGAGAAGGTAGAAAACACTCACTTTTGAATGACCCGACTAGCTGCCTGAATGGCCTGTTCAAACCTAGAAGAGAAAAGTGACCCATTGTCTCTGTAGCCCAACATCTCCCTCAAGCACCAGACCCCAGCCAGGCCCACCCTCAAAGGGCCAGCAGTGAGAGTAAGGACAAGGGCCTGCCTATGGTCAGGCTAGGGGAAGGGGAGAGTAGGAAAAAAGGCCACTATTGGTGGGACCAGGTACCAAGGATGAAGGATTTGAGGCAGCCTGGGATTTTAAAGGCTGCCTTGAATGTAAGCAACCTAGAGAAAGGCAGTGATGGAGACAGCTGGGGCAGGTCACAGGGTCATTAAGACATCACCAAGGCAACAGTCTCGCCAGCATGCACCAGCTAGCACAGGCCTTCCACCTGTATGCAAATTACATTAGTGGGGCCATATGGCCACCATGAAAGGCATTGATCCATCCTATGACAATAGGCTGAAGGTACCCTGTAATGTGGTTGAGTCTGGGGTGAATTAGAAACTGGCCTGGCTCTCTCCAGGACATCCCCTCCTCCCACCCCCCCTTAGTGTTTTTCTGTATCAACCCAGCAGAAACTCCTAGTGACAAGTATACAGGTTACATCCTCTCCTCCCTCCTATGGAATTTTCTAAGACACAACCTCTGTCCCACCCCCTCCTTCTGTCTTAGAAGAGGCCAGCCATTGAGGAATTCCAACAGATGTTCCTTTTGAGGCTGAGCCATCAGCTTCTGCATGCAGCCCAGCCTTACAGCTATACTGCTGGAGACCACCTGTCAAGTGGAGTTTATGTACTACACACACACACACACACACACACACACACACACACACACACACACACACACACACACACACACACACACACACACACAAAAGCAAGTGCAGGCCCCTAAGAGGGGCCTGTGTGCTATCAACCTGGCATTTGTAGCTGTGCCTTACGAGTGAAGTGAGGGATCCGTGTTGTCACTAAAAACCAATCTACACTCCTCCCATCCCCACCCAATTCTTTTTTTCCTGTTTGTGAATAAAGCTTGAGCTCAGCACAGTCTGATCAAAGGCATCAGGAGGAAATAGTAACCGCCACCCTAAACCAAAAGCTCTCTGGCTGGCAACACCCAGCTGTCCCTTGTAATGCTTGACAGCAGCTGGATGGGAACAGGTGTACTCTAGAAGGCAAGGAAGAGGTATCTGCCCAGAGCAAAGACCAGCTTTCTTCTCCACTCCCAACTGCAAAGGGTCTGGTCAAGGGTTGGCTGGGAGAGTCAAGTGTCCAAGCCAGGGCCTGCTGATGAGCCAAGCCAGTCTGCAGACACTGCTTTTGTTTGGTCTAGGTTTTGAAATAGGGTCTTATTATGTTGCCCAAATTGGCCTTGAACTCTCTATCTTCCTGCCTTGGCTTCCTGAGTTTTGGGATTACAGATATGGGTCACCACACCCATCAGGACCCTATTTTTTAAGTTGGGAAAACATTTCAGATATTTATACAAAAAAATTTATAGGCACAAAAGAAAAATGGGACATTAGGTTTGTATTTCTGAATGGCAATGCTAGCTGGAGCCAAGTATCAGAGTATATTTCCCAGAGGCCATTGTCCCTATAACCTCTGAATCTATCTCACCTGGCTTCTATGATAGCAAGCCCTGCCCTTCTCTGACTTGGGAATCCAGCCCTGAGGAATCTGCCTGCTTTTTGATTTCCCTGTAAGAATGCAGAATGGCTCACTTCTGCAGAGGACCTGAGTTCAGTAGCCAGCACCCACAGAGAGCAACTCACAACAACCTGGAACCCCAGCTCCAAGGGATCCAAAGTCCTCTTCTGGCCTCTACCAGCCCAAACATTCATATGCACATATCCCCATGTAGAGACACACACAACAAACACATAATCAAAAATAAATCTTAAAAATGAAAGAAACACCAATTCCCAAGAGCGGTGGTGAGAACCTTCCCCTCTCTACTCACGCGTGCTCTGCCTTCTGTGGGTCCATAGGGCTGGGGGAGTCCATGCAGAGACCTGGTGAGACAGAGCACCTTGGCTTGCAAGAAGCAGCCTTTCCTGCTTACTTTTCCCAAGAAAGGAAAAAAGAAACCTCTTTCTATTTGAGACTAATACACACTTTAAGAAATGAAGCAAACCTACTTATGGACCCTGAGCATGGGACACTGTCCCTCAGAAGGGCAAGAGTTACATTATGCATTCACTATGGAAGTTGGCCACTCCCCCTTCAGGAGCCCGGGACTGTAGATAAGCTCTTCAGACCTTATCAGCTGACACCTGAATCCCACCACAAGTGCCTCTGAATGTTTTTTGTTTGTTTGTTTGGTTCTATTTTTCTCAGACAAGGTTTCTCTGTGTAACCTCCCTAATTGTCCTGAAACTTTGTAGACTAGGCTGGCCTGAAACTCTCAGAGATCCGCCTGCCTCTGTTGAGAAAGGTGTGCACCACCACTGCCAGGTGGGGCCTCTACACAGTTTTTTTTAAAAGCTCAATGGTTTCTAAGCATTTTTCTTAAACTGATTTAAAATGTCTTGGAAAAGATAATGGCTTTCTAAGGAGAAAAGTTACAGACTAAGAGAATGTTTCACAAGAACTAACTTTTGGTAGTAAGTGTTTTCTGGGTGGAGCTGTAACTTAGTGGTTTTATCACTAGGTTTCTAATAGCTAAGATATTATCTCCTACCAAGGGCCAGGCTTCTCCAGGCTCCCCTTAAAGGCTGGCTGTGGTAAGACCCACCAGAGGTATTTTCAGCTTTGAAGGCAAGATGGGAGAGGATTCTGGGCCCATCCAGATGTGGAAAGGATGTTCATCTGATGGGCTGAGCAGTTAGGAGGCCCAAGCAGTTGGTCTCTTCTGACATTAGGGGACCTCACTTGGGACCCCGAACCTTACCTGCATCAGAAGATTCTGAGGACTCGGATGACAGGGAGGTACGCCTGGACAGAGAGAGGCCCACAAGCCTATTCTGGAATGACAGGCTTCCTACTTGAGACTTTGGGGTCTCACTAGGAAGGGAGATAGGGCACAGGAAAGGAGAAAGATAAATGAATGCTGGGTTTAAAAACTGGTTGGTCCGTGTTTCCATGTATCCCCTAGCTATGAAGGGGCCACCCATTACTGGGTGATGATCCTTTATTTCAGGTCAAAGCTCTTCATTTCACAGAGGCCCTAGAGGGTCTGTCTTCTCAGCTGACTGGGAGAAGAGGAGGGTGGGCAGGAGGCAGCAGGAAAGTTCTGTAGAATCATTTCCTGCCCTTCACATCCCTACCTACCCATGAGTTTTCCTGGAGGCAAAGGCCAAGACCTGGGTCTCTATTGTGCCTGGACCGCCCAGGTGGGACCCCACAAGCACGTTTGGAGAAGTCAGCCTGTCTAAAGTCATCTTAAGCCTTAGGGGAGTTTGAGAGATGCTGAGTGCAAAGAGAAGGGCACCGTCTTGTATGACCCACTCCTGTTGCCAACCTCTGATCCTCTGCCTAAGACAGAAATTAGCCAGGTAGTATGCCATAGGCACAATGAAGAAGCAGGGGAGGGTGGGGATGGTGGTAAATAATCCTTAGCTGGTCATTTGGATGGTGTAAGTCGCACAACTTCTGACTCAGCACCCTGGTGCCAGGTCCCTGAAGCGGGGGTTAAGGCTCAGTATTCCTAGGTTTGGTGCCTAGTTCCCCCTACTCCGGGCTCCCTATCCCACCACACCCAGTGGCCTTGAGACATCCTACCTGCAGAGAGCACTGCCCTTGGGGCAACTTACCTGCCGAGCCCAGCGAGGTCGTGCATAGTCTGGGTAAGAGTGGCTACGGGAGAGGAAGAAGGCGCGCGCTCCGGAGACCCCAGGAAGCCATCAGACTCCAACCCAAAGCCTAAAAGGTGGCGCGGCCGCTGAACGCCACCGAGCACGCGAGCAGGACTGAGAGCCGATCCCGGTGCAGACTTCTGCGGGTGCATCTCCATCGTGGCGGAGTGGGCAAAGGCTAGTAGCAACAGGGCCACAAGCACGAGGGCGGGCAGACGCCAACCCAGCTGGCTCGGCTCCTAGAGAGAGCCTGGGGTGAGGGGAAGGAGGGAGGGAAGGGAGGGAGGAAGAGCAATGGACCTGGGAGTGAGGAGAGGGATGCGGGGAGGAAGGGAAGGGAGGACGTTGAACTGGATAGCTACCACCTCCACCTCCTTATATATTCGAAAAATAACAGCGGCAGCGCCGCCGGACGCCACCAATGGGGGCGCGGGTTCCGGGAGGGCGGGACCAAAGGCGGGGCTCTTGTGGTTGGGGTTGAGGCTGGACCAGCTAGCTTTGCCCGCCGCCCGGCTGCCTAGGGTGACTCAGGGAGTTGGGTTAATTCCATGCCCCGCGCATATCTCCGCTCCCTCTGACACGAGAATCCTGGTCTCGAGGATTCTGCCTCCTGGGACACGGTTTGGAGGCACACCCCCTCCCGAGAGAGTAGCCACCTCCTAGGTTGGCTTCGTAAGGACCCCTCGACGTTTACCATCACGCACAGTCACCGGTAAGGAACGGTGCGACGCTCTGCCTGAACTCCAGACCTGTGCCAAGTGTGCTTGTGAGGTCTGCGTTCCCTGTCTGGTTTACAGACCCGGAGGTTGAGAAGTTCCTTAACTTGCTTAATGCCACAGGTTTAGCCCTCCCGGGTTCCTCTGATCCTGCAGCCCTCCGGGCCGCGTAGGGTAGATGCAGTCATTCGCAGGCGGTGCTTCGTGTTTGCGCGTTAGAGCAGAACTGCAGGCTTCCGGGGCTCCCAGTTTAGACGTGACCGCCACTGGGTCCAATATTCTCCTGTTGTTCCTGAGAATCGACATTTGGACTTAGGCTGCAGGCAATTGTGACCTGTCACCGGAGAACCCAGTTTGGGAAAATCTCACACCCACTTATGACTTGGCTAATTTGGTGTTAATAGCACCGTATTTAGTGTTTCTTTGAAGGTGAAAGAAGCTGAATTGGCTATTAGTTTACAATGAGCGTCTTCTAATGATCGAATCACCTTCCAGTCAGGTCTATTTTCCTCGAATGATCTGGGAAGGACCAAGTGGGCAGTTTGGAGGTTTTCAAATTCGTTCTCCCCAGGGAAGGCGTGGCTTCTGGGCTGGTTGTTGGGGTGCACTACAGGACTTAGCTTTGAACACCTCCTTTACCGTTTTAACCACCACCCCAGACACACCAGGCAGGGATAGCAAAGCACGACTAAGTAGTCTGGGTTATAAGAGGTTCAGCTGTGGAGGAGGACACTAGCCACACCTGAATGGAGTGACCAGAGTAGAAACAGCGACTTTTCTTTCAACATTTTTCCCAGATCCTGTGCTGTGCCAGGAGCTATATACTATTAGGTATTAGGGACCTATTTCCTGTTCCTGTCATAGGTCAAGCTCCAGAACCTCAGCCTCCTGTCCTGCCCCTATTACTAGGAGAGAAATGTGCCCCTGTGACCTCCCATTCCAAAGACTGGAATAAAAATGCTTTGAGGTAATATTTTCAAAACCAACAAAGCAGGTTTCTCCCACCCCCACTGCAGCACACACACTCTTCAGAGTGAGAAGAGGCCCTGCTGTGTTGATTTTGAAAATCACTTGAAATAAAATCTCACAGCTGGAGATGTTCCTAGTGGAGGGGAGAGGAGCCCAGCAGAGTCCTTCCAAGGCACCTCACATGCCAATTTATATGCTTCTGAACTTCATTTTGCCTCTTAGATCACAGACTGTTTCCTCAAGGAAACAACAACAAAACTCGTCCCTAAAGACCAGTTAAAAGATTTGCTCTTTTTGAAATTAAGGAGGGGAAGTGTCTCATTATGTAGACCTGGCTGGCCTCGGGTTCTGTATGTAGAGCAAGCTGAACTTCAAGTTCATGGTGATCACCCTGCTTTTGCCTGAGCACTGCGATTACAAGTATGAGTCACTACTACTGGCATGTTAAAATATTTGCAGCCCGCAGAGGAAAAGGGCATCCCACATGGCACCACCTTTTAGAGACTTTTTAAAAACCAATTTTAAAAAATTTCTATTTTAATGTTCCATGTGAGCGCTTTGCCTGTCTGTGCACCATTTGGCTGCTTGGTGCCTGTGAAGGACAGAAAAGGGCATCAGATCCCCTGAAATAGACGGTTGTGAGCTGCCCATGTGAGTGCTGAGAATCAAAGATAGGTCCCTGGGAGAGCAGCCAGTGGTCTTACCTATGAGCCATATCTCCAGGGCCCCCTTAGAAACATGTTTCCTCTACTGGTCCCTCACACACACACCTTGTGTTTTTGTGGCTTGTGACATGTTAAATTTATGTTCTACCAAAAATTCCGACAAAGGAGATATCTATCAAATGTTACAAAAGGCAGCCCCCCTCCCCCGAAATGACGTGTGAGAATTCTCTTTTCTTGCAATATCTCCTCAAGATGAGTCATGCTCATCCAAAGGAAACATGATGGCAGACATACAGAACTAAATATTTCCCAACAGTCACATTCAACAAAACAAAAGGGAAGCTGGCCTTGGTGGTCTACTTCTGTAAACTCATGGTGGGGGAGGGGCTGAGGAATGAGGGTGACTGAGAGTTGAGGCCATCCTGGGTTGTAGAGTGAGACCCTGTCTCAAACAGCACAAACCAAAAACAACAGCAACAAAAAACCGGAAAGTACCACCAACAAAAAGTTAAAAAGCACTTGAAGTGTGTCTCAGTGGTCAGCTATTTGCCTAGCGTGTGGAAAGGCCTGGCTTCTGGGATCAGCCAGAACACAGCAGAAATGTAAGCAATGACAGTAAAAATATGTAATTTTCATTTTCACATTTTAACTTTAGTATTGTATTTAATGTCATATATTAAAATATTGTTGTGCTGGTTCTTTTTTTTTTTTTTTTTTTTTTTTTTTTGCCAACTTGACACAAGCTAGAGTCATCTGGGAAGAGGAAATTCAATTAAGAAAATGTTTCCATCAGATTGGCCTGTCTGCAAGTCTGTAGGGCATTCTCTTGATTAATGATTGAGTGGGAGGGCCCAGCCCATGGTGGATAATGCCACCCCCAGGCAGGTAGTCCTGGGTTGTATGTGTAGGTGCCGGAGAGACATCTCAGTAGTTAGAGAACTACTGTTCTAAAAGACCCAGATTGGATTCTTGTTATCTATATGACAACTGTTTGTAACTTCCATTCCAGGGGTCCACTGCCCTCTTCTGACCTCTGCAGACAACTAGGCATGGGACAGAATATGCATGTGATCATTCATACATGTAGTGGTTTGCATAATACAGTCCCAAAAGGCTCATATATCTGAATGCTTACAAATGGTATATTTGTTGGAGTGGGTGTGGCCTTGTTGGAGGAAGTCACTGGGGGTGGGTTTTGAGGTTCCAAAAGCCCAAACCAGGCCCATTGGCTCTCTCTTCCTGCCACCTGAAGAACTCTCAAGGACTTCTGCACCATGTCTGCCTGAATGCCACCATGCTCCCCACCATGATGGTAGTGAACTAAATCTCTGAAACTGCAAGCAAGTCCCAATTAAATGCTTTCCTTTATAAGAGTTGCGTGGTCATGGAGTCCCTTCAGAGCAAGAAAACACTGTGTAAGACAATACACATAAAATAAGTAAATCTAAGCAAGCAAACAAAATTTGCTGCTTGGGAGACTAAGACTGAAGAATTATAAGAGTAAGGGTATCTTGGCCTACAGACTGAGTCTCTAACTCAAAAAACAAAGCCAGGGGTGATGCACATGACTTTAGTCCAAGCACTTAGATCTCTGTGGGTTCCTAGGCAAGCCTGTCTATACAGAGTTCCAGGCCACCTAGACCTACACAGTGAGACCCTGCTCCAAACAAAACAAAACAAATCACAAAGCAACAAAAAAGTAGCAACAAATATATATATTTGGGGGAGATATATATATATATATGGGGGAAATAACTCCAATAATATTCTTTGATGATAGGTGGATCACACATATAATTCTTACACTTGTGAGGTAGAGGCAGAAGGACCAGGAATTTAAAATCATCCTCAACTACACACCTAGTTCAAGGCCAGCATTCTGTTTCAGCAACAACAAAAAAGACAAAAAAATCTTTTTTTCAGTGGTAGCATTATACATTTTTATCCTCCAAAAAAGTCCGTATTTTAAAACTCAGAAGAATATTACACTTTTTCAATTAATTATAAATATATAGGTTTTTTAAAATATCCCACATATAGCCCAGGCTAACCTCAGAATCACTAAGTAGCTGAAGCTGAAGACCTTGACCTTCTGATCCTTCTGCCTCTATCTCCTGAGTGCTGGGATTACTGGCTTGTGTCACATACCTGGTTTGAGGATAAGATGCAGGGCTTCAGTGAATGCTAGATAAGCCTTCTTTCTTACTCAGCTACATTCCCAGCCCTTAAGCATACATTCTCAGTATAGCAGTTCTTCAAATGATTAAGTAGAGTTATTATATAACCTAGCAGTCCTATGCTAGGTGTGTACCCTAGAGTAAAGAGAACATGGCTGCCCAAAACTTTGCAAACAAATGTTTATAACAGGATTAATCATAATAGCCAAAAGGTAGAGTCAACCCAAATGTTACCAACATCAAATGATGGAATTGGTAAACAAAAATATCATTTTAAGAAGAAAAAGAAGGCATAAGGTCAAATTATTGCCCATGTATAATATAGATGAATAACCATAGTAGATTACCTGAGGTGGAGAGATACTAACTTACCTTTGTTTCTTTATTTTGGTGTTTCAACACAGGGTTTCTCTGTGTAGCCTTGGCTGTCCTGGAACTCTCTGTAGACCAGGCTGGCCTCCAACTCAGAGATCCACCTGTCTCTGCCTCCTGAGTGCTGAGATAAAAGGCGTGTATCACTACCACCTGGCTTCCTCACCTTCTTTTAAGGTGAGGAAAACATTCCAAAATTGATTTGCACTGGTGATGCACATGAACAACATCATAAATCTTTTTTATCTGAGAGACCACAGGCAACCTGATCATTCCTTCTAGGACTCTCAGGTCTGGGTGCTTTGGAAGTCTAGTGTCGTTCCCATGGCTAGGTATCTTCCACCCCACTAACATCATCTGTTCTACCCCATTTCAGGGCTCTCCTTGGTGCCACACAGAATGGTACTTACACAGCCACTCCAAGACAGAAAAACAACCGCATACATATGCTTCTGGCCTAGCCATTTCCAGACATCTAGTCTACCTGATCCTCTAACAGTATACAGGTGTTATTTTTGCCTTATCTGAAATGACCTTTCTCCTAGCATCTATGTGGAGCTCTGGGATCCTCACCTCCTTCTGTAGGATTCATCTCTCCCCATGAGGATTATTAGGGAACTCACAGTCCACCTGCTCTTCTGCTGGTCGAGGCTACCTGGAGCTGCTGGACTGGCTTCACACTCATTATGTCTGTCTTACCCATCCTTCATGCCATCAACAAGCTTTTCATTCTCATTTCCTTTTTTTTTTTTTTAATGAGTATGTGTGTAAGCAAGTATGCAAATATGCATGTGTGTTTTCTTTTAATTTTATTTTAGAAGCAAGTTTCACTATGGAGATCTGGAGATCCTGGAACTCACTATGTAGATCAAGATGGCCTCGAACTCACACAGATGTACTTTCCTCTGCCTCTCCCCCCCCCAAATGCTGAGATTAAAGGCATGTATCACTATAGCTGGAACGTTTATTGTTTGATAGAGATTTGTGTAGCTTAAGTGAGCCTCAGACTTGCTGTGTAGCTGAGGGTGCCCTCACATTCCTGATCCAGCTGCTTCTGCCTCCCAACATAGATGATAGGCCTCCACCACCATGCTTGGCTCTCTTTCATTTTAAAGGGTTGTGTTTTATTTTTTAATTTTATTTTATGTATACATGTTTTGACTGTATGTATATCTGCACCACATATAGTGCCCACAGAGACCAGAAAAGGGCTTTGGACCCCTGAAACTAGTTAAAGACGGTTGTTAGCTGACATATAGGTGCTGGGAATTGAACCTGGGTCTTCTGGAAGAAGAAGAGTTCTTAGTCACTAAGAGTTCCAGCCCCGAGAGTAGTACTTCTTATAAAAGAAAACTTAAAGGTTGGAGAGATGGCTCAGAGGTTAAGAGCACTGGCTGCTCTTCCAGAGTTCAGTTCCAGGCACCCACATAGCGTCTCACAATCACCTGTAAGATCTGGTGCCCTCTTCTGGTGGGCAGGGATACATGCAGGCAGAACACTATACCTAAGAAATGAATCTTAGAATTAGAAAAGGAAGAAAACTTAGGCTAAGCATGGTGGTACATAGGTACATACATCTGTAGTCTCAAGTACTCTGGACACTGAGGCAGGAGGACCATAAGTTAAAGGTCAGCATGAGCAACTTAGATTCTCCATCAAAGAGTTAAGAATAAAGGGGTTGGCATTTAGAGGTAGGATGCTTGCCAAATGTGTGTAAAGCCTTGGGTTCAGTCCTCAATACTGAAAAAAAAAAAATACAAAGAAAGAAAGGAAACGAAAAAAGGAAATCTGGCAGGCAAAATGACTTGAAAAATTCAATAACATGGGGGGGGGGTTGTTCACAGACAGCCCAGTCACCAAACATCCAGTGATTATAAGTCAACATATATGAGGAGGCAGGGGACAGTATGGACAAATGTACAAAAACTTCAAAAGGTAAGCAAAGTTCCCTGAAGAAGCATAGAATAGTGTCCTTGGCATGTGGCTCCACATTTACCTCAACACCACAAGTAAGCATTGATCCAGCCCCTACAGGAGAAAGTTTCTCATATTTTATTCTGAACCTTGAGGTTTGAAGAATGCTTTTATTTGTTTGTTTTTCCCAGACAGGGTTTCTCAGTGTAGTCCTAGCTGTCCTGAAACTCACTCTGTAGGCCAAGCTGGCCTTGAACTCAGAGAGATCTACCTGCCTCTGTCTCCCAAGGGCTGGGATTAAAGGTGTGTGCCACTATACCTATCTTAGAAGAATGGGTTTTTATATCTTGAGTAAGAAATGCCTCTACATACAACACACAACAGAAGCAATAAGAGAAAATATAGCCAGAGCTGCCCAGTTGGAGAGTACAAGTATTCTCATATCTAAAAGATATTCGAAGCTAAGATGCAGGTAGCAACTGAAGGGGAATCAAAGATTTTATGTTCAGAGCACATGCCAATACCACCCAGATACTTGCAGAGTTTTTAAACATCAGGAAAATAGAGTTGGGGTGGAGCATGTGATTGGCTTGCATGAGGCCCCAAGTTTGATCCTTTTGGCACACACAGAGGGAAAACAACCAGAATGAGAAATGTGGACAAAGGTTAAGAATCTCAGGATGCCATATACACATGGAAAGAGAAATAGGTATCAAAAGAACAGAGTTACACTGTCTTCCCATGCCTTGCAGAACACCACACTGACCTGCTTTCTGATTTTGTCTTTATCAGCTCCTTGTGAGTATGTTGTTGGTACTTTCTAGAGCCTGTTACCTGGAAGCTCCCAGGACACTGTCCTTGGTTCTGCTTCTTCACCTGAACCTTCATCTAGCCCCAGCTCCGCAGCCTGCCATTCTGGGATGCTGATCTTTAAGACTTTTCAAAACATGGCAACTTCAATCATCATGACTTCATCAAAAACCCTACCTCAAGGGCTCAGGGATCAATGCAGAAGAGGAGGGGAAAGGATTTTAAGAGCTAGAGATGATAGATGATTGCAAGGAAACATCGTCTTCCAGACACAACAGGACTAATGGACATATGAACTCACAGAGACTATAGCAGTATGCACAAGCCCTGCCCCAATTCAAGCCAGACCAGGTCCCAGCACTGGGAGGGGAAAGTGGACACAGGTCTCACCCCAAACCAAGAAGCTATCTGCAACTGGCACCCACTGACTAAGGGAAAATCACTCCAGAGCACCCCATGTCCAGGAGTAGTTGGGCAACACAAAATTAACTCAATGGCATTTTTTTTTATAGGCTTTTTGTCTCATTTTGCTGTTTGGTTATTTTTGGTCTTACGAATCTTTTGTGTGTTTATTTTTTGTTTTTTTTTTTTGTTTTGTTTTTGGTAGGGGTATGTGGGTGTCTGTGTATGTTTCTTGGGTTATTTAGTGTGGTGGCACATGCCTTTAGTGCTGGCATTGAGGAGGCAAAGGCAGTTGAATCTCCACGAGTTTGAGACCAACATGCTTTGCACAAAGTTCTGGGCCAGCAAAGGCTACATAATCGAGACTCTGCTCAGAAACAAACAGGCAAGCAAAACACTACAATGCACACACTGTCGTAAGGGCTCATCACTTTTATGTGTTTGGTGCTGTAGGAAAAAGTTTTAAGACTTACTTGTACATATGTATATGTACATATATATTTTTGTAGTTGAATTTATGGCTACATGAATGGGGAAAAAAACCCAGTAATGCCCAGATATTATTAGTGTTGTTGGGTTGTGAATTACTACAAGTTTAAAAACGTCTTTAGCATCACCAAATAGATTTAATGTCCTGTTGTATTTACAATAATCTAAATGTGTAACCATAAGTTGGCTTTCTCACATTTGGAACAATACACACCATCAAAGTCCATATTGGGTGTCTAAAGGGAAGGTCTAGCACTTAGTGGCTGCTTTGGAGAACCATAGTTTGGTTCCCAGCACCCACACTGCAACTCACACTATCTGTATCCCACCCTAGTCTGACGCCGTCTTCTGCTCTGCTTAGCATCTGCATTAAGATGCGCATACACACAGGCAGATACGCACATACATAAGGATAATTACTTAAAAAGAAGCATATTGGCAGTGCTATTTGCACTCGGTGAAAATCCTGCTCACTTGATACTAGCCAGTTAAAATGCAGTCGAAGCAGCCTGACGTCAGCTGGCCGTATCTGGAGGAAAGAGAAGAAGCGAGAGCATCTAAACGTCCTTGTGCATCTGTCCAGGTGTCTGTGCGTTTTGTCTCCGCAGATGACCTTTCCCGCGCGTGGCAGAGATGCACGGTACAGACCTCAGCGCCCCCGGTGGCGGGTCCCGGCAGCGTCGCGGGGTAGGGGAGGCGGCGCCCAGCGTCCCCGCGCTTCCCGCGAGATCCCGCGCGCGCTCCGCCCTGCGCCGCGCCGCGCTCCCCGCTGGGCACGTCCTGCCGCCCGCGCTGCCCGCGCCGCTTGCCACCGCCCGCCGCCGCCCCGCGAGCCGCTTTGTCTCAGGCGGGGCGCTCAGAGAGGCCGCCAGGTGCCCCCCGCCGCGGGCCCGGGCCCCCCGCCCCGGGGCGGCGACGGCGGTGCCGGGCCCCGGGGCGGAGGGCGCGCCGGGATGGGCCCCAAGCGGCGGCAGCTGACGTTCCGGGAGAAGTCGCGGATCATCCAGGAGGTGGAGGAGAACCCGGACCTACGCAAGGGCGAGATCGCGCGGCGCTTCAACATCCCACCGTCCACGCTGAGCACCATCCTGAAGAACAAGCGCGCCATCCTGGCGTCGGAGCGCAAGTACGGAGTGGCCTCCACCTGCCGCAAGACCAACAAGCTGTCCCCGTACGATAAGCTGGAGGGGCTTCTCATCGCTTGGTTCCAGCAGATCCGCGCCGCGGGCCTGCCGGTCAAGGGCATCATCCTGAAAGAGAAGGCGCTGCGGATAGCGGAGGAGCTGGGCATGGACGACTTCACGGCTTCCAACGGCTGGCTAGATCGCTTCCGCAGGCGCCACGGTGTAGTGGCCTGCAGCGGCGTGACTCGCTCCCGGGCGCGAAGCTCTGCCTCCCGGACCCCAGCGGCACCTGCCGGTCCAGCCGCGGTGCCCTCCGAGGGCAGCGGTGGGAGTACACCAGGCTGGCGCACGAGGGAGGAGCAGCCGCCGTCGGTGGCCGAGGGCTACGCATCGCAAGACGTGTTCAGCGCCACTGAGACCAGCCTGTGGTACGACTTTCTGTCCGACCAGGCCTCGGGGCTATGGGGAGGTGATGGAACGGGCCGTCAGGCCACCCAGCGCCTTAGCGTTTTGCTGTGTGCCAACGCCGATGGCAGCGAGAAGCTTCCTCCGCTGGTCGCAGGCAAGTCCGCCAAACCCCGTGCAGGCCAAGGTGGTCTGCCCTGCGACTACACTGCCAACTCTAAGGGTGGAGTCACCACCCAGGCTCTGGCTAAGTACTTGAAAGCATTGGACACCCGAATGGCTGCAGAATCTCGTCGGGTCCTTCTGCTGGCCGGCCGTCTGGCTGCCCAGTCCTTGGACACCTCGGGCTTGCGGCACGTGCAGCTAGCCTTCTTCCCTCCCGGCACTGTGCATCCATTGGAGCGAGGAGTGGTCCAACAGGTGAAGGGCCACTACCGCCAGGCTATGTTGCTCAAGGCCATGGCAGCACTCGAGGGCCAGGATCCCTCAGGCCTGCAGCTGGGCCTGGTGGAGGCCCTACACTTCGTGGCTGCAGCCTGGCAGGCCGTGGAGCCCTCGGACATAGCAACTTGCTTTCGCGAGGCTGGTTTTGGAGGTGGCCTTAATGCCACTATCACCACTTCCTTCAAGAGTGAGGGAGAGGAAGAGGAGGAGGAAGAAGAGGAGGAGGAGGAGGAAGAAGAAGAGGAGGAGGGTGTAGGTGAAGAGGAGGAGGAAGAAGAGGAAGAAGAAGGGGAGGAGGAAGAAGGAGGGGAAGGAGAGGAGGTGGGAGAGGAAGAGGAGGTAGAAGAGGAAGGTGAGGTTGATAACAGTGATGAAGAGGAGGATGAGGAAGAAAGCTCCTCTGAGGGTTTAGAGGCTGAAGACTGGGCCCAGGGAGTAGTAGAGGCCAGTGGTGGTTTTGGGGGTTACAGTGTCCAGGAAGAGGCCCAGTGCCCCACCCTCCATTTCCTGGAAGGTGGGGAGGACTCTGACTCAGACAGCGATGAAGAGGAGGAAGATGAAGAGGAGGATGAGGATGATGAAGATGAGGATGATGATGAAGATGGTGATGAGGTCCCTGTACCCAGCTTTGGGGAGGCCATGGCCTACTTTGCCATGGTCAAGAGGTACCTGACCTCATTTCCCATTGATGACCGCGTGCAGAGTCACATCCTTCACTTGGAACATGATCTGGTCCATGTGACTAGGAAGAACCATGCCAGGCAGACGGGAGTTCGGGGTCTTGGACATCAAAGCTGAGCGGATGGACATAGCTGTGTTCCAGCCCAAATGGGCGGCACCTGCCCAAGGCAGAGAACTCTGAGCAACTGCTAGAGATGGCTGGAGGAATCCCAGGGCTTCAGTAATGCTTTCTCCTGACCCTGAGACAGGCCCAGGGGCTGAGGTCTGCCTCACTGCTATTGCCTCTTTCTCAGAATCCTGTTTCCTTCCCATTAGTCCCTGGGCTCAGGGCACTGGGTGGGCGGGGAGCTGTCTGGTGCTACCACACCATGCCATCAGTGAGCTAGACCGCAGCAGCAGCCAGGGACAGGTCCTGGAAGCTCTTGGCCAGAGAGTGCCTCTCCCCTTGCTACCCAGCCAAGTCTTTGGTGAGGGATCCCAAAGCCATTCTGGAAAGGGCTCCAGAGGAAGGTCCAGCCTAGTCTCCCACAAAACTAGCAGCCCTCATCCTCCTGCACCTCTAGGCTGCCTAAAGAAGCACAGTGTAACTTAGGGTAGGCTCCTGAGCCTGCCTTTGCCTGCTTTCCACCTCCCTAAATCCCCTTCTCTGGCCCAGTCTTTGGCCCTTGGTTTTCTTTCCAGATTGGAGGTTTCCAAGAGGCCCTCTTGGAGAGTGACAGCAGGCACTTTCATTCTGGGCAGCTGCAGGCCTTGTGCCTCATCCTCTGCAGGCCCCCATCCTGGGCAGAGGGGCCTGGGGCTGGGCCGAGTCCAGCCTTCCAGGTGCTCCCTTCCCAGTTTGAATTCAATAAATCTGTCCACTCCCCTTTTGTGGGAGTGAATGTTTTAACAGCCAAAGATGCATCCTTCATGGTCTGGGCTTGCGTCTATCTTGGGGGACACATCCTCTCCAGGGTCCCCTTGGTTCTTTAGTGGGACATGGAAGCAAAGTTAAAGCAGATGACCATGACAGGGGTGAATGGCAGGTGGTGACTTCCACATCTAAACGTTAGAGAGTTCTTGGGAGGGAGGATCTTTAGTGTTATATCTATTGATAGTTTTTAGGAACCCTAGCCTTAAACTTGATGTTAGTGAGAACCGTGGGTCACTGCTGTGGGGCAGTAGAGAGGGAGCCAGCAGTCTGTTAGGGCAGATCAGGCAGTATGCACCGGATGATGAAGTCCACCACAGCTAATGTCCTTGCAGGACAAGTGGGAATGGAGAACGGCTTTGGGACTGCCATGGAGCAGGATGGAGTTGGAGGGACACCTTTGTTTTACCTTAATATTTCAGGCTGTTCCAGTGATTGGCATTTTCAAGTCTCTTGGACAGTGACAGGTGAAGTTACTAGGAAACATTGCACCCTCCCATGAATTGGTAGCTCACTGTGCAGGGCCACTCCCCCAGTCCAAAGGTGAGGGCATGTCCTTTCAGAGCCCAGCCCCTCCCTTCATGGCTCTCCTTTACTGGGGAGTTTCCAGCCAAGGAAGGACCTGAGCAGGGTAGGTAACTCGGGAGTCCCAAACCGGTTTTCCCACCTTTCTTGGAGCTGGCATATTACCTCTGGTAATTTCCCAATCCCTAACATACCCCAGCCACCAAGTTTTCCCTGCACTGGAATGTTAGGGAGTGAGGGATATCCAAGTCATCCTTTGTGCCTTGTTTGCCCTGAGTGTGGTTCACTCCAAAAAGGCTGGCCATAAATGTTTGGACCTTTTGTATTTCTGACACTAGGATAATCTCCAAGCCTTGAAAATTCATTATTTTTGTTTTATTTTAATGCATTTAAAAAATATATATACTTGTACTGGGGTAGGGATGAACCCAGGGCCTATAACAACTTAGGCAAGAGCCTCACTGCTGAGCCACACTTTCCCCCTTGAAAGTTTTGAAACAAAGTCAAGCAAAGATATGAGATTCCATTTGGCATCACCCCTTCCTCTAATTGGAACTTTGGAGGCGAAGACCAGAAAGCCTAGCCTAGCCACTGGGCCTGCTCTTGGTAAATAGGAGGGGGCAGTTGTCCTTTCTCAAGATGCTCCTGGACAGTACAGATCAGTTATCTCAAGGCAGATCACTTTGATCTCTAGCCAATAAGAACCTCTTACTGGTCCCAGTGTGAACACAAGCTGATGCTAATAGGGCCCTTTCTTTGTGGTAGGTGTCACTCAGGTGCCCTTATGAGGTAACAAAACCACAACAAACAGGTTTAGTAATGTGCCAAAGCCACATGGTTAGTGTTGGAAGCAAACTTTCTCCTCAGGTAGGCTCTAGATGAATCCCTTTAGTACTTTTTATTACTTAAGGAGGGACCTATGTTCCTAACCCTCTTGGTTGCAGAAATTAGTTTCCGGTCCATCGTAGAATAGCCTTTTGGAGGAAGATGAGGGATGTGACAGCATCTGTAGAGGCTCTTGCTTTCATGTGTACAGCTGACTTCTAATCCCCAGTCCCCATATAAATACAGGCTGCTTATACTTTCTTTTCCATTTTTAAATTTCTTTCCAAGTACACCATTGGGACGAATAGATGAAAACTTTCGATTTTTCAAAGGAAATAGGGTTTAGGACTTCAATAACCTTGCCCAAGAAAATGGCCTTGAACTGCTTGCTCTCTCCCTAGGAATCTGGGTTACATATTAAATGCCCCAGTAGGATGTGTTGCTGAGATGAAATGGCAGTGACCCTAGGTCTAGCGCTTTGGGAGGGAGCTAGTGAAGGAAGCACTATTAAACAGCCTAGGAACAGGAGAGATGCTTTAGTGGTTAGGAACATTGGCAGTGCTGCCATAGGACCCAGGTTTGATCCCCAGCACCCACATGGTGACTCACAACCACCTGAAACTCCAGTTCTAGGGGTTCCAACACCTGCCCTCTGCAGGTATTAGGAACCCATGTGGTACACAGATAGGCATACAGGCAAAACACCCATGCTCATACAAAAATAAAATAATAATTTAAAAATAGACACACTCTGGATGGATAGGTATCAGGTTAGCAGATTTCCTCCACCCCACCCCCAATGCTGTCTTGAATTAAAGACTGACAATTAAATGGCAAGGAAGGGGGGGTGGCTTCTGGGGACATAGTTGGTTTTGGCAAAGCCCAGAATGGTTCAGGGATTGGTCAGCAAGTGATGTGGGCAGACAGAAAATGCCTTCTTGGGGAGATGAAGGAAGATAAATGTTGCTAACTGTCCTTTCAAAGCTGGGGCCCAGGGGAAGGTAATATGGAAAAACTACGACTCCCAGAAGTCTCTGTTTCTAGGCAAGTAGCAACGGTTGCTATGGTTCCAGAAAACAATATGGCTGCTCCCAGATGGGATTTGAGTCTGTGCTCAGTAGGGAAGTTAACGTAGATCTGAACCCTCTCAGTGGCGAAAGGAGGCATTTGAAGGGTCCTAGGGCTGGCGTTGGGCTCCGTGGGGAAACGGTGAGGTCTTGTCCAGGAGCCAATGGCAAGCAGCGTGGATGAGGAGGCTCTGCACCAGCTGTACCTGTGGGTAGACAACATTCCTCTGTCCCGACCCAAGAGAAACCTTTCCCGGGACTTCAGTGACGGAGGTGTGCGTTGTTGTGTGTTTAAAATGTTCTTTCTTTATGTATATGAAATGGGTTTGTGTGTATGTAGAGTAGGGGCAGGGGTGGGATCTGCATTTTGGGACTTGATTGTGGAAGAGTGCATTTGCGTGTTTCTTCTATTCGCGTGGGAACAATGTATATCCATTACACTTAGTGTGCATAGTGTGTGTCTGTGTGTCCCATTTCAGGGGCTTTAAGGACTAAGCTGTGAGGGTATGTATTTGTAAACCTATGCTTGCTCATATTTCCATCTTCTGCAGTCTGTCGTGTGTGTGTGTGTGTGTGTGTGTGTGTGTGTGTGTGTGTGTGTGTGTGTGAGAGAGAGAGAGAGAGAGAGAGAGAGAGAGAGAGAGAGAGAGAGAGAGATGAACTCTTGTCTTGATTGCATTCCTTTGTCTGTCTCGCAGATTCTGAGATTATAAGCATGTACCATTCCTGTTGTCTTGTTTTGAATGTGGTGTTAGGGAGTCAAGCCCAGGGCATTATGAATGCTATGCAAGTACACCACCAACTGACTTACATCCCTGTGTTCTTTTGTCTTGATATGTTCTGCCCTGAATGTATGGGGATTGTATGTGTGTCTGTATATGTGATTGTGTACTTTTTTTTTTCCAGGAAAGGTTCCTGTATTTAAGAAATGCATAGTTCTGTAGGCAGAATGTTTTCATTTTTATGTGTATAATTGAGGAGGCTATGTGTATATATGACTTTTATGTTTGTGTGTGTTCTGTGTGTACACCATGCGTGTCTGGCATTTATTTGTTCTGTGCTTCTATATGCTTCATTATGTCCTATATACATTTGTAGAGGGACATTTTTAAGACACAGAGTTGCTATGTATCTCAGAACTCATTATTTTCCCACCTTCTGAGTGATAGGATTAACAGATATGTGCTGCTACAGCCTGTTTATATGGTGCTGGGATTGGGAGCGGTGCTTTATACATGTTATACTACCAGCTGTGCTATGCTCCCAGCCCAGAAGGATCTTGTCTTTCTGCTTGTGAAAAATCTATGATTCTCCTGAGACTTTAGTGTGTGTGTGTGTGTTCCCATGTGAATTCCTAGGATAAGGCAGAAGACTCCTGTAAGGCCCTCTTGAGCACTCCTTTTTCTGTGCTCTGAGCATAAGGAAGATGCTATTTCTCTGAGGACTGTAGGGTCTGATATGATCACTGATCTTGCTCTGTCTCCTTTCTGTCACCCTCCCTTCTGTATCTCTGCCCCTTCTCCCTGACCCATCCCACGTCCGTTCCCAACTCCCTCAGTGCTGGTTGCAGAGCTTATCAAGTTTTACTTTCCCAAGATGGTGGAGATGCACAATTATGTCCCTGCTAACTCTCTCCAGCAGAAGCTCAGCAACTGGGGTCACCTGAACAGGTAGTAGAATCCCTGGGTGCAGAATTAAACTTTGCAGTCCCTGCCTACTTCCCAGGAGGAGCTGTTCCAGCCTCAGCTTCCTATGGCCTTGCCTGGGTTGGTCCCTAACAATGCAAAACAAGACCAAAAAAAAAAAAAAAAAAAAAAACCCACCAAAAAAAAATAATAATAACCCTCCGTGGTCTTGACAGGCAGGCTGAGACTGCTAGGCGGGAGGGGAAGACACAGAGAATCCTTTTAGTAATAAAATCAAATAAATATTTTAATAATTTATTGGGATGCAAACAAAGAAACTGGAACACTCAATCAGAGGCAGTTCAGATGTCTGCCCTTCCAGTCCCCCGGGGCTATGTCTGCTTCCTTCCCGTTGCACTCCATTTCCCCAGGACTCACACCACCCTTCTTGTATTCACTCCCTAGGAAGGTGCTGAACAAGCTGAACTTCTCGGTCCCCGACGACGTCATGCGGAAGATTGCTCAGTGTTCTCCAGGTGTAGTGGAGCTGGTGCTCATTCCGCTGAAGCAGCGCCTGGAGGAAAGGCAGAGGCGCCAGAAGCTGGGTGCTGGCTCCTTACAGGTGGTGCTGCTTGAGCTTGCTGATTGGGGCGCAGGGGTGCTACCCAGACACTGGAGAGCCCTGTCTTAGAGATGAATAGAAAGACAGGATTGCTTAGCTAAGAGAACCTGGTCCACAGGATTGTGGAAGGAAAATATAGCTTCTTGGAGGCTCACAGGAGACTACATCTGTTCTTTCAGGAGCTGGCTCCTCAGGATGGCAGTGGCTACATGGATATGGGTAAGGTGGCTTTCCCTTAACTTGAGAAAGCTTTCCCCCATGTCCATTTAATTGATTTTAGAGTCCAACAAGATCACTCCTCCACTTGCTTTGTCTTAGGTTTGTCCCAGAAGGCTCGAGGAGATGGTGCCTCAACCCAGGGAGGAGAGCAGCTCAGGTAATGTCAAGCTTGGTAACTTCCCCACACAGACTAATGTGACAGTGCCTTGGTCGTTGGGGAGGTGGGGAGAGGGCATAAAGGGAAGGCCTGGTTGCGGATTCTAGAAAAGGAATGATGGTGTCTGAAGTCCAGACCTCTGCTAAGCTGCTCCCCACTGCAGAGGGGGCCGGCCGCTGGCGCCTCGACCCCCTGGGTATGACCAGGCGCTGCAGGGCGATCCGAGCTTCGTCCTTCAGATCGCTGAAAAGGAGCAGGAGCTGTTGGCCTCTCAAGAGACAGTGCAGGTGAGGAGGAGACAACGAGGCCTAAGGGGCAGCTTGAGGTCGGCAGGGGCAAACACTGGCCAGGCAACAGACCTTCAGGCTTGATGTCTCTGCTCCCCCACTACCCAGGTCCTGCAGATGAAGGTGAAGCGTCTGGAACACCTGCTCCAACTCAAGAACGTGCGCATCGATGACCTCTCCCGCAGGCTCCAGCAGGCCGAGCGCAAGCAGCGGTGAGCGGAGCCTAGGCTGCTCTGGGCTGCGCGGGGCTTCCCAGTACCCGCCAGCGCCCGGACGCCGCAACCTACCCACTCACCTGCCGAGGCAGGATTGGGAGGGCGGAGCGAGCTGCTCCCTCGCACCCCCTGCAGCAGCAGCACCGGTCTGAGTAGGGTTCGGGCGAACGTGGGGGTGCTCAAAGCCCAGGCCTGGGATTGATACTCCTCCTTACACTCCATCCGGGCTAGGAGAAATGACCACTTTCCACAACCCAGAAAACCTGTGCCGACACAGGGCATGTCCACTTTGAGGCTCCCAGCACTGAGCCTGAAGAGGCGGTCCTCTGGTTCGATCCACACCCTTAGAAACGATTCTCTTCTCAGCTCAGAGGATAACCCAGTCTTCATCCACGCTAATTCTCCATGGCCTCAGACACAGGAGAAGCTACCCCCGGAAGCTGAGGGATTCTCTTACCCCTCTTGGGTGCTTACATGGGACCCATCTCAGGGCTGGAGACCACTGCAGCTGCAGAGGAAGGGATAGGGTGTTGAAGAAGCAACAGGGCACCTAGCTGTTCAGTAGCCCTCCTCGAATGGAGCTATGTAAGGCATGCCTGGGGAAGACAGGGCAAAACTGTCTCTATTAAAGGTGGTATTGTGCATTTTCCCCCGTGCCTGTCTTTTCTTTCTGCCTATATGGGTCCCAAAGGCAGTGAGGCCCACATGTGACACATAGACATATATGAGCTTTAAAAAAATCTCAAAAGAAAGAATTAAAAGGAACCTGTATCAGCTATCTACTACTGTGTAACAAATTACTACCGAAGTAAAGGCTTGAATCAACACATGATTTACATGATGTCTCTTTTTTTTTCTTTTCTTTCTTTCTTTTTTTTAAGAATCAAATCTGAGTATGGCTCAGCTGGAGTTTCCGTTTCCAGGATGCTTACAAGCTTAAGGCCAGGTGTCAGCTGGAACTGTGACCTCACTGTCAGTCTTAAACTCAACCTGGGGGGGGGGCACACTCTGTTAACAAATCAGTCCCTTGGGTTGTTGGGCTTCAGTGTTCTTCAGTGTTGACGATTGTTGGCTTGTGACTGGTCTGATGTCCTTGACTATTTCCAGTATAGTAACTTAGTTTAAAATTTTTAAAATTTGCATTTTACATTTATGTCAATGTGCATATGCATGCTACAGTGTTCAAGTGTGTGCGTGCTTGTGTGTGTGTGTTGTGTAGGGTCAGAGAACCTAAGGCCACATGGTGGAAAGAGAAAAATGACTTTTACAAGTTGTTCTTTGACCTATACACACATCACAACTCAGGTTTTCCACAGAGCCATTTCACTGGCCCTATGTACTTATTTTAGCAAACGCAGGAAGTGAGAAAGGAAAGAGCGGGCCAGTAAACTAGCCATGATAGTGCCTGCCTTTAATCCCAGCACTTGGGAGGCAGAGGCAGTCTGATCTCTATAAGGTCAAGGCCAGTTTGGTCTACATGGCAAGTACAAGGCCAGCCAGGGCTATATATTGAGACCCTGTCTCAATTAATTAAAAAAAAAAAAATTAAAGGCCTAGAGCTAAGGTTCAGCGGTTAGGAGGACCAGAACTCATAACTGTCCGTTCCAGGGGATCAGATAACTCTGACCTCTGAAGGCATCTGCACATGTGTGCATACTCACATACACATCATCAGAAATATTTTTTTTAAAGAATGAGTAGAAGGATGGAAATTACAATTATCTAATGTAATCATAGAAGTGACATCCCAACACATTTGCTATATCCTGCTTATTAGAAGCATGTCTCTGGTCCAGTCCACCTTTAGGGAAAGGTTATGTATTAGCATCAACATCAGGAGGAATTGTTGGAGCTATTTTTCCCTTTGTGATTCTCTGGCTCCTGTCTCTTTCAGCAAATCCTACTGGCATCCACCACCACAACCGGCTATTTCTCCTTTTGTGGTAATTAAAGAACAATCAAAGTCAGTAGTTTTTCCCTTTGAGAGGAGACCGAGGAGGTGAGAGAAACTTAGTTTATGTTATTTGTAATAGTTTGGTTTTTGGGGCAGGTGGTGGGTTTATGTATGTGAAATTATTTATGGAACCAATGTTAAATGATATTAACCTATCTCAGCTGGTAGAATGTTTACCTAATGCACACAAAGCCCTGTGTTCAATCTGTAGTACCACATAAACAAGATGTGATTGCCAATACATGTGACATCAGCACTGGGGGACAGAGGCAAAGGACTGGACAGAATGAGTCCCTAAGCAACCAAGGCTACATGAGACCCAGCCTCAACAAAGAAAAAAAGGTTGGGAGTTAGAGATTCTCTAAGTTGTTATGAGGAGATACATGGCCAAGGCAACTTTTCAAATAAAGCATTTAATTGGGGCTTCCTTACAGTTTGAGAGAGTGAGTCCATGATCATGGCAGGGATCTTGGTGGCAGGGAGGCATGGTGCTAGAGCTGGAGCAGTAGCTGAGAGTTTCCATAATCTGTAAATTTCAGGAAGAGAGAGAGAGAGAGAGAGAGAGAGAGAGAGAGAGAGAGAGAGAGAGAGAGAGAGAGAGAGAGAGAGAGAGAGAGAGAGGCCTGCCTTGGCAATGAAACCTCAAAGCCCACCTTAAAGACAGGCAGCCACACCTCCTCCAACAAGGCCACATCCTCTCCAGCAGGGCTGCACCTCCCAATCCTTCCCGAACAGTCCCATTATCTTGGAATAAAACAAAAATTTAACAACAAATTAATCAGGCTGATGAAATGGCTCATCAGGTACCTTGAGTTCAGCCCCTAGGACCCACACTGTAGAAGGGAGCTGATCCCCACTGGCTGTCCTCTGAATTCATGAATCCCAACTCCTCGGCTTGTTCATTCTGTAATTCCCAAAATGTTTAAACATGAGTAAAAAAACAGGCTGACAATCCTGTAGAAAAGAAAGTATGTAAATGGCATCTAAAAATTCTTCCTTAATGTTTTGGGTGGGGTAAGCATACCCAGAATGTTAAAGAGCACACACAAATACAAGTAAACTGAAGAGACTGCTGTGGTGATGCATTGTGTATCTAATAAAGTTCACCTGAAGATCAGAGGACAGAGCCAGCCACAGAGTTAGCCACAGAGGTCAGGGAGTGGTGACCCACACCTTTAATCCTAGCTCTGAGAAAGTTGAACTAGGAAGTGAGATCGCTGGGAAGAGACAGAGGAGGCAACGGCTCAGCCCTTCGCCTGCAACCTGGTTCCCTTTTGGCATCAGTCTGAGGATTCCTAAGGAGTTTGCTACATGAGAAGTGACTGTGGCTTGTTTCTCTGTCTCTCTGATATTTCATCTTTTCCCCAATATTTGGCTCCGGATTTTTTTAAATTATAATACAAAGTAGGATTTGTGCAGTAAACTGCATAAACTTAAAACTGAAAAGGACGCTTGAACATCTTTTCAGAATGTTTTTATTTTTTTGAGATGGGGTCTGTGGGGAAGTAAGTTCCAGGACAGCCAGAACTGTTACACTGAAAACTCTGTCTCAAAACAAAAATGAAAACAAAAATAAACACAAAAAACAAACAAAGACTGGAAGAGTTGGCTCTGTCTTTGAAAATATCCCCACAGGGTCTCTCTAAGAAATCTTCAACTCAAAGCCCTGTGCATCAGCCTCCTGAGTGCTGGGATTACAGGCATGCACCAACCACACCTATAATCTCAGCAGTAGGTGGGATTATAGCAGGTCTCATGTACCTACTTGTATTTATTGTTCTATTTCTTCTTTACACACAGGGAAATTGATTACATTCTGTGTTCTTCACATCTTGTAGGAGGTAATCTGTGGGGATTAATTTTATGCACCAATTTAACTGGGCCACAGGGTATCCATTTACTTAATCAGGACTGTTCTAAGTGTTCTGTCAGAGTGTTTTGGGACATTAGTAGAGGAGTAAAGCATCTCCCTATCTTCTGTGGGAAGGTTGGCCATATTCAGTCAGTCAAAGGACTGAACAGAACACAAAGGCTAATTGTCCCGTAGGTGTGAGGGAATTCTTATAGCCTGATGGCTGTTGAACTGGCACCTCAGCCCCACCCATCCTTCTCTTACTCAGACATGGCTCTGGCTGAGTCTTGGGCCTAAGCCTAATGGTTTTTGTACCAGCACTATCTCATCAGCTCTCCTACTTTGCAAGCATCAGAACCTGATGTGGGAATGCCTTTCTGTATGCTGTGAATCTCAATCTTTAAATAAAGGAGCTGTTTTGGGCCATGACAGGCACCATAGAAAAAGGAGGAGAAATCAGAGCATAGGTAGGAGAAGCAGGGCTGAGTCAGGCAGACCGAGCTAAAGCCCAAAGGAGCAACATGTAAGGAACACAGGTGAGCCATGGGCCACGTAGCAGACAGATTAATAGAAATGGGTTGATTTAAGATGTTAAGAGCAAGCTAGCAATGTTCCTGAGCCATAGACCAAACAGCATAAAGTTAATATGAGCACCTGAGTCATTTCTGGGGACTTGAGTGGCGGGCTGCTAAGGGGTCTCGGGCACAGGTCTGTGGGTCTGGGCCTCTGGCCGCCCGGGACTGAGAAACCTCAATGCAACAAGAACCTGCACAGGAACCAAATGAATCATTTACCTTCCCAGTGTCTGTCAAGTCACCCTGCTGAGCAGAGGACCTGACAGCACCATACCTGTGGCTGAATTGCAGAAGCAGCAGGCCCCTGTGTCTGACCCAGGAGTCAGAGGCTTGAAAGAAGACAAGAAAACACAGAGTCCTTGTAGGCACAGCTGCTACTCAATGGTACAATTGTATAAATACAGTGTGATTAATTTGCTCATTTTATTGACAATATATATTTGAATTATTTCCATTTGTGCCCATTACAAATGCTGCCAGATATATATGAGAAATAATGTAATATTGTTAACATCTATCAAAAAGTTATTTTTATTCATGTATATGTATGTACATGGGCTTGTCCTTATGTGTACCACATGTGTGCTGAGCCCACACAAATCTTGGTTTTAAGAGCAGCAAATGCTCATACCTCCGAGCCATCTCTCTGGCCCCCAAACATCTATCTTCTTTGTTAGATATTATCTATTTTCCAAGGAGATTGATTGTAGTTTAATTTTCCTTATTTAATAAAGTTCAGGGTACCCTGCACTGGAAATGGGGTTTTCTATGTGCCCTGTATGTTTTCCTAACCTGGAGTTGCTCATCCCTTTTCATATACTGCCTCCAACTCCATAGAGCCCAGTGTTCTACCTTTGGATAAGGCCCTGGGCACAGGAATCTTACAGGCTGGGGCATTTCTGACGATAGCATACCTTCTTCTTGGTGTACAGGCCCATTGAGAAGCAAAAGAAGCAGCCATATAACTTCTAACTTGGGATTCTCATGGCACCTACTCGTACTTTCTCCAGGAAACTTTTCAGAATCATCTGCAGCCGTTTTCTGGAAACATGTAGAACATCTAGAACAGGCAGAACAGGCAGTTCCATCTCACAGGACTTCTCAGGTAGCCAAGATGCTCGGAGTCTGGAACTGTGAAGAATGTTGGCAAGAACAGGAAACCACAGTTCTTTTTGTGTGTTGTTCTCACAGTAAGCTGTGGGTGCAGCTTTGGAAGCAGCTTAGGGCAGTAACTTGCTCATCTTATATATCCAGGAAATATGTTAAAAGGAGTTGGTAACTAGAAAAATGGCCCCAGACTGTGAACTGTTAGCAACTAGTCTGTGTTGTTTCTCACCAAGAGATGGATGGCAAGTGAAAGGATTTCAGGAGACAAAAGGAAACAAAGCCAACACAAACCAAGGCTGTAAAATAAACACGAGAAATAGGTATAGGGGGAGCTATGGGAAACTGATGTCTTTCCAAGAGGCAGAGACCACTACCTCAAAGCTTTTAGGTCCCATCTGGAATGTGAATGTGAGTATATATTGTTAGATCTGATATTTCAAAAGAAGACTGGAAATCAGAATCCTTTGCAAAGAAATAGAACGAGGGACACACAGATAGGAAGAATATTTATAAAAGCCTCTGAATGTTATCCTTCTGCAGGCTACTTTTGCCTGGCATAGTGGCCCGCCAGACTACTTTGGAAACGCTGTCCATTGGCTTGGAAAAGAGCAGATATGGAATACATGAACAGAGTTTATGGAAAGGTAGCAGTGGGGGCTGAGTAGGATGGTATTAGAATGAAAAGTTCTCAATGTCCTCTTTAGAGGTCAGAATTTTCTCAACAGTAGGGAGCGCACGTACCACCCAAAACACTGATAAAAGTTTGAGAAGCTCTGCTGGAGACATTGGGGAAGCCCTGGGCCCTCCGAAGCAAGGCAAAGACGCCAGGAAAACAATAGCAGAACGGTCGGGATTCAGGCTAAGGGACATAAAGATACAAGAAGAGTTGGGACTCGGAGACTCTTCAAAAAGACCACATTTTATCGAAGACAAGCGAGCTCTCACTGGTCCAAGCCCTGTCCCCACTAGTTAGGTTGGAAGGACAGAACCTGTGTTCTGGACTGCTCGTTCGGCACTTTGTATGTAAGAGCTGAGAAATTCACGCACTTACAGGTGGGCCTGTGTCAAAATCCCAAAACCCTTCCTTGGCTGAGCCTCTTGCCCACGTGCTCTGTGTAGACGCCCACAGTCTGTAGGGTGGGTCGAGGCGCATCCCGCTGCCATGGCGACCGCCTCCTTGGAGACCAAGAGCAGAAGCTCCTGTCCCCGGGGGCGCCCGCGTAGGCCCCCTCCCCCCACTCCCACGCTGCAGGTCTTCTTTGTTCTCATGTTTATCTGGATAGTGTGGGCAAAGAAGACACCGAAATCCAGATCCAGTCGAGTGGGAAGGATGATGCCTTAGCTCTTATAACAAAACTGCCGCGGCTCGGAAGCCTCGCAGGGAAGGCCGCTCTGGTCGGCTTCCACCAGCAGTTCCCAGGGCCCTCCCGCTTCACTGCAAAAGCTCCAGCCGCTGGGATGACGCCGACGCGTGGGGCGCAGCCTCCGCGCCCACGTGACATGGAAGCTCGTCGCTCATTGGTGGCTCTCAGAGCCAGCTCATTGGTCTGAAGTGCCGTAGCCCCGCCCCTCAAGCCAATGAAGGAGGAGAGGGCGTGGCGCGGGGCTGCTGCGGCGCGGGGCTCTTGCTCGCGCTCTGTAGAGCCTGCTTCGCCGCTGCCGCTGTCTCCGCGGTCCTCCTTTGCCCGCCCGGCCGCGGGGCTCGCCCGCAAGGTGAGGTGGGACCTCCCGACTCCACGTAGCGCACCAGAGTCGGCTTTCGGGCCTGAGATCCTCCTCTGTGCTGGAGCTGGAGACCCTGCGGGAAACTCTGTAGAAGCGGGATGGGGTGGGGGATGTGGGGTCCTGGGCACAAATGACGGTTAGCTGTTGTGGTACCAGTGACATCTGAGAGCGGGGGGCGTAAATGGGGCTGGCGTCCCCTTTCCACCTGATCCCCAAGTCTCTGTGTGACCTTGGAAGAGTAGCTACTGAGCCTCCGGTGCCTGGGCACGATCCTGAGGAGGATGTTGATGTTGGGAGTGTCGGCTCTGGAGACTCCTGCGTCAGCCGGGCGAGCTCAGAGCGCAGGGCATTATCTCAGACAGATAGAGCCCTGGCCTCGCATTTGTTATGGGAACGTCTGAGGCCCGTCCTGCTGCTCTTGTCCCCTAAGAAGACAATCATAGTGGGGTGGGGAGTGCCACACCCACAGCGATGGCGGTAAGAAATGACCCAGGGCCAGATCCAGGGCCTCCCCAGTGTCTCAGAAATGGTTTGAAATCAGGTCCTGGACCAGTGCTCTTGATAGTGAACAGGGCTCCATTGGACAGTTTGAGTCTTTCCTTTTTAATCTTGGCTGTGGGATGCGGAGATGGGGTATTGCTCTGCATCAGGGAGCTTTGGTGGGGGCGGGGTGTGGGTGGGTGGGTGGTGGGTGGGAAGGAGATCAGGAGCAACTGTCACCCACTGGCCTCTGCTTCTTGAGTGAAACAGTCATTCTAGAGGCTGGTGGAATCCAAACACCCTCTTCTGACTGAGGGCAAGGGGAATGTGGGAAAAGGATGTTGGGCAGAGGAGGGCAGCACTTGTTGGTAGACAGGAAGCATGGTAACACCCTTTTTACAGATCAGCCTTTCCCTCCACTGCTTGCAAGAGAAAACAAAACATCCATACTGTCCTTGCATCTTTGGGGAAAGAAGATTTGAAGATAGGTCAAAGCTGAGCTGAGGAAAGATTGCTTCTGCATTTGGCCTTCATACGGCCCTATCTGAGACTCCAGTGGGTGTTATTTTTAAGAGGAGGCAGTGTAGGTGCTTCTACTGGGCTGGTTGAGCTGTGATTGGGTCCCAGGATGGGTGTTAAGGGAGGAAGTAGTAGGAAGAATAGAAGGTTGTTTTCTGGTCTGGAATAGAGAAAGGCCTTTATTAGGTTGAGAATGGTGGTTGAGAAGTGATTGAGAAAGGAGGCTCTAAAAGGTTTGGGATGTGCTCGAAACTACACAGCACAGGTTAAGCTGAAATGGGCTTTGTGAACCTTTGGGCTTGGGGCCAGCCTCTGGATGAAGATGTATGTGTGCAGGAGGAAAAGAGTCTCAGTTTGAGAGTTCCACTTTGTCATGGATAGACCCTCTTTGGCTCTTAGCTTGGAGATTGAGCACAGGGCAGCCGGGAGTTGTAGTCAGGACTGGATTTAGGTAAGGCCGTATGGAGCTAAGGACTCTGAGTTTTTCTGTAACCATCCAGCTGTTTACCCACATGCTAGTTCTTTGGAAAGGTAGCCTCAAATGAGCCTTCTTTTGCCTAGCTTTTCTGTTACTCGTTTCCCTAAGAGCATCTGAAAGCATCCCTCAAGGCCTCAGCTGTCCAGGATATCACTCCTGATTTGTATGTTTTTTGTTTTTATTTATTTATTTAGAGATGTTGTTTCATATAGCTCAGGCTGCCCTCAAGATCACTACGTAGCCAAAGCTAACCTTGAAACAAAGATAACCTCCTGCCTTTCCTTCTCCAGTTTGCCTGCTGCCATACCTAGTTTTCATTCCTCTCCTGACTTGTGGACAGCCGTCTGAGGTCAGGGACATCAGCTCTGCCAGATGAGGGGCTACAGCAGGAAAGGCTTAGCAGCCTTCTCCATAGTCTCCTGGGATCCCTGCTGCCCAGGGAATGGAAGAGGGGAAGAAAGGAAGGAAAGAGATGCCCCCTTTAACCTTTTAGCTAATTTCGGAGAAGTTGAATTCCCTGTGGGACTTCCAGGAGTGACCGGAAGTGCTTGTTTTCTGGTGAAATTGCCTTTGCTCTAGGAACCAGGCCCTAAGAGCTTTGTTCTTGCAGTGGTTGGAGGTTGAGGTGGGAGAGTAGGGGGTGAGGGCATTTTCACAGTGTTTTAGGCACAGCTGCACCAAGCCCTGGGAAGAACAGGCCACTCTTCACACTCTAGCTGAGGCATAAAATGTCTCGTCTATGCAGCTAGCAAGGGCAGATTCTGAATTTGATTGAATGTTGTCCCTAGAGGTCTGTGTGATTTGGATGACAGTGGGATGGTGGCTAGGTGGTACAGCTAGAGGCAGGACAAAAGTAGGGGTTGTGAGGTGGCCTAGCAATTCCCTGTGGACAGACTACAGTGGGGGAGGCCCAGTGGCCTCTTTTCCTGCTTCTAATGAAGGATTTGTGTGGATGAGTATAGCTCCCATGGGGCAGCCACTGGCAAGTTGTCTATTGTGAAAGGAGGTTTGTTTTTTCCAGGCTCTTGTGGGTCCCTGCAGTTACTTGTCAAACGGTTCCTAGGGTTGCAGGCAGTTCCTGGGTGATGGCTCTCCTTCAAGTTCTGGCCATTGCAGGAAGTGAAGATCTTGCTCATCTCACAGTCGGCTGGGTAGGGAACCAACTGACTGTCATAACCCTTCACAAGGGTAGAAGGAAACCTCAGTTGGGAGGAGGTTGCTGTTCAGAGCAAGAGTTGCTTAAGAGATTAGGGTGAGAAGGGCCTGAGAGTCACTGGCCCTGTTGACACCATATCTGTTCTTGGTGGGGCTTTCCCTCGAGATGTCATTTGACAAATGCAAACTGAGTTTACCTTCCTTTCTGGTGCTCTGATGGATGCTAGAGATGCTTGGAAAGCTATAACCACTGCTCTTTATGGTAGGAAAGATTGAAAACAAGTGATCAGAGAGCAAGGGGAGAAACTATTATGCCTAGCCTGGCATTTGGAGTGGATGTGTATTGCTTTCCTAAAAAGAAGATGCGGGGATTGCGGCTGAGCTTAGGTGTAGAGGGAATTGGGGAATTCTTGGCTGAAGGCTGGGCAAAGGTAGACTGGGACCACTCCAGGTCAGATTGTTTTAATAAAAGGGCTCATCTCTAGGCAGTGTCTTGAGATATGGGAGGATCTTACAGACAATAGACTGTGGCTGTCCCAAGGCTGCAGAAACGCGTCTGGAACAGCCACTGCAAGGAAACCGACCAGATACCCTGGTCATTTATCACAGCCTGATCCTACCACTTTAGGAAGTGACTGGAATATTAATAGGAGGCAACTCTTAGAAAGCTAGGCTACCTGGAGGCAAGCTGACTACAAGCCACCCTCACGACAGGTGAGTAGGGCATATCTTGCCTCTCTTCATTCCAGGGCTTGAGGACCAGCTTCTGTGAGGGGGGGTTGATGGTGACTATGCCTGTCCGTCTGCTTTTGTATTCCAGAGTCTGGAATCTTGGACTTCCATTCATTTCTCCAGGCCTCCTTCTACCAGGGCTGTCCTGAGACCACTCTGAACACCCTAGCCATGCTGGGAGTCTAGGTGGATTTGTCTGGCAATAGGCAGTAGGGAAGAAAGAAAGGCCAACTTCATTCCCAGGGGTTCTCAGGATTGCTTAGTACTCAAGAGTTTAAGCCCTGGACAAGCCCAGCCACTGACTATAATGCTACCCTGTGGTTTCATTCTCTGGACTGTCCAAAGTCATTCCTGGGTCACTTATCTCTAAACACATCAGTGTGCTTCTCTGAAAAATATGGGCATACATTTATAGTACAATTTTATTACTTCACTGAATAAAATCAGTATTTTAGACTGGATTTGATGTCGCTGAGGAGGTCAGAAGAGGATCCGTCCCCTGGTTTTGAGCTGTTTTGTTTGCTTGTTTGTTTTGTTTTGTTTTGTTTTTTGGTTTTGCTGTTGGTGCTGGGAGCTGAACCCAAATCCTCTATAAGAGCAACAAGTGCTCTTATCCATTGTTCCAGCCCTTCTTATACCTTTTAATTGAATTAATGTATGCAGTGATGGGGCCTTGCCACATGTAAAGCAGGCACTCTACTACTGAGTTACATCTCCAGGTTTCCAAATGTTTGTCTCTCTTTCTTAATAGCATTTCGCTATGTAGACCAGGCTGGCCTCAGACAGAGTACTGGCCTCTGCCTTCTAAGCACCAAGATTAAAGCCAGACAACCACATTTCAAATGTCCACCCTCCTAGATTTATTTCATTTTTAATTTTATGTATGTGTCTCTGTAGGGGTATGTATTTGTGAATGTGGGTGCCAGGGGAGACCAGAGAAGGTTTCAGATCCCCTGGAACTGGAGTTACTGGTAGCTGTGAGCTGTCTGACATGGGTTCTAGAGCTCAAATTCAGGTCCTCTGAAAAAGCAGAACATTTAACTGCTGAGCTATTCAGCACCCCCAATGTCTTCTTTTAATCGGGAGCTAGAAATCCCTTCCATTATTTCCTATAGCCGATGAAGTGGAAAGGGTCAGTTTCCTTGTAGAATTTTTCTGCCTTCTTGGTGCCTTATGTGTGTGTTAATCTAACATAAGATGGTAGATAAACATTTTAGATTGTGTAGGCCATATGGTTCCTGTCACAACAGTTCAAAGGAGTTTGTTGTAGTGCAAAAGCCATTACCAATGAACAAGAGGGACTGGGACCCAGTGAGACTTTATTTGCAAACAAACAGAAGCAGGCTGTGGCCCAATTTCATAACTAGAACAGCGCCACCCCCCCACCCCCCAGTTTGAAAAGAAACAGGTCAGTTGTCCTGTGGCTTATGCTGCCTTCTGGATGGTCTCATTGTGTGCTCACAGTTATTTAATTTGTCCCACAATCCCATGTTTTTAGTGTTAAGGAGTTGGACGTAGAGGCTCAGTTAGGTCTAAGCATCTTCATGAGTCATTCTTTGTCAGAGATGCTGTGACCCCGTGCAGGCTGTCTTACACCAGGAGGCATGAATGTGCTGGTTGTCCCCACAGTGAGTGAGAGGAGATGGTATATCTCCCTATTACAATATTGTGTCACTTTCCCTTAGGGTCACTAGGTCGGTCACCTGTTAGTATCACCTGGGCATCTGTGAACTGTCTTGTGGTTCAGCATCTTGAGTGTCCTTGCCTCTGGCATTTGTTTCTTTAGAAGTGCAGAATGACCTAGAATTTGATCCTTTGTTATTAGTAGGAAGCTGCCTATAAAGAAGGCAGTTCACTTACAAGATATTGGCTGAATTATTTCTTTTTAATTGCCTGTTTCCATAGCAGAGAGTTGAGCGCTGCTGCCCTTGGTGGTGACACATGAGCATTTGGGTTTGTTGTGATTGCTTTCTACCTTTTCTTGTAATCTCTGTACGTGTGCTGGTTTAGTGAGTTGCATCTATTCTACCAGATGCCCTCACTGTTTTTTTGATGGTTAAGTGAGCTCCACCCTACCCCTCAGAGGCTTCCTAAGAATGCCTCATGGTATTCTTTTATTTTATTATATATGCTTATTTGTGTGTGTGTGTGTGTGTGTGTGTGTGTGTGTGTGTGTGTGTGTGTGCACTTGCACATGCACTAGCCTGTAACAAGAGCCTCAATGGTCTATATTATTAAGGGGGAAACAGACTCACTTATACAGGATAAGGTAAATCCAGTTGCAGAGTCCTTGGAGAGCTAGGAACCGATCATATGCTGCCACTTCTTGCCACCTGACACCACTAGAGAGAGTAGTGCATGCCCCTCCTCAGATTTAACCAGAACCAACAAAGAGGCCACACCCAAAAAGCTGATCTTCCAGCCATTGGTGGAACAAATACTACGCTGGTGAGCAGATGTATGGAGGCCAGAGGAGAGGTGCAGGAGCTGTTTTCCTTTTGGCATGTAGGTCCTTCAGATGGAATTCAGGTCATCAGGCTTGGCAGCAAGTACCTTTACCTGCTGGTCCTTCTCGTCGGCTCCTTACACTTAACTTACTTTCACACTGAGGCAGCCCTTGGGTTGCTGAATCAAATTAGATTCTAAATATCAGCTCAGAAAGGAGCACACCCCTCTGTAGAACTCTGCTCTGGATGTGGCCTTGACTGACTCTCAGAATATGAACGTAGTATGAGGTTTCTGGCCTGGAATTTCGGGCCTAGCCTCAAAGTTTGGACCGGCAGACCCGCAGACCTGCAGTCCTGCAGTCCCACAGAGACACACAGATGCTTACATCAATTTTAGGCTGATCAGCCTAAGGCCTAGGCTAGCTAACTCTTGCTTTTAAACTAATCTATGATTCTTATCCTGTTCAATCATGCAGCTCTGTTCCTTTTCTCAGATCTGCATAGTTGTCCTCTACATCTTCTGGCTTGTCTGGCAACATCTGTTCGCCAAGTTTCTAGAGTAGTCTTAGTCTGATAGGCCCGCCCACACTTCCTGCCTGCCTTTGGCCAATCAGTACTTTTTATTGAACTCATAGGTGGGACAGTTATTTACAATGTTACATCATGAGCCCACTACATATGAATATGATGTCTTATGCAGTTATCTTTTTGCCCACTTCTAAGCCTATTGTTGACTATCTGATCCACTTGAACTGGGTGTGTACCTAAGTAATATAATCTTTTGGGCTGCCCTTTGGGGTCAGCAATACCAGAAATAGCTTCTGAAAAATTCCAGTAAAGCCCCCTTTTTTTTCTGAGCTGTCTTTCCTGCCAGCCTGTTGGACATATGAATCTTGTGTTGGCACTTTGGCAACTGAAGCTAGCTGGTCATAGGGTATTAGGCAGGGCTGGGTTGAAGGGTGTGTGTGTGTGTGTGTGTGTGTGTGTGTGTGTACATGTGCTAGAAGGGTCAGACAGATGTCCCTGTATTTTCTAAAGCAACAGGGTTTAAGTCTTTCCCTGATGGAGTCCTCTGATCGCCACCAACCATGGACTAATGGTGGTCCTGACCCCTGCCTTCCTTATTCCTCATCCTTCAGGTTCCTGCCGCTGTCTCTGGAGCATGGCAGGCTGCTGAGCTTGAGTGGTAGTGTCAAGTGGGAGCTGTGTGTTTCGCCCAGTGGCAGGGAAGGTGTCCATGGCTGCAGCCAACAGAGGTAAGTGCTTTCCTGGGTCTGTAAGTTTGCGTGAGGTATTGATGTGGCCCCTGGCAGATGGAGTATTGTTGCATATTAGATTTGTTTCATTCCTGAATGGTATGTGTCAGTGCTGTGCAGAATATTCCAGTGCTTGTCCTGGGTCCAGGGTATCACCCAAGCCATAGCAGGGACCCCTACTTGTTCTTTGGTTTGCCGTTTTGTGGAAGTATATGCGTGTGTCCCCATGTGTCAGTCCCTCTGACACTATAGCAGTCTTAGAGGACATGTAGGTCTGGGGTGAACATCATAGACCTGGATCAGGACCTCAGCATAAATCTGGAAGGCTTTTAGGCAAAGGGAACCTGGTAAGATTTGAGAATCAGGTTCATGAGGGCTTAACAGGGACAGTGGCTGTGTCTCACTGGCTTAGGGCATCTGCTGAGTGTTTGAGAACCTAGGCTAATGCTAGTCTAGGCTCTCCCACCAAAATGACTCTGAATCAGACTCTTGAGAGGCCTGGGGCCTTGCTGGAGGGTCACAGAGAACTGGAGTCATGTCCTTCATTTTCCATAGGCTGAATGTCCAGGCTCTTGGCTATCACCCAGCCACTCAGTACGTCTTAATTCTTGCCCTTTCTGGCCTTTGGACTCCCAAAACATCACAGTGATAGCTAATATCTCTCATGCTAGCTAGAGGAGGGAATAGTGTGGGGTGGACTGGGAGGCTTCTCAGCTTCTTAGCTGCTAGTGGTCATTGCTCCTGAGTGACAGTTATAGTTTCTTCTAAATAGCCAGCTGTTTTGTTTGTTTTTCAAAAGTGTGGTTCTTGACACCTCATTTCTTCCATTGCAGGTAGATTCCCCACCTAAGGTTCTTATCGCTGTATGTACCCCAGGTTGATTGGGGTTATCAGGAGTCTCAGGCTGGGCCTGTCTCTTACTCTTAACAAACCTGGAAGGGACAGTGTCAGTGGGGCTGGGGAGATGACTTGGGTTGAGTGTTCAGCCCATATCAGGCAGCTCAGAGTCATCTGTAAATCTAGTTTAGGGTATTGGTGCCTTTGTTGTTTGGATTTTTTTTTTTTTTTTTTTTTTTTTTTTTTTTAAGAGTCTCACTATGTAGTGCTGGCTGGTCTTGAACTCACAGAGATTCATCTGTCTTTGCCTCCCAGAGGATTAAAGGTCTGTGCCACTACACCTGGCAAATCCAGTGCCTTTTTGTTTTGCACATTATGCACATAAGCTCAGACAGACAGACAGACAGACAGACACACACACACACACACAAATTTTAAAATATGCCAGAGATGGAGAGTGTGGTACTGTGGAGGGTCCATTTCTTCACTGCATGATGGTAGGCAAGGTGCCAGCCTCTTTCTTTCCAAGTAAGGTGTAGTAGTCCCTGAATATTTCTTATGTTTATACTGGGGAAGCACACATTTGTGGGAAGACTATAGAGGGAGGTGTGGGGAGTGCTCAAGCCTCAAGATTAACAGTATCTACTTGAAAGGGGCCTCATCAGTGTGTGCTGGGTAATGTCAAGAGCAGTCTGGCATGGGGAGGGAATGAGGTGGTAAGGGAATCCAGCAGCCCCTGGAGCCTTCTCCTCCTCTTCCTAGGCAATAAGCCCAGAGTCCGAAGTATTCGCTTTGCAGCAGGCCATGATGCAGAAGGCTCCCAGAGCCATGTGCACTTTGATGAAAAGCTGCATGACTCAGTGGTTATGGTTACTCAGGAGAGTGACAACAGCTTCCTAGTCAAGGTATGTAAACTCTGTCCCATCAGCCTCACTCCATCTTCCTCTTTCCTGGCTTCTAGAAGCCATCCTATCCATGTACCCCCTTCCACAGCTGGCTTCACAGGCACATCTTTGCCTCTCTTGAGCCTTGGTTTCTTCATCTGTAAAATAGGAGGTAAGGAAATCAGTATGTGATTTAAACAAAGGCCGTTTGACTCAAGGCTACTCTCAGTGGCCTAATGAAGACAGGAGCTGTAGAAGGCTGGTTGGAGGCAGTGGTGTCATGGCCTGATGAGGTCTCGTATGCTGTCCTGGTTCTGGGGCCTTGGGCAGTTTGCCCCCATTTATCTCCTCCCTCTTTCCCTCCCTTCCTTCCACCCTCCCTCCGTTGTGGAGCAGGTGTGCTAGGGTTACATATGGAGGTCAGAAGACAACGTGTGAGTCTGTTCTCTCCTCCGCTTTGTGGGTTTCAAGGCTCGAACCCTGGTCATCATGCTAGGCTGCTGAGCCATCGCACTAGCTGCCTCTTCACAGCCTGCAAATGTGAGAATGAAAGGATGTCTGTGTGTGATGTCGCTAATTAGGGTGATGATAAGGTGTCAGTTTTTACTCAGCCAGGTTTGGCTCTTTGTAGTGGTATTAACTGTATCGCATGAACCTAGGGCCTTGTGCATGCTAAACACACTACTACTGAGCTGTGTCAGCCTTGCCCTGAATCTTCTATTTAGTGGAGCCTTTTTATGCATGGACAGACTTCACATACCCAGCAGTATGGCTCCTTCAATTCCTTGGACACTTTTAGGTTCCACAGTCACCAGGAAAAGGCAGGAAGGAATTGTTAGAGGAGCTGGGTTGGGGAAAATGGGGATTTAGGCCTTCAGAGTAGCCAGTAAGACAGGGTCCCAGAGTTGAGCAGTACTGAGAGGTCAGAGGGTTGGCCCATGGCAACTAGCCCAACAGGCTTGCTGCCCTTCTCAGAGTGGTTCCAGGTTCGTATTTATTCTGTCCAATTCTAAAGTCTTTATTCTATCTTCTGCAGCTGATGGTTCCCAGGGAAATAAAGAAAATAAAGGTTCTAAAATAGTTAACAGGAAAGTTAAATGCAGTCATAGTCATACTATTGGAAGTGACCCTGGTGAATATCTTTGCATTTTTTTTTAAAAAGCTTTGTTTCCAAAAGCTAGTATCACAGCGGGCATGGTGGTTTTTGCTTGTTTCTGTTTGCAAACTGTTTCCTGCCTGCTAGGAAATAATTTTCAATGAGATCTCACCCCCATCTGGTATTTGGCATATGTCATGGCTGCGTCTGTGTCCCTGGTTGTTTCCATTCCTGCTATAAATTGGGTGTTGATAAGCATTGTCCTAAACATCTCTGTATTTCACTGGCAAATTCTACAAGTGCCACAGCTGGGCCCCAGGTCACAGCAGACAAGTATAGCCAGGAAGTCTTTCAAATGTCTCTTTAATGATTACTGTGTGTGCACACCATAGTGCATGTGCTGTAGTGTACCTGGAGAGGTTAAGGGACAACTTTGGAGTCAGTTCTCTCCTTTCACAGTGTACTGAGCTCAGGTCCAAGGCCTGTGTGGCAGGTGCCTCTGTCCACTGAGTCATCCTCCCAGCTCCCAGAAAGTCTTTTTTATTTTTTTGGTAACCTTTTACATTTATTTATTTTTGAGGTGAGGTGTACCATAGCATGCATGTTGAAGTCAGAGGACAACTTGTAAGACTCTTCTACTGGGTTCTGGGGCCAGATTCAGGTTGTCAGGTCAGTGGCGAGCACCCTTTAACCCAGTGCCAGCTCACTAGACCTGAAAACTTTTTGAGGGCCATCAACATGGCATGGCATGTTAGGTACTTGCCCAGCCTGACTACCTAAGTTTGGTCCCTGGAACCTACATGGTGGAAGGATCGAGCCAACTCCTGCAAATTCTGATCTCCACAGAACTGTAGCATGTGTGTTAAGCCCAAACCCTCACCCCCAATAAATAAGTGAACAGCAAAAACTCAAATTAAAAAATATGTTATTTTGTTTTGTTTTTTGAGACAGGGTCGAATGTACTCCAAGTTGTCCTTGAACTGGCTGTGTAGCCAAAGATGACCTTGGACTGCTGGTCTTTCTGCCCCCACCTCTAGAGTGCTTGGGTTACAGGTGTGCCCTACCATGCCTGATTTGATTTGGTGCTGGGGATCAAACCTGGGGCCATGCATGCTAGACAGGCACTCTACCAACTGAACTAAATACCCATCTCTTTGTTTTGAGAATGTAGCTGGAATGCCCTAAAACTGATTAGGTAGCCCAGACTGGTCTCAAACTTGTGACAATCCTGCTGCCTCAGCCTCCTGAGTGCTGGGAGTTGTGAGCTACTGTGCCTGGCTTAGAAAGCTTTCAGAATGCCACACTGCTCAGCAGCCATTTCAGCTTGTGACCCTTCACACCAAAAATTTCCCAAGGCATCTGTCCCAGAGAGACAGCACTGGTTGGCCAAGCAGTGTATCTGGACAACAGAAATTGCTTGGGCCACGAGCAGAGGTCACTGGTCACATGATGCCTTTGAATGGTCAGGTAGGCAGGCATCCATTACCATGTGTCAGCAGAAGGATCACAGGCTCAGTAGTTAATATTTGGCTTGTGGCCTGCTGTGGACTTCCACAGCTGGTTTATTGTGGGGTTTTTTTTTTTTTTTTTTTTGGCTCTTGGGATCAAAACCAGGGTTTCACACGTGTTGAGTACATAGTCTACCACTGAGTTTACTTCAAACCCTAGTGACCATTCCTCCAGTTCTGTCTTCTTCCCAATCCTATGCTATCAAGTAATGAAAGCACCAGTGTCCCTGACACTGGTTGTTGGATCTGGACAGGGTCTGGATGTTAAGCTTCCCCTCCCTGGCACTGTCTGGTTTCTTATTGTGTACCATACAGGGTAGGAGTGACCAAGAGGTCTAGAAGGACTTTTCTATAGCTCACAATTTGACCTCTAGGCACTCATTTCCTGACTCCCATATTCTTATCTATAAAACCAACTGCTGAGGGCTGTGGGGCCTCTGAGGCAGAAGCTGGGGATGGTGCTGGCCTTAAGGGGAAGGAATTCTGATAAGAGGCCTGGAGTTGGGCTCCCAGGAAGCAGATGCTGGGGCCCTCCAGGAGCATAGGCAGCATCCCCTGATGTCCTAGGAGATGCAGCAGTGATGATGCCTATCTCCTTCCCTCTTGTTGCTGTAGGTTGGCTTCCTGAAGATCCTGCACAGGTATGAGATTACCTTCACTCTGCCTCCAGTGCGCAGGCTGAGCAAAGACATCCGTGAGACCCCTGTCCACAGCTTGCACCTCAAGCTCCTCAGTGTCACTCCCATCCCTGAAGGTAGGTCCTCTCCTGGCCTGGCCTTCCCCATGAGGGACTGCTGTAAGTGCAATGAGAACATGAGGTTCTTTGACCTTTCCCTAGGTAGGGTGAATGGGCAGCTCGGCAAAAGCCAGGGGAATGGCACGCCTTGAGTTTACAGTGTGGGAGCACAGTAGTCTCAGTCTCACACCTCCATTTTTGGACAGAGAAGCCTGCCCCATTAACACACACTGCAGGTCTGCACCTGCTCACTGTCTGATAGTACCCTTAGTAGAGAAGTCCCAGAGATGGGAGCCACCCAGAATTGACTTTGGGCCCCCAGCCTTCCTTCTAATCTTCCTGGATAAAAAGGCTGGAGCAGTATGAACTGATGGCTAATGCCTAGCACCTACTAATTCCAGGCCTTGGGGTCCAGGCTGCTTCTCCAGCTGACTTCTGGTCCTGTCCAGCTCCTGATCCCCAACCTGGCAGAGACTAGACTGTCGGTTTCAGAGTATGCTGCTTAATTCAACTTGAGTTTCATGGTCCCACCACTGCTGCTTCCCAACAGCTTGCAGGAAGTCCCTTCAAAGCCCACTCTGACAGCCTCTCCTTGTTCTTCAGCACCTTCCTGCCTTCCCATGTGGCACCAGTGGGACCTTTTTCTTAAAAGGATGAACTGGACCCAGTCTTCCACCTTTAGAACCATGCTAAATTCTCAGGCCAAAGACACACTGACTTTATTTGAAAGAATGGGAAGTTTCTTGAAGTTCTGTCACAGCTTTGTAGGGATAGACCTCTGGAGGAACCATCGGGGCCTCTTTCTAGAAGAGGCTTAGCAAGATTTACCGGGGGGGGGGGGGTGTTGTGAGTACTGGGGACAGTAGTATAAAGGAGATATGGAGGTGCTGATTGCCTATCCATCCCTGTCCTCTAGCAGGTTATAGCATCAAGTGTGAGTACTCGGCACACAAAGAGGGCGTCCTCAAAGAGGAGATGCTACTGGCCTGCGAAGGTGACACAGGCACCTGTGTGCGTGTGATGGTGCAGGCACGGGTCATGGGTGAGTGAAAATAGGGTAGGTCTTGCTGGAGGAAGGTGGTTCTTGAAGCTGGCAGGGTCCTCCCCTGAGTCCCCAGCCAATCCAAGGGAGAGATCCCTATGGAATAAAGTGTGTGACACCAGGACACAGGCGGCACACTAACCTGTGGTACCTGCCCTGCAGACCGGCACCATGGTACGCCTATGCTGTTGGATGGTGTCAAGTGTGTGGGCGCCGAGCCGGAGTATGACTCGGAACACAGCGACTGGTACGGCTTTGACTGAGGCCTGGGGCTGCCCACCCGCCTGCCCGCCCACCTGCCTGAGCGTCTGAGCCTTAAATTCCACCTGTTCCCCGACGTGCTGCGTGATGGTGTGGCTTCCTCACCTCTCCCCTGGGTGGGCATGGCAGGGCTAGACCTTGCTCATGCCCACCCCCCTTCATTCCTGCTGCCATCCTGCCTCTCCTGCGGTCTCTTCTCCCACTCCCTCCTCTCCCATGTGCCTGAGTCTCCTGACTGAAGAAATGGGTTGAGTCCCAAGGAGGCTTATCTGAGAGGAGGGACCTAGGGTGGGATTTACGTCTTCTACCCCAAGCCATAGGGGCTCAAGGGACGGGGAGGACGGAGTGGCTCTGTCTCTGTGATACTGATGCCCCTTTGCTGCTGCTATTGTCTCCTCGTCTCCACCTCTGCTGCCCTCCATCTTCCCACTGCTGTTCATGTGGTGAGGAGGTACACTTTCGAGCTCCCACCCCTCAGGTCTGTGGTACTTGGTTTTTCAATGACTGATGGGATAGAGACCTTAATAAATAAAGTTCAGTAGATACCAGTGGAGGCGTTTTGTTCTCTGGGGTTGGCAGGCTACCCTATCCTTCATAGATGGCCCAGATGCATCAGGAGGAGAGGGGCTGCATGATACTGTAGCACTGACACCATTAGATGCCTTTGGGTCTGGTACTAGTTGCTTAATTTGGGTGGGGAGGTGCCTCCTGTCCAGGCCATAAAGCCATCGTCAGGGACTCTGATGCTGGACAGGAAGAAGGCAACAGCTCCTTGCCAAGCCCTTTCATTTGTGCAGCTAAAACCAGTCTCCCTGCTTCTCTTCAGTGCTTGTACCTCATCCACTACCCCCACTTATGGGGGTCCCCGCTCTGGTGGTGTTAGAAGACTGCTTTTCTGGACCACAAATGCTTTATTTCCTCCTAGGATAAGTTTTAGGGCAGGTAAAGTTGTCCTATGCCAGGCTGGCTGGAAGTGTCTGACATTTCACACTTGGAGAAACTGAAGCCCATGGTTGATCAGATTTCCTAGTGGTATACTTATACTGATTAAGTGGCAGGTCTGGGACACCCCCTGCCCCTCACTCCAGTGAACTCTGCCCTCCTGTGGCTAGGTTGGGGGCAGATGAGTGATTTATAGGCGGCCTGTGGGTTTTCTGAGCATGCTGTGCCCATATCCCCTCCAAACTGCCTTCACTGTAACAGTGCACCCTCCTCACCTGTCAGCCCCTGCGCTGCAAATAACAGTCACGCATCCAGGTTACTATTACACTTGCCCTTTTAGCATGGGCTTAAGCCTCCCACCCCCTGCATGAAATTGCTCTCTGGCTTCCTGTGGCTAGAGCTCGGTGAACTCTAACCCTCTGGCCCAGGTTCTGCACTTCACGTGGCTCTTCAGCAGTTTTGCCCCACCTTCTCTTCAACCCTCAAGTTCAGGCCAGCGATTGGAGTCCTCTGTTGCAGTCTTTTAACCACACACTTGCCAAGCCGGGCTCACCTTCTAACAAACCTCTTAGAAATCTCTGTTGAAGCAAGAGGACTTTAGTGTTCCAGTCAGCAGACTAGGGTCCAATCCCAGAGTGAGTCTCTAGATGTCCCTCAGGGTGGGGAGAAAGGGGTGGTGCTGTGAGAACCAGCATGTTCTTGTGGCCCCAACTGAAAGGAGTGCCCTCAGTTGGAAAGAAAGTCAATGGCCGCCCGCACAGAACGATTGGTACTGACATCCACAGCAGTGACCTTAATCTCAGTATCGCCAAACTGCATGGCAGCGCGGATCTCACGGCGGTTGGGGGGCGTGCCTGTGTTTTCCAGGCAGCCTTCAGGCTCAAGCTCCAGGCTGAGTGCGCCACATTTGCGCACACCAGGGTCAGTGATGAAGCGTGCATCCTCCGCAGCGCAGCAGTACAGATTGATGAGCACACGCCTCTGGCCTGGGCGCGCAGGACAGTAGCTTCGCCGCACCTCCTCTCCCAGGGCCACGGACTGCTCTGCAGCTACAAAGCGCTCAAAGACATCTGTGCACCAGCGGCGCCCATCCCGAACCAGCAATTTCTCAGGTGGGTGGTGGCCAGGCACAAAACGGTTGAGCACGCCCACACCATACGTCAGAGGGGAGCGGCGCACCCGCACCACACCAGGTGCCTGGCCAAAGAGCACTGCTCCCTTGAGGATAGTGAGGCCCACATCGTGAGGGACCACAACGCGCAGGCCACGAGTGCCCAGCGCTGTCTGCACCGCATGCTGTAACACAGCTGACTCCGCAAAGCCGCCCACCAGGAATAGCAACTTCACACCCTGTACCTCAGGCCTAGCCAGCAACATCTCTGCAGGACAGGGTCAGGTTTAGGGTGGGGTTCAGGAAGAGGGGGGAAGAGACAGTCACTAAAGGCCACCATTTCATTGTAAGTGGCTTTTCTGCCGCCCCTACCAGTACTCTTTTTAGGGGGAGAAGGGGGTTCAAGACAGGGTTTCTCTGTTTAACAGCCCTGGCTGTCATGGAACGTGCCTTGTAGACATGTAGCTCTATAGACCAGGCTGGCCTCCAATTCACAGAGAAACTCTGCCTCCCAAGCGGTGGGATTAAATACATGTGCCACTGTGCACATGCCACTCCACCAGAATTCCTAAAGCATCTAAAAACCAGGCATTAAATAGGTAACAGCTCTTTTACTGAAGTTTCCTGGCACTTCTCACTGGTCTTGCCAGCCCTCAACACCCTACTCCATTGCTACAATCCATGAAGGGTAGAGAATCAGGAATGTGTTATACTGTTCAGAGCACCCTGCCCTCTCTACAAACTAGGAGTTTATTTAATCCCATTTACAAAATGGGGAAATGGAGGCACCAGGCCTTCTTTAACCTGGCAGGACTATATGTTTGCTGTGGGTATTAGATGATTCTGGATTTCAACCCAAGGTAAGGATATATAGTGGTTTACAGGCATAGAGGAAAGGAATTATTTCTGAACTTGAATTTGATGATGAACGAGGTATCCAGGCACTCACCTATATGCTGGATGATCCCACTGACCGTGGGCTGAAACAGCTCATTCATAGCCTCACAAGACATCCGGAGCATCCCCTGTGAGGACCACTTCACGAAGTTCACACTGTAGGTGGTGAAGGGGACACAAAGTCCATCAGTCAGTCTAGTCAAGGGTCCTCATGTTGTGTACAAAGGTGGACACCTGCCCTTATCCTCAGTACCACTCTGTTGTCTGCTCACCTCTTTCAAGTCAGGAACAGCTTACCCTTACTTCAGCATAGCAGAGCCAAGAGCATCCAGTAACAGTGGGACAGGGAAAAGATAAACTTTGCAACCTCTGTCCCTTATGACACTCATGTCCAGTTTGGACTGTCAGTTCCTAGCTACTAGTGGAACTGTCCCTCACCTAGTGTTCATACCTGTCTGTCTCAGCCCTCATGGTGTATGTGTGTGGAACTGACCAGGCCTCTCTCTGTCTCTAGGCCCTGGGGCCCACGACCCTCCTTAGCAAGTGCGCTGCCACATTAGCAAACACTGCCTGAGCCCTGATCCTTGGGCACACCTGCTTCTTCGCAGGGCGGTCTCCACGTTGTGGCCTCGTTGTTTACGGTAGAAATCAATGAAAGAGAAGGGAAGTGAAATGTTGAGTGCTCCTGCACGATGCGGGCCTGCAGTGCGTTTGCGGGCCTCGAAGGCAATGGTTAGATCCACCCAAGCTGCTGGCCGTTGCCTTTTGAATTTGGCTATGAAATCCTCTCCGAATATGCGGCAGAGCAGCTGCTCAAAGGCCAGGTCCACCCCTACTGCGCCATAAGGGCCACCTACAGCAGGGAAGGAGATAGAGGGTGTCATGACCAGATTAGCCACCAGGGGGCGATGGGAAGCCTGTGTGAGTTGCGTGGCAAGGGTACTTGCGCGTCTACTTGCCAGAAGCCTTGTAGAGCTCTTTGAGGGTGCCATTAGGCTGCTCCAGCTGATGTACGGTCAGGTCCACAGTGCCACCCCCACAGTCTGCCACCATGTAGCGGTCTCCTGCCCCGGAAAATAAAGGCAACATTAAAGGTCTCACCTTTCAGTCTTGCACACCCCCATCTCCAATCTCCAACCCTGTTCCAGGCACCAAGCCCAGCCTTGGGGGACAGTGTTGAAGAGGGGAAGAGGGTAAAGGTCCTCATTTCAGGCTATCAAATAAGGACGTTGAGTGTGAGAGGGATCGAATTTGAGGCTTGAACATGGAACAGAATCTCCCGGAGGAATGAGTTAGGGGCACAACTGTATGCAGCATGGGGTATAGGTGACCGAGGGAAGATGTAGGAGGCTTCACGGATGCACCCTTCCCCAATTCCTGCAGATTCTCTTCATGATCTGAGATGGTCCTTCATACCCTCTTGCCTCACCTTCTTGCATCTCTGCCCACAGTTCTCCCACACCAGACTCCACCAGGAACGTTCGGCTGTGGCGAGACCTGCGCAGCTGCTCCCGGGCTGGGATTGGGCACAGCAGGAGAGTGAGATTAGGAGCTGCCACTCTCAACCCTTGACCCAAAATGACTACAGTTATCGTTGGCTTTGGTTCCTGGGTCCAATTGCAAGAGCTTTGGCTGCTGTGGGGCAGGGCGGGGCAGGGCTGATGTGGAGTAACAGTTGATAGAGTTGTTAAAGAAAAGTCTGAAGAGGAGGCTGGGACCCAGCTTGCTCCCTTGTTAGTGTCCACTGAGCATCTGCCCCAAAGCAGTTTGTCTTCCTGACCTTTAAACTCTGCTTCCCTGGTCAAGGTGGTCAGCCTTAACCAAGGGTCCTGGATCCAGGGCTGTGTCACACTGAACTCCACCAGGGCTCTTGGGTTTCCTTAGGGTGATGACTCCTTTTCCATCTTTCCATCCTAGACATAGCTAACCTTCCAACCTTTCAGGGGCACTTTCTTTCAAACCCAGCAGTAGGCAGCAACACTGGGACAGCTTACCATGTCGAAAGCTGGAGTCAATGGAACGGCGTTCACCCAGGCGCCCACCACCTGCAGTCCGGCTACTCAGGTCCATAAGCTGGTGCAGGCGAAGTTTTCGACAGTAGACAGAAGCAGCCTCAGGTTCCAGGGCAATGAGTAGTTTTTCTGCATCCTCTCGAGACACCAGGCCAGCCTGGGGATAGGTGGTGGTGGCCAGTACCAGGCAGCACCATAGACTGTCATGTAAGATGGCACTCTGGGGCCTGGGGGCTCCCACCTTTTCTGCCATCTCACACCATCCATGCTAGGAGTGCCAGGTCCCTTCATACTGCACACTGCTGAAAATGTGTCACAGCCACCATGAGGTTGAGCTAGGGAGGGCCAAGGCCAAGGAGCCAAGGGCTTACCAAGCAGACAGAAATGGCATTGCTACCGCATTCCCAGGTGCAGAGCTGGCTGACTAAGTGCTGCCTGTGGTGTTGCTGGGGATTCCAGAACAGTGAGGGTGGGTGCAGTGGACTGGAGGAGATGGTGAGGGCTAACTTAAATGCTGCCTGTGGTGTTGCTGGGGATTCCATCACAGTGAGGGTGGGTGCAGTGGACTGGTGGGGAGGTGGGGCACTGCCCAGCTCACCAGGCTGGTGTCAGATATTTTGGCCATAGGTTACCCCTACTCCCAGGAGAACTTTGTTCCCAGAGAATCTGCTATAACAGGAAGGAAATAGTGAAATTCCAGGCACCATGACAGGCCAGTGGGGGTATAGAAGCACTCAAAATCTGTCATTTCCTGCAGCAGGACAAAGGCTCTCTCCAGGGAGTATAGAGTTCATGGGACTCCATGCATTCTGACCAGGTTAAGAAGAGGGAGACAGACAGGAATGGAGGTTTCCTGCCCTGGGCCAGCCCTTTCTGAGCTGGTGTCAGGGAGCAGTGTGGGAGAAAATGACTGACAAATGGGCAGGCATGCTCGGTTTGTCTGGGGCATCTGATCCCTGCAGAACAGCTCACTATGCTCAGTCAGTCCCCTCTAGGGACAAGCATAGGTACCCACACTCCTGCTATCTGACCCACAGGTTATATGGACATCTCCAAAGAGCAGAAGGCAGCTTGAAATAGCTTTTGGATGTCCTAGGTCTGTTCCTCAATAAGGCCCCACGGGCAGAGCCTCTCTGTCCCCATTGGAGAGGGTAGTGTCTGAACCCCACATTCTCTGTGGTGGGAGGGACATCAGACTTTGGCCAGAATCATCTCCCTTTATAGCTAAATAGTTTTTTTCCTCTGGGAAGAACCTTCAATGCCTGAGTAGGAATGCAGGTGTACAAAAGTGCAGTTGAGGGAGGAAGTGGCCATCCTTGGCCCCTGTTGCTGCTGGCATACAGTTTCTGCTTTAGACCTTTTCCCATCTCTCATGGACAAGGGCCCCTTCCACCCCACCAGCAAGCAATTGCAGGCAGCTTGCCTCACTGTGGCTAATTCAGTGCCACAATTTTCCCTCTGGGGCTTCCTGTAGAACAGAGCTGAAGCTAGACTCCAGAAGGTCCGAATTCTTGGGCATCACTCTCTGGTTCCGATTTCTCCACCCTCTCTGTCATGAAAGCCTACTGTCAACAGACTGTATACACTATACTCCCTCCCCATCTTGAGCTCTGCTTCTCAGGAACTTGACAGGACACTGTCTCTCGCTTATGGTCTATGCCTCTGTCTAACTGCCCTTGTTCTTGCAAGCCCATCCCCTCTCCTGGGGACAATAGCTTCCCCAAATCCCAACAATTGTGAATATCTTCCCACAATGATTTTGTGGTCCCAGGGTTGAAGAATGGACGAGGTGTGGGCTACCCCCAGGGTCATCTTGGGGTGGGGCACAGTTCCACCTGCACGTCCTCACCAGATAGGCAGCCTCTCTCATGAACTGCTTAGCTGGTTGTTTCCAGATGGCAGGTACTGTCAGCACCCAGCGCACAGTGTCCTTCTCAAGCATACATGGGCTCTGCTCTCTCAGCTCCTGCAGTAGGGGGAGGTAAGTGAGGTGACAGCTGGCCTGAAGCATTTTTAGACCTCTCTGGGAACCAAAAGGGCTCATCAAGCCCAACTTTGGGAAGATCTGTTGCTGGAATGAGAAGTCTGATTTTCACCTGGTTGTCCCAAGTCCAAGTTCTAACAGACAGGTCAGGGAACTATGACCTGGCAGTGACATCCTGGACTCAGGGTGGGACTGGGGGAGAGGAGGAGATGGAAGGGTTAGGGTGTCTCTGCACCAGTCTGTGGGTTGGGAAGATCAGCATACCTGAAGGGCGTGCTCCTTGAAGAAGCGTAGGGCATGGGCAAACACTTCCAGGGCCAGCATCTTCTTTCCATTGACAGCCTCTAGCTGGGTCTTCAAAGTAAGATCCTAGCAAAGACACAGGGCCACTCTGCAGGAGGCCACAGCTCTGCCCCATTTCCCGAGGACTTCCTCCTTCTAATCACCCCATATCTCACTGCTTCTCATTCTCTTTGGCCAGACTTACATGAGCTCTGCCCCAGCTACAGCCATTCTCTAACTGTACCACTCGTCCCTCTAACCCCCCGCTGGTCTTGCCCACTTTCAGTCTGCCCATTATCCCACCTTTCCAGCCTCTGGTGTTTTAGCTCTGCCCTGCTCTCCACTGACACTGCCTGCTCCCCTCTGCACCTCCCTGGCCGGAGCTGACCACACTGGCTCACAGTGGCACTGTGGATTCTCATCTTAAATTTCTCAAAGTAAAGCCAGTCCCGAGCCTCTTCGGGGTCCAGGTCATGGTAGTAGTCACGAGCCGTGTAGCCAAAACTGTGGAAGGCGCCCTCTGGGGTCAGCAGCAGACAAGTAGGGGTCTTCTGGTGGGCCACGCCTGGGTCCCCTCCCTCCCATTTCCTATGAAGACAAAGGCAGTCGGGAGCTAGAGGCAACCTTCCTACAGTTGGGTGACCATGAGCAGGACAGAACTTCCCTGAGCTTCCGTTTCCCCCACATCTGTTAAATGAAAATAATGGATTTGGGAGTGGTGATATAATCCCAACACTCAGGAGGCTGAGGTGGGATGATTGCCAGCCTGATCTACAGAGTAGCTCCATCTCTCAAACTCTGCCCCCCAATAATGAGAGTACATATCTCTTAGGGTTTCATGAAAATGAAATGGTACCAATTTACATCCCTCCATAAATGCTCCCTCTGGGATCCTCTCTATCCAAGGGGCCCTGAGAGACCTCTGGGTAGGGTATCCCATTTGACCTCTTCTTTGTATTATAATGAGCAACAGTAGGCTATCATTCCTTGGACTCCTGATACTTTCCCTGGGACTCCAGCAGAAGCCATACTTCCAAGGTTGTTGTCCAAGGTCAAATTACTTCAAGGTCTTTTATGATTCCTTTGTTTTCTCCCCCCTCCCCCCTTCCCTCCCCCTCCCTCCCTCTCTTATCTTTAGAGCCTAGGCTGGGTTTGGTGGCACCTATAACCCTGTCATCGAAGAAACAGGATAGGAAGTAGGGATAAGTGGATCTCTAGAGCTCCACAGCTAGCTAGTTTAATCAACTGGTGAGGTCTGGGTCCACTGATAGGCCCTTCTCAATAATAGAAGATGGAGGACAGAGAAAGATAGTTATCAACTGCTGGCCTTAATATTATACACACACATATACATATACACACTACACACACATGTACACACATATATACACATACACACTACACATATACACACACTACACACACACATATATACACATACACACTACACATATACACACACACACTACACGCATACACACACACATTTAAAAAAATTAAAACATACATTCTAAAAACTAAAGCCCTGGGTTGGGACTATAATGCAAGAACACTTGTGTAGCATGCTTGTGGCCCTGGGCTATTAGTTTATAGATAAACTAATAAATAAATGCAGCCCAACATTGCTGCAGTGGGTAGGAGGACCCCAAATAAGGCTCAAGCTCAAGACCCAGAGCCCATTCTCTAGCCTGCTGTCCCAGTGAGGAGTCCTGGAGATGCAAGGGCTCTGATGAGACCCTGTCCTGTGATTATTTCTAAGACCAGGCCTGTACCACTGTCTGAGGTACTCCCCCTCCCACTCGCCCCACGCTCCGAGTCCAGGGGCTCTCACCTCATCATGTGGATCGCTTCAGGGTCACTAGCAAAGCTGAAGGCATAGCCACTGGATGTAGTCCCAAAGTCGATGGCTACAACCACAGAGAAGGAAGCCTGCTGTGGAGCACGGGCCTCTGGCTTCTGTAAGTACAAGACCGAATGTCAGCCAACTAAGAGGAACTCCTCCCCTTCACTGCCTGTGGCCCAAAGCAACTTTGTCCCTAACCCTATCAGCCCACCTTCCTGATTTTACACCCCACTCCATCCCACTTGCTTGGACAGTTCAAGGTCTCTCAGGTAACCATGGCAGTTTGGGGTTAGAATGATTGCTATATAGCTTCCAGCTCACCTGACTGCTGCCCAGACTCCCTCCACCCACCTCCACCCGACACCATCTTCACAGCCTGCTACTAGCCTTGCCCAGCTGGGGGCAGTTTGGCTTCTCTGGCCATTTTCCAGACACAGACGTACACACTTTACCTCCTGCTTTTGTAACACAAACCAGACTCTGGTTTTGTAAAGAGGAGGGGCCCCAATGCATGTGTGGAACTGTCTCGCTTGGGCTCCCTGAGATGATCAGGACAAAGCCATATAGGACAGGTAACCCAGGAAAGCCGTGGGACAGAGGCTTTGTCTTGGAAACTTCAATCGTGCAGTCTCTAAATACTTTTAAACAATATACTTCTCCCTGAGATGGGACTTAGAGTATGTTAGGGCTTTGGTTGCAGGAATAGTGCTCTGAGGACCTGGAAAAGTCATTTGCCTGCCTAAGCAGGTCAGCCATAGTGGCTCCTGGGAGTCATCCCGCTGTAGAGAGCAGCAGAAGTGAAATTACCTGGAACTTGTTTTCAGTAGAATTGTAAGGCTTGTAGTCCAGGGCCATGGGGGCACATGGCTAGTGTGCCAGGGGGAGGAGGCCTGGGGCATACCTCTACCTTTCTTCAGTCTAGTCCCTGCCACAGCTCTGCCAGGGACCACCACCCTTTTCCATACCACCCAGGCCATGACCATCCAAATTCCCATTCCGGGCTTACTGGAGACTGTGAAGGTGTGAGGGGGGCAATGCCACAGCTTTCCTGGGTCCTCGGGGAGCCGGGTGGGCTGGGCACTGGGGATCTCTCTGGGCTAGAACCTGTCGAGGAAAGAGGTCAAGTCACCCTGGAATGATCTGGGAAGCAGGAGCCCAGGCCTCGCACAAGGGCTCGCTCTGTTTGCACTGAGCCTGGCTGAGGCAAAGGGCCATTTGTGGGGGAAGGGAGATGGGGAAGGCGAGCAGGAAGAACATGCACGATGCAGGGTTGGGGTCTAAGCACCACCTTGAACCTGTCAGATGCACCTGTCACCCTGGATGGTGACTTGTGTGTATCAATCACATGGGCACAGTGACCCAAGTCCCCTTTAAGCATACACAGGAGAACAGAAGGAGGCAGAGAAGCATTTAGTAATAGACAGCCTAGAGATTTGTAGGCAGGAACAATGGGGCAGATAGGCTGCTGTGGCAGGGCCAGAGGGGACTACAGCCGTGAGGTGGGACATACGGCCCTCTTTGCTAATCAGGACTTGAGGGAGTTCCCCCATCCCCAAAGGGCACAGACAGGACCAGAAGGGGACCGTGGCACCTACCCCCAGCCCAGTTCTATGTCTGGATATGTCCTCAGTACCAGGAATTTTGATCACCTGTCCCAGCACACATGCATACACTCAAGTTAGTATTGGGGGCAGAAGGACCACTGAGGTCTTCCTGAAGGGCCAGGCCTGGGCTGGACACCAGAGTATAGGAAACAGAGAAACCTCCAGAAGTGCCCCAGGTTTGGCTTGAATTAGACACCCATGGGACAGAAAGGCCAGCCTGGAACGACACCTAGAGGACACTAGTGGCATCGGAGTTACCATCACACTAAGGTTTGCTAAGGGTCATGGGAGGGGTGTGGCACTGGGACCCTGATACCAATGGATGGGACTAGAGAAGCTGTAAAGGCCCATGTCAGCAGGTCTGACAGGCTGTACTCTGGGCCAGAGTCAGCTGTGTTCCCTCAGCTTGTCTGTGGTCCTTGACAGTGGCCCTGTGATAACCCAGGAATGTGTGTGAGGATCCTTAGGAAGTGTCTGGGCAGAGTTGCAGTTTGTGTGGGTACCAGAAGAACAGGGTCATAGCAGCTACAGTTCAAGATCCTCTTCCTTGGGCAGCTAGTACAGAGTAGGCCCTGCTATCAGCTCCAATGTGAAAGGCAGTTTTTGTGGCTTGAGCCTGGGAAGGGAGGCAGGAAGGAAGGGCCCAGCCCACCAGGTCTTTGTGAATGGACTTCCTGAGGAGTGTCCCTCCTGCCTGCTGGCCTCCCACCCTGCTGAAAGCACAAAGCCTACACTCAGATAAAAGGCAGATGTGCTAAGTTCAGTGCACACAGGCCCACATGCAGACCACTCAAACCTCAAGGTATGCACAGGGAACATACACTCACAAAGGGTCCCATGTACAAACTTGCACAAAAACTATGCACACAGACAAGCATATGCACATACATGGGTCTCTGAACAGTTATTTTCTGTATACAGACCATCCCTGCACACACATGCACAGGTGTGCACACCATACACACACAGTAGAATTTATAGAATGATTCTCAGGAGCTTGTGCTGAGAAAGGCAATTAGGGGCAATGGCTAGTAGTCTCCATGCCAAGGCAAGTGGGGTTGTGGGCATGGAGGAGCAATAGAGGTCTTACTGATATACAGCCCTTGCAGGCCCACTTCCGGGACAGTCAGCATCCTCAAAGTCTCTGTTGCTGTCAACAAAAACAGACAAGCAAAATGAGATTGACTCATTGTGTGCTCTTTCCCTAGATGCTATTCACGCATTCTTCACTCGGATCCAGACTCATTTGATGCTAATCCTTGACATCACACTACTTCATCTACCAGCTCCCAGGCGTGTCTCTCTTGGAGACAAAGATGCCATCACACTTTGAAGACCACCGTCTGAATTCTGTTAGCAAATTCTTCCATCTCATATGAAGTTCAGTCTCAAAACTGAACTGGCTTGCTCAAAAATGGTCTTTGCTCAGTAGGAAGCACGGCCCTCCTCAGGGTTTTCCGGGGCTCGCTTTGTGCCAGGGGCTGATCATACTTTGATTGCCTGTATGCATGTCTGTATAATATGTGTGTCTAGTGTCCACGGAGGGTGACAGATTCCCTATATCTGGTGTTATAGATATAGCTGTGAGCTATCCCACCAAATGGGTGCCGGGAGGCTGAGTCCTTTGGAGGAGCACCAGGGTCCCTCACAGCTGAATAAGTTCAGCTGCCCCACAGTGGGGATCATTAAACATTCCCTTCCAGACTGTGTTTCATTTGAGGCCCTATTTTACATAAATTTCCATGCAATCCAGGGCATATAATTATATAAAATAGAAATATAAATAAAATATTTATTCATAATAAGTCATGGATAAATAAAGTCAGAACTTTATTTTGAAAACAATTCATATACATATATATAATTTTCCCACTTATTAAATATATAAGAAAATTTGAATAGTAATGAGATAGATGTGTTTGCTTCTTTTTTTTAACATATAAAAAGAAAGTCTTAGCCAGAGATGGTGGCTCATTCCTCTGCTCTCAGCACTTGGGAGGTGGAGACAGTAGGGTCAGGAGTTCAAGGTTAACCTTGGCTACATATCAAGTGTAAGGGTAGTCTGGGATACATGTGACCCTGTTTCAAGAAAACAAATAAGTAAATATTGGTTGAATAGTTGATATTACAGCACCTTCAACATTCAGAGTTGACTGACATTTTGATTTTTTAATGGTTAAGCTGAGAATGTGAGAATGCTGCTCCACATAAGTACATAGTACAAAATGACAGAAGGATGTCTAGGGACATTTCAGAAACTGCAGGAAATTCTGTTTTAATCTCAAGCCAAAATTCATTTAATTTTTTAAAATGAAATTCAACCCAGCCACTCAAACAGCAGTCTTAAAAATCAAACATCTTCATGGTTGGAGAGATGGCTCAGTGGTTAAGAACACTCTTCTAGAGGAGTAGGGTTCAATTTCCAACACCCACATGGCAATTCACAACAATCCCAGTTCTAAGGATCTGATGCCCTTTTCTGGCCTTTGAGGGAGGTGCCAGGCATAAAAGTGGTGCACAGACATAATGTAGCCAAAACATTCATACACATTAAATAAATAAATAAATAAATAAATAAATAAATAAATAAATAAATAAATAAATAAATAAATTAAAAAAAAAAGTCAAAATCAAATTTTTGGTTTTTTGTTTTGTTTTTAAACATTTATTTATTTTTATTTTATGTGCATTGGGTGTTTTGCCTGCCTGTATGTCTGTGCAAGGGTGTCAGATCCTCTGGAGCTGGAGTTACAGACAGTTGTAAGCTGCCATGTGGGTGCTGGGAATTGAACCTGGGTCTCTTTGAAGAGCAACCACTACTCTTAACCGCTAAGCCATCTCTCCAGCCCTGTGTATGGTTTTTTGAGACAGGGTTTTTCTGTGTAACCATCGTGTCTGTCTTGGAACTCAGTCTGTAGACCAAGCTGGCCTCAAACTCACAGAGATCTGCTGCCTCTGTCTCTCCAGTGCTGGGACTAAAGATGTGCCTGGCTAAAATCAAACATTCTTAAAAACAACAAGAAACTCACTAACATAACACAAAAAAACTTTGAGCATAATACAATCCAATGATATTTACGTGCTACAGAATGATGGGAGAATGTTAAGTCTTTGTTCTCCATAATTAAACCAGTATGTTTCTATACGGAGTCAGATAAGAGTTACCTCATTTAGTATGTACAGTAAAAATGCAATCCATAACACAGAACAGTCTCAAATCTGAACTAAGGAGTTTCCGCCAGTTTCTGTTGATATTCTGTGGTAGACCAGAATGCACAGTGCAAAGGGAGTGTGTTGTGTGCTCAGAACCAAGGCTGTGACACCGGCTAGCCCTGTCAGACACAATTGGATTTGCTCACATTTTGAATTTGAAGTAATGTTTGGTCACTGAACATTCAGCAAACTTCTTGTTGCCAAATTTTCATTTTACCTGTTTAGTTAGGTGTCCTCAGAGAGGATGGTTTAGGAAATAATGATCTGCACCTGTTCTGGAGACTTAGGTGATCATGATCAGACTTCGAGAATGCCAAGCATACTAAGGATGTGAGGATGATGCCAGTGTGGGAGAAAGGAGCCAGATGAAGCCTCCTTTAGACTTGGTTTTATGTCTTCAAGGTTTGGAAGTTGCAGGATAGGGAGGAGCCTGACAGAATCTGTACTTTGATGCTTCTGGCTCCCTGAGTTAATCGATAGAGTAATATGGAGGCGGAAATCAGCTGGGCTGCTATAGGTTTCCAGGCTGTAGGCGATGGTGAACTGTACACCTCAAACACAAGTGGGGACATTTCAGGGGCAGCAGAGTAAATCAGCAGAGCTGATCAGACTTGATAAGTGGGACTTAGGAGGAAACTTTCCACCTTAAGCTGGAGAATTAAAGGGAAGAAAGAGAACAGAGAAGGCTCACAGCAGGAACAGGCCGAGTGTGGATGAGTTTCACCCTAAGGCCAAAACAAACCAAAACTAGCAATCAGACAGGAAGTCCCTGCCTTGGAGGGACATTAGAGTCACTGTCACAGGAGTCTAGGAAGGCTTGGCAGCTGGTAAGGAGGCTGACCAAGGACCCTCCTTTGGTTCCATGACAGCCCCAGCCAGAGAAGAGGGTGAAGCTGGATGACTGTAAGAAGTCCTTGAACAAAGGGTCTAGAGAGATGGCTCAAGAGTGAAGAACATTTGTTGCTCCTGCAGAGGACCTGGGTTCTGTTCCCAGCACCTACACAGTGGCTCACAACCATCTTCAACTCCAGTTCCAGGGGATCCAAGCCTCCTTCTGACCTCTGTGGGCACTAGGTACACACGCCATCACAGACAGACATGCAGGTGAAGCACTCAAACAAAAAAAAATGTTAACTGTTTTTAGAAGAAGTCCTTAAGATAGTAAATACCTTTAGTACGAGCCCAAGCCAGATAAGCCCAGGTAAAGCTGAGCAAAAGAAGCTTGGCTGAGATGGTAGATACAAGGACCCAGGGGGAGGCGAGGAAGGTTATGTATCCATGTGTTTTCATTTGAAATCATGTTTTCAATGTCTAATTGTTATTTTCAAGAGGGGAGAAGTTGCAGATGGGTGAACACAGCTGTGGTGCACTTGTGGCTGTCAGAGAGCAGCTTCTGGGCGTCACTTCTCTCCCTTCCACCTTTGTGTGGCTTCCAGGGACCAACCCAAGCCATCAGGCTCACTTGGCAAGTGCTTTTACCTGAAGAGCCAGCTGGCTGCTCCAAGTCAGTTTATCGGCCCAAGGTTATTTATATTTTTGTTCCTAACACGGGAGGTGTTTAAGCTTGAATTTGTGAGGTTCTGAGGTCCAAGCTCTAAGGAACTGCCTCCACCTCATCAATTTTTGTTACTCAAAGTGTAGCCTCAGGCCTGGCACTGCCAGCATCACTGTGCCCCACAGGAGCTTGTGGGTATTGACTCTATCCCTGGCCTGCTGAACCAGAACTGGTATCTATCTATCTATCTATCTATCTATCTATCTATCTATCTATCTATCTATCTATCTATCTACCTACCTACCTATCTCTACCTACCTACCTACCTACCTATCTACCTACCTATCTACCTACCTACATATCTCTACCTACCTATCTACCTACCTATCTCTATCTACCTACCTATCTACCTACCTATCTCTATCTACCTACCTACCTACCTACCTACATATCTCTACCTACCTACCTACCTATCTACCTACCTATCTCTATCTACCTACCTACCTTCCTTCCTTTCTTCTTTCTCTCTCTTTTGGTTTTTACAAGATGAAGTTACAAGGTTTCTCTGTGTAGACTAGGATGGTCTTGAACTCACAGATCTTCCCACCTCTGTCTCCCAAGGGATTAAAGGTGTGTGCCACTATTTCCCAGCCCGAATTTGTATTTTAGTGAGATTTCCAAGGTAATTCAGATTCTCCTTAGAGATTAATATTCCAGTGTTCTTGCTGCTCCCTGGCCTGCAAAGCATGGATGCTATTGCTCTTACCTATGAGCCTGGCGTCCCCTTTAAACAAAGGTGGAGGCTGCACCTCTCTGTAGCCTGATCAGGAAGTTTTGCTAACAGAACACAAACAGACACAGAGCCGGGCATCGGCACACCCATACACACAAGGATACTCCCTTGTTCATACACCATCCGAACACACCCAGCATCAGGGAAAGACAACCAGACTCTTGTACATTCAGGGTACCCCTGTGTAGCCAGCACCATGGAGACACATATGGTCTAACTTCCACGACACTGGAGAGGCACAATTGGCTGTACCAGGGATTAAAATTAGGGAAAGGATGAGGGCTTGCCATAGCTAAGGGATAGCTAATGTTGAAAAAATGCAAAGCAAATAGAGGGGACCTGTAAGAACCCTGGGCGTCAGGACAGAATCCTAGCTCAGATAAGTGTGGTAAACTTGAGCTGGATACCACAGACTCTCTGGGGCTGACACTGTCTCTAATTCTACATCCGCTTATATAGTGATGTTAGCTTGAAAGCAGCCATGGCCAGGAATATTTACATTGTAGATATTGGCAAAACTACAAACCAGGATTCTTTCTTTCTTAGTGAGCTGACTATATTTACTGGCATGCCACTAGATCAAAGCTCATTACAATATGTATTGCACACTTCTTTGTCATAGGCTTGAGTTAGATACTAAGAATCACTTTGGTGAATGGATGAATGAATGAATGGGGCCAAGCTTACTGGAAACAGAAAGTAACCTTGAACTTCTAAGAGAAAGACTTGTCAGTCTAAGGCTTAATTCCATGTCACAAGTAGTTGCCTATACCTCCTCCAGGGCCCATTATGGTACCATATAAGAGAGTACCATAATATCTCTCCATATGCAGTGTAATGGATGACATTGGGCTTGTGAGGACCAAGTCCAAGTATGAAAAGTGCTGGGAAAGACAGGGAGCTGGGTGTGTGTGGACAGTCCTCTTTGCTTCTCTGTGTACACTTGACTTTAGTACTGAGAATTTTATTGTGCCTACTCCGAGTTCTCTTTGAAGGAGGCAGGAACTGAAACAAATTGTGATAAAGGAGTCTCCTCTCCACAGAACCCTAAGAGATGGAGATGAAGGGGCTTTCAGCTATGCAGGGACATACATTCACCCAATCTTCCCACCATATCATGCATGTGTATCCAAAAAACATTTGAGGAGAATGCTGTCTACAGAGCTTAGGATAACTCAGCTACTGACAGCTAGGTCTCAGTTCAGAGATGGGAACAGACAGAGGCTGACTCCCATCCCAGAGTCTGCCAGTTCCTGGGTGGTAACATCTGAGTTTGAGAGTCACTGGATAGAATAATTTGGATTACAGAAAGTAGCTCCATTTCCAGAGGGAAACTGCATGCCAAATCCAGGTCCCGCCTGATCACTATTCTACCTGTAGACAGCCCCTAAACCTTGTCTATGGGTGACCCTTAGCTCTTGGCCTCATGGCTCACTCTTAAAATTCACTCCAATTCATAACCCTGATTGTGGTCTAAGAGACACAGTCACCAAGGACGAAGACAGGGTGTGCCAAGTGGGAACTCAGAGACCTCCCCAGATCTCACAATAACCTGATGGACACAGTTCTTCAAGGGTCTCTTGGGTGGGGTGGTTAGATGGGTGCCTATGATCTTAAGAATCATGGTATTACTGGGTTTCCCAGTTCTATGTGATTTCCATGAGAACAAAGAACCCACTCAGATTTTAGCAGGTCTCCCTTCTCTGGGACCCTGCCTCTGACTGGTGCTGCCTGCTTAGCACACTGCCAGCCCTTTATTTCAACAGGACTGTCAGGAGGCTGAGGCTACAGATATTTCTTCCAGACTAGTCTGGGCCACTCAACCAGGGGCCCAGAGCCAGATTAGAAATGGCACCCAAAGGGCTACCCTACTCCTAGTCTGGAGAGGTGACAAGGAGAGGGGACCCAGGAAAAGGTTGTGGAGTAGGGAAGCTACTCTCCATTTCTGCCTCAGCTTGTTTTCCACAAGTGGACCACCCCTTTGGGTAATCATCATGGGAATAACTAGTTCACAATTTCTGTCCCACCAAACCTAAAGCCCTCCCACCCCCTCACTGTCTCCAGTGGAGTTTTACTTTCCAAGGCTCCATGTTTTCATGGCAGCTTTGGCATGCCTTCCCCTTTCTCCACCAGACAGACTTACTCCATAGATAGCTCCTCCAACCCTGTATAAACCCAGACCCCACCCAACTTGGATCCCTACCCTGGCCTTGTTGAGAGAAACCTAAGGTCTCTGGCATATTGACACCCTGCCTGGCTACCCAGATGCTCTCCCACATCCTTGGACCTCAGTGATTGGAGGCGCTTCTTGATACACAAATATTCAACCCCCAGTCTCACCTCTGGCCCAGGCAGCAGGCCCCCACAACTGGTTAAGTGAGCAGGCCCCAATTCACAAAGGCTCACCTACCAGCCCCTACTCCACCTCCCCAAGCACGGGGTTGTACCAGATCAAGCCTCTGGTGGGGGTCCCGCAGCCACAAGTAGGAGCCAGAGCTCACTTGCCTCCTCCGGGCCGGGGACGCCTCCTTGAGGGGTCTGCAGATGTTCTCCTACCCAGCCCATGACTTCTGGAGTTTATAGTCCGAGGCAGGAGCCCAGAGGCTCTTCCCAGCTCACCTCCTCCCTGCGGACAGCTCTGCCTGGTCTGGTCGGCCGGGATGCTAGCTCAGAGCCTTGTGGCAAAGTCTGCGGTGGCCCTCGACGTGTGCCAGGCCCGTCTCTGCACCCTCCCCCAGGCCGGATGGCAATGCTCACAGCCCAGATGTGTGAGCTGGGGCGGGGCCTGCCTGGCGGATCTCAGCCTAGGGGCCCAGCCTGATCCCCGGTCCCTCCCAGCACTGAGGGCCAGCGACGCCTCCCCTGCTCGGGAGGGCCGCTTAGGGGGTGGGGTGGGAGAAGGCAGAGGGGGAGGAGCTGGGTGGGAGGAGAATTCCAGACCCTTCTAAGATCTTATGCTGCTCCCACTTCCCCTGCTGCCCACCCTGGGATTGGGCCTTGGCATCTGCTGCCCAGAGTCTAATCCCCACGGAGGGCAAACCTCTTCCAGACCTCTGAAGTCTCTCCACTCTTTCCTCAACATTTTTCCTAGAGGGTGTCCTCAGTGGTCACATGGAATGGAGGATGAAGACAGAACCTAGGTCTCCAGACTGGGACCTCAGGCTTGGCCAGAGACCACCCATTCTACCTCAGTGGTGAGAAGTCTTTAACCTTTCCCAATGGGGTTCATAGTCTTGTATCAACACAGGACCTCCTAGTGATGCCAGGATCTGTTTTCCACTGTCAGGAGACAGTAGGTGAAGCCCTGAGTACTGTCAGGTACTTGCTGAATCTCCTCCTAAGCTGACTTACCCCGTCCTGGGATCCCTGACCTGTCAGGGCCTCCGCTCTCAGCACCCCACAAAGGGTCCAGCTGCTTCTAGATCTCACCTCCCTGTAACTGCTCCCCTAGATCCAGAAGACAAGGAGAGGAACTGCTTTTGTCTGCCACCCCATTCTTTGGAAGGCCATCCTCCCTCCTGGTCTGCCTTGCCTCCTTCACTGCCTAGATAAAATGCTACCTTTCTTAATGCTTGCTGCCCTTACACATCCACTGTCCCAGAGGGTCTTCTAACTGAGGTCAGGGCTAGAGGTGTGTGTGTGTGTGTGTGTGTGTGTGTGTGTGTGTGTGTGTGTGTGTGTGAGCAAGGTATCTAGTCAGCAGTTTTCCCTGCTTGTCTGAGGATGCATCTGTGTAGTATGAACATGTGACATATATCTTGTGTCTGTGTGTATTTGTCTGTTAGCATGTGTGTGACAAGATTTTTTCCCCCAGAGGCCTCCAGCCAATTTTAATCTCCTTCGAGTCCTAACCCATCCATACACTTGCTTCTTGGTTTTTTTGTTTGTTTGTTTTTTAAATTTTTTTACCATCCATTTTCCCCAGTTCCATTGTCGCTTAGGGCCACAGCTGCAGCCCCCAGCTGAAGTGATAAGGATATTTCTTTCTTGCATCTCCACCTCTGCTTCAGGTCCTGCTTCAGTCCCCACCAGTCACAGCCCCTCCTTATACAACTTCAGTCTACACAGAGGACAGTAAATGATCTACATTAGAAGTTTGATTCAGTAACTATAGAAAATTTGGCTCCCATGGGCATGAATAAAGGATCTGTTGAGTGCCCACCCATCACCAAAATGGGCCTTTCTCTCTCTCCTGCTCTTCCCTAGGATCATTGTGGGCCCACCACTGACCTCAGAGGTTTCTAGTTTTTTCTCTGGGCCTCTGAGTGGGTCCTCTGCTGGTCAAACCTTTCCCTAGGCTTCCTGTGGTCCTTTCTCTGGGCTTCTTCCCTTCCAGGAGAGGCCCCCTCTCCTAATCCTACCCTTACAGTCTCTAATGTGTATCTAGTGGACTGCCAAGCACAGAAATCCTGGCCGTCACGCTGTCAATCCAGCATTTTCCATGACTCTGCCAAAACCAAAGGAGATCCCATGAGTCAAAGCATGCATCACCCTTGACTAAGGTCCCTAACTGTCCATCCCAGACCCAACTTCCAAAACCTCTTATACCTTTCAGGCACAGATCTTCTGAGCTTTTAAACATTTGCTCCACCTGGGCCAACCCTGGTTATGATCTCCTTAGAATTATTTCTCTCTTGGAGAAGCCAGGTTCTTGTACTTTCCTATGGGTGCTGTGTCTCCTCGGAAAGGCCCAGGTACTACCACTTAGGTCTTTAAAGAGAATCTTTGAGTTTGGAAGGCAGAGCAGAACTCCTTGCTTCTGGCACATGACTTGGCAGAGTAGTAGGCAGCAGGCAGCTTTAGGACAAAAAGTAACATGCTGTTAAACCATGCTGTTCCCTGATCTAAGACCACTGATGCTAAGGATCAGTGCAGAGAACTTTATGGTAATGCTCCAAACCTCTACTCAAGCCTGGCTTGCTGGCTCTGTTCCAAAGCCTGGAGAGTGAGGAGAGAGAGAGAGAGAGAGAGAGAGAGAGAGAGAGAGAGAGAGAGAGAGAGAGAGAGAGAGAGAGAGAGAAGGGAGGGAAAGAGAAGGAAAGGGAAGAAGGGGAGGGGAGGGCAAGGAAGGGTTTTGTTTTGTTTTTTTTTTTCACCTATGGAGCCCGTGCTGTGCCTAGTAGGAACCTTACTTGGCTTCAAGAGCTAGGCTGCTATCGATCTCGGCTTCTGCCTCCACCTCCACCCGTTGCTGGTGAGGGTTCTATAATAATAATTAGGGTGGCCATTCATTTGATTATAGAGAAAGTCCTATCTAGGCACCCTCTCCGCTGTTGCTTGGAGTCTTAGCCTGGGACATCTTGTGGGTCCTTCGAGGTTTCCTTAGCTCCAGGTTTCTTTTTAACCCCACAGTCGTTCCCTTTATCAAGATATCCATCTCTTTGTTCTCCCTCTCTGTTGCTCCTCCCACTCAACCATCTCCTTCTCTCATGATTTTTCCCAGCTCCCCTTGCCTGCTTTTTCTTCCCAATTTACTCAGATCTTCTTTCCCCTTCCTGGGGATCCATGGATCTCTCTTAAGTTCCTCCTGTTACCTAGCTGCTCAGGGATTGTGGGTTGTAGCCTGGTTATCCTTTGCTTTATGTTGAAAATCCACTGATGAGTGAGTACATACCATGTCTGTCTTTCTGGGTCTGTGTTACCTCACTCAGAATGATACTCTCCAGATCCATCCATTTGCCTGAAAATTTCAGGATGTCATTTTTTCCCTGCTGAGTAGTACTCCATTGTATAAATGTACCACAGTTTATTAATCCATTCTTCAGCTGAGGAGCATCTAGGTTGTTTCCAGGTTCTGCTAATATAAGCAGTGCTGCTATGATCATGGTTGTGCTGATGCCCTCGGCATAAGAATGTTTATCCATTGGATATATGCTTAATAGTGATATTGCTGGATCACTGCACCAGGTTGAGCTCCCGGCTCAGCTGAAGAGAGAGAGGAGAGAGATTATATGAGAAAGGGATCAGGATCATGAGGAGGAGACCCCCAGAGACGGCTGACCCAAGCTATTGGGAGCTCATGAACTCTGAAATGACAGCCAAGGAACCATTATGGAAAGGAATTAAACCCTCAGAATGTAGACGACAGTCAAATGGTGTGGGCAGTTTGTGGAGCCTTTCATAGTAGGACCAGAGTTTATTCCTTACAGAGGAACGCCTTACTCAGCCTTGATACTGGAGGGAGGGACTCAGACCTACCTCAGCTGGATATGCCAGACTAAACTGACTCACCTTGGGAGTCCTTGCCCTCCCTGGGGAAGGGATAGGGGGTATGGAGTAGGGGGAGGCTGAGGGAGGACTGGAAGGAGGGGAGGGGGACAGTGTTAGATATGGGGGGGGGACTTTTTAGGTAAACAAAAATCTTAAAAAAAAAAAAAAAAAGCTAGGCTGCCTAGATGGTGGCCCATTCCTCCTGCTGTCTGATCCTGAATACTGGCAGTGAGCAACTCCTAGGACAGAGATTCAACAAGTTCCTCTCTACCAGATTCCTGAGATGTGAGCTTCCTTCCAGGAATTACTCTGCCTGCTGAGCCGCCCAGATGGACTTCCTCTCTGTGGCCTGAGGTTTCAGGCAGGATCATTTTCCTCACTGGAAATGGGAGTGTATGAGTCCTGGTCCTTTCTAGCTGCATAAGAGTCTGTCAAGCAGGGGGTCAGGCTACTCTTGGTGACTGTGTTGTTAGTCGGTACCTCCTTCTTCATAAACAGAAAAACAGGGTTCCACTTTCCAGCTGTACGCCCTGTTCTCTGTTCCAGATGGCACCCAGCTCATTAAAACTGGCCTCACTTCCAGAATCTTCACTGGAGCCTCCCACTTACCGTCCTCCCTATCAGGGCTCTCATAGACAACAGAAGCCTGGAGGATGTGGGCTTTGAAGAATGACTGAGAATGGACCCCATGGAGGAGCAGAAGGTACCTCGGGTGGAGGAGGCTGTGTACACAGGGTATGGAGAACGGAGGCGAGGTGCTTGGAAATAGGATGGAGTCAGCACACTTGGCAGCCAATGATGACACCAGTGTGGCCACTCTGCCATCCTACTCTGCAGGCATCATGGTCTTTGCCCAGAACTCTCTCTCTCTCTTCCACTAAGACATTTTATTTATTCATGTAGTTTGCATTCCCAGAAAAAAGAAGCCTAGGAGTTTTCCCTCTGTGTTTTCATGGTTCATGATATTAGCTGAGGATGTCAGTGCAATGAAACCAAACAGGTGGGAGCAGATCATTTTGCCATTTTCCTAGGTCTTTGAGCTGCACATCCAAACTATGATCTTGCTATGCTTGTTTAACTTGCCAATGAAGTCACAAAGATTTCCCCAGTTCTGATGTTAGGGTTTCTGTTGCTGTGAAGAGACACCATGACCATGGCAACTCTTATAAGGAAAACATTTAATTGAGGGGCTCACTCATGGTTTCAGAGGTTCAGGCAACTGTCATCATGGTGGAGAGCATGCCACCGTGCAGACAGACACTGGGCTGGAGGAATGGCTGAGAGTCCTATGCCTTTCAGGTAACAGGAAATTGACTGACTCACTCACTAAGCATAGGAAATTTCAAACCCACCCTCACAGTGACACATTTCCTCCAACAAGGCCATACCTCCTAATAGTGCCACTCCCTATGAGGGTTATTTTCTTTCAAGCCACCACATTCCACTCTCTGCCCCCCAAAGGCTTGTAGCCAGATCATAATGCAAAATGTATTTAGTGCAACTTCAGAAGTCCCCATAGTCTAAAACAGTTTCAAACTTGTTTAAAAGTCCAAGTCTCTTCTGAGACTCATGCAGTCTCGTAACTGAAATCCCCTAGAAAATCAAAATGAAAGAGCAGATTGTGTACTTCCAACATACAATGGCACAGGATATACATTACCATTCTAAAAGGGTGGAAGGGGAGCATAGTGAGAGAATACTGGACCAAAGCAAGATTGAAGACCACCTGGGCAAACTCTACAAAAGTCAAATGACAAGTAATATATATCTGTAGGGAGATTATGTGGTTCCATTGTAAATTATTGTCCCTGCCTATGGGTTTAATCAAAAGCGCTGATTGGCCAAAGGCAGACAGGAAGTGTGGGCGGGGCTACCAGACTAAGAAGACTCTAGGAGCAGCCAGAACAGAGGAGAATGCCTGAGAGAAGCCAGAAGAAGCAGAGGACAACTATGCTGCTCTGAGAAAAGGAATTGAGCCACATGGCTGAACAGGATAAGAGTCATGGGTTAGTTTAAGGGTAAAGAGTTAGCAAGTTATAGGCCTGGGCCTTAGGCTGATCAGCCTAAAACTATTGTAAGCATCTGTGTGTCTTTGTGGGACTGTGGGACTGCGGGCCTAAACCCTGAGGCTAGGCCCAAAATTCCGGGCCAAAAATCTACTACTTACATCTATCAATAATAATTCTGGATATCAACGAGTTCAGTTCCTCAGTAAAAAGATATGAACTAGTAGATTGGGTTAGAAAACAGAAACTATCTCTTTGCTGCCTTCAAGAAACATACTTCCTCATCAAGTGTACATACCATCATCTTAGAGTAAAAAGATGGAAAAACATTTATGCCCCAAACATGAATACACTCAAATTCTCACAACAAGTACTACCAGATCTAAAACCACAGATTAAAATCAATACAGTGATAGTCGGTGACTTCAATACCTCATACTCACCAACAGGACATCCAACAGAAATCAAAGAAAATCATCAGTAAATGACATAAATCAAATGGATCTAACCAACATCTACAGAACATTACTTAAGCACTAAAGAGTGCAAAGTCTCCTTGTAAGCCTGTGGAATTTTCTTCAAAACTGATCACATTTAGGGCATAAAGTAAGTCTCAAAATATACAGGAAAATCAATAACTTAATGATGTACTCGAGGCCTTGGAACAAACAGGAACAAACCAAAACGGTGAGTTGGAAGAGAGAATTAAAATCCGGCTGGCATTAATGAAAGAGAAGCACCAGTGACAAGAAGAATCAATGAGAGGAAAACATGTGCTTTGAAAAGATAAAGAGGGGTGACAGGCCCTTGGCCAAATGAGCCAAAAAACCAGACACCTAGATTGATGCAATTAGAAGTGAAAAGAGAGGCATTGGGACAGATAGCAGTGAAATTCAGAAAAGTCGCACGGACATATTTAATTGGAAAATATAATCGAAACAGACAAATCACTAAGAAGCATAATATATACTGCAAATGTACCGAGATGAAATAATCTAAGCAGACTCAAACCAGCCAAGATAAAACGTCTCCCAACTGAAATCGACACAAGACCAATAGAGTCACTGCAGAATTCTACCAGAACCTCAAAGAACCAACACTCATATCTCTTAAATGATTTTCTAAAATGTAGAAAGAAGAAAGGCTTCCAAACACGTTGAAGCCAATATTACCTAGGTCAGATAAAGACACAGCAAGAGAGAGAGAGAGAGAGAGAGAGAGAGGAAAATGAAAATATTCATAAAAGTGGAGACTGGCTGGGCAGTGGCACACCTTTAATCCCAGCACTTGGTATTTAGACAGGTGGATTTCTATGAGTTTCAGGCCAGCCTGATGTACAGATAAACCCGGTCTTGGCGGGGGGGGGGGGGGGGGGGGGGGGGGGGGGGGGGAGGAAGAGGAGGAGGAGGAGGAAGGAGGGAGGGAGGGAGGAGGGGAGGGGAGAGGAGGGAGGAGAGACTGGAGTTGAAGAAATGTTGACTTCTCAGTAAAATACTGGCAAGCCAAATTCAAGATCATTCTTCATGATCAAGTTGGCTTCATTCTACACGCAAGGATTATTCCAATAAATGTTATCCACCATATAAAGAGACTCAAAAACATAAATCACATAATCATCTCATTATATTTGAAATGATGTTTGGAATATCCAGCATTCCTTTATGATAAAATCAAGAGCTTAGAGATAGAGGGTACATACCTCAACATAATAAAGACCGTGCACTACAAACTTATAGTCAACATCCTGATGAGCGGAGAAAACCTCAATGTTCCTAAAGACAAGGGTGCCCACTCTCAGTGTAGTGTTGAGGTCTTAGGGCAATATAACAAGGAGCCACACAGAGAAAGCAGTCAGGGTATTCCTGTTTGCAGATGCTGTGATTCGACACACACGAGATCCCAAAGAATCCACCAAAAACATTATAAAGATGATAAATATTTTCAGCAAAGTGATAGGATACAATTTTTCTTTTTTAAAATAGTATTTTATGATCTTTAATCCCAGCACTTGGGAGGCAGAGGCAGGCAGATCTCTGTGAGATTCGAGGTTGGTTTATAGAATGAGTTCCAGGACAGCTAGGGCTGTTACACAGAGAAAACCTGTCTCAAAAAATGAAAAAATGGTATTTTATTAATTCTTTGACAATTCTATGTAATTATTTTGATCATATTCTCCCCCACACTAACACACAGAAATCAGTAGCCTTTTCCATTCAATGACAAATATATAGTGAAGAATGGAGGGAAATTCACAATAGTGCCACACACCACACACATACCCACACACACGCACACACACACACAATACCTGGGAATAAACCTAATAGAGGAGATGAAAGGCCTCTGCGATGAAAACTTTAAGATACTGAAAAAAGAAGCTGAGAAGACACCACATGATTGGAAGGCTTCCCATGCTCATGAACTGGCAGGATTAAGATAGTGAAAAAGGCCATTCTAACAAAGTAATATCAAGTTCAATGCAGTCCTAGCCAAAATACCAGACTTTTCTTAACAGACACAGAAAAAGATCTTGAATTTTGTGTGGAGGCACAGAAGACAGAGGATAGCCAAGGAAATCCTGCACAAAAGAAGACTTCTGTAGTTAACCATATCTGACCTCATATACTACAGAGACATAGTAATACAGACAACACGGTACACACACAGGAACTTAGATGAATGGGAGAGGTCAGAGGACTCAGATATAATGCCACATACCTACAGCTACTCTGACAAAGTTGTCAAAAATATACACTAGAGAAAAGACAGTATCTTCATAAATGGTGCTTGGAAACTTGGACGAAACTAGATTCTTACCTCTCTCTTTGCACAAAACTCAACTCTAAATCAATGAAGGACTTCAACCTATGACATGGTACCCTAAAACTGCTAAAGTTAAAGGTAGGGGTACACTTTGAATTCTAGGCACAGGTAAGAACTTCATAAAGAGATTCTGGTCACTCAGGAGGTAAGAGAATCAACTGATAGGGGGAATCTCATGTACTAAAGGAAATGGTCAATTGAGTGAAGAGAAGGCCTCAGAACAGGGGCTGGGGAAATCTTTGCCACCTACACATAAAACATAAAGTCTAGAATATACAAAGAACTCAATAAACTAAATGCCAAGGGAAAACTACCCATTTAAAAAATGGGCAGTGGAACTGAACAGAAAGTTCTCAAAAGGAGAAATACAGAGACCTAGTGAACACTTAAAAGAGAAGTACTAAACACCCTCAGCCACCGGGAAATGCTGATCGACAACTACGTTAAGATGGCATCTGAAGAGCTGTTGAGGTGGCTTAGAGGGTAAAGGGAAGTACCTGGTGCCAACCCCATTCTAACCCCAGAACCACAGAGTAAAAGGAGAGAATTGACGCTTGTAAATTGTCTTCTGATCACAGCATACATAATGTATCTTTCATGTAACTCCTTCAATAAGGGAATATGAATGAAGAAAGATTCTGTGGCAATGTGTTATGGCAAAAATGTCTTACACTCTAAGAGACCAGAACTTTGTTGCTCAAATAAAGGAAACTCAGGGCCAGATCTCTGGGAAAGGCGGAGATATCAGAGAGAATAAATACCACAGTCAGATCTCACGCAGCTGTCTTCCAGCTTCCTCAGCCTCGCTCCTCCTGGCTTCTTCTGCCTGCTCTGTCTTTCTATGCCTGTCTTAAATACTTTCTTCAGTCAGTTAAGGCGTGGCACCACCACTGCCTGCCTGGGAGCCTGGAACTCTTTCTGTAAACTTAAGATGACTTCAAACTCAGATTGGATTAAGGGCATAGGTCACCACTCCTGGAATATTCCCTGTGCTGGGATTAAAGGTGTGAGTTACCACTGTCTGATCTTCCTAGACTGACTGTGGGTAAATCCTCTGATATCTCTGAATGTTTTTATTATGTTTGAAGATATCCCCACACATCCCCTTTTGTGTCAAATTTTAAAAAAGAAAGTTATAGTTAACATAAGAAAAACCATATACAATAGGTGCAATAATTATATACAATATATACAAACAATAAATGAGTAATGACCAGTCCATTAACAATTGACAATTCAAAGAAAATATTACATTAATTATCCTATTTTGATGAGTCCAAAGGATTATACCTAATTCACTTACTTTCTAACTTGAATTACTAACTAAAAACTATTATTCTGATGTCTCTTAAACTTTACACTTTAACTTCAAAGTTTCTTTTCTAAAACTGTCACTAGAAAACTATAACTATTTCATCTTCAACTACCTCAGAGACCCAAGAAGGAAATAATATTTACCAAAGTAAACAGGAAGTACAAACAACTTCCAAAATCTAGAAATGACAGAGATGACAGCTATCTGCCTGGACAGTCATCCAAAGTTCCTTTATAAAGTTGGGGCATCCATCTTCAGCCTACAGGTCCAGAGTCTCTTTTCATTTCAGAGAAGCAGGAAATTTGCTCTGCCCATTCTGGTACAGTTCATCAGTCGCTTCTCCTCGTGTCCTGAAGAATATCTGACAGTTTTCTCTGAAAAGCAGGAACCTGAAGGACCATCTCAGCTTGTTCTGTCAAAGTTCAGAGGTCATTTTACTAGGGAACCTGCATGTCCGGTTCAAACAGCATACTGTCAAGCAGTCAATACAAGAACAGGTTCTTGTCCAGTGGCTAACCATTGCCACAAAGAAAGTAGAATCCATATTGTAGTAAGAGGTTTCTGGCCAGGACTTTTGGGCGTAGTCTCAAGGTTTAGACCCGCAGACCCACAGTCCCACAGAGACACACAGATGCTTACATTAATTTTAGGCTGATCTGCCTAAGATTCAGGCATATAACTTGCTAACTCTTTACCCTTAAACTAACCCATGATTCTTATCCTGTTCAGCCATGTGACTCGGTACCTTTTCTCAGAGCAGTATAGCTGCCCTTTGCATCTTCTGGCTTGTCTTGCAACTCTGGAGTCTCTGTGGCATTTTTGTTCTGTTCTTCCTGTTCACAGAGTTTTCTTAGTCTTGTAGCCCCACCCAAACTTCCTGTCTGCCTTTGGCCAATCAGTGCTTTTTATTAAAATCATAGGCGGGACAATTATTTAAAATGTAACATCATAAATCCACTACACCATATGGAGTTTCTTCGATGCCCATATTTCTCTTGAAGTAGATTGGTGCTTCCAGGAGCAGACCTGTCTCACTGTCCAGAAAAGTCTAAGTTCTTAAAATATTTTAATGCCATATTTTATGGATCTCTGAAGTGTTTAAAGATGACCTGTTCATCTAAAATATATTTGTTTGATCTTGAAAACATATCTAACATGACTATGTTTGAATGTAATGTCTAACTACTAACTAGCATTACTTTATATTCTAATTAGTTGGTAATAAAAACTTTCATGGACTAGCAACTTATATTACATTGTTAGATGAACTGAATAAGTATACTACCTTGAACAAGCATAGAGATATTTGTACAGTAACAATCTCAATATGCACAATTTGTATACAATATACAAAAATCCAATCCAGTGTAAAATATTTAAAGCTAGTAAATCCTTTTAAAAGAAGATTCAATAATCTATCCTTATATCCTATATATTTGTGTCCCCTTTTTCTTTCTATTTTTTTAAACACAATCTTGAACTTAATTGTTCTTAAAAGAAGATTCAATAATCTATCCTTATATCCTATATATCTGTATCCCCTTTTTCTTTCTATTTTTTTAAACACAATCTTGAACTTAATTGTTCTTGTTTAACTTTTTTCTAACCAAAACCATTAACAAATTTTAACCAATTAACCTAAACAATGACAAGCATCCATAACCCATTGAACAAACAAAAACAATCCACCCCACCTCTTGGGAATGTGGGTGCCATGTTCTTAAATTTACTTCCTGCTGACTGGGGTGATGGCATCTTTTGGGGATCCTGAAAAGAAAAGTTTTGTTAATTGTCAAGTCCTGAAATTAGTAGCTGTATCATTTGTTGTCCAGTCTCTGTATAACAGGTAAATGCACGGTTTATATTAAGTCCTGGCTATAATAGTCTGTGAAACTGGTTGATCTCAGCGAGCCACCTCAAAATTTTCCTGAGCACTTTGTAATCCAAATCTGATCTTTGGTTGGTATTTGTCAGCCTAGTGGCTTTGTCAGAATACATGTGAAATTATCGTTGTGGGGTCTCATCTTCCTTTTGGATACTTCAGGTTCACAATTAGTCCTTGTCATGAATCACTGCAGAAAACTGATAAGAGATTAAAACCCAACACAATATACATGAAGCTAAATATGTAACTATTTATTCAGCATAGAATTAGTAATGATAGAATGTGGCTTTAATAATCCTCTCTGTCCTTCTGGTCCTATACACTCAAGCCATCTTGCACTCTGTTTTACCTGGGATATCGACCCATTACCCAAAAACTGAACATTTACCTCCTGAAGGGACCAACTTGGATGCCATGACTCTGGTGAAATTATTGATACATCCGTGCCTGTGTCCAATAAGCCTTCAACAATAACATCATTTATTTGTACTTTTAATTTTGCCCTTTGTTCTTTGATAGAGAAACTTGCCAAAATATTCACTTTATAATTTTTCCTGTATTTTTTTTCTTTTCTGTAGATTTTCTATCATTCTGTGTAGTATGGCTTTTAAAAATAGGTTTTAATTTTTTAAATTGTTCTGGGAAGGTGTTTCCTCCACATTGGCAGGGTAAGATTGGATTGTATTTGATATGGGGCTTTTGAAAGGCCCCTTAGGGGATTTCCCAAGGGCTGAAAGTTACTTTGTCTGTCCCTTGTTGATCTGCACTCATTAGTCCAATGTCTTGCTTTCCCACACCTTCTGCATACTTCATAAGGGAGGGATGTTCTCTTGGGATTATTTCTAACAAAAGCACTGTTTCTGGGAATGCCTTGTTTACAATCTCTATTTATGTGACCTTGCCTTCCACAATTGTAACATTTAACATTTTTACTTTTTTTTATACCTCTAGAAATAAGCTCTCCTACCCAGTTATCATCACTGTCATAAGACTCTAGATTAATTGTCTCACGAATCCAATCTTCCAAGTGTACTGACCTTGCTTTTAATTGTCTAAGTATTTTTCTACATTGTGCATTAGCATTCTCAAAAGACAGTGATTCAATCATTATTCACCTGGCTTCTGAGTCCAGTACCATTCTGTTTACTGCTGCAGTTAATCTGTGCCAAAGGTCTGTAAAAGTTTCTTTTGGGCTTTGATTTACTTTAGTGAATGATTCAGTTTCTTTCCTATTTCTTCAATCCGGTCCCAGGTATTTAAAGCTGCCATGCAACATAAATCAGAGTATGTTCATTGTATAAAGACTGCCTTTCAATATCAGCATAATCTTCCTCCCCAAGAAGTTGGTCTTGGGAAACTTCTATGCCTCTGGCCCTGCTTCTTTGTTCTATTGTTTTAGCCTCCTCCCTCCACCATGATTTCCATTGTATAAGCGGTTCTGCCTCTAGCACAGTTGTAACCATATCTAACCAATCTTTAGGGGTGACCCGGTTACAGCATGACCAAGAGTTCAACATTTGTTTTACAGATGGTGAATGCATCCAATATGCTACAATTGCTTCTTTTACTTTCCATAATTCTAGCATTTCTACTGGAGCCCAGCTAGCTTCTCTATCTTCATCATTCTTCATTTTTTAAAGGTTACTTGGTATATTAATGTTGCCTGTTTTTGTCTAATTTTAGATGACCTTGTTGAAATTGGTTCTTCACATTCCTCTTTTTAAATTTGAACATCTTTGTGTTCTCTCTCAACAGGCTTTTTAAAGACCTTTTTCTTTGGATTTGTATTAATCAACTTTTTAAGTGATAAAATAGAAATCACACAAAGAATCATAATAAACAGTATGATAGTATAATAGTCCCATCTACCTTATTTATGTTTTCCTTCACTGGTTTTAATACCAAATTGTCTAGCAAAAGATCACAGAAGGACTAAGCACCCTCTATTGCTTTATACAAATTCCCTCTTTTAAAAAATTGATCTACTCACCGATTTGTTGTCTGTTGATGATTCAATTGATTTTGAAGTGGGACAGCTACCTAGTGTGAGAGCAGCCCAAGGAGGGGTCCAAAAAGAAAAAAGAAACAACCCACCAGGAGAAAGAGGCCACTGTCTGAAAAACTTACCCAGATGAGAGTGAAATGGAAACACGTGTTGGTCTGCCTAAGACTGGAGCTTAACTTAGAACAGGAAGCCTAGCCCGCCACTAATTACTTCTCCTGCCACTTGTTGTTCTGGCCGGCAAGTGTGGTTTTTATGTGTAGGGAAGGGAAGAATTCGTGCCCCATATTTGGACGCCAAGTGTTGCACGAATAAAGGAAACTCAGGGCCAGATATCTGGGAAAGGCGTAAATATCAGATACAGTAAACACCACAGTCAGATCTCACCCAGCTGTCTTCCAGCTTCCTCAGCCTCGCTCCTCCTGGCTTCTTCTGTCTGCTTTATCTTTCTATGCCTGCCTTAAATACTTTCTCTGCTCAGTTAAGGCTTGGCACCACCACTGCCTGCCTGGGAGCCTGGAACTCCTGTAAACTAAGATGACCTCGAACTCAGATTGGATTAAGGGCATAGGTCACCACTCCCAGGATAGTCCCTGTGCTGGGATTAAAGGTGTGAGTTTCCACTGTCTGATCCTCCTAGACTTACTGTGGGTAGATCCCTCTGACATCTCTGACTGTTTTTATTATATTTGAAAATTTCCCCACAGTACTTTATCACAGCCAGAGTTAGATACTTTGAGGTCACTTAGGACTTAAGACACTGTCTGATGTGCACTCAGCCTGTTTGTTTACCTGTGTTTAAGAGGATAATGTGACAACCAGCTTTACTTGTTATCTTAGTTAGGTTTCTATTGTCATAACGAAACACCCCAACCAAAATGCGAGTTGAGGAGGAAAGGGTTTGTTTGACTTATGCTTCTACATCATTGTCCACCACTGAAGGAGGTCAAGACAGGAACTCAAACAGAGCAGGATCCTGGAGGCAGGAGCTGACGCAGAGGTCATGGAGGGGTGCTGCTTACTGGCTTGCTTCCCCTAGTTTGCTCAGCCTGCTTTTTTTTTTATTCCAGGACCACCAGCCCAGGAATGGTTGGGCTGGGCCCTCTCCTACTGGTCACTAATTGAGAAAACGTTTTACAGCTGGATCTCACGGAAGCATTTCCTCAACTGAGGCTCCTTCCTCTTTGATGACTCTAGGTGTGTCAAATTGCTACAAAACCAGCCAGTACACTTACCTAGGATTTCCCATGTAATCAGCTTTTACAACCTAAGCTAATGCATGGCTGCAATCTTAAATTATGTGTTCTCCCATGGCCCTGACCAGAACAATGCATGTGCATCTTTTGCTGAAAACAGAAAATACAGAGATTGAAAGCAATCCTTTAAAATGGATATCCACCATAATGTTGAATGTAGTGCTTATAGATATTGGTTGATAGACACTGGTGTTTGTAATACTGTTTGTTATTTGGCCAGTTGGAGTCAGAGACATAATCACTTGTAAAATTCTTTTAAAGATTTCTGTAAAGTATTCCTCATTCTCTCCCCATGTGATTTTTGTGCTGTTCAATAAAAGAGAGAACAAAGCCCTTTGTTAGGGACAGATACATAGTTGCACAACTGACAGATACACACAGGCAGATTCACATACACATAAAGGAATATTACTCAGTTGTAAAGAAAAGTGTTACAATGTAATTTGAGGTAAATGGATGGAAATGGATATGCTTTCTCACATCAGGGTAGTTTCTTCACATTTTTTCATTTTGTGTATTTAGCCTGGAGTACAGGAGGGAGACAGAAGACTAGAAATGGGCTAGTGGTAGGCAGAGAAGTATCAGGGAGGGAGAGGGGCAAGTATGAGGGAAATCAAAGTAGAAAGAGCAATGCCAAAGACAGGAGGGTCCGAGCGAGATGTGCGGTGATGGGGATGAGACGCGAGGGGCCAGAGGAAGACGATTAAAGTGTGCGTGAGGAAGCTACTTGAGAACATATGATTTTGCAATTCAAGTACAAATACATAATAAGAGGGGACAATAAAACATAAGTGATATAAAAGAATGGGCATGTGGCACATGACTTAAGTCCCAGTACTCAGGAAGCCGAGGCAAAAAGCAGGAGGGTTTCTATGCCTTTACATATAGGGTGTGTATGTGTGTGCGTGTGTCCCTTTATATTTGATTAATAAATATTGTTGGGTCTGGAGAGATGATGTCTCATCTTTTAAGGACATTTGATGCTCTTTCGGAAGACCTGGTACAGCCATCTGCAACTCCACCCTCTTCCCATCTCTGTAGGCACCTGCACACACATGCTATACACTCATGCATATAGTTTTGGCCGTCCTGGAGCTCACTCTGTAGTCAAGGATGGCCTTGAACTCATAGAGATCTGCTTGCCTGTGCCTCTGGGATTAAACACACATGCCATCACTGTCCAGCCTCACTGATCTCTTAACCACATACTTTTGGATTACTTTCACTTTCTGTATATAAACTGCTGTGGGTACCGTGGGCCACGTCTAGACTGTTTGGCAGTGCCTTGTACCTGCTCACACTCTACTTAGGCTCGTTATTTTCCTATTGCAATGATAAGACCCCATGACCAAGTTTCTAAATGGAGTTTACAGTTTCAGAGGGTTCCCATCATGGTGGGGAGCGTGGCATCAAGCAAGCAGGCATGATGCTGGAACAGTAGCTGAGAGCTCACATCTTGATTCACAAGCAAAAAGCAGAGAGCCAATTTGGAATGTTGCGAGTTCAAAGCCCACTCCTAGTGATACACTTCCTCTAACAAGGCCACACCTCCTAATTCTTCACTACAAGTTCCAACATCTGGAAACCTAGTATCCAAAGATATGAGCCTATGGGGGACATTATCACCCAACCCACTGCAGCTTGGATAGGAAGCCTACCTCTCTCTATAAAGGGCAGAAGTCTTTTCCCAGAGTGCCACAGAGCAGTTGTTCTCAACCTGCGGGTCATGACCCCTTGCGGGTTAACCAACCCTTAAATAGATGTTGTCTAAATCTATTAGAAAACAGCTATTTATATTACAGTTCGTAGCAGTAAGCAAAATTATAGTTATGAAGTTGCAATGAAAATAATTTTATGGCTGGGGGTTACCACAACATGAGGAACTGTACTAAAGGTCACACTCAGCCGTAGTTAGACTGAGGAGCATATGTTAAATGAATTCCTGACTGAATGCCACCAACCCCCTCCCTCTCAAACACTGAATGGGGAGTTTGTGAGGTAGAAAAGGAAATGAGTCCTTTTGTTTGGAATTAAAAGAATTTCCCTGAAATAAGAACAAGTATGTGTATCTTTGTATTTTATGTAAATAAGTATAAGATAAAATTCTCACAATGAAATGGCTAAGTCTGTCTCTAAAAAGATTACTTTTTTTCCATTGTTGGTATGTAACAAATCACGTAGCTTGAAATAATGACTGTTTCTTACTCATGACATTATTGGGCAGAACTGAATTGCTTGGCTAGGTGCTGTTTTTGCCTGGGGAAGTCATAAATGAGGCTGCCTGGGAGAGTTCCACTCACAGGCCCAAGGGGAGCCTCGATTCAGACAGCAGGGCCAGAAGGCCTGTGATCCTCTGTCTATGTCCTATACAAACAGCTGAGCTCAGGCTTATGTTTCTGGTGGTCTCGGGGTTGTTTGTTTGTTTGCTTGCTTGCTTTTTTGATTTTTGTTTTTTTGAGAGGGGGTTTCACTTATCTATCCCAGGCTGGCCTTGAACCTTCAACTAAATCTGTTTCTGAGGATGTCCTGATTTTCCTGCCTCTACATCTGACTTAATTCAGGGTTTTGTACGTTTTAGGCAAGTGAACCAACTAAGCACCCTTCTCAACCCCTTCATGTAATATAACTGTCCATTGGTCAAAGCAGTCATGTGACCATGCCTGACTTTGAATGGTATGAAATTTAGCCGTGGATGGATTTCAAGACTAGTTCTTGATGCTTTTGCTATGACCATGCTTTTAATTTTTAATTTTACTGGAACTGAGGTAGAATCCAGGGCCTTATGATTGGTAGGCAAGTACTCTACCATTGAGCTAAATCCTCAACCTCCATTGTGACCATATTTTTAAGCATAACAGAGGTGGCTATGTAACAGGTTTATTTATTTATTTATTTGTTTGTTTGTTTGTTTATTTTCTGCACTTATTTATTTATTTTAATTTCTTCACTTAGCCTTAACAAGTTAATTTCTTTGAATGAGATAGTTGGCACAGAGTCTGGCTATGCCTGGCTGGCCTAAAATTTGTGGGGATCTTCTTGTCTCTGTCTCCCAAGTGCCTGTGCTATGATAATGGGCCTTATTTATTTATTCATTTATTTATTTATTTGTTTTTAAGTGTTGGGGATGAACTCAGGACTTTTTACGTGGTAAACATGAAGCCTATCACCACCTGTGTGTGTTCTAGTTCCCTTTCCGTTGCTGTGATAAGACATTGTAGGGGACTGGAGAGATGGCTCAGTCTTTAGAAACACGTACTGCTCTTCCAGAGGACCTGAGGTTCCATCCCAGCACTCACAGAGGTGGCTCATAACCACCAGTAACTCCAGCTCCAAGGGATCTAATCCTCTGTTACCTCTACTTACACTCTACAGACGTATCACGTACAACAACAACAATAATATTTCTTAAACCCACTGTAACCAAAGCAGTTTAAGGAGGAAAGGGTTTATTTCATCCCTCCAGACAGGATCTTGAAGCAGAAACCATAGACATTGCTGCTTGCTGGCTCTTGGGCTCATGCTCAGCTAGTACTCTCCTTCCTTCCTTCCCTTTTCCCCTTTTATTAAAAATAAACTTTTTTCTCACACAATATATCACGCTTACAGTTCCCCACCCCCTGTTCCTCTCAGTTCCTCCCCACCTCTTGTACCCTCTGCATCCAACCCCTTCTGTGTCTCTCATTAAAAAGAACAGGTTTCTAAGAGATAACAACTAAACATAACAAGATAAAACATAAGATAAAGCCCAAACCATCACATCAAGGCTGGACAAGACAGACCAACAGTAGGCAAAGAACCCAAGAGAAGGCACCCACTTTGTTCACACACTCAGGAGACTTGTAAAAATCCTAAAGTAAAAGTCATAATGTATATACAGAGGACCTGGTGCAGACCCGAGGAGGCCCCGCGCTTGTGCTTCAGTCTATACGAACCCGCTCAGCTGATTCAGACTTGTCCTCCTGTGCCCTCCATCTGCTCTGTCCACACCCTCTGGCTCTCTATTCACCTCTTCTGCAGGGTTCCCTAAGAGCTGAAGGGAGGGATCTAATGGAGACCTCCAATTTAGACTCTCTCTCTCTACATAATGTCTGGCTGTGGGTCTCTGAATTTGGTCCCCTCTGTTGCCAGAGGCAGCCTCTCTGATGATGACTGAATATGATAGCGGAATATCATTTGGAGTCATTTTATTGCGGCTGGTTTTTTTTTTTTTTTTTTTTAGATCAGTGGTGTTTAGTTTTACTGTAGATCTCTGGGGTGTCTAGTCTCTTGGTCAACTAACATTGTTGAGTATGGGTTCATCTCATGGAGTGGGCCTTAAGTCAAATCAGACGTTGGTTGGTTTCTCCTGAAAGTTCTGTGCCACTGTGGCCCTAGCGTATCTTGTAGACAGGACAGATTGTAGGTCAAAGTTTTTGTGGCTGTGTTGGTGTGTATGTTTCTCTTTTGGTAGCCTATGTAGTATCTTTCTATGCCAAAGACATTCGAGTGCAGAGGTGAAGGCTCATGTAGGCACCAGTTCACCTCCTTCATGTTCAGTCACTTGTGTGGGTGTTGTCCTCAGCAATGGGGCCTTGATGTCAATTTGTTGCAGTCTTAGCAACAGCATGGGTTGTGTGAGGATTTCCATGGGATCTCCTTGTCCCGATAACTCTTCTAATGCAACCCAATCTCAGTATTGAAAGTCGTGAGTCTCAGCAAAAGATGGTCAGTTCTCTGTCTCCCCATTATTAGAAGACATCATTAGGATCCCCTTCATATATCTTAGGAAGTTTCCACTGCACAAGATTTCCACATCATCCTTCAAATGTCCCTCAATTCCTGGCTCTACTCCCCCACCCCACCCCGCACTAGTAACAGGTGTGTGTCAGCACACCTAGCTATCCTTGTGTGTTCTGGGGCTCTGAACTTTACCCCCTGAGAGTCTCCCGTCCCCTTTCCCTTTCTTTCATAATGGAATGCCTCAATTTTATTTAATAACACCATTTTTTTCTTTTTTAAGTATTGGTGATTAGACTGACAGCCTTACACATTCTAGACAAGCATTCTGCCACTAAACTGTGCGGTCAGTTCCTTTCATTTAAATTTCCCTTTTTATTTTGAGTCAGGTTCTCCCTAAGCTGAAGTGCTGAATTCACTGTGTAGCTCAGGCTGTAACTTGCTATTTATGAGCTTGGTTCTTGTAACTTTCTTGTGCCATTCCACATACCATGGGCTGCTCTTTAGGTTTTCAACAGAAATCATTATAGTAGATTACTTTCTGAAAGGAATTTAGAAATTTCTCACTAAAATCTAAAAAAAAAATGAACAAAATTATTTGCCTGTACTTTACTTATTTTGTGTGGTTGTGGTAGGGAGGGAGGCATGTGTACATGGCCCAATGTGGCGGTCAGAGGACAATTTTCAGGAGTAGGTTCTTCTCCCATGTGGGTCCTGGGAACTGACTTATGTCATTAGGCTTGGTGACAAATGCCTTTATCCACCAAGCCATCCCAACTGTTCTTACCCCCCCCCTTTTTTTAAAGCAGGATTTTATATATTAAAAGCTGGCCTCAAACTTTGTATGCAGCTGAGAATAGACTTGAATATCTGATCCTCCTGCCTCCACATCTTGATGCATGTACTCCCGTGCTCATTTTTATATGGTGCCGGACACTGAGCCCAGGGTTTCATGCATGCTGGACAGACATTTTACCAATAGAACCACATCTTAGTCTTTATCTTTTTAGATGCCATGATTTTATTAACCAGTTTAAGCCTTATTTCTACATTAAGTAGATTATATACTCATCTTTGGTCTTTTAATAACTTATTTATTAAATTATGCCTGCTGTATACATATTGGAACACCCATTTATTGGTTTTTAAATTTTTAAATTATTTATTTATTTTATTTTTCTTATTTAATTATGTGCAGGTTTATTTGTCCATGGTCTCTGCAATAATGTGGCTGTTCAGTGTAACAGTCTCTGAAGCCTAAGGCAATACAGATCAACAAACGGAGCATTCGACCTCCAGCCGACCTTGGGAGGACTCTAAGGGGCCTCTTTGCCTCACAGAGGACAGCACTGTCCCAAGGGTTCCAGACGATTATCAAGAGGTCTGCGTCTATAGAGGCAAACCTGACCTGCTGGTAGTCTGGCAGATCAGATGGACCTGCTCTATCCCAGATTAAAACATTGTCCTTAGTCCTTCCCAACCGTCAGAGCTGCAGAGAAAACGGTGTGGGTGCCTGGCTACTGCGGGGTGTTTTTTTTTTATATATATATAGGATCTCATTGTGTAGCCAGAGGTAGACTGGAACTTGCTATGTAGATCAGGTTAGCCTCAAACTTGTGGGAATCCTCACAGGTCCTAGGATTACACCATGCCTGCCTTGCTCAAGAGATCACGGAGTCTTAGCCTGTCCCTGGCTTCTCTCCCAGGCATGTATGTGTCTGTTTCCAGCACAGTGCTTAGGTGGGTCCTGGTAGAGGAGAGCGCCACACACTTGCTAAGTGGACTGACACTCACACACTATCCTGAAGCTCTCTGTGGAAACATTAACCCGACACGTTTCTGGATAAATGTCCAGCCTTGTTCCTCAGCATTAACATTTCCCCTCTTCTGAAAAGAAGGGCTTACTGGGCTGACTCTGTGGCTCAGATGGTTGAGTATTTGCCTAGTATGCACAAAACCATGGGTTGGATCCCCAGCACCACATAATTTGAGCACTGTGTCAAAAGAACATCATCTCAGCATAATCATTGTGCCCTTGTAAGGAGAGCAACTCATTCTTGGCATTCAGAAAAACCCTTAAAATTCATTTTTATTGCTTTGGGGAGCTAGAATGAGCCCCTTCCATCTTATTGTCATAAGGCTTCTGATTCTGGTCCACTTGGGTGATGGCTTTAGTAACTGTGATACAACTTCTAAGAACCCCCAGCAGCCTGAGTCACAGAGAATCTGCTGCCCAGGACACAGGACCGCACAATAGATTTCTGGGCTGGTGTTACATTAGGGCTCTGTGAGTGTTTAGCTCAAGGAACTTGCCTTGCAGCCACCTAGTCCTATAATAAGGCCTGAACCTTCTGCTCTGCTGCTGCCACTGCCCTGCTGCATTCACCTTCTACTGTGGATTGCCTCCTTAACAGACACTCATTATTGATATTTATTTATTCATTTTGAGATAGGTCTCACTATGTAGCTCCACCTAGCCTGGAACTCACTATGGACACCAGGCTGGCCTCAAACTCATAGAGATCTACCTCCCCAGTGCTGAGATTAAAGGTGTGCACCACCATACCTGAATGATAGTACTTTATTTTCAAAATAGCTTTAAATTTTTAAAGTTGCCCGGCAGCTAGAGGAGTTCCTTTATACCACCCAAGCCCCTCTTAGTAATGTCTAATTAATGTAACAAATTTGTTAAAATTAATGAGCCAATATTGGTATATTTATTAAAGTCTATAACTTACATTACAGTCCTTTTTTTTTTTTTTTTTTTTTTTTTTTCTTTTTTGAGACCGGTCTCATATAATTCAGTCTGGTCTTAAACTTCCTATATACCTAAGGGATTATCACTACACTGGATTATATGTGCTGGGATCAAATAAAAGAGCCTCTTACATGGCAGGTAAGCATTTTCCACCTGAGCTATATCCCCCAGCCTGCCTCCCTACCCCCCACCATGGTTCTCACTTTGTTGCTATCCTCAAATATTTTGGACTGAAGCAAAACCTCTTCCCCCAGTCTAAGTGGCTGGATTTTAGTTGTGGCCACTAAACCTAACTGGGGTTCATGCTCTTTGTTGTGTTTTATGTGACCCATAACGTCATGAACCAGACTTTATAGTATCATGTAGAATAGTTTATTGCCTTAAAATTCCTCTGTGCCCCATCTGTCACCTTTCCTTGTCCCCAGACTGCTGGTGACCTCTGACCTCTTTATCATCTTTATAGCTTTGCCTTTTCCTTGATGTCAGCTAGTTGTGATTAGACTCCTTTCACTCCGGTCTCCTTTCTCTCAGTGGTATGCACCTCAGAGTCTTCCCCATCTTCTCCTGTTCCCTCCTCCAATCTGTGTCCCTCTCCCTCCCTCCCTCCTCCCCCCATGTCTGTGTGTCTGTGAGGTCACTTAGATAGCAAGAATGCACTGCTGCACCTTAATTAGGGTTTCTATTGCTGTAAAGAGACACCATGACCACAGTAACTCTTATAAGGAAAAAAAAAACCATTTAATTGTGGTGGCAGCTTACAGTTCAGAGATTCAGCCCATTGTCATCATGGTGGGAAGCAAGGTAGCATGCAGGCAGTCATGGTGCTAGAGCAGGAGCTGAGAGTTCTCACATTTTGACTCATGGGCAACAGGAAGTGGTCTGTCTCACTGGGCTTGGCTTGAGCATGTATGAGACCTTAAAGCCTGCTTCCACAGTAAAACACTTCCTCTAACAAGACCACACCTCCTAATAGTGCCAATCCCTTTGGAGGCTTTTTTTTTTTTTTTTTTTTTTTTAACCACCACATTTCACTCCCTGGCTCCCAAAAGCTTGTAACAATATCATAATGCAAAATGCATTTAGTTCAACTTCAAAAATCCCCATAGTCTACCACAGTCCCTATGTAGTAGTGGGTTCTCGGGTCCCGTGCGCCAGAGATCCAGGACCCATAGACCTGCCGCCGGGACTGCTTATCCGCGCACCGCCGCCCAGGCCCCCAGAAACGACTCAGACGCTTTTATTAACTTCATGCTGTTTGGCCTATGGCTCAGGCACATTGCTAGCTAGCTCTTACATCTTAAATCAACCCATTTCTATTAATCTGTGGGCCACGTGGCCCCGGCCCGTAGCTCACCCGTGTTCTTTACATGTTGTTGCTCCTTGGGCGGCTGGCTCGGTCTGCCTCTGACTCCGCCCTGCTTCTCCTACCTAAGCTCTGATCTCTCCTCCTACTTTTTCTATGGTGCCTGCCATGGCTCAAAACAGCTCCTTTATTTAAAGATTGAGATTCACAGCATGCATAAACGCATTCCCACATCACTTCCCCCTTTCTCTCTAATCAAAAAGGAAGGTTTCAATTTTAACATGGCAAAATTATATATAACAAAATAGCTATCAAGCAAGAATTACAGTTACAATATCTAGTCTATTTGTATTTAGCAAAATTAAAGAAAATATTCTATCATCTACCTTATTTTTATGAATCTAAAGTTTTATATCTAATATATCTTTCAAATGACTAAGAAAAACTGTACATATAACTATCTAATCTTCAACTACATCAAAGACCACAGAAGGATATAATATTTACCCAAGTAAACTAGAAGTGCAAACGACTTCTAAAATCTAGAAAGGACAGAGATGACACCTATCTGCCTGGATAGTCACCCAAAGTTCTTTTATAAAGTTGGGGCATCCATCTTCAGCCTATAGGCCTGGAGTCTCTTTTCATTTCAGTGAAGCAGGAAATCTGCTCTGCCCATTCTGGCACAGTTCATCCGTTGCTTCTCCTTGAGTCCTGAAGAATGTCTGACAGTTTTCTCTGTAAAGCAGGAACCTGAATGATGATCTTGGCTTGTTCTGCCAAAGTTCAGAGGTCATCTTCTTATGGAACCTGCATGTCCAGTTTAAACAGCATACTGTCAAGCAGTCAATATAAAAACAGGTTCTTCTCTAGTGGTTTACCATTACCACAAATAGAGTAGACTCCATATGGAGTTTCTTCGATGCCCATTTTCCTGTTGAAGTAAATTAGTGCTGCCAGGAGCAGACCTGTCTCACTGTCCAGAAAAGTCTAAGCTCTTAAAACATTTTAAATGCCATATTCTGTAGGTCTTAGAAGTATTTGAAGATTATCTATCTAATTGAAATATATTTTTGTATACCTAAAAATCTTAACTAACCTAACTATAAGTTTGATTATCAAAAGTAACTATTAACCTTCATTTCTTAATTATACACTACAATTTTAAAACAGTTACATGAACATCATACCTTAAACAAGAATAGAAAAACACATACAGCATAATAAAATTGACCTTAAATTTGTATCAGTAAACCAAAATCTATACCAATGTAAAGCATTTTGAGATTAACAGCTGATTTCCTGATCTAAGTAAATTCAATAATCTAATTTTTAAAAAAGCATTCACATACCACGTTGGGCGCCAGATGTAGGCGGAGTTTACCCACAAGGACACCAATACCAGATAGATATTTATTAAAATATAAACCAACACTCACGGTACAGGCAACAGATTACAGTAGCACCTGAACAGGAACTGGAGTCTGCAGACGGACGGACGATGGGATCCTCCCTCTAGCAGCCAGGAACCAGGAAGAGAGCCTCCCAGCGTCCCAGCAGCCCCTTATCAATGGGGTTGGCCACACCCCCTCCAGGAGCCCGGGACCCTGGATAAGCTTCTTTGGACCTTATCAGCTGACACCTGAATCCCACAACATCCCTACATTATTTAAAGGTCCAAAGTTCAAAGTCTTTTTTGAGATTCATGTAATCTCTCAACTATAATCCCCTGTAAGATGAAAACAAAAACAAAAACAAAGAAAACCCCCAATAGATCACATCTTCCTGTACATAATGGCTCAGGTATACATTACCATTCCAAAACATAGCGGAGGGAGCATGGTGAGGAAGTACAGGACCAAAGCAAGACGAGAAAACCAGCCGGGCAAACTCCAAACTCTACTTCTCCATGTCTGATCTCAAAGTGCTCTTCAGATCCCCAATTCCTGTCAGCTTTGTTGACTGGAACACACTCCTCTCTCCCTTGGGCTGGCTCCACTTCCTGTTAGCAGCTCTCCTCAGCAGATATCCCATGACTCTGGCATCTCCAATATCGTGGGTTCTCCAAGGCAATCCAGGCTTGAGCTTCTCAGTTTCACACATTGGCCTCTCTGCTAGGCCCCCTTTCAGGGACACCCCTGACACATGCCCGGCCTCAGCGGCTTTCCTTAGTCATGGAGAAAATTTCCATAATACCTTCCTATTATTGACTCTAAAGCCAGAACCCTGTGGTCAAAACTGCTAAGTTCTGCAGCTTGCTGGGCTGGAACATGACCCCCCCCCCATTCAATTACAGCTTCATTAGCTTTCTGGTTTTGATAGTTCCCTAATCATGGCTGTCCTTGAACTTGCTCTGTAGACCAGGCTGGCCTCAGGTTCAGAGATCTGCCAGCCTCTGCCTCTGGAAGTGCTGGGATTGAAGGCATGCTTCACCACAGAAGGCTGTAAGCTTAACTTTAATTCCTTTTCCCAAATTGAAAATTTAGCTAGGTGGGATCTTACCCTGAGATCACCACCCCCTTTATCTCATTCCTTACTTTGTTTAATCTCCTTGAACACAAGATTTAGCTCATCCTACTTCCTGGTGCCCCTTTTCTCCTTAAATTTTACATTTTGTAATTGATGTAGGAATCTCTTTCTGTATGCTGTGGATAAAGGACTGTTTTGGTTCATGACAGGCATCGTAGCAGTAGGCAGGAAATCAGAGCATAGGTAGGAGAAGGAGTTCAGAGTCAGAAAGAGACATGATCCAGCCACCCAAGATTCAACATGTAAGGAGCACAGGTGAGCCACGGACTACATGGCAGACAGATTAATGGAAATGGGTTAAGTTAAGATGCAGGAGCTAGCTAGCAATATGCCTGAGCCATAGGCCAAGCAGCATGAAGTAATATAAACTTCTGTGTGTTTCTTTAGAGCTTCAGGATTGCTGGTTCAGATAAGTGGTGGTGGGAAGATCCGAACTGTGGAGCTAGTTCAGGCCAGAAACTTACTGTTATTCCCCTTGGCTTGGTCCTCTTCATTAAAATCTTCATTAGAGTTACCACTAATAATACAACAGAGTCTATATTAGGCTGTTTTGAGATTTCCTCTGCCAACTCTAATCCTAAGTGTTGCACTTTAGTCTTATGCAGACTCTTTGGATGATGGCAAAAAGAAGCCACATTCTTCTCCAAAATATCACAAGAATAATCTCTCAGTCACATATTAATATTCTCCTCTGTTGGGAGCCGCTGGCCCCAGCTCCTCAAGGTGGCGCCGATATCCGGTGCTGGCCAACCCGCCTGAGTCAGTAAACAAAGCAAGTGCGCATGCGTCATGTGGGATAATGAGCTGCAGCCTATAGAAAGGTGACACGTCCAAGGCAGAGGCCTTTGGTCTATATAAAAGTTGGGCTTTCCTACCTCGTGGTCTCTCCATTTTCTGTAAGCTTATGCTCTCCCTCATGGAGCATTAAAGCTTTGCTGCAGAAGGATCCTACGTGTGCCGTGCCTTTTCTTGCGGGCGAGAAGTGGGCGCGGGACACTCCTCCTTTGAAACCTCTTGAGCCAGGCCCCCACAATTTCAATAAGCTCTTAGCACTGCCGTATTCCAGGCTTTTTAAAAACAGGCTCTCATTATATAGCTCTGGCTGGCTTTGAACTCAGAGATCAGCTGCCATTTGTCTCCCAGATTAAAGGTTAGAAGTGCTTTTTGAGCCAGGCTTGTATTGGGGGATATTTCCTCTCTGGTCTCTTGGGCATCGCCTTCCTTCCACAGTCCCTCTGACAGAGCTAAGAATCCAGTCTTGGGAAGATGGTCGGAAGTCTTCAGTGGCTTCTTCAAGCTGATGGGGGATGTGCTGGCTCCACCTATTGTCTGTTACCTTGAACTCCATGGGGGCTGCATGGAAAGAGAGCCATAGTTAGGAGTGGCCTTGGTAGGCATTCCGTGTTGCCTGGTCAGGGGCTGGAGCAGGGCTCCTGGGGTTCAAAGGCTTGATGAAGCATCATCGGGGGGGGGGGGGGGGGGGGAGGGGGGGGAAGATCATTGAATCCTGTGTGATATTGCAGGGAAGCTCCCAGATGAATGTGTCAGTCTCAGGAGGGCTGGCTAGAAAAGAAAAGAGAAAGAAATTCATGAATACTGGGACCGGGCTGAGCAGAGAAAGAGGCCACGTATGGCTGCACGGGCCTTTAATCCCAGCACTCAGGAGGCAGAGGCAGGAAGAAGCCAGCCTGGTCTACATAGTGAACGCCAAGATAGTCAGTACTACAAAGAGAGATCCTGTTTCAATTAATAAATGAATTAATAAAAAAAAAATCCACCACCACAACAAAAAGAAAGCAGTGCTTTCTCCTTCCTTTGAGCTGAAGGTGCTGGGTCCATTACCTCTGGGGACAGCAGAATCCTTCGTAAAAAACAAGGAGCCCTAGAGAGTTCCTAGGCCAAACCTGGGGCCTGGCAGAGGAAGTTCCCACAGTGGGTCCTCATTGCTCAGGGAGATCTGTGACTACAGAGCTGATCAGGGAGATCTGTGACTACAGAGCTGATCAGGGAGATCTGTGACTACAGAGCTGATCAGGGAGATCTGTGACTACAGAGAGCTGATCAGGGAGCACTATGACTACAGAGAGCTGATCAGGGAGATCTGTGACTACAGAGCTGATCAGGGAGCACTGGCTAGAGAGAGCTGATCAGGAAGGTCTTGTGAACCCACAAGGGGCACCCCAGCCCGAGGCTTTCTGATGACTGCAAACACACACAGTTGGAGATAAGAGGAGAGGTAAAATTTCTCTCCCCCCCCCCCAGTGTCATCGATGTGACAAAGGGATCAGTGGATTGATGTAAGAACTTGTTCTTTGTTCTTTGGACTAGGTAGAAAGAAAAGTTTGTTGTTGTTTTAATAACTTTGGAGAGAGTGGTAGGCTGTAGTTTCTTCCTCTCTTTTTTCCTTCCTTCCTTCCTTCCTTCCTCCCTCCCTCCCTCCCTCCCTCCCTCCCTTCCTCCTTCCTTCCTAGACAGGGTCTATGTGATCCTAGCTGTCCCGGAACTCACTCTGTAGACAGGCTGGCCTTGAACTCAGAGATCTACCTGCCTCTGCTTCCCAAGTGCTGGGATTAAAGGCATGTGCCACCATGCTGGCTGGTCTTGTTTCTAATTTTCTAATTGTCTTTTTTTATTTCTTCCTGGGATTAAAAAGCAACCATCATCTCATATGTCCGAGTCCTATGTAAGAGAAAGAGAATGTGTAGCTGCTACTGGGTTTACCCAGCATCCTTTACTCCCTCCTTGGCTTCCCCTGCCCTTCTCTCTCCTGCCTTTTTCTTTCTTTCCTTTTGGGTCAGGGATGTAACCAGGATCTGTGTACACTAAACAGACACTCCACCACTGAACTGCTCGCCCAATCCTCCCCTCCTGGCACCTTGTTGATGAACTGCTTTCCCAAGGCAAGTATGTGATTTCTGTTTGTTGCAAATTCTCCTTAGAGATGAGACAAATAAGTCCTGGCAGCTTACCTCTATGGTGGCTCATTCGAGAGCTAAGGGAGACGAAGATAATTGGATAATTAACTTGTAGCTTTTATAGCGTTAGGTTAGGCTTGATCTAGGGACTAAGTGATCTATTTAAGGACTCAGGATCACTGTGTCTCCTTCCGTTGGTCTTGTCTTAATCCAGGCTTCTCCTAATAACTGGACCCATCCACCAAGGAATATAGAAATTGGATTTTTTTTGAGGGGGGGGGTTTGCTTGTTTGTTTTTTGAAACAGGTTCTCCTGGAGCCCAGGCTGGCCTGGAACTTGCTATGTAGAGGTTGATGGCTTTGAACTCCTGATCCTCCTACCTTGGGTGTTAACTTTGCAGGTGCCTGGTTTGGGGTCAGGAATCAGGACTGCCTCTATGCTCAGGGTTCTGCTTTTCCCCTCGGGGGAGGGGGCCAAGATGGAGTGGAAACAACCACACTCTGCCCTCTGAGAACGGGTTGAAGCAAGCAAGTTCAATTTTATTATGGAGGGGGAAGACCTTAAATACTTTTTCCCCAGGCCCATCCTCCCAGCCAGGGAAAGGGCTTCAATTTGTTGGTACTTGCGGCTTGTGGTGGTCTCTAGCTGGTCTAGGAATGTTGTATCTGGTCTCTGCCCTCCTTAAGGCCTCAGGCAGATCCCAGGTTGGCTTATGTGGAAGCGCTTAGGATCACGTGTTTCAAGGCACTAGTTATCTATCACAGGTCTGCACAGACTGAGGCCCAGGCTGATCTCCAGGCCTCTTGGGAGCCCATACATTTTCAGGTTATAGTGGTGCATCTTTAGTTGAAATCAAGGCTTCCTGCCTCCACATTCATACCCAAAAGGAGAGTGAAGAGCTAGAGAGGAGACTCATGGGGGAAGTACTGGCTTCATGAGAGGGTGAACCCCTTAAAGATGAAAAAATGAACGGACTCCACAAAGATGTCCTCTGAATTCACTGGCGCCATACCTCTGAAGACCCGCCTCCCCTTCCCCCACCGCCCCTGCAAATCTGAAGGCTGAGGAAGCAGAGGGCTCTGGCACCCTCTGGAGGAGGTCGCAGGCTCTGCACAAACTCTCGGTTAGATTGTTCGGTGACTTTCGGGAGCCCAGAATCTGGTAGAGGAAATGAGTGGACTCAGTAATGAATTTCAGATTTACCCGGGCACACTCTCTATTTGAACAATTACATAAGACCTCGTGACTAACTTCTAGCTAGTTTGACATTAAAAAGCATTTTGTATGCAGTTTAAGGAAATGTTTCAAAGCTGGGCATGAGCTGCATTGACCCTTCCTGCATCTTGCTTAATGGCTGGAGCCAGCCTGGTTACAGAGCAAGTTCAAGGACAGAGCAGGAAATCTTATCAAAAAGAGGGGTGGCGGCTGGAGATGTAATGCACTGGCAGAGTCTTTGCCTGGCATGTATGAAAACTAAAGGATCCGGTTTCACAATGATCAAGTTGGACAGGGTAGCACACAGCTGTAATCTCAGCACTTGAAAGCTGTGGCAAGAAGATCACAAGTTCAAGGCCAACCTATACTATATAAAATAAAACCCTATTTCAACCCATTTACACACAAAAATAAATTTTATGCCAATTCTAATTTGTGAGAAAGGGAAGCACATTCTGTTTTATTTATACTGCTGCTATTTGGAGGTTGGGTTTTTGTAACCAACTTTTCCTTTTTTATTGAAAATGGATTCTTTTTTTCATACAGTTTAGTTTCCCTTCCCACTAACCCTCCAAGTTCCTCTTTACTGCCCTTATCACCCAGATCTACACCCTTTTTGTCTCTCATTAGAAAAGAACAGGCTTCCTAAGGAATAATAACAACATAAATTATAAAAAACAAAAAAAATCACATTGATGCTGGACCAGGCAGAAATCAAAGACCTACTTGTTCACACACTCAAGAGTTTCATAAAAATACTAAACTAAAGCCATAATCTATACACAGAGGGCCTGGTGCAGACCCGAGGAGGCCTCGTGCTTGCTGCCCCAGAATCTGTGAGTTTATAAACCTGCTCGGCTGGTTAGGATTTGTCCTCCTGTCTCCTTCATCCCTCTGGCTCTTACACTCTTCCGGGGGATGCCCTGATCTCTCAGAGGAGTAATTTGATGGAGACGTATCATTTAGAGCTGAGTGTTCCAAGGGCTCTCTCTCTCTTTCCCCCTTCTCTCTCTGCATAATATCTGACCACCAGTCTCTGTATTGGTTTCCATCTGCTGCAGGAGGAAGTTTCTCTGATGAGGCTGAGCAAGGCACTCTCTATGAATATAGCCGAATATCATTGGGTGTATATGTATATTTGGTTTTACCCTGGGTCTCTGGGCTTTCTAGTTTCTGGTTGATCACCCAAGCAGTGTCAGGTATGGGTTTCATCTCGTTAAATCAGACATTGGTTAGTTACTCCCACAGGCTTCATGCCACCATTGCCTAGCATATTTTGCAGGCAGAACAGGTTGTAGATCAAAGGTTTTGTGGCTGGGTTTGTGTATGTTTCCCTTTTGCAGAGTAACAAAGATGCTAGAATGTAGGGGTGAATATTCTATACAGACATTAGCCCAACCTCTCCATGGTCAATGAGTTGTATGGATGTTGTCTTCAGCAATGAGGCCTTTGTCAGTTTGTAAAGAACAGCCTACTGTTTGGGATCCCGATACTGGATGCTTTGTCTGGTGACAAGAGGTGAGTTAGGACTCTGTCCCCCCATTATTAGGAGACTTCATTAGGATCACCTTTATATATTTTAGGATGTTTCCACTGCACCTCAAATGCCCCTCAGACCTGCTATCTACCCCCTTCCCCATCTGATCCTTCTGCTACTATCCTCCCCTACACATACACTTTTTTTTTAATCCAAGATAAAATTCTCTGGAAAAGTCCTAAAATATCTCTACAGCTTGATTCTTCTGTTTAAAATGTCTCACAGGGTGGGTCAGTTCACTTGCAGGAGAATTACAGAGGTTTCCACAGACCCAGGGAAAGGAGAAAAGGATGAGTTGCCTGAGTGGGCCAGGTAAGCAATCCTGACCCCTGCCTACAGTAAGAGCAAGCATGTGGTACCTCTGAGGCCAAAGCCTCCAGGCCTTAATCTCCCAAGGGAGCTGAATAAGCAAGCACCAAATCCCATTGCCAGTTACCAATAAACCCCAGAGCTGCAGGGAAACTTGGGTGTGGCACCTATGTAACCTCACAGGGTATCAGGGTAGCTCAGGGATGGTTGGTACAGGCTCACACACCGAGACTTTGATCCAGACCTCTTATTCGTTTACTCATGTGTCTGTCTCTTCTCCTGTTTGGGCCAAAACCTGCCTGTAGCCTGTTCTTTGCATGACACTGGGAAGGACACATGTGGCAAAGCCACCACGGAACATTTCATTGCTTGCTTATGCCATGTCCATTGACATCTATTGGACAAAAGAGGTTACAAAGCCAAGGCTAAAATTAAAGTCTAGAGAACATACTTCACCTGTCACGAGGTGGATGAACATGGCCTATAAAGTGCTGGAGAGCTGGCTCCCAGGGAACCTCCCCAAAGACTAGGTGGCACAGAGAGACAGGTTTTTGCCTTGCCTCTCTTCCCATTTGCCTGGGAGAAAGCTATACTTTGGCCCTAGGTCCCCCTTCAGCGGTTCAAGTCCTCAAGTCCTTGGCCCTGTGGGGGCTCCCGCGTCTAGGCCTTTCCTCACTGAGATTGTGCAAAGCCTTCAGCTGCCCTCTGAGCACACTTTCAGCCAGACACAGAGAGGGCGGAGGGTTCAGGAAAGAGGAAACAGCCCCCAGGAGAGGATCCTCCTCTCCTGGGAAGCAGAAGCAGAGGGCCAGCTGTACCACAGCTCTTTGGCCCTTCCTTCCTGTTCTCTTCTCTGGCAGGGAGTTCAGCAGCCCGGCAGCCACGTCCTCCATGAAACAGACACTTCCATCTCTGTGCCTACAGAGGAGGCAGGTCAGAGAGTGGAAAGCGAAGTAGGGCTGGGACTTTCTGGGGTGGGCAGGCATGTGGATGTAACTCCAGGACCTTCCAAACACATGCAAACCCTAAACATAAACTCTAAACTATTCCCACCCCACCCCCAGGTTCTCTGCCGTGCTCAGCCTAGCCCAGTCATAACCTCACTCCTGACTCCATAGCAGCTATCCCCATCCATCCCAGGCTCACCTCACCCACTTGGATGGCAGCTCCAACTGATTACTAAGTGTCTTCTTCCTCCCACAATCCCAACACATTACCCTAACCCTCTCTACCCAGGCTCCATCTTATCCTGTATCCAACCCCATGCTAAATTCCAATCCAGATCCCAGCCTACCATCTGAGTGAACCACACCCACCCCATCCTAATTTACCCACTTTAAAGTACCCCATCGCTGTTTTACCTGTTGTGGGTTCTTCAAGTCAGAAGTGGGCAAAACTAGGCCATGGGATGAGCTGTGGACTTACAAAATACTTCAATCAAAGGCAATGGATAACTGCCGTCCCCGGTGCACTGAGGCAGGAGGATCATGGACTGAAGGCCAGCCTGGTTATAGAGCAAACTCAAGGATAGAGCAGGAAACCTTATCAAAAAGAGGGGTGGTGGCTGGGGATGTGATGCACTGGCAGAGTCCTTGCCTGGCATGCATGAAGCTCTGCTTCAGTCCCCTGACCACATAAACCAGGTAGAAGGATGACATCTGTAAACCCAGAATTTGAAAGGGAGAGGCAGGGATATCAGAAGTTCAAGGTTATCCTCAGATACACAGGAGCCCTGAGATACATGAGCTCTTCGTTTTTAGTTTGGTTGGTTGTTTGTTAGGTTGGTTGGTTGGGCTTTCTTGTTGATATTGGGGCTGTGTTTGGGGTTCTCCTCTGAGCCTAGAACTGCCTACTCTTACTTCTCTTTCCGGGTGTCCTCCAGCTGGACATCTGTATTTTTCTTTCTCCAGCTGTTAGGGAAGTTGGGGGAAGCCCTGGGGTACAGGAAACAGAAACTGAATCCTACACTGGGGAAAGCTTTTTGGGCCTGCTGAACTGGGCTTCTGAGTCAGAGGTCAGGGAGTCAGAGCCCCATCATCTCCCTAGATGTCCTGGGATGCTTGGTTCACATGCAGTCAACATGGGGTTTCAACGTACACCAGGGCACCGCAGTGGCTCTAACATGGCAATGCTGATCCAGTGTGTGCACTCCGGCCCTTCTTCAGTGTGCCCTGATTGGGGACTCAAGGATAAAAATCAGAAACTTCTCTCTGAGGACAATGCTGTTCAAAAATCATGTTCACAGAAGGATTTCTTTCAGGGCCACGGGCTCTATGTGGATTTCTCTCTTTTTCCCAGAACCAGAATTTATCCCCAGGGAGTGCTGGGTGTCTAATTAGGTTGACCACCCCAATTCAAGCCCGTAGCACCTCCCCATCTATACCAGGATTTCATGCAGGGACAGAGCTCTTCTTTTCTGAAGAACCATCCTTCATCTCTCTTTCTCTCTTTCTCTCTTTCTCTCTTTCTCTCTTTCTCTCTTTCTCTCTTCCTTCCTTCCTTCCTTCCTTCCTTCCTTCCTTCCTTTCTTTCTTTCTTTCTTTCTTTCTTTTAAAAAAAAACCAAAAAACAAAAAACTGGGACCAGGCCATATGGTCTCTCATGTCCTCCATCCTGGTATTTGGTTTACAGTCCGCCATTTCTCCATCATTGCCATTTCTAGGACCTCAGTCATAGGAGACAGGGAGCTGGGAACAGCAAACACATATCGTGCTGATGTTCTGGATGCAGCGAAACTGGCCCTGATACCACACATGTGGTTCTAGGCTCTAGGGATACTCGCACTCCAAATGTACTCAATAGGCTGCCTTTTCTTAAAGTGAGCAGCAGCCTGAGCCAGTTTCCAGAAGCCAACTGTGTTACTCAATGGTCCTGAAGGCCTGGGGCCCCTGGCGAGCAGAGTTCTTCCCGCACTACTTGGGTCCATTGCCACTTTCCCTGAGAAAGCGTCTCTTCTGTTTCCTCCCTGAGGCTAAGTGCTGCCTGCTGCCTGGGCATCTGGGGAACACCTCAGATCCCAGTCAGATCTATATTCTTGCTCAGCTCTCTCCAGGTAGCCAGTGTAGTCATGTGGTGGATGGGCTGGGGGCTGGGAGATGTCATGAGTTTCCTGTCCCCACTTTCAGCCTCTCCAGGCCTGCCTGTCACCCTGCTGAGTCAGCAGACAGCTGGGAGGATTGCAAAGTTGCAACACATGAGTGTAATAAAATATACATAAGATAAAATTTACTATTTTGTCTCTAGGAGTACAATTACATTGTTATGTAGCCATCACCAGAACTTTCCAGAACTTTCTCATCATCCACAACAGAGATTCTGTACCCATTATATAGTGATTTCATATTCTCTCCTCTCCCAGCCCCTGGTAACTTCATCCATCATTCATTAACTTGAACAGTGCAGTATTGGCCCAGTATGGTATAGAACAAATGTCAGAACTGCACCTGCCCAGACTAATATTCTACTACAAAGAAAATTTCTTGTCCGTTCTTCTGTTGGTAGGCACAGGGCTCTTCTGCTGGTGACTAAATGACCCTGCGCTGGACCTGATTTAAAAGTGTCTGTTTGGAGCCTGCTTCCAACACTGTAGGCTATAAAGCCAGGAGTGGGATTACTGTCCCAGTTTATAGTTCTGCCTGCTTGAGGAAGGGCAGCCTCCTGCTCCATTTTACTTCTTGCTAATGATGCATGGGGCTCTCATTTCACGGGCCTTGCATTTCACGGGGCTCCCATTTCTTACTCACTCCTAACAGATTTAGTCTTGTCTTTTCATTAGTAGCCATCACAGAGATGGGAGCTGGTGGGTTGATCTGTGTGTGTGTATGTGTGTGTGGTGGGGGGATGTTTGCCAACGGATGTCCAGGCGCAGGACACAGAAGGAAACTGTATGTGTTCTTTCACGTTCTACTTTATTTCTCTGAGACAGAATCTTTTGCAGCTGAGCTGGCTGGCCAGCAAATGTCATCCATCCTCTCTCTGTCTCTGCTCCAACCAGTACTAGGAATGGATGTATGCCACACCTGGCACAGGTTCTGTGCTTCCCACCATCCAGGCCATCTCCCCAGCCCTCGCTGTGGTTTTGATTTGCATTTTCCTAATGGGTTACCAGTGTTGTTTTCTTCATTTGTTTACTGGCCACCAGCATGTCTTTAATAAAAAGTGTCTATTCAGGTCCTTTCTTCAGGGTGTCCTGACTGGGATAAAAACCGGGAACTTCTCTCTGAGGACAATGCTGTTCAAAAGTCATGTTCTCGGGAGGATTTCTTTCAGGACCACAGGCTCTATGTGTATCTCTCCCCCGCCCCCTTCATTTTTCCTAGGACCATAATCTATCCCCAGGGAGTACTGGGTGCCTAACTAGGTTGACCACCCCAATCCAAGTCCAATCCATCTTTCTAGTTGGTTTGTTTTATTTTGGAGGAGAATATGCTGTTGTCAGAATTTTCTACATGTTCTGGATATTAATCTTCAATGAGTAAGTCTCAAATATTTTCTCTCTTTCTCTAGCTGTCCATTTTCCATTTCTCTGGATAGTAATTTTTTTTTTGATGCACACAAAATCAGTCCATCTGTTTTAGTCAGTGCTTCTATTTCTGCAACAACATACCCAAAAGCAAGTTGGAGAAAAGGGGTATATTTGGCTTACACTTCCATATTGTCGTTCATCACCAAAGAAGTCAGGGCAGGAACTCAAGTAGGGCAGGAACCCGGAGGCAGGAGCTGATGCAGAGGCCATGGAGGATGCTGCTAACTGGCTTGCTTCCTCTGGCTTGCTCAGGACCACGAGTCCAGGGATGGGGCCTCCCCTACTGATCACTAATTGACAAAATGCCTTATACTGTGATCGCATGGAGGAGTTTCCTCAGCTGAGGCTCCTTCCTCTCTGATGACACTAGCTTGTGTCAGGTTGGCACACACCAGCCAGCACCCTATCTTACCTGTTTCCCCCTTTTCCTTTTCTGAGACAGGTCCACACTGGCCTCAAAGTCACCATTCTGCTGCCATGGCCCCCTGAATGCTATAACTGCAAATCATACCATGGTGCCTCGCTTCTAATTCAGGAAAGCGCTGCCTGGTCAAAGCCACAGGAGTGGGTCACCTAGGTTTTCTTCTGTGTGTTTCTTGGACTCCTATATGTGGAGTCTGTGGTGTCCCTGCCCTCTTTGGCACAGGACTTACTTCTTGTGCTTGGTGTACAATAGACACTTAACTGGGTTTGAGGGTGTGAACATGTGTTGTGCAGGACCCCTATGCCACCTAATACATGAAAGTTTTCTTGCCACCCTTCTAGCCAGACTCTGACCTCCAGACAGGACCATACATTTCTGTCTCAATCACTGAGAAGATTCGGTGGATCCGGGGCTCTATGCTGCTGTGGACACTTGTCCGCAGGTCTAGGTCCATAAAAATGGGTAAAAGCCACAAAGATGGAAAATATAGAGACTTCTCTGCTGTGGCCAGAGGGACTCACTCCAGAAGGGAAGTTAGAGATTTGTACAGCATCCTGAAGGCTGAGTAAGATTTCTGCAAGTGGAGATCATTTATGATGGGGGTTGAGCTGGGCAGCGGCAGCCAGGGAGCCAGTGAGGAGGCAAGCCTGAGCCCAGAGTCTAGGAAGTGCGGAGAAAGGAGATGGTATGTGGGCTAAGAAATGGTGGTCTTTTGAATCTCATGGGAGATGAGATGCCACAGGTTTTTGAGAGGAATGTCTTTTTAAAACCACCATTTTATCAGGAGACTAATTCTGTGAGTTTGAGAGCTAAAGAGTTGAGACTGTAAGACAAGCAAGCAGCCTCAGCATTTTGGGAAGTTCAATCAGATAAGGCTGGAGGCAGCAGACAAAAATCGGATAAGTTCATGGTGCTTACTTTGTCTCTTGGAGTAAGTCACTGGGACTCCAGACTCTTGCTTTGGGTAAGAGGGAGGGGCGGGGAGAAGGAAGGAGATACAACTGTTCATCTGCCTTGAGGCTGTGTTCTTAAGGGGTGGAGTCAAGGAACACAGAGACTTTCTGGGACATGCCACCAAGTGAGAGCATTTCTTATCACCCTGAGTCAGGAACACAGGCTTCTGGTTCCCTGCTGGTGACTGCTTCAGAAATCCTTAGGAATCTTGCCATCCTATTGGGTTGGCCAACGAAGCAGGTGAGATAAACCCGGCAGACCCTGGGACTGAGGTCGTCCCAGGGTGTCCCTAAGAGGCCTCTGTGCCCACCCAGCCTGTCATATTGCTCTCGTAGGCAGCGGAGCTCACCTGAGAACAGGTGATGTGTGTCCTTCTTTTGCTGCTGCTGCTGGCCTCTGTCTTCTCACTAGGTAAGTTTCACAGGTCTGGTGACTCTCACAGGGTCTAGTGACCTCTGGGGACCCGGCACAGCAGTCAAACTGTGCCTAGGTCAGATGTGGCTGAGCACACCTCATCTCGAAAGCACTGAGAGGCCTTGCTAGGGGTATACTGCAGAAAAGAGATAGGCTCTGGGGCCTGGCTAGAGCACCCTTTCTTGGGCAGGTGATAGGGCTCTGAAGTACCCTCAGGTTTACTCACCCTCTTCTCTGCTCCTCTTCTACCTGCCTCCAGGCCAGACCACATGGGGTGTCTCCAGTCCCAAGGATGTGCAGGGCTTGACGGGGTCTTGCCTGCTCATTCCCTGCATCTTCAGCTTCCCTGCCAATGTAGAGGTGCCTAATGGCATCACAGCCATCTGGTACTATGACTACTCAGGCAGCCGGCAGGTGGTGAGCCATTCGGGGGACCCCACACAGGTGGCAGAGCATTTCAGGGGCCGAGCTGAGCTGATGGGGAACGTGAAACACAAGGTATGCAACCTGTTGCTCAAAGACCTGCAGCTTGAGGACTCCGGCACGTACAACTTCCGCTTTGAGATCAGTGATGTCAACCGCTGGTCAGATGTCAAAGGCACCAAGGTCACTGTGACAAGTAAGGAGGCTGAGAACTAGCCACTGTCAGGGACTCCCAGGCTATTGTCATCCTATCCTTTGGCCTGGATCTTATCCAGGTCTCCAGTCTCAGCTCCTGCTCTGGTCTTGGCCTGACACTGTTTCCCTCTGTCACAGCAGATGATCATCTAAATTTTCTCCTTTCCTTGAGGCTCCCCTGGCCAGGGCTCACCCTTTGGTTGGGGCTTAGGGGGCAGAGGTTTAAGGTGAGATGAAGGTTAGTCCTGACAATTCCTGCCTTTGTTTTCAGAGGACCCCATTGCTCCTACTATTATGGCCCCGAAGGAGCTGCGTGAGGGCATGGAAGTGAACTTCAACTGCTCTACACCCTATGTGTGTCTCCAGGAGAAGGCCAGCCTACAGTGGAAAGGCCAGGACCCCACTCATTCTGTCACCTCCAGTCACCAAAACCTTGAGCCCACTGGTGTCAGTCATCAGGAGACCTTACATATGGCCCTATCCTGGCAGGACCATGGCCAGACCCTGCATTGTCAGTTCTCACTGGCCAAGCACAGCAGTCAGAAAGAGATTCACCTCCAAGTGCAACGTGAGTGTGTCATACCCTTGTCACTGAACACCATTTCTGTGGCTCCCTGACAAAAAAACAGATTGCCTAGTCCTTAGGAACAGACCCTTTGTCCCTGTGGCATTCAGGTGCATCCAGGCCTTCAGGCAGGGAGACTGCTGAGCCCTAACAGCCCATGCTTATAATCCCAGTATGGGGGTGGGGGGGGAAGGCACAACACAGAGACACATGGATCTCTGGGCTTTCTGGTCAGACAGCCTAACCTGCTTGGCAAGTCAAGTTCCAGGTCAGTGAAAGACTGCCTAAAGAAACAAGGTGGAAACACTCGGGGAATAGCATCCAAGTCTGACCTCTGGTCTCCGTATGTGCGATTATGTGTGTACCCCATATCCGTGGCCACCACACACACACATATGATGGGGTGGGAGGATTCCCTGTATACTTAGTCCTTTGCTTATAGATTTTTCTGAGAGCGAATGTTTGCTGTCTTTGCCATGAAGTAGCCAGTCCCTTTCCAATAGCTACTTCAAGTCACCAAGGCAAGTGGAGTGTCCATGACCTTATCTATGGATTCACACAGAATGTGGACAGTGTTACAACACATAAGCCATTGATAGCTACGCATAGACCAAGCACCCCATTCTCAGAGCCTCATCCAGAAAGGTGGGAGATGGGAATGCCTTAGGGATGGGGGGGATAGACTACACTGGGTTTGGGGTCTTCCTTAGAGCAGAGTTTTGAGAGAAGTGTGACAAACACCCTGCCATCCTCATGCACCTGACATCCCATCGTGCTTTTCAGATGCCCCCAAAGGTGTGGAGATCCTCCTCAGCTCCTCGGGAAAGAACATTCTTCCAGGCGATCTAGTCACACTCACCTGTCAGGTGAACAGCAGCTATCCTGCCGTCCGTTCTGTGCAGTGGGTCAAGGATGGAGTGAGCCTCCCAGCTGATGGACGTGTGCTGCAGATATCTGCGGCAGCCTGGAATGATTCTGGGGTCTACACCTGTCAAGCAGCGAATAATGTGGGCTCTATGGTATCACCCCCCATCAGCCTCCATGTTTTTAGTAAGTTCTAGACGATGTTGGATCTAGCTAGAGACCTGAGGGAACCTGTCTGTTTGACAGCCCCAGAGGCTTGCAAACCCATGATAAGACCTTCTCACAAGGGGCAAGTCAGGAGGACCCTGGGAAATGGGATAAAGAGAATCAGGTGACACCAAGAGGCTCCTGCTATATGGATGGGATGGGGTTCAGTATAACATATAGAGATTGAACCTGACTGTATTATCCAGAACTCTAAGGGTGTGTTCTATGCTGCTCTTGCAGTGGTTGAGATCAAGATGAACCCAGCAGGGCCCATCTTGGAAAACATGACGGTGACACTGCTCTGCAGCACCCCCAAGGAGGCACCACAGGACCTCCACTACAGGTGGTACAAGAACCACATTCTTCTGGAAGATGCCCAATCCCCCATCTTGCACCTGTCTGCAGTCACCAGGGCCAATACCGGCTTCTATTTCTGTGAGGTGCAGAATGCCCAGGGCCGTGAGCGCTCCGGCCCAGTGAGTGTGGTGGTCAGACGTAAGTGACCAGTCTGTGGGGCAGCAGATATTGCTAGAGTAGGTCCAAAGGGTGGATGGAGCCCCTGCAAGAAAGTTGGGACTCTGGCGTAGCATCTTCAAGACCGTTGACCCAGATGTGAACTATACAGCCAAATGGGGTTGAATGTGTACCCAGCCCTGCACCCCTTCTCAGACTGTCTCGGTCTCTCACTCTCCTTCTATGTTCACAAGTGTTTCATTGAGAAAAAACTTCAATCTTATGAAAAATTACAGGAAACATTCAATGTAAACCATTAGCTTAGATTCTCTGTCTGCTGACATCATTGTTGCAGGCACTGTATCCTGTCTCTGATGCACATCTGGGTTTTATTGTTTATTATGGTATTATTGTGCATATATATATATATATATATCATTACTCATTCTGTACACATCTGTGCACATGCACACATGTTACTTACATACATGCATTTAGAATTATGATGGGGCTACACCGTAAAGACCTTTTCTCACAATTAGCTCCAGTACTCAAGATGCAGGGGCTAGTGGATATTTGTGAGTTCTGGGCTATCCAGGGCTACATAGTGAGATCCTGTCACAAATCAATCAATCAATCAATCAATCAATCAATCAAAGGTGAAAAGGCATCTGCTACCTCTGAATGCAGGAGTTTGATCCAGTCAGCCTTAAACGTGCAGCCATCCGTTCCAGTTAGCTATATTTGGCCAAGCTAGCTAACACATGCCAACTTCACAATTAGATGCCAACAAGTCTGTGAAGTCACTGAATGCCTGCATCCAAAGCCTGGTAACAGCACAATACACCAGGGTGCCAGTGGCTCTCCTAGGATTGATATCATATATGGCTGACCATCCACTAACGTGAGAGAGGGTCACACTGTAACTCACCAGCCTATGCTAAGACCAGCATTCAAAATACATTTTATACTGACTTTCATACCACCATAAAGGTGAGAAATCCTTAGTGGAGCAATTCCCAGTGGATGATCGCCTGTATGTATGTGCCTAGAGTTGCAGGTGCAGGCTCTATTTTCTGCCTCATCTTGTCTGGGCTCATTCCCAAGATTACCCTGTGTATAACTCTCACACAACATTCACACTAGAAAATGTGATGATGATTCTAGCCTTTTTTGGGCAATCCTTGATCTTTCTCTGCCCTTCTTGGAGGCTACTTGATTGGGAAGGCCACAGCTGTGACTCTGTGTCTTGGAGCATCCCATTAGGAGACAGTTTGTCCTGTGCTGCTAATGGTCCCTTTGATCACTTGGCAAAAGTGCCGCCCTCTGCCTGGATTGTTCCAGTTTTCTCATCTTTAAAAGGAGGCCCCCTCTGGGCATGGTAGTACACTGCCGTAATCTAGCACCAGGAAGGCTGAGGCAGAAGGATCACTAATTTTGGACCAGCCTGGTTACAAAGTGAAAACCTAATTTGGAGCTCTGACCTCCATTTGCAGTGTGGGCATGCAGCCTAGCCTGGCTAGCAGAGAGATTTGCCCATCCAGAGGTTAAAGTATATTCAGCAAGAGCTCAAAAAGCCACTCTGTTTCCGGGCTCTGTGGAGTGAGGGGAATGCATAGGCTACAACAGGGAATCCACAAAGTGACCTGTTTGAGGATGACAAGCCACCTCTGGTTCCCACACAGATCCACCCCTTGCTCCAGTCCTGACTACCTTCCTGGAGACAAAGGCTGGGCTCATGAGCATCTTCCATTGCTCTGTGGTCAGTGAGCCCTTGGCCACACTGGTGTTGTCACACAGAGGTCTCACGCTAGCCTCCAGCTCTGGAGAAAATGACTTCAACCCTCGCTTCAGCATTTCCTCTGCCCCTAACTCCCTGCGCTTAGAGATCCGAGACTTGCAGCCAGCTGACAGTGGAGAGTACACCTGTTTGGCCACCAATTCCCTAGGAAATGCATCTTCCAACCTGGACTTCCATGCTAATGGTAACATGGTAACGTGGGCATGCACTGCAAAGGGGTACCAGTGGGGGTGTTCAGAGGAGGCCTCTTTGTCCTAGTGGTTCTAAGAACTCAACTAAGGGACCAAGCCCATGGAAGACCTGGGTTATATAGTCACTCCAACCTTGGAGATTTCGGGAAGAAAAGGCAAAAAGGGAAATGTGGTGGATAAAATTATTTCTCTCTCACATCTCTGACTCTGTACTTAAGAGGGTTCTTTATAGGCATCTGTTTATTTTTTATTTCTTAAGTTTTGGAGGCAGGGGCTCTGGTAGGCATTAGATGTGGGAGACAGAGAAGCAGGACCCTCCAGCTTTTGGAATACACATTGTCCTTTCTTCTGAGGCCCTGGTAGGCAAAGCTGATCCAGAAAGCCAGACTTTTTTTTTTTTTTCCACCATGTCTTGCTCTGCAATGCTGGGGTCTAAGCCTGGCAAGCATTCTATCAACTGAGCTGCACCCTGGCCTCAAGCCAAGTGACTTAAGCCTGGCTTAATGTATTCATGCATAGGCTACAACAGGGATCCAGAAAGTGACACAGGACAAACTGTCTCCTAATGGGATGCTCCAAGACACAATTCCGTATATCTGAATTGCCATTCAAGGCCACAAAGCCCCAAAAAGCACGTGAAGGGAGGAGAAATGTAGAGGGCTTCCTGCAGCAGGAGCACCGAGGGCCAGGACCCTCACAGCCTGTTCTCTGTCCTTCTCCAGTGGCCCGAGTCCTCATCAGCCCTTCAGCACAGGTCGTAGAAGGGCAGGCTGTGAATCTGAGCTGCAGGAGTGACCTGAGCCCAGCACCTGACACTCGCTTCTTCTGGTACCTAAATGGAGCACTACTTCTTGAGGGATCCAGCAGCAGCCTTCTGCTTCCTGAAGCCTCCAGCACTGATGCTGGCTCATACTACTGTAGAACGCAGACTGGCCCCAGCATCAGCGGCCCCTCTCTGCCTACCATCCTCACTGTGTTCTGTGAGTTGCCCTGGCTACTGGCCCCTGCCCACTGTGTGGGATCATCCCGTTGGGACAATTAACCATCCCTTTCCATATTCTCTTGACCCTGGGGCCCACAACAGAGGCTGGTTATATAGGCCTCACCACCTATGAACCTACAGTGGAAGTTGGGGGAATGAGGTGGATCTCCCTTATAACTTCCTATATCCTGCCCTTCAGACCCAGCCTTTTGCTCCTAAGTTGTACCATGACTCTAGATCCTGGCTTATCCTGCCTTCAGATATTATACCTCAAAAGATGTGAGATGTGCATGTGCCCTACAGGCTGAAGAGCTCCCCTATGTCCTCAAAGGGTGATGCTCCATATGAGCCCTGGGGGCTATGATACAAGGGTCATAATTGAGGACCTCTCCCAGCCGGTGTGTTCATGGCTTTTCTAGTGCCTGGGTGGGCTTATGTGGGAGCCTGGTGTTAGCTGTCTTTTGGCCACATGTTTTGAGAAATCTCTAGAACAGTTTTTAGCACTTGCCTAGCATGAATAGAACCATAGAACCACTCAGTGACTCCTCTCGTTGCTGAACACAAACAGCACATGGAAGGGAGCACTTGCTTTGACTCTCATTAGGGTGCAGCCCATCAAGGGATTAGGAGGAGGAAGCTGGCCTGTGGCCAGGAAGCAGAGAGAGACGAAGGTGGACGGTCAGCTCACTTTCTCCTGTTTATTCAGTCTGGGACCCAGGTCCACCTGTCCCACCTCAATTAATTCAACCTAAAAAACTCCACAAATGTGCCCATAGGTTCATATTCTAGGTGATTCTACAATCTTCAAGCTGACAGTATTCACCATCAAAACTACCAAAATAACAACAAAGCCAGAGAGGCCTGTTAAGTGTTATCTCGTATGCCCAGGACCTGGGTTGGGGAACAAATACAGGAAGAATGAACTATGAGGCATTGCATAGTGACAGGGGTGGGTAGACAGCAGCAGTCTTGGGGACTGCTTTGAGAGTATTCTGCTTCAGAGGTAGAAGGGACTGCAAGGTAGCTAATAATACAACACCTTGATCCCAGCTGGAACATTGCACCCCTTCTGGGAAGTCTCAGTTCAGCAGCAGGGCACAGTTTAGGATGAGGAGCCCAGATGAATGCCAAGGTCGGCTGGGTGCCCTTGTGCTGTGCCCACCCTACACAGCTGTTTGTGGCTGCTCAGTGTGCTTCTTGGAGTCTAGCCAGGCTGAAGTGAACCTGGGGCTCTAACAGTAACCTTGAAATAAGTGCCTAATGTTCTTCCTCTCCATAGACCCCCCAAGAAAGCCCACATTCACCGCCAGGCTGGATTTAGATACCTCCAGTGTTGGGGCTGGACGGCGTGGCTTCCTCTTGTGCAGTGTAGACAGTGATCCCCCAGCCCAGCTACAGCTTCTCCACAAGGGACACATTGTGGCCAGTTCTCTGCCATCAAAGGGTGGGTGCTCCCCACGCATAAAGGTCAGCAGAGCTTCCAACTCACTGCACGTGGAGATCCAGAACCCAGTGTTAGAGGATGAGGGTGAATACCTGTGTGAGGCTAGCAATACACTGGGCAACTCCTGTGCCTCAGCCACCTTCAATGCTAAAGGTAAGGGGTGGAGAAAGGCCAAGGGAGCTATAACCTGAGCTCAGACTACCCTGCACTGAGCAATTGACCAGACAAAAAAGTCTGTGTCCACAATGGGAGGAAGTAGAGGGAGCTTCAGCGTCCTCAACACCAAGGGAGGGGGATCATCCTGGGACTTCAAGTCTCACCCGGGGACTACCTGCCCTCCATACCTTTTCCACGCCCCTCTATGCCCCTATGTCTTATTGGCTTTTATCTCCATCCTTCCCTACTCAAAGTTGGAAACCCGAGCCTGGGCCAGGGTGGGCTTTGAATAAGGATAACTGGAGAGAGACCTGTCTCTAGTGAGCCCTATTGCCTATCCTGCAGCCACTGTCTTGATCATCACACCGTCGAACACGCTGCAGGAAGGCACAAATGCCAACTTGACTTGCAATGTGAGCCAGGAAGTTTCTGTTCGCCCTGCCAACTTCTCTTGGTTCCGGAACAGAGTGCTGTGGACCAAGGGACCACTGGAGACTATAAGCCTGCAGCCCGTGGCCAGGACCGATGCTGCCATCTATGCCTGCAGCCTCCTCACTGAGGATGGGACTCAAGTCTCAGCCCCTGTGGTCCTAAGTGTGCTGTGTGGGTGACAGCTAAGGGCAGCACCGTTTGGAGGGCAGAGGGGTCAGCCTGTGTGTGTTAATGGGCCAGGAGGGTGAGGGGCCTGAAGGAGAGAGGAACCTAGTGGGGGAAGAGGGACCTGAGGGATGGAGGGACCTGAGGACCATAGGGTTGGGGTTGGGGGTCTGGGGAGATAAATGCCAGCCTGGAGTGGCCAGATGGGTCTATGAAGTATGTGCAAGAGGAGAGGACACACTGTGACAGTTAGAATGTAGTGAGATTGGCTAGAGTCACCTGAGTAGCTACCCCTACTCCGGTTCATGCAGATGCCCCAGACCCTCCAAGGCTGTCAGCCCTCCTGGATGTGGATCAGGGCCACATGGTTGTGTTCATCTGCACTGTGGACAGCCAACCCCTGGCTCTCCTGTCTCTATTCCATGGGGAGCGTCTCCTAGCCACCAACTTGGAACCACGGCATCCATCCCATGGCAGGATCCAGGCCAAGGCCACAGCCAACTCCCTCCAGCTAGAAGTTCGAGAACTAAGTCTTGAGGACTCTGGAAGCTACCACTGTGAGGCCACGAATGATCTTGGATCAGCTAACAGTTCGCTCTTCTTCCAGGTCAGAGGTAAGCATCAGCCCTCTGACATGAGGATGGACCCTGAGGTGGTCAGACATTGCTGTGAGTTCCCTCCAGACACTTTGATGTGTGATTTGCAGCCTTCGCAAGGATCCCCTTAGCTTCCTCTACCATCCCCACTAACTGCAGTGCCCATATGGAAGCAGAAGTAACCGAGCAGGTAGCTTGTTTCAGCTGGAGCTTTCCCTCCCTCCCTCCCTTCCTCCTTCCCTCCCTCCCTCCCTCTCCCTCCCTCCCCTCCTGATCTTTTGAGACAAGGAATCTCTGAACTCACTTAGTAGCCATGCCAGCCTCAGACTCCTGCTAGTTTCCTTAGCTTTAAGATTACAAATATGAGCTGCCATGACCAGCTGCTAGAGAATTTTCTAATACAGCTTATTTTGTAATGTAATTTTGTTTCTTTATTCAGTACATGCATGTTATGCATGTGTATGTATGCACATTCTTAAAAATAATATATTTATATTTATTCATATATATATATATTATATATTTATATACGTAACATATACACACATATTACATATATGTATATATATGCATATATATTCTCTATAGAAAGTTTCCTAGAACAGCTGTCCATAGTGTCACACACTGGTAAGCCAGGCATTTCAGGAAGCAAAGACAAGGAGATAGCAAGTCCAAAATCAGTGTGGGGTGCATATGTCTCAACAAAACAAAACAAAAACCAGAAAAAAATAAAATATAGTATCCATAAAGCCAGAGCCGAAGAGACACACATACTTCTCTTAGAATGTGAAGTAGTAACAATTTGGGATATTTACTTTGATTCTGTCTGTCTTTTCTAATTGATTATATCCATTTCTTAGGCAGAGAGATTGGGGGTCATAGGAACATGAGTGTCAGCCCTGCTGACTCTGGGCTACTTTAGCTCTGGTTATCTATTGCCTTACTGCCTGACCTGTGTCCCCCATGCCCACTCCTCACTCTCCGGACTGATCCCTGTGTCCCCCATGCCCACTCCTCACTCTCTGGGCTGACCCCTGTGTCCCCCATGCCCACTCCCCACTCTCCAGGCTGACCCCTGTGTCCCCCATGCTCACTCCCCACTGTCCGGGCTGACCCCTGTGTCCCCCATGCCCACTCCCCACTCTCCAGGCTGACCCCTGTGTCTCCCATGCCCACTCCCCCACTCTCCAGGCTGACCCCTGTGTCTCCCATGCCCACTCCCCCACTCTCCAGGCTGACCCCTGTGTCTCCCATGCCCACTCCCCTACTCTCCAGGCTGACCCCTGTGTCCCCCATGCCCACTCCCCATTCTCCAGGCTGATCCCTGTGTCCCCCATGCTCACTCCCCACTCTCCAGGCTGATCCCTGTGTCCCCCATGCTCACTCCCCACTCTCCAGGCTGACCCCTGTGTCCCCCATGCCCACTTCCCACTCTCTGGGCTGTCATGACCTACATTATGGGTGTAGGATTTGGCCAGAGAAGGTTGGAAAAAAAGAGCTGTTGTCAACCTTCCCTTCAAACCCTAGGCTACTCATGCTGAGCTCAGTTTATAGTCAGTTCCTCGGCAGGAGCCAGCTTCCATTGACAGTGTCATCATGGTCAAACTGTCCTTTCTTAGGGCTAACACATGGAGGGGCTGTGCCAGGCACTGGTTGTAGAGCATAGAAGCTCCATTCTGCCGAGGCTCACCTGCCACAGGTGAGAACGATTGATAGAGAGCAAACCCCCAATTTTAAGTACTGCATACTGTTAATCCCAGCCCTCAGGAGACTGAGCAAGAGATCCTCACAAATTCAAGGCTACCCTGGACTACATAGTGAATTCTAAGTTAGTCTGGTGCTACAGAGTAAGACTCTGTCTCAACAAACAAACAAAACCCTCAAACCAACAGGCCAATCAACTCATACCAAACCCAAACCAAAGCAGAAATCCATACTTCAGGTGGTAAGAGGAAGCAAGGGCCAGGACAAGACAGATTCAGACAAGAGAGGAGTCAGGGAAGAGTCACAGCACTGAGGGAGCCCTGCACAGGGCTCTTCACTTCTGGAGGCATAAACAGTGCAGATGACCAGAGGGATGGCGGCAAGCCCTTGTCTATTCCATTTCTCCTTGCAGGAGCCTGGGTCAAAGTTTCACCATCACCTGAGCTCCAGGAGGGCCAGGCTGTGGTCCTGAGCTGCCAGGTGCCCACAGGAGTCCCCGAGGGGACCTCATACCAGTGGTATAAGGATGGCCGACCCCTCCAGCAGTCAACCTCATCCACACTGCGCATTGCAGCTATAAGTTTGAGGCAAGCTGGTGCCTACCATTGCCAAGCCCAGAGTCAGGACACAGCTACTGCCAGCCTGGCTGCCCCTGTCAGCCTCCATGTATCCTGTAAGGCTGTTTCTCACTCAGGTGGGGGAAGGGAGGTGTTCCACAGCAGACCCTGTCTGAGGGACACCTTCATCTCATTCTTCCTCATCTGATGTAGACACCCCACGGCAGGCCACACTCAGTGCCCTGCTGAGCACAGGCCCTGAACGACTTGGCCTCCTGGTATGCAATGTACTCAGTGACCCTCCTGCTCAGCTCCGGCTGTTTCACCGGAACCACCTTGTGGCCTCTACCCTAAAAGGCCCAGAAGAACAGGGGAGCAGTAATCCCCGGCTGCATGTGACTGTGAGCTCCAATGAATTACGCCTGGAGATCCATTTTACAGGGCTGGAGGATGATGGCACCTATACCTGTGAGGCCACCAACACACTGGGCCAGACCTCTGCTACAGCTGACTTCGATGCCCAGGGTCAGTGTGGAAGAACAGAGGATGCAGAAGGTTCTAGAAACCTAGAAGCACAAGGCCCAACCCTATGTTAATCAGGGGTGTGATTTTTGGACTTAGGGTACATAACAGGTCTTATTTTAAAATTGGATGCCCATTGAACAAAGCGAACCAGAAAATGCATCTCAAGAGACACCGCAGTTGTACAGGGAGCCCTTTCCACCCATTGTCCCTTAGCCAGGACCAGGGACAGGCTCGGGACTGTCTGGGCTTTCAAGAACTCTACTCAGGACCCCCAGATCCTTTAGCAAGAGTGTTCCTGGGGAGCATGGAGTGTCTCAATAGCAGAGCTGACTGGCTCATGTGGAGACAATGACTTGTTTCTCACAGCTCTAAGACCCTCACTTGTGACTTCCTCATTTCCCCAGCTGTACGAGTGATGGCGTGGCCCAATGCTACTGTGCAGGAGGGGCGGCAGGTGAACCTGACCTGCTTGGTATGGACCACTGAACAGGCCCCACTCAGCTATACATGGTACAGGGGTGGGCAGCAAGTTCCTGGTGGCCATTCCATCTCCCTGCCCAATGTCACAGCCATAGATGCTACTTCCTACCGCTGTGGCGTGGGGCTCCCTGGCCAGGCACCTCGTCTCTCCAGACCTATCACCCTGGATGTCCTCTGTGAGTCTGGCTGGGTATGTGTGTGGGTCAGAGTGACAGATAGTCTCAGGGCCCAGGGTTATCGGGAGCCCCCTAACATGCAGCCTAAGAACCCACAAACTAGCCAGCTGTGAACAAGGGACCTTAAGAGTTGGAAGAAATGGGGACAGGTCCTCTCTCTGACTTTGAAGGCAGAGGAGCAGAGGCTCTGACTAGACAGTAGGGAACTCTCCTGCTGTTTGCAAACTGGCCTTCTCAAATCTGTTTCTGAACTCTGTGTATGCTTCCTGGATCTATACAGATGCTCCCCGAAGCCTGCGGCTGACCTACCTCCTAGAGACCCAGGGCAGACGACTGGTCCTCGTACTATGTACTGTGGACAGTCGCCCACCTGCCCAGCTGGCTCTCAGCCATGGTGGCCATCTTCTAGCCTCTTCAACTGAAACTTCTGTTCCCAACACCCTGCGCCTAGAGCTTCGGGACCCAAGGCCTAGCGATGAGGGTCTCTATAGCTGCTCTGCCCACAGCCCATTGGGCAAGGCCAACACATCCCTGGAGCTTCGGCTAGAAGGTGAAACAGGGCAAGGCCAAAGTTTCAGGGGAGAGATGTGCCTGAAATGCCTGAAATGTCTAGCTGGGCAAAGCTGACCCTGGACTCCTTGGCTCAGGTGTACGGGTGACAATGAATCCCTCTGCTACTGTGCTGGAGGGAAAACCTGTCACAGTGACCTGCGAAGACCCTGCTGCCCTCCCACCCACCCTCTATGCTTGGTTTCACAATGGCCGCTGGCTCCAGGAGGGGCCAGCTTCCTCACTCCAGTTTCTGGTGACTACACAGGCTCATGCCGGTGCCTACTTTTGCCAAGTGCATGATCCTCAGGGCACACGCAGCTCCCGACCTGCCACCCTTCAAGTTCTCTGTGAGCATGGGCCCCTTAGCTGTGACTTTCCAGGGTGGGGGTGACAGAGGGTGCTTCCAGCACTTAGTTATGGTGGCCATGACACTTCAGAGGGACTAGAAATGGGCACTTGGAGAAAAGAGGACATCAGCAATGATGATGGAGACATTGTGGCCCTGGGAACCCTGCTTGAAGGATTCTGCCCACAGATTCTTGATAAGGTGCTAATTTTTAGGAAGGAGACACTTGTCTGGAAACTTTATCCTCACCAATGCTGGGTAGGTAGATGGGTAGTGAGCCTCCATGCCCTGTCAGGGCCCCCATCTGTGTTCTGCCCTACCCCTAGATGCCCCTCGGGATGCCGTCCTGTCTTCCTTTCGAGACTCGAGGACCAGGCTCATGGTCGTGATACAGTGCACCGTGGACAGTGAACCACCTGCTGAACTGGTCCTATCCCACAAAGGCAAGGTGCTAGCAGCCAGCCACGAGCCTCGCAGCTCTGCATTAGGGACAGGCCACATCCAGGTAGCCCGAAATGCTCTGCGACTGCAGGTACAAGACATGACTGGAGGTGATGACAATGTCTATGTCTGTACAGCCCGAAATCCACTGGGCTCCATCAGCACCACGCGGAAGCTCCTGAGAGAGACTGGTGAGTGGGACAGGTGGGGAGCGGACTAGGGGTTGGGATTCCTGTGTCATGGAGCTGGATCCCATATGAAGGCCCTGACTTCCTAAAGGAATATGGACTACCCCCTCCCTGAGGAGCCTAGTCTACTGGAGGAGGTATGGCTCTCAGTGAAGGGGTAAGAACATCCTGAGGAGATGATTCAGTCCTGCCATGGAAGTGAGGAAGGGTTTTAATGTGTTAATGAAGGAGTGGGAGGAGACATATGCTGACCGCACACACTCTTCGCTGGAGAAGCTTAGAGCTTCAGGACCCAAGGCCTAGCAGTGAGGGTCTCTATAGCTGCTCTGCCCATAGCCCATTGGGCAAGGCCAACACATCCCTGGAGCTTCAGCTGAAGGTGAAACAGGGCAAGGCCAAAGTTTCAGGGGAGAGACGTGCCTGGAATGCCTGAAATGTCTAGCTGGGCAAAGCTGACCCTGGACTCCTTGTGGAACAAGAGAGAGGCCCACCTTTGGGAATCCCAGTCTGAGGGCAAGATGCAGCCTCACACTTCAGATGACCTCTGATGCTGGAGGCACAGCCTTGCCGTGGGAACCTCAGAACACAGATGTAACTATGCTGGTTTTATGATCAGTATCAGGAGAGATAATCCCACCATGGAGGGTCTTGAGATCACCCCACAATACACAGATCCCTGACTATTTACTTGTCCTTACCACAGATATATATGTGGCAGCTAAGCCAGGCTTGGATGTGCCAGAGGGCAGAGCCCTGAACCTAAGCTGCCAGCTCCCTGGTGGCTCCAAGCCCATGGGCAACTCTACCTTCACATGGTTCTGGAATCGTCATCCACTACATGCAGATCCTATGCCCACACTCTCCTTCACCCACGTGACCCGGGCTCAGGCTGGGCTGTACCACTGCCGGGCTGAACTCCCCACTGGGGTCACTACCTCTGATCCTGTCATGCTCCGTGTCCTCTGTGAGTATGAACCCACATCTGCCTTGTCTCTCCACATCTCCCTGGTCTGTATCAGGTTTTTTCCTCTGCACACAGTAAGAACTTCATAGGTATGTGGTTATGTTCCTATACTTTTGTTCCCACCTTTGAAATGGAGGATACATTCTTCCTATCCTCTTGGAAGGAATACAGAAGACAAAGCAGGATGAGTGCCTGGTGCACAGTAGGCCATGTTAGCCTTGGTTTTCCCACTCTCTTCTTCACCCATGCCCAAGCAATATCAGTCAGTTACTACTTAGAAACAAGTTATCCCAAATTATAATTCTCTGGGTTAGAAATCTGGCCAGGGCTCAGCTGGGCAGTTCTGGTCTCCTGGCTGCAGTTGTCTAGTGTCTATGCTGAGATTGAGCAGTCTAAGATGGCATTGCCTGGTGGCTGAAGATGGGCCATACATGGCCATCAGGCTGGCCTGGGCTTTCCACGTGGTTGCTTCAGGAAGCAGAAGGGAAGCTGCACTGCATCTGGAGATCCAGTTCCAAAGTGTATGCAGATTCTGTGTACATATGTGTATCTGTGTATGTGTGTGCATCTGTGTATGTGTGTATAACTGTGTATGTGTGTGCATCTGTGTATGTGTGTATAACTGTGTATGTGTGTATAACTGTGTATGTGTGTGTATCTGTGTGTGTGTGTATAACTGTGTATGTGTGTGCATCTGTGTATGTGTGTATAACTGTGTATGTGTGTACCTGTTTGTGCATGTGCACAGAGGACATGGACATGGAAGCCAGAGGACACTATCTTTATTACTCTTTACCCCATCTTTTCAGACAGGGTCTCTCACTGAATCAGCAAGCTTGGATGTCCACAGAGCTCCAGGGATCCTGTTTCTCATCCCACAGTGCTAGGATTCTAGGTTTTCACATGAGAGCTGGGGCTCAAATGCAGATCATGTTAATGCATCAACCACTTTACTGACTAAGACATCTTCCCATCCCCCATAATGACACTTTTGCCTCATGAGTGAGGAAATGAGCTCCACTATTGCGTGGAAGTCACAGCAGAGGGAGGGCTTTGTACACGATTTCTAGTCACCACACACTTTTTTCTCCCCTACAGATCCTCCCAAGAAGCCCACTCTGACAGTGTTTGTGGAGCCTCAAGGTGGCCTCCAGGGCATCCTTGACTGCAGAGTGGACAGTGAGCCTCTGGCCAGTCTCACCCTCCACCTGGGCAGTCAACTAGTAGCCTCCAACCAACCCCAGGGTGTTCCCACCCAGCCCCACATTCACATCTCTGTCTCCCCTAATGTCTTGAGACTGGACATAAAGGAACTCGGACCTAGAAATCAGGGGGAGTATGTGTGCACTGCCTCCAACGTCCTGGGCTCTGCCTCAGCCTCAGCCTACTTTGGAACCAGAGGTGAGGAGAATGCCCTACCAGCACAAATATTCTCATGTCCTTCTCAGATCCCTTCTGCTGCTGGACAACTTGTCTGTCTAGTCCAAACAGATTGCTTGGGGCTTCCTTGCACAGAGCTTGGAGATGAAGCAGAAGTTACGGGAGGGGGTGTGTGTGAAGCTCAGACGGCCCCTTCAGCTTCTCCTCCATGTTGCAGCTCTGCACAGGCTTCAACTGTTCCAGCAGCTGCTCTGGGTACTGGGATTTCTGGCGGGCCTCCTGTGCCTGCTGCTGGGCCTGGGAGCCTGGCACACCTGGAGGTGGGTCCAGAACTGAGTTGGGGCCTAGAAAACCTCATTCTGCTCATTGCATCCCATCCATCGTCCCCCAAATCTTTTGGGGGGAAATTCTCCCCTAGAGAGTTCACAACCCTCACATTTCCTACCCTGCCCTCTTCAAATTTGGGGATCTCTTCCCAAATCACCTCGGCAGTTTACCTTGCAGTAGCTTTCCTTTGCTTGTGTCCACTCTGTGCTGAAGGAAAGGCTGGGAGCAAAGATGGCGTCCCACACTGTGCAGGGCTGTTCTGCTCTGTGCAGTGGGGGAGTCTGGGAAGCTGCAAGGAGGGGACTCTTACCCAGTCTGCTCTTGCCAATGCAGAAAAAGGCATTCTCGTAAGATGGATGTGAGTGAGAATTCGGCAGAGATGACCACTCATAAAGATACTATGCAGGTATCCATTCAGCATGTGGGCATGTGTGAGTGTAACAGTGTATATCTGACATCTAGACAACATCCCCGTCTATAGGTCAGCACTGGGAGCAGGGGTGGTTGGAAGCAGAGCACAGGAGCCCGGGTTTCCTTGGGGGAACAGGGAGAGCCTTTCTAATTGCGGCTCTGAGTAGCTATGTGTTTGCTGGTGCATGACCCGGTGGCATGGGTAGCTTTATCAAGACATATTTTCTGATCCTTCCCCTCTGTTTTGAATCTTTTTTCCTCAAGTCTGAGCCTGCCTATCACCTAGGCAGGAAAGAAAGGCCATTTTCCTTCCCCTAGCATGTTCCTCTTCTGCAGATGACATCTTCCTAGGACAAGTCAGTGTAGGACCTTCTGTGACACAGGGTTTCTTTATGGGAAGCTCCTAGCTCTGGATGCAGCCACGCATGGAAACTCATCTCCTGCCACACTCTTGAGCTGATGGATGACTTACCTGCCCTCAGGAAGAGATGGTTGTTGCTGTCTCCTTTTTCACATGTGTGAAAAAGGTCCTGCCAACCTCTGAACAAGTGGGACGGTAGCATCTGACTTTCCATGACCTGCCTTCTAAGCCTCTTGCTCCTAAGAAAAACAGATGGAGAAGGTGGAATGGAGGTCAAGTGGTTGCCTCCCAGGCTCTGAGACTGTGTGAAGCTGTCCTCTGTGTTCCCCTGCCCCTTACCCTTCAGAGGCCACCTTAGACTTCTCCATAGGTTAGAGCAGCATTCAGGTCCTCGTGGACTTGCTAAGATCCTCTTTACCAGAATATAAGTCAGCTCTTTTAACAGAGACCAAATACAGTGACTTCAGCGTGATAGAGTTTTATTTTTCTCTCTTGTACTGGTTATGCTGCAGTGGTTTGAGATATTTGGGGCTCAAAATCTTTCTCTCTTGACTTTCTCCATCCCCTAAATGTTGCCTTTGATTATGAAGCTCGGGTGCCTGTGGTGACCTTGGCCCTACAGTGAGAAGGAAGAGTGGTGTGAAGGGTGTGTCACGTCCATTCCCATCATCTGTAAAAATGGAGAGTCAGCTGTTAACCCTACCCACTTTTCATCAGCCAGAATCTGCTCACAGACACACCATGCTGCAAGGGAGGCTAGGAAATGTAGTTTTTATTCTGAGTTTTGAATACATTTGGGACCTATATTTCTGAAAGATCCCAACTGTGGACTCAGCCCTGGGATTTTTGACATTGAAGAGGGTGCCATCATTAAGCTCAGCTCTGATTCAGCGTCCCTGGTCATTCTGGTTCTGAGATTTCTGGAAGGAGCAATCCCTCTTACATGATAAAACGGAGGAAACCAAGGTTTGGTGGTCCCTGTAAAGAGACACAATGATTGAGATAACTCTTAAAAAAATATTTATCTGGGGGTTTGCTTAAAATTTTAGACTGTTAGTCCGTGAGCATCATGGTGGGACGTATGGTGCTGGAACAGTAAATGGGAGCTTTATATCCCGATGGGGAGGGGGAAGAGAGGTAGGGAGAGAGAGAAAGAGATAAAGAGAGTGAGAAACTAGGTTTGGTGACTTGTGAAACCTCAGAGCCCAACCCCAGAGACACACCTACTCTCACAAGGCCACACACACCTGGGAATCCTTCCCCAACAGCTCATCAAACATACAGGCTTATGGGGGTATTCTCATTCAGATCCTCACACTCAATAGAGCAAGGGCAGGCCAGGCAGACATCTTCGTACAGGTATGGCCCACTCACCTTACTGCCTCCCACCCCTGCTCCTGTACCAGATCTTTCAAGAGTGTTACCTGTTTAAGTATGAATGAGCATCCTTGTGCCTTTTCTGAGCACCCTCTCCAAGGCACAGTGAAAAACTACATTTCTTGAACAGCTATGCACTGGTGTCTGTTAAAACAAATGAGTATCACCATGAAGGAATGATGTGCCCCTGAGGTCGGGGTGAAGGGGAACCAGGCCTGCAGTGGGCAGATGGAACAAAGGAACAAAGGGCCTGGAGCTGAGAACCTGAGAGTAGCAGGGTCGGGAATGGATTTCAAAGGGGTAACTGTAGCCCAGGTGGTTCTCTTCCTTTTCTGGGTTCTCCTTCCTCCCTAGACAAGGTCTCCTGTAGCTCAAGCTGACTTCCATATCATTAAGTAGCTCACAGTGGATGACCTTGAACTTCTGATCCGCCTCAGGCCCCATTTTTTTTTTTTTTTTTTTTTTTTTGTCCCTGAGTACCATACTTTCTCCGGGAGCCTGTCTAGCATGTTGCTGCAGTAAACTTCCATTCCATGATACAACTGGAGTCAATTTTCTTTTTGTAACCAAAGTGTAACAACTCCTGTGATGGGATGCTCACTCCTAAAGACCAGCACAGGATTAGCATATGACAGGTGACGCTTGTTTCTTCTATATTTTTTATAACTGGAAGTTTTTCTGTCTACTACAGCTGCTTGGACCCAAATCACACAAAGGCTTATATTAATTACAAACTGTTTGGCCTGTAAATAAGGCTCATTACCAACTAGCTTTTAAAGCTTAACTCAAGTCATCTCTATTAATCTATGTGTTGTCACATGTTCTGTGGCTTTATCTGTCTTCCATGACATCTTGCTTCTTTAGACGGCAGCTTTGCAGCATCTGCCTGCCTCCACCCTTCACCTTTATGTCTGCTTGGATTTCCCACCTGCCTCTAAGCTGCCTTGCCATAGGCCAAAGCAGCTTCTTTATTAATCAGTGGTAATAAAGAATACTCAGAGCCTACATAAAGACATCCCACATCATAGAAGGGCGGAAAATCAGCTTTAATCAGAGACAGGACAAGGAAAGAATAAACCCAGGGTAGCAAGACGTTCCAGGCTATCAGAAATGACCAAGGGTGGTTGGTGGGTGCAGCAGGTTTGGGAACACATGACTTGGGAGTCTTCATCTGCTCAAATGTCCTTCCAAGGTGACATATTGAAGAATGCTTAGAAAGGCTAGTTGGGTCAATCCCCAGTGGTCTGAAGGCCTTGGGCTTCTGAAATAAACCTGAAATTTGAACATAACATAATCACATGCTAAGTGTGTTAGCACAATGGTGTGTCCAAATGGGAGCATATTCCATTCAGATTAAGAAATAGAAATGTCAGCATCCTAGAATACCCTCCCCCATAAGTGTGACTACTGCCTTAACCTCTAATGCCATGGATTTGATCGAGCTTGATAAAAATGGCATCATATTTTAAGCATGACAACTTTGTGAAATGATTTTCCAATGTCCATTAAGGGTAAAATATTCTTCCCTTGACCCTGACATTCTATTCTTGGGCATTTACTCAGGAAAAATAAGAACTTATGTTACCCTGAGATTTGTACTAAAATGTTCATAGCAACATTATCCATCATAGCCAGAAACTGAGATCATAAATACACAACAGCAGTGAGATGGCTCAGTAGCTTGTACCATGGATATGAGAGGCTGTACCGGCAGATGACCGGATGAGTATGGGTCCCAGTGTTCCACAGAGGGACTGGCAGCTAAGGCCACAGCTCTGTGGACTAGTTACTTTTCCCACTGCTGTATCAAACTATCAGGCTAAAGCAACTTACGGAAGGAAAGAATTGTTTTTAGGCACACAGTGAGGAGGCATAGTGTCACCCTGGTGGGGAAGGCAGCGGCAGGAGTGGCTATAGCTGGGGGGGGGGGGGGTCGTGCAGGAGCAGGAGGCAGCTGGTCACACTGCATCAGTAAGGAGGCAGAGAGACACCAGTGATGGTACTGTTGGCTTCCTGTCTTTCCTCTTCCTACCCAGTCTAGGACACCAGCCTAGGGTACTGCTGCCTACATTTGGAGTGGGCCTCCCCATCCCTGGGAGCTATCTCACTGAGGTGCCCCAAAGTGTGTCTTCTTGGTGATTCAAACCCAATCAAGTTCACAGTGAAGACCAAGGACAGGCAGAGTTAAGAACTGGATAGAAGGCATTCCTACGGCTACTGACAGGAAAAGGGATTGGTCGTGATGGAGCTTCTGGTCCAGGTTAATAAGTGCGTTCACTTTGGGAAAATCTGGTGAGCTGCTCATTTTCTGAATATATATTTTGGCAAGAAAGTATTTTTTTAAAAAATATATGTCCCGCGCCTATCTCTCGCCAACAAGGAAAGACACGGCACACACTGAGGATCCTTCTGCAGTACAACTTTAATGTATCTTGGGGGAGAGCATTTAGCTTATGGAAAATGGAGAGGGGAGGAGAAAGAGAGCCGGCAGAGGGCCGGCAGAGAGGCAGGGGCCGCTGCGCAGGAACTAGCGGCGGCGGGCCCCCAGCGGGGAAAAGGAAAGCCAGAGAGAGCTAGGCCCCGGCGTGGCCCGAGCCGGGCCATCCGCCACGTGGCCTAGAGCCGGCGCCCTTGAACCGGGCCGGCGTCTGTGCGCACGGCGGGGCGGAGCAAGAGAGAAAGAGGCCACGAGGTAGGAAGCACCCGGTTTTATGTCGACCAAACGGCCCCCGCTTTAGACGTAACATCTTCCTATAGGTTGCAGTCCAGTATCCCACATGACGCCACGGAAGAGGCTGAGAAACCAGTCTCGCGAGAGCACGCATGTGTTCTCTATTGACTCAGGCGGGTTGGCCAGCACCAGATAATAGCGCCACCTTGAGGAGTTGGAGCTAGCAGCCTCCAACATCTCACCCTTCTTAAATATTAAGCAAAGAGTCCTGTAAGAGGGTGGAGACAGTGATTGTCCCCCAGAACACGTTGTGGACTTGCGTGGGGGTCATCTCTAATCTCTCGACAGATCGAGATGCCCCCAGCCTGTCCTCTGCCTTTTGCTGGGAAGGGAATTAAGACAGACACCCTTATGCAGGACAATATGTCTCCCAGGACATGGGTATGTCCTGTGCGATGCCCTTGGCTCAGCATACCTCTTAGGAAACGGGCTGAACGCTCCACCTAGTGCAATAGACAAGGCTGTCTTAGGTGTGTAGGAGCTGTCTAAGCCACAATATCTCTATTGCTTTAGCATAGTTAGCCATACCTCTATCGAGGTTTTTGAGTCTAGAGCCATTAAGGCTTGAGCCGAAACTGTTTTGTTTCTCTGACTTTGGATTCTGAACCTGCAAACCGTCTAGAGAAGAATGACTAGTCCTCCGCAAAAGGCCAGGTCAGACATATCCACCCCCACCCACTTTTTGGAGTAGGGGAAGAAGAGGGAATTTATGGAGTAAGCTCTCTGGTCAGCGACAGGTCTAGCCGAGTGGAATTGGCCTGGACGATCGCCACCTGCAGGTCACGAAGGGTCTGTTCAAACTTAGACGACCAATTCTGTAAGAAAATTGAGAGAGGCTTTTCGAAAGATTAGTTGTCTTTGTAAAGTTTTTATATTGAATAGAGGTTATGTATAAGCCAGTAAGTTATTGCTCATACCTCAATTGTGCCATTTACTGGGGTGGACAATTTGTTAACCGCCTGTGCAGTCTGCACTATTTTTGAAAGTGCACTAGCTGAGGCAGTCACTGAGGCCCCTATGGCAGCTGTGACAATGATTTTTACAATAACAGCAGAGATTCTAAAATCTCTTTTTTGTCTAAATAGCTGCGAGCTACTGGGGAACCACGGTGGTATGGGCACAAATCGTGGCATGTGGGCCGCTGCTGCAAAGAAATAAAGCTGAGCATCTCAGCATAAGGCATAAAGGCAATTATCAAATTTGTATCTCAATTTATCTATAATTTCTGAAGCATTGCTAATAGTCTAAATAACTGGTGGTTAAATTGGGAGAAAATGAAAATATTTTAGGCGTGGCCCAACCTATATTTCTGGATTGGCAACTGTTTCATGGTAAAATTGAATTTTTATCTGGCCTGCCTGAGCAAAAGGAAGCCAATTTTGGTTTTATCAAACTCTGTTTCCTTTGTCAGGCTGCCGAGAAATTTTTTAGTAATATATCTGAACTATTTTTAACTAAAACATAAACTTCTCTTTAACCCCAACTTCTATTTTTTTTAAAGCTATGTCTAAATCTTTATACATCACCGGCATTGGCAGAGAGAAGGTGGGCATTATCTTCTACTGCTGTCACAAAACACATCAACTGGAGAAGGCGAAGGCTCTTTTTCTTGTAATATTTTTCTGGTGAGGCGCTCTGGGATCCAAACTGGATTTTTTTTCATCCTGTGGAAAAACACAGACAGCTCCCCGGGATCTTATTAAAATAGGATCCGGGCCTTTCCATTTATATTCCCCCTTTCTGTTTTAACAAATAGGATTTTAAGGTCTGATGTGCACGTTCAATAATGCCTTGTCCTTGAGGGTTGTATGGTAACCCGGTAAGGTGTGTCACTTGCATTTGTGCACAAAATTGGGCGAATTTTTGGGAGCTGTAAGCTGGCCCATTATCAGTCTTGAGGCAAGCTGGTTTGCCCCAGGCGCTCTATGCCTCTAAGCAATGTTGAATAACATGTATGGTTTTTTTTCTTGTAAGTGGTGTGGCATGAATAATATCTGAACATGTATCAATAGAAACATGTACAAATTGAAGCTTTCCAAAGGATGGAACATGTGTCACATCTATCTGTCATATTTGTAATGGTGAAATGCCTCTTGGGTTAACTCTAACAGTTTTAGCAGGGAGGAATTGACAGCAGTTTTGACACTGTGTCACGATTTGAAAAACGCTTGCGTAAAGTCTCTGCTGTAACATGAAATTTTGTATGAAAATCTTTTGCAGCTTGCAACGGATTAGCAAAGGCAGCAGCGACCAGGCTTGTAGCTTGGTCAGCCAAATTATTTTCTTTGCTCATAGGGCCCGGGAGTCCCGAATGTGCCCGTATATGGGTAATATAGAAGGGCTATGGTACAAAACAGAGCAGACACTGTATTGGAAGGATTAATAACACTGGCCGTTTTAAGTAACTGAAGGGCATTTACCACATAATGGGAATCAGACACAATATTAAGCAGACAATCAAACTTTTGTAAAACTTCTAACACAATTAGACATTTAACAATCTGGGGTGATTTTTGACCAGACACAATATTAAGCAGACAATCAAACTTTTGTAAAACTTCTAACACAATTAGACATTTAACAATCTGGGGTGATTTTTGACCAAAATCTTTGAAAAATGTCTGTGAATTTATAATATAAGCACCCCTTCCATTTCCTGAGCCATCTGTATATACAGTTAAGCCATCTTTTAAAGGCACTGAGGAAGTAACATGTGGATATACCACAGGGTGATAAGCCAAACTGTAACAAAGGATATTTAGGATAATGATTATCAATTTTTCCAGGAAACATCAAACAAAGGCTTTAAATCTGCAGTGGGAATTTTCAAAAGAGGTCTAAGCCAATTAATATATTCTATGGAGAAGTGGAGGGCTTACAAATATGTCTTTAGCAAGCTGTTCTGTAACAGGCTCAATCACTGTCTTAAGCTTGTCAGAGGTCAATGGCCACTGAGGAACCCATGCCGGCACCTCGGTTTTCCAAGGTATGGGTCGTGCTGCCTCAGTGGCACCTAAGAAAAACTCAGGCCCTGTCTTTGCCTATGAATCTTGGGCGTGGTTTGTCTTTGTCTCAACCGCCCTAGGCCCTGTCTTTCCTCATACCATGAGGAGCCAAACTTCAAATTTAAATTTTCGAGTTCCCATACAGGGTATAAAGTGAGGGGACCAGGCTTTATTTTCTGGTTCTCTCGCTCCCCCAAATTTTTTATCGTACCGGGGGGTCCTTTTTGCTTATCGAGTATTTCTAACTCCTCCATAATTACTTTACCGGAGGGTCTTTTTCTCTTATGAAGTAGTTTTTGGTTTTTTAATTGTCCCATATTTACCCGGTCCTTTTTCCTTGTATTACGGCGCACGCCTAACCTCACACTGTGCTCGGTTTCTGACATGCTGTCCTGAACTCTCCTTATCACGCCTTGCCCTTTAGCTATCAGATCTTTACAGGCTTTATCTTCTAAAATCAACAGCACTGCCAAGACAAGCCTCAAGGCCTCAAAAAATCCTTTCAAAAGTCCCAAACCAAAGTTCAGTTCAGACATACCTCTCCGAGTAACCTGTCCGCAGTTCTGAATCCTGACGGTGCAAATGGTGTTTTTCCCGGGTTTCGGCACCAATTGTCCCGCGCCTATCTCTCGCCAGCAAGGAAAGACACGGCACACACTGAGGATCCTTCTGCAGTACAACTTTAATGTATCTTGGGGGAGAGCATTTAGCTTATGGAAAATGGAGAGGGGAGGAGAAAGAGAGCCGGCAGAGGGCCGGCAGAGAGGCAGGGGCCGCTGCGCAGGAACTAGCGGCGGCGGGCCCCCAGCGGGGAAAAGGAAAGCCAGAGAGAGCTAGGCCCCGGCGTGGCCCGAGCCGGGCCATCCGCCACGTGGCCTAGAGCCGGCGCCCTTGAACCGGGCCGGCGTCTGTGCGCACGGCGGGGCGGAGCAAGAGAGAAAGAGGCCACGAGGTAGGAAGCACCCGGTTTTATGTCGACCAAACGGCCCCCGCTTTAGACGTAACATCTTCCTATAGGTTGCAGTCCAGTATCCCACATGACGCCACGGAAGAGGCTGAGAAACCAGTCTCGCGAGAGCACGCATGTGTTCTCTATTGACTCAGGCGGGTTGGCCAGCACCAGATAATGGCGCCACCTTGAGGAGCTGGAGCCAGCGGCCTCCAACAAATATACCACTTTTATTTGGTGTTGTGTTGTGGATCTGTATCCCCAGCCTCTCTAGGTCAAGGTGGGAGGATCCTTTGAGCCCAGGGGATTGAGATCGTTGTGGACAACTGAAGCAAAACCTTAAAAACAGAATAAATTGGGTGTGGAGGTACATGCCTTTAATCCCAGTACTCAGGAGGCAGAGGCAGGGCCAGCCTGATCTACATAGTGAAACCCACCTCAATAACAACAAAATAATAAGTAAGAAAGGAAGGAAAGGAAAAAAAAATTAGCCTCCTTAATCAGCTACCCAGAACCTCAAGCTGCTTGTCCAAATTCCAGCTGATTTCTTGGATCTCTAAGTACTTGGTTGGCTCTGCCAAAGAACAAATGCTTCTCTTTGGATGTTCTGGGCTGTCGGGGATGGAGTCTTGACTGTGACTTTGGGGACTTCCCTGACTACTCGTCACTGCTTCTGAGGTACTTCAGCACCAGCCTGGCACCAGTCTGGACATTGTCTATGAGCTGGAATTGGCCTGTCTCAGACACCATGTTCCGGTATATTACAGGCCGAGTTTCATTTGCAGATGGTGAAAGGTGCCCATTCTGGCACAGCGCTCATGACACTCCCTGATGCACTTTTGAGACTGACACCAACAAATATTTGATAAATATTTTTTCCATGGTGTTCCCAGGCATGATCAATGATATTCTGGGCTCTACCTCCCTTAGCTCTGAGCTCCACTGTTTCCCTTCCACCTGCAACCACAAAGTGTAAATTCGTAATTGTTTAAAGAGCATGAAAGCCCCAGATTTGTCAGAAAATTTCTTTGGGCTTAGAAGCCACATAGCTTTGCAAGAATGACTGATCTCTGCATGTTAGAGGCTACAGCCCTCTTTCTTTCTTTCTTTATTCATTTAATCATTTATTTATTATAAATAGGGTCTCGGTGTGTAGCCCTAGCTACCCTGGAATTCTTTATAGACCAGGCTGGCCTTAAATTCATAGAGATCCATCTCCTCTGCCTCCAAAGTGCTGGAATTAAAGCTGCGCACCACCACACATGGTCAGTTTTGCTTCATATTTTTATTTTACCTTATTTGAGTGTCTTCGACAACACACACACTGTATCTTGATCATACCTACTCCTAAGAGTCCCCTCCAAGTCCCCCCACCCGATTCCCTCCGATATATCCCTCTCATCTTCATTGATTTATTTATGATTTATTTCTATAACCTGGAGTCTAATTAGCGCTGCTGGCTGGGATGTTCTTGCTGACTTGGTCTTGTACAGGAGGCCACCACTGCTATGCATTCATGAGTGCAATGGCCATGCCATGTCCAGGACACAGCAGTTTATGGTACTCCTCCACATCCTCCATCGCCTATATTCTTCCCGCCCTTTCTCGCCTGACGTCTCTTTTTGGAGAATTGGTACATGTGTCCCATTTAGGACTGAGCACTTGACAGTCCTCCTTCTCAGCTCTTCAGCTCCCTGCATGAATTGTTGTGCACTGATATTCTCTGGCCAAGGGTGGGAGCAACACTAACCTATGGACATAAACAAATATTTAGAAAGCTATTTGACAACGTGCCCCATTCAGCAAAGCAACAGTAACAAGCTCCCTTCCAGGGTCTATAACCTCCTGAGCCATGGGGTTTTGGCCAGGTTTATAATACCAGGGTAGAGTCTCTCCTGGGGAGCAGGCCTCAAATCCAATCAGAAAGTGGTTGGTTGCACCCATAACCTTCATGTCACTATTGCTGCTGGGTACTTTCTACCTGGAAGCTCATCATTGTAGTGTTCAGGGGTCGCCATTGGGCAATACCATTAATGACTTTTCTCATCCGGAAACCTGCATAGCACCTCTGGCTCTTAGCCAGTAGGTCAGTTCCAGCTTGACTTCTGAATGTGCTGCATGGGCAGCAGCAGAGTCTTACCGCCTAGTTGTTAGGCAACCCAAAGAAATGGCAATAGCCTTACTTGTCTCATTAATTTCAACTGGACCAGGCCCCATACCAGGATGTACAGCAAGTGCATTGCTAGCCATCATGGTGCTTTTGGTCTGGGGAAAGAGAAAATGGGCAACTAGGAAGCCAAGTGAAACATGCCATAGTGAGAGGTACCCAGCTTTGGAAATCAGGGGCTGCTTCCAAGTGAGGAGAAAGCCTTCTTCTCTGCCCCTCTGCATTCAGACTGACTTTCACTAAGTGTAGAGGACTCTCCAAGTCTACACTGGGCTTTTGATCTACTTCCCCCTCTGCATTCAGACTTACTTTCACTAAGTGTAGAGGACTCCCCAAGTCTACACTGGGCTTTTGATCTACTTCCCTATCATCTTCAGCGTGGTTTAGGCTGAAGCTACCTAAAAGTCATCAGTCAATCAACTCTATCCACATGGCAGCTGCCTAGGGAATGTTACCACCCACAGCAGACAGGTATTCCTACTTCCATCAATAAAGATCATTCTCCACAGGCTTTCCCATAGACCTATCTCTCAAGTGATCCTGAATTCTGTCAAGTTAACAATTTATGATAACTTTTAAACCCTTCCAGCATTGAGACATCTGAGTGGATCTGATGTCTCTGTTTTATTCCTCCACTCTCCAGGCTCACCTTGCAGAAGGAGCAAGAAATTCAGTGGAAGGATAGCCTGTGCTACCATTAGTATTTCTGGTGACCTTGCTTATTCATTTACAGGGAAAGGACATGCAGTTGTCCACCTGTCTGCACTAGAGCTCCCAACATGACCAAAGCCATTATTGTAACCCAAGGCAAGAATTCACGGGCAGATGGTCTACTAAGGATGTGTTCCCAGGTAGACAGATAAAAAATGGTAACAGGCCAGGGAGGACACCAAAGACACATGCACATGGATGCCCTTGTAATCTTTTTATAACAGTCTCAAATTCAGACCCACGGACTGTCCAGCAGCAGCAGAACTCATGAAAAATGTGATTATAGTGATACGGTTGAAAACTACTTATCTACAAGAAAAAAATGAGCTAAGGGCATAGGCAATAGGCTGGGTAAAGCTCACAAACTGGGAAAATACAATCCATACTCCAGACAAAGGCTAATCTCTTTTATACATAGAGGTCCTTCAAGCTATTAAGAGAAGGACCAACCATTCACTAGAGAAATAGGCTACAGATGTAAGTATGATACACACACACCTGTATCTACAACTTATGTAAAAAATCGGTAGTAGTGGCTTCCTGTGGAAGTGACAATAGAAAAGATGGAGACTGGAGAGTTAGGAAGACTTTCCTAAGAATTTGATTCCTAAGAATTTAGTTTTTGAGGCAGGGTCTTGCTGTGCAGCTTGGAGCTGCCTCTAGAGTGCTGGAATTACAAGTGTGAATCGGGCTCTCTTACCTTTTAGTCCCCTCACCATTGTATGTATGCGGATGTATTTGTATGTGTTTGGGGGTGCATTAACCTGTGCATGCCTGTGTGGATGACTTTGGGTATCTTCCTATGTTACTCTCCGTCATTGTTTTTGAGATAGGGTCTCTTACTGACCTGGAGCTCAACACTTCGCCTGTCTCTGTCTGGTCCAGCATTACTTTCTGTAGTTGCTGGACACGGAGCTTGTGATGGCAGAGCAGGCTCCTTATCACTAAGCCATCCCCCTGGTGACAGAGCCCGCCCCCCTCTCCAGTTCAGTAGAGAATACAGTAGAGAATGGTTTTGAACTTGTCCTCTGCCTCCACCTGTTGGGATTGATTACAGGTGTGTGCTGCCATACCCAAGTTACGTGATGCTGAGGGTTGATACCGCTCTTCTCCTGACCCCTCCTCTGCTCCGCTCCCCTCCCCCTCTCTTTTCCTCCTTTCTACCCCTTCCCTTCCTTTTCCAGGAGACCGCTCCCTATATTGCCCAGTCTGGCAATCTTGAGTGCTCTGTCTTGATCCCAATTGCCACTGGCCTGGTACTGTTTGATGTTTGAATTCTATGCATGTAGTTTTCTCTGTCGTCACAATTTTACATTCCAAATCCTCACAGCCGAATTATTAATCAGTTTACTTCAAAGTTAAATTTCTTGCTATGCAAATGCATACTTAGTATGTGAAGTGATCTTTACAACACGAAAGCAGTGTCCCCTAAAATTTGGGGAAGGATTCTGCACAGTACAATTCTGACCTGGCCATCGCTGCCCCTTTCCTGTGCCCACTACTAATGCTTTTCCCAGGAACCACAGTCTGTAGCAAGGCAGCCTCCACAAGGCTCCTAGGTACCCACGTGCGCCTCGGCGGCAGGGGGACAGCTTCATCTGAAGGCTTCACTGTAGTGGTGACACTAAACACCGGTAGACAGATCCTTGTAGGAATCGTTGCACAGGGCAGGTAGAAAGGCACAACTCATTCCGGGGAAGAACCCCGGGGCGGGAGTGTGGGGAGTGGGGGTGTGGGGTAGGGACGGAGGGGAGTGTCCAGCATCCAGGGCCTTTGCTCAGCACCCGGAGAGGTTCTCCAAGAACCTTCCCCAGTGCTTCCCGCCCTCCCCTCCCTCTCCTTGCCACTGCCGCCAGGGAGGGTCGTCCTGGCTCCCGCAGAGCGAACTCAAGTCCCACCGGCCAGGATAGGGACGGGGTCCCGAGAGGTGGCTCGAGGCGGGCTGGAGGCGGGAGGAGGCGTGCCCCCTGCAGCCGGGGCGGAGTCAACAGCAGAGCCATAGTAGGAGGCAAAAGCACTCCCAGCCATGGGCCCCGAGTGCGGGAGACCCAAGGGGTCTCCCGTGCTGCTGATGCTGCAGTTATTGCTTCCTGTGTGTCCCCTGAGGAGCGCCCTGATGTTTCCAGGTGAGGTGACAGGCCGGGGCAGGTGACGTGGTGATGGTCATGGGTTCCAGAGCAACTAGTGGAACAGAGAGTTCGAGCCCCTGTGCTACCTGGCCAGGAAAGGATGGGGAAGGGGATTATGGGCTGGCCCTATCCCCCCTTCACTGCTGCCCATCTCTTAGCCTTGCTCCGGGCCTTCTGCGTCTCCGGATTTCTAGGCCAGAGAGTCTTCCTCCTCCAGGAAGGACTGGTGCCCTGGGGTCCTCGGCATCCTGCTCGGCCCATAGGCTTAGCTGTTCAATCCCGTTCATCCTTCCCTCATCCTGGGTCTGGGCAATGTATGTTTAAACCATTGCCTTGTGTGGCTGTTCTTCAGACAGGAGTTGTCTGCCTAGCAGTACCTGGGGACTGCTGCTCTTTTCCTACCATAACCTCTCCTCTTTCTGGGCTCTTAACATCCTGAGTCTCCAAACTCCATACAGCAAGCATCTGGTTGACCAGAAGGCAGAGAAGGCAGGAAAGACTGAGAACTGGGTTGTTGGGCAGCCTGGAGACAACCCCCATGCCTAGGGGACTCCTGCTCCGTTACAGTACTGAAAGCGACTAATGACCGCTGTACTTCCTTCATGCAGGGGATAGTTGATGGTAGAACTAATGGGAAAGAGCCTCTGTGTTCCCTAATGCAGACTGCTTCCTCAGATTCCCCTCTAATCCACTCAGACCCCTAGCTCCATCCTTGCCTCCTTTCCAAAGGTGCCCCCACAGGACTGCACAGAAAACAGCTATCTACATTCTGCACCCTTGGTGACTTGAGACCAGCAAGACTTGCTTCTCCATGCCCAGTTAAGCCTTCTCTTGCCTGAGAATCTTTTACCTCCAGGAAAGCTTCTCTGTCCTTCCTTCCCTTCCCTCCCTCCTTCTTCCGCCTCATTCCAAAGCCAGGGTGGAGCTCTTCCCCAAACCCATGATGGCTCATTAATTTAGAAGCACATGTGACTTCAAGGAGGGGGGGTTCCTGGAGTAGCTGCTACTCCGGATTTTTAAAATGTGTATGAATGTTTTGCCTACGCGTGCATCTGTGTGCCATGGAGGAACCAGGTATACTTGTGGGACAGAAGAGGGAGACAGAGGCCTGGAACTGGAGTTACAGGGCTTGGTTGTGAGCTGCCATGTGGGTGCTGAGAAATGAACTCGGTTCTCTAGAAGAGCAGCCTTGACCACTGGGCCACCTCTCCAGCTCCTATTCCAGACTTTTGAGAGGAGATGGGAGAACAAAGAGTTGGGATGACCCAGGGAGAGCTGAGCTAACCTCAGAGATAGCTCTCAGCCTGGGCGGGGCTAGGGCCAGAACAGTTGGTGGGTGGGGTCCCCCCCCCCCAGCTGGCCTTGCTGGAGGTCTAAGTGCCAGAGGGATGAGAGGGCTTGCTGCTGGCTCTGGCTGCTGGAGCCTGGCTCTTTCAGGATAGGTCCTGTGAGAGTTGCTGGGACCAGATAGGGAAGGGGAGGTAGGGAACATTCCTGAAGAACATTCCAGCACCCTCTGAGTAATGCTTGGCTCTGGTATTCTCCCCGGAGCCCCTGGGAGAAGCGCTGAGGCTCTGAACCCCAGGATGCTGGGAACCTGGGATTCTGGTCCAGGTCCCCCAGAGTCCTGCCATCAGCATCAACTCTAACAGGAGCTCCAAGCAAGGCATCTGGTAGTTTCTTTCTCAGATGGTAGAGAAGACAGACAGCCTCTGGCTACACATCCCTCATCCTGAAGGCATCTATCTGTCCAGTCTAAAAATACCCACCCGAAGCTGCCTCCTCCTTTCCACCCATTCTGTGCCAGGATCTGGGCTTCTTCTCATGCCCTCTGATCTCAAGCTAGCTCCCCAAGTTCTGGCTATTCTCAAATTCCCCAGGGGGAATGTTTCTTGGTGTCTTGGTTTCTCTTTTGTGCCTCCCTGACCGATGCTCCATCCAATGGATGCCCCATGAATGCCAAATCCCAGGAGTTTTGCAGATGGAGCCCAGCTTTCAGGGCCTCACCTTCCCTGCTGGCTTCCTTCTCCTATCTACTCTGATTCTAACACTATTCTCTTTCTTCACATCAGAAGATGTCCCCGGGGAGCCAGTTACTCCCCACTGGATCCTGGATGGAGGACTCAGGCTCAAGGTCACTCTGGAGGAGCCGGTCAGTAACTATAGCCCGTGGTCTCAGCCCCTTTGTCCTCAGTAAAATGTGGTGTGGCAGTTTTTCTGGGGTTCTCAGAACTAAATCATTGTGCCCTAAGCCACTCCCAGTCAGGGAGACATCTAGATGGCGTGAGCCTGCACACATGGAAGTCATTTGGGGGCTTCCTCCCTCCTACCCCTTTCTATTCCTGGCTCTAACCCTCTCCTCCACTGGGGGAACATCCAAGCTATCCCTCCTCAACTAGGCAGAGATGAGTCCAGAGTCTGGGGCCTGAAGCCCTTCAGGAGCTTCTTTTTGTGTGTGTTCTGTTCGGTTTGGTTTGAGACGGTCTCACTACATAGCCTTGACTTCATGTTGTGAGGCATCATGCCAACTCCAGAAGCTTTTAAAGAAAGAACACCAACGCATTCTCCTTTGGCCAAGTTTGTGGGGAACATATAACTCTGTGGACATACTGCTGCCCTATAACCTCAGCTTCCATGGCTGAAATCCACCTGTGGCAAGGCAGTGATGGTCCATTCTCCTGCTATCTCCAGATGCAAACCCACTCCATTTTGCTGCTTCAGGACACTGTCCAGCCTCCTCTCAACTCCTTCCTACACATTCTTCAAGTATATCCATGCCCCAGCTGTGCATAACAGTATAGCTATGCTACAAACTGAGAGGCCAGGACTTGTATGCCTATCTTACAGAGAGGCAAACTGAGCCCCAGACAGCTTGTATAATTGCTCATGCTCATATAGCTTGTTGGTCCTAGAAGCCTAAGACCTCCTAAGGCCTAAAAGACTTCAGACTATTGGCTACTTTCCCCTTCTTCCCTACAACTACTCAAGCTAGAGAGAGTTGGATTCCATATTTCCAGGCAAGAGATGGTAACACCACTGTCCAAACCCAAGATAGCCACAGTGCCTATGGTTCTCAGAAGCCCAAACCTTCCAACCAGGGCCTTCACTGGGCTCCCCCAGAACTCTGAGATTTCTCTCAAGTAGCCAAACAAAGCTGACTTGTGGAAGAGAGGGCTGGACACACACCAGGGTTTCCCTGACTGTGGCCTCTCTCTCTTCTTGCCTGGCTTGGTCTGTGACTGAGCGGAGAATCCCAGAGGGCTCTGCTTCGCATTAGGAAGCCCGTGAGGCCAGGAGGAGCTTCAACAGTGTCTGTTTCACAAAGTGGCTCATACTTCAGGATGGGGATGGGCACAGAGCAGGGAATGGACTATGGAGTAGACGTGAGGTGCAACAAGGGCCACAGAGGGACAGGGACCTTCCATTGGGGCTACCGCCTTCTTCCCAGTGCGAACATTTTCTTGTAAAGCAAGAGGCATTCCAACCATACAAGCTTATGTTTGGGACCTTGTGGGGCCCATGGCTGGGGAAGTAAGGGCCGTCCACTCCACACCTGCTGGGGAAGAGCCTCCATGCAAGACTCTTGGCCAGGGTCCCAGACCAGTGCATTTTGGGAGAAAGGGAGAGAGCCAACAAGGGTGGAGAAAACATTTTATAAAATACAGCAGCCTCTCCCCTGGAATCTCCTGGGCTAGTTCCAGCTCAGGCTTCTAGCCAGGCTGAATGGACAGCAGGAAAAAGGCAAAGTCAGTGAGAGAGGAGAGGTGAGTAGGGGGCCAAGACCAGCCCTCCTGACATCTAGCTGGGAAAGTCAACACTCTGAGGGGGGTGGTTATGTTTACTTTATGAGGTCAGTTATGACGCCAGCCTGGAGGCCACATGGAGTTTCAGACCAGGCAGTGTGCTGGAGTTGGAGGCAGAGGAAAAAAAAGTCTGGGTTCTATCATGAGGGGAAGGCAGCAAGATGAGAAGATGCGTAACAGGGGCTGGGGGTGAGGTGCAGGGATCTGGCTCTTGTGCAGCATATGCAAGGCCCTCGGTTCTAACTGCAGCATCAAAAGTAAATGAACCAACCAACATAGAGAGGAAACAGACAAGTCCTCAGGCAGTACATGAGATGGCTGAAGCCACAGCCCATCCATTGACCCAAGACACCCTCACTATCCACTGCCTTCTGTTTCTATCCCTTCCTAGAAATAAAAGAAGAGAATAGACCCAGGGGAAACGGCTCAGGAGCCCCTGGCATACAGGCTGTGTATGCATCTTAAAGGGGCCGTTGTCACAAACACAGTGGCATCTATGAGTTAGCACCCCACACTGATCCACTCCCTGCAAAGCAGGTGCCTGTTGTTCCTATGAGCTTTCTCACTAGCCAGCTCTAGAGCATCCTACCTGTTCCCCGGCAGGCAGGTGGCCTAGAGGCCCTGTGTCACTGTATTCCTTCTTGGTCAGATCTTGAAGCCAGATGTGGTACTGGTGGCTTTAGAGGCTGAAGGCCATGATCTCCTGCTTGAATTGGAAAAGAACCAGTGAGTATCAGCCTGGGGTTTGGCTGAGGCCCAGGACAGACCCTCTCTAGAGAGGATCAGTGCTTTTTGAGGGAGGCTGGGCGGGAAGAGGGATGATTGACAAGGAGAGAGTTGCTAATGTACTTGAGGTTAAAGTGGGCTGAGCCCAGCTGTAGTTCTTTCGTCTCAAGCTCTATACACCTTGGTAGCTCCCGGCTGGAGATGAGCAAGCGCCACCTAGTGGAAAATGTTAAAAATCCTAGACAGGCTTCTACAGAGATGGTCAAAAGCACTGTAGCTTCAAAGACAGTATCCATTGTTGATAGCTCATCTGGCCGGCTTGGAATGTCTCCATTTGAATGGAAGAGATAGGGGAGGGAAGAAATCGGGGAGTCCCGGGAGGGCCAGATTGCAGAAGGCATTTTAGCACTAAAAATCTTGGACCTGAAGAGTGAAGATTTTGAAGTGGTAAATGAAAAACAGGTCTATCTCAGGATGGTGCCCTGGGAGCAAGATGGAACCATGGGAATATAGACACCAGCACCAACAGTGTCATCGCTGTGTCTGTTTTCTTGCTGGCACTGCAGAAAGCACTCTATTCATTGTAACCTCCCCGGCAGAGCCAGACAAGCTGGGAACAAATTGCAACACCATTCCAAACCATAGCTCCCAGGAGCGCCATATCCTTACCCACTAAACTGTCTTGTATGTTTAGGCGTGCACATTTGAGCACAGCCAGCAAAGAAGCAAAGTTGAAGTGTGTGTGAGAATGACTGGATGTACAACAACCCGGGTATTTGACGGGTAATCTGGAGGACCAGGTGAAGCTGAGGTCAGGATTTCCTGTAAGAACAATTGAAGTCAAGTTTGTAACCCCTGCTGCTTAGGAAGCTGGGCAGAAGGAGCGCAGAGTCAAGTCAGGACTTGTCTGGATTATAGAGTGAGTTCAATACCAGCCTAGGCAACTTAGCAAAACCCTGTCTCAAAACATAGAGAGGGGAAGGAAGGAAGGAAGGAAGGAAGGAAGGAAGGAAGGAAGGAAGGAAGGAAGGAAGGAAGGAGAAGCTGCCTCCATTAATTTATGGTTGCTATATTCTTGGAGGGGTCAGGGAAGGAGCCTGAAGATGGAGTCATTCTCTAATAGAGTTGAACTCCAAGTAAAGGGATCCTCACCTAGGTGGGCTGAGCAGGAGCAAATGCAGGCAGAAAAGACCTTGCTTTTTCTGGAAGTTGGGAGTAAGAACCGATGAGAGTCATGGAAATGTGGGATCCAGCAGTGCGAGTGAGAACTGAGGCACCTGGGACCCGCTCAACAGGTGCTCAGCAAAGGCGGGAGTCTGAAGAACTCAGGTCTTAACCCCAATTGCATCTCTACAGTAGTGTCCCCTGAACCTCCCCCTGCCTCCTGCAGGCTCCAGGGAACCCAAGGTCCCTGCCTGCCCTTCCCAGGAGCCTCTCATAGTTCCAACCCCATGTCTAAACTGACCAGGACTCACTCCAGATCTTTGTCTTCTTTTAGCTGGAGGTTTGGCTTTGAGGAACAGTGCACAGCCTTTCTAGGCCTTTCTCTCAGATACATTGCATGCCTCATTCAAAGCAGCTAACTAGCCCTCAGGGAGGAAGGCCTGAACCAGAGGCAGATCTAAATTCAGTGACTCCTAAAACACACCTGCTTCCCAGCAGGCTCCTGACTCCAGGATACACAGAAACCCACTACAGCCCAGATGGACAGCCGGTGGTGCTGTTCCCCAACCATACGGTGAGACACCTTCATGGACCCTGAGGACAGCATGAGGGATGCTGGGAATGCACCCCCCCCCAAATGCCTACCCTATCCCATCTTGCATTCCTAAGGAGACTGTAGTCAGCCCTCAAGCCTCCCTTCCTCCCTGTCCCTCCAACTTGCACCCTTCCTGAGGTTTGGGTTCTTTCTAGGATCACTGCTACTACCATGGGCATGTGAGGGGCTTTCTGGAATCCTGGGTAGTCCTCAGCACCTGCTCTGGGATGAGGTAAGGGGCTGGAAGAAAGGGCCTGGACCTGTTGCAGAGGTGAGAGCTCAGTCTCACACACCCCTGCACTTTTCTGCACTCTAGTGGCCTGATTGTGCTCAGCAGCAATGTCAGTTACTATCTGCAGCCCTGGGCTGGGGACACCAAGGACTTCTCAACCCACAAGATCTTTAGGATGGAGCAGTTTACCTGGAGAAGAGCCTGCAGAGGGAACTGCAAATACAAAGCAGGAACAGCCAGGCTCCCTCGTGTCCCCCAGAGCAGGGTAGGATAAGGGGTATAGAGTGGGTCCTTCAGATCAGAGGAGATGGGAATGCAGACCCTGGATGAGGTCGCCCAGTTTTAATTCAGATGCTGAAGAATCAAGTTTGAACAAAAGTTTAACTGTTCTTTCTGAGAATTTTGGCTTGTAGCCAGGACTCAAGTCAAGAAGCCTGATCCAAACCATTTGCCCCTCCCAGGTCAGGCGAGAGGTTCACAGGAGCTCCAAGTACCTGGAACTGTACATAGTGGCTGACCACACCCTGGTGAGGAGAGACCTAAGCGGTCTGACTGGGCTGGGTTTGAGCCCGCTCAGCCCCTTATGACCCAGGGAGTTTTGCCTTCCCAGTTCTTGGTCCAGCACCAGAACCTGAACCACACAAAACAGCGCCTCCTGGAAGTTGCCAATTGCGTGGACCAAGTTGAGTGGTTAGGGCACTAAAGGGTGGGAGCAAGGCCATTGAGAAGCTCTGATCCCCCGACACAGTGGGCTCCTGATTCTGGCCTCAGCTTATCTCTTCCTCAGATTCTCAGGTCTTTGGATATTCAGGTGGTATTGACCGGCCTGGAAGTGTGGACGGAACAGGATCACAGTCACATTACACAGAACGCAAACGCAACCCTCTGGGCTTTCCTGCAGTGGCGTCGTGGACTGTGGGCTAGGCAACCACACGACTCCACGCAACTGCTCACGTGGGTGCCCTTTTGGCACACACGGGTTGCGGGGTGGCCCTTACTCCCAGCTCCACCCAGTTACACCCTGTTCCGCCACCCCCAGCGGCCGCACCTTCCAGGGCACCACCGTGGGCTTGGCGCCTGTGGCGGGCATGTGCAGTGCACAGAGCTCCGGAGGAGTGAGCACAGTGAGTTCCGCAGGGGACCTAGGAAGGGAGGGGCCTGGGCAGGGCTTGAGGTCCTCAGTGAAGCCCTGCTCCCCAGGACCACTCAGAACTCCCCATCGGCACAGCAGCCACGATGGCCCACGAGATAGGTCACAGCCTGGGCCTCCACCACGACCCGGACGGCTGCTGCGTGGAGGCGGGCGCAGAGCAGGGAGGCTGTGTCATGGAGGCAGCATCAGGGTATGCGCATAAAGGTCGGTGCCACCGGACCTGGATGTGCCTCCTGCGTTTCTTTGGTTACTTCTCAGTTTCCTCTTCTGTAAAGTGGGGGTGACGACAGCCTGTTTGTGGGGGCCTCAGTGGGAAAATTGCTAAAGTGGAGGCGTCTCAGCATGACATTCAGACTAGAGTACTCCACTTCGGATCCTGGATCCCCGTGGGACCTGGGCTGCCCAATCTCGGTGTCACAGCCTCCTGTGTGTCAGCTTCCGGTGTCACAGGTTTCTTGTGTGATTGATAATCCTCTCCTATCTCCTCTCTAGACCGCTCTTCTAGCACAGGAGGTAACCGCACATCTTGGCTGTGTGGCTAACCCCAGGGCCCAGAGTGCAATGGCAGCCAGAGCTTAGGAGATGGTTCCCACAGGCCCGATGGTCCCCCACACTGTCCACGCCCGCCTCCTCCCGCAGGCACCCGTTCCCGCGCGTATTCAGCGCCTGCAGCCGTCGCCAGCTGCGCACTTTCTTCCGCAAAGGGGGCGGCGCGTGCCTCTCCAACACCCGGGACCCGGGGCTCCTGGTGCTGCCCACCCGCTGCGGAAACGGCTTCGTGGAAGCAGGAGAAGAGTGTGACTGTGGCTCCGGCCAGGTCAGGCTAGCGTCTCGGTCCCTGGGGACCAAGGCTGACCCCTGCTCCTAGCCTCTCCCAGGTCTGCCTTGTTGCGTCACATGAGTGTTCTTTTCTCTCCGTTCTGACTCCAGATGTGCCCAGACCCCTGCTGCTTTGCCCACAACTGTTCCTTGCGTGCGGGTGCACAATGCGCCCACGGCAGTTGCTGTGCGCAGTGCCTGGTGAGAGATGGGGACACAGGGGAGCGGCCTGTTGATCTTATTTAACTGGGCTGATACCTTCTAGTTCTACCGAGTGTCAACTTGACCCTGTGAGTGGGTCCACTTGACGCTCTCTCAGGCTTTTGACAAAAAATGTCAGATTCTCTCCATTGTCTTTCTGCCTAATGGGTCACCGGTGTAGCTAAAGCCGGCAGGCACGCCTTGTCGTCCCGCTGCGAGTGACTGCGACCTACCTGAGTTCTGCACGGGCGCCTCCCCGCATTGCCCAGCAGACATTCACCTACTGGATGGTTCACCTTGTGCCAAGGGCCAGGGCTATTGCCTAGACGGATGGTGTCCTACGCTGGAGCAGCAGTGCCAGCAGCTCTGGGGGCCTGGTAAGACCACGTGCTCGCCCTGGTGCAGTTTTCTACTGTGATCAAGCTCTGCGTGTGGAACGGAGCTGCCCAATTTCTTCTGTCCTCATTTTTCCCCAGGATCCCAGCCTGCTCCCGAGCCCTGTTTCCAGGAGATGAACTCCCAGGGGAATTCTCAGGGGAACTGTGGCCAGGACAGCAAGGGCAGCTTCCTCCCTTGTGCCCAGAGGTGAGGTGTGCAGCTGAGGAGCTACAGCTCCAGAGTAGGTCAGGGCACGTGAAGCGTTCAGTGACATTAACCACTTGCCATTTCCTCCCCAGGGACGCTCAGTGTGGGAAGCTGCTGTGCCAGGACGGTGAGCAAAACCCATTTGTGCCGTGGCGTGTAGTGACTATAGATTCCACAATTCTCTTTGAGGGTCACGAGGTGCCTTGCCAGGGAGTTTTTGTGCTCCCCGATACGCGGTTGGATCAGCTTGACTTGGGCCTGGTGGAGCCAGGCACCCGCTGTGGACCTAAAATGGTGAGCCTTGCCTGCCCAACCCCTCTTGGTCATTGAATCCTTCATGCCAAAGTGTCCTCCTCACTGCCCAGTGGAACCAATGCCCATAGGTGTGCCAGGATAGGCACTGCCTGAATGCTACCTCTCAGGAGCTGGAGCATTGTTTGACAGCCTGTCATAACCATGGGGTGAGTAGCCTAAGGAGTCAGGGTGACCCCGCGGGTCCTTGATCCCATGTGACTTTTCTATTCTCTTCTTAGGTTTGCAATAGCAATCATAACTGCCACTGTGCTGCAGGCTGGGGTCCACCCTTCTGTGACAAGCCAGGTTTGGGTGGTAGCTTGGACAGTGGCCCTGCACAGCCTGCAAGTATGCCACTGGGGTGGAAGCAGGGAGGTACCACCTAATAAGTAGCCTGCTTGGGACTCAGCACCCTTGTCCTCCACAGACCAAGATACCTTTCCACTGGCTCTGCTCCTCAGCTTCCTGCTGCCTCTGCTCCCTGGGGCTGGCCTAGCCTGGTGCTACTACCAGCTCCCAACACTTCCCCAGCGACCCCTGCGGTGCTGCAGGAGGGACCCCATATGCACTACTAGGTAGGCTCACTACCAGCCTCTGAGAGCTCAGGTCCCTCTTCCTGAGACTGCTTCTGTGGTTCCTGCTTCTCAGAACTCATCAGGCATTGGAGAGTGGGAGCTATAGGGAATTGGGGCTGTAGAAGGCTGGATGGAGTCCTGTCTTTCCTCTGGGCAGTGGGATGAAGTCCATGGTGTGTATCACTGTCCTGCCCAGCACTTCTGGCCAATGGTGTTGCCCCCCCAGCCCCCCCCCCAGATCCTCTGGTTCTCTTCAACAGGCCATGGTCTCACCTTCATTTTTGCTGTTTTCTTCTTGTTATTCTTTTTAATAAATTCAACACAGTCTGTGCTCCATTGTTTCCCTGAAGACTTCTCTAGCTTCCTTCTCATGAGTTTTCAGTCACCTGCCTCATCCTTTGCTCGAATTACTGTTGTCCACTTTAGGTTCTTGGGTGTTAAACCCAGCACATCTTTGCCTCTGGCCAGCTATGGTGCTGACTGCTCTTGTGCCAGGACTCAGTGCCTTTGTCCTCTACAAACCCAGTTCTCCAACAAGCAGTAGTGCTACATGATAACAAACATGGCGCTCCTACAGCTGCCTCTTCACTGGAGCCCTGGGAAGTTAGGCACATTATGCTTATTATGTCTGTCAGCCTGAATTTGGAAGTGTTCCAGGCCCCTTGAGGGAAAGAGCAGGGTTTGGGCTGGAGAAGTGAATGGCAAATTCCCTCAGGGGCAATGGAACCAGAAGATTTCAGAAGAGCCAGGTGGGGTCTGTAGGCAGAGACACAAGGTAGAGTGGCAGCAGAAAGGGACCCTGATGTGCCCCCTCCCCCCGTATTGTCCAATCCCAGCCTTTATCTCAGCCCGTTGCCTACTACTCAGATTTATGGGCTTATATCAATAAGGAAATGAGACACAGCCCCCTAAGGAAGCTCTTATCAAGGAGACCAGGATGCTGGAAGCCCGAAGGGCAGGGAACGGAGAAGCTATGGTTTTTCTAGGTCTTCCCTGACAGGACAAGTGGGCCCCGCCACATGACTCAGCCTCAGGCCCCAGAGCTCAGTGAATGACCCTGCTCTCTGCTACTTCATTCTTAGCCCAAATCCGGAAGCTTAGATCCCATGTCTGGAGAGAGGGGCCTTGTGAGGCTAAGAAACGACAGATGACCACTGCCACTCCAGGAACCTGGGCCCAGAGGGCATCACCAGCAAGTCAACTGAACTTTTATAGTTGGGGCTGATGCTAAGCTCTACCAAGGCACCCCAGAGCCATACCAGGTTCTGAGAAGTGTGCTATTCTGAAGTCTCACAATATATCTAAACAATAAATTCACATGCTTTATCAGTGCTGTTGACTGCAATTTGCTGAAAGAGTTTGGGGAATTTTCTAAAGAGACTTTAGGGGTATTGGATCTACCCATGACCTTGGGCCCAAAAGAGGTGGTGCTTCTTTGCCAAAGAGAGAGTGGTTATACCTTCTTATTGGAGTGGTCTGACACTGGACGGCCAGGTACATGCTTTCCCGGACAGAACACAGGATGACTACAGCTGTTTATTCAATTCTGTTTCTCGTGATTATATACCCCAATTCATATCTTAATAAATCCCAATTACCCACTAAACAGACTCATGTGGAATGCTCATAACAAAAGACATTAAGATGGACACTGAGGGAGCCTGAAGGCCATCATTGTTGTGGGTTTGGTGTCCCTGCCAACTTGCAGCAGCTGGGGTGGCTGCAGCTTACATCATCACCCACTACTGCCAGGTACAGCCCATTCCCACTGGTGCTTCAGTCGTTACAAATCAGGTAAAGTTATGTAGTAACAATGCCCCCTTTAACAGTCCTAACCACCCCAGAAGGTTCTCTGGTTTCCTCTCTCTCTCTCTCCTTCTCTCTGTCCCTTGGTCAGTTTGTCTGCCGCTACCTCTCCTGTGTCCCCACTGTAACATAGTCTTTTGCCAAGTCCCCCTCCAAACCTCTTGCACTGGGTCTGTTGCACATGGCATGTTCTCATTGGCACACCTTTTCACGGCTTCATCATTACAAATATGGGCTCTGATATGCCAATAGGTGCCACAGGTGGCCATTTTGTCCCTTTCCCTAGAGATAAGAGAACCATAGATCTCATAGGTGGTAGATGGGAACCATACTGGCCAGGTGATCAGGTCCATACCCAGGTTCCCTGGAAATGGCCCAGAATCAAGAATGACAAGGGGTTAAGAAGAAAAACCCATAATTCATTGCATTTTACACCATGTCCAATCAAGAACAACGGTATATCCTGACATATTCCCTGCCTGTGAACTTCCCACCCACATGTGATCAAGCACATCCAGTGCAGATGGGTCAAACAGACTTGTTTAGGGGAGTGGAAACATGTGGATTGTTATTTCCCATAAACAATAGGCTCCAGCATTTCAGGAACTATCTGTCCTTGGGCAAGGGCTTTTAGATCGGAGGCATTTTTGCTTCATGGATCTCTTAGTAATTAAGACTTAAAGTGTAACTTTGGCTCTCACATAGATGTCATTTAGAACACTGTCAGTGGCACTGCTATTTGGAGGCTTGGGTATTGGGACTGTTCTGCCCAGTCTCAGCGACCCCCAGAAAGATCCCCAGAATCACACTGACTCTCTAAATGCAAAGCAAGGTTTATTACAGCTGTACAGCTGAGCTCAACTCCTGACTGTCACACAGCACTGCCAGTGAAGGAGTGAGCCTCCCCACCCCCCCCCCCCACAAGCAGGGTGTAGGTGAGGGCTGCCCAGGTATTTCTGAACTAGAAACTTTGTTTCTAGTTACTTGTAAACTCAACCCCGAAAACATATACACAGGACTAAATAAAGCTCATCCCTGTAATTAATTACATCAGTACTTAGCATGGCTACAATTAAAAAAAAAAAACTTTGATTGTTTAAAGATAACTGACCACTTGTGTCTCCTAACAGCCTTTAATGTGTTAGCACCTTTTATAAGACTGAGACTTTACAATTCATTTCTGTCAGGTTTAGCCCTAGAAATAATGATATTGAATTGAAACTTTTCCTAGTATTAAAAAAAATAAAATAAGAAACCTTTATATAACTCAGTTTATCTTAAGGCTAACAATTGTAGCTAAGACAAGGAGTCTAGACACACATCCTTAAGGTTAAGTAGACCTTGAGTAGGGGGAGACATTTTCTAAGTCACTGGTTTCCAACTTCCCCGGTGCTTTGACTTTTTAGGATAGTTCTCTATGTAATAGTGACCCTACATTATACATTTTTCATTGCTACTTTATAACTGCACTTTTGCCATTGCTATATATTTCAATGCAAACATCTGACATGCAGGTGTCCTAGGTTACCCCTGTATAATTGTGTGTGTGTGTGTGTGTGTGTGTGTGTGTGTGTGTGTGTGTGTGTTTACTTCAAAAGAGCAGAAACTCATGGGCTATGATGCTGTTCTAAGCTCTTCATGTCTTTAAAACCACCATCACCTGGCTGACTCTTAAATTCTAAAGTTTAGCTGTCAGAACAAGGTGCAACTTTAACATCTTATTAAACAAGCATTGTTTTCGAACCAAAATACTTGAGGCTTGTTCCTTCCTTAGTCTTGAAGAAGATACAAGGAACAGAGAGCTCATTAGGACTTACACATATACTATTTAACTTAAGTTACATACATACATACATAGGGTTAAAGCTAGCTTACATTCACATACAGAGTTAAATCTATGTCATACATGTGTCCATATAACCATGTGGGCGGAGGTCCTGTGGGGTGGGTGGAAGTCCTTGACCTTACCTAGATTTCACATCAGGGAGGTACAGGCTTCCCTGTGGAGGATCCAGGACGTCTCCTGGTTCCTCCTGAGGCTGCCATACGAGCACATCCACTCTGAATAAAGCCTCCTCAACCAGATACAGATGCTGCGGCCTCTCGAGAGTGAGAGTGAAAGTACAGAGACAACAGCTGGCCAAGCTGGCCTTACTTCGGGGTCGTGGGGTCCTGGGGGGGTGTCCCTGGGGATCCAGATCCTGGGGCGAGCCCCCAAAAGTTCTGGCTAGTCTCAATGACCCCAAGGAAGATCCCCAGAATCACACTGACTCTTCAAGTGCAAATGCTGTACAGCTGAACTCAGCTCCTGACTGTCACATAGCAGTGCCAGTGGGTGAGTGAGCTCCCCCCCCCCAACTACTCAAAAGCAGGACTTTTTAAAACAAAGATCAAACAAAGACCCTAGAAAGGCCCTTATCAGGCTGGGAGATGAGGAGCCCAGAGGGAGGTTCTTATTATTGCTGTCAGGTGGGCAGCTGCTGGCTGTTTTAGGATGGAGAGAAGATGCTTCACAGCTGGGCTGGAATGTCCTCTGATTGATTACCCAGGATTTTGGGCACTTGGCCTTGGGTTGTTGGCCTTGGGGGTTTAGAAACTTCTCTGGATGGGGGACTAGAAACTTCTCAGCTCCCAAAATAGCTCCAGGCCTCAAGGTGGAGGGACTTTACTTTCCACAGGACCTAACAGTGACTTCCAAATCAGTAATACTTTTATAACAGTTAAGCAAAGTTTCACATCTAAAAAAAAAAAAAAAAAAAAGAAAAAAGAAAGACAGAGGCCCTGGGTGTGGTACTGCATACTAGTACTTGGTAGTCAGAAGCAAGTCTGAGTTCAAGGCCAGCCTGCTCTACATAGCAAGTTCCTCACCAGCCAAGAGAAACCCTGCTTTAAAAGGAAGGTCCTATAAAGATGAGATTTTCCTTGCCTAACCTAAGATTTGACCTCTTGTCTGCTGAGAAGATACTTGCTCACTAATCTCCTCCTGAGCAACACAGGATGTGCTTCCTGCATTGCTTGGCCCCCTGACTCCCTGTACCTGCATTCCCGATGTAGCAACCTGGGAGGGACCACCCAGGAAAGCCCTACCATGAGAACTGTTACAACTTCTCTATCTCAGGAGCCCGGATGTACCCCTCCCCTACCCAGAATGCTGTATAAAACTTCTGTCCTAGAAGCATTCAGGGCTCTTGGCTTCCATGGTGTCTTGATCCTACTCATGAGTGTATCAATTAAACTTTTTCTTTTATCTTGTAAGAAATCTGGGTCTGGGGTCTTCTTTAATCCAGCTGATAACAGTGGGGAGCAGTAGATTTCCTGGAACCTTGGGCCTTGTTTGCAGTATTGAGTTCTGGAGTACTTCCCTTAGAGACCCAGGGAAGTAGAAGGAAAATCCCCAGAAAGCATCATCTTCCTTCTGGACAGAGGGGCATGCTGAGGATGCTGGGATCAATGTATTTCCCAGGCTAGAACCAACACATAAGCAAATGAGCACACACCACACACACATGCACACAACATTAATCTGGGCCAGGAGCATGGAACAGTACACAACATCTCACCCTTCTTAATTCTAAGCAAAGAGAGAGTCCTGTAAGAGGGTGGAGACAGTGGTTGTCCCCCAGAATAAATTGTGGACTTGCGTGGGGGTCATCTCTAATCTCTCGACAGATCGAGATGTCCCCAGCCTGTCCTCTGCCTTTTGCTGGGAAGGGAATTAAGACAGACACCCTTATGCAGGACAATATGTCTCCCAGGACATGGGTATGTCCTGTGCGATGCCCTTGGCTCAGCATACCTCTTAGGAAACGGGCTGAACGCTCCACCTAGTGCAATAGACAAGGCTGTCTTAGGTGTGTAGGAGCTGTCTAAGCCACAATATCTCTATTGCTTTAGCATAGTTAGCCATACTTCTATCGAGGTTTCTGAGTCTAGAGCCATTAAGGCTTGAGCCGAAACTGTTTTGTTTCTCTGACTTTGGATTCTGAACCTGCAAACCGTCTAGAGAAGAATGACTAGTCCTCTGCAAAAGGCTAGGTCAAACATATCCACCCCCACCCACTTTCTGGAGTAGGGGAAGGCTGAGGGAATTTATGGAGTAAGCTCTCTGGTCAGCGACAGGTCTAGCCGAATGGAATTGGCCTGGACGATCGCCACCTGCAGGTCACGAAGGGTCTGTTCAAACTTAGACGACCAATTCTGTAAGAAAATTGAGAGAGGCTTTTCGAAAGATTAGTTGTCTTTGTAAAGTTTTTATATTGAATAGAGGTTATGCATAAGCCAGCAAGTTATTGCTCACACCTCAACTGTGCCATTTATTGGGGTGGACAATTTGTTAACCGCCTGTGCAGTCTGCACTATTTTTGAAAGTGCACCAGCTGAGGCAGTCACTGAGGCCCCCATGGCAGCTGTGACAACGATCTCTATAATAACAGCAGAGATTTTAAAATCTCTTTTTTGTCTAAATAGCTGCGAGCTACTGGGGAACCACGGTGGTATGGGCACAAATCGTGGCATGTGGGCCGCTGCTGCAAAGAAATAAAGCTGAGCATCTCAGCATAAGGCATAAAGGCAATTATTAAGTTTGTATCTCAATTTATCTATAATTTTTGAAGCATTGCTAACAATCTAAATAACTGGTGGTTAAATTGGGAGAAAATGAAAATATTTTAGGCGTGGCCCAACCTATATTTCTGGATTGGCAATTGTTATATGGTAAAATTGAATTTTTATCTGGCCTGCCTGAGCAAAAGGGAGCCAATTTTGGTTTTATCAAACTCTGTTTCTTTTGTCAGGCTGCCGAGAAAAATTTTTTTAGTAATATATCTGAACTATTTTTAACTAAAACATAAACTTTCCTTTAACCCCAAACTTCTATTTTCTTTAAAGCTATGTCTAAATCTTTATACATCACCGGCATTGGCAGAGAGAAGGTGGGCATTATCTTCTACCGCTGTCACCAAACACATCAACTGGAGAAGGCGAGGCGCTCTGGGATCCAAACTGGATATTTTTTATCCTGTGGAAAAACACAGACAGCTCCCCGGGATCTTATTAAAATAGGATCCGGGCCTTTCCATTTATATTCCCCCTTTCTGTTTTAACAAATAGGATTTTAAGGTCTGATGTGCACGTTTAATAATGCCTTGTCCTTGAGGGTTGTATGGTAACCCGGTAAGGTGTGTCACTTGTATTTGTGCACAAAATTGGGCGAATTCTTGGGAGCTGTAAGCCGGCCCATTATCAGTCTTGAGGCAAGCTGGTTTGCCCCAGGCGCTCCATGCCTCTAAGCAATGTTGAATAACATGTATGGTCTTTTCTCCTGTAAGTGGTGTGGCATGAATAATATCTGAACATGTATCAATAGAAACATGTACAAATTGAAGCTTTCTAAAGGATGGAACATGTGTCACATCTATCTGCCATATTTGTAATGGTGAAATGCCTCTTGGGTTAACTCCAACAGTTTTAGCAGGGAGGAATTGACAGCAGTTTTGACACTGTGTCACGATTTCGCGAGCTTGTTGTCTAGTAAGTGAGAAACGCTTGCGTAAAGTCTCTGCTGTAACATGAAATTTTGTATGAAAATCTTTTGCAGCTTGCAACGGATTAGCAAAGGCAGCAGCGACCAGGCGTGTAGCTTGGTCAGCCAAATTATTTCCTTTGCTCATAGGACCTGGGAGTCCCGAATGTGCCCATATATGGGTAATGTAAAAGGGCTCACGTCGTTGCAGCAAACAGTCTTGTATGGTACAAAACAGGGCAGACACTGTACTAGAAGGATTAATAATACCGGCCGTTTTAAGTAACTGAAGGGCATTTACCACATAATGGGAATCAGACACAATATTAAGCGGACAATCAAACTTCTGTAAAACTTCTAACACAATTAGACATTTAACAATCTGGGGTGATTTTTGACCAAAATCCTTAAAAAATGTCTGTGAATTTATAATATAAGCACTCTTTATTTTTTGAGCATCTGTATACACAATTAAGCCATCTTTTAAAGGCACTGAGGAAGTAACACGTGGATATATCACAGGGTGATAAGCCACAAACTGTAACAAAGGATGTTTAGGATAATGATTATCAATTTTTCTAGGAAACGTCAAACAAAGGCTTTAAATCTGCAGTGGGAATTTTCAAAAAAAGGTCTAAGCCAACTAATATATTCTATGGAGAAGTGGAGGGCTTAAAAATATGTCTTTTAGCAAGCTGTTCTGTAACAGGCTCAATCACTGTCTTAAGCTTGTCAGAGGTCAGTGGCCACTGAGGAACCCATACCGGCACCTCTGTTTTTTAAGGTATGGGTCGTGCTGCCTCAGTGGCACCTAAGCAAAACTCAGGCCCTGTCTTTGTCTATGAATCTTGGGCGTGGTTTGTCTTTGTCTCAACCGCCCTAGGCCCTGTCTTTCTTCATACCACGAGGAGCCAAACTTTAAATTTAAATTTTCGAGTTCCCGTACAGGGTACAAAGTGAGGGGACCAGGCTTTAGTTTCTGGTTCTCTCGCTCCCCCAAATTTTTTATCGTACCGGGGGGTTCTTTTTCCTTATCGAGTATTCCTAACTCCCCCATAATTACTTTATCGGGGGGTCCTTTTCCCTTATGAAGTAGTTTCTGGTTTTTCAATTTTCCCATATTTACCGGGTCCTTTTTCTTTGTATTACGGCGCGCGCCTAACCTCACACTGCGCTCGGTTTCTGACATGCTGTCCTGAACTCTTCCTATCACGCCTCACCCTTTAGCTATCAGATCTTTACAGGCTTTATCTTCTAAAATCAACAGCACTGCCAAGACAAGCCTCAAGGCCTCAAAAAATCCTTTCAAAAGTCCCAAACCAAAGTTCAGTTCAGACATACCTCTCCGAGCAACCTGTCTGCAGTTCTGAATCCTGACGGTGCAAATGGTGTATCTCCCGGGTTTTCGGCACCAGATGTCCCGCGCCTATTTCTCGCCAGCAAGGAAAGACGCAGTACACACTTAGGATCCTTCTGCAGTACAGCTTTAATGGATCTTGGGGGAGAGCATTTAGCTTACGGAAAATGGAGGGGAGGGCAGAGAGAGGAGAGAGAGCTAGGCCTCGGCGTGGCCCGGGCCGAGCCGCCCCGCCGCGCGGCCTAGAGCCTGCGCCCGGGAGCCGGGCCGGCGTCCGTGTGCACGGCGGGGCGGAGCAAGAGAGAAAGGGACCATGAGGTAGGAAGCACCCGGTTTTAAGTCGACCAAACGGCCCCCGCTTTAGACGTATCATCTTCCTATAGGTTGCAGTCCAGTATCCCACATGACGCCAAGGAAGAGGCTGAGAAACCAGTCTCTCGAGAGCACGCATGCGTTCTCTACTGACTCAGGCGGGTTGGCCAGCACCAGATAAAAGCGCCACCTTGAGGAGCTGGAGCCAGCGGCCTCCAACAAATGTGAGATTGAAGCTATGGGTTATTTTAGATTGTTAGTGCGGATTACATGGGGAAACCAAGGCAAGTAAGGTTGGTTGTGCCTAGTCCAAAGAAAATTCCAATTCTTCAAACTTCAAATATCCAGAAATGAGTTTAGCCTGAACTATAGGAGGATTTTCTGGAGGTTAGATAGAAACCAGCCTTCCTCAGGAGCTTGTGAAGCTGGTTCCCTCCACCAAAAAGTGGTCATTTGCAGAAGAGGCAGATGGCTCCCTGTGGCGCCTATCAGCATATCAAAGCCCATGCTGCTGTTAGGCTCCCTCAGTATCACAAATATCTGTTATACATTCCAAAGTGAGTGGGCTCTTCTAACTCCCTCCCCTCCCCTAACCCCCTCTAGCTCATGAACTTCTCTCCCTAAAGTAACTCATTCTCATTTTAATTCTGCTTTTTAGCTATAGATTCTCCACCCCACCTCCCTCCTCTGCTTCTCCACTGTTCTCTTCTCTCTCTCTCTCTCTCTCTCTCTCTCTCTCTCTCTCTCTCTCTCACACACACACACACACACACACACACACACACACACACACACACACACACACAGCACTGCCATGTTCAGTCTGCTTCTTCCTCTCTCTGCTCTGGACCCTTTCAGATGCCTCTGGCTGTTCTCTCTCCCATGACTACAATAAAAATCCTCTTAACCATGCTATGGGGAAGGTGTGTCTTCTTTATAGGGATATTAAATAAATAGACTGAGAACACAGTAGGACCTCACTGATTTCATGGTATATTAACTTGGCTGTGAGGTCCAGCAGAAATTTAGTTTGTCTGAATGAAGGAAATTGTATCACGGCACACAACTGCTAAAGGCCTGCATGGGAAAGAACCAACTGTGATGAGTAGGCCTACTCACTGCCTTTGCCCAAGAGAGAGCCAATTGTGGCGAATAGACCAAGTCCAGGCCACTAAATGCTTTTTCTAGGCCTGTTCTCTAAGAATTGTATTTATATTTTAAATAGCTTAAAAAAAGGAAACTATGATGTGAAAATTAGCATAGGCATCAGTGTATATAAATAAATTTTGTTGGAATACAACCATGCTCTTTCTTGTGTGGATTGTGTGTGGCTGTTCTGTGCTACAGGGACTAGCTGGGGAAGCTGCTTGCAGACAATGTGCCTCACAGTGCGCTGCATTATCATTAGGGTAGTCTTTTCAGCTGCTCAACAACTTCTTGTGGACCATTGTCACCTTGTATTGGATCATAATGATGTCACTGTTGCTCCTCCATGTTGGAAGAAAAATCATTTTTAGGCTCAATGCTGTATAATAATGTAAGGTTTTATTAGATGGAATAGAACATTCTAACCCCAATCCTTCCCTGCAGGGCTCCAATGCATCCTCGTCTGCTTGAACTGACTCCAGGCTATGGTTGGCTGACTGCTAACCCAACATGTAGCCCTTCTTGGCCTGGCCCTGGGTCAGTGCAAAGGCAATCCCACTCATGGCTTTCCAGCAGCCGGAGAGCTCTGCCCTAGCCCCTCCATACCTGCAGGGCTCTTCCAGAGGACCAGAGTTCAGATCTCAGTCACCAAGTCAGCTGCTCACAGCTCCAACTCTAGGGAATCTGTGCCCTCTTCTGGCTTCAGGTAGAACACACATACAGACACATAAAATAAAAATTAAATTAATTTTTTTTACAATGCTGTGTCTCAATTTGACCAGAAGAAAATATGAGTAACTCAGAAAGAGTCCAGAGAACACCCAACCAGAATTCTTATCAAAGGTGGGAATATGTGATGGAGAGTGAAAATATACAGGGGAAATTGGGACAGGCTTCCTAAAAGGGCTGCTTCCTTTCTTTTGGGAACATAAGGAGGTGAGGGAAACCAGAATTTTATAAAATGTGTCACCCTGAGTTCCCAGCTCTCGGGTTCCCTTCTTATCCTGGTGATAGACTGTGCTCCATAAAATTTTGAACTCTCCATGTTTTGGTCTGTTTTCCCTGGACAGTCAATTCTTTAGCTTTCCCACACAATGAACTTGGCTAACACCAACATTCCTGTTACAGAGGACCTGGGGAGATGACTCAGTTGGTAAAGTCCACACAGACATGAGAACCCGAGTTCAATTCACAGCAATTCTGTGACAAGCTGAGTGTGGCAACCCAGTGGGGCAAAGAGACAGGAGGATCCCTGGGGCTTGGGGCCCTTCCAGCAGAAACAGCTCCTGACACTGATACTGGGTGTACACACCCAACACACACACACACTGTTGTTTAAATTAAAAATAGAGATTAAAAATACTGAGAGATTGCCTCGTTTGGGAAGAGGCATGACAAACACAGTGTATGATGCTGCGTATGATTTTTTTCATTTTATTGATAATGGGGGGGGGGGGGAGATGCCTTGTCAGTGACAACTTTAGGGAATTGGCTCACTTCTGCCACATGGGTCCAGACTGGACTCAGGGTGTTAGGCTTGGTGACAGGAATCTTCACACAAGCCACCTTGCCACCCTTTGCTTTTTGAGAACAAGATCTCAGTGTATCCCAGGCTGGCCTCAAACTCCTGATCCTTCTGCCTCCACCTCCCCAAGAGCTGCTTCCAAGTGATAGGCATATATACAGATATATCCCACTATGCCTCAGTCTTGAAACAGAAAAAGGCCAGATATGGGAAAACTGGAGAATTTAATCACTTCATAGTGTTGTACCAGTGTGTGTGTGTGTGTGTGTGTGTGTGTGTGTGTGTGTGTGTGTGTATCAATGTCCTTACAACTTTTCTATAAGTGTAAAACCAGTGAATGAAAAGCTGACAGTAGATTATAAAAAAAGAAAAAGAACAATTGATTTCAACGCCCTAGTTCCTGGTTCAGCATGGAGAAGTGAGGTCTCCTGGAGATGGTGTGTATGGGGTATGAGGTTTCCTGGTGAAGTACAACACAAATGTCTATTCATCTCAGACAGAATTTGACAATAGGCCAAAGAAATGGTTCTACAAAAGTCCAACTTGGCAAATATTTGGGTTTATTGGGATTACTTAAAATAATATGGGAGGTGGGCTACTTACAGGGACCTGAATGCCACCAAAACACCCACCCAAACGTGGGTGATGACTTTTGAAGCTGTGACCCTACAGCTCTCTGCATGGCTGCAGGTAGCCCTGCCTGTCAGGGCTGTTTTCTTGCTACAGTTGCTTCTATAATCTTGAGAAGGGGCACAGGTATAAAGGCTAGACTTAGGAGGGAGTGACTCAGCTAAACTGAAAAAGGGGGTTCAAGGCATTGTACAGCACGTCAGAGTGTTAGGGGTCCCTGGCCACAAGGCACAAGCCATCTTCAAGCATCCCTTCCAGCATTTCAGCTCCCCTAGCCACTCTCATGCAATCCCACCTTGTCCTCACACATTTCAGCATTTCTGGACATGTGAGGTTTAATTCTTGTTTAACTTTGAGTCTCACATAGCTCCCATCTGCCTCCCCCCCGAAGAGGGCTAGTCCCACTAGGAGCCAACTGCTTAGATCCATCTAGTGCTCGGGACTCACCCAGGCAAAAATTTCTGGTCCTGGCTTGGTAACATTGAATCCACCTGAAGGTACAGCCTCGGGGTGGGGACAAAGTGAAGAGAGCAGGGTGTGGCTCCTCTCAAAAGCCCGGGGCACGTCTATCAGTCCAGACACCAAGGTGCCTGCTGCCTCCAGACTTAGGAGGTTCTAGGAAGGAGGCACCTGTCCAGCTGGGGCTCTGCCAACCGTTATGGCCTGCTGCTTGGAGTCTGCACTGCTGCTCCTGTTGCTGCTGCTTGGTGAGAGCCTGTCCCCTTCTTGATTCTTGATCTTGGCTCCTTGCCCCTCCCGCCCCCCCCCCCCAATTCTCAGGAATAAGGTGGGATTGCGTGAGAGGGACCAAAGGAAGAGCTGAAATGCTGGAAGGGATGCTCAGAAATGGCTTGTGCTCTGTGGCCAGGGACCCCTAACATGCTGCCCCGGCTGTGCAATGCCTTGAACCCCATCTTTAGTTCAGCTGAATTACCCCTCCCAAGTCTGGCCTTAATACCTGTGCACCAGAAACTTTCTTTTTCCTTTCTGTGGTCCTTAAAGCTCCTGCACTGGGGAGTTTCACAATGATTGCTTTGTGGTCCATAGCTGATGTTTCACTGTCCAGGACTGCTCCTTCTCCACCAGGGGCATCATGGGAAGGGATGTATGGAGAATGAATTCTGGTAAGCTTTAAGGCAGAGGAGACCTTAGACCTGAGATGTGCCATGTTGAGTGGAGAGCATTTAAGAGTGATGGATGAAAGGCCAGGCTGGGGTGACAGAGAAGCCAGTCTTAGCGGGTGGACGGGAAAAGGAAGCACAGAAGCCTAAGCTTGGGAACTTGGGTCTTGGGAAGTTTGGCAGACTCCCTGGCTTGGCTGGATTTAGATATGGCCAGTGGCAAGTTTGGACACAGCTGCCAGGTCTACCATCTTCTGATGTGAAGTGTCAGGCAGTTTCCTTTCCCCAGTGGCTTGTCATCTGCCACTTACCTATATCTTCACTGAAACTACTCACGGATGTCCAGGTCTGTGTCTCAGGCAGCCCTATGGACTGCCATCAGGTGTCTGAATCCACATCTGGAAGCCAGGGCCAAGTGTGCTTTTCAGCACTCAGTACCCTTCCAATGCCCAGAACTCCCGGGAGCTGGTCCTGAACCTCAGCTCTGGTGGGGCAGAGAGGCTAGACTCAGACCCACGAAGAAGCACCTGCGCAGGGTGGCAGGAGGTAGAGGTTAGGCTAGAAGGAGAAGCAGAAATCTGTAGGTTCGCCCAAGGGGTTCCATGTGTCAGAGAAAGGAGTGTCAGTGTGTCAGAAGGAGGGTGAGGGGTGCCATTTCCAAAGTCTCCATTAGCAGATCAGTTAGCTTCAGAATCCTGGCAGGTAGAGTTGAGGACAGCCCAGTGGATCCTTTGTGGAAGCATGTGACAGTTCTGGAGATGGTGGTGGAGGCTGGACCTCAGATTCTGGGGAAAAGTCAGGCCCAGCCTCACAATGTTGCATTCATTCACAACATGGGTAGATATTCCCAGGACCTGCATATGCCCCTTCCTCAGGATGAAGGCCAGTCATCGCCAATAGGTCACGCGCAGGGGCCATACTCTCTGCCCTTGGGCTTGGCCACTCTCAAATTCCGTAGAGCGGAATGGGGAGAACCAAGTCCGGAGGACTGCAGCCTGCCGGTCCCTCACCAGGGTCTGCCAGCCCCGCTGGCGGGAATCGCTGCGTGGCCGCGGCCGAGGCGTGCACAGCAGACGCGCGGTGCCAGCAGCTGCGCTCCGAGTATGTGGCACGTTGCCTGGGCCGGGCAGTGCCCGGAAGCTGGACCGGACCGGGAGGCTGCGTGCGTTTCCGCTGCCGCCGTGCGCTGCGCCGCTTCTTCGCTCGCGGGCCTCCGGCGCTCACGCATGCGCTGCTCTTCTGCCGGTGCGAGAGCCCCGCGTGCGCAGAGCGCCGGCGCCAAACCTTCGCTCCCGCCTGCGCGTTCGCGAGCCCCGGGCCGGCGCCGCCCTCCTGCCTGAAGGCCCTGGACCGCTGCGAGCGTAGCCGCCTATGCAGGTGCGTGCGGGGCGGGCTGGGCCGCTCACCGCCGTCCGGGCGCGTGCAGGCCTCGTCTCCTTGCCTTCCAGGCCTCGTGCGCTCCTGCGCCCGGCTCCCGCGACGGCTGCCCCGAGGAGCGGGGCCTGCGTTGTCTGTCCGCCTACGCAGGCCTCATAGGTAGGCCGGGCGGGCCCAGGTGGCAGGGCGGCGGAGGCGAGTTCGGGGAGTCGTCCCACTCCTTGGGGTCCCCTGCAGGCACTGCAATCACCCCCAACTACCTGGACAACGTGAGCGCGCGCGTCGCGCCCTGGTGCGGCTGTGGGGACAGCGGAAACCGGCTGGAAGAGTGTGAAGCCTTCCGTGCGCTCTTTACAAGGAACCCCTGCTTGGGTGAGGGGCTGGAGAGCCGGGAGTCACGGATGTCTGCCGCCTAGTCCAAACCCTTGGGAGCCCTTAAAATGTTTACATTACACTTATTTATTTGGCATGGGAGAGGGGCGGTGTGCACATGCCATATGGAAGTCAGAGGACAACTTGGGAGAATCTTTCCTTCCACGCTGTGGGTCCCCAGGATAGGACTAGGGTCGACAGTTTGCGTGCCAAGTGCTTTTACCTGCTGAGTCGCCTTGCTGGCCCATTTTTGATGGAAGGAAACTGAGATTCTTTGAGTAACTCCTGTTTCCAGATCTCAGTTCACAAGAGAATTTTAGAGGTGTCAAGGGTCTCTAGGGGCTGGAAGGGATGAGTTAAAACGTTCCCAGATGGACTGGAGTTGGCTGAGGCTCCCACTATGGCACTAATGAGATTCTTTTCCTTGATGTGGTCCCCACTCATATGCTGTTCTGGGGGCCTGTTTGAAACTGGTCTCTGCCACTTGAGTAGCTGAAAGTTAAATTCTTACTAGTCCTGATTGTGTTCACCTTCACAATGTGAACCTCTTGTGAAAGTGGAGACTAGCTGTGTGTGAGTCAATCTTAGCACAGCCATTCTCTAATAAATGCCTCCCATCTCAAGCAATGCCTTCCAGATCCCAGGGAGTGTCTAGTTTGTCCCAGAGGAAGGGTGGGGTGGGCATTTCTAAGGCTTTCTGGCCACATCTCGGGATGTCTCCACTCTATAGATGGTGCCATGCAAGCCTTTAACGCCTTGTGGCCCTCAATTCTGCAGGATTGGCAGAACCCATACCAGAATATTGGGCACCATTTCCCACAGGTAGGTATGGAGAGAGGATGGGGAGATCCAGTGTCTGCATTATTCCCTTCTACACCATCCTTACCAGGCAGGTGGGGACATGAGTGGCCTAAGAAGAGATGGAGGCAGAAGCAGCCCCATTTTGTCTTCCCCTCTAGGTGTCCTCAATATCCATACTCACTACCTTGGCTCTCCATGCCCTGCTCTGATTAGGAAGGTGGACTGTGGACAGCACAGCTGACTGCCATGCCTATGGCCTACTGCTCACTGACATGAAACTTCCTTGCCCTCGGGTCTCAGAAACCTGAGTCCCTGTCCCCTGGATTGAAGGCTGGAGGCTAGGTTCCTGTCCTTCAGATTGTCACCTGTAGATAAGTCCTCACTGGGCCCCCAGGGCTTATAGAGCAGGGCAGAGACTACCCCCACCCCTAGAATTTGAAACTGTCCTCTTCCAAGCAGACAAGGAATTAAGGAGATCATATGGACAGACTGACAGACAAGACTCCTTCCAGTTAGCACTGCAACCTAAGTACCCAGGACTAGCAGCGCCATTATTTGCCTCTGACAAACAGTGTAGGCATCAAAGAGACAGACTTAGGTCCCTCCTGCTTGGCTCCCATTGGCTGCACAGCCTCTCCCTCTGAATCCCCTAGCACAGCAGCTCAATAAACCCGTGTACACTGAGACCAAACTTGCTCTTTCTGTCATCTGTCCTGGAAATGAGACCTGAGTGGCCTTGGATGCTCCCAGAACTACCCTTGAGTCTGAATACCTGAGAATGAATATACCTGCCTCTGAAACAGCAGCTACCAACTGAGACCAAGCACATTTGTTTCAACTTCTTTTGCAAACTCAAAGCTGGTGTTTGCTGGTGTTATCACCCAGCTCCTGGCTTCAGTCAGGCCTTTCCTAACTGCAGATAGGTCAAACTGGGGTTTAGACATGTCTGTCCCCAGAGTTCAAAGAATCTCGAGACTGCTAGTCTTTACATTGCTAGCTCAGTGGCTAGGGAAGGCCCCACTGAGTATCTCAGCAGGGAAAAGGCATTATTTCTTCCTAGCATTCATGACTGATGCCTGATGGCCCAGTGTGGTCATGAACCTATGACTGAGAAGAGTCATAGCCAGCAGGTCACCTGGTAGAAGACAGGTGGTTTTTCAAAGGAGCTGGGTCCAAACTACTCATTTCACAAAAAGGAGAGAGCCCTTCCCCAGCTGCATGGAAGTGAATACTCACACAGTGTGGGTGGGAGAGGCAGGCTGTGCTGGGCCAGGGAGTAATGAGCATCTGAGAAAGCCAGTGCTAGGGTAACTTCCAGGAATCCAAAGGATTCCAGCTAAGACTCCTAACAGTAGTGGAGAGGGGGCCTGAACTGGCCATCTCCTGTAACCAGATTGGTGACTACCCTGTCATCTGGCCTAGACTAGCTCCAAGATCTGGGCCAGCAGTCCCAAAGTTCTAAAGAAACACACAGAAGCTTGTTTTAATTTTATGCTTATTGACCTATGGCTCAGTCATATTGCTAGCTAGCTCTTTCATCTTAACTCAACCTATTTCCATTAATCTGTTTAGACATGCGGCTTGGCACCTGGCCATCTTCCCTTTGCATCTGCTGGTGTCTCTACTGGAGTCTCTGCTCTGTGCTTCCTGTTCCTAGCATTTTCTTAGCCTGATAGCCACACCCATTCCCTGTGGTGGGATATCTTGCTCAGCCTTGATACAGGGTCGGGGGAGGCTTGGTGCTGCCTCAACTTGATCTTAACTTGACATGCCAGACTTTGTTGACTCCCCATGGAAGGCCTTACTCTCTGAGGAGTGGATGGGGGAGGGGGAGGGGGAGGAAGTGAGAGGAACACAGGGAGTGGGAACTGGTTGATATATGAAATGGAAAAAAAAAAAAAACAAAAAAAAAAAACGAAACCCACCACTCTGCCCTGCTGTCTACAACCACAGGTGGCACCAACACAATTGAGTGTGTCAAATGACTTCCTTACATGAGTGTTCTGAACTCCACAGCTTGTTTGTCTTGAGTATTTAGAATAAAATGTAGACATCAAAATTTTGTTGTGTGTGTGTGCTTGAGTTACATATGTGCATCATGTGCATGCAGGTGCCTATGGAGACTAGGAGAGGGTTTAGATTACCTGGAACTGCAGTTCTAAGAGGCTGTGAGACACTTAATGTGGGTGCTGGGAATTGAACCCAGGTCCTCTGCAGTACTCTTAACTACTGAGACATCTGTAGGCATTCTTAAAAAGTGGGAATGAGGCTAGGAGGTATAGTGGATTTATGATGTTACATTATAAATAATTGTCCTACCTACTAGTCTAATAAAAAACCACTGATTGGCCAAAGGCAGACCGGAAGTAATGGCGGGGCTACCAGACTAAGAAAACTGTGGGAACAGCAAGAGCAGAGCAGAGACTGCAGAAATGTCACAGAAGCCAGAGGATTCAGAGGACACCTATGCTGCTCTGGGAAAGGTACTGAGCTGTATGACTGAACAGGATAAGAACCATGGGTTAGATTAAGGTCAAGAGCTAGCAAGTTATATACCTGATCCCAGGTCAATCAGGGTACAATTAATGTAATCATCTGTGTGTCTCTGTGGGACTTTGGGACTTCAGGTCTGTGGATCCAAACCTTGAGGCTAGGTCCAAAAGTCCGGGCCACAACGCTAGGCCCAAAAATCCAGGCCATGAGGCATGGCTGGAAAGTCCGGGCCAGAAACCTCATACAACAGGGTGGCGGCAGCACATACCTTTAATCCCAACACTGGGGAGGCAGAGGCAGGCAGCTCTCTGAGTTTGAGGTCAGCCTGCTTTACAGAGGACAACCACCCCCCCCCCACATACATACGCCAAAAGTGGGAATGATCGTAAATAAAAATACAGTTCTGGGTGGGAAGCATAGATATAAGCCTTGCAGATTAGTCAGGAGATCCCACAGCTGCTGGCGGTCCCTGGCCTGAGGCCAAGCACCTGCAAATTCCCCATACCCTAGGGCCAGAGTCCACATTCTGTAGTGAAGGTGTGGCCACCTTATAGATCAGGAGGAGGGTTACCCAAGCAGCCCTAAACACAATCTTATGTCTCCTTTATAAAATCAGTACAGTTCAAGGACAGGCAGAGCCTTAGGTAAGGAACGTGATGCTCAGAGCCACGGCAGTGTAAGGGGACAGAGCCTGGATCTCAAGAGCCTCTGGAGGGGTACAGCTTTGCCAGAATGGTAAGAACAAACTTTAAAAACAAACAACAACAAAAACCTACCAAGACTGGTACATGTCACAGCAGTCCCAGGAAATTAGAATTGCCTATTTGACTTATTTTACTTCTACTTAAAAAGTCCTGGCTTATGTAGGGTGCTGTTTGGCAAGGTGCCTTATGGCTGAGTTCAGCTTTATCCTTCCTCCATCACAACTGAGTGTTAGCCTCCACATCCTGCCAGGAGGCTGTCCCGTGTGTACATTCTAGGACTGCGGTCCTGGCCCCATGCCTGGGTCTCTGTTACCCGTTGTCAGCACTGATTTCACAGCTGGCAGGTGGCATGGGCGAGCCTAAGGCAGAGAGGCAGGTGCTTGAAGCATCCAAGGATTTATTGGTGGAAACTTCATGGCTCATGTGTGCGCCTCTGGCGTGGGGCCCAGAAACAAGGTGCAAGGTTGATGTAGAAATCACTTACTGTCCACCCTCCCTAAATGAGTCAAGGACAGCCAAGCTTTTGCAGGAAATATAGTCCCTGGCTATGAAACTGATAGAGGAAGAAAATATCCAAAGGAGAGAAAGAGGGCTGGTGATGAGGGAATAGATATCACAGCTCTCAGGAATGGGACTGACCCCCCCCCCCCCAGTGATTGACTGCCCTCATTTTTTTATATATAATCTGCCAGCTGGCAGTGAGACACAGGGCAGGCCTCATGTTAACCTGTCTTCACATTGTTAGCTCTGAGTAACTTCTTATTTTTGCCTACTGGTTTTTGTAAGTGGAGAAATTATGAACCAAATTCTGTTGACAGAATTCTAAAAAGCTAGGACAATGGTAGCATAGTTTCTGGGTTGGTTCTTGACACAACAGTGACTTTGTCAGTGAACCTGGCCTGCCTAGCAAGGGTGGCAGGGACACAGCCCCCACCTTATGGGCTGCAGACTTACTAAGACCTGGGTTCTCTACTAGGTCCACATTGTAGAGTAAAAGGTTCAACCCTACTTCAGGGTTTGAAAACCCACCAAATCCCACCAATTCCTGAGCCCCAAACTCATCAATCCCTGGGGTTGAAGTCTCACCAATCCTTACCCTGGAAATCTCCACCCTGGCAAACTCCTCCCCTAAGAAACCCTATGTAAGTCATCCCATTTGGGTTTGTTGACGGTTTATACCCCTGCATAGAGAGAGTAGGGCTTGAGATTCTCACCTGAATATCCTTACTGTGGTGGTTTGAAAGAAAATGGTCCCCAAAGGGAGTGGCACTAGGAGGTGTGGCCTTGTTGGAGGAAGTGTGTCATTGTGTAGGGCAGCTTTGAATTCTCATATATGTTCAAGCTACATCCAGTATATCAGACCACTTCCTTTTGCCTGCTAGTCAAGATGTAAGAATTCTCAGCACCTTCTCCAGCCCCTATGTCTGCTTGCATAACATCATACTCCCAGACACTATGCTCACCATGATGATAATGGACTAACCTTCTGAACTGTAAGCCACCACCTCAATTAAATGTTTCCTTTATAAAAGTTGTGGTGGTCATGGTGTCTCTTCACAACAATAGAAACCCTAAGACACCTACTACCTGTTGTATGCAACTTTGCCTTAACTGTATGGGGTCTGGTGGAAGGCTCTCTCTCTCTCTCTCTCTCTCTCTCTCTCTCTCTCTCTCTCTCTCTCTCTCTCTCTCTCTCTCACACACACACACACACACACACAATCTATCTCTATGATCTGTCACCTACCTACCTACCTATCTCTGCCTGTGTAACTATCTATCCTACCTACCTGCCTGCCAGGGAAACTAGAGTGGGAGCTCCATCTATGTGGCTATGGGGATGCCCTCAACTCTGCTAGCTAGGGCTTTTTCAGGTGTGGGTTGTTATGGGGAGGAGCACCCATACTTCGGCAAGTAACCCCTCATCTGTGTTTTAAAGGAAGGCCAATAAACTCAATGGTTTCCTAGTGAACTTCGGGGGAACCTGTCTTTGGGGTTTTTTTGGGGGGGGAGGGGGAATATTGAAGGGACAAACATTGCTTACATTCCTTGCTGGAAAGGAATTTTGGCTACAAAACTCCAAAATAGCTCTTTCTGATCAAGTGGTTTGCATATAAGTGGTGGCTCCTTCCAATACTCGAACCCATGAACTCCAGGACAGATCCTAAATGAAGACATTTAATGTACAATGGTGGGTATTAGCACTTTCCTAGCATTTTATCAACCACAGTTCAGTGCGGACCCGACATAACTTTCAGAGCCTGGTAATGTGGAACAATAATTCTCACCAGCTAGCCCAGGCTGGCCTTGAGCCAGCAGCAGTCCTCTGCCTCAGTCTCCCGAGTTGCTGATCTACTAGGTGATTATCCTGTTGGCTTTCAAGTTTCAAAGGCCTTCTCAAGCTGATCACTGCCACATGCCCACTCCAGGTACCCACCCCTCCAAGCACCCTCGCTGTACTCTGGTTTCCTCCCATTTTCAATGACGTCATTCTTCAGTGATTAGCGCTGGACACTCAGGCCTTCAGAAAAGCGTTGTGAATGGAACTAACCTCACAAAAAGACCAACACCAAGCACAGACAGTGGCCAGAGGATGGTACTTATGTACTAGGCCCAAAGCCTGGAGGAAGTCTACCCACTAGACCTTGAGGTGGCTATAATCAAGTGAGAATGAGGCAAGAACGAGACAGAGGAATTATGGGGAAATAGGTAGAGAAATAAACCTCTCACCAGCTGAAAAAACAGAATTCAAGGACAATTGAAAATACTTGCTGTAGAAGCTATGGACAGAGTTAGTATTCCTCTCTCATGCATATTTTTATGCTAAAGTAACAATGAATAAGGCCTAAGGTCTGAATAGACATGATTTTGGGTCTGTTAGGGAATATTCATTTACACTGCGTGAGGATGTGTCACTGTGATTGGTTTAATAAAAAGATAAGTGACCAATAGCTAAGTAGGAGGTATAGCAGGGACCTCTGGACAGAGAGAACTCTGGGAAGAAGAGAGGCAGGGTCTCCAGCCAGGCTCAGAGGAAGCAGGATGGGCAGTACAGAGTAAAGGTAACTGAGCCCTGTAATAGAACATATGACTTAACCTAAGTTATAAAACTTAGTGGGACAAGCCTAAGCTATAGGCCAAGCTTTCATAATTAGTCTCCATGTAATTTTTTAAAAAATGAGCTGATAGCTCACCCCCAAATCCTACATTTTTTCCTGCATTCTGGGGACCTTATCGACTGTAATCCCTATCAGGTGCCTCTCAGGAACTACCTGATGACCTCACATGCACTTCTTTACTCTTAGAAGTTGTAAATTCAAACCTCACCAAAATCCTGTATTGAGAAAGCCAAAGGTGCCAACCAACCAACAACTACCACCACCAAAACAAACAAAATCATGACTCTTTATAAGTCTGCACCCATATTTGTACTGTCTTTCTAAAGCTTTTCTTTAGGAGGCCCACACAGATGTTCTTCAGTCTGTCTTGCTCTCTAAGCACCTCCCTCTTAACCCCTGTACTTAATTTGGGGGTGGGGTGGGAGCAGGGAGCCATGGTCTTACCTATATAGCCCTGGCTGTCTTGAAACTTACTATGTAGAACAGGCTGGCCTTGATCACACAGAGATCTGATTGCTTCTGCTTCACAAGTGCTGAGATTAAAGGCTTGCACCACTATGCCCAGCACCCCTGTGCTCAATTAAGCCTATTATCAAAATATTTTCATCAGATCAATGAGATGGCTCAGTGGCTAAAGATACTCACTGCTAAGCCTGACCTGAGTTTTATTTCTAAGTCCTACAAGATGAGAGAGAACTGATTCCCAAGAGTTGCCTCTGACCTCCACTGTATCCCGTGACACATGCACCCTTCTCCCTAATAAGTATATATGCAATATTTAAAAATATCCTGGGCTAGTGAGATGGCTCATCAGGTAAGGATGCCTGCCACCAAGGCTCAGACGAGGACAGTTTCTAAGCTGTCCTTTGCGCTCCACATGCATGCTGTGGCATATATGTGCTCGTCCATATGCATAGGCACAAATAAAAGAAGTCTCTACACTTCTTTCTAAACTCTGCTTCATAACTCATTAGTCCTGAAATTCTTTTTGGTACTGAAGCCAGTAATCTTGAGTTGCAGTCCCTCAGCTAGGGGAACTCCTCAGAGGATGGTAAGTGTAATTGTCTCTGTCCCCTCACTGCTAATATAACGAGTAAAATGTAAATATAGGATAAAACAAAATCAGCATTAGCATTACATATTCAGAACAGAACCCACATTTTTTTTTACCAGATCTACTTTTATTCAGAAGGAATTTTGTATTATAGTATTTACTTTTGTTTATATACAAGTGCTTCACATTTGCATTTAAAATGCAGACTCCCCTTAACTCTTGTTCCTGATTAAATTAGCTGTTATTTTACAATACAAAAAATACCAAAAATTGCAGTCCTAAATGTATGTATAACACCAACAGTCCCAGCAATTAAATAGTTTACAATACTTACTCCATATTTACACAAGTGCAACAGAATGCTAAATTACACATGTTAACAGACTAAGCTTGGCTCAAAACAAACAACGAACTGTAAATAGCCATCAAACATTTCTAGAGGCCGCATTAGTTCAGCAGGCTTTACTAGTGTTTTATGAGAGTCCGGTCTGAGTAGTTCGTGCTTTTTGTTGTTGCCTTCAGGAGAGAAGGTGCCAGTTTCTCTGCCCTTGGGAGGGTGACCCAGGGCTCCCTGCAGGTGGGTGCCTAGCTCCAGAGGCTCTGCTCAGCCAGAGGCCATGCTGACATCTCAATCCAAAGCTGTGCTGGGGGCTGTGTGACCAGGGTCAACACTTCAGATTTCCTCAGGGAGCCAGGGCTCACCTCAGGAAGTGCCAGCTGTGTCCAAAGAGCTGTGTTTTCATCCCAGTCACTGCCCTAATGTTAGCTTAGAAGTGTTTAGTAAATATTTGTTCAATTAAAGGACACCAAGGATCAAAGGTGTTATAAAAACAGCACCATCCCCCAAGGAAGTGAATCACTCCCTCATCCTGAACACTTCACTGCATTGAAGGAGGATGGACATTGTCAGGCTGTGGTACCTCCTACCCAGGGTGTTCTGATCTTGTTTGTCCGATCCCCCAGTGAGAGCCCATCTTACACTTCAAGCCTTCCAGATATTCTGGTATTTCCTTTTGCTGACAGTCTTCTTACTGGTTAGCTCAGGAAGCAATGGGTTGCTTTCTTGCCACATTTCCTTGGACCTTTCAGACCCCTCTCCAGACTGTGTAGGGAAGAGCAGGAGGGGGACAGGAGGCTGAGGCTGGGAAATGGTGCTATTTACTAACAAATGAGCCCTCTCCCACCCTCAGTTTTTAGTATAAAAAGAATACGATTCTCAAAAATGTCATTAAAATTTTACACAAAGCTACAATAGAATGTGGCCTAGAGAGCCCCTTTGAAAGTGTGATGTTCACAGGTAACAGTCATTGACTTTAAAGAGTAACAGAACACAGGTCCAGACTGGCCACCCCACAGAGATGCCAGAAGTCACAAGAAGCATTTGAAATGCACAACAGTGACAACACTCTTGCTTCCTGAGTTCTCTTGTGTACTGCTGTGTAAACAGCCTCATTGCTGGCTCTTCATTAGGTTGGTTTGTTTGTTTGTTTAGAGTCGGGCTCTTGCTAAGTAGCCAAGCTCTCCTTGAATTATTATTTTTGTTTTACATGTGTTGGGTGTTTTGCCTGCGTGCTTGATGTGCACCACATGCGTGCAGGATCTGAGGAGGCCTGAAGAAGGTGTCAGATCATCTGCAATTGGAGTTACAGTTGGTTGTGAGCCACGATGTAGGCGCTGGGAACTGAATCAGTGTCCTCTGCAAGAGCAGCCAGTACTCTTAACCACTGAGCCATCTCTCCAGCCCCCATTTTTGAATTCTTGATCTTCCTGCCTCTCTTCTGAATGCTAGGATCCCAGCTTTGTGTCACCATGCTTGCTCTCTTCCTAGGTATTCTGAGAGCTGAATCATTATTTAGAATTATGTAATGGGCACAAGGCTACTCAATACACCAGCATGGTGATACAATGTGTGGCCTAATCAATGGATCAGGGCCTGCTAAGATGACTTCTCAGAGCTTGGATACCCAGTATATGGCACAGAAACAGATTAGGTGAAACTCAGATGTTAATGTTTAATAAAAATACATTATGATATTTTTCTGTTTTATGTACACCCTGAATGTCTGAACATTCTGAACACTACTGTATAGTTATGTACAAGTGCAAGGTCAGTGTCTTCATGACTGTTTTATATACATGCTCTCTCATGACACAGAGTTACTGTGTCACAACCCCACTCCCTCAGTAACTGGCTCTGAGCTGAGCTCTTCTTCCCAGCCATTCCCTTCTGCTTCAAGCCTGAAGGGAGCTATAGGCTATAGAAGAGACAAAGGTGAAGTTGGCTGTTTCTCCATTACTGGAGCATAATCAAATGCCATTTGCTTCTTTCTTTACAACAAATAAACAGTATCACTAAGGGGGGAAAAACATAAGCAGGTAGGTGGGAGCCATGGTACATATTATTTCAAGGTGTGGGACTAACATAGAAGCAACTTCTTTGGCCAAAGAAATTTGGTCCTTTGAGCAAAGCGGGGAAATTTCCTTGTAGGACAAGTTGGCGCTCTCCTTCCTTCCTTTTCTTTTTCTTTCTTTCTTTTTTTATTTTGCCAAGATTATCTTGGGTAATTACAGAGATAAAAGGTTAGGCCACTGCAGATGCTTATAGTGCTGGGTCTGGTAGGGATGTGGGGAATAAGATTGGAATCTTTTCTGGACTTTCTGTCCTTAACAATGATGTGAAAAAGCAGTGTTTGAGAGGTGAGCCTTACAAGTGCGTTGTGCATCGGTGTTTAATGACTCAGCTTAGAAATCTCTCTCCAGGAGTGTCTTGGTAGGAATGGGGTTAGTGCTGGCCTTAGAGAAACACCCCTCTGCATTTAAAGGTGAAATGTTGCAGCTTTTGTCCTTTTGAGTGTTAACTTCTCCAAATTCATAATTTTGAGCTTTGTAGCCTAGGGGTCTATTCTAGTCAGGCAATAGCAGGATCACAGGATATGTAGCAGAAGAAAGGCGTGAGGCTGCTGCATAATGCCGGAATACTGAGCACCATAAGTGGGAAAATGCAATGTCCAGGCAGGATCCTGGGCACAGAGCAGAGGACCATACACCCCTCTAATGTGGTCTTGTCCCTTCTGTCTCCCCAAGTGTTTTTCATTCTCATTAGCATTCACTTCCTCACAGCCACCAGCTGGGACTGGGAGGAGGCTGGGCCAACCCACACTTGAGAGAGATGGAACCAGGTCCCTTTTCAGGTTCTGAGCAGATATTGCCCCAATGAAAGGCATCATCCCTCTTCTCGTGTTTACTCCATCAAACCCAGGGATGACCCACAGGCTCAGAGGGAGCAGGCTTCAGGAAGACAGATCCAGGTGCCCCACATTCAGTACTCTTTTCTGCTCAAAGAGGCACATAACATGAATACACTTCTGTGGTGCCTTGGCAGAAGAAACCCAGAGGGTTGACCAAATATTAGGCTTAGAGTGACATTAGGCTGGGGCTGGCGGGTCATTCAGTCCCTATTGCTAGTCCCTATTAAATGTTTCTTGGGATGAGAATTCTTTGCTGGCTGCAAATTTGACTTTAGAAAAAAATAAAAAAGAAATTGCAATGGTAGTTACTTAAATTTTACAAGAATGTAGGAATATAATCATGTAAGAACTTAGGCTTTCTAACTTTCCAACCACTAGATCTATTTGAAGTCTAGGCACTTTGTGTGTGTGTGTGTGTGTGTGTGTGTGTGTGTGTGTGTGTGTGTGTACATGTGCATATGTGTAAGACAGTGTGAGAGAAAGAGAAGGAAAGAGTGAATTAAATTAATCAAGTTGCCATAGAGATTATCTACTATGTTTGTTTATATTTTAACACAATTGACTTTGACATTTAAAACAGCCCGCTTTCCTGGGCCTGGTGGTGCACTTGGGAGGTAGAGGCAGGTGGATCTCTGTGAGTTCCGTTCAGCCTGATCTACATAGTGAGTTCCAGGCCAGCTGGGGATACACAGTGAGACCCTGTCTCCAAAAATCAAAACCAAACAAGGCCCCCATCATTTACACTTTGATATAACTTCCAGCGAGACAGACCATTATTAATCTCAGCTAGAAAAAAAACTACTTCCTGGAAGAGAGTAAAAGCACATCTTGTAAAAAGACAGCGGCTTCAGATGAGAACAATTCACCTGAGGAGTGTAGAAAAGACCATGCTGGAGAGCTGCTAACCGAGGTCATCACTTTTGCAGTTGAGACTCCCAAGAGGAGTTTCCACAAGGGATCTCAGCGTCACTTTCAGCTCTCACTGGTTCTATGCTGGTCTCCTCCACCCATGAGTAGAGCAGCTCATTCCTGGACTTGTAATTAAATTATTTCCTATGCAAAAGTAAAGGGTTAGATGCTGGACACAGAAGGGATGAACCATCAAAACAGCTTGTATGATCATGCACATGAGGTGGATGCTTCAAGGGTTTCCAGTCTTCTGCTCTGCACCTGCTTCCTGCCTGCACCCTCTCCTGTGACAGCTTGGTGGACCACATGCCTCTCTGTGAGGGAGAGTTCCTGGCCCAGTATCAGATGCAGGTTCCAGGCTGTGCAGGGGGCTGCTGCTTCCGGTTTCTTACTGCTCCTGACTTTTCTTTGTATACTATTGGCATCTGTTGAGAAATGTCCACCAGGGCACTGGCCACAGCAAGACCTTGGAAGAACCCACAAGAGGGGATACATGTCATGAAGGAGCTTACTTTAAAAAAAAAAAATCAAATTTCCTTTTGCATCATCATGGTGAAAGATAAAGGTATTCACAAGAGTCCTGCCACTTTACCTTCCCTTTGCCATCTGGATAGTGGTTTCAACTCCATGTTCTTGCAGAGTTTATTTATGTACACCTAACTACTAATCTTTCTCTCCTCCACAGCAGATCACTGAGGCAGTATGCTCTGCTGCAGGGTAGAGGAAAGTGAATGAGAATGCAGCCACACTTCACAGTGTGATGGGACTCATCCTGTATCATTGGCTCAGCACAGACCACTAAGATTGTATTTGTGTGTGTGTGTGTGTGTGAACCATGCTGCACATGAGAAGTAGAGGGCTACCTTTAGAATTTGGCTATCTCCTTCCACCTGAGAATTCTGGGGATTTAACTCAGGCTGTGAAGCCTGGAGGTGAGCACTTCCATGGGTTGAGCCTCGTCTCCTTTCAGCATGATTTGTTTTACATCCATAGGTGGTACTCAATAGAGTGTTTCCTTTAACCTCCCATATGGCAGTTTCCTTATGTGTGAAATAGGGCTTTAGGAAGAAAATCACAGTAGAGAAGTGATGTCCAGAGCACACAGCAATTACCAGAACCTTTATGATTTACTCTCACAAACACTCCCAGTATCTCTACCAGCTTGTCCTTTTGCACTGATACAACAAACCTAGCAACTGGCAGGGAAATTAACATTCCAGGTGTGATGGTTTGAAAATGGCCTCTAAAGGGAGTGGCACTATTAGGATGTGTGGCTTTGATGGAGGAAGTGTGTCACTGTGGGGGTGTGTTTTGAGGTCTCATATATGTTCAAGATACGGCCCAGTGTCTCAGACCATTTCCTGTTGCCTGTAAGACATAGGACTCTCAGCTCTTTCTCCAGCACCACATCTGCCTGCAGCCCCCATATCCGGCCAAGATGACAATGGATTGAACCTCTGAATTGAAAGGGAGCCACCCCAATAAAATGTTTTCCTCTTAAAGAATTGCTGTGGTCATGGTGTCTCTCCCAGACAGCAGAGAAGTTAGAATCCTAACACTGGAGAAAGTGGCCAGCCCACACACAGCATCCCACCAAAGCTACTTTAATGAACAGAGGACTAAGTTTGTTAATCTACTCTGTTGGGCCTATAAAGGGAGGAAGAGGAAGAAGAGGAGGAGGAGGAGGAGGAGGAGGAGGAGGCGGTGGCAGGGACCAGTGTTTGGTACACAGAGGAATCCATACATGATACATGTTACTGCAAAGGCCTATCCAAGTGCTCTGGGAGTACATACACAGGTACCATTAAAAAGAAGAGCTGAGTAGTGGTAGAGTACTTGCTTAGCATGTACCAGGCCCTGGATTTGACCCCCAGAAAAGATTTTAAAAGTAATGGGAATAGAAGCTTGGCTTGATGATGCATGTCTACAATCCCCCACAATCCCCCAGCACTGAAGAGACTGAGGTAAGAGGGTTAAATTTAGAGCTAATTTGTGCTACGGGAGGACCGACAATGAATAATCCTCCTGAGGGGTGGGTCTCAAGAAGTAGTGGGGCTTCGTGAGGATTTCCAGAGGGTGGAAGTATTATGTAAGGATGAGGCAGGAAGCTACAGATGTGTTATGCCTGTTTGTCCACCAAAGAACTTGCCTTTCTGAAGCACTTGCCAATGTTTGCTGAGCTGGGTGGGAGCAGGAGACACTGCCCGACTGCCAGATCACAGAGTGACTCTGTCCTCAGGTAAGGCTAACTGAGGGCTTAATGACATTCCTTCTATTCTACCAGGTAACCGGAGGCCCTTCCTGAGGGCTCATGAAGGGGACATGGAGTCCAGGGATCTACTAGGATACAAGTACACTTTCCTACTAAACTCAAGGTTGCTCTGGCTGAGGCAGTCCTGAGCCCCTAGCACCATAGCAACTGAATGTGGTTTAAAATATTCACATTGCTTGAGGCATTCCTATGCAAAACTTCATAATCAAGATACTCCCAAACTGCATTCCATATTGCCTTTTTGTTAAAAGTAAGAACTTTTTTGGGACATTGTCCCACTTTGTAACCCTGGCTGGTCTGGACCTCACCATATAGCAATCTTCCCTATCTCTGCCTCCAGCTTTAAGACAAGATTTATATAAATTATTTACATGCTTGATGGAAAAGTATAAAAGACATTGGTAAACTGTAGTAGGCAGTAAAAATGAAAATGATTATAATAAAAAAAGAATAAATGGTAGGTTTAGATTTGATCTTCAGCAAAAAGGAAGAAAAATCCCAAATTATAATAAAGTATATAGTAAAAATAATTTCTCCTTCCTATTCCTGCCCCAAGTCACACTGGTACCAGTTTCCTGTAGAGCTGCTGTTTTAGGAAAAGAATGATGAAGAAGGGATGTTTGTAATAAAATGTCTATCTAGCTGTGGGTGGAGCTTGGCTAGCATAGTGTTTCCTAACATGGATGAGGCCCTGGCTTTGACTCTCAGTGCCTCATCAACAGGAGTAGTGGTACATCTCAGCACTGGGGATTTGAAGGCAAGATGATCAGAAGTTCAAAGTCATCCTCGGTTACAAACTGAGTTTAAAAACAGACCAGATCTCCCCTGTTCCCAAAGCTGATATAACTATTAAATTAAACTGCTAGAGAGGGTGAAAAAAGAATGAAAATTGGTTTGTATTAGCCCAGTAGAACTATAATTTTCAAAAATCTCCTTTACGTTGTTATAATATTTCTTTATGCTTCATATTTAAAAATAAAAAGATGGGCATTGTGGGTAGTACTCTAGAAGCACGTGGGAGGATGACTGTCATTTTTGAGGGCATTCTGGGCTATAAAGTGATTTCTAGTCCACCTTGGGCTGCATAGAAAGACATTAAACAAGATATAGAACATAGAAGTATCTACTTGGGCAACATAAACTTTGAGCACATGGCTAGAAGCTAGGGGTGAGGAGATGATTAGGAGCATAAGAAGGGGAAGAAATCCCAAATTTAAGGTAAGCAGGGAGCAATAGAGTCAAAGGACCAGAAATACTGGGAGGTGTGGTCTGAAGCATGAGTTGTTGAGGAAGCTGTGCACTATGAGAAGGGTCCTGGACTTCCACCCCAGGACAGAAATGTCAGTGCTCAGAACACAGTTTAGGGACTGTGGGATTATCTCACCAACGCGGTGCCAGACAGCAGTGCCCACACCCAGGTTCTTTGCCAGGAAGAAATGCCTGAGGCTTAGTTCCTTCACAGACAGTGCCTCCATTGCTTCCTTCTACTCACCTGACTGGCCAGGAGGGGGAATTCCCCCCAGTCCTCTAGGGAGCCTCACAAACACAGAGAGGACTGCAGCCTTGTTACCAAAGCAGGGCTCCAGGGCAATGGGCTTGGGGACGGTCTGCAGGAAGAAAACAAAGAAGTACCTTCACTCACCCCACACTTCAGAGTCAGACGTTTATAAGGTCAACAATTTTGGCTATCAGAGGTTCCACAGCACTGTTCCAAAGAGCCACATGAATGCCAGGGAAGGGCCCATGTCAGTGGGCTCTGTCTAGGTCACTGGGTTGGCAGTGTCTAGTGATCTGTGGGATAGTCCTACACACTTGGCACAAATTGAGACTTTGATGTTAAGGAGACAGTAGTCTGTTTTATAGTCAAGCCTATTCCATGCAATTTTTACCTACTAAGTCATAGCTTGTTGGATTTAAGAGCTTATAAAAGACAGTTAACCTAAAGGATTCCTCATCTACTTACTGGATGCTTTGGTTTTGGGAAATTTATTCATTTACGGTTGCAGACTTTATTTTTAAAGAATAATTTTATAGGCTTGAGAGATGGTTTCAATATCACTAATGAGATTCATTCTCTCTCCCTTTGTGAAACCTTTATCTAGGGGCTTCATGCATGCTACACAATCAACTCTTCATAATGGAAAAGAAGTAAAATGGAAGTGTGTTTTAGCTACTTTTTCCATCTCCAGACTGTTAACTGAAATTCTGCACTACTTATTAAACAAGTTTCTGGCAGTTACTATTTTATTTTGTCTCAATGTATTTGATTAGTCTTGATACTTTGCATAAGTTAAGTCTTTCACTTAACACAATTTCTTCAGGTTTATACATGTTGTAGCATTCACTAGACTTTTTTTTCCTTTTAAAGGATAAATAATATCTAGTAGCAATACATTATACTGCTTATCCACTCACCCCCTGACAGGTACTTGACGGCTTTTCTTTTCTGTCAATTATGAATGTGCTGTCTATTACACTTTTGTATTGTTTTTGTTTTCTTGAGACAAAAATCTTGTTTGGTAGCCCAGGCTGGTCTTGAATTTACGGTGATTCTCCTGCATCTGCACTCTAAGTGCTAGAATTACAGGCATGCACCACCACGCTCAGTTTACCATTTTTCTAGTGGCTACGTCATTTTATAGGCTACCAACAATGCACAAAGATTCTGTTGTGATTTATGGTGTGTGTACATGCATGTGTATGTATTTACAAATGCCATGTTTGGGTGTGCGTGCACATGTGCCCACATGGAGGTCTTCCTCAGTTGTTCTTTGCTCTACTTACTGAGGCATGATTTCTCTCTGAACCTGAAATCCCCCAATTCCAAGTAGTCTAGCCAGCCAGCTTGCCCTAGGAATCCTGTCTCTGCCTCCTGAGTACTGTCACCACACCTGCCTGGCTTTTATTTGAGTTCTGAGGCTCTGAACTCCATTCCTTGTATTTGTGTGGCAACCAATTTATCCACTGAACCATTTCCTCAGCCTTGTAAGTGGTTTAAAAAACAAAACACACACACACAAAAAACAACTGGGCTACTTAGTGAGACTTTCTTGAAAAACAAACAAAACAAAACAAAAACCTCCCAAACAAAACCAAACCCAAAGTGTATGTGTGTGTGGGTAATTAATAGTAAGATGGGTTTCACTCTGTAGCCCTGGCTGTTCTGAAACTCAGATCTGCCTGCTTCTGCTTCCTAGATGATGGGACTAAAGATGTGTGCCAACACACCGAGCCCAGTTCAGGTATTTTCAAATAAAAACTTTTACGTATGATGCCACAGAACACCGAAAGGATAACAAGCATGATTGACTGATGACCTGACCAACAACTGGAAAATAAGGGCAAGAGCCCCTCCCAGCCTCGGCGCTCTGACTGACTATCAGAGGGGAGAACACGGAATAAAACATCACAGCGTTTGTTCCCCTGGTTTGCCAGGCTCAGGCTGGAGTTTTGAAGGCTGTTGTGCAGACTCTTGAACCACTTCTCACCTTTATACTGCCCCCAATAAGATCAGGAGGCTCTTCATCTGTTTCCAAGGCAACATTAACAGAAGCAAAGGGACGGCTGGCCATCTGTTGCATCTCCCGAAGAAGTTGCTAATGAATAATATAGTATATATTAATATGTTGAGTATTGAGACTTTCTTAGTGAATCCTAAGGATGCTGCATTCTCCCCAATCCAAACTGGTCAGATACAAAGCATTACTTATGTAACAGCTAAGGAAAACTGGAAATGACTAGGCACCAGGGAGTACAAGATAATAAATTCTGTTAGATGTGGTAACACTACTGTATAAGGGATATAAGATAAGATCATGATTGGCTCTAAAGCTATGGTGATTGAATAGATGGCTGAATAGATAGAAGGACAGAAACGAACCTTGTCATATTTCTGTTACTAAGTCAGTCTAGCTTGTTTTATGTCAAAACATGAACCAACAACTTCCAGAGAAATGACCAAAAAAACCAAGAAAACAAAACAAAACCCCATGTGCCCATTGCTCGGCTGATGGAGATGCAAACACAAGTAAGCGTGGACTAACAGAACAGGAGGGCCCTGGATTCGGGGACAGGTGGATCTGATAGGATAAGTGCTCAAAGATTCAAGGCTGCAATTTCTTCTTTAAATGTGCTTTGTGTTTGTTTATAAGACTGTCTCATGTAGCCCAGGCTGACCTTGATTTCATGGGGATGATCTTGAACTTCCTACCCTCCTACCTCACTCAGCCATACATGACTTGAAATGTGTTTTCGTGCTGAGTCAGATACTACAGCATATGCCTCAAATATGAAATGTGGGTATCCCTGTATCATCAATAATATGAGAGATCTTAAGTTATGCCATGGAAGACAAACTGACCGTGCTTCAAACCACCTTCTAGGAGGCAGGGTTCTGAGGCTGCATTGTTCTGGGAGGGAATTTTATGTTAAAATTTAAAACCCAGCAATAGATTGTTACTGTTACATTATAGGGTCTGCTCCAGGGGAGGGGATTGGCTACCTTATACCCTAGTATCTTCACTAATCTGTTGACTCCGCCCTTAAAATGTCCACAAATGAAAGGAATTTCCTTTGCTTTCTGAATTGCTACTAAATATCCTATCCCAGCCTCCTAGCATTATTACAGGGCCTGACTGATGCCCTAATCTATCTCAGCACATCTCTTTACTAAACCTGAAAAGAATCTCCATTTAATTAGCAAACATACAGCAAAGCTAGTCTGGGTTCTGTAATCCTCTAGAGCAGGGTCACAAGAAGACAGCTGCTAAGAGTACAGAAGGTAAGGTGGTTGAAAGAACTTTCATCAGGGCCTGGGGAACAGCAAGAATGCAAAACAGCATCCTGCCTGGGATCATGTATATTCAGAAAGGTTCAAGTGAAACTCCAAACCAAGGGTGAACGGTTAGTATATCAGCCAACTGAACACAACCTAAGCATATTTTTCAGAAAGTTTCTTGAGAGAGTGATCATCTTCTAATATTCTCTCTTATGATGTTGCAAATATTTTCTAGTTGCTTGCTACTTTCTGTATTATCCATTTATTATCCATATACTTAAGTGTTATTTTGTATACAAACAAATCTCTATTATCCTGTCTCAATAACTATGAAAATAATTTTGTTTTCTTTCCAACAGTAACAAAACTACTTTCTTGCTCTTACTTTAGTGTAAAGTCTTGTGTGGGTTGTCTGGCTCATTCAGTCAGCAGAACATGAGATTCTTAAGTGTACAGTCTAGAACACTGGAACAAAGTTAGGTGTGGAAATTGTTCAGGAACATGGGCTGTGAAGGCTCAGTTCAGCCTCTCAGGCTCTATGTGGTAAGAGGTGAGTTTCTTGGCCTCCCTGAGCCTCGTGGCAATACTTACCTCATAGGGGTAAGATGAAGATCAGTCAAAGTCAAACCACCTGCAACAGGGCCTGGGATTTAAAGGTGCTTGATAATTGGTCTGTTGGTACCAATTCTAGTGCTTAATCCTAATAAACGATGCTGACTGTAGCCATAGGTTGGATTCTCCGCCTGCCCTGCCCCTAGCTTTGTGCTATTAGAGATGCTGAAACCAGAACCGAGGGTCTCAGGTTCAAGAAAGGCAAATGTTCCATCACTCAGGTAAACCTGTCCCTTTACTCATATTCTTATGAAATGCTCTTGGAAGACTGCTAAGTCAAGCAGTGGTTGTGGCTGTGGCAGAATTAATGACATTTATGCAACAATAATTGAAATCTACTTATGGTACACAGTAGGATCATATAAGTGAATGAAGCAGCTTCTCATATATGAATATCAGTCATCACTTAACAGATAAAAGTGACTGCCTAGAAAGAAGGGAAGGAAATGAATTTTCATGGGTTTTTATTATTTTTATCTACAGGGGCTTACCTCTCTTCGCCTTGATGCCCAACAGCTCTGCTTGATCTTCCAAACCACTGCAGCCACCAGAAGCAGAGAGAGAAAACAGCTGCAGGGAAAGAGCAGAGTGCATCAGCTCCACACTGCCACAGGGCAGTCCTCAACATCCCAACCTCAAGCTCCTGATTGCTGCACGTGACAGACTGGCTCACAGGAAGTAGAGTGTGAGAAAACATTGGCTAGCTGAGCCAAGTGTCCAGTCCTGACTTCTGGAAAGTGTTACCAAGTTTTGACTTCTCACTAAGCCTCAGAAGGACCAACCATAGCTTATTCCAAATAATAAATGCAATTCTAACCTAAATGATAACAGGTAGTAATTTAATTTAAGCAAGTAATTTAATCAATGTGGTAAACTCTATTGGTAAACTTAGAGTGAGAAAAATAAATTTCAATTAATAATCAACTTTTCATAAGAGGTAAGCAAAAGAAATCTATGTATAATGAATAATATATTTTCTGTAATTATATATATATAGATGGTGGTAAACACTGACTGACAACTGGACAGGACCTAGAATCACACAGGAGACACACCTCTGTCTGGCATTCTATTTGAGAGTTCCTACACTGAGTTAACTGAATATCAATAATCCGCCCTAAATGTGGGCAGAACCATTCCATGGGCTGGGGCCCAGATTGAGTAAGAAGTGAGCTGAATAGCAACATTCATGGCTCTTGCCTGCTGACCAATGATGCAGTGTGGTAGCCACCCTAGACTATTGTGAGTCCAAATAAACCCTTCCTCCCTTAAGCAGCTTCTTGTCAAGGACTTGGCTGCACTATTGAAAAAAGTAATAATAACTTTGTGCATTAATTATTTTTCTTTTTAAAGATTGTGTCTTGCTAATCCAGCTAGCTTGCAATTTGTGATCCTTCATCTCAGATTCCTGAAAAATAGGATGTATCACCATGCTCAGAAATATATGCATTTACCAATAAAATACACTTAAAACGGCCAAATTTAACCCAACAACTTTCTAAATATTAGGAGGAAAAACCCTGCATCTGCAAAAAAGCTGGGGTGTGGTCATGTGCACTGTCCTGTGGGGAGCACACACAGGAAGACTGAAGGTGTGTACAGGCCTTGTCTAAAAAAAAAAAAAAAAAAAACCAACAAACCCAAAACAAAAATACTCCAAAACTCCCAAATAAAGCAAGCAAAGAACAAACAAAACAAAATCTGTCAGAATAAAATGAAGACATTTTCAGCTATAGAAGCTCACACAAAAGGTACCTATGTATCTTTCTGCAGAAACCCCAAGAGAAAAAGTTCCGACAGAAGGAAGGAAGACACGGACAGACTATGGCATGGAAGTTGGAGACACACAAGAGGAAATGAATGTTTGGTCCACATCTGGTAGAACTGTTTGAGAAGAACCAGGAGGTGTGTCACTGGGGTGGGCTTTGAGGTTTCAGAGCCTTACACTTGTGGATCAGATGTAAGTGCCATGCCTTCCTGTCTGCCTTTGCCATGCTCCCTGCCATGATGGGCATGGATTCTAACCTGAAGCTGTGAGCCTCCAAATTAAATGCTTTCTTTTATAAGTTGCCTTATCATGGTGCTTTGTCAAGGCAATAGAAAGTAACTAAGACAATGACAATTACACAGCAGGCCTTAGAGACTAGTACATTTAAGAACAGGAGGCTGGAGCATTCTAGGGTGGGGTGTCCCAAGAAAGACTAAAGCCAAGAGACAAGCCACCACAATTTTTTTTGTCCAATTACAGGTATAACTTTAGTATAGACTCAAGGGGGGGGGGACAATAGTAAAGAAAAGTCTTACATTTAGGCTAAGCAAAGGGTAACCATTTTTATCTAGAAATTTAGCAAGTAGAATTTATAAAGTCTATTAAAGATTTTATGGTTGGCCAAAGCATTGTGATATAACTATTAAATGAATGGAAGGAAATTTTGCCGTGTGTGTGTGTGTGTGTGTGTGTGTGTGTGTGTGTGTGTGTATGTGTGTGTGTGAGAGAGAGAGAGAGAGAGAGAGAGAGAGAGAGAGAGAGAGAGAGAGAGAGAGAGACAGAGAGCGAGAGAGAGACAGAGAGAGAGAGAGAGAGAGAGAGAGAGAGAGAGAGAGAGAGAGAGAGAGAGAGAGAGATGGAGTAAGGTAGTGTAGAGAACACCAAAAAAAAATAAAAAAATAAATGAGTTGAGTTGGCTGGGGCATGGTGGCACACACCTTAATCCCAGTTATTAGGAGACAGAGGCAGAAGGATCTCTGTGATTTCAAGACCAGCCTCTTCTACATTGAGTTCCAGGACAATCAGGACTACTATAAAGAGAAACCCTGTCTCTCTCTCTCTCTCTCTCTCTCTCTCTCTCTCTCTCTCTCTCTCTCAAAAAAAAAAAAGGATAATGAACTTCAAAAATCAAACACTAGAGCAATTTCATTTGGGGGATATAGAAGTGAGCTCAGCTCTTGCTGCTTTTCTTATGAGCACTCTGTATGAGCAGTACAACAATTTATAATTCTCAGAAAAATAATTAACAAGAAAACTATAAAAATATAGGGCTTTAAGCATAAGACTTACCCTTCACTGTGGATAATCACCAGAACCATCTCTCAAATAAGACAGATCACATATGTCGCCCACAGCAGTGACCATTACTAATACTGCTTTACACACACACACACACACACACCAGGTATAAACAAAATTCTGTTCCATTCATTTCACAGTTATATCACAATGCTTTATTGGGTCAGATTAAATTTACATTATTGTGAGTACATGCAGCTTTGCAGGAACACTTAGGTATAAGATAAGCTTGAATTAAGAGGCTATTTCAAAGGAATAATTACAGTTTGTATGGGAGGAATTACCTGAAGAAAGTCACGAAGAACTGTACCAAGTCCATAAAGTTGCTGTGTTGGGAGAAGGCAATCTGTGGCAGAAAACAGTAGTGATTACACGGGCTGCAAAATGGCACCACGGCCTCTGCTGCTTTATAACAAAATAATCTCAGTTACAGGCTACAACCTGAAACCAAAAGGTTTCCATTTCTAACTTAGTAACTTTACTATAAATTAATAGATTTTAATACTAAGAATACAAAAAATTCCTAATATATTTCAACACTAAGGACCAAAAGAGGCAACATTATTTTATGAGAAGAAAAACACTGCATATTAAACTATGGCATAATGCTTTCTAAACCACTGGCTGTACTGATGGATAGGTGTATCCACTGTGTTATCTCACAACTGATTAAATATGGAAACTGTAACCTATCACACACTAATACCTACTATTGGCTGATGTCACCAGCTTCACAGGTTCAGGCTCTTATTGGGAAGATAACAGAACAGCTGAGGCCTTTTATCTAAAGCAGTTGGGACTGTCAGACAGTGGTGGCACACACTTTAATCCCAAGGAGGCAGAGGCAGGCAGATCTCTGAGTTCAAGTTCAGCCAGGGTTACACAGTAAAGCCCTATCTTAAAAAACAAAACAAAATGCTTGGGACTAATAAGTTCCAGATTTCAGGGGTTTTTTGTGATATTTGCTCAGACTTTTTCCAGTAACTTCCCTATTCTGAAAACCTGAAATCCCTATAATTTAATTTTACCAGAGACAGGATCTCAAGAGCTCTGAGTACCCTTGAGCTCACAATTCTGCCTCAAGCCTCCAGTGCTGAAATTATAGGCTCACATCATCATGCCTGCCGGCAAATCTGAAACCTTTTAAGCATTAGTTTTAGACTAGATGTGTTCAGTTACGTTTAAATGAAACAATTACTAAGAAGATAGTAACTTTCACTAAAGATGTTAAGTAGGATAACAACTGGGAAGTTGAACCAGCAAGATGATTGACTCAGCAGGTGAAATGGAACTCATGGTGGCCCCTGTGCCGCCAACATACACATCAGAAACACACATGAATATAAAATAATAACAAATTAAACAAAACTTTAAAAATATAAAGAAAGTCAATTGTGGAATATTTGTTTGCCGGCTAAGATGTATTACTTTTGTCTATACTTGTTTGATTATGTAAAGATGTGTTGCTGTTTCACCCCGCCTGCCTAAGGCACCTGACAGGTGTAAGAAGGTGAACAGCCAATAGCTAGGCAGTAGAGGGACAGCGGGCTAGAGGGCAGAGAGAATACGTAGGAGAGAGAAGAGAAGAGAAGAGAATGATAACAGGGAGAACGAGAGAGGGAGCCACAGCCGGACCAGCACGAAGTAAGGCATACAGAAGGAAAGATAAAACCTCCAAGGCAAATACGGATGGAGAGAAACAGGTTAGAGTAAGTTATGAGAGCTAATGGGACAAGCATAAGATAAAGCTGAGAATTCATAACTAATAATAAGCCTCCCTCAGTGTTACAATGTGGGGGCTGGCTGGTGGCCCAAAAGAAAAGTCTGCTACTTCTAGCGTCTAACATGGGGCCCGAATGTCCACGTAGGGCCGAGACAGCAGAAAAACAAAACAAATAACAAAAACCGGTTATGGCTCCTTCAAGAAGCTCTGCCATCCAGAGAGCACTTGAGCGGTCAGCATGTTAAGTAAAAACACCTGACACTGTGCAGGTATCAGTTTCCTAGAGCTGTTGGGCCAGACTCATGGGGATAAAGTTTGGTTCTCATGGACCAAAGCAGGACAAAGACAGCTGCCAGTGCAAAGCCATTTAGCAGTCTAAGGTTTGACTCATGGGGTCAGAAAAGGCTAGAGACACATAGAAAAGACAGGTACAGATAGATGCAAAAAACCCTCTAAACAGGTTACAGTGTGTTTAAAAATGTGCGTAGGCTTAGGAAAGAAAAGAAAAGGGGTACAGATAGTCATAGAAAAAAGTAAATAGTTTAAAAATAATAAAGTAAAATCTTTAAAGAGAGAGTAAAATAATATAAAGGGGAAAAGCCATGTAAAGATAGGAAATACACAGGGAGTTTGGATTCTCTATGGTGCTGTGCTGGCCTTCAATTTTTGAATGTTGATGAGCAAATGACAGGTGCTGGGAGACATTAGATTATAAAAGGAACTGTTGAATTAAACCAACCTAGATAATTTAGGGATGTCTTAACTTTAAAATGGAATTCAACATATGTATTGCATTGGAGAAGAGGTTATACTTTTGTTTTCTCAGGCAATGAAAGGATGTGGATTAAAAGAGATCAGATTTGATCAAGTAAGACCTCCTAAAAATTTGGCTACAGACATAAAGAAATAAACCAAGAAAAACTACCAGACAGGTGATGCATATACTGATCCCTCTACATGGAAACTGTTCTAAGACTGGACAACAAAAGTTACAACTCGTTTTCCCAGGACTTGTCCATTATCTCAATTTTCTTAGGGTCTCCTAAAGATGCCATTGTCCTCAGACAACAGAAAGCAAGAACACAACATCCACATTCCCAAGAGGTGAGGTATGTAGTTTTTGGTCACTCAGTGGGTTATGGATGTTTTTTATTATTTAGGGGAATATAAGAATATAGAATAAAAAGGCAACTATTAACCTCAACTATTTTACACTGGTATGGATTTTGACATACTGATACAAATTTAAAGTTTTTTTTAATATGTTTAATATATGTTTCTACTCTTGTACTATGCTTATGCAATTCATTTAAAAATGTAATGTATAATTAAATACAGGTTAGTATCCATCCATAACAATCAAACTTATAGTTATGTTACATGTTTCCAAGATTATACAGAGATATATTTTATATAAATAGATGGCCTTCAAACACTTTAAAGACTTACAGAATATAGCATTTAAAATGACTTGTTAACATAGGGGTTTTCAAAACAGTGAGATACATCTGCTCTTGGCATTACCAATCTACTTCATAAAAGGAAAATGGACATTGAAGAACCTCCATGTAGAGTTTGCTTTCAATGTGGCAAAGATAGTCATTTGAGCAATAAATTGCCATTGCCTAGACTGCTGATAGTATACCATCCAAACTGGACATGTAGGACATAAAAGAAAACTATTGTTGAACATTGTCAAACCAAGGTGGGACAGTCCTTCAAAATTCCTGCTTCAAAGAAAAGTCTGCCAGATATTCTAGGCTGAAGATGCATGTACCAATGTTTCAGAGTAACCTTGGGTGACTGTTCAGGCAGCCAGAGGTCTCTCATTTCTATAGTTTTAGAAATGACTACAGTTTATAGGAAGTGGCTTGGACTTCACTTTCTATTTACTCAGGTAATATTATATCCTTCTGGGGTCCTTGATGGAGTTGAAAAGTAGATAGTTATAGTTACAGTTTTCCTTAGTAATGATAGGAGGTAAATAAGGTACAGAGCTTTAGACTCATCAAGATAGGATAAATAGTAGAGTGATTTCTTAGAATTTGCCAAATGCAAAGGGACTGAATATTAAAAATTTAATTCTTACTTGGTAACTGTTCTAACTGTATACAATTTTGTTATGTCAAGATTAAAACCTGTCGTTTTTATTTAGACAAAAAGGGGAAATGGTGTGAAATACTTGTTTAAGTGGGCAAAGATGCCTTACATTTGCTTATGCTGCTTTTGTTTAACTATGTAAAGATGTGTTACATTTGTGTCAATTAAATAAAATTAACTTGGGCTCAGAGAGCAGAGTTAGAAACTAGTTGCTAGAAAGTAGCAGGAAAAAATATAGTGTGGGGTTTTTTTAGTTGGGGCAATGTGGAAGGTGAGAGGCTTATGGAGACAACAGCTGAGAGAAAGTTAGTTGCTATTCTAACTCTGGACTTGCAGGTTTTCACCCTAGCCTTTGCATCTTGGGTTTTATTAAACTGATAGAGATTTGGTTAAAGCTGCCTTTAGCAGCAGCAACAGAACCATGGCCTAGGGAGACAGAATTACTCCCGAGCTACTAGCAGTTTGGAGTGCAGCCACTGTGATGAAGGTAAAACAGCAGACAAAGATTAACATCTTATTTTCCTAAATTTATCTGCCCCATCCTTTCATCTGTGGTGTGAGGATCACTCAATTCTACACAAGTTCCATAAGTAAATCAGGTGGTATCATAGAAGCCATAGGTATGGCATGGAGTCTGAGTTTCTGTCTTTTCTCTGTCACGTATACTCAGATATGCAAAGTAACAGATTTTGGGTTTTGTTTTGTTTTCCCACTATGTAGAATACACTGGCCTTCACTGAATGGAGATCTGTAGGATAATGCTCTTGTACACTGTAAAGATTTTTTACTTTTATTGGTTTAATAAAACACTGACTGGCCCAATGGCAGGCAGGAAATATGGGCAGGGCTAGCAACTAGGAGAATTCTGAGAAGAGGAAAGGCAGAGCACCAGAGGTCAGCCAGATGCAGAGGAAGCAAGAGAGAATGCTGCACCGAGCAAAGGTACCAAGCCATGAGGCTAGATGTAGATAAGAACTATGGGTTCTTTTAAGTGTAAGAGCTAGATAGTAATGTGCCTGAAATACTGGTGCAGCAGTTACTATAATATTAAGCCTCCAAGTTAATTATTTTATAAGTGGCTTTGGGACTGCAGGTGGAAAAAATCTGGCTGGACCCCGGGGCTAAGTGGGACTGAGAAACACCTGACTACAGAGATCCACATGCTTCTGCCTTTCAAGTGCTAGGATTAAGGGTATGCACCACCACTACTCACAGCTTTGATTTGACTTTTAAGAGTAGATTTTCTGTTGCTGGAGAGATGGCTTAATAGTCAAGAGCACTTCCTACAGAGAAGTTGGGTTCAATTTCCAGCACCCATATGGGAGCTCGAAACTATCTGTAACTTCAGTTCTAGAATTCAATGCCCTCTTCTGACTTTATTGCACACATGTGGTACATATGCATATATGTAGGCAAAACATTCATAAAATGAGTAATTCCAATAAATAAAAAAAGCTTTTAGTGTTTACACTTAAAGAAATCTATGAGATATATTTACTAATTACTGGATGCCAAAACTTATGGATGCTAATGGCACATTCTGAGGACCCATCAGGTCCTGGCCTGTCATGTAAGACTTCTCAGGGCTCCTCTTACTGTGGAGATCTCAGATATGGCCTGATTTCTTGGAAAAGTAGAACCATTGCAATTAAAGTCCTGTGTGTATTCATAAAGAGCCTGAATAAACTAGGTTAGCTGGCTGGGATACCCAAGACTCTAAAGAAGGTCTTTTGTTCAACACCGATCATCTAAAAGACTCTGCAACCACAAATTTGTAAGGAAAGCAAAAGTCACACCATGTCTATGAATATACTGACAACCACCCACCCAGAAGCACCTATCTCTGCTAAATACCTACCCACTGTGTCAGTCTTTGTTGGTCAAGCTTGAACATAATGCTCAAGCAGAGAACAAGAGGCACAATCAAAACTAGACTGGCTAATCTTTTCTTTATCTCCTTTCTCCTCTCCTTCCTCCACCTCCCTCTCTCTCTCATCTACTTTTTTTCTCCCTTCTTCACATCTTCTTTTCTTAGCTGAGAATTAAACACCAGTTGGTGGCCTGTGGAGGCGGAATGTCACTGGAAGAGTAACTTTAACACTAGAGACCCACCATTTCTAGTTTGCTCTCTCTGCTTTGTGCTTGAGCCCCCATTCAGCTTCCTGACCCGGCAGCCATGCCTGCAGCTTGCTACCATGCCTCCCTTGTCATGGCAAACACTTATCTCTCTCTGGAGTCCAATGTTCAAATAAACCCTTTTATAAGCTGCCTTGGTCATGATGGTTTATCACAGCAATAGGAAAGTAGCTAACTCAACCACCAAGCTTCAACCCCATAAATCTGGGTTCAGACATAAAGTAGGTTTGTCCTTAATCAGACAATGACAGATAATGCAAACTAAATGCAAAATCAATCAAGATTTTAGGCTGGGTGTAGTGATGCTGTCAGAGGGTGAAGTGTTTGCCTCAAAAGATCAATGACCTGAGTTCAATCCGAGGAACCCATGGGAAGGTGGGAAGAGAGAACTGTCCTTCACAAAGGTGTCCTCTGTCCTCCACACAAGTGCTATGGTATTTTCATCCTTTCTCTCCTCACATGTAATAACACACATAGTAAAAAATTAAAAATAACTGGTCATGGGTTTGAGAGCTGTTTGAAGGCAGGGCTTTTGGCAGTTAGTGGTTGCAGGGAAAGAGAGAGGGACACATTCTTTACTGGTGTCACTAATGTCAGGTTGCCCACCTCTGGTAAATAGCTCTCTACCCTCTACCCACACTCATGAGGCAACCCCAATGAAGTGGGTCACTAAGATAACAAACGCAGAAGGGGGTTCAGCGGGGAGGAAGGGACTCAGGATTCAGCTTAGGGATGAGAACAAAAGGCAATGGAATAAATGTGACCAAAATATACATCATATACATGTATGAAATTGTCAAATAATTAGTTTTAAAACATGTTTTGAATTCAGGGTCTTTTCTGATAGTGAAAGTAATAAGAACCTTCTATAGAAAAAATAATTTTTTTGATAGGGATTTCTAGCCCAGGCTGCCCTTGAATTCATTATGTTGCAAGGGTGACCTTGGACTCCTGATCCTGACTCCACTCCCTTTCCTGGTCCCACTCCTTCATATTCTCTTTTCTTCCCTCTCCATTTCTTTCCCTCCCCTTTCCCTGAAGTATTATTGCACCCAGTTTCTAAAATGCATAACAAAGGAGAGGATCTCATTCTAATTTAGTAATAGAACTTTGAGGTGCTAGGAAGAGGGTTGTCCACAAGTGTATTATGAGGCATGAGCACCTAAGTATGATCCCAGAGTCCACAGACAGCTGATATGGTGGCACAGTGACAGTAAAGCTGAGGAGGTGGACACACAGGATTCCTGGAGTTTATTGACCATCCAGTCTAGACAAATCAGTGAGCCCCAAGTCCCACAGAGACCGTCTTAAAAAATAAAGTAGATGGTTCATTCCTGAGGAATGGTACCTGAAGTAGACCTATGGCCTCCATACATGTAAACATGTACATATCCAACCTTCTCCTACACAGACACCTACAAAATTTAAAAAGATAAACTTACCTTATTTCCTATTTAATGGAAGGTAGCTATCTACACATATTCCCAGTAATTGAAAATGTATGGCCCAACATTCCTATAATCTGATTTATAACTCCCTTCCATCAAATGTTTCATTAAGAAATATTTGTCTTGGGAGTTCTCTGGATGAGGAAGATAAATGCTGAGAAACTTGGCAAGCCCCAGGCTTGGGATAAGATATCACAGTTCTGCAGTTCTGGAGCACTAAGTCTGTCTTTCAATCAAACAACATCAGTCCAGAGTTGCCCTGCTTTCCTGCAGTCATGTTTTCTTATCTTTCATGGGCCAACATAGTTGTTCCTCACCTATTCAGCTGGTACTGGGGATGACTCACACTCTTCCCTACTCTCTCAGTCATCTAGGCCTGACACCCATGCCCAAAGCTGAAGTCCTCCAGGAGGTTACGATACTGCTGTCCACAAGGCTCAGAGATCAGGAAATGATTCCCTTCCATCTGCCTTTCCTGAACAATGTCTATAGCAGTCAAGGAACTATACAGAAAACAAAAACCTTCATTTGGAGATGGAAGCTCTGGGTGGAGGGCAATGAGTTGGGAAGGGTGTGAGTGAGAAAAGGCAGCATTCTGAAGCAAACCGAAAGCCAGAGCACATGCCCAGAGACTAGGGGGATGGAATATAGAGTGCATGCTTTATTCAAAGCACCTGGATATAGAATGCTGGCATTGTGGGCTTGTGGAGGTTTGCCTCTGTGAGCATTCTGTTTCCAAGCTTGTCATATACTAGTGAGGATAGCTGTTAATCAGAGGGTGAGAACCCAGGGCTCCACTTTAAAAGCACCACTATTTATAAGGAGTGGAGAATTAGGACTCCCTCAGTTACTGTACTTTAAAGAATGATGCTCACTGTTGATGGGCATGAGCAGTATGAGGAGCCTCGAGGGGTGGGATCAAACTGTGTTCCTGTGCATGGGCTGGAGCCTTGGAGCCCATTCCCTATAGAGGAACACGTAACCCAGCCTTGACTCTGGGATGAGTTGTCTGGAGTGGACATGCCGTGCTGAGCTGACCCACCTTGGGACTTCTTGCCCTTTTGGGATAGGGGATGGGTGGATGGGGAGGGACGAGGCTGAAGGATGACTGGGAGGGATTGGGAGAAGGGAAGGGAGGGGGAACAGGGGGATACATACATAAAAATGACATCTTTTAAAATAATAATAATAATAGAATGATGTTCAAGGTAAAAAGGCTTAGCTTGCACAGAAATCATCATTTAGATATTTTCCCACGGTCTGCATTCAAAATGTCTGTTTTTACTGTTAATACAGCTGCTAAGTGTAGGTGTGTGTATATTTCAGAGCCATAGGAAAGCCTAAAGGAAAATACAGAAAAGCTCCCCTTGTAGAGAACATGATACATTCACCCCAAAATGCCAGCTCAGCCTCCACAAAGCATAGCCATTGTCAGAAGTGCAGAGAACGGATGTGTTAATAACCAAACATACCCAATTTCCTTGCATACACCTTCAATATCCTGAAAATACAGCAGTTATTTGTACCAGAAAGACATACTCTGAAGAGAACTTACATGTGCTTCTCAAGGAAAGCTTGGCTAACTCAATACTGAGCATGCACGCCATCGTTATTTTCCAAGCATCCCTGAATATAGCTCACAAGTGGATCTTTACTAAGTCACTAGATAAGAAACATCAAAAAGTCAGGGGAAATTAACACCTCGTTCAATCTTCAACATAAATGATTACTTTATAAAGTAAGTGTGGGCAAGAGCTCGCCAGGAAAGCCAGCCCTAAGCCAGCCATTTTCAGAGGGTGCAGCAAGACAGCACTGAGGGAAAAGACTAGAACTCAGCACCAGCAGTACCAAGATGGGCTCTACACAAGCCACAAAGAGAGGCCTTTTTCCAACCGGGGAAGACTGCAACAGCAGAAGCCAAATGCTCACACTCCCGTTTCCTGGCTCTGGGCAGCGGTTTGTCACTCAGCGGCATTGTGCCCTTGATAAGCTCAGTATGGAAACAATGTAAACTCAAATCAGTGAGTGAGTTTAATACAACCAAGTCCAGTAGTTCACGTAGCACTCTGACAGTGCATGGAGAGGGCCACACACTAAGAATATGTACTGCTCTTGTTTCCAGCACACACATTCTGTGGCTCCAGCTCCAGAAAATCATACTTCTGGCCTCCTCCAGAGCACACATACCCATAATTCCAAATAAATTAAGTTTAAAAAATTCCAACAGATGTTTGACACAAAAAGGGTAGGGAGGGAGAGGGAAGTTAATTGTGCTGACTGGAGCCTGGGCCCAACCTCCCGGGAGCCGAATTTCTATCTACCCCATATAACTTCCACTCCTGATAAGCATACCCTGTGAATTTCCCTTCTTCTGCAAGGGTAATCAAAGGCACTTCTAAAACAGAGAGTACTTAGAAGTCAGACTCAGAAATTGTAAGAAAAACTGGAAGCTTTAGTATATGTAATAATTTTATGTATATGTGTATAATATCATACAGAATGATATAACATTTTCAAATATTTTATATAAATGGAACCATGAAGTACGACAACTTTTAAGATATTTTTCAATAGCAAAATTTCCACAGAATTTACCAGTTGCATGATGGACAGTTTCCCTTTTCCCTCCCCATTTTCCCCGCACTGTGTCTGATTTATTTTTTCCAGTGTTTTGAGACAGGGTACTTTGTAGCTCAGACTGGGCCTAAGACTCCACCACATGACATGGTCAGATTGCAGGCATGCAGTTGCAATGTTCTGCGGTTCCTTCTGTTCACTCTTGCTGATTATTCCACAAAGTGCAGGGACCAGTTTATTTACCACTCAACTGATAAGGAATATTTGAGCTTCCTCTAGTTTCTGGAGATTACAAATCTGCTAAATACTGCTGTAAAATGCTGTAATCACTTGTATATCAGGTATTTATGTGACCCTTAGTTTTCATTTCTCTCAGATAAATGGTCAGGAATACAGTCTGGGTGATATTAGCTTTGAAGAAAGTGTCCAACTATTTTCCAGAGTAGCTGAATCATCTTACATAGCCAACAGCAATACCGGGGTACTAGGGTTTCACTTCCTTTCCAGTGATTACTGACTCTAGACATCTTTTCATGTGATTACCTGATATACACAGATTCTCTTTGCTGAAATGTTTCTTTGTGTCATTTGGCTATTTTCTAAATGGACTACTTAATGCCTTTATTGTTAAGTTTTGAGATTTCTTATATTACAGTAAATATGGCTTGAAAATAATTCCCCCTCCTCTCTTGTTTGAGACGGCATTTCTCTGTGTAGCCCTAAATAATTCACTTTGTAGACAGGCCGGCCTCAAACTTGGAGATCTGCCTGCCTCTGACTCCCAAGTGCTGGGATCAAAGGTGTGTGCCATCACCAACTGGCCCTTGTAAATAATTTTATTCCAGTGTGTAGCTTGCCTTTTCATCCTTTTTTTTTTTTTTAAAGACAAAAATCTATGTAGTCCCGGCCTTGCTGGAACAGAATGGCCTTGAACTCAAGAGATCCACCTGTAATACACACAGACAAAACACTAAAACATGTAAAATAAGTAAATCTAAAAAAAGACAAAAATGGTTCTGATATGGTTCAATAATGAGGACTGTGAGGGTCGAAGGTTCAAGTCCTTTGTTTCTCTTAAAGACTACATCATGTTTACCACATATAATCCTCATTTTATTTATCTACTCATTTGTTTATTAGTGTTTGAGTTATTTGCACCTTTGTACTTTTGGAAATAGTGTTGTTGCAGACATTGGTTTACAAGAACAGTTGCTGTAATAATTAGGTATAAAGAAAGAGTAGACAAGTTATATCAATACATTTAAGACAAGTAAACTACTTTCTAGGAAAAAAAAACCAAAATGACTTATTTAGAAGAAAAAAATAGAAAATATCCAAAAAAGCTAATTTTGTAGATTTTTAGTCTCTTCAAACAAAACACTAGACTCAAATGACTTAGCAAGTATAGATATTCATGTAAATCTATCTCTTGAAAAGATGACAGGAGCTGAATGTGGATGCACACACCTTTAATCACAGCAGAGGCAGGTAGATCTCTGAGAGTTGAGAAAGTCTGGTCTACATAGTATGTTCCAGATCAGCCAGGGCTATATAGAAAGACCTTATCTCAATAACCCAACAATGGAACATAATATAAAATAACATAAATTAACACAATATAATATAGGAGAAATCCTCCACAAATTTAATTATTAAAGGTTAGTTCAGGGCAGTTAAGGCACTTGCTACCAAGCCTGACTTTGCTACAAAGCCTGAGTTTGATTACCTATGACCTCATGGTGGAAGAAGAGAACAGAGTCCTTAAAACTGTCCTCTCACCTTCATACACACACACACACACACACACACACACACACACACACACACACACACACTAAAATGTAATAAAGAAGTAAAAGATTAATTTACTTTAGCCTTGACGTCAAGTCCACAAAGTTCTTGGACATTTCTTAGACGCAAATCAAACATCCTAGCAGACCGAGTCTAACATGTGTGAACTAAGGAGATAATACACCATGCCCAAATGAACTTACACCAGGATTACAACAGGCCTAGCTTGTACAAAAGGAAGAATAGTCCTCACAGTCACTGAGCAGGGAAATGCAGGCTGCTGATATAAATGACTATGCACTGATTACAGGAAGTTTGTGAATATCCAGGCAGAGATGTCAAGACAGCAACAAAGAATACTGGGGTGACACTTCCATGAGAGCCAGGCTGGAAACAGCACTGAGAAGCACCAGCACACGCCAGTAGTATTAAGTCACCACAAGAACCTCTATGGAAGGAAGCAAGAAGACAACCAAGGCAAGACTGTAGGCTACCCCAGTGTTTAATGAAGTAAATTCCCCAAATGACTGACCAGAAAATAAAGGCAAGGAGAAATACAAGGTATGGGAAAGAAAAAAGCTATACTGTGGGCTGATGTGTGAACACATATAAAACAAAAAAATAGAAAAAGAGAATATGGCCTTTGCTTAAAAGGCTAGCAAGAGAGGAAGCTGTGAATGAGCAAAGGGAGAAGCAGCAAAGAAGTGGACAGGCCTGAAGACCATCTAGACAGGATAAGGAGCAGTGGAAAAAACATAACCCTTGTCATCAGCCAAAGTCCCATGAAGACAAAGTTCCAAACCCATGCTAGTCAATCAGTATTGATTCTCTCTGAAGTTGATCAGGTAAAAACGCAGAAGATACATAAAACAGCTACATTTCCTTGACAGCACATTCACCTCAAAAAACAGGAAGTATTCAGGCAAGAACTCCAAGAACATAATTATTAAATAAACAAACAAAAACCCAAATGGGGAGAGTTGGGCGGTGGTGGCACACACCTTTAACCCAGCACTCAGGAGGCAGAGGCACAGAGAAACCCTGTCTGGGAAAACAAAAAACAAAAACAAAATAAAAAGTCCAAATGGGCCATAGGTCTTGGATAGGAACACACTAGCTTCCTTGAAACCAAAGAGCAGGTTCACAGCAGAAGTCACAACAGGCAATACTAATCCTGTGACTACCGTTCAGATCACAAACAAAGAATCTGCAAATTGGGGAGGCTCCGTGATTTGCATAGGAACCAAAACTCAAACCCTTCTGCCCAACTGCAGTCTCCATTTTTATGCGACACTTCATACTGCCTACTGCTGCCACCTTCTATCTACTCTAAACTGTAACTATGATGCCATTTTGGTCTATTTTCTTATGGCATGTCTTGTACATTGGGTATATATGTACTTGTTTCATTTATACCTAATTCCGTATTAAAACTATGTATTTTTAAAGGCCTTTATACAGCAAGTACTCAAGGAATAAATACTTAGATGCCAGTCAACTTGATTTTTTTTTTTTTAAGGCAGGGTCTTGCTTTGGTGTCAAACTCAGAGTGATCTTGCTTCATTGGTTTCCTAAGTCCTGATATTACAAAATAACTTGCATAGCTTCTAACTTGCTTTTAAAAGTGTTCTGGCTTCTTTTTCCTTGAGAAAACACCAAATGGTGAATAACACAGGTGCGGGGGTGGGGGAGCATGGCACAGGACCCCAGGGGCCCAGGATTAGGAGGATACATGGCTTCTGTGAAAGATTCAGCAGTGTTTTAGGCGCAGTGATGGGTAGGCCATGACCTTGGTAGAGGCGACAGACAGCTCATGAAGGTAAAGGGGAAGACAGAGAGTGGGTCTCCGTCACCAAGCTGGGCTGCCTGGGTAAGGACATGAAGATCAAGTCCCTGGAGGAGATCTGCCTGCTCTCCCTTCCATTTAAGGAATCTGAGGTTATTGATTTCTTCCTGGGTGCACCCCTAAAGGATGAAGTTCTAAAGATCATGCCAGTGCAGAAGCAGACTCTGCCTGGCCAGTGGACCAGGTTCAAGGCTTTTGTTGCTATTGGGGACTCCAATGGTCATGTTGGTCTTGGTGTTAAGTGCTCCAAGGAGGGGCCATCATCTTAGCCAAGCTCTCCATTGTCCCTGTGCAGAGAGGCTACTGGGGAACAAGATTGACAACTCCACACTGTCCCGTGCAAGGTGACAGGCTGTTGTGGCTCTGTGTTAGTGCCCCTTATCCCCGCCCCCAGAGGCACTGACATCATCTCTGCTCCTGTGCCCAAGAAGCTATTGATGATGGCGGGTATTGATGACTGGTATACATCAGCCAGGGGTTGCACTGCCACCCTGGACAACTTTGCCAAGGCCACTTTTGATACCATCTCTACAACTACAGCTACCTGACCCTTGACCTCTAGAAAGAGACTGTGTTTACCAAGTCTCCTTAATCAGGAATTCACTGACTATCTTGTGAAAACCCTCACCAGAGTCTCTGTTCAGAGGACCCAGGCTCCAGCTGTGGCCACCACATAAGGGTTTTTATACAAGAAATAAAAAGTGAATTAAGTCTGAAAAAAAAAAGTGCTCTGAACCTTTCTTCACAAGTGATATGACACTCTAAAAATTTCTCTCTCTCTCTCTCTCTCTCTCTCTCTCTCTCTCTCTCTCTCTCTCTCTCTCTCTGTGTGTGTGTGTGTGTGTGTGTGTGTGTGAACATGTATGAGGGTAGACACATGTGCACATGCACACAGAGGCATGAGATCACTGGGTCTCCTCCTCAATCACCCTCTACCTTATTTTTTTAAGACAGGGTCTCTCACTGAATCTAGAGCTCACAGATTCAGCTTGGACTGTCTGGCCAGCAAGCCATAGGGATCCTGTCTCCTACTTCCCAGTGCTGGGATGATAGGCACACTGCATGTCTCACTTTTTTATGTGCGTGCTGAGGACACAAATCCAAGTCTCCATGCTTATGCAGAAAGCCCTGCACTCACTGAGCATCTCACAGCCCCAGAACAACATCGATGTGCCAAGGATCCTCAAAGTCAAAGCATCACTGTACCTTTCAGTCACCACCAATTCCAAATGAGTGAATTTAGTCTTCACTAAAGAGGTTTCACCCTCTACATACAGTGAAGTTAAAAAGCAGTTCTTACCTGAATTTTGATGGGCCAGGTGAAGTTACTAACATAAACAAAGAAAGTAATGTTTGGATGGTTGCGAAAATCAAATTTCTCATTAGAGAAGCTATCTTTGTATTCCTTAATGTTGGTTTTTGAAACAACGGGCATCTCTTCTCCAGTCTGGGTTCCAGCTAGAAGGAAGCAAAGAATGAAAATAAAGACTTTTTTGGAGGGAATGGGCATAACAGTGCACAGAGTATTCCCGCATTAGTAACATAGGTAATAATAGATCACTAACAACTTACAATATCAAAGGAATAACCTTTTGATCTCAGTTTCTACTCCACATAACACCCTCCTCATTTGTAGATTAGAAAAACTGAAGTTCCAATAAATTATTAAGTAACTTTCTTCAGGCCCTACAGCTGCAGGGAATGGAGCTGGGATTTGAACTTAAGCAAACTGACACATTAAACTTGTATCCAAACCCTCCATACTGAAAATGGCACATGTGGTTATGAGATTATCACCAGAGTCCTTTCTGTAAGAGGCACTGGTGGGACTGAAGAGATGGCTAAGCAGTTAAGAGCACCAACACCTCTTCCTGACTGGAATCCCAGCACCCACAGCAGCTCACAGCTACCTGTAATGTCTGAACCTCACGGTCATTAGGCCCACAAGTGATGCACAGATATACATGCAGGCAGAATATTCATACACATAAAATAAAATAAGCACTGGAGTCCACTCTGCACATAACATTTCAAGTCCTCTGTATTTCTTCTTACACCGTAAAATGTGACAATGCTTCAGGCCTCTGTACCAGGGACACTTATTCACTCATCACTTCCTAAGCAGGAATGTCCTCAAGTCTTAATAGAAAAGATGCTCAAGCAGCTACTCAGTCCTCTTTCTGTTATTAGCTAACACTGCATCCAGGACCCTTTGTAGAACAACTCTGTTTCTAGATGCTCCTTCCATATTTTTTATACCCAATGCATTTCTTTATGCGTAAGTTAAACTTTGAGCACTACAATAAGTACTTCCTTTATTTCATCTATTCCTTGTAACACTTTACAATCTAGGCACAGATATGAATAATGTCCCAACACATTTGTACATATCATGTTGCAATATAAGATAACAAGGTATTTTTACGATGTCATTTCATATAGAAGGAAACTATATCAGAAAATTTAGGTAACTTGGGGCTAGAGAGATAGCTCAGTAGTTAAAGAGTACTGGTTGCCTTTGTCAGAGGATTTGGGTTCAATTACCAGGACAGATATGGCAGCCCACAACTGTAACTCCTGGGCGGGGATAGAGGGGCATGCAGTACCCTTCTCTGGCCTTCTCAAGCACAGCACATACATGGGATACTTACAAAACACAGACAACAACAGACATACAATAAAACAAACTTAAAAAACAATTTAAAAAGAAAAGATTTGATAACTTCTTCAACACCACAGTGCAGGTAAATTCAAACTTAGGTCTATCCACAGAGTTATCAAGTTAAGGAGTGCGTATCTATCCTATCTTAACTGCTACACCAGGCCATCAGAATTTTAGTGAGTCACACTGTAAGATAGACAAGAAAGAAAAAGCTGTGCTTTTAGCACGTAGTTTCATTCCCAAAGTATGGTTTCCATGTATATTAAAATTCCTTTTCATTACAGAGTTCCTATTTCTTAAAACTATGAGTCCCTTTAACGTTTCACCTGGGAAGCATAGATATAGAGATGATCATAGTGCTAGAAGGGAGCACAGATAGGGCATATCAGGTGGAAGCAAAGAAGGGAGGGAGGGACCACCCAACCCTTCAGGTCAGAGGCAAGGACTGTGACTCCTCACTCTGAGTAACCTAAGGCCAGAGAGGAGTCCCACGTGCTTCTCCAAGTGCTATGGCTTCTGAGTGGCAAAGGTGGACTCCAAGCTCATTCGTCTAGCTCCAGAGGCCCTGTCCCAACTCCTATATTACATTTGCTAGCCCATCATCCCTCTAGGTGTCTTTACCTGAGAAGCTGGTAGCCCAGGTGATGTTGAGGTTGAAGTTTTTGGAGGCGTTAATAAACATGTCCAAATCCCTGTTTTGCTGATGGAGGAAAACACACAGAAAACTGTTAGCATTTGTCAGATTTTAAGCCACAGCAATAGGCAGGTCTCACTACTCCCAACCATCTTAATTATAGACCATTTCACATCCCAAGAGGAGCTCATGCTTATATAAGGAGGTGGAAACATTTCTTGTCAACTTTCCTCAACACAAGTAATAAGCTGAAATAAAATTTCATTTGCTTCCCATAGAAGTGTGAGATCCAGTAATTTATCAGATGTCAGCTCAGCATTTCTGAGCAGCTATTCCCAAATGCCCAAGGTTCCCACTTACCAGGAAGACATCTGATCTAACAGTCCAATTTCTATCTATTGATAACTGAAATTCATATGACTAATCTATACATTATAAAATGTCAAATAGGAACTGTTCATTTCTAAAAGTCTTACACAGGTCAAATGTACTAAATTTAAGATATAATTTATACTCAGTCTTGGTTTTAAAATACTTCTCTCACTAAAATTTTATTATAAGAAAACACATCTGAGTATAGTTTCTTGGCTTTGAAAAACTGTTTTCCTTTTACGGTAGTTCAAAGTGCCAAATTCATTTCAATTCTTGGTTTTAATAGCTGAGGTTTTATCTGAGGAATCTGTGGATGGAAGTCACTGCTGGCTGTGCTAGGTAAATTCTAATGATGTTTTCAGTTTTCACTCAAATTTCACTAACAATTTAACAATCTTTAAGAAACAATAGCTAAAATGATGGTTTTTAGTGGGAAGCAGAGATTTAGGGAGATTATGTTGTTGCATTGTAAATAATTGTCCCACCCACTGGTTTAATAAAAAGCGCTGATTGGCCAAAGGCAGACAGGAAGTGTAGGTGGGGCTACCAGGTTAAGAAAACTCTGAGAACTGGAAGAACAGAGCAGAAGGCCAGAGAGAAGCAGGAAGAAGCAGAGAACAACCATGCTGCTATGAGAAAATGTACCGAGCCCCATGGCTGAACAGGATGAGTTATGGGTTAGATGAAGGGTAGAGAGCTATAGTAAGTTATATGCCTGGGCCTTAGACCGATCTGCCTAAAACTGTTGAAAGCATCTGCGGGTCTGTGGGTCTGCGGGCCTAAACACACATACACACATACACACACACACACACACACACACACACACACACACACACACACACACACACACACACACACACACACCACACCCACCCCCCATCCTGAATTCAAAGTTTAGACCGATCTGCCTAAAACTGTTGAAAGCATCTGCGGGTCTGTGGGTCTGCGGGCCTAAACACACACACACACACACACACACACACACACACACACACCCATCCCCCATCCTGAATTCAAAGTTTACAAAGTAACGAGAGTGTCACTGGGTACAGGGAGAGCTGTTCCAGAGCTTGAGAAGCCAGGCTAAAGTGGTGATCCTCACTGTGCTCACCCCTGGAGTCCATCTTGCCAGGGCCAAAACTGCCTCTGTCTCCACCACCTTGGCCCCCTTGGAAGCCCCCAAAAGCTATTCCTCAGCCCTGGTAGCTGCCCTGATCATAGCCTCCTCTGCCACAATCATCTCCATAGTAATTCCCCCCTCCCCTCCCATATGAGCCTCCTGGTCTCCCTCCAGGGCCTCCTCCGGGGCCATCTGACTTAGGGGCCTTATACTGGTTATATGCATTTCTCCAAGAGAAGTTCATGTTCTCACATGTAGGATTAGGACACTTTGTTGCTGTCCACCACCTCTACCACCTCCACCATGGCCTCCATAGCCCACGGGTCCTCCTAGCCCTCAGCCTCCATGATCATTTCTTTGAAGTCAGTTTGGTGGGTGGCAAATGAAACTTTTATAGGATTCCCAGAGAATTATTTACCATCAAAACAGCCAAGAGCTGCTTTAGCAGATGGTGGGTTATCAAATGAGACTGTTGCCTTACCCTCCGGCTTGCCAGTTTTCCTGTCTGTATACAAATCAATCATTGGCTGTCCAGTTTTCCTCTTTGTCTTAATAATTCTAGTCTGTTTGAAGTAATCAGCTAAAGACTCAATTGTAACATTCTTGCCCAGGCCTTGCACAAGGGTGTTATTGTTGTCTGAATTATCCTGTTCAGAATCATGACCCGATCCTTGAAGCCACCGCAGTCATTTCTGCCCATGCCATCACTTCTGCTTCCTCAGCCACCTCCAAGGCCTCTGGGTTCATAGCCACCACTGCTTCCGTTGTAACTGCTTCTACCATCCCTTTCACAGCTCCCATGGTTCTGCTGGCCTCCCCCATAGCCACCACCACTACCACTCATGGAGGACTGATCATGGGCATGGATGCCTCCACCACCCCTTCTATCACCTCCACTGCTGCTGTTGTACTGGTTCTGTTCTGAGGTGGGTTATAGGAGCTCTGTTGCTGTCTGCCATAGCCAGACTATTGGTCATAGCCTCACTCTAAGGTTATTCATAGCTGCTGCCCTGAGAACTGCCAAAGTAACTTCTTGAGGTGCTGCTAGGAGCTGACTACTAGCCAGGGTAGGACTGCTGCCCATAAGAAAACTGAGAACTTTGGCTGTTGCTGTATCCCTAGGAAGCTGACAGAGTGCTGTGTTTTGAGTCTGTCCATAAGAAGAATCAGAGCTACTCTGGCTATATCCTGAAGTGTCAGCTGACTGGCCATAACCATTGTAACTCTGTTTGGCCAGAGGGTTGATTGCTCTACTTGGAGTATCCCTGCCCAGGATAGGTAGGATAGGCCCCATAGCTTTGAGTTGTTTGTTGGGTATAGTAATTTGAAGCCATGCCACCAAGCAATAAGACTGCCCAGGCAACTGCAAAGGAACCTTTGAGAACTCACTAACATATCTTTCTTGGGGCCTGTGGTGATTTGAGTATGAATGCCATCCATAGACTCATCTTTTTAAAAGCTGGTCCCCAGTTGGCAGAACCTTGCTATGATGCTCATGAAATCTAACCCACTGGAACTATGAGTCCCAAATTAAATGCTCTTTTTATACATTGCCTTAGACATGGTATTTTGCCATGACAATAGAAAAATAATTAAGAGAGGACCAAATAATTATTTTGCAAGCCAATCAGATGCTATATTCTTTTCTGAAAAAAAAAGTTATTTTATGTGCCTTGGCATTTTTGCTTTCATATATGTCTGTATACCATGTGCATGCCCAGCACTGGATTAAGTCAGAAAAGGGCATCAGATGCCCTGGAACTAGAGACGAAGACAGCTGTAAGCTGTTATGAGGTGTTGAGAATGGAACTGGACCTCTGCAAGATCAATCAGTGCTCTTAACTACTGAACCATCTCTTCAGCCTTAGATGCTATATTCTTATATTTTACAAATTAATCCAACCATGCTGGGAATGCTTATTTTAAAAGGCAGAGAAAATTAAGATTTGTCTTTTAAAAAAAGTGATGTTTGATAGCTATATTTGGAAAACATAACGGAAACATTTGCAATAGCCATTTTCAAAATTCTGATTTCCAAATGAGAGCTTTCTCTCACAAAGCAAGAATTGCATTCAAGAAAACCTTGTCTTATTTTACAAAGGCAGATGTGTGCTTATTTATTTACATAACAAGTATCTGCTGACAGCCCACAGCTACTTCTTCACATAACAAGGACTAAAAGTTTGTCATTTTGTAAAAGACACCACACACAAATTTGGATAAATGTAGTAAGAAATCTGTCATAAAACACAACAAAATAAGGGAATGAAGAAAAGTCCAAAGACTCTCATGGTCACCAACCAGGTTGACAATGACAATAATTCCACAACGTTTATGTGTTCTGATAGAGTACTTCTGTCAAAACAAACATATCTCAGGCTGGCCTACACTCCCTATGGAGCTGTGCCTGGCTTAGAGCTGTTGATTTTCCTGCCTTCATCTCCCAAGTGCTTGGACTACAGGTATAATAGTTACCTTGACTGGCTATTTGTTTATTTTAGAAAATAAAATGAACACTATCAATTACACCCTGGAAGGCAGAGCCTTTGATATCTTGCTTATGATTAGGGCACAAATAAATTACATTTGTGGTACTTTGCTATAAGCTCATGCTAAAGTCGGAAGGAAGGAAGGAAGGAAGGAAGGAAGGAAGGAAGGAAGGAAGGAAGGAAGGAAGGAAGGAAGGAAGGAAGGAAGGAAGGAAGGAAGGAAGGAAGAAAGAAAGAAAGGAAAGAAAGAAAGGAAAGAAAGAAGGAAAGGAAGGGAGGGAGGGAGGGAGGGAGGGAGGGAGGGAGGGAGGAAGGAAGGAAGGAAGGAAGGAAGGAAGGAAGGAAGGAAGGAAGGAAGGAAGGAAGGAAGGAAGGAAGAAATCAAGAAAGAAAGAGGCCAGGTGTGGCAGAGTGCACTTGTAATCCTAGTGCTAAGGATAAGACAGGAAGATCACAGGAGTCTATCCAACCATGCTTCAAAAAAGGAAGGTAGAAAACACAGAAAGACACCTGATACTGACCTCTGGCCTTCACTGAATAGACAACACAATTCGCAAAGCCATTTAAATGATGTACCTATGCACCACAGAGATGGGTCAATGGTTAAGAGCACTTGCTGCTCTAACAGAGAACCAGTGTTCAGTTCCCAGCACCCACAGAGCTCTCACAACCACCTGTAATTCCAGTTGCAGAAGATCCAATGCCCTCTTCTGGCCTCTACAGGCACCAGGCAAACACAGATGCAGCCAAAATACCCATAAACATAAAGCAAAATAATTTTAAAAAATTAAAGTATATCTGAAAAAATTTCCATAGAGTAATTTTAAGATTTTTTTTTATATTTATTTAAAGAGCTGTGCCGCCTTGGGGAATAAAGGCCACTTCTAGCAGCTAAGAGCACTTACGACTCTTGCAGAGAACCCTGGGTTCATTCCCAGCATCTATACAATTGCTCACAATGGTCTATAACTCAAGTTCCAAGGGATCTAACCCCTATATCTGGCCTCCACAGGCACTGCATACACATGATGCACAAATATACATGTAGGAAAAACAATCATATGATGTGGGAATGTCTTTCTGTATGCTGTGCATATCAGTCTTTAAATAAAGGACTGTTTTGGCCATGGCAGGCACCAGAGAAGTAGTAGGTGGGGAATCAGAATAGTTAGGAGGAGGGCGGAGTCAGAGCAGATCAAGCCAGCCACCCAAAGGAGCAACAAGTGAGGAACACAGGTGAGCCACTGGCCACTCAGCAGACAGATTAATGGAAATGGGTTGAGCTAAGATGAAGGAGCTAGCTAGCAATGTGCCTGAGCCATAGGCCAAACAGCATGAAGCTAATATGAGTGTCTGAGTCATTTTGGGGAGCCTAAGCAGCGGTGGGCGGCTAAGGAGTCTGAGGTGGTGGGTTGGTGGGTCTGGACCTCTGGCCACAGGGCCAAGGAAACCTTATTGCAACAATCATACAATTAAATACAAATAAATCTCAAAAAAAACCTGTCTACTCAATAATTTGTCTTCCCAACACACCCTCATGAGCATTATTCTACTACTAGTTTAAAAACATTCCATAATGTTTGCCTTCTGAGTAGAAAGAAGATAAAATGTAGACTCTAAACAGTACTTTGTCCCCTGAGGAACTACTGACATTTAAAGGCTGCCTGAGAAGAGGGAGCCATTTTCTTCAGTGCTGTAGTCACTGGTAAGGTGCCCATGCTCCAGGAAACAACCTCCCACCCAAGCTCTTGCAATCAGCAGGAAACTAGTTAAATTTAGTAGGACACACACACTGAGCACACAGGTATGGGATGGGAAGGTGACTTGTTGATGAAAGGAACTAAGTATGAGGGAGATAAAAGAGGGTAGTAGATGTTGAATAATAGCAAAACACATTATATTTAAGTATAAAACTGTCAAGTAAATGAAAAAATATATAGAGATTACCCTGCATATTCCCACCCTGATACTGCTGTGCTACTATGCAGTACTTCTGTCCAGGTTGATCAAGAAAAGGGATCATACAAATTTCAACACAAAATAAGGCAACTTGAATGAAATGCTTACTTCATCGGGAGTAGCCACAAAATTGATGGCTGTGTAATAGCGATCATCTTCCTGGGACAGGCTAAAAGTGAACTGATAGTCAATGAGAAGGGTATCTATGGAAAGAAAGAATACATACTTAAAAAAATAATACAGGCAAATTATACACACCACACACATACAGTAAAAATTAAAAAAAAAACTGGTATAGAATAAAACAGCTCTCTGGAAGCACAGTTTGTTTTACGCATAAATTCAACAATTATGGAAGGATACTAATTATCCTCAGGATTTTTGAGACTGGGTTTTATGTTGCTTAAGCTGGCCTTGAATATTCCTAATTCTCCTGCTTCTGCTTACCAAGTGTGAGAATTACATGTGTGTGCTACTCTGGCCAATTAACATAGGTTTTTTCAAAACAAACAAACAAAAAATTTAAAAAAAAGCCCCAAACCCAAAACTAATCTCTTCAGTATCCTTTGAATTATCCAGCAAATCTTACTTACTAAGACCCTGTCTGAGGTTCTGGCTCAAATCTAATTCATCTACAAATATTAGCTGACTATCTATACATCTTGTATACTATCTATGCTTTACTTGTAATAATATAACAGAAACCAAGTCCTCGTGGGAAAAGGGTTAATTCAATTCAAAGTCTGAGACAAAGAATATAACCTTATTCTTTTAATATATAGAAAGGAAGGAAACAGTCATATACCAATGTGATACAGTTTCAAAGTATGCTTACTCACATAATTTTAAAGCCCATTGTACAAACCAACAACAAACTCAGCCTAGAAATGGGCAAAAGATTGTCACCCATGGTATACACCTTTAATCCCAGAAATTGGGGAGTGGGGACAAAGAGGTAGGTAGGAAATTGAGGCCTGGTCTAACAGGAAGATAAAAGCAGGCAAGGCTACATAATGAGACCCTTGAAGAGGTCCCCCCCCCCCAAATAAGATATAATAATGGCCAATAGGAATATAAAGACAATTCCATCAGGCATTAGTAAAATGCAAAAATCAAAACTACAATGAGCTACTTTTCATGTCCATTATTAATGTTCACTAATAAAAAGACAAAAACATAATATGCCCCCAAAATAAGTGAAAATTGAAAACTGGTGCCAAATAGAAATGTTTGTGCATTGCTTCTGGAAATGTAATGAACTGTATGTAAGGTGTTACAGAAAACAGTTATAGCAGTCTCTAAAACCCCCACCCAGTCCGACTGCTCTTGTGGTGTACGTTACTGACAATCACCAACAGAGAAAAACAACCCGAGGGACCACTGACAGAAGGCAAACAAGCAAACATGACAGGAATAATGCCATGTCAGCACAGTGTAAAAACAAGCCTTTGGCTTCTCTTTCCTATCTTTTTGTTCAAGGAATTGAATCCAGAGGCCTTGTGCGTGCTAGGGTAGCACTCAACTGCTCAGCTACATGTCCAGCCCTCAAGAAAGTAATTGTGAAGTATGTTCCATCAGGGACGAGGGTCAAAGGTACTATATCAAATATTAAGCAGGCACGAAAGACAGTCAGTATGGTTCCGTTCAGAAGCCACACCCAGGATATTCACAGAACAGAAAGCAGAAGGTGACTACTGGGACCTGGAAAGCAAGGGGCAAGGAAGTTCTGATAAGTTCAACTTCCAGGCTTCATTTTTGTATTATTATTATTAACTCTAGCCCAAGGTTGGCTTTGAACTTACTATGCTGCCAAGAGTGATCTCAAACTTCTGGTCTCTATGCCGCTCTCCGCTCAATTCTGGGTTTGTGTGCTACCATGTCCGAATTATGTGTTGCTGGAGACTGATCCTAGATCCAACTGAGCAATAGCTCATTGATAAATTCACTTTTAATTTTTTTTAAAATAACATACCAAGTAATGTACCATTTTCAATTTGTCTCCTGCTTCCAGATTTTAATCTTTAAGACGTTACCAGTTTCTCCAGTCACCATGATACTAAGGTTACTATCAATAACTATCTAAAATGGCAGTCACCATGATACTAAGGTTACTATCAATAACTATCTAAAATGGCAGTCACCATGATACTAAGGTTACTATCAATAACTATCTAAAATGGCAGTCACCATGATACTAAGGTTACTATCAATAACTATCTAAAATGGCAGTCACCATGATACTAAGGTTACTATCAATAACTATCTAAAATGGCTATTAAAACACTCCATCTTTTCAGTCCAGAAAGGCCAGTTTTTTTATTTCTCCCCAATATGGTTAACCAAGGAAGGTTTATTACAACAGATTGAATGCAAAAACAGATTATACTTGTTTCTATAGAAACAGAGAATAAACTTTTTGTGTGTACATATGTGTGCTGGCTAAAGATCACCCTGGGGTGTCATATACATTTGGCACCATTGCCTTGTTTTTTGAGACAGGTAAACCAGATGACCTGGTGATGAAATTCGAAGCACTTGCCACCACACTTGGTTTTTTCTATGAGCTATTTGTCTCATGCTTGCACAAGCTACCTCCCTAGCCCAGTGTCAACTTTTGATTACAGACATTTTAGGCCAGTATCTTACTGTGTGGTTTTAAATATATAATCTACCTATGACAATGTAATAATGCTGAGTATTTTTTGAAGTATTTGTTGATTTTTAAATTACTCTTCATTCCCATCTTTTAGTGAATCTTTGCCTTTTTTTTTTTTTTAATTTGTTTTACTTCATTGCTAGTTTTGGGGGTTTTTGTTTGTTTGTTTGTTTGTTTGTTTTGCTCTTAACTATAACTGTTTTCTTCTTCAGTTCTAAAAGTTCTCTCTATATCCTAGTCATAAGACTTTCATCAAGTGTAGAAACTGTAGGGAAGGTATGATGCTATACTACTTTAGTCCCAATACCTAGGAGGCAGAGGCAAGCAGATTTTGTGAGTTCAAGGCCAGCCATGTTACAAACTGAGCTCTAGACCAGCTAAGGCTATGTAGTGAGGCCTCTGTCTTAAACTTAAAAAGAGAGGCTGGGTGCAGTAGAGACAGCTCAATGGCTAAGAGCACTGGCCGCTCTTCCAGGACTCAGGCTCTTTTACGGGCACCCATATGGCAGCTCACACTGTTCAAAGCTCCAGATCTAGAGGATTTGACACCCTCTCCTGCTCTCCAAGGGCAACAGGCATGTACACATTACACAGACATACATATAATAACACGAATATTCATAAAATAACAAAAAATTTTGAAGAAAAAAATGTATTAATTGAGAAAATTTTCATACTATGTAGCCCAGACAGACTTCAAATTCATGATCTTCACACCTCAGTATCTCAAGTGCTGGGTTATGAGCATGTGCTCCTATACCCAGCTTATTTTTAATTTTTAAAAAAAATGTTTTGATTTGTGGTGTAGAAATTGAACACAGGACCTTGCTAGGAAAGCACTCTATTACTAAGCTACATTCGCAGACCTAATTGTTTTAATGTGATTTTTAAATTTTGCAAAGTACATATTAACATTTTTTTTTTTTTGATGAATCAGTTTTAGAATCACAGCTAAGAATTCTGTAGGACTAGTGGTTCCAGCTACTTGGGAAGCCAAGGTAGGAGATCACAACTTAAAAGCTACAGAAAAGCACTTTTCCTACCTAAGGTCAAGAACTCCCAACATACACACATGCTTTCTTATATAGTTTGTATTTACCATTATAATGCATATGTCAAACATGAATTCTTTTTTATCTTGTTCTATAATCTGGAACCTACTATGTGGATTCTCATACAAACAGAAAAATATATTTATGATAAACCTGGTTACCTTACCAGAATGACTTTTCACTTCAAGGTAATAATTTGGTGTTTTGTTTTACTTTACTTATTTGTTCCTAAAGATATGGTGGATACAACTCAGTTCCAGAGAGAATGGTGAAACTTCACCTGTATTTTAGAAACTCTTTCATCCTTCTCTGTCTGGAAGTGAGACATGATAGACTACGCGAGGTAATGGCAAATGAGGTAAGCTTTTGAGGGAACTAAAGAAAGCCAGGAAAGCATATCCCTGCTGTGATGGACAGACTAACAGAAACTATGACCACAATTAAAATAGTGTTCACCAAGTCAAGCACATGTCTATAGTATTTGCTATATCCTTCAAACATTTTACTCTTGAACCATGTTAAAGAAAGCAACATAGTTTTGCTCAACTACTCCGTTTTTAGAAACAAGGATTATAAAAACTTACAATAACATGTTCCTTTGAGAGGGTTTCCCTGGTATCGATTTTCTACCTCACATCTAGGGGGAAAGAAAGAATTTATTTTCTTTTGATATTTAAATTACAGAATCTATATTCATGTTTAAACCAAAGCAGATTCTTCTATATAAACTATAACATAATAAGGTTAGTTTCCTGCTAACTACTCAACAGTTTACACCAGCAATAGTCTAAAAGCAATAGATAAACACTTGCTCAAGGATGTGAGGCAAGTCCAGATGTAATAATGCTAGATCCTACTTAGAAAAAAACCCATATTTTCACTTTTGTGTGGATTGTATATCCTTGTAAAAGTGCAGTTGAAACATTTTTCAAACATTTGTTTCTCACTTTTACTCTGTCCTTCCATGTAAACTAATCGTATTCCTTTATTTATTTATTTGTTTATTTGTTTGTTTTTAGATATGGTCTCATTATGTAGCCCTTGCTGGCCTGGAACTCAATATAGAGCCTCTAATGCTCTGAAACCATAAGCCAAATTAAATGCTTTCTTTTATATTGGTCATGGTGTTTTATCAGAGCAATAAACAGTAATTAGGCAACCTGTCTCAAGCAAAATGGCAATCTTCCCAACTAATCTACTTAAAGACCCTGGGAATCCAGGGCAACAAGAGGCAAGCAGGTGTGCTCAGGCTTGAGGCAGCTCCAGGCCCCTGGCCCTCAATGGTGATACGTAGTGTGGTACTCACAGCTGGCACTCATCCCCCTTGACACCCTTGGTGGTGCAGAAGCACTTGCCGGTGTTGGTGTTGCACAGTGATGCATGCCCGTTGCACTTGCATGCTGGGAGAAGGAATGAAAGAACACAGGTCACAACTGGTTTGACAGTTTATTACCACAGACTTAAGACAAATAACTTTGCCTGATGCAGGTCTATAAAAAGGCACACTAAAGCAAGAGAAATCACTGAGTAAGATTATTATTTTTCAGCTAATCATTTATTTCTAGTAATGTAAAGATGGCATTAAAGGAAGCAACATTCAAGGCAGGAAGAAAGACAAAGATATTTTCTGCTGCCACCTGAAGTAATTGTTATGTCCATCTCTGTGACAGACTCTTCCAGCATTATGGGGGAGTTTTTTTGTTGTTGTTGTTGAATAAATATTTTAGGAGCATTTGCAGGGGGTCCTTGCCCTGTGGTGATGACATGGGTGGTCACCGCCCTATGCCTCATCTGGGGGATCTGCTCTATTACAGTCACATTTTGAATCAAAAATAAGATCACTGAAAGAAACCTTTCAAACAGAATAGAGCAGAGATCATCAGACATCACCTGAATCTCAAATAAGACTTAACTTTGCCTTAGAGATGTCCAAACCCCTCACATCTCTGTGATCTGCAAGCTTTACTTATTTCCTGGACTCCTGCTAGGTGTCCCTCAGAAACCACTGTGATCATGATCATGCTTAAGGTTTCTCAGTACTTCTTTGAGGGTCCAGACTCAAAAGCTAAAAAAAAATTCTCTACATAAGAAGCCTATGCACACAGTGCATACATCTTTCTTTCTAAGGGGCTGATCTTTCCCTCAACCCTGATACAATAAAAGGTTTTGTTGTTTTTTTTGTTTTGTTTTTTTTGTTTGTTTGTTTGTTTTGTTTTGTTTTTTTTAAAGGCAGAGTCTTACGTAGCCCAGGATGGCCTCAAACTCACCAGTAGAGGATGGTCTTGAACTTTTGATCCTTCTGTCTCCACCTCCCAAGTGATGGGTTTATCAGGGTATGACACCTGGTAAGTTTATGCAGTGCTAGGGATTGAACCCTGAGCTGTATGCATGCTAGACAAAGGCTTTACTAAGTCTTAGCTCTAGCCCTTAAAATATCCGCTTTACATCAAAGACCTAGCTTTAGCTGATTTGAGATCCCTGGAAGACAAGGAGCTGCACCATCCCTGATAGTTTGTTCGTAAGGCGTAGTATTGGATACTTTACAACTTGAGCAAGGAGTTTACTGAAGAGTAGTGGGAAATGATACCAAACAGGTAATAATCACATTTTTTTATGTGTTGTCAATGTATCAAACACTGCTCTGCCTTAATCTTCATAGCCATACAATAGAGAGGTTAGAGAGATCCATCTAGACTGCCTTCTCAATCCTGGCTGGCTTGGGATCAGTTCTGAAGGGTCAAAGTAAAGAATCTAGAAGTGGGTTCTGAGGAGCAGATACAGATTTCTTTCCTGGGGGTGAGGTGGCATTGACAGGCACATGCATAAGTGTTTTGTGTATACAAATGCCAGAGGTTGATATGAGCTATTCTCCCCTCCTTCCCTACTTTGAGACAAGTTCTCATGTAGCCTGGGCTGGCCTTGAATTCATTACATAACTAAAGATGACCTTAAACTTCTGAGCCTCCTGCCTCCACATCTTGAGTGCTGGGTTCCAGGCATTTCCCCCGCTAAATGGTGGCTGCATTTTCATGGTACCCATTTCATCTAGTGCTGAGAATCAAATGCAGGTCTTCCTGCATGCTAGGCAAACACTATACTAGCTGAGAATTCCTTTCTTAATTAGAGCTTAAAGGGTCTTTCAATTATAGGATTTATAGTATTTTTCAATTGGAAACTGGAGCAAATAAAAATGAGCTCAGAAGTGTGACTTACTGATAAAAAACATTAACTTATGTTCTAACAAGAAAGTATTCTATGGCTTTCAGACTTCATACTTGAATGGGATAATGTGGAACTATTCAAATCTTAAAATGACCTGAGAAGTACTAAGGAGAGCCTTTGTGAGGCTGGGCATTTAGGAGGTGTAGACAGGAGGATAAGGAATTCAAGCTCATCTTTAACCTCCGCCCAAGATACTACCTAAAACCAACCAAAACCAAACCTAGGCCACTGAAAGACTTTATTTGGGATCCTCAAGAAGTCAGTTGCCATCCCTCCACAGACTGGCACAGCCAGCTGTTGCACAGTCTCTGACAGATATGTAGTTCAGACTGGGGCTCCCCTGGCTGCCACAGGGTTTTGAATGTAGCATCACTCCAATCTCTGTCTAAAACTTCCAGCAGAAGATTTCTTTGGATGCCTCTGTGGTGCCTCATTATGGAAAAGAGAAACTGAAGATACTGTCTTCTTCATTCTGACTCAGTGCCCAGGATTTCTCACTCCTAGCTTCTTCCTCTCTCTCCCGACAATGCTGCTGACCTGGCTCCTCCATGGTGAGATATCCACTCACTCCAGTACTGCTGTGCTTCCAAGGGGAGAAAGATGGAAGAGAGGCAGCTGATGTCTTCTCTGATGTTAGCCCCTTGTTTACACCTCTGCTGAATGTACATAAAGGCTTAACTCCTTCACTGCTGGCTTGTTGCCTTAACCAGCTGCTCCCAAACCTACAAGATCAGCTTTTTTTCTCTTCCAGATCAGTTAAACTCTTAACAATGTTACCTACTACAAAAGACAGTATCCAAAACCAAGAGGACTGTCAAATGCAAGTACTGTACTGTTCCACCTGAATTGTGACCAACAAAGTTGACCAGCATGACTTACGCTGACATTTGCCTCCATTAGTCGGATCACCATAGAAACCAGCTATGCAGGTCTCACAGTGCTTGCCGGTGGTCAGGTTCTCACACTTCTCACAGACACTCTGGTTAACACATTTGCTGTGTCCATTGCACTGGCAAGCTGAAAGGCAAAAACATTTAAGGCTTCTGTCTCTCCCACAGGAGGGCTGAGTGATTAAATTTCTCAGATTTATTTGCATATACTCTAAATGTTAGTCATCGAAGTTAGTGGGGCATGGTTGTCTGTGCCTATAGTTCCCACTTCTAGGAAGGAAAAAGCAGGCAGCACCTGATGTGGCAATGTCTTTCTGTATGCTGTGTATATCAGTCTTCAAATAAAGAGCTGTTTTGGCCATGGCAGGCACCAGAGAAGAAGTAGGTGGGGAATCAGACTAGGTAGGAAAAGAAGGTGCAGAGTCAGAGCAGGTCAAGCCAGCCACCCAAAGGAGCAACAAGTGAGGAACACAGGTGAGCCACTGGCCACTCAGCAGACAGATTAATGGAAATGGGTTGAGTTAAGATGAAGGAGCTAGCTAACAACGTGCCTGAGCTGTAGGCCAAACAGCATGAACTTAACATAAGCGTCTGGGTCATTTTGAGGGGAGCCTAAGCAGCTAAGAGGTTTGGGGCAGCAGGTCTGTGGGTCTGGACCTCTGGCTAGCCGGGCCCGGAAACCTTATTGTAACAAGTATCCCCATTCTGTGGACCTATCTGGCTAAAGCCTGGAGGGCTGAGGTCAGCCTGGGTAACAAAGTGAGATTCCCATCTTAAAAAAAAAAAAATTAAAAAGAAAAGGAAGGAAGGAAGGCAGGCAGGCAGGCAGGCAGGCAGGAAGGAAGGAAGGAAGGAAGGAAGGAAGGAAGGAAGGAAGGAAGGAAGGAAGGAAGGAAGGAAGGAAGAGCTGGGTGTAGAATTCAAGTCTATCCTTTGCTACATAGCAACTTTAAAGCCAGTCTTAAAAAATACAAATAAAATAAAACAAGGTCAACTAAAAACTAGACTAAGAAAATAAAAGCAGACTAAACATATTTCAAAGCAAAGTTAAAGACTACAGCAAAATAAAAATAATTCTGGGGACTGGAGAGATGGCTCAATGGTTAAGAATACTGGCTACTCTTTGAGAGGACCCAGGATCAATTCCAAGCACCCACATGACAGCTCACAGCTGTCTGTAACTCTAGTTCCAGGGCATCTGATTATTGCATACATGTATGCAGGCAAAATACCAATATACACAAAATAAAAATAAATAATTAAAAAAATTTGTTATTCATTATAAAAAAAAACTCATGCTTAGACAGTGTACTTAAAAAATAAAGGAAAGGAGGGGGGCAGTAAAATATAATCCCACTTCCTAGAAAATATGGTTCATATTTGGTATCTTTCCTCTCATGATTCTAGAAAGTATTTTTCTTTTTTTCTTCTCCTTTTTAAAAAATTAGTAATAGTAAACGACTTTAGCATTCTAATTTCTCAATAGATAAGTCATCTGGACAAAAAATAAATATGCATCGAAACCTCAGAATTAAATGATTCTTACATAAAATGGATCTAACAGATATCCACAGGGTATTCCGCCTAAACATCAAAGAATATACATTCTACTCAGCAGCACATGGAAGTTCACACCAGGACACAAAGCAAACCTTAGCAAATACAAAAAATAAATAAATCTATGTGTCCCATTTGTCCATTACATAATAAAACTTAAAATTAACAGTGAACAAAATGCTACTAAGTGTATAAACTCAAGGAGACCAACAATACATTACAGAATGATGAAAACGTCAGAAGAAATTTAAATTTTCCTGAAACTAAACTGAAATGTAAACAAAATAGGACAAATCCCCTAGAACACATCAGAAGTAGTTTTAAGAGGGAAGTGAGCCCTAAGGGCCTCATAAAGAAACGCAAAAAAGTCCAAATAAATGACTGAATGATGGAGAAATTTTGGAAAAACAAGAACTAAACCCAACTCAAACTCAGTAGATGATAAGAAATTATAAAAATCAAAGAAGAAATCAATAAAATGAGAACAAAACAAAGAACAGCACAAAGAAGCAATGAGTCTCAGAGCCGCAGAGCTGGCTCTTTAAGAAGGTGAGAAGGGTGAGAGACCCTTGGCCCAGCTAACCAAGGAGAGACGACAGGTCATGAACGAACAGGGAGACATTATATACAAAGGTAAAGAAGACACTTATACAGAATGTTATAAAGAAATACTTTAAAACACATATTCCATTAATTTGGAAATCTAAAAATAAAAAAAAATGGAAGAATTTATTGATTTATCCAAACTTCTAAGGTTAAATCACGTGGCGATTAGCAACCTGAACAGACCATAGCAGACAAGGAGATTGAAACAGTAATAAAAAGCCTTCCAACTAAAGAGAGTCCAGAATCAGATAGATTCACAGCAGAATTATACCAGATTTTCAAAGAACAACAAAAATAATTCTTAAATGACTCCAATCGCCAAACTGGGTAAAGACAAAAAAGTAACCCAATTATAAACCAGTATCCCTGACAAACAGATATAAAAGTTCCCTGTAAAATACTAGCATACACAATTCAAGCACATATCCAGAAAATCATCCATTACAAGCAAGTGATTTATTCAAGACCTTCAGGTAGCTCAACATACCCAAGTCAGTAGACAGAATAAATCACATAAGATAATAAAATTACATGATCATCTCATGCAGAAAAGGGCTTAGAAAAAAATCCAGCATGCTTTCATGATAAAAGTCTTAGAACAGGACTGGGTGGAACACACCTCAACATAATAAAGGCTGTATATGATAAACCCAGCCAACATTATCTTTAATGGAAAAAACTCAAAGTAGTCCCATGAAGATAAAAAATAAGACAAGGCTCTTCACAATCCCCACTGCTTTTCAACTTAGTGTTGAGAGCACTAGACGGAACAATAAGGCAGGAGAAAGAAACTAAAGGGACATAAATAGAAAACAGACGTCAAATTACCCTAATTACATAAGACATAATATTATACACAAGAAATCTCCAAAAGTCCATCATTAAACTTCTAGAAATAATCAACAATAAAGTGTCAAGGTACAAAATCAACTTTCAAAAATCAGTAGCTCTGGAGCTGGAAAGATGGCTCAGCAGGTAAAAAGACTGGCTGTTCTCACAGGGGACCTGGGTTCAATCCCCAGCACAAGGTAGCTCACGACTATCTGAAAATCTAGTCCCAAGGGATACGATGCCATCTTCTGGCCTCAGAGAGCACTGCATGTACATGGTGCATAGACAAGTTCCAACAAATATTCATACACATAAATTTAAAAAAATAATAATAAACTAAAAAAAAGACACCAAGAAAGAGATCATGGACACATTCCCATTTAAAATACCAAAGACAATACAATATCTAGGAATAAACCTAGGCAAGGAGGTGAAGGACTCCTACAAAGAAAACTCAAAGTCTCTAAGACAGGGATCAAGAGGGGCCCTAGAAAATGGAGTTATCCCGTGTTCATGGGCCATTAGAATTAGTATTGTGAAAATGACCATCCTACCAAAAGCAATTTACAAATCCAATACAATCCCAATGAAAATACTGACAACATTCTTCACAGGAATAGGAAAAAAAAATCCTAAAATTCATATGGAACCAGAAAAGACGCTTGAAAGCAAAGGCAATGCTGAGCAAAAGGAATAAAACTGAAGGGATTGCCATGACAGACTTCAAGGTCTACCACTGAACTACACAGTAATAACAATAATTTGGTACAGGTACAAAACAGACACACAGACCAATAGAATAAAACAGAAGAGCCAAACATAAATGCTCAGAGCTATAGCCATCTGATATTTCACAAAAAGGCAAAAACATCCACTGTAGGAAAGAGCATCTTCAACAAATGATGCTGGGCAAACTGGATGTCCATATGCAGAAGAGTGAAGCTAGATCTGTGTCCATACCTTTCATAAACACATGAGACTTCTAGAAGAAAACATGGACCATACCCTACATGATAGATGTGTAGAAAGGGGTTTCTAGTGAGGACTCCATGTGCCCAGGAGCTGAGGCAGCTAAGGGAAAGTCAATCAACTGAAGAAGAAACCTACAGAGTGGGGAGAATTTCTGCAATTCTGATCAATATCTGGAACATAGAAAGAACTCAAAATCAGAGTCAGGAAAACAAATGACCCAATTTAAAAGCAGGCTAGGAATCTGTGCTGGCTTATTCTTTATAAACAGGTAGGGAGAGAGCTGAACTAGGATGCACAGGCATCTTACCTGGGCAGTGAATGAAAGACCAGTTGTATCTGCTGTCCTCTAGACACATGCTGGAGTTCAGAAGAGGTTGTGGATACACAGTTCCTGCAGAGGCCTGCGAAGGCATCCTCACAGGTCCTTTATAGCTGCCCTCCATGCATTTCCCTTTCCCAGTATTGCTAGGATCAGTACACCAGCCACAGCCTGGCTGCTCCAAACAATGGCTGCAGGTACAGTAGCCAGAACAATTTTCAGCTATTAAAAAAAAATTAAATTTGTAATTCACTATCACAAGTAGATTTGAATTCACTGTTGTTACTTTTTGACAGATGATTTACTTCCTTGATTAATATTAATACTAGTACCTTATAGTGACTACTGAAATGAAATAATTTAAAGAGCCCAATATTTTACACAACATATAACAGACTTTTCCCACCTTCCAATACAAGGATATTGGAAGTAGAAGGGACCTGTGAGGTCCTCTACTGAACAGCACTTTATAAGCAGGCAGATTCAGATGTGTGGACATTATAGAGACTGAACTATAATATGATCCTGAACAAGAAAAGTTATTCTGTACCCTGTGACCTATACTAGATTTATCTGTTTTATTGCATGGATCATTGTACCCATTTCTATACACACATTTCAATCTGGAAGGATCAGCCTAACCATCTTCTGAATAGATTTAAGCAAAGGTCAAGTCCAACCTGCCTGTAAATGTTCAAAGGCTTTTCACTTACGTGGGCAGCTGCTCATTGTATACCATTCCATACATTGGCCAAAAGGAAAGGAGGCCACATAGGCATTGGAGTCTACACACTGCTTCATGTTGCTGCACCACATGCACTCAGAACTGCTGCTAGTGCACTCGCTACATGCTGTCCGCAGGGCACATGGTGTCCGGCACTGCTTGGCACTGTGGTTTGCTGGTAATTAAGCACAAAAGGGACACTGGTCAGCTAAGATGGAGGATTTCTTAATTATGAAATCAGTTAAGCTCTAAACTACAAGGAGGAAAACTCAGGAAACTTGGAGTCATAGGTTCTGTTTATTCAAGTGTACTTAAGTATTTAGGAGATGTCTTTTAAAAAGGCACTAAATTCAAAGGTAGGGAAACAAAAAAATCATGGAAGACAGAGCACTCAAGAGGAACCCCAGGGATCTGAGAACCAACCTGAGTTTGTTAAAGTCAACATTTAAAAGCTTGAGGGATAACAGCATTAAATTCACCAAACCATTTAGCATTCTAAGAAATTTAGAAATCCAGAGGCTGGAGAGGTGGTTAGATGGTTAAGAGCATGGATTGCTTTTCCAGAGCACCAATTTCATCTCCTAGCACTCATGTCAGCTGCCTCAGAAGAGCTGAACTCCAGCTCCAAGGGCGCCCCTACTTACTCATCCCTCTCTTTTATATACACACACACACACACACACACACACACACACACACACACACACACACACACACACACACACACACACACACTGATAATAAAATAAACAGTATTTTTCGAAACCTTCTCCTAAGACAGCCCCCATGCTGTGAATCTCCTCTACACCTCAGCATTACTCAGGCAAAGTACAATATTTTCCTGAAACAGGACCTGCTGGGAATGGAATCCAGCCTCCCAAGATAACCAGCACTTGCCTCTCTGTTTCTGAGTTTTTACTGGTGTGTGACTGCCCTGGGCCTGGCAGCCTTGGCTGGCTCTTTGGGTGTCTTTTGCAATGCCCCTCCCCACAACAGTTTTCTGAGTCCTGCCTGACTTATTCCTTTTCTAAAGGGTGTTTTGGTTTCTGGGTTGTTCTTTCTTCCATAGCCTTTCTCTCCCAACCCCAAGGAAATTACCTTTCAGAAGATTCTCATGTGGTCAACAAAGCAGTATAGCTTGAAATTAGATTGGGTTCTTTCAGTAATTTTATTTTTGATTTTGAGTATGACTCAAATCAGTCAGAGGCAAAGACTGTCTTTTTGCCCTGGAATTTGGTTCTGTTTGAGATAAATATGCCTAAATTGGCCTTCTCTAAGTGCAGTCTTGAGTATTTTATACATCTCAGTATTCAATCAACTATACCTCCTATGCTTTCCTAGCAAAGCTCTTGGGAATACTGTCTTCATCCATATCCTTACCAGGCCTTTCACAAACACTGCCATTGAGTGGGTTGATGCAGGTTGCAGCCTTCAATCCCCGAGTACTAGGCTCTGACAAGATCCCACAGAAGCCAGCATCACTGGGCTCAGATGGCATCCACTGCAGCAAACTATTTGTAAATGGAGACATATCCTCCCAGCACCAGTAAGACACATTGATCTTCCGAAGACCAACCCATGGAGTCAGAGTGAGCTTGGACTACAGGAAAAAGAAATACAGTTATGAATACAACCAGTGGTGTCTTTACCAAAAAGGTTTGGACATACAAACCACTAGTTTAGGTATACCCCACAGATACATGGAAAGCTCCTTATTCCCCAAACTTAAGCAAGGTAGCTTACAATAAGTGATTATTTCAATATGTCATTTCGCAAAGTATAACAATGCCTCAAAGAAAATAACACAGCAAGATTTCCAGAGATCAGTACTAAAGCAATAATCAAGCTTCAAACTACTTACGTTCTATGACAAGCGCTAACGAAGAAGCAGGGAAGCATTTCCATTTTAAGTAAGCCCCTAACCCCAGCTTGAAAGAGGCCTGAGTTCTGGTGAGTACAAAGTACAAAACAGGTGATAGCCTAGGGCCATCTGATAGCCACTAATTAACCAAGGAATGTCCCAACACAGGAGATGGCCTAGGGCCATCTGATAGCCAAGGAAGGTCCAGCACAGGAGATAGTCTGTAGAAAACCAGTTTGGTTTGACCTGAAAGCTAACAGAGGAATTCTGGAAAATCTCTAAAAAATGAGCTAATCAGAATTGTATCTGTACTGAGACCTCTAACTGATGTGTAACCTTGGGGTTTTTGTCTTTAAAACCCAGCTTAAAGAGGGGTCGATACCTCCTCCGGATGGTGTGTTAGTGAAAGGGTCCCTGGCAAGGCTTGTACTTCTCAATAAAGCTTGCTTTTGCTTTTCAGAGTTCACGTCTCTGGTGGTTTCTTTGGGGGTCTTGCGACCAGGGCACAACATTATAAGAAACGATTACCCACAAATATATTCACAAATGGTTCATAAATAAAGTCACCTTACTAACACTTATAAAAATATGGTTGTGTGCCTAACCACAGATCATTATTACTTGAGCCTTTCTGGCCAGTTTGGATGATTTAAAATTTATACCTTTTGCCACAGGGCACAGCCTGACACATATTTTTTTTTTCCACTTTTCCTGCTGTGCAACTGACAAAACTCAGGCCCATCTGTGCTGTTCAAGGCAATAGATAAGGTAAATTCATGGTCTACTGTGTATTAGTGTATTATCACATTTTATCTATTTATCTAACTCCACACTACTTTTTATTTTTTAAAAAAGTCATGAACCTGTAGAATAGTTTCTGTAAGGATTCCTGGCAAGTAGCAACTATGTGGTAAATATGCTAGTCTGATAACTCAACATGGCACCGGGTGAGATATAAGAATCCCTGGCACATAGCAGCCACATGGTAAACCCAACATGGCAGGGCAGCACAGTGGAAGAGGAGGGCACGCCCCTAGGCGTGGCTCTGTAAATCTGTGCCCTCTGTTCTCTTATAAGGAGATACCAAGTGAAAGAGGCTCTCTTTTCTCTTCTGCTTCTCTGACCCTGTACTTGCCTGGCAACTTTCCTGAATAAACTCTAGTGTGGCAGCTGATAGTGTGTATCTGTTCTCAAGGGCGAAACCAAGCTTCTGCCTCCTCTGCTTTTGTTGCAAGGGGTAAGACTCAGTGTCTTCTAGGCATGCACTCTCCCACTGAGCTCCTATCCTAGACAGCCCTGAAATTTCTCTCATTTCAACTTTGTTTTGTTTTGTTTTTTGAGATAAAGTGTCTCTATGTAGTCCTGGTTGGCCTTGAACGAAGAGATTTGCCCGTCTCTGATTCCTGAGAGCTGGAACTAAAGGCATGATTATGCCTGGCTCCTTGTTGTTGCAACTTCAAAACAAAACAATAATTAACCTTTATAGGAGCTGGAGAGACAGCTCAACAGATAATACTGTTCTTCCAGAGGACCAGAGTTTGGATACGAGCACCCACATCCGGCAGCTTACAACTGTACCTCTAGTTCTAAGGGCTCCAACACCCTTTCCCAGCCTCTGTGGGCAGCCCTCCTCCCCCAGACACCTGTCCTCCTTATGATCCACATGGTTTGTTTACCTCACTTCTCGTTGTCTCATTATCTCCACTATTCTGTCCCATCTCTCTAGCCCTGGCCATGTCTATTCTGCTGCTTTTTCTGTCTGCTCTGGACTCTTCCAAGTGCCTTTGGATATTTTCTCTCTCTTATTCACAATAAAAACCTCCCCGCTAACGGAGTGGTCATGTCAGCAGTTCTTTACTGCACCCTCTCTCACTGCATATACCTTGTGCCAAACACCTGGGAGAAGTACAAATAGACTCTTTCAAAAGGGCCAAACCAAGGTGCTGCTTTGACTTTCCTAAGGTATGGATTATGTGTTTCTGCTGGCTTCTAGAGTCCACCTCTCAGCTGTGTCGCCTCCACCTGCTCTAATCAATCATCCCTCTTTGTCTACTCTGAGCTGACTGCTCAGTCTATGCCTCCCTCAGCTCCTGGAGCCTACTTCTGCTGCAAAAGTACTGCCAGTGTGTCAGAAACAAAATGTATGCTAGGGATGCAATAAAGAAATGGTAGATATATCCATCCCTTTATTAGGGTGAGGTTTTTACTGTGAATAAGAGAGAGAAAATATCCAGAGCATCTGGAAGAGTCTAGAGCAGAGAGAGAGAGAAAAGGAGTGGACAGGACCAGAGATAAAGAGAGAATGTGTGAGGTGGAGCATCATATACATTATTGAGATGTGTAACAGGTACTTGTGAGACTGAGGGAGCCTAAAGGCCAGTATGTGCCTTCATATGCTGATAGGCACCCCAGGAAGCCATATGATTCTTCTGCCAGTGATAACAGATGAGAACCAGTTTCACAAGTTTCTGAAGAAAACTAGCTTTTATCTAACTGCCAGAAATCCTTCTATATAGCCCAGCTTGAGCTTGTTTCTGGATATATGGACTTCCTGAGACTTAACAGCTAGGACCCATACCATACTTCCACATGTCATGAGAAGGTGGTGCCAAGTGAGAAATGCTGTGTTGCACTTTGTTTTCTCCAGGTGAGACAAAAACAAACACCCCACACCTCTCTACCACAGCCAGCACAGATGGAGATGTGAAATGACTGTGGCATCATAATTCTTGGACTTTGCACAAAAAATGCCAAATGGGATCATGTAATTACTACAAGCCATTCAAAAACTTGGCTAGACAGTAAGAGAACTTGGACCTTTCTGAGTTCAGAAGCCTTACAAAAAAAGTGTCTTATTCTGGGCTAGCCAGATTTTACACTTCTTGTTAGAGATCACATTCCATGCGACAATAATACCTTAAGAGAAGCAAATGGTTAATAATACCTAACCAACTAGCTTTGTCCTCTCCCTTCTCCCAAGTAGAATTTAGATATAAAACTGGTATGAAATAATCTGATGTCACCAGATGTGGTGGTCTGACTAGGTATGGCCCCCATAGACACTTGGCTTATATAGGGAGTGGCACTATTAGGAGGCATGGCTTTGTTAAAGTAGGTGTGGTCTTGCTGGAGGAAGTGTGCCACTGTGGAGGTGGGCTCTAAGTTCTCATATGCTCAGCCTATGCCCAGTGTTAGACACAGTTCACTTCCTGTTGCCTGCAGATCAAAATGTAGAACTCTCAGCTCCTTCTCCAGCACCACATCTGCCCATACACTCCCTGCCTTGCTTCCTACCATGATAATGAACTGAACCTCTGAAACTGTAAACCAGTCCCAATTAAATGCTTGCCTTTATAAGAGTTGCCATGGTCATGGGGTCTTCACAGCAATAGAAACCCTAACTGAGACACCAAAAAATGTGCACAAAGTATTATTCATTCCATATATTTGTATCTTATAACTTACTTAATAAATATGACTAGTAAAGTATTCAAAATACTGAACTCTTTAAGACAAGAAGAAAGGCATTAAAACAAGAGACTCTGAAGAACAAGTCCACAGTCTATTATTAATCATTCACTGGAATTCTTTCTCTTATCAGATACATGATATGCAACTGTGGCCCTCTACACAAAAGCTGCTGTTGTGCCCTCAAAAGAAAGGTGAGTACTAGAAACCAAAGTTCTGAAAATATTAACTCACCATGCTCTGAGATGACTGCATTAATCGAAGATGCTTAAGGACAAATTCCACCTTCTTCTGGGATGTAAGGGAAGCCAAAAAGGCATTGTGATTCCTACAGGACAACTTAGCATTATCATAATTTTCCTTAGCAGTAGTGATTTTCAGACATGAGTTTCCAACCAGATGCCAGCCAATGCCACAGATATTTTCTTTTATAAAGGGGGAAAGAAAAAAAGTTTTAGAAATTATATAGGAGTAATATATTACTAGTTCAGTTACTGAACATCTAATTTATTCTTCTGATTTAAATTCCAGGTGCTCTTTTTAAAGGGCATAGTAAGTGTCAGACACATTATTAACTTTCAAATACAGAAAAAAGTTTTTAAATATATTTATTTATTTTTACAATTATGTGTATATGTCTGACTTGAGTGTGGGTTTTTACATGTGACTACAGTGCCCATAGAGGCCATAAGAGGGCATCAGATCAAAGCTGAAGTTACAAGTGGTTGTTATTGGCCCAGCATGGACATTGGGGACCAACTTTTGTCGTCTGGAAGAACAGTATGCACTCTTAACTGCTGAGTCTTCTGTGCAGCCCCAGAATAAAAGACCCTTTTAAAAGGTTCACCAGTCATATTTCCTGGCTCTCAGGAAGTATACTGTGGGTCAACACTTCCCCATCTTGAAGGCAAAATCTTTGGTGCCATGGTTAGAGAGATTGGTGCAACTCTTTTTGAAGGAAAATGAAAAAGACTAAAATCTTGAATAAAGAACGTACAAATAAATATGTATATGGAAGGATGGGGTAGAAAACTGCAAATGAGGGCTTAGGAGACAGTTCAGTGGGTAAAACACTTTACCTGTGCCAAACCTAAGGACCCAGTTCAGATCCCCAGGACCCACATAAGAAGCCAGGCATGGCTTTCCTCTCAGCTGAGGACTAGATGTCAGAGGATGCCTGAGGCTTTCGAGTCAACTAGTCTAAATAATCAGTGAGCTCCACATTCAGTGAAGAACCTGTCTCTAAACAACTGAATGTGGATAGTGATAGAGAAATACAGCACAAGTCAGCCTCTGGCCTCCAATGCTCACATTTGTGTACACTCGTCTGCACGAAAATGTACATATACATGAAAAAGTAAACTGAAAATGGAAATAAATTGGGAAATGGGTAAACTTAAGTCTCCAAATGCTACCTGTTCTCATATCATGAAATAGAAGGTATAAGCAAGTGCACAGGCATACCAAAAATGAAGAGGAGATTGGCTTAGGAAAAACCTCAAAGTAATATGGCACATAAAGGAAGTGTGCAATCTCCTCCTGTGAAATTGTGCAGAACTCATATACAGTGGTGCACGGAAGCACGGTTGCTTCTGGACACTAGCATGAATGTGAACAAGCAAAAGATTTCCTCAGAACCAGAGCACATTGTCGGAAACACCAACAATGGTCCTTAACTGGAACAGCTACTGAGATCAAGGAGAGACCTATGGGAAAGCTATCCCCGAAGAGCAGGTAAACTTGCTCCTTGGAATATGAGATGAGCAGTGAGTCAGAATCACAGGCTCTCAAGGCCTGTAACAGAGTATGCCTGGGTGCTCTATTAGGCACTGTAGTGTGAGAGAAACAAAAAGGACCAAAAGCCCACAGTGTCTGAGTGAGAATGACCCTCAGGTTCCTATGTGTGAGTGCACTCACCAGGGACAGGCATTATTAGAAAAGGATGGGGTACAGGCTTGTTGGAGTAGCTGTGGGCTTACCAGAGGAAGTGTGTCTCTGGTGGTAGACTTTGAATTTTCAAAAGCCCACGCCAGGTCTCATCTCTATCATTTTCCTTCTGCCTCTCTCTGCTTACAGATGAGTCATCATCCCAACACCCGCCTGTGCTGCCATACTCCCACCACGATAATAGCCTCTGCAACTATAAGCCCCAATTAAATATTTCCTTTCATAAGAGTTGCCTTGGAAATGGTGTCTCTTCACAGCAATACAACGCGGACTGAAATAAAGTCCATTCGGCAAACTAAATAAATTTCTTTCAAAGAGTCCAGATCAATTGCCCTATTCAAGCCTCAAATGTTGGAAAGAAATAGAAGCCCCTTTCTAGGATATCCTGATTGAGCAAATATATCGTAGAGACTTAGTCGTGGCCAGCTAGCTGGTCTTAGGACCTAAAACCATCACTCTGAAATTCCACTAAAATAGTGAGGAATGAAGGTCACATCGGGAGATGAGGCTGAAACCTCTCCCCACTGAACTGTCAGGAAGTGCTTCCTGCAGGGCCCTGCCTGCTGCTGGGCTACAGAGCTCTAGTACTGGGTTACTGCAGCAGGAAGAGGGACAGTGGGGCGTGGCTTGTGATGGGACCTCAGCTACCCTTCATTTCAAAGGCAGGAAAATAAACATGTAAGAACCGTGTTTAAGTGAAAAACAAATACAATATACTTCCCCCAAATAATGAGAAGGCTAAATAGACAGAATATGCTTCTCTTCCCTAGGTCTAACCTAGCCTACAGAGGCAGGATCAAGTTTTGGCCCCTCACAGAGGGTATCCCAGTGCAAAGCCTACCTACCCGGCAGGGCGATGCACTCCTGGTTGCGCGGCTCCCACTGGCAGTTCTGGTCTAGGGCACAGCTCCTGCAGCTTGTTTTCTTGTTGCAGTAGTACATGGGGTTATCCTTGGGGCAACTGTCATACTTGGAAATAGAGATCTAGAACACAGTGAAGAGCTTTTGTTTATAGTCATACAAAGAACTCAGGGAGGACTAATAAGGTCCTAAAGGGAGGGAGGGAGGGAGGGAGGGAGGGAGGGAGGGAGGGAGGGAGGAAGGATTAGACAAAGAAAGTGAACAGGAAGCAGAACTGGAGGGGCCCACCATGGTGCATTCTCACTATCACCTTCAGCTGAAAAGGTGCACCCTAGACCCGCCTCCCCCGCCCCTCACTCAGCATTATCCATAAATTCGGAAGCCTGCTGCTTTCCCAGTGCTCCTCCCACCCCACCCACAGCAGCAGTCTCAAGCTTTATATCTAATGAACTGCATTAAACTGGGAGAAAAACATGTCATGAACCATCAAAGACAATAAAAGCTGAGTCATCTTATCTTCTTTAGTCTATTATCACCTAAATTTAAAGTCACACATGGTGAGCACAAAGACATTTCATAAAACACTTTTTCTGAAACAACACTACACACAAACCTCAGTAGTTGGAGAGACTCTTGGAATCAGGATATACACAGCATTCCTTCCTAAGAGAAACCCTGAGCAACAGGAAAATTCAAATCTACATCCCATTAAAAAAAAGAAAGAAAAAACCTGCTCATTATTTACACTATGACCAAACTCAACAAGCATTTTTTCCTGTCTCTAAAATCCTTGAAAAACAGCATCTGACCTGGCCTTCTGTGCAGCTGTGGTTCACAGGGACACAGTGATCATTGCACCAGTGGCAGTCATTGGTATTGGCTGTGCAGCTGTAACAATCTGTGTGCTGGTCACATCTGTCATGGTCAAAGGCTATGAAGAGAAGGAGAATTCATCAACTGTGTGACAGCCTCTGCTGAGTAGAATATAAGACAGATGATGGTTGGGAAGCAAACAGAGGGTCAAACTGGAAGGAAAAACACTGCCATGACCAGGTTAAAATACAACAGATATAAGCAGACAATCTGAAAAGTACTGTTTTGTAACTGTCCCCTGCAAAGTATACAGAAAGTAAAAAGCAAGGGTCTGCTAATTAATTTTCTAGCAATCCTGAGATATAATGGAAGATCTGGGCCTTTCGATGTTTTTCTTCTCAGGACAAATATCAACTAGCAATAGAATTAAACCAAAAGCTGCTCAGAAACCAAAGAAAGTAATATAAGAACTAAGACATTCCCCCTAGCTACACATGCAAGGCATATCCAGTGGCCAAGAACCCACGGGAGGCACTTGTTAAGCTGTACTCTCTATACATGTAAACTCAAGACTGTGAGTTACAAAACTTCCACACTTTGCAGACTTGACATAATTCCCATTAATCCCCAAAAGAAGCTACAAAGCCATGTTGCCCCATATGTTAAACCATCTTACAGATATGACACAAACAAACAGGAAGAGAGGCCACTGGCCTAATGTCACAGGAACTCTGGTCAGTTTCTACCTGAGGCTGTTTTTCCTGCCAAGCTTATAATGACAGGATTAGATGTGCCCAGAAAGTAAGATTAAAATTAATGGGTTCATATTGAACCACCTCAGATAATATATTTCCAATACACTAACTATTAAGCTAAATTTTAAAAATTGGTTACTCTGATTCTGTTTAGAAAGAGTTAGGAATCCTAACAGGTTCTGGTAATTTGTTTACTATCAATGAACCAAAATTCCAATTGATAGCACGGTCTCAGGACCTTTATGTCCCTGCACAGCTTAATTTGGCACATACCAGGAAAATAAAAGCAGTCTCTATCCAATATAACTCTCCAGTTAACTGCAACATCCATCTTACTAGGTAAGTAATGTAGTCTCATACTTTAAATTTATTGATATAAACAAAATATCTTGAAGGCATTATTCCCATTTTTTCAAGGATTTTTGTGCATTGACTTCACTGAGTTAACCTTAGTGTGGCTGCACTGTTAAATCCAGGCAGGAAATGCTTTGTCTACTAGAACAATTCGCTAGAATGTGATCCCGTTCTTATCCTTATCATTAGATCTCCTCACCAGTACAGCAGCTAACAGCCACATACAGTTCTTTTACTGTTGACCTTTTGGCTTTTGTCTCAGCCTCTTGAGTATTTGGATAATAGGCATGTGCTCATTACATGCACTTTCAAAGTAAAGCTAAAATAAATAAAACAGCCCTTAGTTAGACTAGTCACATTTAAAATATCTGATAGCATCAGATTACTAGTGCTACTATAATGAACAAAGAAAGTATGTAACATTTCCATCATTAAAATAAATTTTCATAGATAATGATGGTGCACGCCTACAGTCCCAGCATTCAGGAGCCTGAGGGAAGAAGATCACAAGAAATTTGAGGCTAGTATGAACTATGCAGCAAGATCCTGTTTCAAAAAACCAAAACCAAACCAAAATTCTACTAGACAGCACAGCCTCAGACCTGGAATTGTTACACAAGGCCAACATAATGTTGGAAAGGTTTATCATCTGCTAACAGCTTCCAGGAGCCACAAGATTCCCATCCAAAGACCTTGTGTAAGTTATTAAAAAATAACCAGAGAATAAGGTGAACATAAAAAGTGCACAGGTATTAAGTCCCTTCATAACTCAGATAAAATTAAATCTTTAAATTCTAAGTAGAAAAAAAAAAACATACTTCTTCTGGAAAAACATTCGGATTTTAACTTTTCGTCTTGTTCTTCAGTTGCCAGTTCCCAGGAGGTACATCGAGACGACCCTGTGTCCCACAGACACCGGATTCCAGGTCCTGCTGCTACACAAGCTGCCTCACTGTGGTGGGCATCACACTGCTCCGAGGTAAAGACTAAGATGTCACTGAGGAGGAGGCTGTTGAAGCCGCCGAACACATACATGGTACTGAGAGAGAGAGAGAGAGAGAGAGAGAGAGAGAGAGAGAGAGAGAGAGAGAGAGAGATTACTGGAAACACACACAACATGTGCATGGTTTTAGTTGTTGGCTATGAAATTTTTGAGATAGGTTACACTATGTAGCCCTTGATGATCTGGAACTTTCATAGACTAGACTGACCTCCAACTTGGGGTCATCTTCCTAGGTCTGCCTCCCAACTGCTAGGATTTTATATGCCTGGCTTAAACTTGACGTCAATCTTTAGAAAGCTGTAAGTACTAAAGTCCTCTGAGGACTGATGAGATGGTGTAACAGGTAACACTCTGCCACACAGCTGGACTGTGGAAGGGAGGAAGGAGAGGAGTGACTTCACAGAGCTGTCCTCTGCTCCTGGGCCCCAGCCAATAATAAACAAACAAACAAACAAACAAATAATTTTAAGTGCTCTAAGAAATTATTTTCGAAGTCTCAAAAACCATTACTAACATATGTTCTCTCACATTCTACCTTCCGTTCTGCTTTGTGATCAGTCAGAATAGTTTCAATAATCTACTTGTCAATGTGCACATGGAAAATTAGTACACAAAGTGGCATTTTAAAAAGATTTATTTTTAACCGTGTGTGTGTGTGTGTGTGTGTGTGTGTGTGTGTGTGTGTGTGTGTGTGTGTGTGTGTGTCTATGTGGGTATGTGCACATGTGTATGTGTACCCACTGAGGCAGAAGAAGGTGTTATAGTTCCTGAAGCGTAGGGAAAAGATAAGAGCTCTGGGGCTGGAGAGATGACCTGGCAGTTAACAGCTTGCTGTTCTTCCCAACACCCACAACAGGTAGCTCACAAACACCTAAAACTCCACTCCAGGAGACCTCCCTCCCTCTTCTTTCCTGTGGGGACCCACATGGACATATGAATACGGACACACACAACTGAGAAAGCAAAAGAGTTCTAAAGCAGTTAGTAAGTGCTTAAGATCTTTCCCCATTCCTGGATAGGAGCCTTGCCGGATCCCTAGGCCTCTAGTAGTGCCTGATTTTATCGTGTCGGTTGTAATGTCATCTAATGCATTCCCAGCACCACCTATAACCTCAATTATCACAGAGGACAGACAGAAGGGTCCCATAGAAACACGCTGCACAATGAAATTCCAAACCCTATATAGTCACCATGAGGATTCCTGAAGTGAGCCTCTTCTTCTAGAAGCCATACTCATGCTTCATTCCTGCCCTGAGAATTTTCCTTTTAAATCTTTTAACAGCCCAACTTTGCAACACACTGACTAGTCCTGAGATTCCTTTCTGTATTAAAGCCATGAATCCTGGGGCTGCCTGAGTCAAGGTCCATAAAAGGCTAAAGAAATTCTGTGAGTGATATACTTCAATTAGTACGCAGGGAAAATTAATGCAGCTGTCATTACACATATGAAGAAATTTAACTTTAGTCATAGAGAAATTCAAATTAGAACCACATTGTTGGGCCATTTGTTACCTATCAATCTGGCAAAGAAAAAGTAACAAATGTTACATAATATTTGAATCGGTGAGACTTCAGGACAACAGGCAAACTTATACACTGCTGCTGGGCAGTCTGATTGTAGAGGTCCACATAAGAGATTTTGGCAACTTGAAACAAAACTATGTATTTACCCTTTTAAACCTTAAGTCACTTTTCAAGAAACACACACACATGCACGCACATAGTGCCACAGAGTGATCTTCAGTATATGTTGTTAGGTATATGTATGGTGGAGGAGTGGACAATGTCGAGAAAAATATATAGAATATGTAGCCATTTACCTTTTGGGAGAAAAAAGGGGGTCTGACACAACACATAATCTATTCTCCTTTACAAAAATAAGACACACAATATTTTTTTAGCTTGCTTTTGCTTGTTAGAGATAGAGTCTCACTCAGAACTCTGTAGCCTAGGCTGGCCTAAAACTTAGGACTTTCAACCTTGAAGAACTCGTCTTACCTCAGACACCTGAGTGCTAGGACTAGAGGCATGAGCTACCCTGCCTGTCCAACCTATATTTTTAAAAGACCAATCAATGACAAGGGGGAAAAAGATGATGTCTTAGATTGTGGTGTTTAAAACTTACTCTTGGAAAAACAAGATATTGTGAATTAAATGTTCTTCCCCAAGCTAAACAGATATAACAAAACAATCCCAATCATTTCCCCACTCCCTTTCATTCCTTCCCAAACTAGACCTTTCTAGAGAAAATCTAAATTCATGTCTAGGTCAAGAAATTCTCACATTGCATTTGCAGAATGCACACTAGAAACATACCAGGGTTGTCAGACTCAAGTGCTACTACAAAAGATGTTTACTTGCTAGAGTTAACAAGTACACTAGAATGAAATACATCAAATATTTCTAAATCCAAGTTCATAATGATATTTGCCCTCTCAAAAGAAACCTCTTGTTACCTCTGAACTGTGATAAGCAAGGATCTCTCCCATCTCCAATATCCTATATCTCCAAGCAAGTTTAATACCAATCCACAATGAGGAATTTAATAACTCACCTTCACTGGTCTTCAATTTTTCTCTCCAAATCAACAACAGACTAAACAAAGCATAGTGACTGTGTGGATCTGTATTCATTACAATATCTGAAAACCAGACATTTCAATAACCAAAAAGAAAAACTTATAGGATTCATTTTTGACCTAGCTGCTGGCTCCCGAGTCTGACATAAATCAAGCTGGACCTATTTAATAAATCTGTGGCTTATCCGGAGCACAGCTGGTGCCCTCCTCTGTTCTGAACATCTTAGATCACACAATAGCTCTGGGAGGGTGGGAAAACCTTCCAAGAGGCTTAAAGAAGGCAACTAAGATAAATGGTACCTCTCCATCTACCTACCTCACGGTCTCACAGCCTTCTCTCCTTTGACCTCTCTTAAAACACAATTGAACAATTAAGTCAGATTCAGGTGATCAAATGCTGCTAACTGATAGCAACACAAGAAAGCATTTTCTCCTTCAGCAAATTATTTTATACACTTAAACTGCAACCATGGCTTTGCTTTCTACCATTCCCCTACCTCTTCCAACCCTGCCTGAAATTCAAACACACCACAGGAACTACACAAAATATAAACACTGTAATCCAGACAGCTATTCCTGATTATGACTCATGGCTAACTACACTTTATGACAAACTGTCAACTTCTCTGAGTTTGTGTTAAACTTAAGAATGTTTTAATAGAAAAGTCATTCATTTGGCATTATTAGCTAGATATATATTAATACACTGCCACATAGCAAATGCCCAGACTGTGCCTAATCCTGTGCTAGAAGAGCACTAAGAACACACAAGTGAAGAGAGATGGCACAGCCAGCCACTAGGGAGGCAGGTAGCCTAATGCTTGCCAGGCGAAAACCTCAAGAGGCACTTAGGACCTTTTCTGAGCAAATCAGATTGCAATTCAAGATCATACTCAAGCTAACAAAATAATAATTAAAAAATCCTCCCACTTTAGTATCTAGACATAGAACAGTCTTGTCACAAAAGCCCATGTACTTGTAAAAATATTAAATAATCATGTGATCAATGATATCACCTTTCCCCAATAGCTAGCTAGCTTCTAAATAGTCAGTTCTTCCTATTTCCAGAATGTTGATTTTCTACTTTTTCTAACACAAGTAATTTAACTGAAATTTTGAAAACCTAAGGAAATATGTAAGTATTACAGTATTTAAATTATTTTAGCGTTTATACAACTTTTAATTTTTTTATTTTGTTTTGTTTTGCAAGATAGGGTTTATCTGTGGTAACCCTGGCTGTCCTGGAACTCAACTCTGTAGACCAGGCTGGCCTGGAACTCACAGAGATCTGCTGGCCTCCACCTCCCATAGTACTGGGATTAAAGGCACATGTCACCACTGTCTGGTAGGATTTATAAAACTTTGAATCTTAAAGAGCGAAACAGAAAACAATAATAATCAGGCTGCTTAGCTTCTCAATCTTTAAAGCACACTTTAAAGTGACCAGGTAAAGTGGCCATTCTGCATGTTCTTTATGGCAAAGGCTGCGTCTGAGGGAGGAAAGCACAGGGCTGGATCAGAACGCAGGATTGTGCTGGGCCTCGGCCTCAGTCAGAAAGGTATCCCTGACTACACACTTAGATGCAGTTCAGACTTGAACTTGTTCCACCATCTCCCACTCTTGTTCCCTTCACCTCATTCTGCACTTAAGCTGCTCTTTACCTCCCCAAACCTCTTACCATTCAGTTACAACTATAGAAAATTGATATGAAGAAAGAGTATAAGATATAAGACAGTAACACAATCTTAGCTTTCCAGTTACCTGTTGTGCAAAACTGCTGAATGGCCAAATCTGTTGACATCATGGTGGAGATCAGGTCTGGGAAGCACTGACCATCGGTCACAAGCTAAGGGCAAGAAAAACCCATTTCAGAGTAGATTGTCATTTACAGTCAACAGGAACTGACAGTCTTTAGAAAGAAGAATGCAGGCTAGGTGTGGTGGCATAACTTTGATCTAAGCACTCAGGAGGCAGAGACAGGTGGATCTCTGTGAATTCAAGGCCAGCCTGGTTTACACAGTGAGCTCCAGACAGCTAGAACTACATAGAGAAACCCTTCTTTGGAGGAGGCAGTGAACACAGCCTTATAAAGCATGCTTTTCTTCCTTTTTAGTCATGCTATTATGTGTAAAGACAACAGCAGCAGTGTTTCAGGGCATGAAATAAAAGCACTGCACAGAGATGCTAATCAATGAAAGTATTTAACACTCACACCAACCCAGGATTGTCCCAACTGTTTGCCGTTTTACCCACCAGATGTCTGCTTTAGTCTTGAGTTTTCTTTTTGCTTGTAGTGCTAAGAGTCAGACCCAGTGCCTTCTGTGGCAGGTAAGCACTCTACTGCTGAGATGTGTCTCCAGTCCACCAAAACATTTCCTAACTTGAAATTTTTAATACAGCCGGGTGGCATGGTGGCACATACCTTTAATCCCAGCTCTTGGGATGCAGAGACAGGTGAATTTCTGAGAGATTTGAGGCCAGCCTGGTATACAGAATGGGTTCCAGTATAGCCAGGGCTATACAGAGAAACCCTGTCTCAAAAAACCAAAAATAAATAGTAAATAAGTAAAATGTAATGCTAGGCATGGGCACACACCTGTAATCTGAGCAATTGAGGAGGTAGAGACAGGAGGACCAGGAGTTCAAGGTGAGCCTCAATTACAACTACACAGCAAATCTACAGCTTCCAATACAGTAAGATCTTGTCTCAAGGGGTGGGGGCAATTTTATAGTCTACAAAGCTTAGGCTAGCAAAATACAGGGGTTCCACAAATTTTTTATTTTTGTTTTTAAAGACAGGGTTTTTCTGTGTAGTCCTGGCTATCCTGGAATCTTGGAATTTGCTCTATTTACCAGGCTGGCCTCCAACTCAAGAGATGCACCTGATTCTGCCTCCTAAGTGCTGGCATTAAAAAAGGCATGTGCCACCATGCCAGGATGACAACTGTTTTCTACTTGCCTCTATACTGAATTGTTTAATCTTAATGACAACGGGAAAGTATAGGTAAAAAATTTAAAAAATTCTATTCAACTTTTTGTAATGTCTAAGTCTTTTCCTAGGTCTCCCAGGTCTCCTGATTCTTCCTTTGCATGACTCATGCCCCAGCTTCTCTGCTGGACCTCACAACAGCTGCCACTGCAGAGCCATGCTCATGCTCAATGCCTCACTCCGAGACAGCAAACGCAAGTTCTGCAACCCAGCTACACTTCCATTAGCTTCAACAGCAGCAGCCTCACTTCCTGCTAACCTCAGCCCTGTCTCCTTCACAGGGAGAAAGACCCTCCCTAGCCAGCCTTGCCTCTTTTTCTGGAACCACAATGCAGCAAAATTCCTGGACTTCTTATCTACTCCCCAGAGATCTTCTAACTCTTCAGTTCCTGCCCTCTGTCCCTATGGTCTCCAACCAGCCTGCACCATCTACCACAGCATGCCAAAGGTTATCCTTTCCTTCTTTCCAACACCTTCTCATTTCTCTGCGTCCTCCAGCTTGAAGAAGTGACTATAATGTATTCATCATTCTCAATTTAAAAGCTCAGTGGCAGACTGGAGAGATGGCTCAGAGGTTAAAAGCACTGGCTGTTCTTCTAGATGTCCTAAGTTAAAGTCTCAGGAACCATATGACAGCTCACAATCATCTAAAATCAGATCTGATGCCTTTTTATGGCATGCAGGCATACATGCAGACAGAACACTATACATAGTAAATAAATCCTTAAAAAAAAAAAAGTTCAGAAGCTAGCATATCAGTTAAAAACAAGCACTTTGGGCTAGCAAGATAGTTCAGCAGTTAAGAACACTCACTGCTCCTCCAGCACCCACATCTTGGCTCACAACTGTCTGTAATTCCAGTTCCAAGGGATCCAAAGCCTACTTTTGGCCTCCATGGACACTGAACACACACAATGTATTTAGCATACATACACTCATATACAAAACACTCATATACATAAAATAAAAATAAGCAAGATTTTTAAAAAAATAAACAACTGACTTAGACTAGTCAAAACCATGGAGACAACCATAAAAATATGATTTCAAGGGGCTGGAGTAAAGGACGAAAAAAGGAGCTATTATTTAAGGGCAGAGAGTTTCCATTTTACAAGAAGATGGCATGCAGACAGGTGATAATACAGCATAAATAACATTATGAATATATTTAGTTCATTTAAACTACCTAAGACATCAGGTGGAGAGTGATAGTATGTGCAGTTTTTAAATTATGTGCAATTTGTAAAATGAACATCTAGGCAAGCGTGGTGGTACACACCTTTAATCCCAGCACTTGGGGGCAGAGGCAGGAAGATCACTCTGACTTCCAAGTCAGCTTAATCTACATAATGAATTCCAGGCCAGCCAGAGCTACATAGGGAGACCTTGTCTCACAAAGCAAAAACAAAAACAATCTGATAGTATTTATTCAAAATAACATTAGATGTTTATTTTCCAAGAATAAATGAACACTGCCCTCTTCTGGTCACACATACAGTCACATCAAAAGCATGTGTGAAGACAGATTTCTAGAAAACGGCATGCAGCTATTGCACACCTCAAACTTAACATGATGCTTGTGGTGACAACTACACACCACTACTATGTAAAGCAGTTATAAGAGGATGCCAGTTAATCAGCCTTTAAAAAAAGAATTCAAGCCATTAACAAGAATGACTTCAAAAAAAGTCTAATGTAGTTTAATTTAAAGTAATGTTTTTTAATAAATGTGTAACCTTATTCAAATTTTATTATTCAAATAAGTACAAATTCTACCACTTGGGGCTTCTTTACTTTTTAAATTTTATTAATTTATTTATTAATGTTTTTCAGAACATGGTTTCTCTGTGTACCTCTAGCTGTCCTGGAATCTGCTCTGTAGACCAGATTGGCCTCCAATTTAAGAGAGCCATCTATCTGCCTCTGCCTCCAAGTGCTAGGAGTACAGGTGTGTGTCACTCCTGCCTGATTGGGCTTCTTTCAAATGATGTAATTATTTTAACATCAATCTTCATGTTGCTCATAGGCAAAGAAAAGACTCCTGAAGCTAAAACAACTTTGGAAAACTTACCAATATCATAAGCCATAAAGTCCGAGGAGAAGCATTTGGCACCATGGCTCATGGATGTGTCATTGTGTGTGTTCCCTCCAAACACCAGCATGGTTCCACTCACTATCACAGCTGTATGCAAGTAACGGAAAAATCGGCTGTCCTTAAGAATGGTCCTTTTGAGTTTATTTAAAAATAATAAATACAAGGTTAGTTTTAGAAGAATACTTATCTATCTGCCAATTTACATGTAATTACTTTATAACTTCTGCATCAAATGTTCAAAACTTGATTTTCCCCTACGTATAAGCCACTTCCTTAAAAAATTCATAAAAATCTATAAAAATTTTGATAAACAATAATAAGAGCCCTAAAATGTTCATATCCTATGGTTTTATAATTCCATTTCTGGGTAAGAATTTTATAAAATTACAGATCAAAATTTATGCTTAATGTTTTATTAGTAAGGCAAAAGCTACAGATCAGAACTTCAAACTGCATAGGCTAAGTGGTGCACAGTCCCTGAAGACAGTGATCTCCATGACAATAAAAAATTACACCCACAGTATGGTCTCTGGTGTATGTTGAGAGACAGGAAAGCAGAGAGGGAGGGAGAGATAGATGGAGATGGAGACCAGTGCTTTATAGTTATTTCATAACTCAAATTTATTTAATTTGCTAAAAGTACAGGCTGAGCTACAATTCAGAGTGCGGAAAATGTATCAGTTAGGTATAAGAGCATCCTGTTTGATGTATTAAAAGGATAAACCAGCAAATGACCCAAACAATGTCACTTTGCTCATCAAAACAAAAGTTAAACAGTATAGTGACTGATTGTCTAGCCTATTCATGTGCAAAGCCTTGATCCCCAGTACCAAAAAGAATAAAAACATCTTTTTAAATATGCATAAAATCAACACAACTTTATTCCTGAGAATTCTGAAGAGATGGAATCTATAGTAGAGGTCAGTAGGTGAAAACTGAAACAGGTCCTCAACACTGAGCATGTTCTAACTAACAACAGAAAAGCTAACAAATAGCAACAAAATAAATACTACTTAACTTTTTACCATACTCATTTCCTAACTTTATTACACACAATGCTGAATGGAAAACAAACCCAACACAGCATTTTTCAGTCAACTGCCTATACAGAATCTAGACCATCAAGAGAAAGCTCTAGGAAAAGCACCCACCACATCTGAGTATCCACATCATATCTGTAGAGATCATCTGCAAGCCGGTATTTATTGGCACTGAAAGCCTTGTAGCCACCATGAACATACAGGGCCTTGGTCTTGTGATCATAAACACTGCTGTGGCCATAGCCCCCTTGCACAAGAGCACCCTGAGTTTGTAGAATATTCCATGTGTTCTTTTCTGGAAAAGAAAAGGCAGTTAAAGTCAATGTTTCAGGCTCTTCTTCGTAATAAATATTAAATAATTTAAACTATTTCAACATTAAAGTCTAGACAGCTTAGAGAAAAAAAAAAGTTCAGAATATACTTTCATCTTATTTATTAAAAAGAGGATCTAGCCAGGCCTGGCTGGTGCAACCCTAATAGTCTCAAGTACTAGGTAAACGAGGGAGGTGGATGACAACTTCAAGGCCTGCTTCAACAACTTGGTGAGATACCATCTCAAGAGAAAAAGTTCTGGGAACATACTCTAATGGCAGTGTTGGTCTAGCATGCACACGGGCCTTGGGTTCAATCCTCAGTACAATTTTAAAAAGATGTAGGAAAAGGAATTATTATTATTATTATTATTATTATTATTATTATTATTATTACTAGAGGGTGTAGTAAAGCATGAGTGATATAAAAAAAGTGGTGTTGGGGGCTGGTATTGGGAGCCAAATGTTTAAGTAAGAGAAAAGGGGGTGTGGGAGAAAGAAGGAACAAGAGCTGGGTTAATAAAAACTAGAGATACATGAAGACACCCTATAAAAGCCTGTAAATTTGTATGCTATTCAAAATCTCAGTGCCAGGCACAGGTTACCTCCCTACAGGTATCTAAAACAATACGGGCTATTTCCATGCTCTTGGCTGCCCACTATAACTAGATGGCAGAATCTTACTGCTGAAGACACTACATATTTTGGTTTCAGGATATAGAAAAACAATATTGAACAGATCAAGGAATACCATCCTTGCTGGCTAGCTGTCAAAGTGCTGGAAGGTATTATGCAAGCTGCTGAGTGAAAGTCATCAAAGGTCGTACCCCGAATTCTAAAATACCGACTTGAAAAGCAAATATGTACCTCCTGGGGTTATAGTGACAAGACCATCAACAATTGGTAACCACCAGTCCCTTAGATTTGAGGTCTACTTCAAAGGAAGGAATTCATGCCTGGTATAGTAAACATGGTTAAAACTCATGGCTAAGGAAGTTACAGACTCAAGAAGAGAACCTACTGATAATTGTTTTTCTAAAGTCATGTTGTCAAACTGCTTTCTAAATAATTGCATTTAAGTAAAGATATCTGTGTCACTCCGAACTGTGGTCAGAGAAGCTTCTTATTGCAATGGGTAGTGGTTAATTAAAGTTCTAAGTGCTGAGAGTGAGTGCTTGGCCATAGAAGGGTATGTATCCACCTCTGCCCCAAGACTCAGGGAACATCTTGGAAAGAATATAAGAGTCTGAGGATAAAGAAAGTGTCTGTGAAATCCTTCCTTTGGACATGACATGGCTGTTGCACACATGAGCCCACAGCAGCTGTGGCTACCTGCACAGGAACTACACAAATTCAAGCAAGTTAAAAATTCGGGCATAAATGAGTAAGGAGCTGCCAAGGCCACTCACACAACTGAGAAGCTACTGGCAGCAACAGAAAGCTGCTCTAGTCTCAAAGAGGGAGAGTCATTTTCCTTTAGGAGTCCGAGAATATTTATTGTTCATGTCCTAGTGGATGACCACACAACTATGCAAATGGATTGCATTAACTGGACTCAGTATATTAGCCCTCAAAAGGGGAGTATAAATCTGGGAAGAAGATGTGTTGAGGAGGAGCCTATGGGGAGATGGATGGAGAAAATGGGTGGTGAGTGTGAGCAAGATACACTGGATACATGTATGAAACTTTCAAAGAACCAATTTTTAAAGATTCAGATAATAAAAACAAATTCTAAAAATGAAAGATTCAGATTTCTCTCAACAGACATTTAATTCCCTATTATTTTCAGTGATTCCTTATGATTTTCAGATGTACTTTAATGATCTTTAAATGTACTTCATAAAACTACTTTATCAAAATTTCAATTCTGACACCTCTGTATACAATGAAAAACAAATAAAATTTAACACAAGGAAAGATTATACTCGAAGGTAAAATAAAATCACATTAAACTAACCTCTAAAGGATGTCCAAAATTATTTTAGGGTGCTTATTGTTTTGCATTATGCTTATTCGATGCCCAAAGCATTTAATGCAACCTTTGGCAAACTGACAGCAACAAATATTTGCTGCAGAGGAACATCAACAACTTGAATCTTACCATGTATATACTGATATTAACTACTTCAAGACAAAGTACTAGGTCACGGTTAGGTTAATTTTTTTTAAACTGTCCAAACAGTAAGGGGTAGATTTTTTTTGTTCTGATATTCAAGGTGCATCTAATGGAAAAATATACATACCTAAGTCATACTCCTGCACAACACTTATGTATCCATAGAGTGGGCAATGACCAAAGATGACCAACATAACCACACGGCCTGTTGCCAGTGTGACAATGTGTGCAGAGTGTCCAACTACTGCATACTGTTCCTTTGCTTTGGGTGTTAACAATACCCATGATTCATTATGAATATGAAATACTCTCAATTCATTGGTCACATTCCCTGTTGAATCAATTTTTCCTCCATACATGTAGATTTTATCCTATAAGAAAGATATAAACAGGATTTTAAAAATCATTTAAAAATCAAATCTAGGGCTGGAGAGATGGCATAGGAGTTAAGAACAGTTACTGCTCATGGAGAGGACCAGGGTTTTAGTTCCTAGAAGCCACATGGCAGCTGATGAGCACCTGTATGTAACTCCAGTTCCTGGGTTCTTATGCCCTCTTCTGGCCTCTGGTCGAACAGCATGCACACACAAGCAGGCAAAACACTCTCACATATAAGTTTGGTTTTTTTTGTTTTTTTTTTAAATATATATAAGATATTCTTTTTAAAGAATAATATATGAGAACAGGGGAAGATTGGTTCACAACCTCATTAGTATGAGTAAAATGTACTTCTCAGTGAATTACTAGGAATAAAATAGAGAAAAAAACAAAATAAAATGAATCTCATTCCTTATCTCTCTAAAACATCTTCTTCACATGAAATATATTACAGAATAAAATGACCTGGAAAATAAAGTTCCCTCATCCTACAACATATGCACAAAACAAGGAAATGAAAATGATTTCAACTCAGTCACAGTGCGATGTGGCATGCTAATAAGCATGCAGCTCACTGATATTTTCTAATCTTTATTCTTTGCCACTTGGCACCTAGAATCCCAGTACAGTATCATGGATTAAAATAGTTCCAACTTCAATTTCCAATTACAATTTGGCCAATTATATACCCCATCACACAAAACCAAGTTTATATCCATTAAAACCAAAGCTGAAGAGCTATTCAATGACATAAAGCAACAGCAAAGGTTGAACTTCTTGCTTGGTAAAGAGCTGAGATAGTTTACCTTGTGTAGTGCCAAAGAATGACCATATCTTACAACCACACTGTTCACAGAATGGTTTAGTGGCAGCCATTCCCTAGAAGCCAGGTCATACCTACGAAACAAACAGACCATATATTCACAAATGACAAAACAGAACATCTTGTATTCTTCTATTTATGCTATAATCCAGTTCAGAGATTTTTAATAAACATCCAGGGATACAAGGAAGCACATGCTATACTGGCAGGAACATCTGATAGCTGGGCCCACTGAGCATAAGAACTCACAATGCAAAGGCTGACTACCCAACCCTGGGATATATTCATCTACTGGGAGCTTCTACATAACATCTAAGTCATAGGAGTTTCTATTATAAAGACTTAAACTTAATAGCTCACGAAAGCTTTTACTCATTTAATAATAACAAACTGAAGGCAAGAACTGAAAAGGGGATAAAAATGAAAAGACTATACCTGAGCAAGTAAGATGGCCAGAGAGTAAAAGTGTTTACTGCACATGCCTGACCATCTAGATTCTATCCCTAGGATGCCAACATGTGCGTATAAGCATGTACACACATTGGGGAGATCTGAAACCAGTGGAAGGGAAATTTGGAGTAGATATTATCAAGATTATATATGTATGTGTGTAATACTTTCAAAGAACAAATATTTTTAAATACAAGTATTTCTTTTGATTTAATCATTTGTTCGAGAAAGCTAAAATATAATTACAATATTTCAACTGTGCTATAAATTCACTGAAAGAATTCTATAATACCAAATTAGCAAAATAAAAATACTTTTAGGGTATGGGTGATGGCTCAGTGGGTAAAGTACCTGCTGAGCAAGCATGAGAATCAGACTTCAGATCCTTAGCACCCATATAAAATCTGGGTGTGTAATCACCTCTCTACAACTCCAATCAAAGTGGTGGAAGGATTTGGGCAGGCCACATGGGGCTGGCTAGCCAGTCTATCCAAAATGATGATTTCCAAGTTAAGTGACAGAGCCTGCCTCAAACCAGGAAAGTGCTGAACAACAGAGCGAGACAGCTTCCATCCATATGCACATGCACAAGTGCACAGACTCAATATATTGTGTGCTCCCATACAGAGAAAATAAATTATAGTCCTGCCATGCAGCACATACTTATTCATATATTACTGAATAATCATAATCAATTAAAAGTTATGTTTTTAAAAAGAAAAGAAAAAGCACTGTGGTAGTCTGATAATGGCCTCCATAGGTTCACATATTTTAATACTTCATCTCTAGCTGGTGGAACTGTTTGGGAAGGATGAGGAGGTGTGGCCTTGTTGGAGGAGGTGTGCCATGGAGTGGGTTTTCCAGTGCACTCTCTCTACCCCGTTCTTTTGGATCAAGACCCCTGAGCTCTCAGTTCTTCTTGCCACTGTGCCTTGAATCTGCATCACGGACTCCAACCTTCTAAAAGCTCAATAACTATTTTCTTTAACAAGTCATCTTGGTTATGGTATTATAATATAGCAACAGGAAAGGCAATTACCTTATTGCTATTATAAAATGTGCTCATGAAAGATACAACCAATATAATAAAATAAGCTAAAAGTTTAAAGGATGACTTGACACTCCATCACCCAGAAATAAATACTAACAATAAGAAAACATTATTATTACAAACATCTTACTATACACTTATTGACAGAAGACTGACAAAATATGTCTATAAAAAGGGGCACAAGCTTAAATTACTTTTTTAAAAAGATAGTTTTAATGTTTACAAAATTAAAAGAAATCAAAGTGCAAAGAGAAACTAATGCACCTGCTTCTTTATTACCTTGAGTAAATGTTTCTTTTCTCTAAGTTTATCCAGATAAACTAAGTGTATTTAAAAAAAAAAAAAAAATGGGACTGGAGTTCTCAGCACCACACTTACTGCCAAACATGAAAACCTCAGTTCAGTCCCTGGAACCCACACAGTGGAAACAGAAATTCAACTCCTAAACATGGTCCTCTGCATGCCAGCACACAGAGCAACACACAAATAGGAAAGAAGTTTATCAGAACATGATAGTAAAAAAGAGACAAAATTTTACTGATTAATGAATCATAGTTGTATAGAATAACAATAACATCAAAAAACACTCAAGAAACATCTCAAAATAAATCTCCAAAATGATGTTAAGCTAAGGAAGCAATCTGTAGAGCATCTTTAATGTCAACACTCAGGAGGTAGAGGCAGGTGAATCTCTGTGAGTTTGAAACCAGCCTTATCTACATAGCAAGTTCCAGGCCAGGCAAAGCTACATGGTAAAACAAAGGAAGCAATGAATATAGTTTTTATAAGGATTAAAAATAATGTCTGTTGATGAAGCTTTGTGCTAGGGAGCATCACAAGATAGGCAAACAAATACATAAAATTATGAATTACTAGCTCTACCACATTTTTACATCTATTTAAAGCAAGACCCTGATTGTCTCTGTGACTCTGGAGCAGTACATAAGGGCTTTCCTCTGTACTCGAGAACTTTTTATTTCCTGACCTGGACAGAGGAGAATGAACTGGCATTTGCTAGCTTTTTCTCTGAACTTTTCCTTCTGTCTTAGTATATACCATCTAAAGCAAATATAACAAATAAAGACATTAAGTGTGACTAACATATATTTGTATTTGCTTGCATATTTTAGGATATTTATCTTAAAATAGATGAAAATTATTTTAATAATTAACTACTGATAATTAACTATTTGCTGATTTTATTAAACTAATTAACAAAAGCGCGTACTGAAGTTTCAGAGGTTTACGCTATTTAGTCTTAGACTCTATTGGCTACCTGCTAATACTAGTTGAGAACCTTTTTTTCCATATCCCATTTCTTCTCCTAGTTTTTTTGCTCTACAACTTACAGTGTCCATGGCCGTAACATTCACATTCAATTTTGTGACTTTACCCCACAGTGTTTAGTCCTGTCTGCATATAAGCTGAGGCAACCTCAGCACAGTCCTCCTTCCATGGTTTCTTCAGCTCTTCAATCCTTTACTGGTTGGACTTCACTGTCGAGTGGCATTTTGGTTTTGAGACAGTCTCACCAAGTACAGCCTAGGCCCTGGCCTTAACTTGTGGTCCTCTTACCCAAGCATTCTAAGTACCCAGATGAGACATATGAAACCCAAGTGATATTTAAATGCAGAGCTCTCATACATCCATTTCCTAGTGTTCTTAACGATGAAGAGCACTTGCCTGATACCATTACAGATGGGCAGCACCTTGGCTGGGTAAAACACTTAGGACCAACTGTAGGCTGCTGCCTTGAAAGTTCCAGCTGGCACTAAATGCTACTCTGGAGAGATCCGAGGCTAACCTGAGGTTCCCCTTCCTTCAGCAGTTAGTTTTCCTGTGAAGAACCTAAGAATTATCAGCCACCCTCATCCTTTCTCTCTTCTTCCTTCCTCTCTGTCTCTCTCTGTCTCCATCTCCATTTTTTTCAGATACAAAATTTTATAAAAGCAGAAACAACTTAATTCAGTTTTTTAAAAACAAAATGGGGAAGGCTATGCAAAAGAAGAAAGAGAGAGAAAGAGAGAAAGAACGAATGAACAAATGAACAAAAGAAAGAAGGAAAGAAAGAAGGAAAGAAAGAAGGAAAGAAAGAAGGAAAGAAAGACAAAAAGAAAGACAAAAAGAAAAAGAGAAAAAAAGCTCTTGCCAGGTGTGACACTTCCTCTGCACCTCTGCAACATTTCTAACAAGCGTCTGGTGGCAACATTTTCTGGTACACTGGAGCCACTCCAAGGATGGTCCCAAGAAAGTTGCCACTTTCCGTGGAAAACCTGCTGGTGACTAGTTAGGGCAAGCCTGTTCCACTGATCTGGATTTGCTGTGCCTTTCTTTAAAGCAACTGCTGTGAGTTCTTAGCTGGACTTCCAGGCCAGCTAAGGCTACATAATGAGAGCTTGTCTAAGAAAGAAAGAGGAAGTAACCATATCCTAAGCCATCCTGTGCCCCTTCCCCTCCCATTTCAGCACTAGCAAGGCAGCTGGGCCTGGCCTCTGACTCCACTGTTCTGGTGCAGTCCCCACCAGCTGGCCTGCAGGTGAGAGATTTGGCTGCAGGATGGACCACCACTGTTGCCACCCACTGGATTCTATTTCCCCAAAACCTACTCTACCATCCAACCTGACCCCACCTCATCATCTTCTCTGTGGCCAACCCTTCCTTAAAACTTCAGGAGACTCTGTAGGCACAGATACAGCACACAAATCAGAAGAACACAATCTTTTACATATTTAAATGCAGTAGTACAACTTGGGGGAATAGCTCCCTTGTGACAATTACCACAACATTGGGGCTGGGGATTTAGCTGAATGGAAAAGAGCAAGGCCCTGGGTTTGGTCTTCAGCTACAGGAAAAAGATAAAACAAAACAAAACAGCCCAAGGTAACCAACAATTGTCACAGCAAAGCTTAAAGCATAACTATATCAAACTCCTTATAAGGCGCAGGTCATTCTCAAAGCACCCGTGACCTTGTCTACAAGAGTGGGCTCTTCTGACTGAGAATCAATGCTCAGGATAAGGGTCTAGGGAGCAGAATTTGTAACAAGTCTAATAGCAAAATGTTTTGCAAAGTATGTGGGACTTCCTTCATGACTGAGACAATGCTCAGGAATCTGAGGGATCGAATGAAAGCTGGCTCTGTAGAACAGTAAAAGATCATCACCAAGTTATTAAGCAGCATCCACTCCAGCCTTCTGGGTAATCAGGTTCCTTCCATTGAAGAAAAAAAGACCATGGGTTACACAGCACCAGCCACAAGTCTGTGGATCTGGTGCCCTTCTACATAGATATGCACAGGAACTCAGGGATCAGAAACATGTATTTTTTTCCATAGCTCAGTCATCTCTCACAAGCCTCCCTGATGGGTGGCAACCCAGTGACTATCTGTGGGGTCTAAGATATAAAGTTAGGGAAGCAGAGTCTCAGGAAGCAGGAAGTCTAAAGAAATGTTGAGGAGCCACAAAGAAATGTGACATATGGAAGAAAGGCCATTTGCCTCTGATCTCAAAGGCATATTTATACAAAAATCACACACACACACACAAAAAATAGCATTTGGCCAGAAACAGTTATATAGCAGATTTTGTCACTGTTCACTCTGAATTCCCAAATATTCAGTGTCAGTCATCTTTAGCTGATTTATGGTTCCTTGAAGTCCAGAGTTTGCCCTCGTTGGCCTATTCCAAATATCCATACTGACACCACATGCTCTACACCTTAAATGTCCTTTCATTTCCCTCATCAAACTACAAGGCACATACTCCACCCTCCTTACAATGTCCAGGCAACCCACTAACAGAATTTGACCACTATCAAATCCAAGCAAAGATTCTTCAGAGAATAGATGTCCCACAGTCAGCAGAAAGCATCGGACCACCTAGGGCTTCCCACACAATGATGTCTTTTATACAAAAGTTCAACACCTGGATCAAATTAGGTCTACTCAGTAAGAAAATGCCCCAAAGCTTTCTTGAAACACCTTGTGCTATTCCAACCCACTTGTTACCTGTGGTTCTCAGGGACAGCCAGTCTTTGTGTGACACCTCCTGTCTTTCACCTATTTTTGCTTTTCTCTAACTTTTCAACCATTTTCTCTTGAGTTAACTGGAATTATCTCAATCTGCCAGTCATTCGATGTATAAATTTTGTTCAATATGATTTGTTCCTATTTCTTTAGGTCTAAAAAACCTCCCACTTCATCTCAAAGTCTCTCAGCTTTCTGCAGAACTTAAATCTAAGTCATCTACAGAAGCAGTGAAGGTCTCCACGAGGCTATGCATGGGGGTCGGTGCTACTCGCTTGAGTCCTCATTTCCCTGAAGCTGGACAAGCAGGGACCTGGATAAAGGATGTGCAGTCTTCAAGAATAAAATGCCCAGATGTCTTTACTCAGGGTTTAAATGTGCTCTGCAGTGCACTGTACCGCCACTGGAACAAAAGCTGTTGCTTCGGGGACTCAGCCACTTGCTCCATTTCTCTGCTTTTCACTTTATCCTTCTTAGCAACTTCTCCTACAACTCAACTAGCTCTAAAGGAATTGCCTGCTCAGCTTGCTTTGTCCTAGACGTGGAGCGCGCATTAGCTCCTTTCTCACCCTGAGACCTAACACATGGTAAAGACGAAACGAGGGAGAACAGGTTCATTTAGCTCACTGCTCAGAGGATTCTGCACTATGCAGTTCAGTTCATCACAGCCACAAAGGCCTTGCAGCAGGAGCAGAGTGTCCAAGCTAGCATCCCCACCCCACCCCACCCCTCTCTTCCTTCTCTTTTAGTCAGACCTCAGGCTGTCCTGGTTAGTTTTTGTCAACTTGACACAAATTAGAGTCACCTGGAAAAAGAAACTCCATTTGAGGAGCTGCCTTAACCAGACTGACCTGTGGGCATATCTGTGAGGTGTTTTCTTGGTGGCTACTTGATGTAGGAGGCCCCGCCTACTGTGGGCAGTAAAGTACATCACTAGGCTGGTGGGCATGGCTTTACAATGCAATAAAGTTGGCTGAGCATGAGCAGTGGGAGAGCCAGCAAGCTAGTGAGAAACTTTTCCCCACAGTTCCTATGTCTGCTCCTGCTTACATTCCTGACTTGACTTCCCTCAGTGATGGACAGTTACCTAGAAGTGTAAGATAAACCTTTTTCTCCCCAAACTGGTTTTGGTCAGTTTTATGACAGCAACAGAAAACAAACTAGCATAAAAATAAGACAAACAAAAACCCAAGACGACCTCCTTTTTCACCCAGAGAAAGAAAGAAATTCAATTATGAAGTTTTTAGTGGTGGTCTTCTTATTTTATTATTATTTTTGAGACAAAGTCTTACCATGTAGACCAGGCTGGCCTTGAACTCAGAGATCTACCTGCATCTGCCCCATGAGTATTGAGATACTGAGGTGAAAGGTGTGCACCACCATGTACAGCTCAACTGCAATATTTCTTTTCTTCTTTGGCAGGGAGGAATTGAGCCAGGAGTTCTTTGTGTAGCCCCGGCTGTCCTGGAACTAGCTGTGTAGCCCAGTCTGGCCTCAAACTCCTAGCAATCTGCCTGTCTCTGCTGGGAGTAATGGTGTCTGCCGCCACCACCTGGCTCAACTGGAATCTTAATGCAGGAGGCCAAGACCATTTATTTGAGATCACACAATGACATAAAACAGAAACTGCTTTTTATTGTGTTTTATATTTTTGATACAAGGTCATACTTTGTATTAAGGCTGGTCTGTAATTCAGATAGTTTCAAAAACTTGTGACAACCCTCTGCATTAGTCTTTCAATTGCTAGGATTATATGTATATGCTACCATCCTAAGTTTAGAAACTGCATTTTAATACAACTTAAGATTGTGGGTTAGTAAGGTTGTGGGAGAAAGACTATAAAGATAACTCCTGCAATGTACTAGATAAGAACAAGTATACATTACTATAAAATTTATAACTGAAATCCCAATATATAACTTTGCTTTTTGATTTTGAGACAGGATTTCATGTAGCCCAGGCTGGCCCAAACTTGTTATACAGCCATGGATGACTTTGAACTCCTGATCCTCTTTTCTCCACCCCCTGAGTGCTGAGATGACAGCATATGCTACCATGTCCCACTTGAGGTGATTAGGATTGAATCCAGGGCTTCCTGCATGCTAGACAGGCACTCTATCAGCTGACCTACATTTTGAGACAGGGTCTTCCTATCCAAAATACTACATTTAAAAAGAACTTTTATAATCATTGAGATTCCATGAAAATTAGTAAAGCAAGGATTATGACTATAGAAATATTTGTATGAAATATATGAAGTCCTAAAACTCAACATTTTGATTGAATACACATAGAAAAGATAATCTAATCTTTTTTTTAACTAAAAAAAAAAAAAGGCTCACAGACAAAATGTGTCATTGATACCTACATCTAGAATACATATGAAGTAAATGAAGAATTCATTTGCTCCCCAAGTGGTTATAAGTACTTACCTGAGAGCATCTTCTGTGAACTACAACCTGAGCTGATGGAGTAAATCAAGTCCAAACAGTAAGTATTTGCAACCCTGAGCACACACATAATTTAAGATAAGCAGCAATCCTTGAAAGCAATTTAGAACTATGAAAAACTTGTCTGAACCCGATGGTCAGGAAAGGTTTCTTGGAGAGACAATTAGATGGAGCTGTAAAGAGTGAGAATAAACCAGTCCTCAGGCACAGTGCCAGGACATCTAGACAGAAGAAACACTGATGCAAAAGCCCTTGGAGTCAGGATGCACATGGTGCTTCATGGACAAAGAAAGAAAACTCTTGTGGCAGCACAGAGGATGAAAGCAAGTCAGAAACAAACAGAACATGAATGGCAAACAGATTCCATGGTGATACAGGGCCATCATATTTAACAGGACGGCATTAATGGGGAGGCTTTTTCTGTGGTATGGTTTTTGCAATTCTGCTTTTTTGCTATATAGCATAGGCTGGCTCCTAACTCACAATCCTCCTGACTGAACTTCCAGAATGCTGGGAGTATAGGCATGCACAACCTATAAGCCCTTGAGGTTTTTGAGTGGCCAGGCTCTGCTCCAACAGCCAGACTCCAAACACCCATTACTGAGGCATAGCACCTACAGATGTAGGCAGCCAAGTTCCACCCTACAGAGTAAAAATCCCTATCTCAAGACTTGAAGACCCACTAATTCCTGAGCTTGAAATCTTAACAACCCCTGAGTGCACCCAAAGCACTAATCCCCACTATGGAAATCTATCATGGAAAGCTCGACCACCCCGCAAATGCTATATGAACCCTGTTTCTACTCAGTTCTCTGTAACTTCTCTTCTGACCAGAGGTGAGCATTCTCCTGGGTTTTTCTCTCCCAATAATCTTTTGTGGGAGGTTTGTTGTACCTTGTGACTTTGTGGTGTTCCTTGATTCCCAAAGCCAGGATACCTTTCCTTCAGAGCTAAAACATTTGCGCTGGGGAAATCCTCTCTCCCCCAGAGCAGAGCTGTAACACTTGTACTGGGAAAAGCTTCCCCCTCAAAGCTGTAACATATCCACTGGGAGAAGCCTCAGAGCTGTAACACATAACCAAGACTGGCTATTTAAGAATATAGTGAATGATGGGATTTGCAATTTTAAAATATAATCTCATTCACTTTTACAAATGGATTAAAAGCAACAGAAACATAAATCTGACAGAATTCTATTGCTAGAGACTAAGTAGAAACCAATACAAAAACAAATAACTATAGCACATATTTAAAACAGTGGTAAAAACTGAGATAAAGTTATAAAGGAGGCTATAAAGAAAAGGAAAGTATCAAAAATGATTCCTAGGTTTCTTGCTTCAAAAGAGATGAATCACAGTTAAAATCCCTTGTTGATGCTTCAAAGGACCCAGATTCGGTTCCCAACCCCCACATGACAGGTTCATAGCTCTCTGGAACTCCAGTTTCAGGGAATCCAATGCCCTCTTCTGGTATTGTTTGAATGTGATATATATATATACAACACACACATATACATCCATACACTCACATAGGCAAGACACTCATAAACAAATAAATCTTTAAAAAAAAAAAAAAGAAAGAAAGAAAGAAAAGAAAAGAAAGGAGAATTGAAGAGCTGAAGACATGGCTCAGCTAATAAAGTGCTTGTCATACAAGTTTGGATTGTGCTTGTAACACTGTAGAGCAAGGACAGGAAGATGCCCAGGGTCTGCTGAACAGAATCAGCACACAGTAGAGTTACTGAGAAACCCTGTACCAAAAACCAAAGTGGAGAGCAATTAAGGAAGACACTGGACAATGACTCTGGCGTCACATGGGAACACACACACTGAGGGTAGGAAATGGATGACAAAGCAAGAGTGAGATCACACAAACAATCATATGGCTCTTACAACAGGAAGAAAGATCATTTTGACAAGTTTAATTTTTCATAGCAGCAGTACTAGTGGTGAGAGAAGTCAGGTTGTTATTTGTATGGTTGTTTATTTTTAAGACAGGATCTCTGTATATACCTATCCCAGCCTCAAAATCACAATCTTCCTCTTACAACCTGAACTCAGGGACTAATGACAAGCACATGCCACCAAACTCAGCTCTAGAACTATGACAGATTTTAAAGATCGTGCCAAAAATACCTGATGATATAACACAACCATCAAATACCTGAATACTTATAACACTCCCCACCTCTCTGCTTCCTGCTATTCACACCCAAGTATAATACCCTCCCTTAAGTATATGCAGAATCAATGACTTGCTTCTAACAAGTGGGAAGCAAAGATGATAGGGTGTAACTTCTCTGAGTCACACTGTTAGCAAGACTCAGGTGAGTTTCTTCTGGTGACTTCACGACATAAACATATACATGGGTGAGAACCAGTGACAACTGGGCATAGACAGACGAGAGGAGCTAACAGCAACCCCTGTGAACTGAAGGCAGCATCCAGCATGGACTGGAGGGATGTCTTGGGAGTTGAGAGTGCTTGCTGCCCTTCTGCAGGACCAAGCTTGGTTTCCAGCACCTGCTGTGATTGCTGGTAACTCCACATGAGGTAAATCCAACACCTTTACTGTCTCTAAAGACACTTGCACACAAACAGCATTCACTTACACAGACATATACACATAAAATAAATCTTAAAAGAGAAAAATCTAGCAGGAAGATTTAGTATTATTTCTCAAAGTGAGACACTTAGGGAAAGCTTGTTTTATTCCAAAATACATGTATGGATTTACCAAGGAAAGTATACAGAGAAAACAGGTTTGCAAATTCTTTTACATGAGGAATATACAATAAGTGTAGTATAAACTTCTTCTAATCTTCATACTTTTGGAGGGTGGGGTTGTTTCATACTTTGGATATAAGGCTAACGAGATCAAGGAGAGAAGGAACTCTTTGTATTAAGTAGCCTGTTCCTCATCTTACCATCTTTACACTTTACAGATAAGAAACAATCTCAAAGACTTGCCCAAGTAAAGAAACACTCTAAATAAAACATGAAGACTTGGTTCATAGACATGCATGCAGGCAAACACCCACGCACAAAAAAATAAAAACAAATCTTTACAACAGCAAGAACAGGAAGGGACATGGCTGAGCTGAAGTGCACAGTCTGAAGATGCAGGCCTCATTCTGGAGCAGTGACTCTCCCCCCTGCCAAAAAAGTTTCAATTCTAAAAGATGCCCCCAAATAAAAGTACACTGCAAAACCTGGGAAAGAAACAGAGCATAAAGGGTTAAAAAGATGAAGAGGTAGAGCCTGAATTAAGTGTGAGATGGGAAGGTGGGCTTTGTCCTAAAGGCAAAGAGATTTGTAGATGTTACTCATACTTTGGAAACCTGAAGAAAACAGAGAGTCCAGAATTCACTAAAGCATTTCTTTATTTTCAAAAAGCTGGCAAAGGAGAGGATGACACAAAGGGAAGTCTTTGTGTGATAGTAATCCTGATGATAGCAAGCCAAAGGAAAAAAAGAGATGCTGTTGACAAATTAAGAGGTTTTTGTCCCAGGTCTTGATCCTCAACCAATACTTGGCACCACAAATGGCAATGGAAAATTGGTGTTTTTCAAGAAACAGAAGGATTCCAAAGATGATGGAGAATATTATTTTAGGAATGTGTTAGTTTGTCTGTGCTGTGGAACATTTGTGTCTGATGATGCAGAGATGTGTGGCATTCTTTTATGTTGCATTTGTTTAACTCTGTGAAGCTCTGTTACTGTGCCGCCTAAAACACCTGATTGGTCTAAAAAAGAGCTGAAGGGTCAATAGTGAGGCAGGAGAAAGGAGGGGCGGGGCTGGCAGGTGGAAAGAATAAATAGAAGGAGAAATCTGGGAAGAAAAGAAGGGGTGAGAAAAGAAGGGTCCAACCACTCAGCCAGACACAGAATAGGAAAGAAAAAAAAAGATACACAGAAAGAGAAAGATAAAAGCCCAGAGGCAAAAGGCAGATGGGATAATTTAAGAAAGGGTGGCTAGAAACAAGCCAAGCTAAGGCCAGGCATTCATAAGAATAAGCCTCCACATGTGTGATTTATTTGGGAGCTGTGTGGCAGGCCCCCAAAGAGCAAAGAGTCAAAAGAGTAAAGGGTAAAAACAATCAACAGCACAAAGAGGCTGATTCTGTGCTGGAAAAAGTGTCCTCAAGCTGTAATTATTTTTTTCAACCTTCCTAACATGTTTGTGTTATGTATCCAGGTATTGGGGGGCATGTGTCTATGTACCACGTCCATGCAGTGCCTGCAGAGGTCACAAGAGTTTGTCAGATACTCTAGAACTGAAGTCTCGGGTGGCTGTTATCAGGATTAAGTAGTCTTTAACAGCTCAGCTCTTTCAGCCCTTCCACTTAATATTCTTTTTTATTTTATTTATAAATATTTATTTATTTGGGACAAGGATGTGTATTTGCCAAGGCACAAAGACGAAGGTCAGAAACAACTTTCAGAAGTCCATTCTTTTTTCCGTCCATGTAGGTTCTAGGTCATCAGGTCCGTGGGTCAAGTGCCTTAACCTAGCCTCTGATATTCTGTATGTTCTCTATTTTTTTTTTTTTTTTTTTTGGTGAGACTTTCTATTTTTTCCTTTGTCTTGTATATGTGCAGCTGCTGATTATAGTATTTTTAAGATGGCTGCCTTTAAATTCCTTGTCAGATAATTCTAACGTGTGTCACCCCAATGTCATTGACTCTTTAACGACTTAATTTTCTCAAATTGAGATTGTGTTGACTCTTGGCTGAGCAAATGTTGTATATCATGCTGTGAGACTATCTTCTGCTATAGCAGGCCTTCTCTGACACCACTCCAGCGGGATGGAGAAGGTCAACTTATTCTGCCAGTAATTACTCTCAGCAGAGGGTGAGAAGTCCAAGTTCCCCACACGGTCTCTAGTGGCATCATATGGTGGAAGCTGTATTGCTGCCTACCTGATGGATCTGAAAGTCCTGCCTCCCTCTTTGGTATCGCTGGTACTAACCCTAACAGCTAAGGTATCTCACTGTATCCTTGCACGGATGGACATCCAGGCTCTCCACTTCAATGGCACAGATGAGGCTAACGCTAGATTTCTGTGGTATCTGCATAGAGAAATCATTATTAAAATTTTGTCTTTCTAAATTCTTGGACTAAAGAGAGAGCACAAGCTTTTCTGAGAGATCTTGCCCTTTTTATTTATTTTTTTATTCTTTTGAGATGCTAGATATATATAACCCCAGGCCTTATAGGTGCAATGCAAGACCCCACCACCACCACCGGGCTGCACCCTAGGTTGTTTCCTCAGTTTCCTTGGGCTTTTCTTTTTCCTTACATCTGTCAGTATTTCCAAACTGCCATGCACTGCCATGCATTCACTGTGCTCAGGAATACATAGCCATATTGGGTTTTTGCTACCATTTGGTTTCTCTTGTTGGTTTTATATGCAGTGTTTAAGATTTTTATCTATAGTTAGCATTTTAAAAAAGTTCTTAGGCCAGAAAGATGGCTTAGAGGGAAAAAGCACTTTGCTGCCAAATTTGATGATCTGGGTGTGACTTGTCTGACCTACAAGATGAAAGAACTGACCTCAAGTCATTCTCAGACTGACACACAAGTGCTATGGCACATGAGTTCTCTCACACACACAATTAATACATGAATGCAAAAAAAATTTTTTTATTTTTTTCTGTATGATTTGTTTCCTGTTTCAATATTCCTTTTCCAAAGTAGTATCTATTGTGTTTATCTGTGTGTCTCCTTCCACATTTGACTTCAATTCTGAAATTATTTTTAGAATTGCTAACTGATCTTTCATGTCTAAGTTTGTCTAGTAGACTATTCTCTCATGCTGTACATCACTTTCTTATCATTTAACTTGTTTGGAATGTTAAAGCTTTCATCAATCTTATAAGGTTTTATTTCACTGTCCTAAATTACTCCTAAATACAGTTTTAATGACTTATATGGGGTGATTAAAAACTGTATGCGGTAGTTTGATTGAGAATGGCCCCAACAGGTTCATGTATTTGAACACTTGGTCCCTAATTAATGGAAATGTTTAGGAAAGGTTAGGAGGTGTGACCTTGTTGGAGGAGGTGTGTCACTGGGAGTGGGCTGTGAGGTTTCAAAAGCCCACGCCAGGCCCAGTCTGTCTTCCTCCTCACTCCTTGCTTGCTGTGGACCAAATGTAAGTTCTCAGCTACTACTCCAGTGGTATGACTGCCTGGTGTCAAGCTCCCTGCCATGATGATCATAAACTTACTCTGTGAAACAAGCAAGCCCTTAATTAAATGCCTTCTTTTGCTTTGGTCATGGTTTTCTTCAAAGCAATAGGACAGTAACAAAGACACTATACCAAACTGCCATAGTCCTACTCATTTTAAGATGATTGCTAGTGCTTTATAATCACTAACAGAAAATGTATAGAAAAAAATTCCTGCTTGAAATTTATTCTCCATAGCTAGCTCTAACACGATAATGTATATTCTACCTTCAAATAATCAACTTCAATCCCTAGAAATTATTAAACAAAGGCAGTTTATACTAATAAACTATAAATTAGAGTTATCTGACTATGAAATTTATTAATTAAAATATTAAGTAACTTCTATTTATATAACTCATTATATACGTAAAGCAAAGTATCAGAGAAAGTATCTTAAAAAATATTATTCTTATCATGAGAATGAATTCTTTGGAGCTCGCAATTTTAAAATATCAACTGTGGAGGTCTGAATAAAAATGACTCCATAACCTCGTAAAGAGTGGCACTACTGAAGGTGTGGCCTTTGAGGAGTAGGTATAGCCCTGTTGCAGGAGTGTGAGATGGGTTGGGCTTTGAAGTCTCTAGTGCTCACACCAGCCTAGTGTGGCACTCCCCTCCTGCTGCCTGTGGCTCCAAATGTGGAACACTTAGCTACCTCCCTACTACTCTGTCTACCTGTGCACAGCCACGCTTCCTGCATAATGGACGAGACTTCTGGAACTGCAAGCCAACCCCAACTTTAAGTTTTTTTTAATGTTTTCCTTTTTAAGAGGTGCTGTGGTCATGGTGTCTCTTCACAGCAACAGAAACCCTAAGACATCAACGTGTGTGTGTGTGTGTGTGTGTGTGTGTGTGTGTGTGTGTGTGTGTGTGCGCGCGCGTGCGTGCGCGATATATGTTTAAAAGACTAATAAAGGAGTTTAAACAGAGAATTCTCTCAGTAATTACTTAAAATTTCTTGTCTTTTTTCAATTGTTTTTCAGAGTGGAAACCTAAGCTTTTTGCAAGTGTTTGAAAGCATTTACAAAACTGGTGAGATGGCTCAGAGGGTAAAGCATTACAAGCCTGGCAACCTGCCCTAAATAGCCCACATTCATGTAAAGATGAAGGAAAAAAACCAGTTCCACAAACTTATCTTCTGATCGCTACTTGCACACCATGGCACACACTTTCACCACTACCCCCACTATATACACACAGTAATAACAAATAAAAAATTAAATTATAAAGCCACTTACGCTAAAACCATGTTGTAATCTGAGTGGTTGAACATATATCCACCAACAACCCACATTATATTCCCATTGACCACAGCTTTATGAGAGGCTCTAGGGAGCTTTAAATCAGAATATTCTTCTCGAATCCAGAAAGACTGGTTAGCTGGCACAGGAACTGAACATCCAGGACCTAATTAAAATAAACAATCAAACAACAATAACAACAAAAAAACCAAATAATTTCTCAAAATGCAGACTGAAAGTTTATAGTATTCCAAGTTCTAATTTAAATACAAAGAATATTTAAAGAACAGTATTTCCTTTATCATTTAAGTATCAAAAATCATTAACTTGGGGGGTTTTAAAATTTTTACATGTATGAGTGTTTTTCTTGCATATATATATATATATACATATGTATATATATACACACTCCTTGCCTGGTGCCCACTAAGGCAAGAAAAAGGCATTAGATCCCCAGGAACAAGAGTTATAGATGCTGTGAGCTGACGTGTGGATGCTAGGAATCAAACCTAAGTCCTCTGGGAGAGCAGCCAGGGCTATTAATCAGTAAGTCACTTCTTCAGCACCTAACTGGTTCTTTAATTTGCTGACCAAAAACAATCACTCCCTAATAAAATCTAATATCACACACTTTCTAATGATTTGGCAATATTCAGGTTAAACATTTAGGTTAATCTTGCTTAAGCAGCTCTTAGGGGAAGGGTAGACCAAGGGTTATCAATTCAAGGGGAAAAAAAACCTTATGATTAAAATATAATGACAGATCTGAATCTATCTTCTGGTACATTCGGGAGCTGAATAGATAAAAGAGACTGGTAATTGCCTATCTCTCTGCTTCGTTCTCTGCCCCTTAACATGAGACCATATTCCCTAATTTTCATGAATGAGTTGCAAAGGGCATGTCAAACCTTCCCACAATTCTAAGGATATCAGTAACAACCACATAGGTGTAAAATTTAAGGACCCTGGATAAAAGGAGGTGAATGTTTAAATGCCTTCTGATACTGCTAAAATAAGCTCCCTTACAGTTCACTAGACTAGAACTTTCTGACTGAAAGGACAGTGAAAAGGCAGCTCCTACCCTGCCAGTGGGGGGAGCAGGAGCACCCTCTGATGTCACTCGCATTACAGATGCCTCGATGAGGAAAGCCACAATTGTCTGTACAATGAGGAATATCACACGACTCTCCCTTCCAGTTTTCTGAGCATTCACACTCAACAGTATCGCTGCTGTTACTGCTCTTACATACTCCTCGGCCTGAGCAGTTATTTGGACACATGTCAAAACTACAAAGATAGGAGAAAACTAAGTCAATAAAAGCAACATTTTATTACATTCAGAACTAAATTAAACTAAGCTCCTAAACAGTTTGAGAATCTGACCATCTTCAGTTCATTCACAAGCTTAACTACAGGACTTACCATTTGGCCCATGTGTGCTCTCTGAGCTCTGTGTAGCGAGAGCTCAAGGTTTAAGCAATGAAATTAAATCAACTCTCCTGGATTCAGGAAAAGGTAAGAATAAATAACTCAGAAAGTTAGAGAAACAAAAGACATTTGTGCAAAATCACTCAGACTTGGCTCTAGGCTGGGAACCAGGATCCTATTCTTCCTGGTAGCTCATCAGTAACGAGTTCTACAAAAGTGCCAAGTTCATGCTGGAAATGCACCCAAAGACTTGCCAATATATTCATGGTTCACTGTAAAGTCTCTGAAAATTAATAGAACTTAAGATACTGTCCAGTGATATACTTAAAGATCTTTAGCAACTTTTATCAACAAATTTCAGATTGAGAAGAGCAGTTAACTTCATGCTAGGTTTAACTGTGTCTCATACATACCTTAAGATAAGAGCATAACAGCATACTGATACACTTTGGATGATATAATTCAGACTTTTTAAAGAACTGCATTAGTAGTCAGTCAATCATAATGGTTTAAGAATAAAGATTTCTCCTACTACTGATTATTACTGAGACACTATTAGTCTCTGTTAAACTCACATAGCAAAACCCTTAACATTTTCTTCCAGCAGCAGGAAGAATGCCCCTCTCTTCTAGGAATGCTCAGAGACAAGATCTGGAAACTGTGATCTCAAACACTGGGGCTGACATTTGTTTAACCTTTTAGCTCCTGTTTCCTCAATCTTACAATGAGAAGAAAAACAGTGCCCACCTCTCACTGAATACCAAAAAGAATTTTAAATAAGAAAGTCCATATTAATACTTAGCAAGGTGCCTGACTTGCTGTAAGCCCCCAATATACTAATAATCTAAAAATCTTACCTGTAAGTGATATTAAATCCAGTCAGATTGTAAGCAGCATCACTGAAAAAGTGCAGCAGTGCATAACCTGAGGTGACAGAGACCTCCGGGGCTGTCTCATTGCCATCTCTCTCAGGAACAATGAGACCACTGAAATGCGAACACAGACCAAATTCCAGCAATTTCAACACAATTCATGTCTACAATTTTCAACCTGAGTCTAATCAACTATGGGTCTGCTGAAGAGCAGCCCTGAGTCTGCTGTTCCCTTTATCCCACTGCTGCTGCTCCTGCTGTCAGAGTCTGAGCATACCTCTAGCTGGCCTCTAACAGATCCACTGCCTCTACCAGTGCTGGAATTACAGGCATGCACTACCATGCCCAACTTCTCTTGCCTCTGCCTCCTCAACACTGCAATCAACAGGCTCATAAACTACACCTGGTTTTTATGTAAGCACTGGAGATCTAAATTCAGATCTTCATGTTTGTGTGATAGGCAGTTTGACAAGTGAGCCACCTGTCCTGTTCTTGATAAAATTTATCTGAAGATAAAACATTGGAACACTAAGATTCTGACAGTACACGAGGGTTTACAGAACACAAACACATTTTCTGCTGTGTATCAATTAAAAAAAAACTAAGTGCTTGGGCTGGAGAGAAGGGTCAGTGGTTAGGAGCGCTTGCAAAGCACCTGGGTTCAGTTCCCAGCACCTACTGCCTGTAACTCCAGTTGCCTCTACAGGCACCAGGCAAGAATCTGGTACACATACATACAAGCATGTATGCAGACAAAACATTTGTAAAATAAAAATAAAAACAATCTTTCCAAATACTAAATTTTTAACACACTTGAGGCATTGTTTTAGGTACCAGGAATACAGCAGTGAATAAGACATTATCATCTTTGTCCTCATGGAATTCAGAGAAACAGCCTATTAAAGAGTAGCACACAAGGATGTGGATATACACAATGCCACTCAGAAGTAATTCAAAGAAGGCAACAGCAGAGGAAATGAACAGAAAGTGCTGCTTTAGAAAGAGAGAGGAGGGCTGGAAAGAGGTGAGATGACTTGATCAGACATTTAGATGAAACTATTAGCCATGTTGGTAGTTTAAATAAGAAATGCCACCCACAGTCTCAGGCATCTGAACACTTGGTCCCTAGTTTGGTGGTCCTGTTGGAAACATTTAGGAGGTGAGGCCCATCATGCAGAGGAGGCTTTCAGAGTAAAAAGCCTAATGTACTCCAGTTAGTGCTCTGTTCTGTGCTTATGATAAAGAATGTGGGCTCTCAGCATTCTGCTCCAGCTGCCATGCTTGCTGCTTACTGCCATGCCTCCAGACAGAAAGGACTTTTCTTCTGGAGCCATAAGCCCAAATAAACTCTTTCTTCTATGAGCTATCTTGGCCGTGGTGTTTATCACAGCAACAGGAAGCAAACCAATACAGCCTCTCATTGTGCTTATACTGGCTTCATGAACAGAAGGTAAATGTCCTTTATTGAAAGTGTTAGACCAGACATGTTTCAAATCAGAGTTTTCATATTTGGGAATAAGTGCATAGTGTATACACAGAATAAAATATTTTTGGAATATTTCTAAGTCTAAACAGAAATTTTTACATTTCATATGTCTCATACACATAGTAGACAAAGGCCGCATCTTTAATAATTTTGTTTAGAAAATAAGGATTCATGGTGTGAGTTCTTCCATTTGTAACATCATGTAAACATTCATAAAGTTATGGGTTGAGATGTTTCAGAGTTTTAGACTGAGAGGATGCTCCATTTGTAGCAAACTCCCCTGAAATAATGAAGGGCTGTATATTTAGAAGGTTGGTGGGATGGCTCAGTGGATAAAGCACTTGACTCATAAAGGCTGTCAAACTGCTTTTGATTCCTGGAACCCACATAAAAGTAAATGGAAAAGTTAGGTTGAGAGGCTGTCCTGAACATTATACTTCTTCACACCCCCCCACACACACACACAGGAAGAATAAAAGGCTACCTAGACACAGGTATGTTACATGCAGGTACAACAGAGGATTGGTGATTTCAAACACATGTGGGAAATGCTGCATTCTCAGTCCAGCACAGATTTGAGGGGGAAATAGACCTGATTCTCGGTCCTTCTGTATATCTATCTAGTAGTTCTGCTGACATCTTGGTCTCAATTTCATCAAATGGGCAGTGAGAGAAATTCAGGGTAGCTCACAGAAGCACATCATGGACTAAGCTTGCAGAGTAGGAGTAGTATTCCAGCAGTGCGCTGCTAAAGGTGTTGATGATCTTATAGTGGAGACTTATAATAAGGGTAAAGGTCTAGGGTAATAACTTTACTATCTACAACTACATAAAACAGGCCAGTTTCTCCACTGTCAAAGACATTAGGGCATTTGTTTTTATTCACTTAAAAACCTTTCAAACTGTGACATCTTTGGCATGGGTAGATTTTTCCCAGAATGAAAACAAATAAATATGGTCTAGCACAGCATGCATGACTTGTGGGTAAAGAAGAGAAGCTTCTATTGCATGAATTCTATTTGGTATTATAATAATAAAAAAAATCCAGAGGCAGAAATTAGGGAAAACTGAAATATCAGAGAGAAGAAACAGACCACAGTCAAATCTCACCCAGCCAACTCTTCAGACCTGTCTCCAAGAATCCTCAACTCCAAACCTCTTCTAAGCTTAAAAAAAAACAAAGAGGCAGGTGAAGCTGACTCCTCCCTCCTCTGTCTCCACTCAGCTATCTCACTTCCTGGGTCAGCTTTCCCAGAGCTAGGATTAAAGGTGTGTGCCACCACTGCCTGGCTCTGCTAGCCCTTGATCTCTCAGAGACCAGGAAGGTAACTCTGATGGGATCAAAGGCTCGAGTCACTACTCCCTAGACATTCACAACATGGCTCTGTCCTCTGATGGTCTAGACTATTTTTATTAAATATACAATATATCACCACAAGCTGTGATGAGTCACCTCCCGCTTCCCTATCTCTGTCCCTAAGAAGATCAATATTCATAGATATAATCTAAGCTGCAGCCAGTTTTTCAACTGCCTGCTCTAGGCTACTCACAACTTCAAATTCTAAGCACAGACCAACAGATAGGGCCAACCTTTGAACACCACGATACAATGTCATCATCTATAAAGTTCATACTCAAGAAACATACAATGAAGGTACAAAAAATAATCACACGCACACACCACGCCCATGTTTTAAGTAAGTCTGTGACTCTGTACTGGGTCCCAGATATATAAGGTCCACAGGTCACAGAGTGGACATTTAAGACCACCAATGTTTAGAACTTTATTTATTTATTTGTTTGTTTGTTTGTTGGTGTGCTGTATACATTTATTAGCACTGGTACTCATGCACAAAGACTGATATTGAGTGTCCTTCTTCTATCACTGTCCACCTTACATTTTTATTATTATTTTATATGTATGATTGTTTTGCCTGCATGAATGTGTGTGCTTGATGCCTGCAGAGTCTTCGTGCTTTGCCAAGTGGGTCATCTCTCTAACCCTGGAGCCATTTTTGAAAAATCACAGAACTAAAAGTATTTTTTTCATAAACGTGAAACTCAGCATAACTGTCCCAGCTAACATGGAATTTCTGAATACATCTGAGGCTCAAACTGACTTAACCAACTATACTGTATAAATCTGCTAGTGCATTAGTCAGACTTATCACCAGACAAAACACCTGATAAGAACCCACAGGCTTGGAGGCACATGCCTATAATCCTAGCACTTGGGAGGGAGATTCAAGGTAATCATTGACTTCATTGAGTTTAAGTCTAGCCTAGGCCTCAAAAAGTAAAAATCAAAATATTTATTTTGGTTTCAGAAACGTCAGCCCATCATCACAGGGATAATATAGCAGGGAAGTTCCTCAACTCACAGCAGTCAGCAAGCAGTAAAGTCATTTTCTTCCATTTCCCCTTTAATTCATCCAGGCTCCCAATCTATGAAAACCCAGCCCAGGGTGGGTCTCTATGGTGGTTTGAATAAGATATCACCCAAAATAAGACTGAGCATTTGATTACTTGGCCCCCACTTGGTAACTATTTAGGAAGAATTAGGATGTGCGGCCTTGCTAGAAGAGTGTCACTGGGGTTGAGCTTCAGGTTTCAAAGCCTCCTGCCATCCCCAATATGCCCTCTCTGCCTCTTGCTGTTCAAGATATGAGCTCTTAGCTGCTACTTCAGCCATCTACCACCTGAAATGAGTCTGTCACCATAATGCAAGCCTGTATGTACTCTTAGCACTTGGGAGGTGGAAACAGAACTGGAAGTTCAAAGCTAACCTCAGCTACATTGTAGTATACACAGAATGTTGGAATGATAAATGCAAATCTACTATGGAGTCCTGGAGACACATTTAAGTTCAGAGATCAGATAACGGTTGAGCTTACCTAAAGGCAGCAATCAGAGGAGCATAAATTGAGTCCCCATCATAAACATATAAGTGGTCCCAGCTACATTCTGTAGCAAAATGATTGAAACGAAGTCTCATTATTCTATTTGGCCTAGAAAAATAATTGAGTAATTTATAATAATCATAACATTAAATATAAAAGAGACTTTTAAAGAACTTACAAGGAGGAAATATACAATATAAATATACCTAAATATAAAGAGCATTCCTGCATTTATTAGAGATCTAGTAGCATTTACTATAATAAGATAACATTAAACATGCACGTAAAAACAAGAGAGACACGAGCTCCTTTGCAGACACGAGTCACAATGAAAAGGCACAGCTAAAGATTCCTCACTTGAACTATACAAGAGGTAACCATCCCCACAACCCAGGACAACAAGCCCCTGTTCCAATCTGCCAATTTGCTCCTCCTTTACCTTACCCTACCCCAGCACTGCTCGCCAGACCCAGAGCTGGACATAAGGCTCATATACCCCCAGACACATGAGCTCTGACTTCAGGGGCCTTATAAGAATATTACAGCCTTGTTCTTAACATCCAACAGTACGAGTCCTTCAACTTTCTGCATTTCTTTCCTTACTCATTTTAAGATATAGCACTTTACAGCACACATCTTCTAAATTTACCCATGTCTTTGCCTTTCCACAGCACTGTACCAAAGCTCTGTCTTAAGGAAACTATTGCCTCTGAGTTAGACCAAATCTAAAGAAAACTAAGATGTCCTACAGAAAGTCACAGTAATGGGTAAACTGGTTCCAGTCCTGGTCCCCTTATCACTTCACATGGCACTTTGATAATTTCAGCAACCATATCAGTGACATTCTCCCCCTTTTCCATATTCCCACTCTTCACAGTTGCTAACTTTCAATGATTACCTCAAACCCTTCAGCCTCACCTTTGTATTTACTATGCTCAGCATCGACAGGCCTTGTCTCAAGAAATAACAGTAACATACGCTTAAGTACTTGATGCTACAATGAGCTCTTATAATAAATAAAATAAAGTCAGCCATTACTTACTGCCCTTCAATAAGCCATGTGCACTTTGTCTTATATTTGTAATTCCCAGGTCCATCTGTTACAAATCCAGAAGATCCAGTTAGTCTATAATTTAAAACAAGAAAAAAATGCCAGTCAAAATTCCATACAGTATTATCTTTCTTGGTTAGAAATACAAAATAAAATAAGTAGATTGATACAATTTGTATACTACACCTAGGAGAAAAAGACTGGATATTACATTCAAACTAGATGAAATAATTATCTGCCATCTATACAGAAGACTACAAACATCCAAAGCAATAGAAGTAAATGCTAACTGAATATCTAAATCATTTCAGTTATGACAAGAAAGTTAGGATTCACCCCATAGAATGGCCACAGAAGCCAGGAGTGGTGTGGTTCATGGCAGCAATTTGGAAACTTAGAAGACTGTGGCAAGAGGACCACTAGCTTGAGCTACCTAGACAGTTCTAGGCTAGCCTGAGCTACATATATGTCTACATATAGAGAGCATGTCTCAAAAACAAACAAATAATATAAAAGCCATAAATACTTTATAAAGTTTTTAAGCTCTTAGTTGAAAAGCTACAACTACAAAATACATGGAAAACAACAACACAGAAAAAAGCACAGAAGACCCATCCAGACCCACTGCTTCTTAAGTAACTAGCCACCTTGCCACAGCAGAGTGCATCAGAACCTCTATTTCCAATGTGACAGGGTGCCTGGAATTTCCTACTTTTAGAACTTGCTTGTGTTGGACATATCTAGGATCTCATTAACATGTTGACTCCACTAATTCTAATGTTCTTATCATTTACATTTTCTCCTTTGTAAATTAATGAAAATTCTACACAAAGGAACTAGAGCAGTGGTTAAGAGCACTGGCTGCTCTTCTAGAGGACACCTGGGTTCGATTCTCAGCACCCACACGGCAGCTCACAACCACCTGTGACTCCAGTTCCAAAGGAATTCTGACTTCCACAGGTATCAGGCACACATGGTGCAAACATATACATGCAAGTTAACATCCACATACATGAAACGAAGATAAAGTGAACTCCACTAGATCCATTAGCCAAAGCACAATTTGCTAGCTTTCCTCCCTAAGGTTAAGATTTAGCAACTCTATTATAGAACAAGTACCTTCTTGTGTGTCTATATATATAGCAAAATATATATAGTTTGCTTTTTTCTGTTTTGTGTCAAATATCTTTGGCCACACAGAAAATAACATGCAGTAAATGTGCTATTTATTTCCTCCTGTTCTCCTCCTCCTGTAGCAGCTGTTAGGCTCTCTAAAACGCTGACTTTCATTTGATATGCCTTATTTGAAAGTCAGTGCCAACATTGCAGCTACCCCTTTATAGACACCGAGGGCATCAGCAGACCATCCACAGTCCATCTCCTACATTAACATCTAAGAGATCTATCCAAAATTCAGTCTCTCTCATTTGGCAGAATCTGTTCTTGAGAAAAGGTATTGTATGGCCCAGACTGGCCTCAAACTTGCTAAGTGGCAGAGAGTAACCTTGAACTCTGACTTCTAAGGCCCTTATGAGGAGGAGATTACAGGTCTGTGCCACCCTCCTAACAGTCTCTCTATTTCTTAACCTTACCATTAGCCATCTCTTCCTTTGCCCCACTTAGACTACGCATTCCTCTGGCCCCTACTATTACTACTAAGAGCACTACCAACAAAGTTTAAATTCTAAGCTTCCTACCCTGAACACTCTCTTATCTCCCATAGTCTAGTTTCTCCTCTCCAGTGAGTCTTCCTCCCAGAGGTGACCAATCAACTGAACCATCACTTCATTAATTAACATCCACATATTTCTAGCCCACTAGTTAAGATCTCACATATAGGCCATGATAAAAACTTCATCTCCCAATTCCCTCAACTTTTTTCCTTTCTCTTCTACAGCTCTTGTATGATACAGATATCTTCGGACCCAGTCAACATGTAACACTCCCCCAAAATGTCAGTCTAAACAACACTGTTTCCATGTGCTCCATGTGGGTCTTGTTTGTTTATTGGCTTTTCAAAACAGAGTTTCTCTGTGTAGCCCTGGCTCTTCTGGAACTTACTCTGTAGACAAGGTTAGTCTTAAACTCAAGAGATCCAACTGCCTCTACCTCCTACATGCTGGGATCAAAGGCATGCACCACCACCTGGCTTCTTGCCAATAATTAACTAGAAATATATACTCACTTAAGATTAAGTTTTAATATACCCAGCAAAAAAGTAATGGCTGAACCAAAACATGAGATCTAAAAATGCCCACCTCAAAACGTAAGCAACCTCATACTTGTCAGTGACCTGATGTTCTGTCACCTTCTTCTGTCCCCTAACACTTGGCTTCTACCTAAAATTCAAGATGATTCCTCGGTCTCCTACAGTTAAACAGACCCACTCTACCCAGCACAAAGAAGGAAAGAAAATGAAGGGCACACCCTCACCTAAGTCTAATATGAAAATTCTACATATATCCATTAGTCAAAAGTTAGAAGCATCTATCTACATGCAGAGGATGGTAGAGAAATTTAGCCACTTACCCAAGATATGACAACAGATGCCCCCAAACCCAAGATTCCTTTACAAAAAAAGTGACACTGGCTACAAAGGATAATTACTAATCTTTGTCATGGCATATAATCTAATGTAAGATGTGAGACAAGTCTGGTGGATAACACCTAGGAAATATTTTCTCATTCTTAAGGAAGACAGAAAGACATGCTAACTAAATTCTCTGCTCAAGCAGTGAACACAGTCATTGGCATTGGTTTGTCTTTTAGGGACTACATTACCACAGCTCATGCCTTTCCCAGGACAGCCCACATTTTTGAAGGCTTAAAATTCCAAGCACTTCAATCCAAAATGGGACACCTCTGATAAATAGGTAATCCTTGCTTAAGGTGGTCGCTGGCCAGTGCACCCCTGGCACCCACCTATCTTTGCAGCCCCTCTCCAGCACTGGTTACAGGTGTTTACCGTCATACTCAGCTTGTGTGTGTTGGTTCTGAGTCCAGGGCAGTTGTGTTATACAAGCACTTTACAGCCTGAGCCATCTCCAGAGCCACTTCCCCAGCACTAGTTCTGGGGAAGTCATTGCTAAGTCAAAAGTCCAGGTTTGTTGTAACATCATGTGAGGAAAGTGTTCTAAGACACAAGCAAAATTGGGTAAAGGAAGCAGTTGAGCTTTGGCAGAGGGAAGCTCTTGAGCAAGCATTGCCTGTCAGAGGTGTCCTGGTGTTGGAATACTAGAGACAATCCCAGGGCAAAGAATCTGCAGTTCAGATGTATAAGTCAGCAGATGGCACTCTCCAACTTAAGAAGAATTAAATCCAACTGTCACAGGTAAAAGAAGAGCTTTCTTACCCTCACCACCATTCTGACTTCCTCAAAAACGCCTCACCAACCTATGCAGGAATGACTGGCCTACTACCCATGACCAAGTCTCTCTTGGGAATACCACTGGGGCCTGTCTCGAGGTCAAAAGGTCAGTCTGTCTCTCTGTCTCCTCTCTCTCATTTTAAAATGGCTTTATAGGAGTTTGGGGAATACTCCTCTTCCTTCCTTCCTCCCACCTCTTCCTCTTCCTTCCTTCCTTCCTTCCTTCCTCCCTCCCTCCCTCCCTCCCTCCCTCCCTCCCTCTCTCCCTTCCTTCCTTTTTTATAACAGTTTCAAAAGATTGGCTGTAGGCCTTCTCTGAATTTCTACTGGGAATCCATCTGGTCCTGAATTTTATCTTTTTATCTGGTAAACTTTTTATTACTATTTCAATCTCCTCATTTGCTACAAGTTTGTTCAGGTTGTTGACTAATTCTTGGTTTGGTTGAGTCTAGAAATTCATCCACTTCTTTGAGGCTTCCCAACTTTAATGGATTAGAGGTTTTTAAAGTATTACATTATGAAATTCTGAAGTTTTTTGGTGTCATGTTTTCCTGTTCACTTCTGATTCTGTTAATTTGGGTTCTCTCTATATTTCAGTTAGTTGGACCAAGGGTCTGTTGATCTTATCTTCTCAAAGGATCAAAACTCAGAATCACTGAGTCTTTGTATTTTTTTCTTTGTTTATATTTCATTAATTTCTGCTCTTATTATTATTTATTGCCATCAACTAGGTTTAGATTTGGTCTGCTCTTGTTTTTTCAAAATTTGGAGTTGCCACATTAAGCCATTTATCTGTGCTATTTCTGATTTTTTTTTTTTTTAACGTAGTCACTTAGAACTATAAATCTCTTTCTTGAGTAGAGTGTGTATTCTTTCATGTTTGGTGGAATATTCTGTAGATATCTGTTAAGTCCATTTGATGTGTGATATCAATTAAAGCCCATGTTTATTTTTTGTTCAGGTGATCTATTAGAGAAAGTAGAGTATTGAAATCACATATTAATGGATTGATGTTAATCTATATATATTTAAATCAAGTGGTATAATTTTTATAAAATTGGATGCACCAGAGTTTGATGCCTACATATTTAAGATTTAAAATATCCAAAGTCTCTAAAACGTCCATAGTCCCTCTAAAATATCCAAAATCTCTTTAAAATGTCTTAATTATAGACTCTTGCAAAGTAAAAAAATAAGTTATATACTTTCTTATCCCACGAGGAAAGAACCAGGGCTCAATCACAACCAGATCAAAGCAAAACCAAAGTCCAGCAGTGTAGAGTTCAGATCAGACTTCTGGGAATCATGATTTTCTAGATTCCAAAGAGCTCATCTCCTAGTCTCAGGCAGGCTCCATTTCACACCTACTGCTGTCCTTGGTGGTCATCCCATGGTACTGGCATCTCTAAAATGTTGGGGTCTCTGCAACCTGGCTGCACCTTCAACAATACCTCTCCTGGGCTCTCCTCAGGGACTGACCCCACTACATGGTACCAAGCCTTATTAACTCCCCTCCATGACCCTTCAATCCCAGGGCTTCAACATCAACTGGGACTGCATACTCACCAATGGCCTCTCCTGGTCTCCCACTGTGCCAAGCAAGCTGCAGCTCCTTTCCATGACACAGAGCCACCTAAGAGACTCTTACACATTGCCAAGTTTCACTGCCAGCAAGAGGTACTACCAAGCTGTACTGCACGACTACTGTACTGGAAGACTAGAGCTTCTGTGTGCAGATGCAGGGGAGAACACTTCCCAGAAGATTCCGCTTCAGTGATGTTGGTCTCTTCTGCCTCAGAGCTAATTCTCCAGCCCCAGCTAACCAGTACTAATTGTCCAATAAAGCAAAGGTTTCATTTCTGTGGCTGTTAATTCAAAATAGCAAACGTCCCTGATAGCATCTTTAAGTGACTCTCAAACTTCCTTCTAAAACTTCATAGGCATTGTTCTCATTATCTTCCAACTTCCCACAGGACAGCTAGCTCACTATGCTCTGAGAACTGAACAGTTTTTCTAACCCAAAGTTACAAAATCCTTGCACAATCCTCCCCAAAACAACATTGCCAGGTCTATCAGAGCAATACAGCTGTGGTAAACACCATGACAAAAATCAACTTGAGGAGGAAAAGGTTATTGCATTTTACAGCTTATAGCTCATTATCCAGAGAAGTCAGGGCAGGAAGTAAGGCCAGGATGGAGTGCTTGCTGCTTACAGTCCCGCTCTCAAAGGCTTGTTCAGCCTGCTTTCTTATACATTTTAGGACCACCTGCCCAGGGATGACAACCCACAGTGAATTGGGCCCTCCCATATCAATCACTAATTTAAAAAATGCTCCACAGGCTTACAGACAGGCCAATCTGGAAGGGGCATTTTCTCAACTAAGATTCCCACTTCTAAAATGACTGTAACTTGTGTCAGGTTGACATAAAACTAGTCAGCAGAGTGGTATTCACTGTAATCCCAGTGCTGGAGAGGCAGAGACAGGTGGATCTCTGGGGCCAGATGGTCAGCCAGCCTAACCTAATTTGCAAGGCCCAGATCCTAGTGACAGACCCTGTCTCAGAACACAAAGTAGATGGCTCCTAGGAGGCTATACCTAAGTGGTTAAATTTTAGCACTAATACTAAAATTATTTTCACATCCTCAAGTTTTGCCTTTGAGAGTGATGATGGTGATTGACCCCAAACTCTTATAAATGCAAACCCCATGTCCTACCCCAACCCCTTGTCTTTAATTACAATTTTTTAAAATAATTCTTTATAAAATGTACTTGTTTATCATTAGTACGTACATGTTTGTGTGCACACATGCTCATGCCTTGATGTGCATGCATGTGGAGGTCAAAGAACAACTTTGGGGGAACAGTTCTCTCCTTCCTCCAGAAGTTACAGGTATAGAATTCAGGGCATCAAGGTTACAAGGCAAGCACTTTCTTACCTACTGAGCCACCTCATTGGCCCTTGATATAATCCTTTACAATAAAATACAATGAGGGAAGTGGTCACTCACATCTTTAATCCCAGCCCTCGAGAGGCAGAGGCAGGTGGGTCTCTTGAGTTTGAGCCCAGTCTACAGAATGAGTCCAAGGACACCTGAGCTACACACACACAAAAAAAATAGTCTAAAAAAGAAAGAAAGAAGGGAGGGAGGGAGGGAGGGAGGGAGGGAGGAAGAAAAAAGAAAGAAAAAAGAAAGGAAGGAAAGAGAAAAGAAAAATGTTTATCATGAAAATGTACTCAGATGAAGCATGCCATAATCATTTTAAAAAACACCTAAATTATAGCACTATTCAAGTATTCTAAGTGATATAACATTACAAATATGTACCATGGGTTTTAGTGTTTAAGACATTCTTCTATACTTACCCAAAAGTATATAAGACCACAAAATTATGTGGCTCCTCAACTTAAAAGTAAATATCTACCTCAAGAGGTAAGAAACAAAAATATTAACTCTGTCCCTTGAAGTTCTGTATTCTCTCCATATAGGCAATCCCACTGCCTCTGTAGCTTCATCTACTATTTCTGTTAGTAACAGTTCGAGCCTCAACTCCAACCCTGACGCCATGTTTCAGATACATGTCTTCTATTCCAAAACCACCCCAGTCATCAGACTCTTCTTTTCCTTCCCCTCCCAGTGCTGGAGATGAGGCCTTGGCCTTGCTCAGGCTGGGCAGACACAAGCACAAAGCTACATCTCCATGTAACAAGCCGGGCATCATGCACATCCCATAACCTCAGCTGCAAAGGGCAGAGACGGGGAGGGGTATGGCTAAGACTCGATGCGATCCAACCTAACATAGAAAACAAGAGCTGGGTGTTCAGAGACCCTGACTCAAAGGAACAAGTAAAAAGTAAGAGATTGCCCACACCTTCTGACTTTAATATACGCACACAAAGTATTCATATACACATGCACTCACACATGCACACATAAATTCATATACACAAACCAGAACCCAAAAGGAGAAAGAAGGGGGAAAGGGAGGGAGTCTCATGTGACCCAGGCTGATTTAAAACTCTAGATTTCTGCCTCCACCTCCCAATGCCAAGATTACAGATATATCTCACTACTGCAACATAAAACTTTTAAATAATTAAGGTATGGATATACAATGGAATCTCAGATGACCCTCTTTCAAAATGTATCTATTAGGGCCAGCAAGATGACTCAGCAAGTAAAGGTACTTGTAACCAAGACTGACAACCTGAGAGATCCCATGACCCACACAGAGGAAGGAAAGAACCAATTCCCGAAACCTCCACAAAAGCACCATGGCACACCCAGCCCTCCACCAAATAAGTAAACATTAAAAATGTTTAAATATATATATAAGTGTCAGTAGAAAATATCTCCAAGATACATTACTCAGTAATGAAAGAGGAAAGCAAGATATAAACCAATGATTACATTATTTATGAAGAAACTCTGAAGAAAAAGGATATAACATTTGTAACTGTCCCCCATAAGATGCGTGTGTGTTATTTATGAAAATACCTATCACAGGGCTGGAAAAACTGCTCAGCAGTTTGTAGGGGGATTATGTTGTTCTATTGTAAGTAATTGTCCCACCCACTGGTTTAATAAAAAGTGCTGATTGGCCAAAGGCAGACAGGAAGTGTGGGCGGGCTATCAGACTAAGAAAACTCTGGGAACAGGAAGAACAGAACAGAATGCCAGAGAGAAGCCAGAAGAAGCAGAGGACAACCATGCTGCTCTGAGAAAAGGTACAGAGCCACATGGCTGAACAGGATAAGAGTCATGGGTTAGTTTAAGGGTAAAGAGTTAGCAAGTTATATGCCTGGGCCTTAGGCTGATCAGCCTAAAATTAATGTAAGCGTCTATATGTCTCTGTGGGTCTGTGGGTCTGTGGGTCTAAACCTGGAGGCTAGGCCCGAAAGTCCAGGCCAGAAACTTCTTACTATAGCAGTTAAGAACACATGCTGCCCTACAGGAGGATCTAAGTTGGTTCCCAGTGCTGACATCAGGTGACTCACTCCAGTTCTAGAGGATCCAACACACTCTTCTGGCCTCCAAGGGCAACCACACAGTTCCCATAAATACAAACTTACTCATAAACAAAATATTTTTTAAAAAATGAAAATGATGTCATATGTCTTTAATCCCAGCTCTCAGGAGGCAGAGGCAGTGGGATCTTTGTGAGTTTGAGGCCTATGTCTACATAGTGAGTTCCAAGACAGCCAGAGCTACATAGTAAAACTCTGTCTCAATAAATGGGGGGGGGGGGGAGAGAGGGATAGTGGGACGGTGGGATGAAAGGAGAGAGGGAGACAGAGAGAGAGGAAGAAAGGGAGAAAGCATTTTTCATTTGCATGATTTACTTCGTTTGTATACAAATCCTTGTTTCAGAGAAGCACAATAAGTTGCTAAATAAACTGTCTTCAAACATTGAAACCGTAAAATAAAATTCTATGAGGTAAATATAGACAAATAGATACCCTCAAAACTGGTGAGGGCTAAGGATAGAGCGCAGAGGGCTCGGGATGTAGCTTGCTTAACATGCACAAAATCCTAGGTTAAAAATCAGATGCAATGGCATTCCAGTCTCAGAACTCAGAAAGTGAGAAAGAGAAGTATCAGGTGTTCAACATTATCTCTGGCCTGAGTTGAGGACAGCTTGGACTACATGAAACAATGTCACTAAAAACACGAAACAAACAAACAAGTGGGGCTAGAGGGACAGCTTGGTGGGTGGTCAAGAGCACTAGCTGCTCTTCCAGAGGAACTAAATTTGATTTGCAGAACATACACAGCAGCTCACAACTGTCCCAGGGGATCTAACACTTTCTTCTTCCAGCTTCCAACAGCACTGCATGCACATGGTGCACATACATGCAAAAGAACACCATACACATAAAATATAAATAAATAGTTAAGTAGTTAAATAAAGTTGGTTTGCTATATCATGTGTTGCACAAGTTTTACTTGGGATTATTAATAAAAATCTAGAACCAGATATTGGGGAAAAGCTGAAATATCAGAGAGACAAAGAAGGCACAGCCAGTGCTCACCTAGTCACTCCTCATGAATCCTCAGACTGATGCCTCTGTGTCCTTAGCCAAAAAGGCAGGCAAAGGGCTGAACTGCTGCATCCCCATTCTCCGCCCAGCTATCCCACTTTCTCAACATCATAGCCTTACACATTTTTAAATGATAAAATAATTACATGGTATATGACACTCAAATCAATGAGGCAGAATTGATGATCAGATTATCTAAGAAAAACATTATGGAGCCAGAGAGATGGCTCCGCAGTTAACAGAGCTTACTACTCTTCAGAGAACATGGGTTCTGTTCCCAGCACTCACAGGCAGCTCACAACCATCTATAACTCCAGCTCCCATCTCAGGAATCCAAACCCTCTTCTGACATCTATACTCTCCTTGCAAGCATGTGATGTATATACATACATACATACATACATACATACTTACTTACATACATACAAACAAACAAACAAAATTAAATACTTTTAATGAAAAACACTATTTGAAAACAGATTACATAAGAGAAAACATTATATAAGAGAGTTTAGATGAAATCAATAATTTAAGAAAAAGATTAAAGAATTTAGATCCCAGTCAATGTATTTTAAAAAGTAATATAACAAACTCTGTTCAGAAACTATAATATGCCAGAAATTATATCTTTGCAAGTATATAAATATATCTTAGAAAAATGATAAGTGCCAATTATACATCAATCTAAAATTATTTAAGAAAATAATTTCAAAATTATTTGGAAGGAGTTTCAAAAGTTTGACAATCATTCCTCAGCCTCTCAAAAATAACACACAGTTGCAAGTTACACACAAGGGCATGAAGCCATGTTAAGCAGGTTAATTAGGAGGCTGGAGAGATCAACCAATAGTTAAGAGCACTGGCTGCTCTTACAGAGGACCTGGGTTTGATTCCCAGCACCCACAAGGCAGCTCCCAACTGTCTTTACCTCTAGCTCCTGGGGACCCAATGTCCTTCTGATATCCAAAGACACCAGTTATATATATGTATATAATGCACAGACACACATGAAGATAAAAATCTCTAGTTATTTTAAAGGCTAAAAGAATGTGTTTAATCCTAGCACCCTGGAGTCAGCAGCAAGTAGAATCTTGTAAGTCTGAGACTATCCTGGTCTACATATCAAGTACTGGACTAGCCAGGGCTATACAACAAGACCTTGTCTCAAAAACAAATAACAAAATATAAAAATATGATCTTGTCTTTAGAAACAAGGCACTGTTTACAAATGTAATAGGTATGTATTTTTATTATCTTATTTTATTACATATCTATGTAATAGGTATGTATTATTTTATTATATACACAGAAAAGTGGAAACCTACAGGGAAATAAGTATAACTCATATCCTAGCCACCTCAGGAAGGGATGAGAACAATAATAGAAGAATAAAAACCAGAGCTTTCATTTCTGTAAAATTTACAACTTAGACTAATAATGTGAAAGAAATTCAGCAATACCTGGTGGTAAGTTCACAGATGTTCATTCTGTTAATGTTTTCATCTTTTCTGTAGGCTTAAAATACAGGAGTGAGGGTGTAGCTTTAGAGAGTGTCCTTGCCTAGCATGCCTAGCACCAAATAAAAAGCTAGGGCATGATGGCTCTCTTAGTTACTTTTTATTGCTGTGACAAAACACCAGAACTAACGTACGGAAGAAAGGGTTGATTTGGGGCTTATGGTTCCAGAGGGATAACAGTCCATGATGCAGAGCAGAGACAGCAGGCAACAGGCAGCTGGAGCAGCAGAGAGCTCACATCTCCATCCAAAATCAGGAAGCAGAGAACGCTAACTTGAAATGGCTTCAGTCCTTAGAAACCTCAAAGCCAGCTTGCAGTGATGTAACTTCCTCCAGCAAGAACACACCTCCTTATACTCCCAAATAGTCACCAACTAAGGACTAAGATTTATGAGGGACATCACATTCAAAACACCAGAGTGACACATCCTTGTAATCCCAGCACTCAGAAGGCAGAAGCAGGAAGGTCAGAATTCAAGGTCCTTGTCTACATGAGACAGAACAAAACTCCAAGAACTGACCCAGCACAAAACATCACTTTTAAGCAACTAAATGTTTTTGCCAATATTGGTCAGTGTTTCTCAACCAGTGTTCAAATACCAACCCAACTAAGGGCTACAATGACGCTGTTAAAAAGAAGTGCAGCGACATTCACGCGCAAGCTATAGAAGACCATCATGAAGCTCATTCCAATGTGTCCCACAATCCAGTCTTCCGTAGCTTTGTAAAACATCTCTATATTAAACAAGCCAGCAAACAAGGTAAAAGGCAAGAGCTGTCCACAAAGCTGTCCTCTGACTTCATGGCATGCACTTATCCATACACCCATATCATACACACAATAACAAATGAAATAAAGTACTTTTTAAACAAGAGAAAATCAAGGAACAACCACAAATGACTTGGTCTTTTAATTTATAGTGATGAGGGGGAATCTAAATAGGAAATGTGCTATTCTGTGGAAAAATGCTACCTGGAAACTATCATGCAAGTTAAAGTACAAAAGTTTCTATGAGATGATTCTGAGAGTAACTAGGACAGAAAATTAACCTATTTTTAACAGAAGAGAGTCAAATTCATTTTTTTATTTTTCAAGACAGGCTAAATACAGTATTTCAATAAATATTACTGTAAATTTGCATAATACAAATATATTATGTCTGATATGTTGTAAATATATATATATATTTAATCTAAAAATAAATCTCTTTGTGGCACTGAGAATGAAACCCAGGGAAGGTACATGCTATGCAGGCAACATGACCATTGAGCTTCAGCCCCAGCTCCAATCTCTTTCCACCTCAAGTCTGAGAGAGAGACAGAATATCTCATGTGCACACACACACACACCCTCCTCTTAGTAACTTAGCCCTGCCTTGAACTCATTTTGTAGACAGGAAGCCCTTGAACTTGTAACATTTCTACCTTAGGCTCCAAGTAGATGGGATTACAATAGGCCTATGCCACCACGTCAAATTTGATCTTAAATTAAACGTCATTTTAAATTATCTATAAATCTTGTTTTTCTTTACATAATTAAAAGCACATTAAACATAAAAAACATTTTTAAAGGCTAAGAATCAATTTTCTTTTCTATCATTGTTAAGCTTTAAATTACACATTGTAGACAGGGGATGTACCTCAGTGGCAGAGTACTTGTCTAAGCATACACAAGGCCATAGATTAAATTTTTAGTACCCCTCTCCACTAAAAACAAAGCCCAAACTCTTCAGTATTGTCTTAGGGTCTTTACTGCTATAATAAAACACCATGACCAAAAGCAACTTAGGGAGGAAAGGCTTATTACTTAAACTCACAATTCCACACCATGGTCTGTCACTAAGAGAAGTCAGGACAGGAACTTGGAGACAGGAGTTAATACAGAGGCCAGGAAGCAGTGCTGCCTGCTGGCTTGTTCCTCATGACTTGCTCAGCCTTCCATTTTTTAGCACCCAGGACCCTGGGTAACACTGTCCACAGAAAATTGGGCTTTCCCACATCAATCATCAGGCTTGCCTACAGGCCAATCTGGTTGGAGACTGGGTGGTCTGAATAAGAATGGGCCCCACAGGCTCATACATTTGAAAGTTTAGTTCCTAGTTAGTGGAACTGTTTGGGAAGAATTAAGAGGTGTGGCCTTGTTGGAGGAGGTATGGCACTGGGTGTGGGCTGTGAGATTTTAAAAGTACATGCCAGTCCCAGTCTTTCTTTCTCGGCCTCCTCCTTGTGAATCAGATGGAAGCTCTCAGACACTGCTCCACTGCTAGGCCTATCTGCATGCTGCCATGATGGTCATGGACTCACCCTTTAAAACTATAAGCAAGCCCCCAATCAGATACTTTCTTTTATATCAGATTCATTTTGCCTTAATTATGATGTCTCTTCACAGAAATAGAAAAGTAACTAAGACAGAAGCACTTTCTCTAATATTTTTGGTTGTAAGCCTTTAACAACTGAGCCACCTCTCCAGCCTTAGGAGCACTTTCTCAGTTGAGGCTCCTCTTTCCAGATGACTCTAGTTGTGTCAACATGACATAAAAACCAGCCAGCACAGTTATGATCCTTACTAACAAATTATCTTTACAAGATTTATAGTACATGTCTGTTATCACAGCACTACAGGCTGGTCTAAGCTGTACACAGTCTAAGAGCATGGGGTGAGGCACAGTAGTAGGGGTGTGCTGCACATCTTTAATCCTAGAACTCAGAAGGCACAGGCAGGTGATTTCTATAAGGTCAAGTCTAGCCTAGTCTACATATTGAGTTACATGTCAGTCAGAACTACATAATAAGAACCTGTCTCAAAACAATAAAAACACAAGATACTCTTAGAAGACAAGAGACTAGAAAGATGGTGCTTCAAGATGGTCTTGCAAACAGTTCAAATCCCAATCCCAGCACCCATATCAAATAGCTCAAAGCTATCTAAAACTCCAGCTCTAAGGGATCCATCCTCTTCTGACTTCCATGGGCACCCATGCATATGTGCACAAATACACAAATACACACACAAATAATAACAATAAATTCTAAGCTCAAAAACAATTTTATAGGGTTTAAAATAAAAACAGAGTAGCAAGCTATCAATCCCAGCAACTGCCCGGGGAGGACAATGGAGGGAGGAAAAGAGCCCTGCAGAAAAGCCTGCATGGATGTTGCAAAGGGGGTAGAGCACCGCAGGGAGAGAGGGAGGGAGGGAGGCTTTAATGGAAAAGTAAGGAAGCCCAAAATGTGGGCAAGGCCAGCGTGTTAGAGAGAGCATGCCTAGAAAAGATGATAATTAAAAGAGCTGTGGCTGAGTAAACTTACTGCCAAAAATAAAATCTTCTTTAAAAAGAATACAAGAAAGACCAAGGGGAATTAAATAAAAATTTCATTCACTTAATAAGTACCATATGCTGTTCATTTCAAATTCTAAAATAAAATACACAATTCAGTTATGGCTAAAATCAATTTCTGTAAACAAAAAATAAAGAGTTTTAAACAAGTAAGTATACAGATACATAATCAGACAGATCTATTGTAACTCAAAATGTAACTTAAGAGAGGAAAAAATCTGAAAACTTGAAGAATTAAAAACTGAAAGGTTAAAATCAAACTATGAGCTGAAGTGATAAAAGAGAAGCAATTAATGGCCCTGGCATGGTGGCGCATGCCTGTGATGCAGCCTCAGAAGGCTGGCTCACATAGAAAGATGAGAGTTCGTGGATAGCCTGGGCTACACAACTCTTAAGTCTCGGAAGAAATGGAGGAATGGAGAGAAGGAAAAGGGGGGGGGAGTAATTAAAGAGATAAGGCATAAATAAAATAAGAGAAACTTAAGAAAGCAATCCTAAGAAGAAGCTAGGCAATGCCAATGTTCCTGTAAATTCAGGACTAGTTTCTAAGTGTAAGGAAGGCAAACGCTGAACAGTAGAAAAGCTGGAGATGAAAGTTACTTTTGTCAAACAGCTTGAAAAAAAATATCACATAAAATAGCAAAGCTCTATTTAAGTGGGAAACCAGTTTCATCTCAGTGGTTGCTAAATATTCAGACACAAACATTTCACAAAGTCCAGCTGCAGCTTTTTACTTCTGGAAACAAGTTCATGTTAAAGCCAAAAATTAATGTAAAATGTCTGTTCAACCACAGCCATAGTATTTAATTTAAAACTGTTTGGATCATAAATATACTCTGATTTCCCTCTGTATATTTATACTCAGGACTCTACACTGTAGTAAATAAACTATTTGACTATCTTGAGGATCTTTAACAGAAGTAGTCTATGGTAATGTTTTACAGTATCCAGAACTGAGTGACCCTACTTGGCTAGGCCTCCTTCCAGATAAAACTTGCCATGACAAAGTTTCCATTGTAAGTGACAAGACATCAACCCTAAAACTGAAGAAAATAAAAACTGTCGTATCTCACAAACTCAAAAGGTGGCATCAGGAGAGGCCTGGCACAGATGCAGAAAGTCAGGTCTAAAGAAGCATCTCCTCTGCCATCCTCCCCTACTGGAATTCACCTGATCCGGGTGAATGCCTCTTCACACAGCTGTAACATTCTAACGCCAGTCACCACGGAAAAAAAACAAAGCCTCTCCTTCATAAACAGCCACAGAGGAGAAGTCCCCAGCAGTCCTGAGATTCCCTTTGATTAGACAGCTTAAGTCACAAGCCTGTCTCCAAATGGTCACTACAGCCAAAACTGGGTGCCTTGGTGGAGAGTATATCCTCAGTCAAGGACACACCTGAAGCTTCACGCTGTTAATAAAAGGAGGCCGTGCCATGGTCACCTTCCAGTCTCCCTTCCTCCTAACAGACTCCACTCCCCACCCTCGGCACATGCAAACACATGGCTTCATCAACAATATCCATTTATGTTTCAGTTCCATTAACTGTTGTGGGTTGATTGTGTCCTACAAAAATGTCCTGGTCACTGTGAATGTGACTTTTGGGACTTTGCAGATATAATCAGATTAGGAGAAGGTCATACATATACATCCAGTGTAACTATGTCCATAAGGGAAGAGATTCTGTTAACAGTACCTAGTAGATTGTGAGGGAATGGCAAAGATTACTGATAGTCGGGAAGCTAAACAAAGGCATAGAACATATTCTCTCCAATCTTCAGAGGCAGGCATGCACTATTTTTACCTCCTTTCAGACACGTAGCCTCCAGAACTATGAGGAAATCCGTTCTGATAAGCCAGCAGTGTGTGGTACAGTAATACACTGGGAAATCAAGGTAGTCAGTGTAACTATGATAACCTATGCTTTGCCTATGCAAAAACTCTGGATTCCTTCTGTGATGTCTTTCTCCCTCTCAGGGCCTAATCGCTCAACCTCTTAGGTTTGCCCAAAGTTCTCTCTTCTGTGATGCCTTCTATTAGATACCTGAAAAGACTGAGTCCAACATCATATACTGCCTCTTGAAGTTCTAACTGCTTCTATCTGCTGCTATCTCTGAAGGAAGAGCAAGGCCTAATTCCCACTCTCATATTCTCGAGGTAGGGCACAATATCTAACACATAACAGTCACTCATAAGATAATCTATGAACTAAACAAGTTGATGCTGCATCTTAAAAGAAGGTAATGCTGTCAGGAGAACTGATTACTTTTATGAAGAGCCAAAGATACACCAGGCATGGTGGCACATACACAGTGAGTTCCAGACCATCCAGCTATATAGTAATAATACACTGTCTCAAAAATAAAAATAAAACAAATTAAGGAACTGAAGATAAGGTCTGGAATAGCCCTATAATCCTAGTACTAGGAGGTCCAAGCAGGAGATCAGCAGTTGAAAGCCATCCTAGCTTCACTGCAAGTTCAAAGACAGCCTGGAAAAGCCACTCAGAAATTGGGTTAGGGTTTTAACTCAATGCTAGAGAGTTTGCCTACCAAGGACAAGGCCTTGATTCAATCCCCAGCTGGGGGGGGGGGGGTAATCAAGGGAGGGAGTAAACATGGAATTCAGCAAAACCTACATAGTAGAAAGATATGACTGGAAAATGGGATGTGGATAAAGGAATGGGAGCCTGATGCTCAAGGCCATTCTGTAGATAACAGGAGTCTTGCTTGGTTCTTTTGTGACTGGGAAAGGAGGCACACGTGTGTGCCATACTGCCCTTGTGTGGAGGCCAAAGAACAACTTTCCAGCACTGGTCCTCTCCTTCCACTGTGTGGGTCCTGTGGATCAAAGTCACACTGTCAGGCTTGGCTACAAGTGCCTTTACTTCCAAAAGAAGGGCTTTAAAGGAATTTTTCTGCTAGCCACAGTGGCTCATGCCTAGAACTCTAACACTTGGAAAGCTGAGGCAGGAAGATCACAGTGAATTCAGGACTAGCCTGGACTACAGAGTGGGACTCTGCAAAAAGAAGACAGTTTTCTGAGTATGACACATTTTAGAAGAGTTCTATGAGAACAGGTGGGATGGTTACAGGTCTGAGAGATCAGTTCCTTAGGTTGCAGCACAGACAGGTGAGGCAACAGAGAGGACAAGCTAATAAAACTTTGACAGCTGCAAAGAGCCACAGGCCTCCTAAGTTTGGGGCTTTCCTTGGCAAAACTAGGACTTGCAACTGAGAAGGGGGGAGGGGGGAGATCAAGATTGTTCGCTGTCAGTTAGGCTCAGCTCAGGAGAAGCTGACAATAAAACATTCCAATCAAGAAGCCAGGAAACGAAACAGGACACAAAGATAAAATGACTTTTATTAGAATCCTAGGAAATATGTCATAAGGAGGTTAGGCACGGTAACCTACAACCCCAGCACCTAAGAGGTCGAACCATGAGGGCTGCTGCAAGTGCGAGACCAGCCCTGACTACATCTCAGGCTGTACCAGGCCAGTACCAGACCCACACCACAAATAAAGTCATGTACAGGAGAATCTCAGCCCCAAGAACTCTTCAAAATGCTGAAAGCATAGCATTAAACAAGACAGATCAAAAAACAAAAAACAAAAAACAAAAACCTAGATTGGGTCCATGAGCATAAAGCTAGAGCTGCAGGTCAATACCTATTAAGTATTACAAAAACACCAAACTTGCCATTTTCATCAAATTCCATTTTCAGAATTCCTTCCTCTTATTAGAAGGGCATCTGTGTCCACCAGCAGCCAGCGATTCTAGCAATTAAGATGCTTTTATGCTATATTTTCTATGATAAAAGTCTATTTTGCTTCCTTTATTTTCAAAACATTTGCTGGGATCAAGACAGCCCTTCCAAAGAATGATCAAAAAGGTAACTGGACTCAGACAAAAATGAAAGGCCAAATAGCATTGCAGACAGCAGGATTCCAGACGCACACAAGGCCTAAGTTCAAATTCCAATTTCACACAAGTTCTGTGGCCTTGGGCAAGTTATTCAATAAATCTGCAAGCTTTGTACTTTTGTGTAGCTCAGTGATAATGCACATTTCACATGTAAAAAGCCCTGAGTTCCATCCCCAGCATGAAGAAAGGGAAAAAAAAAAAAAAAAAAGAACACTTGAGGGTGGGTGAGATAGCTAACTAAGTGACTGCACTTGCCACCTAGCCTGACAAGCCCCCGTGGAAAAAGAACCACCTTCATAAAATTGTCTTCTGACCTCTAGACAAGCATGTGTGCCTATATATAAACATCCTGCATTAATACATGAGCAATGCTCTTTTGAAAGCATACTTCAAACTCAGTTTACCTATCTATAAAATGGGAACACTAAGAATGAAGAGGTCATTTCTAAAAGGCATTTTAAAGGCACAATGCCTTGGGGGGAATGGAGAAATAATTGAAATGGAGGGATGTGCTGCTGTAACCATTACTACTGTTACAGTACACAATGACACAAAATAAATGCCAATAAATTCTTTCTCTTCCCCAGAAGGTATGTCTTAATGCAGACAATTATATGGACCCAACTCACTAAGTTATTCCCTTTCATCTTCCAAAAGTTTTGTACAGAAGGAACGTAAAGAATTAAATGTATGCTAATTTCACAACATACTTAATATATTTAACCTCTAAATTAATAAAGGCATATTTACTCACCCAAGAAATTTCTCAATAATAATGTCACAAATAGAAAAAAAGCTCAATGAATTACAAAGATTCACATAAAAATGAAAGTACGTCACCTTAATAACCAACCGTCTATAGTTATTTTATTTAACTATTCTCTATAACCAATCATCTTTTATTTTAGGGAAAAGTGACTTATTATACACATAAAATAATTCAACTGAGAGCTTCCTGAGGATAAAGTGTTACATCCTTGCCTAAATCAGGCACACAATATAAACTCAATGATAGTGTTAGTGAAATTTAACACTATTATTTCACATTTCTTTCAAGTAACAAAAAAGACCTACACAGTCTAATACAGGACTTATATAGGTAGTCTTAAAACCTGGGCCAGCAAGCTGGTCCAGTAGGTTGAAGCACTTGACACACAAGCCTGACAACTTGAGATCAAGCCCCAGAACCCAAGTTACCTACTGACCTCCACACAGGAATCTTCTTGTGTAAACACAACCTCTCTGAGTGTGTGCAGGCATTGTGCGCATGCACACACACACACACACACTAAAGCAGAATGGTAGGAATAGGAATGTAGTGCAGAGGTAAACTGTCTGCCTAGAACATATGAGGCTCTGGATTCAAGACCCAGAACTACAATGCAAATCAAAAACATATCCACTCAATGCCTCTTAATTTAAAAGAAAGAAAGAGAAAGTGGAAAGTTAAACCAGGATACATATTACTATAATCAAAAGGAACATTTAACTCTTTACTTACCCTCAAAGAAAAATCATTCAACAAACACTATAACGTCCTCTCCCATTTTGTGTATTTATTTATTTATCTTTAATTTCTGAGACAAACTCAAGTAGCCCCACATTACTCTTGAGCTGCCATAAAGCTGAAGCTGGCCTTGAACTGTTCCTCCTGCCTCAGCTTCCCAAGAGCTGTGATTATAGGTGCAAGAGAGAATACTCTGTCAGAAAATACAGATGCGCATATTTTCAAAGTCCTGTTAGATTTATTTTATGTGTACTGTGTAGCATGCATCGCCTAGTACCTACGGACATAAGAGGAGGTCAGTAGGCAGGGCTTCCAACCATTAGGCAACTAACGCTCTGGCCCTACTCTTTAATCAGATTGGCCTCAAACTTGTTATGTATCCCAGAGAGCCCAGAGTGTTTCTACCTCCAAAGTTCTGGGATTACGTGTGGGTGCCACAGTTCTTTTAAAGATTCCAGAAGCCATTTAATCCAACAGTATTGTCAGCGGTGGTCAGGATTGCTTGCCCAGGAAAGTGCACTGACAACAGTCAGAACAAGCTCAAGGGGAATGTCTAACAGTCACATATCAGAGAGCATCTGAGACACTCTCAGGAGTGCCTGCCCTTCTCCAGACTACTCCTGTACACACTCGGACCCTTTTCTCTCCCTAGCAATCCCTTTTACAGGTAGATGACCCCAACAGGTACATGCATGTCTTCAGAGTACCCCAAACTCAATGTGTATAATACTAAGCTTATCTCAGCCTTCCTGTGTCCCTGTGTCTTGTAAATGATATCACCCAACCACACAAAATAAGATCGACTTTCCCCTCACCATCACTCTCTCATCCATGAACAAAGATGTGAGCCATGTCTCCACTACCACTGCCTCTGACCTACACCAACAGTTTCTATCAGCTGTCCATGACTGTCCATGACTTCTCACACCCAGTGTAAACCCACCTACTACAAACAATACAGGTGATCCCACTCTGTAACTATCAGAGTATCCCAGATTTTCAGAATTTGAAGATCCCTTCATATATTGACCTTTCTTCAAAGCTATTCCTGTTCTCCCCTCAACCTGTTGCATCCCATGGCTCTTTGGTGAATGTTTAAAATTCTGAATCCACGTCCTGCCTCTCCCTGGCACGGTACAGACCTCTCTCCTCAAGTCCTGCTCTCCGCTCTGGTCACTCTCTCTAACCTGTGCTGACACCACTCATCCCCATTTTGCCCTTCAACGTCAGCCCTCAGGAATATCTTGACAGAGAGATAAACCTTGGTCTCACTTTGAACCAAGTCAGCTTCTGTGGCTGTGTTTCAACTCCATAGTCAGACAAAATTACAACTGGCTGGTTACTGGATTTAAAATAAAGTTTAAAATTTTTTAAGGATCATTTATTTCAGCCAGGCAGCAGTGCTGCATGCCTTTAATCCCAGAACTCTGGAGGCAGAGGCAGGTGGATCTTTGTGATTTCAAGACGAGTCTTGGTCTACAGAGCAAGTTCCAGGACATCCAAGGCTACACAGAGAAACTCTGTCTCAGCGGGGGAAAAAATTACTTATTTTTATTATGTGTATAAGTGTTTTGCCTGCAAGTGTACCTGGTGCACTTGGTGGTCAGAAGGTGTTAGATTCCCTGGAACTTGAGTTATAAATGGTCATGAGATGCCCTGGCCACTCTGGTAACCAAACCCAGGTCCTCTACAAGAGCAACAAATGCTCTTAACCACCGAGCCATCTCTCTAGCTCCATTACTGTATTTTTATTCCTAAACTAAAAGTTAAGTTTCACAAGAAAATTAGATCTGTCTTGTTTACCATTATATCTCACAACCTACAACAGAAGAGCTTACTTACTAATATGTGCAGATTAACAAGATTCATAAATCACAGTATTATAAACTATAAGAAAGCCCACAAAACACTGGCTCCAGAATTACCTAGTTTCTCCATTCATAAAATTTAAGAGCTTATCTGTCACTGTTCTCTGAGTCCCCTAGGAGATCTGACATTAGCAATCAATAACAACATTCCAAACTTCTTCCCCACAACTCACTTCTACAGGGGCACCAGCAAAACTCCATCTTCTGACCTCCACCACTTGTCGGCATGTTCTTTCTATCGGGAATCCTTTTCCCCAGCTACACATCTACAAGTCCTACTTAACCTCAAATGCTCAAATTCAACATCACTTCCTCCTCCAAGTCTTCTCTGCTTATTCCTAGCCAGTAACACACTCTCTGCCCCTTCATTTCCAGAGGTGCTCCTGTGCCCCTTTCAGGTCTCAGATCAAACAACACTCAGATGAGTAAATTCTAATGTCACCAACTGGTCAGAATCCTGTGAGACCACCTGTTTGTATTTTGTTGATAACTACTATCTGAAATTATCTTGTTCATTCCTTTTGCCTATTTACTTGGCAACTGCCTGCCAGCCCTCACTAGAGCATAAGATCGATTGGAGCAAGAATCCTATTTGTCATGCTCACCACATTTCCTCACTCTTTCATGTCAAATGGGGAACAGAGTCAACAAATATCTGCCAAAGGTATGAATGACTGTGGTTCTTATAACTTGGGATTCTGCGAACATAAACTTCCCCTAGCCATATTCCTGACTTCTTGTGGACCACACCAAACTCTGGCTACTCTATCTACTTCTTTCTTCATTATCCAGAAACTCTTTCACATCAAGAGCAAATAGTAGATAAATGCTAATTAATTAATAAGCAATCTCTTCAAGACGTTCTGCCTCAAACCAGGCAAACTTGTAACATGCAAGAGAATCCAGGGCTAACAGGAATCTTTTCTCGAGATAGCCCAATCCAATATGCTACAAAAACTAGTTTCTTCACTTTCCTTTGAACGACAATTACTGGTACTTCTATCCTAAAATCGCACAATCCAATCCTACCCTTCTATTTCTATCTAACATATCACTTCCACGGCTGTGCTTCTTCGAGGTACTTACATTTCCAATCTCTTGGGATGCTCAAAGGTAGTGCTGAGGAACTGGCTCACCTACCTTTCCTTGATACCTCGTTTATCTTAAAAAGACCCGTTTTCAGGACCCAAATCTAACCCACGACAACAAATGCCTCCACAGTGTTCCTACTCAGCCTTCCACCACAAGAAGACCCCAAGGCCACGAATGAACATCCCCTCCAGGAGGCAGGAGACCATCAAACACACTGGGACAAGCCCTGCCCTATCGATTTCATGTCCCGCACCTGCCTCGGGCCTGGAACCTCAGGCTGGGCCCGCGCCCCCGACCCCCAGCCCCCGCACTCACCTGAAGCGGCCCCCGCAGTGCTGGCATTGCTCGCCCACCCAGCCCGCGGGGCAGACGCACTGGCCAGTGCCAGGGTTGCAGCGGCCGCCGTTGACACACGGCCGGTCACATTCCTTGGCCTCGGCTGCGGCTGAGCCTGACACCGCCGCCGCCACCGCCGCGGCCTCGGCCTCCCGGGGCAGCGGCAGCAGCAGTATCGAAAAGAGCAGCGGCAGCAGCAGCGGCGGGGGCAGCGCCCGCGACAGCACCCCCGGGAGACCCAACCCGGCGCGCGGCCCCGGCCTCCAGGCCCCAGTCGCGGCGCAGAGTCGGTGCTGCTCGACCTTCCGGGCCGCTGGCGCTGCCGTCGCCGCCGTGCTCCCCCTCAGCAGCGCCTCAGTCGTCGCCGCCGCCGCCGCCGCTGCCACCATCTTCCTGGGGCTGAGCCGGCGCCCAGCGAACACATACACACCCCGCACGCCGGCTCCTCTTCGCCCGGCCGTGCTGGGCGGGGCCGGGCGACGGTGGCCTGACGGGTCCATAGCGGAGACCCGGCTCCAGCTGCGCGGCGGATGGAGGCGGGGCTGCCTTGCTCGGGGGAGGGGCTCAGGGGCGGGGCCTGAAGGCGGGGCCTGGGGCTGGGGACGGGCTGCGGCCGAAGTCCTCCTGCTCGTGTGGTGGCAGAACCGGCTCAGGCCCAGGGTCTTGTCTCAGCTGAAATCCTCCCGGGCTCTTCGTTTTTTACGTCGCGCCACCCTGCGGCGACTGCCTGGCTCTGCTAGACAAGGTGACGGCGGTGTTAGCTTTTGGACTTCTCCTGTCCATCAGCCCATTGCCCCAATAACATCTCAGAGAGAGACAGGGACAAAAACGCTGGCTAATGATGTGATGTGTTGTGTTGCTAGCTGCGACCCTGCAGAAGTAGTACTGCATTCGAGTTTCTGAAATAGGGATAACAAAGTGACACGTGTCTTAAAAACCTGGCTTTTGAATAAATGTGTAACAGACGGAATGCAGCACATCCTTCCTTGATAGCAGATTGAACCAGTGTCATACCACGTCTATGAACACCTTTAATAATACAGGAAAAGTTTGAAGTTGTCTTGTACCCCACAAACTACGAATATTCTCTGAATAAAGAACAGCCCAGAATTACCTGGAGCACTTTCAGCTTGCATGTCAACTACAAAGCCCTTCTTGCTAACTCCAGTGCCTCTCCCCTTCCTCCCAATGATACATGCTTCGCAACAGTGTACGTAACCTTGCATAGTCCTCCACCCTGGACTCTTGACTTCCATTGAGCCAGAAGAAGAACGTGGTGAAGTATAAACGTGTCAGTTCCAGCTCTGACCTTAACTTTTTGTTATTGTTTGGTTTGGGTTTGGGTTTTCCTGAGATGCTCCTGCTCTTCCACCTTGGAAAGATTCATGCAAAGGCCACATGGAAAGGAAAGGCCCCGGGTGAGCCCTTCGTAACTGGAAGAAAGTCATTATGTGAAGAAGCCATCTGGGTTGTTTTAGCTATATGAGTTGTTACACTGTATCAGTCAGTGTTCTGTAAAGGAAAAGAACTGGGGTGGGGGGGGAGGTTAGGTTGATTTACAGGACTCTTGACTTCCATTGAGCCAGAAGAAGAACGTGGTGAAGTATAAACGTGTCAGTTCCAGCTCTGACCTTAACTTTTTGTTATTGTTTGGTTTGGGTTTGGGTTTTCCTGAGATGCTCCTGCTCTTCCACCTTGGAAAGATTCATGCAAAGGCCACATGGAAAGGAAAGGCCCCGGGTGAGCCCTTCGTAACTGGAAGAAAGTCATTATGTGAAGAAGCCATCTGGGTTGTTTTAGCTATATGAGTTGTTACACTGTATCAGTCAGTGTTCTGTAAAGGAAAAGAACTGGGGTGGGGGGGGAGGTTAGGTTGATTTACAGGATGCATTTCCAAGTAAGCCAACAGTGCTGTCTCACACTAGAAAGGTAGTTGCTCCATCCACAAGGTTGGACTCAGCAGTCCCATTTTGGTGCTAGAGTCCTAGAGGATTCCTTGAGAGCTCCTGGTCTTAAGTCTACACTGGAATTCTAAAGAAGTAAGTTCTAATACTGGTAGGTTAATGCTGCAGAAACGGGATAGATGAACTTGCCACTAAGAGTAAGCACAAGCAGGCAAAAAGCAAAGTTTCCTTCTTTGTCCTGTTATTTCAGCTACCACGAGAAGGTGCTACCCAGATTTAGGGTGTCTTTTTGCTTCTGGTAATCTGATTAAGACAATTCTTCACAGCTTGGGGGTGGTGTCGAATACCTTTAATCCCAGCACTCAGGAGGCAGAGGCAGATGAATCTCTGTGAGTGCAAATCCAACATGGTCTAAAGAGAGAGTTCCTGGACATTAAGGGCTACACATAGAAACCCTGTTTTGTTTTTGTTTTGTTTTTTAATGTTTTAGTAGATCCCAGATACAGTCAGGCTGACAAGATTATTCATCATATCTCCATTATCTAAAATAGGAACAAATATGATTGGGCAGTGGTAGCTCATGCCTTTAATTCCAGCACTCCGGAGGCAGAAACAGGCAAATATATCTCTGTGAGTTCAAGGCCAGCCTGGTCTACAGAGCAAATTGGATGGATGGGTGGGTGGGTGGGTGGGTGAATGAGTGGATGGGTGGGGTGGCAAAATATAGATAGATAGATAGATAGATAGATAGATAGATAGATAGATAGGGAACAAATCTTTCCTACTATTCCTAATCCAGTGATAAACTCAATGCTGCTTTAAGCCTGCTTTAGAGAAGTTAATCAGAACTTTGCTTAATAACTCTTGGGCTGTGCAGAGTATACCTGTGTTTATACTTCAGAATTTGAGCATCTGGTTCTGGGAAACAAAGAAAATCCCAAGTGCACCTACAGAACCTTTCTGATTAACCTGAGAGTACAGAATTCTAAGATTCTGGAATTTTCTCCCATACCTGTCCCAGTGTCAAGCTCAGGTCCTGGCATTCCTCACTCTGCATCCCCTGCAAGCCTGGTGGAGCTGAACTACACAACAGCCTCACTCCACCTCTCTAGAAGCTCTGGCACTGGATTCTAGTTTTCAAGTTTGTTAATTTTCTTATTTTTCCCCTCTGTAGTGTTTGGAAAGGGTTAGAAGGTGCAGCCTTGTTGGGTGATGGATGTCACTGGGCGGGGTGGACTCTGAAGTTCCAAAAACCCAAGCCAGACCCAGTCTTGTCATCTCTACCTCTGAAGATCAGGATGGAAGTGCGTACTTAGCTACTGCTGCAGTGCCATGCCTGCCTGCTGCCACCATACTTCCTGCCGTGATGACAATGGACTAGCTCTCTGTAACTGTAGCGCCAATTGAATACTTTCTTCTATAAGTTGGCTTGGTCACGATGTCTCTTCATAGCAATAGAACAATAACTAAGACAGGGCCATTCTCATCCAAACCACCACATGATCTATGAGTGGTTCTTACACAGATGGGTTAATTAATGCCTCTTCACCTGACTTCTTACTCTCGTGACATTGGAATGGTTTCCAGGAGAACACGTTGTTATGCAGTGAGTTCAGGTTCCTTGGGTTTCTCTTCTCTCTGCATAAACTCACATGCCTGCTTCTTTCCACTATGGGTGGAAACACCACAAGGTTCTCACTACATCATAGTCTTGGGCATTCCTAGATGCCCAAAATCAACCTTTTCCTTATAATTCTCCAATTTCAGACATTGTTAATAGCAGCAGAAATTGGACAAAGACAATTTCTCTAAAACTAGAGCCTACAGCATCATTTGAAGAAATGGTTTATGCTATCATAAGACGCACAGTGAAGGAAAAACAATCAGGAAAGGAGCTGAGCAAAGCTCTGATCTTTGGGGAGTTGGGCTTTAGCCTGATCCCGTGGAGAACCTTGGGATGTAAATTGTACCTGAATTAAACCTACTTTGGAGTAGTGGAGGGACAACCTGCCCCATCTTCCTAAGCAGACAACACTAACAATAAGAAGCAGTTAAGAAAATTTGGTGGGGATGCTAATAATATAATTGTTGTATGTCTACTGTGAAGCAAGCAAGGGTTAATTGTTGCCCTAGTAAGAGCTGTCTGATTGGCCTTTTGCCAAGCATCATCAGACTGCTATTTAAAACATCAGCATATTTTAGTTTATGTGAGACCAGCTGATTCTCTGACTATAAATGTCATGATTTCACCCAGCAGCTAACCAGTAGGTGCTATGTGGCCTGTGAAAGAGGCTGATCCTGAAAGCTTAGAAAAATGCACACTGGGAGGGTTCAAGATGTAATGAAGCCCCATCAGAAGCTCCACTGGGTATCCAGTATGAGGAATGAGTCCATTTATAGATATAAGGCACCAGATAAGCCATAGCAGACTCTAAAGAAACATGAAGTCTGACCTGCTGTCCCACAGGAACACACAGACTCTTGTATTAATTTTATGCTGATTATCCTATGGCTCTAGCATTTTGCTAGCTAGTTCTTGCTCTTAAACTAACCCATGATTCTTATCCTGTTCAGCCATGCGGCTCAGTACCTTTTCTCAGAGCAGCATAGTTGTCCTCTGCATCTTCTGGCTTCTCTGGCATCTCTGTGGCATCTCTGTTCTTCCTCTTCCCAGAGTTTTCTTAATCTGATAGCCCCACCCACACTTCCTGTCTGCCGTCAGCCAATCAGCATTTTTATTAAACCAGTAGGCAGGACAATTACTTATAATGGAAAAGAACACAACCCCGCTACAGACCTTAGTCTGTAAACATGAGATCCAGCGGTTGACAGAATTCCCACTGGACTCCACAAGTAAGCCCCACAAGTACAGGAAATGGCCTTTAGATATATGCAAGGACTCACCTGGTTTGAAGATCCATCAATTTAAAGTTGGAGGACTTGAAACTTCCTTCTTTCTGTATTTATTTGTTTTGTGGTGCTAGGGACTAAACCCAGACCTTGAGTATGCTGCACAAGCACCCTGCCATTGAGGTACAGCCCAAGCCTAGATTGGAAATTTCTACCAGCTGAACTGGACTCATGCCCCTCCACCAAATTTCTACACTAGAGAACAAGAGGTTTCTCCTGCATATAGATGAGACATCACAAAATCGGCAATACTGTTAAAAAGTAGTTTTACTAAGTATGTCCATAAAGTAGAACATAACATCAGAAGTACCCAATCTTTCCATCATCTTGGTGCCTATGTGAGGGGAACCCTTGGGTGTCCAGGCAGGACACCACAAAGAAATGAGAGTGAAACCTTAGCTCAGATTGACGTCATCATGACGTCATCGATCTGGATCAAGTCTTCAGAGTCCAACGGCAACAAAGATTCCCAGCAAATTTAGACACACACAGTATGATTTGGAAAAACAACAACAAGAAAATTGTTTTCTGGTGTAATACAGTCCCCAGTGCACGAGGAAGCATAATTACACCAAAACTCAACTCAGGGTACATGTCATTTCCTCCAAGATGGCTTCTAGAGATAGGCTACCTGTAGGAAAGCGCTGCCCTGGTTTTAGTCACACAGATAGAGTAGAGGTCATTTGGGCTATAAGCAATCTCTGGTCCTGGTTGTGGGAGCTTGAAGGAGCTATGAGCTGTAAAAGTCATTTAGATTATTAGTCACCTCCAGTCCTGATTGTAGGAGCTTGGTATGGCCTGGCCCATAGACAATGCAGATCACCAAGCTGTTAATCACTTCCATTCCTCAGCTTTCTGGATAGAACATGTTTTTACATCTTTCCCATTGGAAAGACAATCCTGTGTGCTTAACATTCCTGGTTTCTCTGGAGATCTACAGCTGCAAGGACCTTTTTGTGTGTGCTTCCGACACCTGTGGAGGCCCTGCTGGCTATAAAAAGGTCTTTAGAGCCAAAGAGAATATGGCTCTTCCTAAAATGAAGGAGTGTACTCAAAATGAACCTGAATTCTACTTAGGTGAGATGAACATGCGTATAAAAAAATGAGAAGAAAGGAGGAGGAGAAAGAACAAAAGGGAAGGAGGGAGGGAGGGAGGGAGGGAGGGAGGGAGGGAGGGAGGGAGGGAGGGAGGGAGGGAGGGAGGGAGGGAGGGGAGAAAACTAACTCAGTGACTCCTGAGGAAACCAAACAAAATGAGGAATCTGGGGAAAGGAAATCCAGGCCCACGGATGTTTTGAATGAGAATGGTCCCATAGGCTCATACATTTGAATGTTTGGTTCAGCTGGTGGAATATTTAAGAAGGATTGGGAGGTGTGGCCTTGTTGAAGGAAGTGTGTCCCTGGGGGTGGACTTTGAGGTTTCAAAAACTCATACGGGGCCTGGTTTCTGTCTCTGCCTGCAACTTTCTGATCAGATGTAAGCTCTTATATATGACTCCAGCACCATGCCTTCTCGCCTGTCACCACCCTCCCTGCCACGATGTTCAAGGACTCACCTTCAGAAACTGTAAGCAAGCCCCTAGTTAAATACCTTCTTTTATAAGCTGCCTCAGCCATGATGTCCTTCACAGCAATAGAATATAACTAAGGTGGGGCCTATGGAACCCGTGCTAAATTCCAAAGCAACCTGCCTGCAAAAGCCACTGGACACAGAATCCATGTCATCCTACACGGCTCATGAATTTAAAGTAATGAAACTTTTTATAAAGTGAATTTGTAAAATAAGAAAGAAACAAAGTTGTCCTTGAACAAGAGCCCACTAGGATGTCTCGGTTACAAATAACCTATACAGTGTATTTTTTAAAACTCTGTGCTAAAGTCTAGCATAAATATAGCAAAGTAGAACACTCAGATACATACAACCATGAAAATCCCCAAGTAAACAAAACCAAATAACCAGAACTCAGATAAGGAATCAAGACATTATCAGGACCCCCCTCCAGCCTGCTCCCTGTCACTACCTCACAAGGGACCCACTCTTCTGATTCCTACAACATAGATCCACTTTACTATATCATGGCTGTTGTTTTTACTCTGTATAAACAGAAATCTCCAGGATGAATTCTGTCTTCTCTCATTCAGCATATTTGTGATATTCAGCCATATTCCTTATATAGCAGGTCAATTATTTTCTTTGTTATATTCTTTTGTATGAGACTCTACACAATTTCATGACTAATTGTTAATTTATTGTGTTGCTGGTAAACAGCTGGGAAGATTCTCATTTGAATCTGGGAACTTGAGTGTGTTTGGTTTTTGCTTTTTCCAGACAAGGTCTTGCTCTGTGACTCAGGCTGGCCTCGAACTTGTAATGTTCCTCCTCAGCTCCCAAGTTATGGGTTAGAGATGTGACCCCCGGTAGCCAGCCAGAGAGGTAGCTGAGAGCTGTACCTCCTGATCCTAGGCAGGCAGACAGGCTGGGCCTGATGTGGGCATTTGAACACACCTCTTCCAATAAAGTCACACCTCCTCCCACAAGGCCACACCTCCTCCCACAAGGCCACACCTCCTCCCACAAGGCCACACCTCCTCCCACAAGGCCACACCTCCTAGTCTTTCTCTGACAGCTCATGAACTAGGGACAAAGCATGCAAATATATGAATCTATATGTATCACTCTCATTCAAACCACCAGATCAGGTCTCTTGGTGACATACATGCACTTTATATATATTTTGTTTGTTTGAGATAGGTTCTACTGGAACTCTATGTGTACCAGGCTGGCCTTGAACTCACAGAGATCTACCTACCTCTACTTCCTAAATGGTGGGATTAAAGGCATGGCCACCATGCCCAGCAGGTATGCATTTTTATTAAGTCTATGGTTGAGGTATACTAATAAACTAACCAGAAACTCACTTGGGGAAGAGAAGCCGACATGCACAGTATTAGTTAGTTGATTTTTATTGTGCTACATTCCCACCAGGATTTATTTCAAGCTACCAACATGTCACTGAATACAGAATTGAGAATTAAGGCATAGACTCTGTTCTTTCCAGCCTGTAGGAACCAGTTCCAGCACTGAGCATCACTGGCAGTCTATTCAGAAACAGATGTCAAAAGAGAATCAGACAGGAAGAGACTTATGGGAGGGGTTGTGTGTGCAAAGGAGAAAGAAGCCAGAAAAGGCAAGGAGATGAGTCAGACTGGAATAAAGCCCTGATGGCTGTGAAGAAATGAAGAAAGGAAGACCAGGGAAGAGAAGTCTTCCACCTAGGTACACTTCTGAGAACACCTGCTGAGCCAGTGGGGTGCCCTGGAGCCAGTTTCCTAGTTGGAGCAGCCCTGGATCTCAGGAATCATCAGCCTGCATTAACACATTTATACTCCCTAGGCCAATTTGAACAAAGCACTTAACCCTTGCAACATTTACCCATTCCATCTCAATGCAAATAGGAAATCTCTCCTCAATCAACGTCTCCTTTGCGTGCCCTGCTTTTATAAGTTGATGCCTAACCATGTGATGTGGGAATGTCTTTCTATATGCTGTGAATATAAATCTTTAAATAAAGGAGCTGTTTTGACCCTTGGTGAACACCGTAGCCAGAGCAGGAGCATAGTTAGAAGAAGGAGGGCGGAGTCAGAAACAGATCAAGCCAGAGGCCCAAAGAATCAACATGTAGGGAACAAAGCTGAGCCACTGGCCACATGGCAGACAGATTAATGAGAATGGGTTGAATTAAGATGAAGGAGCTAACTAGAGATGTGCCCAAGCCATTGACCAAACAGGATGAAGTTAATAAAAGCGTCTGAGTAATATGGGGGGGGGGGGGGTAAGCAGAGGTGGGCAGCTAGGTGGTCTGGGACTGCAGATCAGTGGGTCTGGACCTCTGGCAGCTGGGCCAGAAATTTGTAACAGATGGCTTCCCAATGTGAGGCCAGAAACCTCAATACAACAAACACAGTGGCTTGGCTGACTTAGTTGGAAGCTGAACTGACTACTTTAAATGAAACAGGTTGTCAGGTTTCTTGGGCAATTCAGTACAAAGGAGAAAGACTCAAGAGGGAGGCTCTAGATTTCTTCCTAATAAGCACATGTAAGTGTTCTAATCACTAACGAAAGAAATGGGAGTTGATCATGCTACAGACAGTGGTACTTAACTACAGGCTGTGTTCTGAGAAATGTGCTGTTGATGTCATTTTGTCACTGTGCAAACATCGCAGACATTACTTAACCAAGTGGCAACACCATCTCTGGAGTGTTATAATCTGTGGCTCCACTGTGGTATCTGATAGATGTGGTGTGTGACTATACAGTCCCAACCAACGGTTTCTAACATAGAAAGAGAACAGGAAAAATTAAGCAAGTTGGACAGAAATGGAAGCTGGAATCACTTCTCCGCCTTTTGGTTAAGATCAACTACAGAAAGAGAAGCTTGAAAAGGTCACATCATCCAAGTTACGGCTAGCTATGGATCTGAAGATTGTGATGCTTTTTCAAAAACAGTCCATAAATTCTTCGTCGTCCCCTTTGAAAATTAAAGAGTTGTGTACATCTGCAGTAAAGGTAGGAACACCATGGTTGAGAAGTCATGCACATTAGTGGTGGTCTTGCATGCCCACATGCCATCCACATGGCCGAGGTCGTGTTCCTGAAATCATAAATCTTGTTTATAGCCTTGGGTCTCCGAGGGTTCCCTAAGCAAATGCTGTTGTTATCCAGCAGGTTTCCCTGTGGGTTATACAGCAGCTCATACCTCTTCTGTTCCCTGGAGAAAATCCTACTTTCCAAACAAGCTGCACACTTGCCACACCTTACATAGCGTCAGTTCCCTCAGCAGAGGGCCACACCATTGTCCTTCCCCACCCCCACTCTTACCACAATGCCATGTATGTAGTAATACAGGCATTATTCCCACCATTCAGGAGGCAGAAAAGGCAGATCTCTATGATCTATATTAATTTATAATTAAGAAAAAACCTCCATGTGTGATGATTTGAGAGCTGGGTAGGGATTCCCCCAAAGAGCAAAAGCAGACAACAGCATTTTGGCATTTGCACATGGTACTAGAGCAAAAGAAAATCCAGCAACAGGTGCCAATTGTAAAGAACGGTCAGGGCGGACGGAAAGAAAGCAGACATCCGGAAGGTCTATGAGCAGAGTCTAGGACTTGGGTAACTTTGAAATACATGCCTGCAGTCTGGTCTGTCCTTGTAGGCACTTTTTTCTCTTCTGGAAAGTTCCCACAGTCATCAGGGTTCAGGTTTTATCCATGCTGGCACAGAAGCCAGAGTCCAGAGGTAAGGATTCAAGTACAGCGAGTGCCATGTGTGACTCCAGGGAGCAGTTAGCACAATGAGGAGGTGAGAGAGAAGAGAGGACAATTACTACAGGGTGCGATATCAAACCAGCTACGCTTGTAAACAATTAGAGCTTAAATCCAGGAGCGGATCTCTGGGAAATGGTATGCGACTCAGAAAGAAGAGGGAGCTGGAGTTTGGGAATATAAGAACATACATACCCTCAGACACCAAAATGTTTGGATTCACAAATCTCTCATAAAGTGACATGGTAGCACATACCTGTAATACCAACGCTCAAAACCAGGAGGGTCACTTGAGCTCAGGAGTTCGAGGCCAGCCTGTGCAACAAAGCAAGATCCCAATACAAAAGAATATAAAATAAACAAAGACAGCTAGCTGCCCAAAGAATAATAATGATTTAAAATCTGCATAAACTAAATACATGCCATTTTTGTTCTGAATTATTCTGATTCAGGTTGAATATGAGGGTACTGTGAGTAATATTTAGATGAGGGTACTGTGAGTTATATATTATGTCAACTCCAGTTAGTCATTGCTAAAGCCTCTAGAAACTAGGATGTCAAGCACTGTGAGGCCTAACTCAGATTCAGATTCTGTGCAATGGATTTTTTTTAATTCTTTCAAAAAAAAATATCGGGTCTTAAGGGCTGCAGCTGTAGCTCGGTTTGTATAGCATTTACCTAATATACAACCTAAAGTTTAATATCCAGCATCTATAAAGTGAGCGTGGTGGTGTGTGTGTCCTGAGTGGGTGTGGTGGTGTGGCGGTGTGTCCTGAGTGACTGCTCTCCAAACCAAGCGACCCCCATCTTGAGTAGTTCATCTGCACCATCTTAGAAAACAATTCTCCCAGCTGGGCTTGTTGACTGTTTATACCCCCTCATGAGGGGTGATGAAGGTTGAGTTCCTCTCTTGAGCGTCCAGCTACTTTAACCACCTGTTATATTCAACTGTACCCACAGGTGACCCTTTTTCTAGGGAAGAAGGGTCTATATATGTGACTACAGGAAGGTCCTCATCTGTTCAAAATAATGTTTTTCAGGTGCAGCCTACTGAAGAATACACACATCCCTGTAAGTATCCCCCAACCTATGCTCTGTAAGGAAGCCCAATACATTTATTGTTTCCCCAAAGTGAACTTTGGTGGAATCATGCCTCCATTTGTTGTTGGAACCTTAGGAAAAGGGATATATGTTGATTACCTCTCCCCCTGGGAAGGAATTTAACAACATAGTGAATGCCTCTTATCCCAGTATTCCAGAGCTAGACATAGAAGGACCAGAAGTTTAAGATCATCTACTACATATTAGATTGGAAGCTAGCCTGGGCTACATTAAACCCTGTCTCAAAACTGGAAGAAAAAAAAAATGAGGCTGCTTAAGAGTACTAGCTGCTCTTGCAGCAGACCCAGGTTTGATTCCCAGCACCCACATGGAACTCACAACCATCTGTAACTGTAGGTACAGGGGATTCAATGCCCTTTTCTGACCTTCATGTGCACGAGACTTGCAAACAGTGCAGAGACATTCATGCAGATAAAAAACCGAAACACATAGACAAGTTGGCTTTTGTACTATTGCCTGGTCTAGCCCTGAAATCCCAAGCTCAGTTGCCTTCCTGCCTCAGCAACTTGAATGGCTCGGACTGCAGCACCATGCCCTGTTTCTGGTTACTCAATCTTGTATTAGTTTATTGGTTTTTTGGATCCCTCTTCTGTGTATTATACACTCATGTCACTGATTCGTTTTCCTATTCGGTTAAGTTTTCTTGTTGATTTTAGTAATTATATTTTTTACTTTTTTCTTTATTATATGTGGAGACAATAGAGCTTTTCAGATTGAAATTCATCATGTAATAAATAGTCATTTTTAAAATGAAGGCATTTATGATCTGTGTTTTGGGGGATTCCTTGTTTAAGAATTCCTTTCTTGGTGGGTATAGTGTCATATCCCTTTAACCCCAGTTCTCTGGAGGTGGTGGCAAGAGGATCTCTATTAGAGGCCAGACAGTCAACATAGCAAGTTTCAGCCAAGCTGCCTAGAGAGATTGTATTCCAAAGAAAAGGTAGAAAAAAAAAGAGAGTGTACAGTCTACCAGATAATCTCAATATTCAGAAGCCTATATAAGAGGATTGATTGCAATTTCAAGAGCAACCTGGGTTCTTTAGTGAGATCCTGCTCAAGAAGGGAGAACGAGATGGGGCTGGAGAGATGACTCAGAGGCTAAAAGAATGTTCTGCCTTGTAGAGGACTCAAGTTTGGGTCCCTGAATTCATGCCCAGCAGCTCACAATTGCCTATGCCTCCAGCTCCAAGGGATCTAATGCCCTTGTCAGGACTCCACAGACATCCACGCTCACATGCACATACACACAGACACAGACATATACATATATACATAATTTAAAAAATAAAGATAAATCTTTTCAAATGAGAAGGATGTAGTTCAGTGGTTGCCTGTGTTAGGCCCTAAATTCAATCCCTAGCACTGTAAAAAAACAAAAGTCCCAGAATGGGAATTCCTTTCCTGGAATGAGGTATAAGATATCATCATTTATTAGGTATTCTAAACTTGGAACTACCTGGAAATTATTTAGGTAAATATACAACATAGAAATCCAGTATTCAATTTATATCATAAAAATTCAGAAACATGCAAAAGCAAACAAAGGAGGGGAGAGATACAAAGGAAAGGTGCAGTTCAGGGACAAAGCACTGGGCAGGGCAGAGCACTGGGCAGGGAAGAGCACTGGGCAGGGTAGAGCACTGGGCAGGGCAGAGCACTGGACAGGGTAGAGCACTGGGGCAGGGTAGAGCACTGGGCAGGGCAGAGCACTGGACAGGGCAGAGCACTGGGCAGGTTAGAGCACTGGGCAGGATAGAGCACTGGGCAGGGCAGAGCACTGGGCAGGGCAGAGCACTGGGCAGAGCACTGGGCAGGGCAGAGCACTGGGCAGAGCACTGGGCAGGGCAGAGCACTGGGCAGAGCACTGGGCAGGGCAGAGCACTGGGCAGGGCAGAGCACCGGGCAGAGCACTGGGCAGGGCAGAGCACTGGACAGGGCAGAGCACTGGGCAGGGCAGAGCACCGGGCAGAGCACTGGGCAGGGCAGAGCACTGGGCAGGGCAGAGCACTGGGCAGGGTAGAGCACTGAGCAGGGTAGAGCACTGGGCAGAGCACTGGGCAGGATAGAGCATTGGGCAGGGTAGAGCACTGGGCAGAGCACTGGGCAGGGTAGAGCACTGGGCAGGGCAGAGCACTGGGCAGAGCACTGGGCAGGGTAGAGCACTGGGCAGGATAGAGCACTGGGCAGGGTAGGCATGAGACCCCATGTTCTGTCTCTACTCTGGAAAAAGGAGAAAAGGGAAGGAGAAAGAAACAATAACAGGCTCTGTAACAGGGCCCCTGACCTTAGCACAACTGACTCCATGATGTAACAGGGCCCCTGACCTTAGCACGACTGACTCCATGATGAGAGTACCGCTCAGACTATAAACTCAGCACGTAGACAGCACCACCTGCCAAAATGAAAACAAAGACCTGATCCATCAAAGTCCATAGTTCTGGAAAGTCTCTAACTGTGCTAACCTCGCCTTTTGGCTTCTGCAGTTCCACTTCTGGATACTGTTCTTGTTAACTGAAGTGTGTCAACCAAGCTCACCCTGAGAAGGGCTCAGGGCTACACTGGGATCCCAAACACCCATAGGCACCCGCTGGCTAATAAAGACTTTCTACTGGCTGACACCCCTGTCTGAGCAGTCTTCTCTAGTGAATACCCCACAATAAACTCCACCCCCTGCTTTAAAAATGAGCTTATCTTAGTTAGTTAAAATGGTAATAAGCATTTATTTTATTTGACTATTTCTGGGAGCAGACTTTCAGGGGTGGTCTTAATAAATGTTTTGGCCCTGATGTGTCAGAGCTGCCGTCAACTTGTCAGTCTGAGCTACAGCCATCCAAAAACCTTGACTTGCTCACGTGTGTCACCGATAAGCTATGGACAAGTGACATAAACGTCTCACGATGAGGAACTCTCCTTAGAGTGGCTAATGTACCCTTCTCCAAAGCAACTCCAATAGAGAGCAGGCAAAACCTGTAAAGGCTTTATGATCTCGTCTACTTTGATGACACGGACCACTTCAAACACGTAATATTTCCAGTAGTTGCTTTTCTTTGTGACAAAGGCAGCTTAGGGAAGGAGGGCTTCTTGTGGCTCACAGTTTAAAGGGACAGCCAATCATGGTAGGAATAGGAGGGTGAGGAAGCTGCTCATGTCCCACCACAGCTAGGAATCGGAGAAATAAACACTAGTGCTCAAGTTTCCTTCTCCTTTGTAAGCTCATATGCAGTCTGAGCCCCCAGCCCATGGGATGCTGTCACCTACACTCAGGGTGGATCTTCCCTATTCAGTTGAATCTCTCTGTATATGCCCTCAGAGACACCCAGAAGTGTGTCTCCCAAATTCCAAGCCCAGCCAAGTTGACAAGGAATATTAACCATCATAGTATTCATTAAAAAGAAGTCCAAAAACCCCACACACACCCAAAAGGAGACATTCAGCACCACCATTTAAAAGAAGGGACAATTAAAATGGGTAATAGGGATGTTTAGGAGTTAAGAGCATTCGCTGGTTTTGCAGAAGACCTGGGTTTGATTCCCAGAGTCTACATGCAGTTCGTAGCCATCTGTGTAGTAAGAAGTTTCTGGCCCAGCCTAGCCCCAAGATGCAGACCCACCCGCAGCTGCTTAGCTCTTCATAGCCCTGAGGTCCAAACCGGCAATCCCAAAGTCTCAAAGAAACACACAGAAGCTTACATTAATTTCATGCTGATCAGCCTATGGCTGAGGCATATAACTTGCTAACTCTTAATTCTTTAACCCATGATTAGCCAATAGTTGGTTCATTAGCCAAGAGGAGGGAAGACATACCTATACCCTGGATCATGAAGACACAGGATTTTGATCCAAATCTTGAGGTGAGAAGTACTTTTCCTCAGAGCAGCATTTCCACTTCTTTCCTCTGTGTCTGTGGCATCTCTGCCTGACTTTATCTCTTCCCAGAGTTTTTAGTCTGGTAGCCCCGCCCATACTTCCTGTCTGCCTTCTGGCCAATCAGTATTTTATTGAACCAGTAGGAGGGACAAATATTTACAATGTACCAGACCATAATCCCACAGTACATCGGTAACTCCAGTTACAGGGGATCTCATGACCTCTTCCAGCCTCCATGTGAAACAAGCATGTATATGATGCACAGATATACATGCAAGCAAAACATCCATATGCAAAAACATTTAAAAATGTTAACAGCACTTGGGAAAGAGAGTCAAGTGGATTTCTGTGAGTTCAAAGTTAGCCTGGTCCACATATTGAGTTCCAGAACAGCCAGAGCCACTACTAGAGAGATCCTCTCAAAAATAAATAAATAATAAAAATTTAAAAAAAACAAAAAGTTAGAGAACATTTACAACCAGGACATGGCCATGGCCCAATTCATGGTCACTTCCACTGTTCTTCACAAATTGGACAGTTTCTAAGGAAACTGGTTTGGGCCCTCTTGCTCTGACCAGGTAAAATTATGAGTCGGTGAGAAGAAGCTCTTCTGATGCTGTCATTCACTGACCCTTGAATGCCACATTCTAGGAGTTGTATTGTCAGACCCAGAAGCTTATAGTCACAAGCTGTGAGAGCTGGAGGCCCATTTCTCCATGCTTTAGAAGCCTGAGATTTACTGCTCTAGGCGTGAGCCACTGGTGGTCTCAGCACCTAGCAGCTATTACAATCCCTACCTTCCAGCAAGAGGGAGTAGCCAGCAGCTAGGAGTAGCAGATGGAACCTTATACTGTTACAGCTCTGCTACAGACATTTGCTAAAATACCCTGAGCCTTATTGGGTCAGCAAGTATTACAGCTCTCATGCATAGGGTCAAAATTTCCAGCTCATGACAGTAGCTACTTTTATAACTGTCAGGTCCAGTGGATACAGGCACTTGGTATGCACAGTTTAACAGATTCTTGGGCTTCAGAGATTGGAACTCCATTTTTCATTTTCTGTTTGTAAATTTTTTAAAAGGAAAAATAAATGACAGCAAATGCTGGTGACATGGGAAAAGAGCAGTTCCTGCACACTGCTGGTAGTGTGGAAATCACTCTGGTGATCTCTTAAAAACCTAAAAATAGAATTGCCCTGGGTTTACTGCTCATAAGCATATACCACAATCACTCTGGCCAGAAAAATAGCAGCCACTCATTGTAGAATAGAATCCACAGGCTGCTCCTACCAGGGAAGCCTGTCTTCACCTCCTCCAAGTCCAATCCCCAACTCATCTCCACCTCTGCTGCAGCCTCCCCATCAGCTCATCTCTAGCGAGCCCCACAGATCTTCACCTCCTAACATCTCTCCCCCAACTCTTTGTTTATCCCACCCCCAGCCCCAGCAGTCACTCCCTGAGAACCCACAGGCCACTGCCAGGGAAGCAGGTAGGCTAATGGAGATCCTTACCTTCCTCTTTATTCCTCCAAGGGTCACACCTGTAATAGAAGTCTATGAGAGAGAGAGAGAGAGAGAGAGAGAGAGAGAGAGAGAGAGAGAGAGAGAGAGAGAGAGAGAGAGAGAGAGCTTCATCCCATAAGTTCTGTGACTCTAGAGAACCCTGACTAACACACCCTACAGAGGAAATGAATAATTCCCTTAAATCTATAGAAACACAAACCATGGAAGGAAGGGAACAAAACAGTTCAAGACCTGAAAGTGGAAATAGAATCAATAAGGAAAACTAAACCTAAGGGAAATCTGGAATGAAAAATCTAGGAATTTGAACAGGAACCACAGATACAGAATACAAGAGATGGACGAGAGAATCTCAGGCATTGAAGACACAATAGGAGAAATGGATACATTGGTCAAAAAACATGTTAAATATAAATAACTCCAAGTTTAAAATACCTATTAAGTCTGGGACACTATGAAAAGACCAAATCTAAGAATAATAGGAATAGAGAAAAGTAGAAATATGCAGTGGGATTATGTTGTTACATTGTAAATAATTGTCTGGTCTACTGGTTTAATAAAAATGCTGATTGGCTGAAGGCAGACAGGAAGTGTGGGTGAGACTACCAGACTAAGAAAACTCTGGGAAGAGGAAGAACAGAGCAGAAATGCCACAGAGACACCAGAGAAGCCAACAGAGGATGCAGAGGACAACTATGCTGCTCTAAGAAAAGGTACCGAGCTGTATGGCTGAACTGGATAAGAATCATGGGTTAGTTTAAGAGCAAGAGCTAGCTAGCAATGGGCCATAGGCTGACCAGCATAAAATTAATATCAGCATCTGTGTGATTATTTGGCCTAAGCAGCAGTGGGACTGAGAGTGGGTCCAAACCTCAGGGCTAGGCCCAAAAGTCTGGACCAGAAACCTAATACAACAGGAACAAAAAAAGCACAGAAAATATTTTCAATAAAATCAGAAGAATCACAGAAAGTTCTTAACCTAAAGAAGGAATTGCCTATCAAGGTACAAGAAGCATATAGAATACCAAATAGACTGGGCCAGAAAAGAAAATCCCCTTGGCACATAATAATAAAAAAACTAAACACATAGAACAAAGAAAGAGACCTTTGAACACTCAGCCCTACATGGGATATCTCCATCAAATCCCTTCCTCAGAGCTCAGGGAACCATGTGGAAGAAGAGGCGGGAAGATTATAAGAGCTGTAGGGATAGGGGACATGAAGAAAACAAGGCCTCTAAATCAACACGAGAAAAGCTCATAAGAACTCACTGGCACTGACGCAGCATGGGGAGGTCATGTATGGGTGGGCACCCGGTCTTGTGTGCTTCTATATGGCTTCTAGCTTAGTGTTGTTGAATTACTGAGTTTGTAAGTGACTCTCTTGTGCCTTCTCCTGAGCTCTTTTCCTTCTTTTGATTTGTCTTATCCACCTTAATGTGATCGTTTTTGTTTTATTGTATTTTAAAAACGAATGAATAAATGTAAGCCTAGACACTAGAGTGAAGGTTAAAACACCATTTTCAATAAAAGAAAACTAGAGGGAATTTTTTTTTATGTTGATCTCCTTAGTGAAAGAAGAACAGTACATGAGTCATTAAGAAAAATTTTAAAATCAGATTATAGGGTAAAGGAGATATGACTCTACAATTCTACCATAGAAATACTGTACCCATGTTTATCGCTGTACTGTTCATAGTATGAAGGAAATGGAACAAGCCTAGATGTTCATCAACAGATAGCTAGAAAATAAAAATACTGTAACACATACACAATGGAACTTTAAAAACAATTTTTTTCAGGAGAGAGCATGAACTCAGTCCTCTGCTACCACGAATTATGCATTCAAATTTCCTATTTGAGGAAATCACATGAGTCATCACATCTAGAATACAATGAATGAGTTCCCATGGGAAAACCACCTTCATGAATCATGGGTTCTCCCCTGCCAGGTAAGTATACACAACAGAATTTTATTCAGCCATAAAAGAAAACAAAGCCATGAATTTTTCAAGAAAATTGATGGAGTTATTGATGGAATTATTGTATTAAATAACCCAAACTCAGAAAAGCAATCACCATGAGTCTGTATGATATACATGCTATAGAATTTAATTTTTATTTATGTGTACACATGGGGTTTATTGGTCGTGAAACTAGAAAGAAGACCATGAGAAAAGCAAAAAGGATCTTAGGAAGGGAAATAATTTTTTAAAAAACCACTGGAGTGGGAATGAGCAATAGAATACACGTGATATGAAAGTAGAAACCCCCTGTGGGGAGAAGGGAATGAACAGAAAGGCAGAAGGATGTGGGAAGGAAGTAGAAAAAGATCAACAGAAGATTATATTTATAAATGCCATAATCAGGATGATGGCTGATGGTGGTACATGCCTTTAATCCCAGCCAGCACTCAGGAGGCAGACAAAGGCAGATCTCTGAGTAGATAGAGTGAGTTCCAGGACAGCCAGGTATTTGAAACCCTGCCTCAAAAAAAAAAAAAACAATAAATAAATAAACAATGAAACCTATTGTTTCATGCACTAACTATAAAACCAAATAAACCTTAAAAGAGGCAATGCTTCTTTGTATTCCCTTTTCATAAGTTCATGGATAGTCATTCTGGTCCACTCATTATAAAGTTTCCTGTCAGTCTTTCACAAAATGTTTTCAGCAACTAAGATAATCATCATAGATTTGTATCATCCAGTTCAGTAGGAATCTGCCATGCACCTGTGTGGTTACTTAAACCTAATGAAACTTATAAGGTTTTAAATTCAGGTAACTGGGGTACACAACTCAGTGATTAAAACAAAAACACTTATCTAGCATGCAAGAGGTAGCTTTGATCCCCAGCACCTCAAAAAGCATTTAAGTTCAGTTCCTCAATAGATACTAGGCATGTTTCCAGTGCTTGCTAACTATAATGCCTACTGTATAGAACAGTGCTAACACAGACCATATCTATCATTACAAAAAGTACTATTCTAGAAGGACTGCTTCACTTTACTTGTAGAATTTGTAGTTTAGGGAATTAGTTGGAGTTGTTCTATAAAGAATGACATCCACATCAAGTTATTTAATTGCTCTGAGATACAATTTATACAGGAATTCATTTGCCTTTATGAAAGGCAATTAAGAATAGAAATCCCATGTTACTCCACAATCTTTCTTGTGGGTATAAACCACAGTAAGTGAAATCACCACCTTAAACAGACATCTGGGAGGCAAGCCAGGGAGACAGAAGTATGAGGGCATGGGAAGAGAAAGGAACCCTCACTCTCAATCCTGAAGGAAACCTCTGGCCTACTCAGAAAGCATTCCAACACAATAAAGAACATTTGTGGCCATGTTGGTGTTACAGAAGCAATATGCCTTCCTGGTGGGAAATTACTTTATACACTTAGATGGAAAAAGCTCTTTTAAAGCATTTGTCTGGCTTTGGCTAATGCTCAAAGAGAAGCCAGCCTTAAACAGAAGGGTTTCTAACTTATATACACCTCAAGTTTATACATTTTGCACAGGCTGACATTCTCAAATTTGGGTTCTACCCAGGTTATACTCTGAACAACTTAAAGAGAGACAGGAGACTTGGACAGATGAAAGATTTACATATCAAAGTCAGCCAGAATTATATCTAAAGTATACCAGTGGGGTTTTTTGTTTGTTTATTTGTTTATTTGTTTTTTCTAAACAGTTTTAAACCAGGGTTATCTTGCCCCTGTGGCAGAATTATGCTTTTCTCAAGAACTGGGGTTTGAGAGGCAGAGGCAAGCAAATATCCAAGTCTACATAGTGAGTTCTAGGACAGTATGAATTCTAGGACAGTCAGAGCTACATAGTGAGACTCTGTCTTGAAAAAGAAAAGAAAAGAAAAAAAGAGTTTATATCTATATAAAGAAGACAACCAGTGTGTTTATGGCAGTCTGGGAAGCCTACACTGCCCTCCCTGAGCTGCCTAATTAGTGCATGTTCTCTGAGGACGGGCCTAATGACTAGTGAATATTGCAAACAAACATTTACATCCTAACATAAACTGCACTTATCTCTGGTTAGTGTACTCCTCTTTTTGGAGAATTTTGAGGACAGTACTCCCTTAGCTAAGTTCTTACTTTGTGTGACTCAATGTCACCTAAGAAAATCTATTAATACATCCTTTATAACCTCAGTTCTGTTGCTTTGAGTTTCTTTTACATCAGTTGCACACACCATCAGTCTATGCTCACCAGCCACAGAAACAGACCAATCTTCTCTGAGTTCAAGGCCAACCTGGTCTACAAAGTGTGTTCTGAGGCAACCAGGCCTATATAGCAAGACTGTGTCAAAAACCAACAAACAAACCGCTTTCCCCAGCTATAAACCTCGTCATGTAGACTAAAATCCCATGTAGACTAAAAGCTATGTCCTAGACCCCTTGTCCTCAGATTATAAACCCATCCAAGGAACCTCCAAAGCGTCCCTATAATCACAACAGTTCCTTTGCATGTTTAAGATGTAACTTGAGAGTCACTAAGATGGTGCACACGGCCCCTGTGAAGACTATTCTCTGAGAAGGGAGTACTCATGCTCTCAGAGGTGCCTTTCTCTTTTCCTAAGTACCATTCTTCAGTGAACTCTGCTTCATACTGGCTCATCCTGAAGTTCCTATGTGAAAGCCAAGGATCCCTCAAACTGCTGCGAAGACACAGAGCTGTGTGGATATTTTCAAATATAATAAAAACATTCAGAGATATCAGAGGGATCTACCCACAGTCAGTCTAGGAGGATCAGACAGTGGTAATTCACACCTTTAATCCCAGCACTGGTAATATCCCTGGAGTGGTGACCTACACCCTTAATCCAATCTGAGTTTGAGATCATCTTAGTTTACAAAAGGAGTTCCAGGCTCCCAGGCTGGCAGTGGTGAGGCCACGCCTTAACTGAGCAAAGAGAGTATTTAAGGCAGGCATAGAAAGACAGAACAGGCAGAAGAAGCCAGGAGGATCGAGGCTGAGGAAGCTGGAAGACAGCTGGGTGAGATCTGACTGTGGTGTTTACTCTCTGATATCTCCGCCTTTCCCAGAGATCTGGCCCTGAGTTTCCTTTATTCATGCAACACAAAGCTGTGACCCGCTCCCTCTTGCTGGATGCAGATGGTCTTCAGCTGTATCTGCCCTGTCCCTCACTTCTTTATATGTCCCTAGGAAGATTCTATTAACTCAGGAGCTGCCAAAATTTTATTTCTGCTTCTAAGATACACAATACAAGTATGGCTTTAGATCAAGGGAAGACAGAAGAGCCATGCATAGATAGTCTTTTAAAGTATTGATATGGACTCCAGGGGAAAGCATGTCTATCTTCAATGTAAAGAAATTCAACTTGAGCTGAGCAGTGGTGGTGCATGCCTTGAATCCCAGCCCTCAAAGGCAGAGGTAGGTGGATCTCTTGAGTTCGAGGCCAGCCTGCTCTACAGAGTGAATTCTAGGACAGCCAGGGCTACACAGAGAAAACCTGTCTCGAAAAACAAAAGAAAACAATTGGTTGGGAGCCAGACAGCCTACTTGTGCTCTCTTCTCCCCCTGCCCTTCATTCTGTTCTCTCTGGGGTACACTTAGACCTGCCACTACCACCAGCCTTAGCCCTTCCTCCCAGCCTACCTCTATCCCCTGGAGACTAAACCTCATGATACAGACCCAGAGTTCTGCTAGTTCTTCCTGAATTCCCTCCTAGACTGTCACTTCTCCTAGCCCATCTCCATTATTTTGTGACGCCTTGCTGACTGGCAGAACTGCGCTCAGCCAGTGAAACCATAGCCCCCACATTTGTCTGGGACCCAGGTATGCTAGCTGTGCTCTCCCCTCCATCCTCCTCCATTCAGGTCTTTCAACAATATCCTCAGTCTGGTCTCACCTGCTTTAGCTTTTCTACCAACCCATCTCTGTTCCCTTCAGACTTAGCTCCACCCATGGCCAACCAGACTGAGGGTATCCCTAGATTGGCCTCTGCCACTATTTGTGGAGCCAAATTCCAAGTTCTAAGAGACGTCCAGAGTCTTGTAGCTGTTGTTTTTGCTTGTTTGCTGCTCTTTACTCTTTGGGGGCCTATTACCCATTTCCCAAATAAATACATGGAGGCTTATTCCTACTTATAAATGCCCGGTCTTATCTTGACTTGTCTCTAGCCAGCATCTTAAATTTTTTTCCCATCTACCTTTTGACCCTGGACTTTTTTCTTTCTCTATTCCGTACCTTTCTTTACTTCTTACTCTCTGTAGCTTTCTGTCTAGATGGGTGGCTGTCTCCTGAGTCCTCTCTTCTCCATTTCTCTCCCTGACCTTCTCTTTCCCTCTTTATTTATTTTCTCTGCCTGCCAGTCCCACTCTGTTACAATATGGTGGTTTCTTGGTCCTGGGCGGCCAGAGGCCCAGACACACAGACCTGCAGTCAGCTCCAGACCCCAGAAATGACTCAGATGCTTATATTAACTTCATGCTGTTTGGCCTATGGCTCAGGCACATTGCTAGCTAGCTCTTACACCTTAAATCAACCCATTTCTTTCCTGCCATGTGGCCCGTGGCTCACCTGTGTTCCTTACATGTTGATCCTTTGGGCTTCTGCTTGGTCTCCCTCTGACTCCGCCCTGCTCCTCCTACCTATTCTCTGATTTCTCCTCCTACTTTTCCTATGGTGCCTGTCATGGGCCAAAACAGCTCCTTTATTTAAAGATTGCTATTCACAGCATACAGAAAGACATACCCACATCACTTCCCCCTTTCTGAAGGAAGGCTTCAATTTTAACAAGGCAAAATTACATATTAAAAAAACCAGCTATCAAGCAAGAATTACAGTTACAACATATAGTCTATTTGTATTTAGCAAACTTAAAGAAAATACTCTTATCATCTACCTTATCTTTATGAATCTAAAGTTTCATATCCAATATACCTTTCAAATGACTAAGAAAAACTGTACCTATAACTTTCTAATCTTCAACTACATCAAAGACCACAGGAGGATATATTTACCCAAGTAAAACAGAAGTTCAAGTAACTTCTAAAATCTAGAAATGACAGAGATGACACCTATCTGCCTGGACAGTCACCCAAAGTTCTTTATAAAGTTGTGGCATCCATATTCAGCCTACAGGCCCAGAGTCTCTTTTCATTTCAGTGAAGCAGAAAATCTGTTCTGCCCATTCCTCAGTTGCTTCTCTTAGAGTCCTGAAGAATGTCTGACAGTTTTCTCTGTAAAGCAGGAACCTGAATGACCATCTCAGCTTGTTCTGCCAAAGTTCAGAAGTCACCTTCCTATGGAACCTGCATGTCCAGTATTAACAGCACACTGTCAAGCAGTCAATATAAGAACAGGTTCATGTCCAGTGGCTAACCAATGCCACAAAGAAGCTAATCTCCATATGGAGTTTCTTTGATGCCCATTTTTCTCTTGAAGTAAATTGGTGCTGCCAGGAGCAGACCTGTCTCACTTCCAGAAAAGTCTAAGTTCTTAAAATATTTTAAATGCCATATTCTATAGGTCTTAGAAGTCTTTGAAGATTATCTATCTAATTGAAATATATCTTTGTATACCAAAAAATCCTGACTAACCTAACTATAAGTTTGATTATCAAAGGTGACTATTAACCTGCATTTCTTAATTTATACATTACAATTTTAAATCAGTTACATGAACATCACACCGTAAACAAGAGTAGAAAAATACATTCAGCATAACAAAATTGACCTTAAATTTGTACCAGTAAACCAAAGTCCATGCCAATGTAAAACATTTTGAGATTAACAGCTGATTTCCTGATCTAAGTAAATTCAATAATTGAATTTTTAAAAAAATTATTCATATACCATAGCCCCTTTTTCTTCTTAGAAAGAGATTAACTATGGCCATTAACCATTTATAATGAAAACAAACATAAGCAATATTTTGGGGATTTGGGCATAGTTTTCCATTACTACTTCCTGCTGATTAAGGGGCATTGAAAATCTCACGGGTTCTTGAGACTGGATCATAGTATGCAGCCCTGAAGCTGATATGGCCATCTCTTCTCATCAGAGATTTTCTTCAAGGGGTCTTGGTTGATGAAACCATATTTGCCTGCAAACAATCCACAGGTTCTCATCTTCTGTGGAAACAAAAGCAGAACTCTTCCAAAGCAATAAATCCTTAGACACAAATTTTGAAATCAAGACACCTTTAAAACATATATTCTTGTTTAACTTAGTAGCCTTTGCATTTGCAATCCATTGTCTTTCTGCAGTTAGCTCATTAACAGTTAAAAAATTTAAAAGAAAACACAATAACAACCAAAATGGAGATTTTGTATCTATTTTCCATCTTTACCGTGGCTTATGATATTTTTATTACTCTATTTCTCTTTTTAAAGACTTTTTCTATCCTCTTTCTTTTCTCTCTGAAGCCTATGTAACTTTTACACACATTGTAACCCGTTTACATGTTTTTCTTTTTATCTGAATCTGTTTTATTGTGAATCTTTAATCATCTTTCAACCATAAGAGCTTTTAAAATATACTCTCTTAAAGAGGTGCATAGTAAATCAGTAAGTTCTCTTAAAGGGACAGAGTCTGTTTGTGGCCAGCAAACAAAGCAGACCCAGGAAAAATGCTTCTACTTAGTATCCGTCTTTGTTTCCTTTTTGTTCAAAATAAGCATAAACCCTAAACCAATAGCATGCTACTGAGTCTTCTGTGAGATTTCAGGAACTGGCCTGATTGCAGCTTACACTGTCTGCCGCCAATCTGCTGGCGCCATTTTGAATGTGACCTGGACGCAATGCTTTCTTTGTACAATGATCCGCTTCAGATACACAATTTGGAAGCTGCTCTGGCTCAGTCTCTGTGCTAAAACCCTTTTCAAAACTTTCTCAGGCTTTAAGTGGATATTTGCCCCATGTTGGGTGCCATCTGTTACAATGTGGTTTCTTGGTCCCTTACATGTTGATCCTTTGGGCTTCTGCTTGGTCTCCCTCTGACTCCGCCCTGCTTCTCCTACCTATTCTCTGATTTCTCCTCCTACTTTTCCTATGGTGCCTGTCATGGGCCAAAACAGTTCCTTTATTTAAAGATTGCTATTCGCAGCATACAGAAAGACATACCCACATCACACCTCTCCTTTCTCCTGCCTTGCTATTGGTTGTTCAGCTCTTTATTAGACCAATCAGGTGTTTTAGACAGGCAAAGTAAGACAGCTTCATAGAATTAAAGAAATGCAACATAGAAGAATTCAACACATCTTTGCATCATTAAACAAATATTCCACAGAATAGATGAATGAAACACACCTTAAACTAATATTGTACAACTGAGTATCATTAAGAGACATCTAAACGCCCACACCCTGCCAGCTATCCTATCACCTACCCACCTGCTGCTCCCATAAGGGACTAAGTTAGAGTCTGAACTCAGAGTCCAAACAAAACTTCAGGGACCAGTGGGTGGCTGAAGCCTAAAACTGATAGTGGTCCTAATACTGAAAACCAAGCATAGCCTGTCAGAGTTGAGTAACAGCAACCAGAGAATTGAATACCCTAACCAACAAGGGCTAGAACAACCATCCACACCAAGAAACACCATAAGTATTAGAACTTCAGATGCCTGGATCCCGTTACAAAACCAAACATGAATGGCTCAAAGAATATGCCTCCTCCAGTAACCAGCAACCTTATTGAAGTAGGCCTGAGAAAAGCAATCTAGCTGAAGCATAAGACAAGGACTTCAAAACTGCAATTATGAATATAATCAAGGACCTTAAAAAGGATGTGAATAAATGCTTCAATGAAGATCATGAAAACACAAGTAAAAGGTTGAATGAAATAATGGAAGCAATGCAAGATATGAAAATAGACTTTAACAAAGAAATAGGAACACTAGCCAGGCAGTGGTGGTGAGCATCTTTAATTCCAGCACTTGGGAGGCAGAGGCAAGAGGATCTCTGTCAGTTCAAGGCCAGCCTGGTCTAAGAGCAAGTTCCAGGTGAGTCTGGGCTACACACTCACACAAACCTGTCTCAAAACATAACAAATGACAACTACAACAAAATAGAAGAAAGAAACAGTCACAAAAGAAAAGACAAACAGAAATAAAACTCCAGCTGAAGAACTCAGGAAGTCAAGCAAGGAGGTCGGAGGTAAGTCTCATATTCTGCAAAAAATGTGGAAGAGATAATTTCAGGTCCTGAAGACAGCATAGAAGAAAAGTATATTTCAGTCAAAGAAAATGTTGAATCTAAACAAATCTCAAGCACAAAACAACCAGGAAATCTGGGACACTATGAAAAGACAAAACCTATAAAAATAGGTAAAATAAATAGATGAAAAGACTAAACCTATAAATAATAGGAGAAAAAAGATCGAATGCATAAAAATATTTTAATAAAAATCAAAAATGAAAATTTCTTTGTATAAAGAAAGAGATGCCTATCAAGATGTAAGAGGCATAAAGAACGCCAACCAGACAAGACCAGAAAAGAAACTCCCCATGGCAGAAAAGAGTCAAAATACCAAATATACAGAACAAAGAGAAGGTATTGAAAGCTTCAAGAAAAAAAAGACCAGATCACATATAAAGGCAAGGCTATTAGAAAAACACCTGACTTTCCTCTCAAGACTCTGAGAACTGGAAGACCACAGATGCCAGCCCAGACTACTATGCCCAGCAAACTATGTATCACAATGGATGAAGAAAAGCATTTCATGATGAAAATAAATGTAAGCATTTTCTGTCCCCCAATCCAGTTCTACAAAAGGCACAAGGAAGACATCAGTTTATAGAGGTTAACCACACCAAAAAAGACACAAGAAATAAATAGTCCCAGAAAAGTTAGTCAAAAGAGGTAAATACTACTACTACTACTACTACTACTACTACTACTACTAATAATAATAATAATAATAATAATAATAATAATAATAATACCACACCATGACAACATAATAACAGGGGTTAATAAACATTAATTGATAATAACCATTAATATTAATGGTATCACAGGGTTTCACAAGATTAACTTAAAAAAACAGTAGCCCTCTTATATACAAATAATAAATGGGATGAGAAAAAAGTCAGAGAAATATCACCTTTCACAGCAGCCACAAATAGTATAAAATACATTGGGCTAACTTTAACCAAACAAGTGACAGACCTGTATGACAAGAACTTTAAGTCATTGAAGAAAGAAATTGAAGAAGGTATCAGAAAATGGAAAGATTTCTCCTGCTCATGGATAGGTAGGACCAACATAATAAAAATGTCAATCTTGCCAAAAGCAATCTACAGATTCAGTGCAATCCCCATCAAAATCCCAACACAATTCTTCACTGACCTTGAAAAAAGTATATTCAACTCTATGAATTCTACTTAGTATTATAATAAAAATCTGGAACCAGATATTGAGGGAAATCTGGAATATCAGAGAGAGGAAACAAACCACAGCCACTTCTTACCTATGAACTCTTCAGTCCTGTCTCCACAAAATCTCTGACACCAACCTCTCTCCTCAGATCACCAAGAAAGTGTCTGGGAAAGCTGGAAAACCTTCCCTTCTCTTCCTCCATCCAGCTATTTTAACTTCCTCTTTCACATTCCTAAAGCTAGGAATAAAGGCGTGGGTCACCACACCCTGACCTTTCTGGCTTGGCTCTGTGATTGATTCTCTGAATATTCCAGACTAATTTTATTAAATATATATCACCACACTTAACTTCATATGGAAAAACAAGAAACCTAGGATAGTTAAAACTATTCTGTTCAATAAAGCAACTTCTGGAGGCAGCACCATTCCTAATTTCAACCCCCACTATAGAGCTATAGTAATAAAAACAGCTTATTATTGGCATAAAAACTGACCTGTGGGCCAATGAAATTGAATTGAAGACCTTAACATTAATCCACACACCTTTGAACACCTGATTTATGACAAAGAAGTTAAAATTATACAATGGAAAAAAAAAGCATCTTCAACAAACGATGCCGGCACAACTGGATGTCAACACTTAGAAGAATGCAATAGATCCTTATCTATTGCCATGCACAAGACCCAAGTCAAAATGGATCAAAGACTTCAACATAAATCCAGCTACACTGAACAGGATAGAAGAGAAACTGGAAAATATCCTGAATGCATTGGCACAAGAGACCAATTCCTAAACATACCAGTAGCACAGATACCACCAAGAGCAACAATCAGTAAATGGGACCTCCTGATACTAAAATGCTTCCGTAAGGCAAAGGACAATAAAACAAAATGACAGCCTACAAAATGGGAAAAGATCTTCACTAACCCTACATCTGACAAAGGGTTGATCTCCAAAATATATAAAGAACTCAAGAAACTAGACATCAAAATACCAGACAATATAATTAAAAAATGGGCAGCAGATCTAAACAGAGAATTGTAACAGAAGAATCGCAAATGACTGAGAGATATTTAAGGAATTGCTGAACATCCTTAGTCATCGGGAAATGCAAGTCAAAACAAGTCTGAGATACCGTTTTACACATCTGTCAGAATGACAGCTTATGCTGGAGAAGATGTAGAGAAAGGGGAACACTCCTCCACTGCTGCTGGGAGTGCAATCTTGTGTAGCCGGAAATTTTCTGACTCGTCCAGCCTACTGTCTGAACAAATCTCTCCCACCTATGGTCACACAGCCACTTATAATTATTCAGAGGCTTATATAAATTACCAAGTGTTAGGCCCATGGCTCAGGCTCATTACCAACTAACTCTTACTACTTAAACCATTTTTATTAATCTGTGTACTGCCACATGATTTTGTGTTCCATTACACCTTGATTTCTGGGCAGCTACTTGCAGCATCTGTTTGACTCCACCTTTCTCTTTTATCTCTGCTTGGATTTCCCACCTGTCTCCAAGCTGCCTTGCCATAGGCTAAAACAACTTCTTTATTAACAAATGGCAATAAAGCACATTCACATCATATAGAAAGACATCCCACATCAATCTTTTACAGCCATTTTGGAAATCAGTAAGGTGACTTCTCAGAAAATTGAGAATCAATCTACCTCAAGTCTCAATGATACCACTCTTGGGTATATATCCAAGAAATGCTCAATCATACCACAAGGACACTTGCTCAACTATATTTATAGCAACATTATGCATAATAGCCGGAACCTGGAAACAAACTAGATGTACCTCAAATGAAGAATGGATAAAGAAAATGTGGTGCATTTACACTATGGGGTATTATTCAGCTGTTAAACACACACACACACACACACACACACACACACACACAATGACATCATAAAATTTACAGGGAAATAGAAATATTCACCTGAGTGAGGTAATCTAGACTCAGAAAGACAAACATGGCATGAACTCACTTATAAGTGGCTACTAGGTGTATAAAGCAAAGGACAACCAGACTACAACCCACAGCCACAGAGAGGCTAGGTAACCAGGAGGACCCTAAGAAGGGCACATGGATCACCCTAGGTAGAGGAAATAGATGAGATCTCCTGAATGAACAAGGGGTTTGGGAAGGGGCAGTACAGGGGAGGGGATGGGGGATGAGAACATGAGGGCATGGGATGGTCCAGCTGGGGGTTGAGGGAGAGCAATGAAAGATGTCTTGATAGAGGGAGACATTATGGGATTAGGAAGAAACCTGGTGCTAGGGAAATTCCCAGGAATCCACAAGGATGACCCCAGCTTGGACCACTAGCAATAGTGGAGAGAATGCCTGAGCTGGTCTACTCTGGTAATCAGATTGGTGAATACCCTGTCATCATAGAGCCTTCATTCCATGACTTGATGGAAGATCCACAGCCAAGCACCAGGCTTAGCTCTGGGAGTCCAATCGAAGAGAGGAATGAGGGATTATATGAACAAGGGATTATATGAGCAAAGGGGGTTGAAATCATGATGGGAAAATCTACAGAGACAACTGAACCAAGCCAGTTGGAACTCATAAACTTTAGATCAACATCTGTGGAGCCTTCATGAATCTGAAGTAGGCCCTCTGCATACAGGAGACAGTTGTATAGCTTGGTCTATTTAAGGGGCATACAGGAGACAGTTGTGTAGCTTGGTCTGTTTGAGGAGCTCCTGGAAATGGGATCAGGATCTATTCCTTGGTGCGTGACTGGCTTTATGGAGCCTATTACCTATGGTGGAATGCCTTGTTCAACCTGGATGCAGGGCAGGGGGAGTTTGGTCCTGCCTCAACTGAATATACCAGACATTGCTGATTCTTCACGGGAGGCCTTACCCTTTTGGAGGACTGGATGGGGTTAGTCACGGGGGAGGTTGTGGGGAAGCAGGAAGAGGGATGGGGAGGGAATTTTGGTTGGTATGTAAAATTAATTAAAATTTCTCTTAAAGGAAAAAAAAAACACTAGTGACTAGTGGTCTCAATTTCTCAATAAAAGTCACAGACTAACAGACTGATTAGAAAACAGGGTCCACTGTGGCGGGATTAAGGTGTCAGCCGATAAGGTCAGAAGACGCTTCCGGGACCCTGGAGGGGGTGTGGCCAACCTGGAGGGGGTGTGGCCAACCCCATTGATAAGTGGCTGCTGAGACACAAGGACTCTCTCTTCCTGGTTCCTGGCTGCTGGCTGCTGGACAGACAGAATCGGAATCCATCGTCCTTCCAGCGCGCCTCCATCGCACGTCCATCGCTTGGATACGCCAGTCCTTGTTCAGGTGCCACCATAAGCTGTTACTAATATAGTGAGTGTTAATTTATATTCTAATAAATATTAATTTTGGACTGGCGCCTTGAAAGTAAAACTCCGTCTACAATCCACCCTTCTGCTGCTTCCAAGAAACAATCTTACCATTAAGGACAGGCACCAATTTAGGATTAAAGGGATTTTTTTTAAGGCAAAAAAGACACACATTGCATGTTTTCTCTTGTATGTCAATGTTAGCTTTTAAGCTTTAGATATGGGTGTTCAGTTAGACTATCCTGAGAGCAGGGGCAGAAAAGGATCTTCATCCAAGAAAGGAGAAATAGAATATAGGGTTTGTGTTAGGTAGAGTTTCTATTGCTACGATGAAACCCCATGATCAAAAGCAAGTTGATGAGGACAGGGTTTATTAGGCGTACACTTCCAGATCATAGTCCATCATTGGAGGAAGTCAAACAGGAACTGAAGCAGGGCAGGAACCTGGAGGATGGAGCTGATGCAGAGGCCATGGAGGGATGCTGCTTAGTGGCTTGTTTTTCCTGGCTTGCTCAGCCTGCTTTCTATAAGAACCCAGGGCCAGGAGCCAGGGATGGCACCACGGACAATGGGCTGGGTCCTCTCCACATTGTTTACTAACTGAGAAAATGACTTACAGCTGGATCTCATGGAAGTATTTTCTCAACTGAGGACCCTTCCTCTCTGATAAGTCTAGTTTATCAAGTTGTCACACAAAACCAGCCAGTACAACTGACCCTTTGTCAGCTTGACACACAAACACATAACTAATAAGTCACAACCCTTCCTTGGGGATAAATAAGATAAATATATAATTATTTATTATAATAAATAATTTTGAAAGTCCCACAGTCTTTACAAATTCGAATGCATTAAATTTTTAGTCTCTTTAAAATATTCAATCTCTTTTAAAAGTTCAAGTCTTTCATCAGTGAGTACCTTTAAAAATTAACATTAAATTAAATGCTGTGATAGTTTGAATGTAATTGGCCCCCATAAGCTCAAAGGGAGTGGCACTATTAGGAGGTGTGGCTTTGCTGGAGTAGGTGTGATCTTGTAGGAAATGTGTCACTGTGGTTGCAGGCTTTGAGTTCCATGTTTAGGCTACTTCCCACTGACACAGGGCACTTCCTGCTACTTTCTGACCAAGAAGTAGCCATCACAGGTCCATCTGCATGCCACCATGCCCCCTGCCATGGTGATAACGAACTAAACCTCTGAACTGTAAGCCAGCCCCAATTAAATATTTTCCTTATAAGAGTTGCCGTGGTCATGGTGTCTCTCCACAGTAATAGAAACCCTAAGACAGCTGTGCAGCTCAGAGGGAGCCTGGAGATAGAAGCCCTACTGGGTCTCCATGCTTGCTTATGTTAGGGTCCTGAAGAAATCCCACAAAAGATCACCCTCCATGTATGCAATCGGCAAGAGTGTTTATTATTCCAGCATGCTGGGGTCTACCATCCCACATAAAGGCAATATGACAATGACCCTCCCTGAGAGATCTCTTTTAAGCACAGCTGAAGGAAAAGTCCTAAAGGCAGTTAAGTCATTTTGGATTTGATTGACTCTAGCAAGTGCCAATCATATTAGTGCATTCTAATTGGCCAGGGCTAGTTAGGGACTGGTCAGGACTACAATTTTCCATTTGGGGGCAGGCCTGGACAAGTTTCAGGTTTTGTCCTTATTTGGTTATTATGTCCTACTAGCTTAGGCCTGAGTTCATGCTGTGGTCTCTATCCCTGCTGTCAGGGGTGTTGGAGATTAACTGTCTTTTGTTTGTAGTTCTTTTAGAAACTGTCTATTCCATCTCAGGAAACTGAAATTGACCTGCTCTCTGAGAGAGGACTGAGTAGTCTGTTAATATGTCTTCTTGGTCCTCTCACTTCCTCTAAATGAGACAATCTTCTTAAGCTTCTTAAACAGCTAGGTTTGTTAAGTGTTACTATTCCTTCAAGAAAGAAGGGGACAGGCAAGGCCATTACCTGAGGATCCAGTCACTCCTCCCTGCTGGTTGCATGCCAGTAGCCTCTGATTACATGAGGCCTCAAGGTTTTCTGGAGAAACTGGAGTATATAGGCAAAAATCTACAAATGGGGAGGGAGCCACCTACATAGCTATGGAAAACCTATTGTACATATTGAGTAAAGGCCACAGATATTGCCTAATATCCCACCATAGGCAAAATTTCTTACAACAAATGGTAGATTTAGTAATGTCATTATGTTTCATGGTATTTAACATTTTTTTTGAGACAGGGTTTCTCTATGTAGCCTTGGCTGTCCCAGAACTTGTCCTGTAGACTAGGCTGGTCTCACTCACAGAGATCTTCCTGCCTCTACCTCCCCAGTGCTGAGATTAAAGGTGTGCACCACCACTCAGCAGTATTTAATATTTTTAATCAAGAGAAATTTGTATAGAAAGGCTAAAATGGCCAAATGTAATTACAGATTACATAACCCCCACACTTCTTGGTTCTTGTTTATAAAACATATTCCTTCATTCAAGGTCATCAGTATCTTTGATACTCTTGATAAAACAAAATTTCTTCCTCTCAGGTCTATAAAGACCATTGCAGGGGTGGGGGGTTTTTAAAAAACTACAATTCCAAACAGGAAAAGAATTGTTTAAAAGTTGCTACAAAAAAATAAGTTGGCTGTTAAAAATATGTGTACAGGTAATCTTAATTTGTATAGCATGGCATGTATGTAATATGGGTTCAATTTTTTGTTTTAAAAAGGGTTAAAATATTTTTGAATAGAGATGGATTTTTGTATAACAAAATGAGATTTTGTCCAAAGAATGAAAAAGAACAAAATCACAGAAGTTTAAAACAAAGTTGCAAAAGTGATGAGTAAGTTACACAAAGTTTATAGAGAATGAACTTAAGGATGATATGTTTGATCATTAAGATTTATACCTTCTCAGGGTTGGAATAATCTATGCACAGTGACAAAGCTCACTTGGAGATGTGTGTGATAAAAATATGCATCTAATCACTTATGCCATTGCTAACTTTGTTAAGCTTTAACCATTTGGAGAAATTGAGTCAGAACAAAAAATAAGGTAAAATTAATTATGTACTTAATAAAAGGATCAGGATAATGAGGTTCCCAATTTTTCCATGGACTGTATTTGTGGTTTAAAATTTGTTTTGTTGACAGGTGTGGTTGTGCATTACTTTAATCCCAGAATTTGGGAGGCAAAGGCAGAGAGATCTCTGTGAGTTTGAAGCTAGCCTGGTCTACACAGTGAGTTCCAGAACAGCTACAGAGATGTGGAGAGACACTATCAAAACAAAATAGAAAACTGTTTGGGCTATAAAAGAGCTTCAATTCAAATGATAATTTTTAGGACTCAAAATCTTAGCAGGAATAAACCACCTAATTTATAAAATTCTAATCTTAAAGGATTTTCTTAGTTTGTCTATGTCTTTATAACTGAAAAGTAGAAATAAAAAGCAATCCTCATTGTAACCTTTGGAATTTATAAATCTTAATTGTCAAACAGACCATCTAAGTCCCACTTCTGCTAACTAACTTAGGATAATTTTCTTAGACCTTTTTTGACTTTGCTTTAAGCTTTCCTGATTTTGTTTTTAATCTGTTATTAACTTATTGTTAACTGTTTAAACACAGAGAAGGAAATGTTTATGTGTTGTCAAAGAAAACAAGCCTAAGATAAGCTTAAAAGTTTCTTTCATGTAAAATAATATCCAAATCAGATATATATGTGTGTATATATTTTAAACTAGTTATGGAAATTTGGGTGCCTGAGTAAAATGGGTTAAATTTACAAAGCACTTGCAAAGCAAGACATCTCCAGGCTCAAGTAGCACGTTTTTATTTGGATGGGACACAGACCCTGTTAGAATATATCCCATGCTAGCCTCATTACAGGATAAGGATGCACAGGAAAATAAGACCCACAGAAAGCCTGCTGCTCCTGCCTAAGCTGTGTAGATCAGCTCTGACTGTGGAGACCTGACCCGGAAACCTCCTCGTTTTTATAGGGAAGATGAATTGTTCCCTGTGTCTTACATGACAGGGGGATGATTTTCTCACCCAGAGGAGGATCTTTGAGTGTGCACCATCATCCTAAAGGTCTCAGGCAACAGAGAGGCAAGTAGCAATTACTCTGTAGCCAATGTCTCCTGAATGACATATGAGGATACTGTGAACAGGGAAAACCTTGTACCTAAGCTATCACACAGATGTGGGACCTGCCTGCTAGTCCAGCTGACCATGCTTGTTACCACGGCTTTCAGCTCCCCTCATTTTAGCAAAATCTCTGCAAAAAAGAAATTCCCAAGAAAGTTTTGGGGGTTTTGTTTGTTTGTTTCAAGATAGGGTTTCTCCATGTAGATTCTGAACTTGCTCTGTAGAACAGGCTGGCCTCGAACTCACAGAGATCTACCTGCCTCTGAGTGCTGGGATTAAAGGCATGCATCACCACCATGCAATTCCCAGGAAAGTTTAAATTTATATATATATTTTAGAGACGGGGTCTCTATACATAGCTCTTGCTGTTCTAGAACTCACTTTGCACACCAGGCTCGCCTTGAACACATGTGAGTTCTCCTGCCTCTGCCCCTCAAGTGCTGAGATTAAAATGAACTACCAATCCCAGTTTAAATAATAAAAGACAGAGGTTCTGTCACAATACCAACAGAAACTATGTACACGCACTGAAACACTGGGTAGAGAAAACAGCACTGTCTAGACTAGCATTTGTGTGTCACCTTCCAGAGATGACAGGGAGAAGTTCTCTCTCTGCTCGCCATGGAGGCAGCAGGCCTATGCATGGCAAAAGCTTGAGTTCATGCTTACTTCACAGCACATCTACTAAATGGAATAATATAGAAAAGATTAGCAAATGTGTGAAGCACTTCATATTTTTTAAAGGCTTAAGGAATTCAAATTTTAGACAGGGATTATGATGTCTTTTCTCCTTTTGGACTCTTGGCAATAACCGTATGCTTCCTATAGGACTAACCCAATGGCTCCCCATGACTGGACTCTGACAAACTGTACTAGCTCTGCTGGATCTACCGTAGGTGGTTTTATTGAAATCATGGCTGACCCCCTTACTCACAGGTCCTAGAGATCCTCCCGTTCTTCTCCAGGGTCTCGTGATTGGGTCCTGCTCAACTGACTGTTATTTAGTACTTGGCCCTCCATAAAAATCAAAGATTTAAAAATAAAAATCAAAAGGCTTTAAAGTGAGTTATCCTTCCCCATATTCCCTCCTTCCCATTCTTCTGCTCGGTGGATCACCCTGTTTTAGTTTTTCTCTTTATAACACTGTGATGGTTTGAAAGAAAATGGTCCCCAAAGAAGATGACACTATTAGGAGGTGTGGCCTTGATGGAGTAGGTATGGCTTTGTTGGAAGAAGTATGTCACTGTGAAGGCAGGCTTTGCCCTGGGAGACAGATCACTTCCTTTTGCCTGCAAGCCAAGATGTAGAACACCTGGTTCCTTCTCCAGCACACCGCTATGTCCCACAATGATGATAATAAACTACACTTCTGAAAATGGAAGCCATCTCAACTAAATGCTTTTCCCTTATAAGAATTGTCATTGTTGTGGTGCTTCTTCACCACAGTAGACACTCTAACAACATAGGTGACAAGGGCTATAGACTTTGCCCTAAAGGGTGAGACACATACTTCACGTTGGCTTCCAGTTGCAACTAAGTCAAAGTGAGCTTAGAAAACAGACCAGGCCTCCTTCCCATAAGACAGACAACTGAAGAAACAAAATAGGGTAGAGGTATCAATAACAGAAATGATATTCTCTGGGTAGAACCTGCAAAGAATGCTTTCAGTCATTCATACAACAATTTGGCTGGCTTTCTACTCAAAACACAGTTTCCCATATATTTATGGGAGGCAGAACCAGAAAACCAGGTTTTCCTCTATTGACATCCTGATAAAAAGCAAGAAAAAAAGGGAAGACTCCTTTTTTCATGTGTTTCATTCCTGAACTTTAATGAGATTCCTCAAGGAGACATCTCCCTTAACTCTAAGGAAGGCTGCCAAGAGGCCTATCATTCTTAGCCCCCAAGACATGTCCTCACATGACCTATCCATTTTAATCAGAACCAGAAAAAACAACCTAATATCAGAAGGATTCAACCTGTTTTGGTATCTGGAAGCATGGCAGTCATTACAGACCACTCTGGGCTCAGGAGGAGGCATAGGGCCCTAGAATGTCTGACTGAAACTGAGTCCCATGTAGGTGAGGTAATCTCGCTGGGGCCTCCAAAAAGGAAATAATCCATGTGAGGAAAATTACAAATGATCATGCTAATTAGGACAATTAAGAGTAATTAATGACAATTAAGCCACTAATTTTTGGCTGTGACCAAACCAGATAATGTCTCAGAGACCCTTTTAATATTGAAGCTCATCAGTGTAGCATTTTTAAGGGCAAAATTTGTCAAATTTATTATTTACCACAATTATCAATGTTAATTGAATATCAGAGTAACCTTGCAACATTTGTTTTGACAGAAAATAGTAGTTATTTTAGACACCGCACAATTAATTTTGATTTATACCATTTGTTACTGCAGTGTATATCCAGATTGTATTAAGCAGTAATTATTTTGGTTAATACTTCTAGACAATGGCCACAGTCATAGAAATCCCAAATGTGTTTAACAGGTACCCCGATAATAGATTTCTCCACCAATGCAGCAAGCCAGATCAAGCTGGACTGAACAAGTTAAAGAACAGGTTTATTCAAGCAAAGAAACTCCTGGGTGAGTTCTCCAGCTCCAGAGTTCAAAGCAGGTGAAGTCACACACCCAAACTAAAGTAAGGAGTTTATATACCCTGTAGGCAGGGGTGATGCCGTTCCCATCACAAGCTGAGTTTGCGACCAAGTATGGGCAAAAGCTGGAATGCTTAAGTGGCATGCAGACATGGGCAGCTGACAACTTCAGGGGAGGAGCTGCTGTAAAACCAAGAATGTGGAAGTAGGCTTTTTGACACTTTTTCTTTGATCAGAGATTCTCTGAGAGGGGGTGGTTTGGAGAGAGAGACAGAGAGAGACACACACACACACAGAGAGATAGAGGAATAGGGGTTTTGGAGTAAGCTAGAGGCTCCAATCTAACATCCTGACCTTTTGGGCATATGGGCACAGATTCAAATCTGGCTACTTCCTGTTAGCACTTGACAACATGGGAAGAGAGAGTTGGGAGTGGGTGGGCTTTTACTCAGCAGGAGGTATGGGTGAAGAACCAGTCAATTAACAGCCACCCTAGAGATCTCATGAGTCCATTCCTGGGGGAAGCAAGTTGCTGTAATTTCCAAAACCTCTTTTTATATTCTTTAGAGAGCTCTCTTTTTTGTTTTTGTTTTTGTTTTATGCTCTCACATAACCCAGGCTGGCCTCAAACTCACTGTCACAGAGTCACTATGTCACTATGTCCTGAATGTCCGATCTTTCTACAGCCACCTCCAAATGCTTGTACTCTAGTGGATTTATGATGTTACATTGTAAATAATCGTCCCGCCTATGAGTTTAATAAAAAGCACTGATTGGCCAAAGGCAGACAGGAAGTATGGGCGGGGCTACCAGACTAAGAAAACTGTGGGAACAGGAAGAATACAGCAGAATGCCAGAAAGAAGCCAGAAGAAGCAGAGGATAACTATGCTGCTCCGAGCCCCATGGCTGAACAGGATAAGAATCATGGGTTAGTTCAAGGGTAAAAAGTTAGCAAGTTATATGCCTGGGCCTTAGGCCGATCAGCCTAAAATTAATGTAAGCATCTGTGTGGGTCTGTGGGTCTGGGCCAGAAACCTCTTACTACATTGCACTACCATACATATATTCTATATCTAGTTTTTATTTGTATTTACATCTGTATATAAATCTTTTGCACATGTATATAAGAAATGGAAACTGAACCTTGAAAGCAATAAGTAGCTGTTAGGAATGATTGGTTTTTTCCAATCAAGAATGTCAGAAGGGAGTGGTAGGTCCTTATCTCCTCCTGAATGAGTAAATTGCCTGGAGGCTGTGTGGAAATGCAGCAGAAACTCCAGCCCAGACATTAATCCCTGCTGGTGAATAGCTTTAGAATTGAATCTCTAAATTTTCATTGTGGGAATACATTATTTTTATTTCTGAATTTCAGCTCATCTCTTAAATAATGTTAGGGTTACCTCTTCAGATTGAGGAATATTTCATTAATTTTGATCAGGGCTCTCTTGAGGCCCATTAAGGGAAAGCTATTTCCTCCTGGTCAAAAGAATGGAATCTACCTCTGGCCTTGGGTGGAGACCTAACATTCCAAGCTAACCAAACAGAAGAGTTACCGAAACCCTGGCAAAGCACTGTTGCTCACCAGGCTGGACTAAACCTGCCTAAGTGTAACTTCTCTCTTTTCTTTCTGTCTTTGAATACTGGCCTTCTCCCGGGCATGACTTCCTGGCACTCTGGTCATTTTTATTTGGTAGCTAACCTTCTGCCATGGGGCTGCTTACAAAGGGCACAGTTTTCGCTCCTTCAGTGTCTGTTGTTCCCTCCCCCAAGAAATTTCAGATTTACACTTTGCCTGACCTGCAGTTTTTTTTTTTAAAACTCTAATAAAATTGTCCTCAACGTTCCTTCCAAGACTCTTCTTAAATTTCTTTATTACTGAGACCAAGAATCCCGAGTGGAGACCCCAGTTTTCCTGGTAATGTAGCAGCATCTCAGTTGGTACTTTACAAAAATTCTGGTAACATACCTATGGCTGTATCTCATACACATACTGTTCTGATCTTATTTTTTAGATGTGGAATCTTCTTTAATCTCTGTGGGAAATAAAGGCTCCTTTTTTCTTCTTTTCCTCATTGCCTGTTCCTCTGGGTTCCTTTATTATGCATCTTAGGGTTTTATTAAAAAGTGAAAAGACATTGTGACCCCACAACTCTTATAAAGGAAGACATTTCATTTGGGCTGTCTTATAGTTCAGAGGTTTAGTTCACTATTGCCATGGAGGGAATCATGGAGGCATGGTGCTGAAAAGATAATTGAGACTTCTTTTTTCTTTATAAAGATGTATTTATTATGTATACAGTGTTCTGCCTGCATATATTCCTGCACACCAGAAGAGGGCACCAGATCTCATTATAGATGGTTGTGAGCCACCACGTGGTTGCTGGGAATCGAACTCAGGACCTCTGAAGAGCAGCCATTGCTCTTAACCTCTGATCTTAACCTCTTAACCTATTTCCCATACCCACCACTGCTCCCCTCCCCTCCTCAAAGTCCTCACCAGCCTCCTCCCACCCACCCCACCCACCCATTCCCCCTGGAGGGCAAGGACTCCCGAGGTGATTCACTTTAGCTTGGCATACCCAGTTCAGGTTGGACTGGGTCCCTCACTCCAGTATCAAGGCTGGGTAAGATGTTCCTCTGTAGGGAATGGGCTCCAAGAATCTAATTCATACACTAAGAATAAACTCTGGTCTGACTGCAAGAGGCTCCACACACTACCCATGCTGTTTGACTGTCGTTTACATTCAGAGGGTTTAGTTCTATTCAGTTAAGGTTCCTCTAGCTCAGAGTTCTACACCAAGATCCCAAGGTAGCAGGAAGGGACTTTGAGACACTAAGCCTTGCTTGAGCTTTTGAAACCTCAAAGCCCCCCAGTGACATACTTCCTTCAACAAGACCACACCTACTCCAATAAGACCACACCTACTCCAACAAGGCCACACCCACTCCAACAAGGCCACACCTACTCCAACAAGGCCACACCTCCCAATAGTGCTACTCTCTGAGTCTGTGGAAACATTTTCATTTAAACTACCACATTATGTTTGCTTGTGTCTCTTTGATCTTTATGTTACCTGCATTGCTCAGCTGTCTGATGACCCATAAACTCTGTTCATATGCCTGTGAACTGGAGCTTTGTATTTCTGGGTAGAGTTTATCGATTGTAGTCTTGTGAGATGGATAAGGAACAGGCAGTTGACTGAGTGGACTAACCCCAACTATTACTTTCTACATTTTCTTTTAAATTTTGTGGGAGTGGAGGCACAAGTGCCCCAGTGTACAGTAGAGGACAACCTGTGGCAATTAGTTCTTTCCTTCTGCTGTGTTATTCGCAGAGTTAGAAACCAAGTCACAAGGCTTGGTAGAAAATGCCTTTACCGGTGAGCCACCTCACAACCTATACACATTAGTGCCTGCGTCTTTACCGGTGAGCCACCTCACAACCTATACACATTAGTGCCTGCGCCTTCACCGGTGAGCCACCTCACAACCTATACACATCAGTGCCTGCGCCTTTACCGGTGAGCCACCTCACAACCTATACACATTAGTGCCTGCGTCTTTACCGGTGAGCCACCTCACAACCTATACACATTAGTGCCTGCGTCTGTTTTGGTCAGTTTTTCTGTCAGTCTCCTCACAGCTTTTGCCTGACGAGAGAGTGGGGTTATAAATAGAAGGTGGTGGCTGTTAGACAGGATGTATTTTCCTATCTGTGAACTGAGATCTAACACCAAGGTTTCTGTTCAAAATGTAATTTCACTCAGTTCACCACTACCTGTTATAGCAGCCCTGTCCTCAGCTACCCCCTAAGCCTAGAGTTTGGGGGCTGAATCTCCCCAGAGAGAAAACTCTAATTTTCTGCCCCCAGGCAGAGGAGGACCAAACAGTTCAGCTATGTCTTCCAGTTGCCTAGGCAGGCTGCGTCTCTGATAGAGCTTTCTAGAACACCCCCACAGCACAAACGTCATAGTTTCCCTTATCATCTCTGATAGAGCTTTCTAGAATGTCCCCACAGCACAAATGCCACAGTTTCCCTTATATTGCGTCCTCATCTCTTTGATAAAACTCAGAAAACTGAAAGCAAAGCTGGAAACAGAATTCCAGGGGCTGGGAAATAGCATATCAGTCAAGAGCTGCTTTTCAGGAGTTCTCTTCCCAGGACCCACATCGTGGCTCACAATTGTAACTGCAGCTCCAAGGGATTGGTCACCAAGCATTCAAGTGGTACAGAGACATACAGGAAGGCAAAACATTCATGCAAAAGAGATAAAATTGTTTTAAGATAAGTTACTAAAATTTTCTAAAGATAAATAAAAATTATCAGGTGAGAATACGAATATTTATCAAAACTTATGTAGCTCTTACAGGAAGGAGCAATTAGAACCAAAAGGAGCTGGTTGGTTTGAGCTATGAAAAACGGAACTCAGGGCTGTGAAAACAAAAAGTAGACTGGAATTAAAAGAAGGAATTCCAAGGGCATTTTCTAGGTGTAATTCAAGACTAGCTAAATTCTATGCACAATAAAATCCTGCCTTCTTATCTATCCATAGGACTGTGAAATGATAGGACCTTTAGTTTCTAAAGTTAAACTGTAACTTTATAGAGCCATAAAACTGACACTGAAATCATTATGCATTAATTAAATAGATGGTGGCCATGGAATTTTATTCCTCCAAGAGTATGTAACCTGGGTAAATTCCAATGAAAGGTTCTGCTTTTATTCAGAGTTGAGGAAGTCTGGAATCAGGCAATCATAATTTTGCCATTTTTCCAGTTAGGAATAATTTTCTTTTTTCTCCTGAGTCAGAAAAAAAATCAAAAAATAAATTATTATTTATTTACTTACTTATTTATTGGGTTTTTGTAGCCCCACCTGGCTTCAAATTCACCATCCTCCTGCCCCAGTCCCTTGAATGCTGGGAACAAAGGTGTGCATCACCAAAGTCAAGTTTAAAATATTTATTCTTTATATTACTTGTCTTTCTGCCTGTCCTGTTTATCCTTGTGGGTTTGACATTCCTTGCAATTTACTGTTTGTTTGTTAACTTTAAGCATCCAACCGCCCTACCCAGCCAGATCCTGCATAACCTCATCCAGGGTCTATCCAGACACAGAACTGACTTAAAGAAGTCTACATGCCCAGATCTCATTGCAGAAATACAAACAATACAAAGGATCCAGTCAATATCTCTTCTCCAAACCCTATAAGTCCTAAAGAAATGTTTGCCAATGAGAATACATTAACCTTAGCACACAGAACTTAAAAAGAACAATTATAATCCTCCTCAAAGAATTTAAAGAGATTAAAGAAGACCCAAAGAAACAGCTCAATGAATTACAAAGGCCTTAAGGAGAATAAACACCTGAATGATGTCCAAAAAACACAAACATGAGTCTGACGGAGATGATGAACATAATCCAGGACTGGAGGATGGAATTTAATCAAGAAATATAAACTTTGAGGAGAACTCAATCTGAAATAAAGATGGGAATGAAATGCCCAAGAACCTGTTGAGGTCCCTGTAGGCATCACAGCTGGTAGAGAAATGATCTGCATGAGGTTAAGAATAAAATGGGTTAGCACCACTTTAGCTGGTGCTGGGCCAAAAACTTCTGGAGTCTGACCAAGTGAGTTGTTTCCCTTACACATTTAAACACAGTAAAACACTGGGGAAATGTTCCCACAGGACAATTATCACAACCAAGCTTTAAACTCCAACCTTCTAGATGAACAGATAGTCTTTGCCTTCTACATCTTCCCATTTCTAATTTTTTAAAAGAAAAAATAGCATCTGTAATAGAGGCCATGGTTGAATGCACTATCTCCATGCCTAATCTAATTAATATGGCAAGCATAAGAGAATTGTAAGAATAGCCAACAGGGGACCAAGGAAACAGGAAATTCATTTTAACCATGATGGCCATTCAAAGGTCACTTAAGAGATTTTGTCTATCTGTATGCAAATCATTAATTTGACAATCAATAGTATGGGGGAAATGTGACACAGTAAAGCAGTACATACCAGGAAATTGTTGATGAACAAAACTATACTAGAGCAACAAATTATCTATGGTAGCTCTATATTGTAAAACTGTGGTCTTCAATCCACCCATCTTTTGGTTGATTCCTGATAACATATTTGCTGTAATATCAGTAGTTGTACAAATCAAACAGGCCATTGTTGAGACCTCTCTTTGTATTCCAGTAACTGTTCCTGGCATAGGCAATAAAAAAGCTGTTGTGGTTGAAACCATTGCAGGATCCAATAGACGCAAATCATCATCACAATTCTTGGGGATTACTCTTTTATTTCTACTGAATGATTGTAAAGATTTGCTGTGCAACATGGCCTACCCCGCATAAATGTGTATAACCTGCAGGAAAAGCAGTAAAAGTAGCATTTCCACAAAATAAATAAATAAGACATCCCATCCCAAAGGCAGTTATTTACCAAAAGGAAGGGTGTAGTGATATAATTGCAATAAGGGTAGATATAAGTACATTTAAAGCATAAATGGTGTCTTAAAAAACACCATTGACAGGAATATCAGAGGAAGCCCTATGAATACAGCTGTGGGTGGGTTCTATATTGTCCCCTGTTATTTGTACACAGTGTTTATAAATGACTCCTATGCCATATAAACTTTGTTTGAAGAGCCCAAATCATCTCTGATACAAAAAGATCATTTTTTGTTGAGTGCCATGTGTCAAATGAAGCCAAAGCTTATTTTCTAAACCATTGAAAATAGCATTGTTATAGGTACAATAATATCAGCTTTGCTAATTAATTCCCCAGGTATTCACCTTTCCATCTTCATATAGCTATGACTTCCACTATCAGAACTTTTAGAGAATACTTACTTCCATATTGTTGCATTTGGACTGATCAGTTAAATTATCCCCTTTCATGTGACTAAATATTTGTATACCTTTGGTCCATACAACTGGTCCTAAAGAAAAAAATAATCCTTGGCATGGTAAAACAATACCATGCTGTCTTCTATAACAAGTATGTCTTTTATCCCATACCCTGATAAAAGGCATTTGCATACTGCATTGGCAGGCTGAGACCATTTTTAGTACTTAGTTGTAATGGGTCCTAGAAAGGACATGTATAAAGAGCTATTTGACAAAGTCAAGTGTCAGATAAGACACAGTGTTCTTTCTTTGTTTGTTTTTTGTTTTTGCTTTTTGTTTTTGAGCTCCCTGGACCCCTGTACCAAACCTGTAGATATGCTCTGCAGCTAACTAAATAGGGTTGGGCACTATGCATGCCTGTAGTGAATTTCAACACAGATTGTTGGGTGCCTGATCACAGAAAAGGTCCCAGACAGATTGCCACAGTTTCAGATGTTAAGCTCATGTCCATTCATTATTAATTATGCATTAGGAGCTTGGAATACAATGCCTGTAGACTGTATAAAATAATATATCCTTTACTAGAGGTTAGGATTTTGTCAGCGTCCTTTACTTACCTTGCCAGTATCTAATCATTTATCAGATCAAAGGAAAGTACAAAAATTATAAACAAACAAAATCTATTTAATTAACAGCAGTAACTTTTTTTAAATTTAAGCCTGAGTCTTTATTAATTTAAGATTCGGGATCTTTAAAATTAAGGACAATTTTAATTTTGAGCTCAGGAAAACTCTGTTAAGTAAAAGGATATTTAGAAGTACCTGATTAATAATCTTAGAAAATCCTAAGTAGAAAACAATTGAGTTTTTTATGTAAGCATGAAAGATTATACTCAATTAAGATTATAAATAAAATAAAAATGTGAATAATATCAAAGTATAACAATTACATAGAGGAAATGTCTTAGAAGGCTCTAATTATTATTAAATTTTTGTATAACATTTTGTATAAACAGTCTGATGTATAATATTTTAAGCTGTATCAAAATTAATTTTAGGACAAGTAGTAGTAGTGCATACTTTTATGTATGTGCCTCCTAGAACTTGGGAGGCAGAGGCAGATGGATCTATTAAAGTTTTAAGACAGCCTGGTTTACAAATCGAGTTGTAGGAAAGCCAGGGCTACACAGGGACCCTGTCTCAATAATAATAATAATAATAATAGTAATAATAATAATAATAATAATAATATAAAGCAATAATGCTGATGATAATGTTAAGTTCAAACTTTAAGTAGTTTAGTTTTTATTGACTATACATTTGTTTTGATGCTTTTAGCCTCCAAGAGAATTTTGGGACTCATACAATTGTTTGCATTTCTGAGCCACCTTATTACCCAGGATTCGGCTGGAACCTCCAGCTCCCTCCTTTTTGATCTGAAAAACTCCATTCTTGTCTCTCTCTCTTCAAACCACACCCTCTCAGATAATCTCTGACTAAGGGAAGGCATCAAAAAGCACAGTTCCACTTCCTTGGTGGCTATGGCAGCTCCTCCCCTGAAGCTGTCAGTAGCCTAAGTCCTTAACCAAGGATTCCAGCTCTTGACCATACTCGGGCACAAACCCAGCTTATGATGGACACATCATGACCCCTTACCTATAGGCTACAGAAGCTGGCTGCTTTAGTTTGGTTGCATGGCTTCTCCTGCTAAAGCTGGAAAACTTACCTGGGAGTTGCTTTGCTCAAATAAACCTGTTCTTTTACTTTTTGAGTTTGGCTTGATCTGGCTTACTGCATTGGTAGAGAAACCTATTATTAGGGTACAGAAAACAGGTTTCTTATTAACTTTTTAAAATCCATCAAGCCTACTTACATTATTATTTTTAAATGTTTTAGGCTGGAGCTCTGCCCTAAATCCAGGTCAGCACTGAGAAACTCTGCAGACCAGAAGCCCCAGTAAAACCCAGTTCACTGGATATCCCCAGCTCCAAAACTCCACCCCATTCCCCAAGCCACACCACCACCGATGACCTCAGTGGCAACCAGAAACCCACGGATCCCAGGTCCACATCAACTAAAAGACTGAGAGACCAAAAGACTAAGAAACTAGGAGAGATCCTCAACTCCTATTGGATCAAAAGCATCCACCTGAGACCCACAGTGTGTCAGGACCTACAGGATTAAGAGGAGTCACTGTGACACAGAATACACTACTGCCTATTGGATCAAGAACCCAGTTTGGACCAAGAGAGGCTTCGTGAGACACAGTCACAGCCAGAACAGATTACCCCAAAATCAGCTTCCTGGGATACAGAGAAATCCCACAGTGATGCAAGGAAGCAATGGGCAGGCACCAGTGCAAGAATATATATAACAACATAAAGAACAACATGGCACCACCAGAATCTGGTGGTTCTTCAACAACAAGACCTGAGCAGAAGAAGCAGAAGGAACTGACCTTAAAAACAATTTTATGAAGATAACAGAAGCCTTAAAAGAGGATATAAAAATTCCCTTAAAGAAATAGAAGAAAATACAAACAAAAAATGGAAAGAGATCAACAAATCCCTGAAAGAAAATAAAGAAATCCAAGAAAACCAGAAAAAGCAATCAAACAGGGGAAGGAAACAGTTCAAGATTTAAAACTGAAACAGAAGCAATAAATAAGATACAAACTGAGGCAATGCTGGAAACAGAAAATCTGAAGAAATGAACCAGAACTACAGATGCAAGTGTAACCAACAGAGCGCAAGTAATGGGAGAGAGTCTCTGGTGTGGAAGATTCAATAGTGGAAATAGATACATCAGTTAAAGAAAATACTGAAACTAAAAAAGTCATAGCAAAAAAGTCCAAGAAATCTGGGACACTTGAAGAGACCAAACCTAAGAATAATTGGAACTGAAGAAAGAGAAGAACACCAGCTCAAATGCACAGAAAACATATTCAACAAAATCATAGAAAAAAACTTGCCCAACCTAAAGAAGGAAATGTCTATAAAGATACAAGAAGCGTACAGAACATCAAATAGACTAGACCTCCAAAACAAAAATCTGCTTGCCACATAATAATTAAGCCACTAAACCTACAGAACAAAGAAAAATACTAAGAGCTTCAAAGGAAAAAGGCCACATTTATCTATAAAAGCAGACCCATTAGAATAACACCAGACTACTCAATGGAAACAATGAAAGCCAGAAGGTCCTGGTCAGATTTATACAGACACTAAAAGATCATGGCTGGCAACCCAGACTACTATACCCAGCAAAACTATCAACCACCATAGATGGAGTAAACAAGACATTTCTTGACAAACCAGATTTAAACAATACCTATCTGCAAGTCCAGCCCTCCAGAAAGCTCTAGAGGGAAAACTCCAACCTAAGGAAACTAGATATACCCATGAAACCACAAGCAATAGATAGTCCCACAGAAGCAAAACCCAAAGAAGGGAAACACACACAAACTACCATCATACAAGAGACAGAGCTCAAACTCAAAAACAGACACAGGCTCACAGGGTTGGAAAAGACTTTCCAATTAAGTGGACCTAAGAAACAAGCTTATGTAGCCATCCTAAAATCTATCAAAATAGACTTCAAACTAAAATCAATCAAAGAGACCATATGGTCATTACTTATTTATATCAGGAAAAATCCACCAAGATGAAGTCTCATTCCTGAACATTTATGCCCCCAACACAAGGGCACCTACATATGTAAAAGAAATACTACTAAAGATTAAATCTCATATCAAACCCCAATCATTAATAGTAGGAGACTTCAATACTCCACTCTCAGCAGTGAATATGTTTAACAGACAGAAATTTAACAGAGAAATAGGGATCTAACAGATGTTATGACCCAAATGGACTTAATAGATATATACAGAAGTTTCCATCCAAACACAAAGGAATATACCCTTTTCTCAGCACCCCGTGGAACTTTCTCTAATATTGACCATATACTTGGTCATAAAAAAACAAAACAAAACAAGAGTTGAGTCACATATATAGTATGTTGAACCAAATTAAAATTAAAATAGATTTAACTATCAGTCTTTTGTTACAAGTTTTAAGCTAAATTTGTGTTGTAAATTTCACAGTATTTTTTTTACCATACTCAATGAATTTATAAATCCTGAGATAAAGATTTTATATAACACAGAGAGATAACTGTGTGTTAAATTATACATGAGGTCAGTTAAAATACTCAATGGTTGAGAAATATCTAATAAAAACTGATTGATTATACCAAGTTTAGACTTTTGAGCTATAACACCAGGGATGGGTTTGATCTTTGTGGAGCATGTGGAATTTGCATATAAAATTGTTCTTGTCTTTTTGAAGAGCCATCTGTAAAAACATCAAAAGCAATCTCTTAGAAATTTTTAGATGTAATTTTAGGCACTACCCTGTTACATTGTGGTTCCTTGGTCCCGGGCGGCCAGAGGGCCAGACCCACAGACCAGCTGCACCAGACCCCTTAGCTGCCCGCACTGATCAGGCCCCCAGAAATGACTCAGACGCTTATATTAACTTCATGCTGTTTGGCCTATGGCTCAGGCACATTTCTAGCTAGCTCTTACATCTTAACTCAACCCATTTCTATTAACCTTTCTTGCCACATGGCCCATAGCTCACCTGTGTTCCTTAAATGTTACTCCTTTGCTGACTCCGCCTTGCTCCTCCTACCTATTCTGATTCCTCCTACTTTTTCTATGGTGCCTGTCATGGGCCAAAACAGCTCCTTTATTTAAAGATTGTTATTCACAGCATACAGAAAGGCATTCCCACATCACTACCCATGGCGTATTTTTTTTTTTAATCTGAAAAGGGGATCTTTTGGATAATGATTATCTATATATCCCTGTTGCATGATATTTGATTGCACTGTGAAACTTCACGACTGTGGATAATAAAATTAACCTTGGATCAGGGAATGGAGCCAGCCAATAGTTGACAAGAATTAGCCAGAGAGAGAATGGAGGACCCAGCAATATGGATAGGGAGACACAGGAAAAAGTAGGGAGAGACTTCAAGAGATTCAAGGTCTTTTGGGTTTGGGCCAGTGTGGGTAGGCTCTCTCTCACTTGCTGGGTCTCTGGCTGAAAAGGAAGGTCAGCTGGTTGCTTCTTGGCTTCTCTGATCTAATAGATTTTCAGCTGAATGTCTGACTCCTGAGCCTTTGTTGGTAAATCAAACAACTTAGATAAAAAACAATATTTGGGGGCTGTGACACTTCTGAATTCCTGCCAGGCCTCGGTCTGGGCTGATGGGGTGCTGACTGTGGGCCACAGGGTGTAGATGGTAGTTAAAACCAGCAGCTTCAGGTGCAGCTGCTAAGCAGACATAAAAACAACAGATCCTCTGTAACATGTTAATGTAATCTGCCAATTATTAACAGAGTAGAACAAATAATCAACTTGCATTTTATTTAGCGGAACAATACTTTCTTTAGGCTCTTTATCAGTAAGGGATTAAGTCTATAAGCTACCACTTTAGCAGCAGCATTATTTAATAAGCTAATAACCTGCTTTGCACATGTGATACATATTTTTACAAAATTTAATCAAGAGTTTCCAGAAAGCAGCTTAAAGAGCAGAGATAAATCCTTAGTAGTGACAAATAAGCACATACCCAGTGATATGACCAAAATGTAAAAATTTTCTCTTTTAGTTTATTTATGATGGAAGCTGAATACTCATTTACGAACTGAGTCAATGAGCAGGAGAAGAAAATGTCATCCATATACTCAGTGACTAATACCTCAGGAAATTTAAACAGCATTGGCTGAAGTGCTTTATGTCCAGGTTACAACTGTTTCTGTATTACACACTGGGCTTGTTTTAATTTTTACTTGTGAAGAGACCATTGATCAGTTCATACTGAATTATTACTGCTAGGAGGGAAAAATAAAAATCTAAGCCCTGGGGTAGCCAAGCTAGCTCATGCTGCAGCAGTGAGTTCTGTCTGCCATTCTTTGGAACTCACATGTTGCAGAAGCCTCTAGGGTCATGGGGCAAAGGGGCCACAGGGCTACAGGGGTGGAGAGCTTTGACTTCCAGTCAGGTTGCTCAGGAGGGCCAAATGCGTGTGGCTAGCCTGGAAGCCAAGTGGCTGCAGAGTATATCTGGGTGGGTGGGTGGGTGGGTGGGTGTTACCCTAATATCTGACAAAGCAGACTTCAAACTCAAACTTCTCAGAAGAGATAAAAAGGGACACTTTATTCTAATTAAGGGAACAATTAGCCAAGAAGATATTACTATTCTAAATGTATAGACACTAAACTCCAGAGTACCCAATTTCATGTTTACTGCTAGATTTAAAGACACAGATTAACATCAACTATTAATAGTAGGTGATTTCGGTGGCCTACTGTCTTCAATAAACATTGCACAAAAAATAAACAGAAAAACAGCAGAATTAGATGACACCAAGTGCAGAAATCAGGAAAGTCAAAAAGGACTGTTGGCATGGTTGGGAGTGGGGGAGCAACAGAGAGGGAATAGCAGGGTAGCTATGAGCTGATGTGCTCTAATTAGAGACAGGGAGAGGATGAAATAGAGATAAGGATGCCTGGAAAAAGCTATAAGGCATAATACTATTAACTATTTACCTAAAAAGAACTATAGTACAGTAAGTCTGTACATAAATATAGCTTAAGTAAACTTTCTCTTATGAATTGATACTGCTCCATCTAAGACTAAAAGCCAGCTAACAAAAACCACAAAACCAATCATGAGAAACCCTCTTTTGAGTTATTGCTCAGTGGAGTCCAAGAGGCCCCCCAGACATACAGCCTATTGCTGTTGCCCCTCAGTTTCCCCCGAGAGGTGGAAGTCGCTGTTGCTGAAAACACATTGCATTTCAGACACAAGGCTCAGAGGCCCCTAAGGTGTAACTAACCCAAATGCCCCCTCCCTGAGGACTAGTTTTCACATTACCAGAAGACAGCATACAATCTTCCAAAGGAAGGGGAAAAAACCAACCGCCCCACCCAGCTACGATGCCTATGAACCACAACAACAACCAGTATTACCCAACAACTGTAAGGATTCCGGGCACATAGCAGCCACATGGTAAACCCAACATGCCACTGGGTGAAATGAGAATTCCTGGCACGTAGCCCCCACATGTGGTGAAGACAACATGGCGCCTGCAGAACAAGCTGCATATGGAAGGCACACCCCTAGGCGTGGCTACGTAAATTTGTGCCCACTGGCTTTCCTAAAAGGAGCCACCACATGAAGGTCTCTCTTTTTTCTCTTCTGCTTCTCTCCCTCATACCGGCCAGCAGCTCCCCTGAATAGACTCTCGTGTGGCATCTGATCTGGTACAGTGTGCATCTGATCTTAAACGCAAAACCAACAACAACCCTAAGCATTCAGTAGTGGCATGTGTACCTTCCAGTAACTAACATCTCTCTAATTGAATTTAAAACCCATTCACCAAGAGAAAAGTCATGCCTGGTATTGGGAAACCTAGAATTTACCTAGGGCTGATAAAATTATGAATTTGGGGGGAGAACCTACAATTACCACTTTATTAAACCAGAATAATCCCTAGTTTCACTTGAAATACGTGTCCTTATACACTTGGGTAATATAGTTCAAAGTTTTCATCAAGGAAACTTCTCTTTACAACAGAGACCATCACAGAAAATCACAACCAGTTAAAATGCAGAGTTGTGGAGCCCAGTCCAATAGTCCCAATCTACAAAACGACTCCCCTACTCAAGGCTCAGGGGACATTGCAGAAAGTTGTCAAAAAGATTGTTAAGGGCAAATAGGTAGTAAGAATGTCAGACACTGTACCCCAAAAAATTCCCAAACATTAAAAATGACAAGAAATAAATCTCTAGTAAATACATAAACTCATGAGTATTAAACAATTTATTACTGAATGATAAATAGATCAAAGAGAAACCAAGAAAGAAATAAAAAAAAAATTCCTGGAACTCAAGAAAATGAAAACAAAACCCAAGGTAGCTCTAAGTGTCTACAGTAGAAAAAAAAGAAAAAAAATCACAATAAGCACAGATCAATGACTTAACAGTACAATTCAAACATTTGGTAAAGAAGAACAATCCAAAACACAGTTGACAATAAGAAATAATAAAAACTAGAGCATAAACTAATGAGATAGGAACAAAGAAAACAGAAAAAAAAATCAATGAGTCTAAAAGCTGGTTCTTCCAGAAGATAACAAGATTGACAGACCCTTGGCCTAACCAAAAGAGAGAAACAGATCCAGGTCCCAGGAGCAATCAGTGCTCTTAGCCCTGAGCCACCTCTCCAGCCAGCTGGCATTGCATCCTCTACCTCAGAGGAGCAAACTTTCAATTTCTACCTGTACTTACATGATGGATATGGACCTTTGGATTGTGTTTTTTTTAATTTTTTTATTTATTTTAATAGATAGTGCTTCATGTATTACAGGCTAGCCTTAAATTCACCACATGTCTAGAATGACTTTAAGCTACCTCTACCTTCCAAACACTGGAATTATAGGTGTGTATCACAGCACAGGTCTTGCAATCCTTTCTCATGTTAACCATTTAGATGGTCCTTTGCCTCAATTTTTTCAAATTTACGTAGATATAAGTAACACTAGAGATAGCCAGAGAAGTATATACAATGTGCACGGTATGTATATGTATGTATGTATGTATGTATGTATGTATGTATGTATGTATGTATGTATATGGGGGGTATAGTTATATATATACATAGTCACATACAATGTGTGTGTGTTCTACTCTCAGAATCCGGAGAAGGTGCCTAGACATCTACACTTCATAATAAGGGCCCCATGTGAAATTTGGGAAATGTCATTGTCGAGGTCATTGGTTACAGTTCTTTACCCAAAATACTTGGGGCCAGATGTTTTCTCTGTAGATTTTTCTGAGTCTTCCATTGTCCTTCTGGAGAAGACCGCTGTTGGTCCTCTGGAACATAAAAAAGAAAGAAAGAAAGAAAGAAAGAAAGAGAGAAAGAGAGAAAGAGAGGAAAGAGAGAAAGAGAGAAAGAGAGAAAAGAGAGAAAGAGAGAAAGAGAGAAAGAGAGAAAGAGAGAAAGAGAGAAAGAGAGAAAGAGAGAAAGAGAGGAAGAAAGGTGAGCACAGCTTCTGCTCCTTCTTCTATGTCTTTGTGAAGTGTTTCCAGTGGGCTGTTGCTCCGAGCTGACGCTGTTGAATTGTACTGTGAGGCTGTTTTCTTAAATGACGGTCCCAGGGCCCGAATGATGGCTCTGGTGGATGCAGGTGCTTCTACCAAACTCGACAAGTCCAGGTGGATGCCTAGGACCAACATGGAAGAAGGGAAGAACTGACTCACAAGCTGACCTCCACGTGCATGCCCAGTCACATGCCTACACGCAACACAAAACAAGTAAAATAACAGAGTAATTTTTAAATAAGAGACCACATTGAACTCTATTCCAGCATCTCACCGTGGCTTCCTGTGACTGTTCACATAGTACTTCCTCTCCCTAAAAGTGAGAAATGTGCTCAGATTTGTTTGCCAAAGGATGTGGCCCCCAGTCAGTGAGCTCTTAACCAGAGCTGTCCTTGCAACTACTCCCCTGGTTAACCGACTCACCTGGAGCTCTCTCAGCAACTCATCTGAGATCTTTGAATTGTATGACACAAAGAATATTCCACAACACAGGACAGGAGCCTGTGGCCAGGAAAGAGGGAGACGGTAGAATTGGAGGGTCAATGTCTCCCTCACCCTAACTTCCTGTTTATTCTTCAAGCTCAGGGTTTTGAGAAATTGATCTTGGAGACTACTGCTCCCCTCAGCTATCAAAACTGTCCCTCTCAGCCACTTATATACACCAGCATTCATGGTTTAGTGACAGGGATTCAGCATGAGAATGCTTCACTAGAGGAGTGTATCACTGTACATGTTTTGCAACCCTGCATGGTCTCGCCTTCTCGCCTCTGCTATGTAATATAATCAGCCTGTCTCTCCTGGGCTGTGATGAGCAAGAGAAAACACAATGGAAAGAATCACAGATCCTGTTACTTCATAAATACTGTTTTTATATGTACTGAAAAGCCAAATGAATAGGCTGCTGCTAATATATCATGGTGGGTTAGTCACGATTCTCTAGTCTGCCAGGACCAATAGCTCATATATGTCACAGCAGTGTGCATGACAGCTGGGCTAACAATGACTGTCTTCACAGTCATTAAAGACAGCCATTCAACAGAGAGGCTAAGAACCAGAGAACTGATCTGTTCACAAGGCTGGAGGCCTTAATAGTGTGAACAGATAGAAATTCTTATGTACTTCTGGCTGGCCATAGAGATCTCTCTAACTCTGCCTCTGCCCTTTGAGTACTGGGATTAAAGGAAGGTGCCACCAGGCCCCCAAAAAAACCTGTCTTTAAAAATCTTTGTGACAGTTGGTTAAATGCCTTCTGCAGAAGCACAGACTTGATTTTGGATCCCCAGAACCCAGGTAAAAAGTCAGAGGAGACTTCCAACTGCCTGTAACTCCAGTTCCAAAAGATCCTTCACCCTCTTCTGGTTTCTGTGGGCACCTGCACACACATGGCATGCACACCTGACACTTGTGCACACATGCATGCACATACTTGCCACACAAATGTGTGGGCACATTTTGTAATAAAAATATAATAAGCCACGTAAAGATGGAAAATAGACACAAAATCTGGATTTTGGTTGTTATTGTGTTTTCTTTTAATTTTTTAACTGTTAATGAGCTAACTGCAGAAAGACAATGGATTGCAAATGCAAAGGCTACTAAGTTAAACAAGAATATATATTTTAAAGGTATTTTGATTTCAAAATTTGTGTCTAAGGATTTATTGCTTTGGAAGAGTTCTGCTTTTGTTTCCACAGAAGATGAGAACCTGTGGATTGCTTCCAGGTAAATATGGTTTCATCAACCAAGACCCCCTCTGATGGGAACCTCTGATGGGAAGAGATGGCCAGATCAGCTTCATGGCTGCAGATTATGATCCAGTCTCAACAATCCGTGAGATTTTCAACGCCCCTTAATCAGCAGGAAGTAGTAATGGATAACTACGCCCAAATTCCCCAAAGGAGAGACTTTCTCTGGCTTTCTTTACCATAGCTGAGGGATTGGCTACCTGGTCCACTGTTGCCATGGATCATCTGAAGGAGTGGGCGGGACTAGGAGCTATAGCTGGCCTGATGGTGCTGGTCTCTGGGGTTTGCTTGTGGTGCCTTTGCCGCATTAGGACCAGACAGTGCCGGGATGCGGCCATGATTGCCCAAGCCTTTGTAGCCGTAGAGACTGGACAGTACCCCTATGTTTGGCTTGCTGCCTTAAAAGATTAAGGTTTTTTGCAGGTTGCGAGGCTAGCGCACTGCAGTTGAGCACCTCAGCTATGTTTTGGAGGGCTCAGGGAGAGCATGTCTCCTTGCATGTGGGTTTCTCACCCTAATGTCCCACCTCTGTAAAAAAAGGGTGTCAAACGAGTCCCATAATCCCTAGGGGGACGCCCCAAAAGGAGTCTTGGGATAATGTTCCTTGCACAACAAAGAGTAGACCTCTGCGCTCACCTGCTAATTCCTTTATAAAAACAAAAAGGGGGAACTATAGAGAGCTGAGCGGCTGCACAATTGAAGATGGTGCTGGCTTCCGCCTTTCACCTTCCTGAGGTGAGAGCTCTCTGAGATAAACAACTCATTGTTTGGCTAAGGCTAAGCTCATGGCTTGCTTCCAGGTGTGGCTTGCTTCCATGCACCTGGATCTATTGGCATGGCCCATGTGGCACCCCGTGCCGTGACTAGCAGTCCAGAGGGTATATTGCTGGGAGCGGGTTTTCCCCAGTATGAGAGGCAGTAGGAGAGGCAGTAGGAGAGGCAGAGCAGAGGCAGAAGAAGTTTCAAGGTCCTGAATAAACCACTGAAAGAAGAGCCTGGTCCTTGCAGGTGAGGGTGCGCGCGACAGAGTTGCTCCCCCAACCCCCATCAACCTGTAAGGTAAGTGGGAGAGCTGTCCCTGCCCCCCATCAGCTGCAACACTAGGGAGAGCAGGCCCTGAACTTGGCTGAGCAATACAATAGAGCCAGCCCTGTTGGTGGAGGTGTGGTTGAGCCAGCCCAGAAGTAGTGAGCATGGGAAAGATTGCTGTCGCCATCACTCTTCTTACACGTGGTAGCATGGGTGAAGAGATACCCTCTCATAAATGTCTGAGGCAAGTAGAAGAGCTGATCCTGAGGTCATAAGAGTGGGAGAGGGCTGTTCCTGCCCCTCATCATCTACAGCACTCTGTAGATCAGCTCCTATCCCTCCCCTGGGGAACACAATAGAGCTGGCCTTGAAGGTATGTGTATGGGAGAACTGACCCTGAGGACATGAAAGCAGGAGAAATGACTCCACTCCTTGATAGTCAGGGCAATTCTGGAGAGCTCACCCTAATGGCAAAGTCAGGAGGCAGCTGATGGGTTGACTAACCCTGCAGTTACCCAGGCCCAGAACCAGGGTTTTGTGTTAAGCCACCCCAAAATCTACCCCATCTATGATCTGCTGGAGCATGGGGTGTGGGGGTGGGGTGGGGTTAGTCTACAGACCCAGGGCTGCAGGGTCTCCACAACACAGGGAAGCAATGAAATGTCCAGGAAGAATCCAAGTAAGGGCCTAGCATTGATGATGTAGCAGAGACCAGAGTCTTCAAACTAGACCAATGATTCTCTGAGATGAATGCCTGCATGTAAAAATGTATGATAAAGGGGTTTATTTCGTGACTCACTATATCACCCTGCAGCTTCTATGACAAGATTCTATAGGTTGAGTTTTCTATCCCAGGAGCTGCTTCCAAATTACCATACTGAGGCTTATATTAATTATAAATGCTTGGCCAATAGCTCAGGCTTATTACTAACTAGGTCTTATGTTTTAAGCTAATCCATATCCCTTATTTAATGCTCTGCCACATGGCAGTATCTTTACTAGCATGGACGATCATCTTCTGCTCCCTTTGCATCAGGCTGGCAACTTCTGACTCCTCCCTTCTTCATCCCAGAACCCTCAGTTTGACTGTCCTGCCTAACTTTATCCTGCCTTGCTATAGGCCAATCATCTTCTTTATTAACCAATGAGAATATACATATTTGCAATATACAGAAGAATTATTCCACATAAAGATTCTCTTTCTTCCTCTCCTCTTTCTTCTGTTAAATTTTGTTTTATTTGAGGAAATTGGTTAGATTGGGAAACATGATTGATGTATAGACATAACTTGAAAGACACAGAATAAATAAAAATAAAGTTTAAAAATAGGTTTTGCTGCTTTTTGGCGGGTCCTAAAGGCAGACTGGCACACGGCTACCATGTCAATATTCCACCCCTGTGGCAAAATACTCAATGAAATAAAAAGCAAAAAAAAAAAAATACTCATTTGGCTCCATTGTTTGTGGGTCTCTGGTGAAGCAGACCCTCATCATCGGGAAAATACAGTGGAGCAAAGCTGTTTACCTCACTGTGGATGGGAAGCAGAAAGGGTGAGAGAAAAGGAGCATAGAAAAATACTACATTAAGTCGGACTAGTATGAGCCACTCACAGGCTAGACTGGGTCCTCAAGACCTGGGTATCACTGTCACGAGCAGATATTTGATGGAGAAATGAGATAGAAAAAGAAGCAGAATGGTTCATGTGCTGTGGAGCGAGACAGAATGAAAGAGGTGAAGGCTGTGAGAAGCAGACTGATGAGAGAGGCCTTCTTACTACCTGGGGCCATGGTGACATTCATGCCTGGGTCAGTGGTCTTTACCACAGCCAAAGTCTGCGTGGGTAGCCGTGGTTCATGTTGCCACCAAAGGCCACAAGGTTGCCCAGTGTCTGAGCTGCCATAGGTGGCCATGTACGTATTCAAGAGCCAAGTTGCTGCTGTAGCCACATTGATCTGGGTAGCCTGTGCTGCCATCTGGAGCCATGGTGTTGTGCAGGCCCGAGCTACTGCCAAGGGCCATGTCTGAGTCTATTGCCCTACTGCAGCCAGGGTCTGATTCACCTTCTATAGCTACTGTTGTAATGAGGACCAGGTGGTTGCCCAGGGTCTGGTCAGCCACCTGGGATCACATTGACACCCAAGGACCATGCTGTACCCAGGAACATACAGATCTGAATGGCCTGTGTTATCACTGGGGCCATGGTCCCACTGAAGCTGGGTCTGTGCTGAAGTCTGTAGCCTATGCTGCCACTGATGGCTGAAAATCAGATCAGCCCGAGGTCAGGTCAGCCACCTGAGTCCATGTTAGTGGCCAAGGGCCATGCTGCAGCCAGGCTGATGCAGGTCTGAGTGCCTTGTAATACTATTCAATGCCATGGTGACAGAGAATCCAGAACCGCAGCTGAAGTCATGTTTGAGTCCATGGCTCTACTGCAGCCAAAGTCTGTGTTGATATATGAGGTTCCTGTTACCACTGAAGGCCAGATAGACTGTGCCTGTCCAAGACACTTGACGGTCTGTTAAGGAACTAAATGGTCAATAGCAAGACAAGGGAAAGGATAGGCTGGGCTGGCAGGCAGAGAGAATAAAAAGAAGAGAAATCTAGAAGGAGGAAATAAATAGCCAGAGAAGGAAGAGGATTCCAGGGGCCAGCCACCCAGCTACACAGCAAGCCATGGAATAAGAAACAAAGAAAGGTATACAGGAATAGAGAAGGGAAAACCCAGAGGCAAAAGGTAGAAGGGATAATTTAAGTTAAGAAAAGCTGGTAAGAAACAAGCCAAGCTAAGACTGGGCATTTTAAATTAAGAATAAGACTCCATGTATGATTTATTTCGGAGTTGGGTAGCATGCCTCCTCCCCCCAAAAGAGTAAAGAAAATTTTTGAAGAAGTGAAAAGAATTTTGCCAGATTGGGGATTACAGATTGCCCCCAGAAAAAATACAAAGAGGGGGTTCTATTAATTATTTAGGCTACAAAATAGGCCAACAAAAAAAATCAGACCCCAAAAGGTACAAATCAGGAGAGATAGATTGAAGACACTTAATGATTTTCAAAGACTACTAGGAGACATTGCCAATTTACAACCCACTATTGGAATTAAAAATGATGAACTGGATAATTTGTTCAAAACCTTAAATGGTGACAAGGACTTAAATAGTCCGAGAGAATTGTCACCTGAAGCTGAGAAAGAATTAGCTTTGGTGGAAAAGAAATTACAGGATCCACATGTGGATTGTGTGGATTCAGACCTTAATTGCATTCTATTTATCTTTCCCTCTAAGCATTCTCCTACAGAAATTTTAATGCAAAGGGAAAATGTTATATTGGAATGGATGTTTCTTCCACATAAACCGAGTAAGAAATTAAAGACATATGTGGAAAAGATTTCTGAACTGTTTTTTAAAGGAAAATTAAGACTTCGTCAATTGACAGAAATGGACCTGGTGCAGACCCAAGGAGGCCGCACTGTCAGAATATGTTCAAATTTAGTAAAAAACCAATCTGAGATATCAGAGGGATATACCCATAGTCAGTCTAGGAGGATCAGACAGTGGTAACTCACACTTTTAATCCCAGCCACAGGGAATATCCGGGAGTGGTGACCTACACCCTTAGCCCCAGCAGATCTGAGTCTGAGGTCATCTTAGTTTACAGAGGGAATTCCAGGCTCCCAGGCAGGCAGTGGTGGTGCCACACCTTTAATCTTAACCTGGATGTAAAACAACTGAGTGAAGAAAGTATTTAAGGCAGGCATAGGAAGACAGAGAAGGCAGAAGAAGTCAGGAGGAGCAAGGCTGAGGAAGCTGGAAGACAGCTGGGTGAGATCTGACTGTGGTGTTTCCTCTCTGATATCTCAGCCTTTCCTCAAGATCTGGCTCTGAGTTTCTTTCATTCATGCAACATCTGTATATCCATTTTTTTCTAAAAAGAACCCTGACTAATCTCCTTTGTTCAGCTTTTTTCCTGATGACAATTTGTAACCAATCACCCTGAACAATGACAATTATCCATAAGCCATTGGAAGACCAAAACCACCCACCCACCTCTTGGGAATGTGGGCATCATGTAGTTTTATTTATTTCCTGCTGTCTGAGGGCAATGTATTCATTATGTGATCCTGAAAAGAAAAATTGGGGTTAATTATCAAGTCCTGGGATAGGTAGATATATCATTTGTTGTCCAGTCTCTGCATAATGGGTAAGTGCAGGGCTTGTCTCAAGTCCTGCCTAGAATAGTCTGTGAGGCTGGATCATCTCAGCCAGCCAGCTAGATATTGGCCTAAGAAGTTTGTAGTGCAAAGCCAGTCTTTAGGTGGTGTTATCATAGTCCATGTGAAATCATAGTTGTGGGGGCCCATCATCCTTTTGGAGACTTCAAAGCATAGTCAGGCATCATCATAATTCACTGCATAAAACTGATAGAGATTCAAACCCTAAACAATGTACATGAAGCTAGATGAAGCCTTTTTTTCTGAAATTAGTTTCTACTCTACATGACCATTATTTATCATGACAAAAAGTTTAATATATATAAATCTTATAAGTTTTAATATAAAATTCATTCATTAATAACAAGTTTTAAATAGTCAAAATAGAACCAAAAGATTATGAGATTACTAGCAATAGAATAGTCCTTTAATTTTGGTTTTTATTCTGTCCCATGTCAGGTGGCTCATCTGATATGATACAGAGATTTTCCATTTTACTTTAAGAAGCATGCTTAGGTTTAGAGGAGGAAAGAGCCACACTCCAACTCCACAGCCAGCTTTAATTTTTAATTGAATGGGGACTTCAACTTTTCTTAGAATTAAAGAGATGTAGATGTTAGGCAGTGAGATTTTACCCTGTAGAGTATATTGGTACCATTAGGCCCGTCTTTTCTTTGCTTGTAAATTTTTTTCTGGATACGCTTCCCTTCTGCTTTAAATGTCTAGATGTCCAAGGTCTTTTGATTTTTTGAAGATGGCATTTCTATTTTTATGCAAAGACAAAAACAGAACCCTGACCCAACCCTTGTTTGGTGAGTTTTCCTTACAACTTACAGAATTGTCACATCTGTGAATGAACCATCATTACTACTTATCAAGAGACTTCTCCTGTTTGAATTGAGTCTTTATTAATTTTGATGGTATCCATAGCTTTTATTCACCTGCAGAAACAAAAGTGAAACCCAGTCCACAACATAGCCCATATTCTGGTTTCCATTCTGAGTTCAGCACATCTTTGAAGTAGCTCAACAATTTTTTTTATTGACCAATGCCTTTCAGCAGCTATTCCTTTCTCATTAGCATTGAGAAAATGCAAAGTTTGTAAAGCATTATGTAACTATTTCTAGGGGCATTTCTCACCCGTTTCTGTTTATTTAGCATATTTTTTAGAATTAGATTTGATCTTTCTATCATTGTAGGATTTTGTGGTGAACTTCTAATATGCTTTGTATTGTAGTAAGCAAAAAACTCTTTCATTTTGATAGACACTGAAACATTGTCATTCTTAATTTGTACATGAGTATTCCCATGATGGCCATAACTTTTAGCAAATATGTGATTGCAGAATCAGCCTTTTCCAAAATCAAAGCCATTACCCATTGAAATCCTGAAAACATATCTGTTGTATGATGTACATATCTTAATTTTCAGAATTATGTAAAATGAACCATATCCATCTGCCAAATTTCATTTCTTTGTATACCTTTGGTATTACTTCCTGCTGGCAATGGAGTGTGGTTCTAGAAGGAACAGGTAGGATTTTTTTTTGGCTTCTTGCCAAGTGATGGAGACCTCCTTTTTTAAACCTTTTCCATTAACATAATGTTTTTATTAAACTCTGAGGCCTCTGGCACATTTCCTATAAATAATTAATCAGCTTCATCATTACATTGTGCTAGAGGGTTTGGCAGACCCATACGGAAACAGATGTGTGTTATATATGAGATAATTTTTATTCTTGATTATTTTTTGTAACAGAATAATGAAATTAGTTCTGATTCATCAGGAATAAAGTCAGCAGTTTCAATGTATAAAACAATTCTTTCTGCACACTGAGAGTTAGTAACTATGTTAAGATGTTTGTAAAATCTATTAATACCATCATGATAGCATCTAATTCTGACTTTTGGACAGAAGTATAAGCACTTTGAGCCACTTTACTTGAATTTTCTGATTTGTAACTTGCCATTCCTAATTTATTTCCATCAGTATAAAATGTAGGGGCTCCAGAAATTGGGGTTCCCAGCACAACATAAGGAAGAAAGCAGTTAGTTCCCTTTAAATTGAATTCTTTTTCTTTGGGTATATCTGTTGTTAATCTCTCCCCAAAAATTACATTGCCAAGGTTCATTTTCTGCCCTTAACTGGCCAATTTCTTCATTTAGTTAAAGGTATGACAATTTCTGTTGGGTCCATTACTATCAATTGACAAAGTCTTAATTTTCATATTAAGTTCAAATTAGAACTCTTTTCTGCACGTCTTTAATTTCTTACTTGGTTTATGTGGTTAAAAATATTCACTCCAAAATAATATTTTCCCTTTGCATTAAGACTCCTGTAGAATAATGCTTAGAGGGTTAAATAACCAGAATACAATTAAGGTCTGTATCCATACGATCCACATGTACATCCTGTAATTTCTTTTCCACCAAAGCCAATTCTCTCTCAGCTTCAGCTAATAATTCTCTTGGACTATTTAAGTCCTTGTTATCATCTAAGGTTTTGAAAAAACTGTCCAGTTCATTATTTCTTACCATGATAGTGGTCTATAAATTGGAAATGTCTCCTAGCAATCTTTGGAAATCATTAAGAACCCACAGTCTATATCTCCTAATTTGCACCTTTTGGGGCCTAATTTTTTGTAGATCTATTTTATATTCTAAATAATTAATAGAATCTCCTCTTCGTATTTTTTCAAAAGCAAGTTTTAATCTTGAACAGGCATTTTTTTCAGTTTTTTCTAAAGTATCTATATTTTAATCAGCCAGTAAGATATCATCCATGTAGTAGTAAATAATAGATTGTGGAAATTTCTTATGCATCACTTATAACAGCTATTGTACAAAATATTGGCTCAGGGCGGGGCTGTTTAACATTCCCTGTGGAAGAACCTTCCACTGATATCTCTTTACAAGTTGAGAATTAATATAAGTGGATAGTGTGAAGGTGAATTTTTCCCTGTCCTGTTCTTGTAGAGATATAGTGAAGAAAAAATTTTTAATGCAATAACTATAATAGGCCATTCTTTAGGTAACAGAGAAGGCAAAGGAATTCCAGGCTGTAGAGAGCCCATTGGTTGCACCACTTTGTTAATGGCTCTTAGATCTGTTACCATTCTCTATTTTCCAGATTTCTTTTCAATAGCAAATATAGGAGAATTCCAAGGGCTGGTTGATTCTTCAATATTCTGAGCATTTAATTGCTCCTTACCAACTGCGTGAATGCCTGCAATTTCTCTTTTGTTAAAGTCCATTGATGAACCGTGTAGTCTTATTTGTTAACCATTTTAAAGGTAGAGCTGTTGGTGGTGCCTTTGAAAAATTAGCAGCTGTTGTACCTTGGTTTTTTTTATAACCTGAATGTTCAGTGAATGTTTTTCATGATATCTTCTAATATTTTTCCCAGAAACATATGTTAGTCTATAGTTTGTTTCTGAGATTGAGGGAATGTTAATCTGAATATTCTATTGTTGTATTAAATCATGTCCCATTAAATTCATGGCAATGTTAGCCACATAATATATTCCTCTCTTTTCTTCTGGCCCTATACAATTGAGCCATCTCATGCTCTGTTTTACCTGGAAAAGAATTCCAAACCCTAAAAACCAGAAATTTACCTCCTGAAGGGGCCAATTTGATGCCAATTTTCTGGTGCAATTATTGTTACCTCTGCACCTGTACTATTAGACTTCAGTGACAGTATTGGTTGCTCAGTGATGATGCTGATGGGACAAAAGTGACACAAGGAGGGTCCTGATACCACCAGGACAATGAAGAGGTTTTGGAGAAGAGGGAAAGATGGAGGAGTGAACGTGTTGTTTGGTTGGTTGGTTTTGTTTGCTTGCTTGTTTGCTTATTTTCTTTTCTTTTAGGGGGAGCTGTAGGGGTGAGGGGAGAATATGAAACCGAGTGGAATTAGGATACATGAAGTGAAATTCCCTAAGATTCAATAAAAAATTATATTAAATCATAAAAAAATTACATTAGAAGACATGTCCCCAAATGAACTACTTTGCACCGCTTTGTCAGTTTCTGCCACTTCCCAGTAGCCATTAAGTTGTGCGTTCATTGGTGGATTAAACCATTTGTTGCCAGTGTGCCTAAGTTCTAACACACACTTGTATCAAGAAAGGACAGTAAATTATTTGAACATGACGGTATGTGCCTGTAATCCCATAGCTGAGAGGTAAAGGTAGGAGGACTATGTCAAGTGTTAGGGTACTCTTTAATGTAAAGGAATGCGAAATAAATTACTTCTTCCTTCTTCCCACCTTCCTTCCTTCCTTCTTGTCTTTTGTTTCTGTTAATTCAACTTGAGCTGTGAGTTTAAATGACCTTCTCATCTCTTTCCTCCATCTATTCTCTGACCTGTAACTTAATTTAGTACATCTCAAAATTCAATTTTTAGCCATAGCTTTGAATTCTTAGTTTTGTTTGTTTTAGGTGAACAGAGTCTCAATATGTAGACCAGGCTGGTCTCAACTCACAGAATTTCTCCCTGCCTCTGCCTTCTATATGCTGGAATTAAAGTTGTGTGCCATCATAACTGGCCAAACTCTTAGTTTTATAATTCTTCTGTTTTTAATCGGAATTTACTTATCTGAATTCCAGGCCACAGGTACTGGATTCAAATTCAAATGCATCTCACAAGCCCCCTCATTCTAAGACCAGCAAATACTGTGATATGTTCCTATCATGTCAAAATAGTAAGGACCAAGGCAAGTCACGTACTTTTTTATTTTTATCTTAATTTATTATTATTCTTGTGTGTGCATATATGCATGTATGTGATGTATGTGGGGTGCATTGCTGTGGTCATGCATGTGTATGATGTATATGGGGGTGCTTTGCTGTGGTCCCACATGTGTATGATATATGTGGGTGTGTTGCTGTGGTGTACATGTGAAGGTCAAACTACTTAGTTGAGTTTGTTCTCTCCATACCTTTATGTGGGGTTGGGGGATCAAACTGAGGTTGCCAGGCTAGTTCTGCAAGTGTTTTTATCCACTGAGTTATCTCACTAGCCACACAAACAACTTTAAAGCTTCTTCTTAAGCAAGTTGAAAAGTGCAGGACAGCTGTGCTCTAAGGAAGCAGTGAGCTACCTCAGCCTTAATGCCCTGGTTATTTCCTGGGACATCTTATTGTAGGACCAAGAGGAGAGGTGTTGCTAGGGGTAGAGTATGGTGGCTTTTTGTCCTGATTGACAGGCTTAGATTTTATAAGCTTTTGTTTGCTGTGCATGTTCTTTCTCATGATGCATTTGATTGTAATCTTATATATGCCCGGGCATGCATAGGCATGATTTAGGTAATTTTCCCTAAAAGTTCACTCAGGGGACACAGTTTGCCTCATTGTGCATTCACCCAAAACCAGTCTAGTCTGGTTTCCCACTGCTTCTAGTTCCAAAGTTTGTTCTTGAATGTATTTGACCACAAAAGGGGAGCTATTAAGATTGCTAAAAGGGGCTAGAGAGATGGTTCAGAAGTTAAGACTGGCTCCAAAGGTCCTGAATTCAATTCCCAGCAACCATATGGTGGCTCACAACCATCTATACCCTTTTCTGGTGTGCAGGCATACATGCAGATAGAGCACTTGTATACATAGATAAATAAATCTTTTAAAAATTAAAAAGAAAGATTGTTCAAGACCTCTGATGGTTGTGTCGTCAACCTGACAGAATCTAAAATCTTCTGAGAGATGGACTTCTGGGTTCACTTCAGAGAGATTATCTTGATTATGTTAATTGATGTAGAAAGACAGACCTGGACCTTGGACAGTACTATTCTTTCATCATAAAATCCAAGATTGTATAAAATGGTAAAAGAGAACCAAGTGCTAGCAAGGAGATTCTTGATTTTTGAATAGGAAGTTCATTAGTTTTTATCTCATATATATGAGTGTTTGGGTTGCATGGATGTCTGTGCACCAATTGTATGCCTGGTATCAGTAGAGACCAGAAGAGGGTGTTGGATTCCTTAGAACTGGAATTACAGAAGGCTGTGGGCTGCCGTATGTTCCCGGGAATTGAACCCTGGTCCTCTGAAAGAGTAGCCAGTGCTTTTAACCACTGAACTATCTCTCTAACCCTACAAATGAAATTTCTTAAATTTTTACTTTATATGTATTATGTTTTTTCTCTATGTGTGCCATTGTGAAGGCCAGAAGGCGGCACTGGGTCCCCTGAAAGTGGAGCTACAGAAGATTTTGAGCCACCTTTACAGGTACTGGGAATCTAACCCCGGATTCTCTGAAAAGGTAATGTGTTCTAAACCACTGAGCCATCTCTTCAGGCCCAAGTATATGTTTTTAATGTTGGATGTTTGTAAAAGCACTGTCTGTAGTCTGTAGCACAGGATGTTCCTGTAAGTTTTCTATTAAAATACATTTGACTATATACATACATATTTTAATAAGGGCCATTATAAGGCTTGATGTGATGGCTCACACCTGTACTCCTATCATTTACGAGGACGAAGCAAAATAAAACCAGTAGAACTTAATGAAAGCCAGGTGTGTTGATCAGGTTTCTCTAAAGAAACAGCTGAGAAAATGCAGTAGCGTGGAACACTGAAATCAAGTGTCCACAGTGTGGGCAGAGCCCTGGAGATTAGCCGTCAGCAGCTACCCTATCAACTAGAACCAATCACATATATTTATGTCATGCCTTATTTCCAAATGAAAACAGTAAACTGGGCATGGTGATGCACACTTTTCATTCCAGAGAATCAGGAGGCAGAGGCAGGTGTATCTCTGTGAGTTTGAGGTCAGCCTGGTCTACAAAATGGGTTCTAGGACAGCCAGGGCTACATAGAGAAACCCTGTCTCAAAAAGAAAGGAAGGAAGGAAGGAAGGAAGGAAGGAAGGAAGGAAGGAAGGAAGGAAGGAAGGAAGAGAAAATAACTAGTTTGTAATTCCACATAACATGAAATAACTATCTGATATATAAACACAAAGACATCATATGTTCTCGAATAGGTGACGTCTCTTGAGAAATGCTTAGTCTTCTAAATATAGTAATATACATAATAATATAGATTCATAATACAACCTCCTTATCTCAATTGATGCTATGCTACATGATAACAGAGGAAAGAAAACACAAATATCTTTGTATATATCAATTTTCTTAATGAAATGTTACAGAAACACGTCAATTACAGCCTCTGTTTCTGCAACTGGTCATGTGACCTTATCTGATATACTTATTCTATAATTGCTCCACCCCAGTCAGCATCTCAGCAGGTTCCAGGTCTTTTCCCAAGTGACACAAATCTTCACTTCTAGAGTGTCTGTGCCCTTAGTCATTCTTCCTGGGTTAGACTGTGGTAATTTCCCATTGGTTTTAATCACAGGACATGGTGGCACTAAGAGACACCCTATAGGATGTTCTGCACTCCAGACATAATATTCCTTACCTCCATAATGAAGAAGCAACCAATTTCCCCTCGTAGTCTGAATCAATCACTCCAACACTGTTATTTCTTTGTTAGCCCAAAGTGTTGAGAGGGAAGTCTGAGCTTCCAGATCAATGGAATGTTTGCTGTGTCCCCAGGCAGGAACACTCACGCATCTGGAACCAGAACTAGGTCAGTAGAACCTAAGGTTGAGGGAACAGGAAGTGAAAATTCCCCTGATGAATTAGTAGGGTAGTGAGTGGAGCTATTCCTATTTCCACCCCTTAATTCTTGAAGCAGTGAACGCTGGCTATAAGAGAAACTGAACCATAAATTTGGTGCTGATTCAAAGCATATGCTGCCTCATGGAGAACCCTGCCCCCACACTCCAGAATACTGCCACCTATTGACACTGTAATTGTGTCTTCCAAAGGCTGGCCTAATTGGCACTGTTACTATGTTTCCCAAGGCCACTATCCAGTCAGCTGTTACAGAATGGTGGGAAATATGGGAAGACCAATAGATTCTATGAGACTAGACTCATTGTCCCACATCTCTGGCTGTGAAGCAAGTTCTATGGCCAGAATAAAAGCCGTATGGAATGCTGGAGCTGTGGATAAGACATTTTATAAGTACATGGACGGTGTTCTAGCAGAAACATTACATGCAGGAAAGGCAAATTAATAACAAAGAAAGTATCTATTATAGTGAGGACAAAGCATGACCTTCCCATAAAGGAAGTGGTCCAATGAAGTCAACCAGCCTAGTGGGTCACTAGCTGGTCACCCAGGGGGAATGGTTCCATATCAGAGGCTGATAGTCTTTGCTTCTGGCAGATTTGACACCCACCAGCAGCAGCCAGTCTTGGTGAGAAAAAGTCCATATTGTTGAGCTCTTGCATAACCTCCATCTCTCCCACAATGGCCACTTTGTTCCTGGGCCATTAGGATGAGAAAGACCTGACTTTTGTATTAGTAGCAGACTCCGGGAGCTGAGGGAGACAGAAACCAAACAGGCCACTCCAAGGAAGCACTTACCAGGCACAGTAAGTAGATGAAGAGAGCTGATTAGAGCAAATGGAGAAGCTGCTGGAGAGATGGACTCTAGAATTTGAAGTTAAATATGGTGGGTGGCAGAAGCCAGTAGAAACAAACAATCCAGTCAAATAGACAGCTCTATTCAGTTAGGACAGACTGGACCCCTGGGAAAGAGGTCCATTTGTGCCTCTACTGCATGTTGGCACCAAATGTATTTGAGGGGACACAGTAAAGAAATTGCCAAAATGACCACTCCATGATATCGTTAAGGTTTTTCTTGTAGATTTGAGAGAACAGCCAGAAACATCTGGAAGAATCCAAAGCAGAGAAGGAAGTAGACAGAATAAGGCCAAGGGCTGGACATGGCCATGTCCATCTGTGAGGGAAGGAAGGACAGGGAATAGAGAACAGAGAAAGCATAGTGAGACACAGGACCACACATATTGCCATTATAAAGAAAACAAATGGGTGGGAGAAGAGAAGCCTGGGGAGGTGAGAAGGGCTAGGATGCTGGTGTGGACTTTGCATTGTATAACAGGTACTTGTGATACTGAGGGAGCCTGGAGGCCAATGGACTTTGATATGCAACTCCAACTATATGTCAATGGAGCCATATGTCTGTTCTGCCAGAGGTAAGAAAAATGACTCCTTTTGGCAGATGAGAACCAGTTTCACAAGTTCCTGAGGAATGTTGGTTATCTGCCATAAATCCTCCTATAGTCCAGGTTGAGCTCATTTCTGGATATTTGCACTGCTTTTTGGCAGTCTGACTGTCTACAGAACCAGTCATCCTATCTACATGATTACTGAACTACTCCTCAGATGGTTACCTTTTGATGAACATTTACATGGGACACAATTGTTTGGGCATGGTGGCAAATGCCTTTAATTCCAGCACTTAGGAGGTAGAGGCAGGTGGATCTCTGAATTCCAAGCCAGTCCAGTCTATAGAGTGAGTTCCAAGACAGCCAGAGATACACAGAAACCCTGTCCAAAAAATTTTTCATGGATCACAATTATTTTTTTACATACTTAGACATTTGGAGAGTTCCATCCAAATACTTCTTCCACAGATGTCTTTTACATCAGTTTCTCAATCATGTTCTTGCCACATCCCAGACCAGCTAGACAATCCATGGGCTACAGCCCACAAATCGGTAAACCATGGCACATCTGGCTGTTGCACAAATTCTGGTTGTAATAAAGGAAACACAGAGCCAGATCTCAGGGAAAGGCTGAGATATCAAAGAGAGGAGACACCACAGTCAGATCTCACTCAGCTGTCTTCCAGTTTCCTCAGCCTCGCTCCTCATGGCTTCTACTGCATAAATCTTTCTATGCCTGCCTTAAATACCTTCTCCATGCAGTTGTTTCACATCCAGGTTAAGATTAAAGGTGTGAGCTACTACCATTTGATTGTTAACCTTGAAGTCACAGAAACACAGAGAGATCTCCCCTGTCTCTGGAGTTATGGGATTAAAGGCCTGGTACCACCACTGCCTGCCTGGGAGCTTGAAACTCCCTCTGTAAACCAAGCTGGCCTCAAACTTGGATCTGCTGGAATTAGGGGTGTAGGTCACCACTCTTCCCCTGTGCTGGGGTTAAAGGTGTGAGTTACCACTCTCTGATCCTCCTGGATTGACTGTGGGTAGATCTCTTCTCTGGTATTTCAGACTGGTTTTTATTAAATATGAAACATATCACCACATCTTGTCTTTTATTCTTCCAAGCAAAATGTATGACCATGTGTTACTGGCCAGAGTTCTGCCCCACTGTGAAGACTTCCCTTTGCCAGTGTCTTTTAGGGTTATCCGAGAATGGGATTGCAATGCTCCAGCTGTCTGTTTCTAGGTGATGCCTGGATAGTAAGTAGAACTATCAGTAAACAAGGCCCTCTACTTTTTTCTTCCTCAGTCAACAGAATATAGGCAACCCACCCCCCACCCCGCCACCCCGCCATAGGCATGTTTGGAAACAGAAGGCCTTGTAACAATGGAAACCCTAGGCATTTGGACAACTACTTCAGGTAATCTGCTTGGGCCTTCAGGACCAGGTTGGACCCATCACATCTAAACCACTCCCATTTGATACTAGATCAGTTGTGTGTGTCCCACTTTATGCTTCACGCTGATAAGAGCCAGCTCATAATGGGCATGGTTCAGTTTGCATGGTAACTTGGTGACCCATAGTTTATTCTGGAGCCATTTTAAGTGACCATAGATCCAGAAAACTGAAGCATAACACGGATTCGGGTTACCCCAAAGTCTTTTACAACATGGAAGCAGTTTTGTGAAGTTTTTTATGGTTTTTACATAACAAATAAAGTAAAAAAAAATCAAGACAAGTTTGAAGTACAATAGTGGGTACATCTGAGAGGCAGTTACAAGATGGGGGAAGCTTTTATATAGGCCTAAGATGCTATCTGATGACATTCTTAGCTTTTTGTGGTTTGGGTTTTAGATTTTTTAAAAAATGTATTTTCTTTTGAGACAGAGTCTCTCTACATAGTCCTGTCCATCTTGAAACTCATTATGTAGACCAGGTGGTCTTGAACTCAGAGATCTCTGCCTGTCCTCTGCCTCCAGAGTCCTGGGAAATGTATCAACATGCTGGGTGATATTCTTAGCTTTTCAGTTGATAGAAGCTAGAAGTCTGTTAAGTCAATAGACTCCAAAGGTTTTTATCTATTAGTCACAGGATGTTAGTTCTGACACAAAGGTAGCAGTAAATAGCTGTTCTGGGTGCCAAAGCTAGCCCAAGATAAGGTAATAGCATCTGGATCCACAATTTCTCCACATTACTGCAGTTTCCAATCAGTCTTGCAGACAGATTTTTTCCCCCCAGGTATTCTTGTTCACACTATTTCTCTCCAATAGCTCATAAAAAAGTTGACTATAATAAACTACTACCTCATATTCAGTAAGATGACTACAATCTAAAAGATAAGTATTAAATGTTCAGGAATATGTGGAAGAATTGGAACCCTCATATTTTGTTAATGTTAATATAAATGGGAAAGCTTTTTCTCTAAAACAGTTTGGAACTGCCTCAAATTATTTAGCATAGTGTTTCTGTATGATCAAGCAGTCCATTATGAGTATACTACATATTTAGGAGAATTTAAAAAAAAAACATGTCTACACAAAAACTTGATATCTGTTCATATTGGCATCAAACTAAGGCACAGAAAACGTGAAAATAACCTACTGTTCAATTACCTGATAAATGAATAAGCAAATGTAATATATGCATACCACAGCATTAGCCAAGCATCTAATGGTACACAATTTTGGTCTATGCAACACATTGTATCAGTTTTCCAGGTGGATGTGATGATGTAGAGCTGTGACGTCAGTATTTAGAAGGCTGAAGCTAGAGGATCAGTGGTTCAAGTACAGCCTAGGCTACATACATAAAACCTACCAAAAGGGGAGGTAAATATCTCATTTGCTTGCAAAGGAAGTTGTATTCTCAAAGCAGACTCCGAACAAAACCAGAAATGTATATAGTGTTTGGGTCTGTAGAGGCTTGTGGTGTTTCAGTACATTGACCGTTTAGCAATTTACAGACTAATGGCTGTGATTGTGGTCTGCGGAACAAAGCGGCTGAGAAAAGCTCTTTCATTCCGAAGCCCAGTCCTAGAGCTACTGATTGGGCTGCGGCCGATGATTAGCTGGCTTTCAGACGCTGTTGATAACTGGCTGATTCTGAAGCCCCTGAAAAGAGGCTGTCTGTGATTGGCTGGTTTTTAGACCCTGTTGGTTACCTCTAAACAATGGTTACACGTTCACGACTTGGGTCTGGAGGCAAATTTTTATTTTCCTTTCTTGATTATAAAAAGAAGTATTTTTATTTTCCTCTTCTTTTGATCTTCTTTCCGTTAAACCTGCAGGTGACACCTTTGGGATTGTTAAAATTTTATGAGCGGAAGGAGGTTGTTTTTTTTTTTTCTTCAGCCACCTTTATAAATGATTCAAACGCCGTTCCTTGTGGCAGGAAAAAGTCCCGGGTTAAAATCTAAAATGACAAGATGAATTTAGGGCGTGTAAAGCATCTTGATAAAGTTAATACATGGTGCTGGATGTAATCATTAAATAGCCCTGTAGTGGAGGGATCTGGGCAACCTTCCACTTTATTCAGGAAGGGGCTAGGGCTCAGTGAGACTTTCTGGTCCACCGACCAAAGCTGGAAACAATTCTAACTAGGATCTGAACTGCAAAGGGAGGAGTCTCCTGGGATAATGGGAGCCCTCTGATGCAGGTGCTCTGAACAGGACACATCGCTAAGAGGTCGAATGTTTCGAGGGTGGGTGTGCAACTGATGAGAAGCAGGCAACTGCAGACAGGCAGCTGGCTAGGCTGTCCGAGAGACTCAGGGATAAAATGCCAGGTACAGACCTGAAGTACCCCAGCACCGCCGGGCGGGCGAGGAGGGGCGGAGCTGGCGCGAGTCCCCATCCCGGGCGCATCCTCGAGTAACGCTGCGGTCCCCACTGAATCCCCAAGACGCTGCGAGACCTTAGGGCCGGGAGATGTGTTGTCCGGGAACCGACGCCCTACAACCCGAGCCCCGCATCGGTCTGGTCCAGACACAGCATAATCGGGCGCTCGTGCCCTCTCCCGCGGACGCCCCCGCTGCGCGCGCTCCCGCCCCGCCCTCGCGTGCCCGCGCGCGCCTGCCCCGCCCCCTCGGCGCGCCCTCGCTCCGCCCTGCCGCTGGCCCGCTGCGGTGCTAGCCCTAGCGACCCTCCGCCGCCCCGTGGTTCTCCGCCGCCAGCCTCCATGGACTCGTTCGCCCCACAGCAACCGGGACTGTCCCGCGCGCGCTTCGCTGGCACCTCTGGCCGTGTGGCGGCCTCCGTCAGGTACGCCGTGTCGAGGCCGCCAAGGGTGGCCGGGGATGCGCGGTGGGGCGGCTACGCCTCGGGCGGCAGGGCGTGGTCTGATATGGCTTCCTTGCGGAGGATTGTTTGAAACGGCTCCTTGAAGAACGTTGGCCCGGGGCCGGCGGCCTTCCGAAGGGACCGTGCTGTGGCAGTAGCTCGACAACCCACCGCGGTTCCCGGGAAGACCCCATTGTGACATTCCCACTCCACGGACTGGTTCCCCCCCACACAGCCCACCGCTAGAGGCCCTGTCTTCTCGCGAGTGGCGCCCCAGAAACTCTGCCGCACGAACCCCTGCGCTCTTAGGCGTCCAGAGCCTTTGCCCCAGACCGCTGCTCTGTTGTAGAGTCCCCGGCCTCCTGCATGCACATCCTCAACGTCTCCCCTTAACCTGTCCCTGGCCACTACATCCGAAGCACTCCCCACCCTGAGGAGCGCCCGATTCGGGGACGTGAAGGTCATTGGGGGCGCAGGAGGGGGTAACAAAAACACTGGATGGATAGGGAAAGAGGTCCTGAAATTTCAAAACCCGGCTGCCACCAGGTCTCTGGTAGACTCCAGGAATGCCGGTGTAAGGGGAGGGGAGTTGATATTAGAGTATCTGTCCTATTATGTACAGATCTGTTTCTGATTTCTGCCCTCTGTCTTTGGGGCTGACCTTGATGGTCTGGGCATTGTTTGTGACGGAGCTGGAAAGGGGCTGCCAGGGCTAACATGGAAGTTAGATTGATAGAGGTGTTGCAGTAGAAACCTTTAAGAAAGAGAAGGGAGGTTTGCTAACCTGTCATTAAACCAGAAGAGGCTTTTTTGTTTGCTTACTTGCAGCCATTTGGCAAAGCAAGTATGTTATTGTTCGCTTGAAAGGAGGTTGTCAACTGATTTGTTAGAATGGCTCTTCCTGCATTCTGTCTTTGTGGCTTTTTGTTGTTTTTTAATTGAGGCAGGTCCTCACTCTGTGGACCAGGCTGGCCTTGAACTTAAAGAGGCCCCCTTGCCTCTGCCTCCAAATTAAAGGCTTGTATCACCAAGCCCAGCCTTTTTTCTGTGTTCTTTTTTGGATAATTTAATGTTCTGTGTGTATGTGTGTTTCCCTCCAGGGTTGAGGGTCAAATTCCAGGGCATTGCATATAATACTATATCACATCTAGCCTTGTTTTCTGTAGCGGTTTTGTGTATGTGTGTGTGTGTGTGTGTGTGTGTGTGTGTGTGTGTGTGTGTGTGTGTTTAATTGGATCAAATCTATAAAGAGTTTAAAAAAACTTATTTTTGAGACATAGGTCCACTATATATAGGCCTGACTGGTCTTGAACTCAGATCCACTTGCATCTTGATTCTGGGATTAAAAGCATAAGCAACCTTGCGTGGTTTCTTTTTTATTTTTAAATTACATGTATTTATTTATTGTCTGTCTGACTGACTGGTGCATGCCACAGTGAGAGTATGACAGAAAACAACTTGCCTGGAGTCCGTCCTTCCTCTTTCTCCTATGTGGGTCGCCAGGATTGGACTCATCAGGCTTGGCAGCAAGTGCCTCTACCCATGGAGCCATTCTGCAAGCCCCCAAACGACTTCTCCTTCATTTTCCAGGCTTCCTTCATACTGGCAGTGTGTTTGTTGGAGGACTAAAATGGGAAAGAAGGACAAAGGGATTAGATCGTAAATGAAATGATGCATTTAGGAGTCTCTGCCCCTCGTAGACATTCTTTCTGGGCTTTGCAGTGTCTAGTAGTTAGCTGTTTGTAGAAACAGTCTCCGACTCTATCCCTCTCTGCTTCAGCTGGATAGTATCACTGTTTGAATGTTGTACAAATATTGAACAGGATGCTTTAGCACTTGGAACAGCCATCTGCAGGAGTGTGTCCCTGACTGCCAGTGTCCACTTGTTTGGTGTAGTGCTGGAGATGAAGCCCAGGGCATTTCAGTTTAGATTCAAGTATGAGCATACTGTGTTTGTATGTGGGAATGTGCAGATGAATGCAGGTACCCAATAAGTCCAGAAAGGTGTTGCGTCTCCTGGAACTGGAGTTATAGGCAGTTGTAAGTTGCCTGACATGAGTGCTTGGACTTGATCATCTTCTACAAGAACTGAACTGTATGTGCTCTAAACTGCTGGGCCATCTCTCCAGCTTCACATTTTTATTTGCTTAACCAAAGGGCTGTGGGTGTGTGATTTTGAGACTTGAGAATGAAAAAGCAAGTTTACCATAAAATTTTCTCTCAGAATAAATGCTATTCACCTACTTGCTGCTTCTTGATCTCTTTTTCTGAGACAGGGCTGGCCTGGAACTTGCCGCATTGACTGAGCTAGCCTTGAACTTGTAGTAATTTCCCTGCCTCTGACTCCTGAGTGCTAGAATTACAAGAGTACGTACCATACCTGACTTATTACTTTGTTTTTAATTTTTTTTATCATTTGTTATTAGTGAATTTGGGGGTGGTGACAGGCACATCGATCTCATCCCATGGTGCCGGTTTGAAGGTCAGAAGGGTAAGGGCTTGAACTCAGGCTTCAGTTTTGCACATTAAGCACTTTTACCCAATGAATCTTCTCTGAATCTTTACTTTCTTTTGTTTCCTATTTTTTCCTATTTTCCCTTGGTTTTTTTGTGACAAATTCTCACAAAGTAGCCTAGGATGGTCTGGACCGGGCTAGCGTTGAACTCATAGAAGAGTTCCTACCTGCCTCTGCCTTCCCAGTGCTGAGAGCTCTTTACTTTATTAAAGGTAGCATTTTTATGTTAAGATATATATAGGGCTGGGAGTATCCAGTGCTCTCTGCTGACTTCGGCAGGCACTGGTACATGTGCAGCCTATGGTCATACAGACATAGGTGCATATTTAAACACACAGACACACAGACACACGCACGCACGCACACACGCATGTTGGCTTACTTCATTAGTCATATCTTAACTATGAATTTTCGCATGAAGTGGTTTGACTGAAACACGACTTTAGACAGAGCATGGTTTAACATCAGGCCTTTGCCTTTGGTTAATTAATTTTGGTGAAGAGTCCCCTCATTTCTCCATACTCCCCCCTCGCAGTTGAACATGCTCTTCTTGCCTGTTCAAGTCTTATTTTCCCTAGTGGTTTTGAAATAAGCCCCATTCTGTTGCTCAGTTGATCCTCCTGCCTCAGTCCCCCAGGTGCTGAGATTTCGAGCCTTTGGCATTACCCCTGGCTTTCCCTTCACTCTTGACATTTTGAAGGTTCCTGTCAGGTTTCATCTCAGCACTTTCTTATCCACCACATTTGGTTTGTTTCTTTTGAGTTGGTCTCTTCGTTGCCCTCTCTCTCCCCAGTGGTGAAGAGGCTTAACTAGGGAAGCCACATTCCTAGAGCCAAGTGCTGCATGGTCCTCTTCTGGTAAGAGTCTATTCTCACAGATGGAGAGTGGAGATCTGAAGTGAAAATACTGTTCCTCAGAATTAGAGACTCCTTACTAAGGTTATGATGTTCATCATGCTATCAGCTCATTTTGGCTGTAGAATTAGAGTTGCTTCCCCCTTTTAAATTGGCTTGTGAGTAGCTCTTGGCTCTTGGTTAATGAAACGTGCATAAGAATCATCCTGTAGTGCTTTTCAGTAAAAGCTTCTACAGGGTAATTTGCTACTCTCTCTGCTACAGTGGCTGTTAGTGCTCCAAATGATGGCTCCTCCATTACTCTGGGATTTAGAGTGGGCATGAGAAAGAAGTTAAATGTCAATGGGGTTTTGAAATTAAAAAGGTTTTAAATTTTTTATTAGATTTTTAAAAATTGTATTTTATATGTTTTACCTGATTGTTCTGTTCTTGGAACGTGCTGAGATCAAAGGGGGGGACATTGGATCCCCTGAAACGTGAATTTCAAATGGTTATGAACCGCCAAATCAAACCAAGGTCCTCTGCAAGAGTGTCAGCTATGCTTAACTGCTGAGCCATCTCGCCAGTCTGAATAAAAAAGTTTTTCGGTCTCAGGTGGTTGATAAACTCCTTTAATCCTAGTATTTGGAAGGCAGAGGCAGGCAGATCTCTATGAGTTTGGGACCAGCTTGGTCTACATAGCATGTTTCATTCAGACCAGTGGGGACTGCATAATGAGACCTTGCTCTTTTTTTTTTTTTAAAGTTGTTTTGTTTATTTGTTTTGTTCTGTTTTTTGAGACAGGGTTTTCTGTGTAACAGCCTGGATGTCCTGGAACTTGCTTTGTAGACTAGGCTGGCCTTGAGTTCAGAGAGCCCCTTGCCTCTGCCTCCCAAACTCTGGGATTAAAAGAATGCACCACCATTGCCCTGTTTCAATTTTTTTAAAACAAATTGTGTGTGTGTGTGTGTGTGTGTGTGTGTGTGTGTGTGTGTGTGTGTGTACACGCATATACACACGTGCCACAGGGTATGTGTGGAGGTGTAAAAACAGCTTATCTGAAGTAGGTTTTCTCCTGTTGTGTAGATCCTTAGGTCCCAGGGATTGAACTCAGGTGGACAAGGCTTAGCAGAAAATACCTTTACCCACTGACCCATCTTTCTGGTCCTCGAATTTTTTCTTAGCCAAAGTATAATCTAACTTATCTGAACCAATACTAAGGAATTAATGGAAATCTTGCTGAAATATACTGTCATACTTCAAAATATTTTTCTGCAGAGGGTCTCTTTCAGGAACCTCAGAAATTCAAGAATTTCAATTGTATATCCAGTTCAAGGTCAGTCTGAGCTACCTCAGACCATGGCTGAGGTAACAACAAAAACTCTTCAAAAGTCCCCCAACACCTGCTTGGATACTGGCTGGGAGGGCGTAGTGTGGTTCCAGGAGAAGCACAAAGTTTGCTGGTTAACATTTGTAACTCTATTTCTGCCCAGTGGTAGAAGCCCTACTGTTTGCCTTGGAGCTTAGGTCTGGGGTGACAGTGTTCTTGCTGTGATCTTTAGTTCTGCGCCATCCCTGGTGCACAGTAGTGTGGCATCGTCTCTTAGCATTGGGGCTCTTTTCCACAGGGGAAATGTGGGCGATGTTACACAACTTAAACTGTTGGGTTTGCCCTGAAATTTATTTTCAAAGGGTCTGGAGAGATAGCTTAGCAATAAAGGCACTTGCCACCAAGCCTGAGGACCTGAGTTAAATTCCTAGAACCCACTTGGTAGATAGAGAAACCCAGTTCCACACCTACATGTACACACTAATGAGATATAAATGCCATCACATGCAATATACAACACACACAAATAAGTGAATACAGCGATAGAAAACAATTAAAAATCAGAATAAGGGAATTATAATTTGGGTACTTAAAACTGGTGCCTTTGATTTAAAGCCCTAGTTTGAAGAAAAGGCAGCTTACTTGGTATTTTTATTTATTTGAGACAGGGTATCACTATGTAGCTTTAACTGACCTGGAACTTGGCTTTGCAGACCAGGCTGGCTTCAAACTCACAGAGATCCATATATCTGTGCTTTTAGGGTATTGGGATTGAAGATGAGTGCCACCACCACACCTGGGTTTATTTAACATTAACATTTTTAATTATGTTATTTACTGCGTGTGTGTGTGTGTGTGTGTGTGTGTGTGTGTGTGTGTGTGTGTGTGTGTGTATGTGTATGTGCATGCCATGTTGGTATTATGGTTTGGCAGTTAAAGAACTACTTGAGAGGATAGGTTTTCTCCCACCACCATATAGGCTTGGGGACTTTCACTCAGGTTGTCAGACTTGGAGGCAAATACCTTTACCCACTGAGCTATCTCATTGGGCCCTTTGCATGCTTTTAGAAAAACTTCAATTTTGAAATAATTTTAGATTTATAGATGAATTGTAGTACAGAACCATGGTGCATTTATTACGATGAAGGCATCAATGTTGGTGTAACATTTTAATTACTAAACTTTCATTTACCTGGAGCTTAGTACTTTAGATGTTTCCCCCAAAACGAACACTTTATTCAAAGATATAATCTAGGATTCTACATTACCTTTGAATTTAACCTGATTATAACAGTCAAAGTTGGTAGGAAGGATGATTGTGGATGCTTCTTGAATGAATACTTGTGGAACTGATTTTACAAAGAGCAGAAAGTGAGAGAAGTACAGCCCAGTGAGCCAGAGAAGGAATGTGAGAAGTATCAGAATACAGTGGCGGACCTCTGTGACTGGTTTTCTGGAATTCTTGAATTTACCATCTTTTTGTTGTTTTTCTTTTGGTTTGGTTTTTCAAGACAGAGTGCCTCTGTGTAGCCCTGGCTGTCCTGGAAATCACTCTGTAGACCAGGAGATTCACCTGTCTCTGCCTCCCAAGTGCTGGGATTAAAGGCATGTGCCACTAGTGCCTGGCATCACAGCAACTCTTATAAAGGAAAACATTTAATTGGTTTTGGCCTACAGTTCAGAGGTTTAGTCCAGTCCTCATGGCAGGAAGCATGGTGGCACACAGGCAAATGTGGTGCTGGAGGGATAGAGTTCTATATACAGATCCTTAGCAGGAAGAGCCAAGACACTGGGCCTAGGTTAAGCATTTGAAACCCCCCAAGGCCACCCAGTGACGCACTTCCTCTAACAAGGCCACACTTATTCCAACAAAGAGTGCCACTCCCTAAGCATTTAAATATATGAGCCTATGGGGCTATTCTTATTCAAACCACCACAGCAGAGGTACCTGGAGAAAAGTAAAATTACCACATAGTTACATGCCAGTAGCATGTTCTTAGTCATACCTTATGTATATCAGTTTGAGCCATTTAATGGTTAGTGGTTAACCACATTTGGTCATGACAGTAGCAACATTACCTTTGTCTTACCTGTCACCAGTGTAGGACATCAGTGGAGATGGCATTTATGGCCTTGCCACATGCCTGTCCCCACCTTTCCTTCAAGTTTTTTAATTTGACAAGAGAAGTAATAGTAGCAACTTGACTGTAAAGGCCAGGTCTCATTAACCTGTCTCAGTCCTGTAGTGAGCTCATTCTAATCAAGACCTGAAGTCCAGGTTAATATAGATATGGCAGCTTTTATTATTCTTGCTGTGATTCCCTTTAACATTGTAATATGAAGAATTTCAAAAGTACAGAAAAGTTGAAAGAATTATTCGGTGAACATTCATAAATGTTCATACCTAGACTCCATACTTTATTGTGTGTGTTGTACGGCCTGGGCAGTCAAACCAATGTTGGAAACCAGTCACAGGGTTTGAGAGTGCTTGGCAAGCACTCTACTGCTGAGCTGTGTCCCCAGACGTGTTATTCTACTTCAATATGGTTTGATCTTGTCTGCAGTGAGGACAGTTAAAGAGACACTTTTCAGACAATCCACCTAGAAGAGATGGAGACCACCAGAGGTCCCTAGACTCAGAGCTGCCGCAGGGTGTGCTGCGCCCTGGGCCTCCAGCTTTGTGAGCTGTTGCCTACACTGACAACCCTGGTGGTCGGCTGTCTTTGAGCCACTCTTGCTGCTGGTAGAGACCCCAGTGAAATCCTCGACTTCTTCAGGTTGGGTTTGGGGGGTTCCCAGTCTGGGATAAGTAGACATTGTTCTTCCTAAAGATAGAGTCTTACAACACAAGGGTGACCTTGAAGTCCTGACCCTCCCACCTCTACCTCCCAATTGCTGAAATTAATTGACTTTTAATTGACCTCCCATGTTCAGTTTACTTCCCTTCAGTCTCTGTCAGTTAAGCTAATAGAGTAATTTTATTAAAGTTTGGGTCATTTCATATGTCATTGGTGTTTTCAGAACACTTGTAGTAAAGGCTCACCTGCGAACTGAGGAGCTGGAGAGCGGTTCTGTGGGGACATGCTGTTCTTGCAGAGTTTGGATCCAGCACCCAAGCCAGCTTCTCACAAATGCCTGTGCTCCACAAAAAATATCACTTGTGAACTGAAGCTTCCAGAAAAAAGCCAAACCTGTGTGAAAGATTATCCAAGGTTGCTAACTGATTAGAATTTAATGCAAACAAACAGAGACATGTCATTCATTCAGTTTCTTTTAGTCACATTAGACATTGATTTAGATAGCTTGCAGAATCCTCTCTAGTTTAAATGCTGACTTGGTAGGAAAAGTAATGATAGAAAACCATTGTGTGTGGGCTTCCTATGCCTCTGAAGGAAGGCTTCTGCCCATGTCATGCTCTTACAAGAACACAGCTGCAGGCTGGCTCTCTAGGGCATCTGTCCTACACTCTGGCTGGGACTTGATAGCCAAGCTGTTATGCTGTGCCTTCTGTGGCCACAGCTGCAGTCTCTGGCTCTTTACCTCCCAGAGTTTGCACAGCAGCTGTAAACCTGAGCATGACAAGGGCTTCCCCCATCTTTGAGCCAGTCCTCTGCTGTGTGTCCACTGATGACAATGGATTGTGATCCCTCATGTCCAGATTATCTGTAAACCCAAGGAAAACCTAGAAAAAAGCAGCATTCTTCTTTGAGATCTTAGAGATTGGTGTGTGTGTGTTTTCAGTACTAGGGATTGTACCCAGAGCCAGGCAAATGCTCTACCACTGAGCTTTATCCTCAGATTTTCCATGAATTTTTTGTTGTTTTGTTGGGTTTTTTTTTTTGTTTTGTTTTTTTTACATCTACCTATTTGGCTGGGGGGGGGGGGGGGGCATAATGCTCCAGGTAAGTGAGTGTATGGTGGTCAGAGGACAACTTGGAGAATCTGTTCTTTTCTTCACCATATGAGTCCTGCCCATCAAACCCAAGTTTGGTGGCAAGTGTCTTTACCTCTTGTGTTAGGGTTACTATTGCGTCAGTGAAACACCATGACTAAAAAGCTCTTTGGGAAAGAACGGTTTACTTGGCTTATGCTTCCATATCACTGTTTCTTATTGAAGGAAATCAGCACAGGAGCTCAAACAGGTCAGGAACATAAGAGGCACGAGCTGATGCAGGGGACTTGCAGGAGTGCTGCTGACTGGCTTGCTCTTAGTGATTTACTTAATCTGATTCTTACAACACCCAGGACCACCAGCCCAGGGGTGGCCCCACAATGGGCTGGGTCTTCCCCCCCATCAATCACTAATTAAGATAATACCCCATAGGCTTGCCGACAGCCCAGTCTTATGGGGCATTTTCTCAGTTGAGGCTTTCCAGTGACTCTAGCTTATGTCGTTGACATAAAACTGGCCAGCACACCCACTACATGACTCCTGAAGGTGAAACTCTAAGCCATGATCAAATGCATTCAGAATGTACCAGCCTTACTCAGATATTGTGAGCTACATGGCAGTGTTACTGTGGAATTTGGGGTGTATTCATATAGACATACAACAAACTATTATATATATGACCTTTGAATACAAGGATCAATGAAAAATTTTAATTTTGTATAAATTTTTTATTCTTTATAAGAGGACAGTAAACAAATATTTTACACATTTTATAGTTTCAAAAAAACACTAATGTGAATAAAATACATACCAAGATGTTAACTGTAATTAATTCTGGATACTGGGTGGGAATAGGGTGATTGTGCTTTTCTTTGAACTTGCCAGGAATTTTTTTTCTTTTAGTTAAAAGTAAATAAAAGCAACTATAATGTTTTATGATTCGGTGAAAAATCAACTATATTCTGGTTAAAGATTAAATTTGAGAAGCAAGAATATGTACAAAGGAGGAAACCCTGAATTTAGTTTTGCCTATTTGATAGGAAAATACCAATCAGGATAATGTTCTACTTAAGTAAAAAAAGATACTCTTTACATTTATGTGCTCCTACTTTATTTGGACTGGACAGGGTACAAGTAGGAAAAAAGTCTCCTATTTTCAGTATTGTCTTGGCTTTCAACAGCAGTTGCCAGGGGAACACTTTTGTTTCTTGGTCACATGATCTGGTCATGCTTTTTGTCAGTGGTTGGTTATAAGTTTGTAAACCAAAGAGCTCTTGGTAACCTTGGCAGGCAGTCAGCATAGTGTCCTGAATAGTAAATGGGCCAAAGATCCAACTTGGAAAGTCTTTCTAGTGGGGAAATGACTGCAAAATCAGTCCTCTGTGAAAAATGAAAACTTGCAGGATCAGGTAGCCATTATTTCTCAGGGAAAGAAGTTTATTTAATATCAAAATTATCTTGCCATTTATATACTGTTGCTTCTAAAACCTTGTTTAGATAATTCCTTCTTCATAACCTCTAGTTTTTATTATAAAACCACAGAAAAAGTAAAAGGAGAGTATGATGAACTCACAAAGCCCACCACAAAGATTTATTTATTTATTTTTGAAACAGGTCTCACTGTAACTGGACTGGCCTGGGATTCTGTCATCTCACTAACCTCTATATATTTTAGGATAAACCTTTCTTTTTTTAAAAGAAAGTATTTATTTATTATGTATATAACATTCTGCATCCATGTACATCTGCACACCAGAAGAGGACACCAAATCTCATTACAGATGGTTGTGAGCCACCATGCAGTTGCTGGGAACTGAACTCAGAACCTCTAGAAGAGCAGCCAGTGCTCTAAACTCCTAAGCCATCTCTCCTGCCCCCAGATAAACCTTTCTGTATCTTTAAATTTTTGGCATTGAATTGGAATTGTGTTAAACCTGCATGCTATTTTGAGGAGAATTAATATTTCTACTATGCTGGATAACCACATCCCTAAGTAAAACTGACTCTTCCTCCCCTAGCAGCCATCAATTGCCAACAGTTCCTCAGCTAGGTGTAGCCAGAGGTTTCTGGCATGTCCAGCCCCATGATCAGATCAAATTTCTCCCACCTGCTGTCTGCAGCTATGTATTAAATAATTATTCAGAGGCTAATATTAATTGCAAACTGTTTGGTTTATGGCTCAGGCTTATTGCTAGCTCTTGTATCTTAACACCTTTCTATTAATCTGTGTTGTCATGTGACTCCATGGCATTACCAAGTTCTTTTACATCTTGCTCTCTTGGCAGCAGTTTGCAGTGTCTCCTGACTCCACCCTCTTTCTCCTTTATCTTTGCTTGGAATTCCCACCTGCCTCTAAGCTGCTTTGCTATAGGCCAAAACAGTTCCTTTATTAACCAGTTGTAATTTCCAGTGTATAGAAAGAAATCTCACATCATTTCCTCTTTTCTGTCTAATCAAAAGGGAAGGCTTCAGTTTTAACATAACAAAAGTTATTAAGTAAGAATTATAGTTAACATATCTAGTCTTATTTGTATTTAGCAAAATTAAAGAAAATGTTCTGTTATAGATTCTTGTGAGTCCAAGTTTCATATATAGTTTACATTTTATTATAACTAAGGGAAACTATAACTATCTAATCTTCAACTCCATCAAAGACCACAGAAGGATATAATATTACCTGAGTAAACAGAACATGCATTGCAAGCAGCTTCCAAATTCTAGAAATCACAGAGACATCTGGCTACCTGAACAGTCACCCAAAGTTCCTTTGTAACATTGGGGCATCCATCTTCAGCCTACAGACCTAGAGACTTTAGCAGACTTTTTAGTGAAGCAGGAAATTTGAAAGACTGCTGTGCCCATTCTGGCTTAGTTTGTCAGTTGCTTCTCCCTTTGTTTTGTAGAATGTCTGGCAGTTTTATCTGCAAAGTAGGAACCTGAAGGACCATCTTTTTTTTTTTGGAAAAGTTCAGTGGTCATTTTCTTATGGGTCTTTCATGTCCAGTTTATACAGTATACTGTCAAGCAGTCAAGGCCAGAACAGTCTGTTGTTCAGTGGCCAGTCTTTGCCACAAAGAAAGTAAACTCCACATGGAGTTTCTTCAATACTCATCATCCTCTTGAAGTAGATTGATGCTGCTATGAGCAGACATGTCTCACTGTCCAGAAAAGTCTTAAGTTCTTAAAATATTTCAAATGTCATATTCTGTAGGTCTTTGAAGTATTTGAAGATTACCTATCTAATTGAAATATATCTTTGTATACCTAGAAAACTTAACATGACTATAAATTAATTATCATAGATGACTAACTTACTAATCTGCATTTCTTAATTATGTATTATAATCTTAAATGAGTTACATAAAATAATACCTTAAACAAGAGTAGAAATATGTATGCAATATAACAAAATTAACCCTAAATTCGTATAAATAAACCAAAATCCATACCAATGTAAAGTATTTTGAGGTTAACAGTTGTTTTTGGATCAAAGTAGATTCAATATTTTTTTTAATCATTTCTATATCATATCTCCATTTTTTCTCTAGGAAGAGATTGACTATGACTATTAACCATTTGTAATGAAAACAAACATTTATAAACAATATTTTAGGAATTGGGGCATAGCTTTCCATACTGCTTCCTACTGATGAGGGGTACTGGCAATCATTTGGAGATCCTGAGGCTAGATCATCTTAGTCAGCAGTCTTGAAGCTGATGTGGCCATCTCTTCCCATCAGATATTTCTCAGGAGGTCTTCTTTGATCAAACTGTATTAGCTTGGAAGCAACCCACAGGTTCTCATCTGTGGAAACAAAAGCAGAATCTCTTTTCCAGAGAAACATATCCTTAGACCCAAATTTCAAAGTCAAGATACCATTAAAATAGTAAATGTTGCTTTAACTTAGCAGCCTTTACAATCAAATGCTTTTCTCCAGTTAGCTTATTAACAGTTAAAAATTTAAAAGAGAACACAATAATAGACATAATTCAGACTCTGTATTTTCTATCTTTACATGGCTCATTATTCTCTATTTCTCTTAAGGACTTTCTCTACCCTTTTTCTTTTCTCTCCCAAGTCTTTATACATTTTACACACATTGAGACCCATTTAGAGGCTTTCTCCATCTCAATCTGTTTTATTGCATATCTTTAATTACATTCTGTCAGGAGAGTTTTTAAGTTGCTAAGTTGTGTAGCTAGGACTGAACTGCTGCTGAATCCACCACTCGCTTTTCAACATGGTGGCAGTAGCCAGCAATATTCCGCAAGCAGCTGCTGGGGAACTTGAGACTGTGAGACTAGGACAGCTCCACTTTTGTGCATTCGGAGTCCGTTTTAAGTCTTTTTCATTGCCTGACGGTGGGCGCCGTTTATAGCCTGAAGTTTCTGACTTGTCTGGCCAAGATCTACGGAATCATTCCCACCTGTGGTCCTGTAGCCATGTATAAAGTAATTGCTCAGAGGGTTATATTAACTACAGACTATTTGGCCTATGGCTCGGGCTCATTACTTGCTAGCTCTTACAACTTAATCCATTTCTATTAATCTATTGTGTTGCCACATGGCTTTACCTGTACTTTTACATCTCACTTCTTCAGTGGCTGGATCGAGTCTCTCTTGACTCCTCCTCCTCCTGTATCTGTGCTTGGGATTCCTGCCATAGGCCAAACAGCTCCTTTATTATCCAGTGGTAATTTGCAGTATATAGTAAGGCTTCCCACATCATCTAGGATGGAGACTCAGGAATCCTTTTTCCAGAACTTGGGAAGCAGAAACAGGTGGATCTCTGCAACTTTGATGCCAGCCTGGCCTACAGAGCAAGTTCCCAGACAGCTGCACAAAGAAACCCTGTCTCGAAAAAAGAAAAGAAAAGAATGAAAGGAGGGAAGAAAAAACAGAAAGAGAAAAGAAAGACAAAGCATTTTGACTGGCCTGGTCTTGTATGGGTGACCACGCCCACTGTTGAGCTCCTGAGTGCAGGGGGGGGTCCTCTGAAGACAGCACTGGCTGGTGCCGCTTCCTGCCGCTTCCTGCCCTCCAGCTCTTAGCCTTCCTCTTCTGGGTTCTCTCGGCCTTGTTGGGGTGGCAGTGAGGTTCCTGTCAATGTCCCATTTCCTGCTTCATTCTCAGCACTACCCACTGCAAGAAGCAGCTTCTCTGAGCTCTGTGAGTGTAAACCTAAGTGTGTAGAAAGCAGGTCACTGTAGCGTGCAGCGTCCAGTGTCGGCTCTGACCACTAATGTGGTCCAGCAGCCTGTAGCACATTCCAGCACCAATAAGGCTGACATAAGAGAGAAAATTCTCTAGTCACTTCCAGATGTATTTCTCTGTCCTGCAGTGAAAATGTGTGGTGTCTTCTCAGAGAGAAAGAGAGAGAAAATGAGAATCTCTCATTCTAAGTCCTGGTAGGCCTAGAACTCATTATGGTAGACCAAGCTAGCCTTGAACTTATAGAAATATACCTGTCTCTGCCTATAAAGTGCTGAGATTAACGGCATGCACCACTATGCCCAGCCTGCAATATATTTTTTGAAATTTTTCATGTGTATGTTTTGTCTTTGCATTTCTATGTATCACATATGTGCCTAATGCTCATGGGGGCAAAAACAGGATGTCAGATCCCCTGAACTAGTGTTATAGAGCCACCACGTGGGTGCTGGGAATTGAACCCAGATCCTCTAAAGAACAGCCAGTGCTCTTAATACTGAGCCATCTCTCCAGCCCTTTACTCTGTTTCTGGTGGACAGCCAAGAGCAGTGCCAATAGCCTGTTTTGGGGAGGCGCTGGAGCCTCCCTGATCATTAACTTATAGGGTAGTTCCCATGCCTGGTACTGGGATTTTCATTTAATAACCCATGTCTTCTGGGAACAGCATTGTTGATCCATGTGAGGTGCTTCTACTCAACTCTTTTAAGTCATTTTTATTTTTTTTTCGAGAGAGTGTGTGTGTGTGTTGTATCGTATATGTACAAGGAGCCCCAGGAGACCAGAAGAGGGTATTGGACCCCTTGGAACTAGAGTTACAAACAGGTATAAATTGCCAAAATGGGTGCTGGTTTCTGGACCTGGGTCTTGGGAACTGAACTCCAGTTCTCTGGAAGAGCAATAAGTGCTTTTAAACACTGCCATTTCTCCAGCCCCTAAGTCATATTTAAATGACACAGTAGTGAGTTCCCATAAGCCTTTTAAAACAGCCCCTAGTTTTGGCTAACCCACCCCACTCCTTTCCCCACTCAAACCCTACCCCCAACCTACCTAACCTTTAACTTCCAGTATCACACCCCCCTTCATAGCACCTGTCCTCTCCCACCCCTCCCCAGCTAAGATTCCCATCCTCCCATCTTGCCCTTTCTGGCTTCTTGACCTCGACAAACATTGCAAGTTAAATATGGAAATTTAAAAATTTGAAGCTAGGGACTGGAGCAGTGGCTGTCTTTCAGAGGACCTGAGTTCAGTTCCCAGCACCAACATTGAGTGGTTCACAACTATATTAACTCCAGCTCCTGGGGGATCCTAGGCCTCTGATCTCTGTGGTCACCTGCATGCATACACATAATTAACATGTTTTAGAAGGAAAGGAAGACTCAAGCTAGAACTGCATGTAGTAGAGAGCAATGTGTATCTTTCTGGGCCTAGATTATCTCACTATAATATTTTCCCAGCTCCATCTGTTTTCCTAAAATTTTTATAATTTCACTTTTCTTTACGACCAAATAAAATTTTGATGTGATATGTACCACATTTTCATTATCCATCTGTTGATGGTCATCTAAGCTGAATCCATTTCCTAGCTATTTTGAATAGACAGCAGTAACCATAGTTGTGCAAGTATCTCTGCTGTAGGCGATGAAGCCCTTTGTGTCCATGCTCAGGAGCAGTACAGCTAGACCATAGGTGCTGTATTTTTAGTTTTTTGAGGAACCTTCACATTGTTTTCCTTAGTGTCTGCACCATTTATATCCTAGTAGAAGGGGGGGGGGTTACTGTTTCTCACGTGATAACCATATATGACTAACCATATATATAACATGGGATCTCAAAGTAGTTTTAGTTTACATTCCTTATGGTTAATGATACTGTGCACTTAAAAATGATTATGAGGGGCAGGGGGTTAGACCTGAAGGTGATGAAGGATCGGGCTTGACCATAACATGGGTACTCATCTTTGGTGTTACTGAAAATGAGATAGGAGGGCAATGGAGTCCATAGAGTTTATATAGTTTAGGAATACATGTCTCGTCACGCTTTGCATGGGTGAAGGAATGTCCCTTCTGCCTCAGGAGCAACCGCTCTCCAGAAATGGAGTGTTTTTCCTGTGCTGAGGCTTAGGCGAAACCAAGGGTAGTCATGTGAGTGAATTGGAGCCCAGTTTATTGAACCCTTTATATGAATTTTTGTTTTTCTTTGTTGCTTTTGAGACAGACAAAGACTAAAATTAGACTAAAGCAGCGTGAGAACTTTTCTTTTAGAATCAGCAAAAGTAAAAAGACATTGGGAATTCTTGAAATCACCTCTTACTTGTGAATCGGGCGTTGGTGTCATCCTTCACTGAAGCAAAGAACCATTCACTGACAGTCTAGTTCATAATCTACTGTACAGATAGTCTTTAGATCAGTGACACATAGTCATCTTGTCCAGAAAATGGAAGAGAAGGGTATGGTTCTGATTAAAAGAGACTGGTGCCAATTTCCTTACCTAACAAAGCCATCTCTTACAATTACAAGTGCCTTTTGGGGACTTTCATATACCGCTGCACTCAGGAAACTGTCTTGTTCTGTTACAGCTGCAGCCGACTCCGCCAAGTTCAGAGCATCCTGACACAGAGCAGCAAGTCTCAACCTGATGGGATTCTCTGCATCCTAGGTCAGTGCTTTGATAAGGTGGGACTCACAGCAGCAGTGCATATTCTTGATTTCAGAAGATAGCAGTAATACTCCATTGTAGGTTGGTGTCTTCCTAATTGTCCCTGTGAATATCGGGTCAGTGAGATAAGGAGCTCTTACCATTCTTGGAGCTCCTGCTGCAGCCTGTTCTTACAGCAGCACCAAGGAGACCCTGCCATCCTGCCCATGGCCAGAGTCCTGGGATGCCTCGGTGAGAGACAGTAATGAAAAGTGTCATTTAGTTTCTTTCTGACTCTAGTTCAGCCTTTCTAGACTAACCTTAGCAAGAGTCATCTGCAGGAATGTGCATGGATCACCGCAGCACACCTTACAGTGCTGTGCTAAGCGTCACTTCTGTCACCTGTGAAGAGTTAATGGTTATCATTCTTCTCCCTTATCCTCTTCTTGTTCAAACCACCCTAACTTCCTTCTGTTTGATCACACGTTTTTCATAAAAATTTTTTGAGATCTGTTGGACGAATCCTAATTCATCTTATAGTAAAAACCTGGAACCAGATAATGGGATAAAAGCGTAAAGATGAGAGAAGCAGAGGAACAAGTCACTAGAGAAACTTCTCAGCACTACTGAATCCTCAGCCGAGAGGGGGAGATCCTGTCTCCACGAATCCTTAGAATAGAGTCCTCTAAGTCCTCATCTGAAAGGAAAGGGAAGCACAGGGGCCGGACTCCTGTCTCCTCCTGCCTTATATTCCCTCTCTGTCCAGCCATGTCACTTCCTGTGCCACCACTGCCTGGCCCTGTTTCTCTTTTAGATTGGATTAATCTTGTGTAGCCCAGTGTGGTCTTGAAGTCACAGAGATCCGTCTGCCTCTACCTCCTGAGTGCTAGGATTAAAGGTGTGTGCATCCACTGACTGACCTCTATGGCTAACTCTGTGGCTGACTCTATCCTCTGATCTTTAGGCAAACTTTATTTCTTAGAGGATACACAGAATATCACCACAGAGATCTGTTGTTCTTGGGCTAACTGAAAGTATTCCAAGATCTTTAGTAAGTCAGTAGAAGACCATTTTTTCTGGTTCTTTCCCCCTTAAGGTTTGCTTTTTATGGGGCTGGAGGTGACTTAGTGGTTAAGAACAATTCATGTTCTTCCAGAGGACCCAGGTTCGATCCCCAGCACTCATATTATGACTCAAAACTGTAATTCCAATTCTAGGAGATCTCACAGATCCCGGAGGGTGCTCTTCTGGCTTCATTGGGTACAGGCATACATGGTGCACACACATACATGTAAGCTGAAAACTGAAAGAAAGAAATGCTTTTCAGAAATCAACAGCCTTAGTAATCTTTGTTGTTTAATTTTCTCATCTATGTAGATCTTGAGATCCAAAGAGGGTGCCTTATGCTTCAGCCTGTTTCTTTCACAAGGGATTGTTTATTTAGTTTTAGCTTACAACTGGTTTAAACTGCCTCTGGCCATCAGAGGGCAAATCATTGGCATTCACTGTGTCCCCATGGTATAGGACAGCTAGTCACAGTCTTCTCTGCTTTGCAGGAATTGACAGCAGGTACAATGAGGGCTGCAGAGAATTGGCCAGTTACCTGCTGTTCGGCTTATACAGTCAGAATACCACTGATTTTGAGAAAACAGGATTTTCTGAAGAAATTCTAGATGGTAAGTTTATATTATATTGGTAAATGGTAGAAGGGAGTGGTTTATTTCTTTGGATTCTTAAAAGTGTTTTAATTTATTGTATCAGTGTTTTGCTTGCATATGTGCATGTGCACTGTGTGTGTGCTGGTGTTCTTGGAGGCCAGAAGAGGACATTAGATCCCCTGGAACTGAAGTTAACAGATGGTTGTGAGCCACCATTCAGGTGTTGGGAATAAAACACAGGTCCTCTGGAAGAGTAGCAAGTACTTTTAACTGCTAAGTAATCTCTCCAGTCCCAATTCATGATCTTTCGTTTCTGTCTCTGTTTCTGTGGTTGGGAAGGGGTTATTGTTGGTTTGTTTATTTGAAGAAGTTCTCATGTAGCTTTAAATGGCTTGAAACTCACCATGTAGATCAGGCTGGCCTTGAACCCTGACATCTCTCTGCCTCTGCCTTCCTAGTGCTGGGATTAAAGACATACACCCAGCACACCATTTATGATTTTTTAATGGAAAATTTGGTCGAATTTTAAATCGTCCAAAGCTCTAGTAAATCCTTCTTACTTTGTTCTACTGGTGCTCTAGTTAGTCTTGAAATTGGCAAACCTCTGGCCTCAGCCTCCCAAGTAGGATTAACAACTGGAAAGATTTTGTCTTTTTAATAGTGAAAAATTGAATTTGCTAGTTGACCTATTAAGTAATATTGTTTACATGCTGTGTAACAGACTATCACCAAGCAATTTTCAGAATACATTTACCGGGTAAAATCATCTTTAAGACCAAAAGCAGACATCTCTTGGCATTGTACTAGTTTTTCTTAGTATTGCCCACTGCTGCTTTTCACTGAAGGTTCAGATTTTGTGCTGTTGCCCAGTGAAAGCACTTTGAGCTTTGAGGCAAGGATGAATTTCTCTTGTAAGCTGCTCTTGTGAGGAAGAAGATTTTATGTGGATCGTTAGCTGGGGAACAAGGGCCTATTGTCCTGCTGTCTTTGGGAATTGTTTTTTGTGACTTTAATACAATGCAGGCTTTTTGCCTGCAGTTTGCCTTCTCTGGCTTGGAGACACTGCATGTGTTGATACTGCTGTGGGCTGCTGCCCAGGAACCATCTCTGATATCATATACTTAGCATTATAAATTGTTTGCAAGATGAGTCAGGAGACACACAGCAAACAAGTCAAACTGGACAAGAGACAAGACACTTTTGCAAGGCAGCTGGGGAGGTCATGAAAGCAAACATTTGATGTCAGATGATCTCCCTTGGTATAGTGGTTCTCAACTGGGGCATTTAGCAGTGTCTGAAGACTGGCCAGGGTTTGGTCTGTGCTACTACTGGCATCTAGTGGCCTAGCAAGACTGCTGCTAAATATCTCAAAATGCATGAAGAAGTGTATTGAAGCGTCCTAGCATTAGGAGGGTTGAGAACCGCTGCTCCAAACCCTTTGTGTCCCTCCCCTTCCTTCAAGTTCATGGCCTCTTTTAAAAGTCTTACTTAATGCCTGTATGCATACATATATATTCCTACATATAATCTTCTTAGTCCATATAACTTTCCTTGTATTTATGTTTTTAGGGCTGAGCATTTGTCACTAGACAACCAGTTGGTCTGCTCTTCCCTGAGGAACCTCTCCTGCTCCCAGCGTTCCTCAGTTCTTTGGGTAGAGTTGAGGCTGCAAGGGTTTTCCCCTCTCCTTGTTTAGCCCATTTTGGTGAGACTTTTATGAATGTAGCTTCTGACGTTACTACGAGACGTCATCACTTGTTTTTTAGTTTCAATAGTTTGTTTGTTTATCTCAGATTTTGATTTAAAATTTCTTGCCAGGTAAAGTGTCTCAAGCTTTTCATCCTAATGTTTGGGAAACAGAGACAGGGCATCTCAGTGAGCTTAAGGCTAACCTGATCTATATAGTGAGTTCCAAGACAGACTAGGTAGACCCTGCCTTGAATAAAATAAAATAAAGTTTTTTTCAGGGGGCTGATGACATGGCTCAGTGGTTAAGAGCACTGGCTGTTCTCCAAGAGGACCTGAATCCAGTTCCCTATACCCCACATGATGACTCACAGTTGCCTACAGCTTCAATCCCAAGGGATAAGATGTCCTCTTCCGGCCTCTCTGCATGCATCAGACACAAGAGTGATACACAGGCATACATGCCAACAAAACCCCCACAGAAATAAAATAAAAATCTCGAATAATAAAATATCTTACATGTAGTATTCTGGAAATAATTTTTTTTGGAAGCTTGTACTTGCAATCAAAGTTGCAAGGGATATTTCAGTACTAAAATTAAGAAAAGTGCCTAGTTCCCAATTTATTATTATTATTATTATTATTATTATTATTATTATTATTATTAGTCTTTATCCTGTTACTTGGCACAGTGGATACTTAGCAAGTAAACATTTTCCTCCAAATTAATAAAGTTATTTTAAAATCCACATAGTTAGAATGCTAAAATCAGCAGATCTATATTTTTGTTTTTAATTTTGAGGCAGAGCTTCATGATGTATGTGGTCCTGGCTGTCCTGGAACTTGTTATGTAGACTACGCTGATAGCCAACTCAGAGATTGCACACAGAGATCCTCCTGCCTCTGTTTACTAAGTGCTAAGATTAAAGGCGCAGTCCACAACTAGCATGCCTCTACCTTTATGAGAAGAAAAAGGCCAGCATGACATTTTTATATATAATTCTACATTTATTCTTATTATTTGGATAAGTTCTCTTTACGTATCTCTGGCAATCCTGGAACTTTTTCAGGTGTCCAAATTTCTCTCTTAGATGATTTAGGACAAGGCTCTGGGGGCTGTGGATGTGAGGAAAGCCAGTCCTGAGACGGAAGAGAGGGCTGTTTCTTCTCTGCCCTTTTCTCTCCCAGAAGCTCCTAGCTTGGTCTTGTTAAGGTCTAGTGGCACTGCCTCAGAGGAGCCATTGAACAAAGCCTGCTTTTCTCTTGGAGTTATGGCTGCTTTCATTATCCGTGTCCAGGCTACATTAGTATTTCTGTCCCATTCCATTACCCTTCCTCGTGGCTCTTGAATTTGCCTGAGTTTCTTTGCACCCTTGGGATTTCTCTATTTGCCTGACCTACCAATGTTGATGGCTTTTCCACATCTGCAGTCTGTTGGTTTGTTTCCAGAAGCTCTTTTACTTGCCTGTATTTCCTTCCTTTCAGCCTTTCCTGTGTACAGAGTTCACTGCTATACAGTAACCCTTCCTAAGACTGACAGGCAATGTCTGGACTCACAATTGCCTGGAGCCAAATGAACCTCTGGCCAGGGATGGAAGATTCTGGTTTTAGTGTGGAGTCCCTGCCATTGGTGCTGTTTGGTGCTGTCTCTTGGCACAGTCCTGGAATCATAGCTGCTTGGGAGGCTGAGACAGGAGTATTGTTCAAGGCCTCCCTAGACTAAGTATTGAGTTCAAGGCCAGCTGAGGCAATTTATTGTGATAGAGTGCTTGCCTAGCATGTGTATAGCTCTAGACTCAACCTTCAGTAATACAGTCACTCTGCCGTCAGTTAATCAGTAAATAAGTAATAGAGCCAAAGTTGGCATCACAGCCATGACTTACACTGTTTCAGGAAATGAAGCCTACCCTTTTCCCTTATTGTAGGCTTACACTGTCATTATCTAGGAGGCCATCATAGGAAGAGCAGTGCAGCAGCCCTAGAAAACACTACTGTCCACACCTGACTGTTGCTTGGTTAAATAATTGTCCATTTAAACTTTTGTTACATTATTTCTGAAATAGCTATATGCTTTGGTTTGGGGGTTTTGTTTGTTATACTATAATGAGCCCAGGGCCCTACAACCCTGTATTGTCAAACCACAGTCCTCTGCATTAGTGCAGGTACTATTTTCTGGGCAGAAACTGTCTAAGAGGAAAGCCTTTGACAATTCTGTGTTTTGCTCCCCCTTTTTCCCTTACAGATGTGATTATATTGATTAAATCAGATAGTGTCCATCTGTACTGTAATCCTATCAACTATCGATACCTTTTGCCTTATGTAGCACATTGGAGGAACCTGCATTTCCACTGCATGACCGAAAATGAGGTAAGGAGGAAAAAACGGGCTAAGGGTCGTTACTGGTTTTTTAACCAAAAAACCAAACCAAACAAAAACAAAAAGGTGCAAGGTGGTCACAGCAGGTGAGAGACAGGAACACCATGCAGACAGTGCTCATGTGGAAAGTTTTATTGGGGGAAAAGGAAGGGGTGAAGAGGGTAGATGCATAGCCTCTGTGGGGGGAGAGAGAGAATGAGACCTTGACCTTATGGCAAGAGAGAGAAAAGGGGAAGGAAGGGCTTGTCTGTAATAAGGGATTTAGTGCCTCCACATAGACTGCATATGCACAAAGTGCATAGCTCTGTGCTGTTTCTAGGTATTTGCCTGAGAACTGTCAACACATGTGTGGACATAGGACTCTGGGCTGACTAGTACAGATGCCTGAGTACTGACAGTGCATACGTGGCTATAGGACTCTGGAGGCAGTTAGCAATGCTGGAAACGCTAACATTTCTCCCTTTTGTTTATTAAAAAAGGGAGGAGTTGGGGCAGGTTCTCGAAACTGCTTCCTGCTGACTTGAGGTTGTCATTCTTCAGGGGAATTTGGAAGTCGAGGTCATGCACTGCAGGAGGTGTGAGGGAAGAATTCAGTTAGCTGCCACCCTGGAGACCTCGGGCATCTGTTCTGTGAGGGAGCTAACAAAGCAGATTGCTAGGAGACAAAAACCAATACATTGTTATCCTTAGCCCCGTGAGCAGGGCTAGTCATGGGAAGAGTGATAACTGCCAGAAAGAATGCAATGGAAAGTGTCCTGGTTGTACAGAAGAATGAGGGAAACATGAGAACAGATATACCCTTCTTTGGGGCATCTTGGAAAAGCAGGTTCCAGTTGCTGGGTAGGTGCCCGATTGAGCCTGGAGAGGTGGTATCAGCAGTGAGGTCATAGGAACTTGGTGTGATGATGAACCTGAGCCATCACATCTGCTGGTTCTCTGGAGGTGGGATATGCCTCTATCCATTCTGTAAAGGTGTCAGCAAATTAGGAGGTAATGGAGTGGAGTTAATCTGCCAGTATTTGCCTTGGTGGGATCCTCGAAGCTGGTACAGGGGCTGGTATATCTGGGGACCCCTGAGGGTTTGGTCTTGGCCCGAATCTGGCAGGAGGTGTGGACCTGTGCAGGAACCAGTAAAACAACTGCAATGGATTTATATACTAACATCACAGCGAAAGGGTAGAAGACTTCCATACCCTCTATAATATGTGAGGGAGGAGAGTTGTTAACTGGCAAATCTATTAGTACCCTGGATAAGTAAGTGGGCAGAAGAGAGACAGCTTTCCTATCTTCACATAAATAAACCTCAAAGAACCTTTTCTTTTCCACATCATGATATCTCATCACTCAGGAGACACAGATAGTTGATTGCTTAAGGCTGTCAGTAATAAACTGTTATATTAAAATCCGTTCTTTGAGTCTCCCTTTTGAGTCTGGTGATGTGGATGTCCCTGGGGTGTTGCTGTTCCATACCACCCAGGCACATTTGATAATCTTTGAATCCTCTAGTGCTGTGACTAATGGTAGTCTAGTAACAACAGCTGATTAGTTAATTATTTTGAATTTCATTGGAGACACATAGAGAGGAAGTTGATGAACAGAGTGTGATCAGTAGAGAGAAGTGCAGGGCAGGTAGGGAAGGAAAGCTTATGGACAAGGTGTTAAAAGGAGAAGAGGTGGGGCGTAGCTTTGTCCTTAGAAGGCCAGAGGTGATAGGCTTAAGTCCCCTAAGGTTCTGGAGTGAGGGTGGGGTACTAGGCTTGAGTAATGTACAAGGTAGGACCCTGTGATTGGAGGACAGTTGGGAAATGGTGTCTAGCAACAAAGGGCTTTGGTGTCCCAGACCTGGGGTCCACCTGAGAGGCCGGCAGAGGAAATGACATGTTGGAATCAGTAGGCTGGGTGACTGGAAGGAGAGGAGCCACTGGAGAGTCTGGGGTCAGGCGAATGAAGAGCAAAAGAAACAGAAGCTCCCATTTTAGCTAAAACTCTCTTCCCATGAGGGGTACAGGACAAGTTGGTGCAACTGAGAGTGAGTGGGTGAGATTGGAGTGGTGGGGTCTGAGGAGGTGGGTAAGGCTGTCCCCTACCCCGACAGGGAAATGAGAAGTGGGTCACCCAAACTCTCACAGGATCAAGTAAGTGGTCCCCGTGTCCAAGAGGAAGGAAATGGATCACCCCGATACTGTAATGACTACCTGGGGCTCCCTGTAGGAGATGACAGCAGCTGGGTCAAGGGAGCCCAACCTCAGAAGTACAGAATGTTCCTATAGACCATGTCTAATCATTTTTTGGCTGTTCTGCTTTGCTTTCTTTTCCTGTCACTGTATCAGGGGCACAGACTGACTGACAGAGCAACATAGAGGAAACTTAAATAAGCAGGCCTGGTCTAATGAAGGAAGAACCATAATCCAACTCTAGATCCAGCTTTTTAATAAAGAACAGCATAAAGCAATTTTAACATTATCTACATCAAAAAGACATCTGAACTGCTAACCCAAATCCAGTGAATAGAGCTCAGAGATAAATTCTGAGTCCTGACCATACAGTCACAGCAGCAGTGGGTGGTGACTGGTTGCTGTCAACAGCAGAGACAGCAATAATATCCAAGCCATTTCTGTTTCAGCTTCATGCTTGCAAGAAAACTTATAAACACAACTTTCCAACAAAACAAGCATACACAATTTCTCAAGAAATAGGCAAAACTTTCCAATAAGACAAATAAAACTTTTCAATGAAGTCATATGACCTGTCTGTCTTTGACCTTAGTCAAGGTGGCACCTGCCTACATGGTCACATGTTTTGTTTTTCCAAGACAAATAGAACACATAATCTCAAACATTTGAAACCAGTCAGAAACACAATCACATGGCCACATCATTCACACATTATCATCTGCACACACAAAATAGACATTTAAACAGAAAGACAGACAAATATTTTTCTGGGAAACTTTGAAGCTTCATGCACTGGAGCTCAGAGATGGTGCTGTAGGAGTCTAGAAAAAAGATTAGCAACATAGCTGAGTGGGAAAGCGAGAACCCTTGGCCTGCAGGTTGGCAGCTGTGGTGGCCACAAGGAGGAGGAGAATATTAGGAAACAGCTGGCTTCAAGGTCTGGAAGCCACGCCATCTGGAGCAGCCAAGCCCAGGTCTTCCATTTGTGCTGACTGCAAAAGGGAGGGAGCTGACAGAGACAGGACATAAGAGTGAGACATTGTCAGCGGAAAGCATGAGATGCCAGCAGGCACAGAAGCTCGGAGCAAGCCATAAGGGAGAAATCCAGTGGGCTAGAGCCCAAGCCACGGGTCTCAGGCTGCTGGAGGGGAGAGCGAACAGGAACAGGACAGATGAAGGGGGAGGGAGGAGAGTGCACAACTTGGGGGCCTGGATCTATTGGATCACTGGCAGAAGTTGCAAAGATAAGGGTATGGTTCAAATCTGTAAAGGCGGATGAGTTTGGAAGCCTTTGGATGAGTTTGGTTATTGAGCATAGAGGTTTGGTGGTGGGCAGAACGATTAGGGCACATGCTGCTGAGTGATTTGTCGGTCACAGAGCAGGGCCCGGAGGGCTGAGTCCAAGTGAGACACAGTTAGTTGCCTGGTACCAGGACTTCGAGAAAAGCCAGAAGGCGAGGATTGTGCCTGAGAAAGGAGACCTCACTCATTGTAATGGCCAGAAGTGGAGAAGGGGGGCACTTAGCAATCGTTGGTGTTGGATAGAGAGTCCCAGCGATCCCCTAGGTGGGAAAATAGAGCCGTTGTGGGCCCTCAGACTGCCAGGAGAGCCTATTCGAGTCAGGGAACCAAATGTATTTTTTTAAAAAATCACACAGTGTTCAGGGCAGGTGAGAGACAGAGACACTGTGCAGTGCTCATATGGAAAGTTTTATTGGGGGAGAAGGGAAGAGGAATAGTGAACACAGGCCCAGAGCGACTTCTTGGGGGAGGGGGAAAGACCTGAGGTACAGGCCTCCATGGACAGAGAGGAAGAGAAGGAAAAGGGGAGGGGCTTGCCTTTAATAAGGAGATTTAGCGTCTTTGCATAGATTGCAAGAGCATAGACTACTAACTCTGTGCTGTCTAGGTATTTGCCTGAGTACTGACAGGGCATGTGTGGCCGTAGGACCCTGGGCTGACCAGTACAGATGCTTGAGTACTGACAGGGCATGTGTGGCCATAGGACCCTGGGCTGACCAGTACAGATGCCTGAGTACTGACAGGGCATGTGTGGCCATAGGACCCTGGGCTGACCAGTACAGATGCCTGAGTACTGACAGTGTGTGTGGCTATAGGACCCTGGGCTGACCAGTACAGATGCCTGAGTACTGACAGTGTGTGTGGCCATAGGACCCTGGGCTGACCAGTACAGATGCCTGAGTACTGACAGGGCATGTGTGGCCGTAGGACCCTGGGCTGACCAGTACAGATGCCTGAGTACTGACAGGGCATGTGTGGCCGTAGGACCCTGGGCTGACCAGTACAGATGCCTGAGTACTGACAGGGCATGTGTGGCTATAGGACCCTGGGCTGACCAGTACAGATGCCTGAGTACTGACTGGGCATGTGTGGCCATAGGACCCTGGGCTGACCAGTACAGATGCCTGAGTACTGACAGGGCATGTGTGGCCGTAGGACACTGGAGGCTGCTAGAGATGCTGGAAATGCTAATAATAAGTATTTCATTCAGGAAAGTGTTGATTTAGAACAGAAGTTAAAAAGCACTACAGATCCAGTGTCAGTATTGTCACTCAGAAATGAATATTCAAATAGTAAGCTTTACACAATGAAGCTTTTAGTTGTTTACCTGGTGGAGACAGAGGAGCTTTTACACTGGGCTTCTATGACATCCTAACATACCTCTCTCTCCTCACGGATCTGAAGCCTGCCCCAGGATTGGAGTCAGGGACTGCCCCTTAGAGCCTGAGGACTGCAGCAGGCAAGAATGACTGCAGATGTCACTCAATACAAAGTTTAGTAGGCTTACCTAAATAGTTATGGAATCTTTACTTACTTATTTTGTTTGAGACAGGGTCTCACTGTAGCCTTCACTGACCCAGAACCCAGAGGTCTGCTGGCCTTGGCCTCCTAAGTGCAGAGGGATAGGCAAGATCCACCAGCCCAGCAGTTTTTTTTTTTTTTTTTTTAAAGTAACTTGATTATGCAGTTTTTGAGTGAATCTAAACATAGATGGCAAGGTTGGGTTACAGTGTCAAAAGACTGGACATGCGTGCAGAGCTTAGAATTTTCTTAACCTTTGTGACATTTAGTGTCTGGGTTTTAAGTGTTTCCCTTTGGGTTCTTCTGCAGAATGTGACTAGAAAGAAAATTGGGATTTTTCTGCCTGTAGTGTCATGGCAGCTTCCACCCAGCATTGACTGAGAACTTTTCTTCCCGTGTGATTGTCAGGGACCCTTGGAGGAACAGGTTCTATCTCTGTCATCAAAGTCTCAGTCAGTCCATTTTGAGTTGACTTTGTTTATGAGATGAAGAATGGAGACTACTTTTGACCAACAAATAGGACTTGCCATTTAAGACAGCCCCTGAGAATGTGCAGCAGTGATGTGGAGCTTTGAATGATGGATCTCATCAAAGCTTATTTTCTTTAAATTTCCTTTTCTAGTATGAAGATGAGGAAGCAGCAGAAGAATTTAAGATTTCCAGCTTTGTGGACATGGTTCGAGACTGCAGCAGGATTGGTATTCCTTACAGCTCCCAAGGTCAGTGTCTGACACAAGCCATTTAAGAAACTTGCTTAGATGGTGTGTGGGCTGAATGTCCCTACCTCTTTCATGGTAGATATTTGGCTGGAAAATTGCTTGACTCATTTTCACTGAGACAAAGGATCAACTACAATGAAATATAGAGACACCCCATACAAGCTTCTGTCATAACTTTGAAGTTACCACGGTAACATTCCAAGCTACCTGTGGTCAAGGAAAACTGATAAGCTCAGTTAGATCATCTATTCATTTGTTACTTAGAGTATAGATATGATGTGCCTTCATAATATGAAACTGTAATTTCAGTAGCTATTTTAGAAGTATGCTTATTAGGCTAGAAAGATGGCTAAGGCCATACGCTGATCTTTCAGAGGACCCGAGTTTAGTTCTCAGCAGCCACATTAGGCAGCTCACAGCTACTTGTAACTCCAGTTCCAGGGGATCTGACTCCATGGGTATCCACACACATACACACACACATAATTAAAGTAAATCTTTTTGCCAGGTGTGTTAGCACACACCTTTAATCCCAGCACTTGGAAGGCAGAAATAAATGGCTGTCTATAAGTGTGAGGCCTCAAGCAAACAAACAAAAAATGTTTACATGACATGGGATATAGGGGAGAAATCAACAACTTTAATAGTGCTAATAATGTAGGAAGAAAAAAACACTGAATATTGAAGCTATTCTTAGAAAAGGGACACTATTTTTGTTCTGTTCTGTTTTGATATAGATCTCATTGTGTGGCCTTGCCTAGTACTAGCTGTGTAGATTAGGCTGACCTTCAGAGATCTACCTGCCTCTGCCTCTGGAGTGCTGGGATTAAGGGTGTTCAACACTGCTGCACAGCTTATATATATATTTTTAAAGAAAACTAAAATGTGAACATGTATTGGAGAGAAGTCTGAATTTATGTTACTTGCTTGTGATTTTAATTTTCCTTGCATTTTGCATTATATTCTAGTTTCAGTATCTAACCCTTTTATCTGTTGATGCTTATTTTGCTAGAGAAAACCCTAGTAAATTTGTAAGTGATGCCAGCCTAACCATATGAGGCTATGTTAAAACTGTTATGTCCAGAATGGTATTTGATATGTGTTGATATATGTGATTCCTTTAGGTCACTTACAGATATTTGATATGTTTGTGGTAGAGAAGTGGCCAATTGTACAGGCCTATGCACTTGAAGGCATTGGAGGAGATGGATTTTTTACCATGAAGTATGAGGTATGTATGAAAACTAGTATGTTTGATTTTTGTCACAAAGTGAACATATTTTTTAAATATGTATATATATATACGTATGTATGTATACATATATACGTATGTATGTATGTATGTATACATATATACGTATGTATGTATGTATGTATATATATGTGTGTGTGTGTATATATATATATATATATAGTCTTGGCTGCCCTGAAACTCCTAAGAGGTATGGCTGCCTTTGCTTCCCAGGTGCTAGGATTAAGGATGCCACTATGCCTGGCTTTGAAAGAGATAGCCTGCATACAGTGACTGATGAGAAAGATTAATGGGTGAGAGGGACTCTGGAAAATGACTCATCCACACAGTACAGGTAACTGGGGGTGTCCTGGTGACTGAAGACATCTATTTGGCTCCAGAGGACCCCAACTGATATTACCTGATCTAATAAAAAAACCAGGGAAGGGAAATATTGTCATGCTAGAAATGGAGACATCTTGTTGAATAGTACCTTTAGAAGCAGGTCAAAGGACTGATATCCTGAGGAAGTGGGTGGGGACTTGCCTGGCAGGATACCACACTCTCTAAAGTCACCTTTCTGTCAGATTTGGATTATTGTAGTTACTGTGTGAAGAAAATAAGGCTTTGGGAGTTGCCCTTGAAATGTCCACAAATTCAAAAGGAACTTGGTGGGAACTAGGCCACAGTAGACAGTTAGGAAACCATTTTACAATAATGGTTATGTTTGTTTTATCTTTTGGGGGCTTTTGGGGGAGGGGTGTGTGTTTGAGACAGGGTTTTTCTATGTAGCCTTGGCTATCATGGAACTAACTCTGTAGGCCAGCCTGGCCTTGAACTTGAGATCTGCCTGTCTTTGCCTCCCAGTGCTGTGGCTAAAGGCATGGGCACCACTGCTCAGCTGGTTATGTTTGTTTTTACTTATTTGTCTGAACTATTTAGAGTGCCTTTTATATTTCAAGTATCTTATATAAATAATTTAATTTGTATAGCGACCCTCAAGGGTAGGTACTGTTTTATGTTTCTCTAACAGAGGGGTTAAACAAATTTACCAAAGAGGCAGAGCTAGTGAATGAGTGACAGGGCTGAGACCAGGCCCAGATGACCTGCCTGCCCTTAGAGCCTGTGCTTTAGCCTGTGCTGTGTGATGTGCACTAGTACCATTAAGAAGTGCCACACCATTGGTACAGTCCAAGTGAGACGGACATTATGACTCTTACCTCAGATACTTCATACTTTTCCTTCCTTGAAGCAACAGGAAAAAAGTTCTTCTGAATGAACTTCCTTGGCTCTAGCTTCCTTCTTACTGTTAGGTGCTGAAACTATAACCGGGCAATGTTAAACTTGTAGTGACCAGCTCCCTAAAGAAAGGATATGATCAGCAAATACTAAATAAAAATAATGAGAGTAAGCAATGAACATTTGTGTACTTCAGTATGAACAAACGTAAGATCTTCGGTTGAAAGGTGGAGTATTACTCAGGAAGAAGGTCCAAGGCTGGAGGTGTAACTAAGTTAATAGAGTGCCTGCCTGGCTGCACACGGTGTAGAACCAGGTGTGATTGGACTAGGGCAGTGGTGGAATCTGGACAATCAGAAATTCAGAGTCACCCGTCCTTGGCTGTGTAGAGTTCCAGGCCAGTATGGACTCATGAGACCCCTCCAAAACAAAACAAAAAACCTAAGAAAAAGATTGAGCAAATTGTACATGAGTGGTATGTCTGTAGTCTCAAGAGTTAGGAGTCTGAGGCAGAGGGTTGCAGGTGTGTTAGTTAGACTTTTCATCTCTGTGACAAAATAGTAGAAACAATAAAAGTTGGAGATTTATTGGGCCCGAATTCCCATAAATTTCAATTCAGAATCCTTGGCCATGTGAAGGAGAGCATGGCAATGAGATTGTGTGGCGGTGGCTGACCCATGGCGTACAGAAGCAGAGAAAGGAAGGGACTGGAAGCCAGAGGTAACCTTCAAAAGCATGTCCCCTGCAACCTACTTTCCTGCTGGTAGGCCTTACCTCCTAAAGTTTTCACCATCTGAAAAAGCACCGTCACCTACCAACACGTGTCCAACATCTTTCACATTCAAACTATAGCAGCAAGTTCTCCTTAGCCTAGAGAGAGACTTTATCTTGGAAAACAAAAGACAAAATTCACCAGAGTACCGAAGACCAGAGCATCTAGGATGCAAACATAGATCAGTATGCTCTTGAAGATTCTCTTCTCTTCACATAATAAAGTTCAGTAAGCTGAGGAAAACTCCGTGGATTACTTGGATCTCAGAGTGAACCTCAGAGGTGATTTTTGTCTTCTCCTGCCCCCAGACTTTGGCTGTGAGAGAACAGCAAAAGGAACGTACTGCATAGAGGCTAGGGGTGCCACAGGCATTGTACGGCACAGGAGCAAATGCACAGGGGATAACAGTAGTACACCTCAAGGAAATCCTGGAGTAAGCAGGCTGGGTGGGACTGTTCAAAGTTTAAGATTAAACTGCTAATCCCGACAGTCAGGTGGTAGAGAGAAGTAGATCTGTGAGGTCAAGGCCAGCCAGAGCTCATGGAGTGAGACCCTGTCTCAAAAAAAAACAAAACAAAACAAAACAAAAAAAAAAAAAAAAAAAACAAGCAAAGATTATGCTTCTAAAAAAAAACAAAACCAAAAAACATGGAGCAGTTAGTACTCCTGATGAGGGTTGAAGTGTATTTATGTTTGTATGGATATGTATGATAACATGTATGATAGTGTTTGTATGAAGCTATAAACAGCTAATATTGTGACCCAAAAGGTTATTGAAGTATGTGTGTTGAGAAAAAAAGGGTGTGGTAGAATGATGAAGAAGAGCCATCTTTGTGTAAGTTAATACTTAGCTTCTCAGCTGAGAATGATAGAACGTGTCAAAGTATAAACACAAATAAGAAAAGGAGGAAAAGCCCTAAGCAGTTGTTTTTGAGTGAGACTAATGGGCTTTCCAAGAGGTTAACATAGAGCAGTCATTTTTTTTCTAAGCCTCTTACACTGTTTGAGTTTTTTTAAATCATAAGCATGCATTATTTTAATTAGACATAGTATGTATATGTATGTATAAATGTGTGTCATTGAATGTAATCAGATAATATACTGAAGATTCTGAAAATAATTCCTTTGAATGAGAAAAAATTAATTTATATAAGGTCTAATAAGATTAATAAAATTTTGGTTTATTCTAGTGGAGTTAATAAAACCTTGGTTTTACAATAATAAATAGTTAACAAAAATAATAATTTATAAATAATAGAATATCATTAATAATATAATTAATACAATTGTGTTTTATTATTCTAGTAACACCTCTTATACCAAGATAGTATGTTTGAAGATCTGAAGTACTTCATGGTCCTAGTTATTGTCTTAATTATTTCAATGTTTTGCCCTTTGTTGCAGTTACAGGATGTGAGTGTGAGTCTCTGGAATGTCTACAGCAGGATGGACCCTATGTCTCTGGAGAACATGCTTTCAGAAGTAAGGAACAAAATTGTATTAACATAATTATGTTAAATTATCCTAGCCATGCAAATACCCACCGAAGGTATTTAATTTGAAGAAATGCAAGGTATATCTTAGTTGCTTTAATCAGAGCACAGCTGGACTCCTGCAAGGTAGAAGACCTGGAGAATGAGGCTTCGTCTTCCATTCTGAGGAAAGTCTAGGCTTCCTGTCTGGTGAGACAGCTAGTTTCACATGAAGATTTTTGTGCCCACCCCCAGGGATGTGTGTGCTTGTATTGGACTTTAGTAAAACAATGTAAAAGTTATCTTTGGTAGCATAAAAAATTAAGGTGACAAACTGCGTAAGGAGGTCAAAGTTGGAGCAGAAGTGGCAAACTTGTCCTATTGGCTGAATAACAATACTTTGACATCCTGCCTAGGCCCTTGCAGATGCTCAGCAGTCTTATTGTAGACAAAAGCTGTTCTAGACAGTGCTTAAACTGGGCGTGTCTGTGTTCTACAGCTATCTTGTTTACAAAAATGTATCTCATCTTGGATATAATTTGCCAACTTTTCAGTCACTAATTGTTCATCTGGGTGTGGTAACACATGCCTGAAATCCCAGCCCTCTGGAAGCACAGGATGGAATTTTGTGAGTTCAAGATTAACCCTGGCTACATAGAGTTCCAACCAGCCAGAACTACACAGTGAGACTTTATCTCAAAAGAAATTAACAAAACACATCTTGTTATGGGGCCAGTGAGATGACTCCGCAGGTAGGAACATTTGTTGCCAAGCCTGATGACCAGTGTTTGGTCCCTAAAATCCTCAGAGAAGGTGGTTACCAATCCCACAACCTAATCTTCTAACCTAATAAGTAAATAAATAAATGGTCATAGTTTACCAGAAGCCTCTGAGATCTATGACTTACTCTTTGTCTAACCATTTAGAGTAGGGTAGAGTAGGTTGTGTTTACTGTTGTTGTTTTAATGAGCAATAAATGAAAAACAAAAGAAAAAGAGGGCCTAAGACTAATGTACTTGGAGGGTACACACAGAAAATCCGCATCTATCTTCCTCCTTCTTGCCTGTATTGAAAAAGATAGCCAGTGCTTGCCTTTAATCCTGGTATTTAGAAGGCAGAGGTAGGTGGATCTCAGAGTGAGTTCCAGACCATCTCATGTTCCAGAGGCCCTTCCCCTGGAATGATCAGGACTGAGACAGAGCCCCTTCCCCTCCTGTCAAACACAAACTGTAGGAGGAGGTTTCTGGCCTGGACTTTCAGGCCTAACCTCAAGGTTTAGGCCCTCAGACCCGCAGACTCGCAGAGACAGAGACACACAGATGCATAAGATAGTTTTAGGCTGATCGGTCTAAGGCCCAGGCATATAACTTGCTAGCTCTGTACCCTTCCTCTAACCCATGTCTCTTGTTCAGCCATGCGGCTGGGCACCTTTTCTTAGAGCAGCATACTTCTCCTCTGCTTCTTCCGGCTTCTCTCTGACATTCTGCTCTGTGCTTCCTGTTCTCAAGAGTTTTCTTAGTCTGGTAGCCCCACCCACACTTCCTGCCTGCCTTTGACCAATCAGCGCTTTTTATTAAACCAGTGGGTGGGACAATTATTTACAATGAAACAACACAATCTCCCACAACAAACAAAAACAATAAACAGATAAAATGAAAGATTTGCACTGACATTGATTTCTTCATTGGAAAAACTAAAAACAGCAACAAAACCAATAGCGAAGAAACAGTGAAGCGGCTGGGCCTGGTGATGCAGCCTTTAGTCCCAGCATCAGGAGGCAGAGGCAGGCAGATCTGTGTTCCAGGACAGCCTGCCTGGTCTACAGAGTGAGCTCCAGAATGGCCAGGACTACACAGAGAAACTCTGTCTCAAAGATAAAACACCTAGGAAACAGCACTTACAGTAAAACCTCCTCTAAAAATATAACTCCAGAATTTTATATTCTTAAGTGATAAATATTTTGAAATATACATTATTGAGATGACTGTTTCTCAGGCTGTTAGACCCATGTGGGTTCTGAGAATAGAACTCTGGAAAAGAGCAGTGCATGTTTTTAACCATGGAGCCATCTCTCCAGTCCCCATTCTTTTCTTTATCTCTTTTATTCTTGACATCCAGTTGAAGTTTAAGAGATTTAACATGTAATTAAGTACTCAATTTATTGGAAAGAAAGGGACTTAGCATAAAGTAAACATACAAAAGATATTCATGTGTTAGGGACCAGGAGGAAGATCAGTCAGATTTTCTACAGTAATGGAACTAATTCCATTATTGGACATAGATAGGTGTTAATAGATACTTAGGAATTTGAACATTTTGGTTTTGCTATAGTTATCAGGAAACCTCTAGAACTGAATAGTACTGATAACTTTTAAAAACAACTTACTAAATTTCAAATTTTCTTTTAGTTTTTGAGGAAGATGAAACTGAAAATCAGAAGATACCAAGAAACAAAGTCATGAAAATCTATTTGTTAATATCTGAAATACAGTTAGAACATTTCTTAGAAGAGATTTTCAGATGAGAATAAGATCAAATGAAACACTGGGGAAGAAGGCATGAATGGTGATCGGAAGGTAGATGGTCTAGCCTTTGACCTACAGTGATCCCTAGATTCCATAAAGGTGGAAGGACAGAACTGACTCCACAAAACTGTCCCCTGACCTCTACATGTACACTGTGGCATGTGCGCACACCCCACATGAATGTAAATATTTGTTTTTTTAAAAAGAGGTGGAATCATCTACCACTTCTAGTTGGTGGCCTTCAACTCTACAGAAATCCGTCCGTCTGCCAGCCTCTACTCCCACGTACTTGGATTAAAGTCACGTACCACAGCACTTGAGTAAATAAAAATTGTAGAGGAAAATAGAAATCAATGAATTGTATTGTAGGGATGGCTTGGCAGTTAAGAGCATTGGCTACTCTTCCAGAGGACCTGCCTGGGTTCAATTTTCAGCACCTACACGGTGGCTCATTACAGCCTCTATCTCTAGTCCCAAGGAATCCAATGCCCCTTCTAGCTCCCACAGGAACTAGACCTGCACATGGTATACAAACCTACACTCAGACAAAACACTATACACATAAAATAATGAGAGTTTTTCTTTTAGAAGAAGTTAATGAATTAAAAACGGGAAAGCAGAATTCATAAATAAGCTTAGAACTCTGAAGCTGAGAACAATGAAATTGATAGACCATTAACTTAAGAGTATAGGTTATATTATTGTTTGTTCTTTACTTTTTTTAATTTATTGACTCAAAAGAATTTTTCATACTATATATTGTGATCATATTCTTTCCCTTCTTCCAACTCCTAGATCATCCCACCTCCCTAACCACCCAATTTCATATTTTTTCTCAAAAAGAAAATCCAAAATTAAACAGAAAAATCAAAAAGACAAAAATATAAATAACAAAAGCACACAAAAACCATGGAATACCCTTAGTGTTGGCTAACATTCCTGAGCACAGGGCCTGCCTTGTATGGAGTCAGACACTCGGTGTCACCACATTGGAGAACATTAGCTTTCCTTCTCTCAGCAGATAGAAGCTGCAGATAGTTATAGATGGGGTGGGACTTTGTGTCCACTCACCCTTATACATACTGGGATTCTGTCTGTCTTGAACTTGTACAAGTATTGTATATGGTGTCATAGTCTGTATTCATATGTGTATCCGCTCTATTATGTCTTGATGCTGTTGCCTTGGATTCATCTACTACCTTTGGCTTTTACAATCGTTCCTTTTCTTCCACATAAATCCTTGATCCTTGGGTGAGGGGTTTGATAAAGACATCCCATTTCAGGCTAAGTGCTTTCAAGTGTCTTACTGTCTACACATTGTCCAGTTGTGGGTCTCTATGTTACTATATACTACAAGAAGAAACTTCTCTGATGAGGGTTGAGTCATGCACAGATCTATAGGTATGGCGATACATGATTAGGAATCTCCTTTTTACTATACTCATTTAGCAGAATAATATTGATAGCTCGTGACTTATTTAGTTCTTGGTTTCTTCAGCAGTGTCAGATGTGGGTTCCATCTCATAGAGTGGGCCTCAAGTCTGATGTATTTTTTTAAGTGGTTGGTTACTCCATAACATTTGTGGTTCTGTTGTAGCAGTGTATCTTGATGGTAGATCATTGTCATTCACAAGGTTTTGCAGCTAGGTGAAATGAATGACCTGTCTCCACTGGCAGTACATATAGCGTACTTAGCAGCACCATGAACAGTAGTCAGTAGGGGTGAAGCTTCTAGTTGAGCACCTGTTCAGTGTCACCATGTTTGATGACATAAGTAACATGCCTCCAGATTGTGGAAGGTAACCAGTAGCATTGGCACCTGGTACTTGAGGGCTTTTATGTGGTGTATCATATAATGTGATACCTTGTCTCCTCCATTATATAGTAACTAAATTTCTCTCATATATGTATATATTTTAGAAAATGTCTATAGTAGTAAATGTCCATATGACTTTTCAAAAGGCCATTAGAATTTATTACTCTTCTCTATATTCCCTCATTCACCCTGCCCTCCTATCCCCCTACTCATTTAACCCTCTGTTCTCATTTCCTCTTTTATAACATTATATTCTATCTCTTCTTCTTTGGAAGAATCCCTCCTTCCACCTGGATCCTCACAACGTACTAACCTCTAAATTAAACACATAAATGTAAAGCTTAAAAGCTAACATCCATATACAGGAGAAAACATGCTGTGTGTCTTTCTGATCTGGGTTACTTCACTTAGGATGGTTGTTTCTAGCTCTATCCACTTATATATAAATGTCATAACTATGTTTGTCTTAATAGAATAATATATAAATATACCACATCCTTATTGTCTATTTATTAGTTTATGGGTATCTAGACTGTTTTTAATTTCTAGTTATGAATGGAACGGCATTGAACATGGATGGATGAGCAAGTATCTCTGTAGTAAGATAAAGGATTTTTTGGGTCTATGCCCAAGAAACGCATAGCTGGATCTTGTGGATGATCAATTTTCAGCTTCTTTAAGTGCTTCTCAGCCATTTGTTTTTCATCTCTTGAGAACTATTTGTTTAGTTCTATACCTTATATTTAATTGGGTTATTTATTTATTCTTTATTTCTTTGTATAATCTAGGTACTAGCCCTTTGTCAGATGAATAGCTGCTGGAGATTTTCCCTTCTGTAGACTGTGTTCTTTACTATACAGAAGCTTTCATTTTTAATTGTTGGTTTTAGTGTCTGCACCCTCAGTTCCTTTTCAGGAGTCTTTTTCTGTGCCATTGTGTTCAGGTTTATTGGCTGTTTCTCTTCTGTCAGGCTCAAGGTATCTGGTCTTGCTTACATTGAGGTCCCTGATGTGTTTAGGTGATAAACATGGGTCTCTTTTTATTTTTCTGGTCTCAGCTATCTAGTTTGAACAGCAGTTTGTTGAAGATGCTCTCTTTTCTCCAGTGTGTACTCTGAAGCACCATTCCATTGTTCTACATGGCTGTTTTTATTACTGTAGCCCAGTAATACATCTTGAAATCCAACAGGTTATTATTCAGGGTTACTATAGCTCTCCTATTTTTGTGTATGTTTCTATATGGAGCTGAAGTTTTTTTCCTATTTCTGTAAAAAGCTGTTGGAACTGTGATGGGAATGACATTGTTTTTGGTAGGATGGTCATTTTTACAGTATTAGTCTTAACAGTATGTGTGCGTAGATCTTTCTGTCCTCTGATGTCCTTTTCAATTTCTCTTGTTAGTATCATGAAGTTTTTATCATAACACATCTTTCATTTGATTATTTTTTAAAGGCTGTTATTAAAGATATTGTTTTCCTGATTTTTTGTCAGTCTGTTATTTGTATGTTGGAAGGCTACTGATTTTTTGTGTGTTAATTTTATTTTGTGCTACTTTGTAGAAAGTTTTTATCAGCTGAAGTTTCTTGGTAGCGTTTGTATAAAATCATATCATCTGTAATAAGGATATTTTGAGTTCCTCCTTTCCTATTTGTCTCACTGCCCTGAGACTTTAAGCACTGTATTGAGCAGATCAGGAGAGAGTTCCTGAGTTTCTCTCCAGGTAGGATGTTGACTAGGCTCGTTGTTCTTTATTATGTTCAGGTATATTCTTTTTATCCCTTTGTCAAGAGTCTTTTCTGCATCCAATGAAACACTGTGTGAGTTCTGTCTTTCTGTATGTTTATGTAGTAGAGTAAATTTGTTGATTTAAGTGTGTTGAACCATCTCTTCAGTTCTGGGATGAAGCTGACTTGATCATGGTAGAAATCTTTTTGATGTGTTCTTGAATCCAGCTTGTAAGTATTTGAGAATTTTTTCTCTGTCCATAATGGATATTGATCTATAATTTTCTCCTTTTTTTGTTGAATCATTTTGTGGTTTTGGTATCATGGTGACTTTCTTAAAAAGGCCTTGGAGATGTTCCTTCGGTCTCTGTTTGTGGAATCATTGAGATTTTTTGAAGGACTGGGGACATTCTCTGTTGGCTTGATTTGGTCCTGCCTGGTCTTTCTTTTATTTAAGTGAATGGTGAAACAAGGTTTCTTTTTGTAATGGCCCTGGCTGTCCTGGAACTCACTTTGTAGATCAGTCTGGCCTTGAACTCACAGAGATCCACCTGCCTTTTCCTCCTGAATTTAAGATTAAAGGTGTGTACCACCATGCCTGTCTTATTTAATATATTTTTAATTATTGATGTGGGAATGTCTTTCTGTGTGCTGTGAATATCAATCTTTAAATAGAGGAGCTATTTTAGCCCATGATGGGCACCATAGAAAAAGTAGGAGGGGCATCAGAATAGGTAGGAAAGGAAGGGCAGAGTCAAACACAGACCGTCGAGCCAGACGCCAAAAGAAACTTGTAAGGAACACACAGGTGAGCCACGGGCCATTTGGCAGACAGATTAATGGAAATGTGTTGAGTTAAGATGAAGGAGCAAGATAGCAATGTGTGGAAATGGTAGGCCAAGCAGCATGAACTTAATATAAGCGTCTGAATCACTTTGGGGGAGGAAAAGCAGGGGCAGGCAGCTAAGCTGTCTGGGGCTGCAGGTCTGGGGTCTGGACCTCTGGCCGCAGGGCCAAGAAACCTTAATGCAATAGATGGCGCCGAACGTGGGGCATGATCCCACCACCCTGAGTCTCATGCTCTACCTTAATGCAACAAATTATTGCTTCTATTTCACTAGGAATTAGGGGCTCTATTTAAATTGTTTATTTCATCTAGATTTAATTTTGGTAGGTCATATCTATGAAGAAATTCTCCTATTTCTTTGGGCTTTCTAGATTGGTGGAATACAGAAAGTGGTTCACACATCCTTTTAACTCTGCAGCCATAGTCCTTGAAATTTCTTTGCCAGTTTCTATAAGATGTTCCTTGTCTGTATTTTGCAAATTTCCTGACCCTGACATAGAATTGATCTTTTCTTAACTGCTGGTTACTTTGAATGGGAAACTGTATTTTAGAAGCATGAGTGTTAGGGATGCTCATTGTAGCTGGTGTGGTCCCAGTTCTAGACCTCTCTAGTCGGCAGAGCTTCCTTCCTGGTGTGTGTGAATGTATGCAGTACATAGGATGTGGGGGCTGGACAGGTTGCCAGTGGTTAAGGCTTACTATTCTTACAGAGGGCCCAGATTCCTAGCATCCACTTGGTGTCTCACAACCATCTGTATCTTCAGTTCCAGAGGAGCTGAGGACTTCTTTTGACCTCTGTGGGCACCAAGCACACATGTGATGCATATATATACATGCAAGAAAAACACTTATACACATAAAATAAAAATAAATAAATGTTTAGGAAATATAAAAATAATGTAGATATGGAGAAATGTATTTTTAGGCAGTTTTGTCATTATGTAAGCATTATAGAGTATGATTACATAAACCTCAATGATAGCACCCTCTGTATAGTATATGCTTTCATATATTTGGTCTGTCATTAACCAAAATATCTAGTGAGGAATGGTGGTCTATGCCTATAGGCTGAGGCAGGAGGATAATGAGCTTAAGGTCAGCATGGGCTGCATGGTAAGATGCTGTCTCAAAACAAATTCCAACCCCCAGGTTCCCGCATTGTGATTATTGAGAATTTTATAAATCTATGTACATCTTATATGTACAGACACATCTGTAGGTAGCTTAGGTGGATGGATAGAAAGATAGATAGCAATAAGCAAAGGATTCTAGTAAGGCATACATCTCTAATCCCAGCACTTGGAAGAAAGATGCTGGACAGTTTGGTGTACATAGAGCTCCAGGCCAGCCAGTGCTGCATAGTAAAGCACTGTTTAAAAGTAAATGGGTAAGTAAATAAATAAGAACAAAGGAATACTTTTATCAACCTAGAAAGTTACCTGTGTCCACGTGTGGTCAGTGTCTGTCCCCACTCTTCAGGTAACAACTTCTGGCCCACTTTGTCTGCACAGATATTCCTTTTCCAGATCTTTTCAATGATAATAAATAATCCACATTCAGAACAGCCTAGTATTTTATTTAAGTTCATGATTCCTGTTCTCTAATGTACCTCTTATATGACACACTGTTTTTGTTGTTGTTTTTAAATAGGAATTGGTGGTGTTTGAGCATCAGTGGACAAGCTTCTTTGCTAATTTTGACACAGAAATCCCTTTCCTGCTGGAACTTTCAGAATCTCAGGCGGGTGAGGTACGTAAATGAAGACCATAAAAAGAAAGAAAATTTAGTTAATTTTTTATTGTTGTTGCTATTTTATTTATTGAGACAAGGTCTCAGTGTGGCCCTGGCTGCCTGGAACTTACAGATACCCAAGTCCTAGGGTAAAAGCCTGGCTTATTACATTTTTTTTTAGCATATACTACTGAAGAGAGTTTTTTGCATAGTATGGTTTTGTCTCTCCTCTTGTAGGTATATGCATACCTAGGTTGTTTTCAATATTTGCCATTGAAAACATACTGCCATAGTAAGTAGGTATTTAATTCAGCATTTTATACTCTTAAGCTTATATATAACTAACTAGCAATGAGTATTTTCTGGGTCAAAAGGTAAATTATTGTCAATTCCTTGCAAAGGTTGTTTTGATTTGCATTTCACCAGCCACAAAGGAGGCTGTGTGTTGCTTCACACACTTTCTAGGATATTTACTTTAACTTTGAGTGTGTTTAGCCTCAAGGCTGCTGGGGATTTAGAGTATTTACTGCTCTTGCAGAGAGCCGAGTTTAGTTCTCAGTATTCACCTGGTCTCCATGGGCACCTGTGTTCATATACACCCAGATACACAATTAATAATAAATCAGCATGGTGTGGTGGTATGCTGTGGCAGGTGGATATCTCAGTTTCAGGCAAGCTAGGGCTTCATAGTAAGACCCTGTTTCAAAAATAAACTGGGTGTACCTGCATGCTTATAATCCCTGTTCTTCAGAAGTAGAAATAGAAGAATTAGAAGTTTGAGACAGTCCTTGGCCACATAATGCATCTGAAGCTATTCTTTTGAGACTTTGCCTCAAAAGAAATTATAAATAAAATTAAAGAGTTTTTAGCCAGGTTTTTAGCCAGGCAGACACCTTTAGTCCCAGCACTTGGGAAGGAGAGGCAGACAGATCTCAGGGATTTAAAGGCCAGCCTTGTTTACATAGTGAGTTCCAGGACAGCCAGGGCTGTTAAACAGAAACCTGTCCTGAAATTTTTAAGCATTTAAATTTTTAATATATATTTGAGTATTTTTTCATGTTTATTACAGCAGCATTATTTATGTTTTCCTTTTTTCTATTAAAAGTTATTTTATGCAAATTTATCACTATGCATCTGTGTATATGCATGGTATACCTGTATATATGTATTCATGTGTATTCATACACGTGTATCCATCTACATAAAGAGGTAAGAAATCAGTGTCAGGTGATTTCCTTGATTGTGTTCTATCTTAATTTTTAAAGATTTATTTGTTATTAGCTTATATATATGAGTGTTTGCCTACATGTGTGTCTGTGTATCACATGTGTATTTGGTGCCAGAAGAGGGTGTTAGATCACCTGGAATTGAAGTTATAAATGGTTGTGAGCCACTGTGTGGGTGTTAGAAATTGAACCTGGGTCCTCTGCAAGAGTAATAAGTGCTCTTAACTCCTGAGCCATCTCTCTAGCACCTACAGGATAGAAGATTCAGTAATAGTTAATATATTTAGAACAAAGATTAAACTTTAGTATAATCAGAAATAGTCTATGGATATAACAGAAAGACTTGGAGAAAATTTACCAAAGTGTTACCAGTTATTAGAGATTGTGTATGATTTATTGTATTCTGCAAGGAAGAGATACTGGCTAGTGAAAAAATATGAGGTATTACTTGAAGGCATTGAAATTCCCTTTTGAAATTTTGAACCCTTTGATCATGAGATCCTTGTATGCTAACTTTTGATTGATAAGTTTAGCTTAATACTTTATCCAAAGTCAAGTTCCCTAGGGAAAAAATTATCATTATACTTGTATGTTCTTTAACCCCTGATTACTGACTTAAATTAGCTGTTAAATTTACGTTTAAAGTTATTGGAATGTAGAGACTTTAACAGAAGAGGCCAGGTAAGATTAGTGACTGTAGGTGTTGATTGGTTAGATGATTAGGGTTCTTCTCTATAATTAATCACTATACATTTCACTGGTTTTGCTTGGGTTTTTTGGGTTTTTGTTGTTAGTTTTTTGGTTTGGTTTTTTTTTTTTTTTTGCGGCCTTTTTTTTGTTTTTCACTATGGTTGTTTCATTGCTATACTCCAAATTCATGATTTTATCCACCACATTATCTTTCTGAGTTCTTATACTCTGTAAATGTTTGTTTTTCTGTTACATTCTACTCATTCTTCTGACGTGTATGTATAATACATATATGTGAAAAGATTTATTCTTTTCAAAGCTGCTGTCTTAACATCAGATGTTGGCTTCTTTTTAGCCATTCAGAAGCTACTTCAGTCATGGAATGATCTCCAGCCATATTACTGAAAATAGGTATGTTTTCTGGGAAGGATGTGGGGCTGGTGATAGGGAAAATGTAGTTGAGAGCAGATGTTGAGTATGGAGGGTATCTAAGTTCAGAGTGTAAGTTGACTGTAGTTAGAGATAAGAAATCCTAGGGGTGACTCATTTGTCTTGTGCTTTGTACTTTTGTGTTTGCTTTATTTTTCTTAGTCAGTATACTGGCTTTTAGATATACAGATAATCTGCTTCAGTTTAAAAGAAAGGCATTTTTATTCTATCCCGAACTCAGGAAAGCTAAATGAAACAGTTTCTAACTGCAGACAAGGAACAACAGTATTTTGGGGGGAGAGGGGGTAAGATGAAGTAAGCTGAGAACCCAGCACCTTGAGAAGATGAGGTGGTGAGGGTTCTGAGCATTTTCTTCCACATTTTTGTTATGAGCAGCAGGAGTTTGCTGTGGTGATAGAGGAGACGGATTCTCAGTTTTTCTCCAAGTCCAGCCCAGTCTGCAGGACATGCCACCTTTCTGGGTTTATGCTCTCTAACTAAAGCATCTGAAAGGGATTAGTTAGAACACTTAACAGAATGAGCAGGAAGTGGGAGTCTAGTCAAAGACCTGGGGAGATGACAGGACTGGCCGTGGGCTCATGGGGAAGTGGTTCAATAGGGTACCATTGTGGCATCCTTCTCCTCCTCCTGCCCTCCTAATAGGTACTTAGAAGTTGGTAGCTGCTCTGTTGTCTCTTGAATCTGAGTAGTTCTACCATTATGACTCTTTAAAAGCTGTATTTTCAGGGCTGGAGAGATGCCTTAGTGGTTAAGAGCACTGGCTGCTCTTCTAGAGGTCCTGAGTTCACTTCCCAGCACTCACATGGTGGCTCACAGCCGTCTATAATAGGATCTGATGCCCTCTTCTCACATAAAGTTGATAGTATTCGTGTACCTAAAATAAATAGCAATATAACAAACAAATATTTATTTAAAAGGTGTATTTCTGTTAAAGTTTTACCTTATGAAATCTTGGGGGGATTGTCACTATATTTTTGATCGCAGACTCAAGGACCTGATTCCTGAGAAAGGATGTCGAGTGGGAAGGCATAATTTAGCAGGGTATAGTTGTGTCCTGAGTAAGAGTCAGAGACATCCGACAGCCTTTCCCAGCCAGTCAGGATGTTAGGTAGACTGGACTGCCTACTGTGGTCACAGCGCCCGGGAGAGCCTGAGATGAGCCAGAACGCTGTCTAATGATGTGCTGACTCGCTGCTCTAGCCCTCATCGCCAGCCGTTTGTTCTCTTTGGAAACCACTCGACACGAGATAACCTCAGTGCTGGCAGCTTTAACTTCCCTTCTGAGGGGCACCTGGTGCGCAACACTGGTCCTGTGGGGAGCTCTGCCAGACACATGGTGAGTGGCCGACTCTCTGTACTTGATCAATTTGATATCTAATAGCAGTGAAGGGCTGCTGCCAAAGGAACCTTTTCAGTTATTATGTTGACTTAATCCTGAATTTGAAGTTGTTTTACAGTAAAAAGAAGGGGTTTGTAACTTAGAAATACAGTTTAACGGGTATGAATTTGAAAGCATTTGTTTATGTTTATCTTATGTGTGTGATGTGGAGAGGAGAAGGGTTTGCATGTATCACAGTCATCTGTGGAGAGGAGAAGGGTTTGCGTGTATCACAGTCATCTGTGGAGAGGAGAAGGGTTTGCGTGTATCACAGTCATCTGTGGAGAGGAGAAGGGTTTGCGTGTATCACAGTCATCTGTGGAGAGGAGAAGGGTTTGCGTGTATCACAGTCATCTGTGGAGAGGAGAAGGGTTTGCGTGTATCACAGTCATCTGTGGAGAGGAGAAGGGTTTGCGTGTATCACAGTCATCTGTGGAGAGGAGAAGGGTTTGCGTGTATCACAGTCATCTGTGGAGAGGAGAAGGGTTTGCGTGTATCACAGTCATCTGTGGAGACCAGAGGACTAATTTTGTGGAGTCAGGTTCTTTTCTTCTGTCTTCACATGGGTTCCGGGGATTGAACTCAGGTCATTAGGCTTTATCTACTGAGCTGTCACATCTCTGTGAGTTCGAGCCAGCCTTGTCTATAAAGCAAATTCCATGACAGGCAGCCTGGAACCCTGACTCAAAAGAAAAAAGAAAAAAAACAAGCAGTAGTCAGGGCCAAAGGAGATGGCTCAGTGTTTAGGTCCCAAAGCCCACATAAAAGCCTGACACAGTGGTCAACTGTGTGTGATCCCAGGGTGCCCGTCAGAAGGCAGGAGGCTGTTTCAAACAAAATGGGGAAAAAATGGAAACAAACACCTCAAGGTTATTTAAACGCCTACCACCATGGCATGTTTATGCCTACACCCACCTATATGAACATGTACAAACCCCTCCCCCATGTACACATACAAATAAAATAAAGAGGAACATTGTGCTTGAATATGGATTCTAATGATGTCAGAGTCTCTGTTGTCTTAGTACAGTGTTAAGTATTTTCAAATGTTTTTAACCAAGTTTTTTTTTTTTTTTAAATGTTTCAGGAAATTAGGAAAGCTAGAATGGTAGGTATAGTTAGTTTTTAATTAGGATTTTAAGAATACAAGACCCAAGTGGATTTGATAGTGTTTCTGGGCTAAAAGCTTGAAAGCCTTAGTTCATCTCCAAGCTAGCTCAGGTTAGGGGACTACCAGAATGCATGTTTAGTAGGACCCTGCTGTCCTTGTTCCGGTTAGCATTAACTGTCAACTTGATACAACCTACAATCACCTCAAAAATGGAGTCTCCATTGAGTAAATAGCTCTTTTTATCACACATGTGGACATGTAAGGGATTGTCTTGTTAATTGCTGAGGAAGACCCAGCCCATTGTGACAGTACCATTTCCTGGAATAAGGGATGATCTTGAGCCATATAAGAAAATCGTTAAGCATGAGCCTGTGGCCAAGCAGAGAATGAGCCTGCAAGCAGTGTTCCTCTATGGTTTCTTCGTCAGGTTCTTGCCTTGACTTCCCTCAATGGTAGACTGTGACCTGGAAGTTAAACAAATAAGTCTTTTCCTCCCTCAAGTGGCTTTTAGACATAGCAGTGGAGGTGAATTTAAAACACCTCATTTCAGATTCCAGAGTTGTTGGAATATCTAGAAAATGCAAGAGGAGAGGCATCTCTACATAATGTTACTATTGACCTCATGTGTTAAATCCAAATAAAGAAGACAAGGTGATTTGTATATCCCAGTTTTTAAAAAATGGGATAGGTATACTTTTCCCTTCACCCACTATGTTCAACTAAATTCTCCAGATATTTGACTCTGAAAGGTGAAGAGAAAGAGGCTAAGAAGTTGAGGACTAAGACAGTGATTTGGCAGTTTTCTGTATATTTTGACATATATTGGCTACTGGGAAATGCCCACATCTATCCAGAGAACCAAAGACATGGAGTCTCATAAGACTAAGAAACTTGTGGGTAAAAGCTTCTTTGTGATACCACAGGACAGTATATCCCCACCCCTGCCCAGAAAGGATGTGGGAAGAGCCTAGATACACTTCTCACAGACTGGGATGAGAACGAGATGCTGCTTCGCCTTAACCCTCTTCAGTGTAGCCTCAGAGAAGGCTAAGTGTCAGCAACGGCCTTTGACATTACCCAGCCTATTTAGTCAGAAGTTTCTGGCCTGGCCTAGCTCTAAGGTCCGGGGCCAGCCAAAGCTGCTTAGTCCTAAATAATCATATAAAGGGTTATATTAATTACAAACTATTTGGCCTATTACTCGGGCTTATTACCAGCTTGCTTTTATAACTTTATTCAACCCATTTTTATTAATCTGTGTGTTACCACATGGCTCTGTGACTTTACCTGTGTTCCATTACATCTTGTTTCTTGGGTGGCAGCCTGCAGTGTCTCCTTGACTCTGCTTGGGTTTCCCCGCCTGCCTCCAGTCTGCCTTGACATAGGCCAAAACAGTCCCTTTATTAACCAGTGGTAATAAAGCATGCTCACAGCATACAGAAAGACATCCCACATCAAGTCAGCAATAACAAGAAGCCTTTCTTTTGTGCAGAATCCCTGAAGACCAATCAAGAATCATGACTTTCAGGGCTGGGAGAAATGGCTCAATGGTTTTGAGCACTAGCTGCTCTTATAAAAGGCCCAGGTTTGATTCCCAGCCCCTCATGTTCCAGTGAAGCTGATATCTGAGTCCCTAGGCATTAGGCATGCAAGTGGTGCAAGATATATGCAGGTAAAACCAAAGAGCCACAGTCAGTCCCCTCATGTGGGAATTTGGATTAAATCCTGGATCTAAATATGGACTAGTTTGGGTCAGAAACTCATAGGGTACTTAGTTTTAGAAGGAATGCCACATTTTCATCCGTTTATTTCTAGAACCCTAACAGACTCTAATGGCAAAGAGCCAATTAAAAAACATTCTCATGAATGATAGGCAGGCACATGAATAAAGTCATTTATAATATGAGAAAAGTAGTAATAAAGGCCTTTTCTCCAAAACAAAAGATTTTACAGAGTCCCATTCTGCTTAAAAGAAAGGCTTCCCCTCACCTCATCATGCTTTGGCCTTCCTGAGAAGCAGGGAAGAAAACATCAGGAGCACAAACACACGCAGATGCTGAGACTTCCCCGCCCTGTTTTCTGAGCACCACCCAACAGGTCTCAGATTTTCATGGAGCAATAGATCACAAAGAAGCTCCCAGGGAAACTCCTCAGAGACTGCAGGACTGCAAGAACACGAAGCCCATGGCACTTGAAGCTATAAAAATACTAAACACAGCTCAGCATTCAGCCAGATTAATGTCAAGTCTTGTACTGAAGGCTTGCTTATGTCAGTTCCTATTACTTGAGTTATTGTTTCTAGCTTCAATAAAAAGTTAAAATGCATGCCAAGAAGCAAGGAAAAACATTGTGTGGAAAGACAAATTAATTCTAAAGAAAAGTCAGGTCTGTTGTCAGATGTCTGCAGTCCCATCACTCAGGAGGTCGGGAAAGGACAGTCACAAGGTCAAGGTTATTTTGAGCAGCATAGCAACATTATTGTCTCAAGGGGTAAGGGTGGTAACATAACCTTCAGAATCAGATAAGACTCATTTTTTATAAATTTCAAATATAATGTGCTTTTATTATTGTTATTTGTTGTGTAAAATATTAAACAACTGTTCTACCTTTGAGCTGTTGCCCTAGATGTGGCTAGAGAATTTAAAATAAACATGAGTAATAATTAAGACACCAGTGCAAAAGGCAGAGGACATTTAAGAATAGCCAAGAATTGGAAACTCTAAGAAAGAATCAAAAAGAAGTACTAGAAATCAGAAACATTGGAACACAAATGAGCTATGTGTGTATACCAGGAAACTAATTCTTGACCTTGAAGAGAGATCATTTCCCAGGCATACCACTAAGCTAAGCAACCTGAGTTCAATCTTTGGAACCCACAGGAAATTGAAAAGAGTACAGTGGTAGAGCACTGCAATTTCCTCACATGCTTAATTTAGCTAGCATTTGCAATTTCCTCACATGCTTAATTTAGCTAGCTTTCTTATACTGCCTATAACTGCTGCCCACAGTGATGAAGATGTGCCCACAGACCAGGCTAACCTGGGCAGTCTCTCAACTGAGACTCTTCTTAGGTGACTTTAGGCTGTGTCATACTGACAGTTAAAGCTAACCAGGACACTCTCTGAATTCGTGTGGTAAAAGAAGAAAACCAACTTCTAAAAGTTGTTTTCTGAATTTCCCTTTGGTAAACCTGTATGCACACCTCACACAAATAAATATAAATAAAATCAAAATTAAAATGAATATGCATTATACTGTTATTTAAATCAAACTAATTAGTCTTCTAAAATTAAAAGTTAAATAAACTTTATTCCATTAACTATTTTTGTTTCTTCAGAATTACATGTCTAAGTAGCTCCTTTTTAAGAGTTTGATTATTGTTCATGAAGTAGGGCGGGGGGGGGGGGGGGGGGGGGGGGGAAGGGGACATGCGTGTGTCACAGTGCATGACTAGAGGCCAAAAGACAACCTTGTAAAGTCTGTTCTCTTCTTTCGTCTCTGCATGGGTTCTGGGAAGTGAAGTCAGATTCTGGGCTTGTGAGGAGCACAGTTCCCCAGAGTCTGCTCAGCAGCGCCTACTACATTCATCCTCCTTCTCCTCTGCTACTCTCAGGTGGCGCAGTGTGTCTCACCAAAGGGGCCTCTGGCATGCTCAAGGACGTACTTTTTTGGTGCTACTCATGTTCCTTACTTGGGTAAGTTCCCAAAATTACTTAATGCTTCCTCCCATAAAGGAGAAGTTAACACATAATTTACTAGTTTATGCAAAATACCATCTTGTGGGCCTTGACTCCCTCCCTGATTGAAACTTGAGAGTTGTTTATATGTCTAACTCATTTTTCACAGGATGCATTTCAGAAGAAAAACGGTTGGTTTGTTCTCTAGTTCGAGGTCAGCAGGGATGTGGGCAGCAGTGTGACTTTAGGTGTTGTGGCTGAAGTTGTGCCTGATTCCTTTTGTGAGAAGAGGGAGAATTGGCAATGATACGATGCCCCATAGCTGAGGACCTACACAGTGTCCTTCAGTAAGGCTAGGCTGAGAAGGGGACCCTGTTTGCTGGGGTACTCAGAGACTTGAGGTATCCAAAAAGACATGGGGGAAACTTCTAAATTGAGTGTGGCTTCCAGCATTGCTTCCTAAAGGTGAGTACATCAGAAGCCATTAATATAGAAATCAGAAAAACTCTAGAAAGAAAGATTACTTAGGTCAGATAAGTAAGGAATTACAAGGGGGGAAAAGCAGAGCACCAAAGTTAATTTAAAAAAAATAAAAGTCAAAACATCCCAAAGCCTAAGATTCTGTGGAATGGGTTGGAAAGGGGTCAGGGGGTAAAAGTCCAAGAAAATCCTGGGAAAAGGCATGTGCCACACTGATGCCTGGTGCATATGTTGAATTTAACTTCAAGGAAATGTTTTCCTTTACAGGTGATGATGACAGTCTGCCCAGGACAACTGAACAAATGTAAGTCCTGTGTTAGTTTTATTTCTTCTTTCAAAGTTGAGGTTCACTCTATGGCTCTCCTGCTTCCCTTGAGGTCAGCGGTGACTAAGATGTCTGGTTATAAGGAGACATTGCTGTGCAGTTTTCCCAGTCAGTCCCCAGAACCTCAGCCAACTTTGCCATCTGCTCCTCCCTCTGGAACCCCTCCCTCCCAGACTTCCTGTGCGTGTGCCGTACATTTCATAAACCGTAAAACACGTTGACATAAATTCTAGTTTGTATTTAATGAAACCTCAGAGCCAGATATTGGGGAAAAGCTAGATTATCAGAGAGAGGAAACAGACCACAGTCAATTTTCACCCAGCCAACTCCTCAGGGTAAAAGCTATCTTCCAGATCCTCAGCCTGGTTCCTCGTCACTTGTACAGAATCAACCTCTGTCTTCCTACGCCTCCTTAAATACCTTCTTTGCTCAGTTATTTTACTTCTGGGTTCAACTGCATCATATTCTAGAGTTAAGACTAAAGGTGTGAGCTACTACTGTTTGTAGTTAGGCCTTGAACTCCCAGAAACACAGAAAGATCTCTGTCTCTGGATTTATGGAATTAAAGGCATAGGTCACCACTCCCGGTTATTCCCTATGCTGGGATTAAGTGCGTGAGTCACCACTCTCTGACCCTCCTGGCTAGCTTGACTGTGGGTGGATCTGTTCGCTGATATTCCAGACTAATTTTATTAAATATAAAATATATCACCACATTTAATTGAGTTTTTCCTAAAATAAAACATTCTACAATTCCTTGGGAAAATCTCTTTATTTCATGTGGTCTGAAAAGTTCTCTGAGGTTTACATTCATGCTTATGGAAGATGTCTGTGTTCTAAATGTCAGCTGTGTAACTTTAGAGAGGTCCTACTTAGTATTGAGTTCCCTCTCTTTATAGAAGGAAAACAAAAGTGCAGTAGGACTTTAGGGCCTGACCTCAAGGTTTAGGACCTGCAGACCCGCAGACCTGCAGACCCGCAGACCCGCAGAGACACACAGATGCTTACAATAGTTTTAGGCTGATCGGCCTAAGGCCCAGGCATATCACTTGCTAACTCTTTACCCTTAATCTAACCCATGACTCTTATCCTGTTCAACCATGTGGCTCAGTACCTTTTTTCAGAGCAGCATAGTTGCCCTCTGCATCTTCTGGCTTCTCTCTGGCATTCTGCTCTGTTCTTCCTATTCCTAGAGTCTTCTTAGTCTGGTAGCCCCACCCATACTTCCTGCCTGCCTTTGGCCAATCAGCGCTTTTTATTAAACCAGTGGGTGGGACTGTTATTTACAATGAAGCAACACAATCCCCCTATACAACAGTCTCCTCTTCACCTGAGTGCCCAGCATAACTGTGAGCTCTACACCACTTCTTTCAAAGGCCAGCAGGGATTGTCCACAAATAGTTGTCTGTAGATCACTTCAAACAAACTAGGTTTTTGAGTATCAGGATCATCCAGCTGCAGCATTCCTGTTAGATAGTACCATCCTCTTTCCACACAGGCTACACATTCTACAAAATGACCACTTCCTTCTCCAGTTGGAGAGGAGCGATAATCAGTCAAGGGAGCACAAGCATTGTACTTCCCTGTTAGAATCTCCAGACAAACTCTCAGAGACCAGACATCGATCATAGTGAAGCTTCTCCAACAACAGGCATTACCCTCCACACACAAGGCGTTACCCCTGACATTCTGCTCACTGTACATGAAGGTCTGGCTACTACATTTTTTTTTCTTGAGACGGGATTGTATTAGTTATTTGCCTTGTCACTGTGATTAAAATCCCTGACCAAAACATAAGCTTTAAAAGGGAGGGGACAAGATGGCTCAGCAGGTAAAGTAATCCCTGGCGAAGACTGTAATCCCTGGAGCCAACAGAGATTGAGTTGTTGCCCAACCTCCATTTGCATGTGGTGCGCTGCTGTGTGGCAGTGTTCCTGGGTTTCTAGGGGCCTGGATGACTTGATATAGCTACAACCGCATCGCTCACTGCCCTCCAGCCCGGGTGATGAAGCCCTCTACATAACCTTCAGGCAGCTCAACAGACTGGAGAATCTTCTCAGCAGCATTTACTGCTCACACAACCCTGGAGGGGGGGGGGGGCCTTGTGCACTTGGTCAGTTTCAGAGACTTCTGAGACTTAACAGTTGTTTACTCTCTTGAGTCTTCATCCAGTTTTCTTTAGAATTTCCTGAGTCTTTAATTTCAGGACTCGGGAGGCAGATACAGGTGGATCTCTGGGTTCAAGATCAGTTTGGTGTACAGACTGTGTTCCAGGACAGCCAGGGCTACAGAGAAACCCTGGGGGGGGGGGGATAAAATAAAAAAAATAGAATTTCCTGAGTTTTAATGAGCATTCCCTTTAGGATTTATTATTTCATATTAATATATTTCATTTTAATTGCTTTACAACATGGATGCAGGCTGCATACCCTCCCATAGACAAATCAATAAATAAATGTTCTTTAAATAAAAACTAATAGGACCAGCAGTGGTTTAACAGGTAGAAGTACTTTCTCAGAAAGCTGAATGACCTGAATTCTATTCCCAGAACCCACAATATCTGAATGCCAAGGCTTGCATCTGCACTCCAGTATTCCTGTGTCAAGATAGGAGGCAGAGGGATTGCCTGGAAGCTCATGGGCCAACCAGCATAGAGTCCATAGAGGTACAGGAACAACCAGTTCAGGAAGATGAGAGGAAAATGACTGGCTACCAGCAGTTCTTCTCTAAACATGTGCTACGGCACATGCACACCCTCACCCCATAACACACACCACACACAGTAATAAAGATGATGATGATAAATCAGTAAATAATAAATGCAATGACGCTAACTTGAAGAAGGGTTTGTTCCTGCACACAGTTCAAGTGTGCAGTCTGTCCTAGCAAAGATTTCTTGGAAGTGGCTGATATCATTGCATCCAGTCACAAAGCAAAGAAAGATGTCCACCTTGTGTGTGTAGGTGGTAAAGCCTACATTTAGATAAGTCATCAGAGATAACCTAATCTGGATAATCTATTACAGACATGCCCAAAGCTTCCTCTTAGGTGTTAATATTAACCATTAGTAGGGTCTTGTTGTGCAGCCCGGGCTGGTCTGGAATTTGCTGAGATCTCTCCTGCGTGTATCTTCTGAGTGTTAGAATTACAGGTGTGAGCCAACCATGTCTAGTTTTGTCTGCCTTTTATTGTGGCAGGGAGCCAAGTGTGAGAGCTCACCTGCCATCTCAGCAGTGAGGGGGATGAAGTAAATGAATTGGCACAAGTACCAAGTGAGTCCCTGTGTAGGAAAATATACAGAAAGGAAAATAGACCATCCGTAATTTCTGTCTGGCATTATCTTTAATATCTTCTGTGTAGTATATCTTCCTGTCTACCTAAACAGGTTGTGTTTAGAGGCTGGAGAGATAGATGGCTCAGTGGTTAAAAGAGAGTTAGCTTCTCAGCACTCAAGCCAGGCTGCTCACTTAAATGACCTGCTGGATACAGTAATTGACAGCTACCATAATTAAGCCAATTAAAAGTAAGCTGGTGATCAAGGACAGGTTCACGCCTCAGAGTGTTGGGGATGAAGCTGGAGAGTACAGCATTTTTGGTTTGGTTTGGTTGGTTTTGTTTTTTGTTTGTTGTGATTTTGTTGTTTTGTTTCCTCTGAGTGCTCTCTGTCTGCATGTGTGCCTGCACAGCAGAAGAGGGGGATCAGATCTCATTATAGATGGTGGAGAGCTGCCATATGGTTGCTGGGAATTGAACTCTGAACCTCTGGAAGAACAGCCAGTGCTTTTAACCCCTAAGCCATCTCTTCAGCCTACTGTAAACATTTTTTAAAAACAGGCCCCACAATTACACCAGTAATTGAGGGGGATCAGAACATCATCTTTCTGCAAACTTAGCAGTATTTTCCAGACACCCTCTGACAATGATTTCTGATTTACACTTCCTATTACTTATTTTAGTTTATGTTTTAGCTGCACAAACATCAGTTTTTCTGGTTAGTACTTCTGGACCGTCGTCAGTCCCAAAAATATTGCCAAGGCACATGTGGCTGTGGAGGGGAAGAGAGGCTGAGGAGTGTCTAGGCAGTCACACTGCCATTGCCGTCTCATCAGAACCTCCTGTAGCTCTAGATCTAGGAGATCTGGTGCCTTCTTTCGGTTGGCCTCTGGGACACACACATAATTATATTTGGGGGATAAAAGGTTGTGTTTTGAGTTTTATGTTACTTTAGCCATAATGAATATATAAAAGGTTTTTGATCCATCTCTTTCACTTTAGTAGCAAGTTGAACTTTTTTCCATTTCCTGCCCTCTGTGCTTAGCACTGCCGAAGATTCTAGACCATTTGATATTTCCCTAAACCTAATTCATCAGTGCCTTCTATCCAGGGCTAATATTAAGGAGTAACTGGGCCCATGTCAGATAGTCCAGATCACAGTGCTAGAAGGGCCATGGACCTCGTGGAATCCTGATAAAAGTGACACTCGCACACTGCACAGGCCATTGAGTGAGTGGCTTAGTAGGCAGGTATTGGTTTCTGTATTCATGTTTGAGCAGGCCAAGTAAAGTGAAGTAGTAATAAGTTTAGTCTTTATGTGATTTCACCCCATCCAGTTCGGTAGCACACATATATATCGCCATGTTTACACTCAAGGAGGATCCAGATGGTTCAAGATTATTCTTGGCTATGTAACAACTTCAGGGCTGGCTTAGGCCTCCCAAGCTCCTGCCTCAAAACTAAAACAAGAACATAAACATAAGCCATTCACTCAAGTGTCATGGTGTGGACAAACTCATTGATAATGTACCTGCCAGGCCTCTTCCTACCACTATACCCTCTGCTGTAGCCTGGCTAACACCCAGGAGGTACTGATATATAGAGTTGCCAATTTTTTAAAGCATTTTAATTATGTGTGTGTGTGTGTGTGTGTGTGTGTGTGTGTGTGTGTGAGAGAGAGAGAGAGAGAGAGAGAGAGAGAGAGAGTGTTCAGTGCTCACGGAAGCCAGAACGATTGTGTTGGATCCCTTGGTGGTTGTGAGCTATCTTATAGGAGTGCTGGGAATCCAATCTAGGTTCTCTGCAAGAGCTGTAGGTGTTCTTAACCACCCAGCAATCTCTCTAGCCCAAAAATGTATTGTCTATGCTGGTCTCAACTGGTGGTCTTCCTGACTTTGTCTCTTCAGCATATCCTACAGGGTCTTGCTATATAGCTGTGTGTGGCCCGGAACTCACTATGTAGACTAGGTTGCTCTCTAATTCAGAGATCTGCCTGCCTCAGCCTCCTCAGTGCTGGGTTTAAAGGTGTTTGTAGCCCAATAATCACAGGGAAATGGATTATTATGTTGATATTTTTTCAAAGCAACGTAGAACATAAAATGCAGGAATTCTGGGATGATCCACCCTTCTGGATGGAACAGATCTTCCTTCTAGGCAGTGGGAAGCAGAGAGAGTGCTGTGCTCATGGACCTGGACTTTAAGCTGTTCCTGTCCATGCCTTAAGGCTACAGCTTCGAAGGTCGTAGGTGAACCCCAAGCCTGTGCCGGCCCAGAGCCCAAGCCCTTAGGTCAGGGAGGTGCTAAGATCCCACTGCATCTCTCCCTTCTGTCTTAAGAAAGTTTTAAGCCTATTTGCAAATTTAAAATAGAAACAATTTTCAAGCAATAGTAGAGGGGAAATAAGGGCAATGATATGTGGCAAGATACAGAGATTACTCCAAAGCTGTCTATTTTGAATAATATGAATCTAGTACTTAAATGTTTGTAAGCTAAGATAGGAGGTGATCGTAACTGAAGTTGCTTAATCTTTAACCCCACTGAAGACTCGAGAAGGAAAATAAATTATCTGAGTAAGCTGGCAGTATGAGGGGAGTAACTTCTGAAATGTAGTAGAGAAGACAGTGACAGTCATCAGCCTGACAGTCACTCACAGCCTTTTTTGTAATGTTGGAGCATTTAACTCTGGCTATAGGCCTAGGATGTCTGACAGATTTTCTTTAGAGAAACTGTCTTGTCTTGGCAGGTTTTAGCAGTCTCTGATGCTTGTCTTGCTTGTCTTGCCTGAGCATCCTTAATCAGACAAGCTACTTGGAAAGTGGCCTACCTGCCCATTTCTTTTAATCACAACCTTTACTTTGCTGACCACATGACACTCCCATCCTGATTTCATTAGTGGGGAGAGGACAAGAAGAGTGTGGTGTGTTTCTGGGAGACCTTAAGTCTCTGTCAGTACACAGGAGCCCCTGCTGTCGGAGGGGATACTGTTGCTCACAGACTCAGAAGTCTATTGATTTTGTTTGCTCACAAATAGGGAAAGTTGCTCATTTAGAGTTAAGCTAGCTAGTCTCTTGGTTTTATTTTGCTTTATTTTTAAAGACTTATTGTTTATTATTTTCAGTTAGGTGTATTTATGTGTCTGTATGAGTATGTGCACGAGTACAGATGCCTAAGGAAGCCAGTGATGTCAGATCCCCCTGGAGCTAGAGTTACCAGTTTTTGTAAGGTGTCAGACCTGAGTGTTGGAGATGAAATTCAGGTCCTTTGTAAGAGCAGTATGTACTCTTAATTCCTGAGCTGTCTGTCCAGCCCGTTGTTGTTACCATTGTTTTTGAGAAGATTTAGTTGGGCATATTGAAGTTTGCTTGGAATCCCAGTACTTGAGAAAGAAACTGGTGGATCTCTGTGAGTTCAAGGCCAACCTGGTGCATATAGTGAGTTCCAAATCACCCAAGGCTACTTGTGAGATAAGGAGTACATCAGATAAACACATGACTTTTTTTTAAGTTTAAAGTTTTTTAGTGAATTAAAGTAGGACTTCTTAAACTTTTTCCTCTCAACCAACCTTTTTTTATTTTAAAAAATTAAATTTATGTATGTGAGTGTTTTGCCTGAATGTATGTATGTGTACCTCATATATGCCTGGTATTTGTGGAAATCAGAAAAGTCTCTCAGCTCCCCTGGAACTGGAGTTAGTTGGTTGTGAATCACCATGTAGGCGCTGGGAATGGAACCCAGGTCCAAGGTAGGTGCAGGAGCAGCAAGTCCTCTTAACTGCTGAGCTGTCTCTCTAGCCCAAAAATCTTTTTTGTTAACCCAAGAAAAAATTAAAAATCTGGGTATATAAGTATAGAAGAAGATATACAAATTATATAACATTAAATAACAAATTGATAAGCCAGAAGCTGAGCATTATAGCATGCCTATACTCTGAGCACTTTGGATATGGGGTTCAGGAAGATCCCACATGTTTGAGGCCAGCCTGGTCTGCATAACAAATTCTATACCAGTCAGGGATATATATTAAGACCCTGACAAAATGACAACAAAATCAGTCTAGAGAGATGGCTCAGTGGTTGAGGGCACTGGCTGCTCTTCCAGAGGACCCAGGTTCAGTTCCCTGCACCCACAGTTAAAGGAACTATGAGTTAAAGTTGAGAGCTCTCCATTTTTCAGTTAGTTGCATTTTCCACTATTAAAAGTCAGTGTCTTGGAGGACAGGCATGGTGCTTTATGCCTGTAATGCCATTTGGAAGGTGAGAAGATGGTCTGAGGCTGGCCTGCCTTAAAAGACCCACCTTTTAAAAGATCCTCTGGACCACCATTATGGGCATAGAACTTTTAATGAATATTTTTTAATTTATTTTATGTGAATAAGTTTTGTTGCTTTGTGTGTTGTATACCACGTGTGTGCAGTGCCTTTGGAGGCCAGAAAATGACATCTGATCCCCTGGAACTGGAGTTACAGACAGCTGTGAGCTGCCATGTGGGTGCTTGGAATTGAACCTTAGTCCTCTTGGAAGAGCAGCCAGTGCTCTTAACCACTGAGCCATCTCTCCAGCCCCAGGTGTACAGATTTTTGTTTTTTTGGTTTTTTTTATGAGACTATGTGTTATTATATTAACCGCTATTTTTTGTTTTTAAAGTAGGCTCTTATCCCAGATATATGCTGCTGTAATTGAGGCTGTTTTGGCTGGCATTGCATGTTACGCTAAAACTTGCAGTCTTGCAAAGGTAATTTAAGAACCATACTTGTGTTTTGTAGTCGTTATTTTAATGTAAATCATCCTAACCATTTTGTTCTTCAGATGCTTTGTGGTACTCACTTTTGTGTGAACTCGGGCCTTGGTAGCCAAGCCTCTAGTGGTTGAGCTGCTGCTGTTATTCAATGAGCCTTTATAAACGCCTGTTTGTGTTAAAGAAAAGTCATTGTTTGGTTGATAGTTTAGACAGGACACTTAGAAGGCAAAAAGTGGAGATTATTTCATTGGATTTTAATGAAGTTGGTAAAGCCTGTTTTGAGCTGTCTATTTGTTTCCTGTAATTGTTTAAAGCCCAGTGCAGGCTAGAAACTGACTTACCTTTCCTAGGCAAGCCTGCATGTACTCGTTCTCTGACCATTTTCTTCCTTGCTGTTTTGCGGTTAACCTGCCGTGCTGAGTTGGATCCCTAAATCTGACCCAGTAAGATGAGAAGAAAGGACTTTCCCTGAAGGAAGCCAGTTGACAGTGGAAAGGTTGCGTATGATGTAGATATCAGAGGGTCTGTAGCTGTAGTCACCAGCTCGATGGCATCCCCCTTCCTACCGAACTTGAACCCTGGTGTTGATGTGGGGTTTTCTCAGCTCTTTTACCTGCTACATAGTAGAAAGCCTCTGCAAAGCCATGAGATGTCCTTCAATATCCGTTCTTACATTGTTTTTCCCCCTAACTGATCATCTGTAGCTTGAGTTATTTGAATATTCTTAATGTCTATTAGAAACTAAGGCATTGGTCCCCCAAGAGCCAGGGGAGACAGAATGAGACAGCAGGTTTCTAGTGCTCGCCTAGTGCTCCAGCTGCCTAACTGGCTGCTTCCATCTCTCCAGCAGATCAGATGCCAGTGCACCCCTGCCTAAGTACAGTTTCCTGTGAGTCCAGCAGGCACCTGTCCCCATAACCTGATGCTTTCACTTTAACCTTTTGAGGTATACAAAAGTAGTCATATAGAAGGGAAGGGCACTGGTCCCTTTAGAAGGCCTTTCCTATCAGTGGTATATATCTACTTCTGTTTCTTGAGAGCTAATTGCTGTTGCTGCTCTTACAGGCCAAGGAGGTAGCAGAGCATACTCTGGAATCTGGGCTAGTGTGCACTGAGTTGCTTCCATTCAAGGCCGAGCTACGGTAAGCTATACATGGTATTTTTTTATTTTATGAGAGTTTAAAAAATTAAAGACCCCTTGTCCCTTATAATTTATATTCCACCTTTCTCTCCTTTTGAGAAATGTTCCAGTAAAATAATAGGATGAAGGAAAGTCACTCACCAGAATGGAGAAACTATATCATGATGAGTCCCACATAGGTTTTGAAACTAGAATGTGAGGCAGATTCATACTAGAGGTGTAGGGGTCCTGATGAGCCTGGTCTCAGAGGTGAGGAGGAGAAAGCAGGGGAACCCCAAAGGTAGGGTTGTGAGGGCAGGAGACTTAGACAAGGTAACCACTAATTAAAAGAGACCTGCTCTGGTTCACCCCCTTTGAGGTGTAGGGAGTCTGGCTGTGTGTCCTCCTGTGCTCCTAGCCTGTCCTGTGAGAGCTCTGTGCATTTTGTCCATAGCTGAATTTTGCTGAACTCAGTCTATTCTACCCTCCATCCCACAAGATACCAATTTTATTGTGCAGTTTTATACAAAGGATGTGAATGACCAATATTGGAAAGTTTATTTTAAAATACTTCTAGACAGCCATGGTGGTGCACAGCTTTAATCCCAGCACTTTCAAGACAGAGGCAGGTGGATCTCTGTGAGTTAGAGCCAGCATGATCCACATGGCAGGTTCCACAGTCAAAGCTACATAGTACCAAGACACCCTATCTTTTAAAAAGCAAAAGACAAAAACTACTTCTGCTATACTGCATGCCCCACGTGTTTTTCCCTTTGTGGTCCTGATGAGAACGGTGCATTCGGTAGATGGTTCGCTGGCTGACACAACAGGAAGAAGTAAGTGTGTTGTGTCACCGCGGCTCCATGCACGGAGGGAAGAGCCAGAACTCTGCATAGCATTCATCTTGTTGCCGGTCTCTCTTCCCAGAGGTCCTGGCTATGAGAAAGGAGAACTAGAGGAATCCCCTTCTCCTACAGTGCTGCCCTGCTCTGGGTGTTCTTAGTTGAGAATCCCTCTTCCCTCCTGCCTTCCACATCTCTTTCTGGAGCACTTGCTCTGCAGAGGGACTGGACAAGTAGATCTCAGTTGCTGTGATAGTGAGGCCTTCTTTGTGGCCACAAGGCTGACAGTCATCCTGTTCCTCCTGTTACTCCAGCTTTTTGTGTAAAGTTTCTTGGGTCTCAGTGAACCCTCCTGGCCCAGAGGAAGGGAGAAGGAGAAATCACTGAGCCAGAAAGAATCTTCTGGACTAGTCTCCAGTCTGCAATCATAACTGCTCCCTCTACCAGGATCACTTCACCAAGGTCCCTAAGTTCATCACATAAGCGTATCTTCCCCTAGAAGGGGAAGGAAGAGGGAGAATAGACACCGGAAGCTTATGTGTTACTGACTAGTTCTTGCTAAGACATGAAATGAAAAGTTACATAAGCACATGGAATTTTAAAACTTTCTTGGGCTAGCAAGAGGGCTTACGAGGTAAGGTCTCTCAGTACCAACCCTGGTGACCTGAATTCAATTTCCAGAACCCACTTGGTGGGTGGAGAGAACTAACTAACTCCTCCAAGTTGTCCCCTGATCTCCACATGTACCAGGTGGTATACACACGCACACACACACGTATATAAAATAAATGTTTTTTAAAAGGTACACATGAAGAGTAAGCCAAGGCTGAGCCTGGTGGCACATGTCTGTAACTTCAACACTCAGGAGGTTAAGGCAGGAGCATCACTGCATATTTAAGGCCAGCCTGATCTACAGAGCAGATTCTAGGCCAGTCAAGGCTACACAGTGAGACTGTTTCAGGAAAATCCTTGTCTCCCAAAGGGAAAGCAGGAATTTTTCCTTCGGTTCTGAAGGCTTGGCTCTGCTATGGCTTCATAGCAGTGGACTTTGAATAGCAAAAGCGCCCTCTGCTCAGGTCAAGAGCAGATTGACCAAAGAGTACTGAAAAGAACCCTGGTGTCTACAGGCACTGAGGAGCAGGAGCCCTGGGCCAGGAGAAGGCTGTTCTTAGTCAGTCTGCACTGGGTATTGTGCCAGCTCAGCTGCAAGGCCACGGATGGAATAAAATCCTGGCTCCATACTGGAGAGGTCATGGGACCTTGAGAAAGGTATCTAAGATAACTAAGCAAGGATGACACTCGAGTTGTCATGACCCAGGCCTTTAACCCCAGCACTTGATAGGCTGAGGCAGGAAGATCTCTGTGAGTTTGAGGCCATTCTGGTCTACACAGTGAGTTCCAAGACAGCCAGAGCTACGTAGTAAGACCCTGTCTATAAAAATGAAACACCACCAACAAAAAGTTGTTGATATCACTTGATTTAGTGGCCTTGACAGTCTAGGGAAGATACATTGAAGAAGCAAGTATTTCAGAGGATTTTGACGCAGTACTGAACAAGAGACTTGACATCTGTTTTGTTTTCCCTGTGGTCTACAGCTCCAAGGTGGCTTTTCATATACATGCTGTGAACAACCAGGGAAGGTAGGTACAATTGTGGTGACTCCTTTCATGGAGAAGTGTAGGGACAAAGAGAAGAGGTGCCTGCCTGGAACCTCACCACTCAGGAGGCCAAGGAAGGCAGAGGGACCAAGAGTTTGAGACCCGAGGGCTAGTGAGATGACCCGGGAAGGGCAAGAAGGTTTACATAAGTCCATAGTCGCCCTCTGATGCCTAGAAAGTGTAAGGCCAGCCTGGGATACATAAAGCTGTATTTAAGAGAGAGACCTTTTACCTACTAGCATCTTTGGCCTCAGCACATTCTACTCTGGGAGAGGTGCCATTGCAGTCTTGGGCCTGTGCTTGCTGTGCTTGTTTGAGTCCCTATACCCAATTTTTGTCTCATGGGATGTTCAGAGGCTGGGACCAGGTACTGATATTATTCTTCCCAGTGCTAATTCTATATACATGTAACCCAATGTTTGTTGTTTTGTTCTTTGTTGAGACAGAGGTCTCATATAAGCCAAACTAGCCTTAAACTTCTGTGTTCCTGCCTCTACTCCTCAGCAGTATAGTGAGTTTAAAGCCAGCCTGGGTTGTTACATGAGGTCTTGTTTTAAAACAGAAATCACAATCTTTTCATGTATTTTTCTACCATTTCTTTCTTCTAGAGTTGTGCCTCTGGATAATGAAGATAGCTTATCCTTTGTGAAAACGGTAAGCAGTTAGCAGAGCTCTTGAGAGTCAGCTGTCTAGGAGTGGCTATAGAGGGTCATCAGTAAAGGATTTGTTATAAGTAGATGACTGAGAAGTTCTACAGGCAGCTGAGATTGTGAGAACCTTTTGTGGAAATGTGAACTGAGCACAACAAATAAGTTTTCAGTGGTTCCTTTTTTTCTGTTTTTTAAGATTTTATTTTTACTTTTGTGTATACCATGTGTGCTGGCACCTGGTGGAAACCAGAAAAGGGCATCTGATCCTCTGGAGCTGGAGTTACATGCAGTGGTGAGCTGCCCAGTGTTGGTGCTGGGAATTGAACTGAGTCCTTCTGGAAGGACAGCACATCTCCTAACTGCTGAGCCAACTCTCTATCCTTTGAAGGCCTCTCTTCATAAGATCTAGACTGACAGCCTTCATAGGAACCAGGAGAGTTAGACAACGTGTAGTTGAACATTTTTCAGTCCTGCCTTGCCCCAAGATCCAGATGAATCTCCTCCACATGCAGTCCTGAAGCCACTTATAAAATGATTAACTCAGAAACTTAATATTACAGTAACTGCTGGGCCAGTAGTTCAGGCATATTATCTCATGATTCCATTTGTTTATCCATGTGGCTTGGTACCTTTGCTTCAGTGCAGTGTTCTCATCTTCCTCTGCATCTGGCAGGTGTCCGCTCTCTGCCTTTCCTCTTCCCAGAATTCCCATAGTGTGGTTGCCCCACCTATACTTCCTGTCTGGCTACTGACCAGTCAGTGTTTTACTAAACCAATATGAATAACAAATCTTTTCAGTGTACAAGAGTAATTTCTCACAGCAACAACAGTACACAGATGCCTGTGTCTCATGAAGTCAGGTAGTCAGAGCAGAATTTTCCATATCCTCTGCTGAGGCAATGGAATGGTTTAAAAATAAACTGAGCCAGGTATGGTAGTGTATGCCATTAATTCCAGCACTCCAAAGGCAGAGGCAGGTTGGTCTCTGTGTTTGAGAGCAGCCTGGACTACATAGAGAGCTCCATACCAGATAGTAGTACATAGTGAAACCCTATCTCAAAAGAAATAAATAAGTAAATGAAATAAAAGTAAAAGTATATTGAAATATTGGTCACAGGGCAAAGTAGTATGGCCTGAAGAAGTCAGAATTTGTAGCTATTTTCAGCCATAAGCTAAGATCTCTATTTACTCCAGGGCAACCCTAATGTAAAGAGTATGGGCAAGCAGAGCATGAGAAGAGGGTAGATTAAAACCAAGATTGTGGTTGTGGTGTGTATGTGCACTCTCCTAATTCTAGAAAGCTGTGGTCACACGCAGCTCAGTAGGAGTGGGATAGCTGTGGACAACCTGTTACAGATGCATCCTCTCCCCCCATAATGGTAAATGGTATCCCTGTCCCCAGTAGAAAAGCATTTCAGAGTTCCTAACACTACTAGAATACTTTATAAAGTTGTGGATAATGAACATTTTATACTGTGTGTGGATCCTTTTGAAAGTCTAAACTATGTATTGGGAAATGCTGCCAGGTGTGGTGTTGCATACCTCTAATCCCAGCAATCAGGAGACAGAAATAGTTGAATCTTTGTGAGTTTGAGGCCAGCCTGGTCTACATAGTGATTCCAGGCCAGCCTAGGATACATAATGAGACCATATCTTTTTTTTTTTAAAAAAAAAAAAAAAAAAAAAAAAAAAATCACTTGAAATACTAGAAATGCTTTGTTTTTGTTTTGTTTTGTTTTTTTTAACCCTATTTTTTTAGATGTTTTTATTTTGTATGTATGGATGTTTTGCCTGACCTATAATATCTCTGCACTACATACATTCAGTACCCACAAGGCCAGAAAAGGGTGTTGATCCCCTGGGATTGGAGTTGCAGATGGCATGAGCAGCCATGTGGAAGCTGAGAACCAACCCCAGGTCTTCTGGAAGAGCAGCCAGGCTCTTTACTGTTCTACCATCTGTCTAGCCGCAGATATTTAGTAATAACATCTTATTTCCTTCCTGGCCTCTAACCCCTAACTTAGACTTTTGTGTGGTGCTTTTTAAGGTGCTTTGTATGTATGGCAAGAAAGTATTGGCAATGAATTTGAATCAATTATTTTATGTTACATAATTTATCCAAAGCCAGTCATGGTGCTATCTACCCTTGTAGTGTCAGCTACTTGGGAGGCTGAGACAGAGGATCCCTTGAGTCTATAAGTTAAAGGCCAGCCTGGGCAGCATCTGCACCATGCTGCATATGTATACCAAGGCCTGAGTTTGAGACCCAGCACCACCTGAACTGGGCACACACACAGCCTGTAATTTATCAGATAGAATCAGAAAGATCAAGAATTCAGCAGTTCCTTTTAACAGGGTATGTGCAGAGGCTGGAGGGAGATGTTGCATGTTCTGTTTTCCTGCTTCTTACTTCATTCTTTTGAGGCAGAAATGTGAATCTAGGCAGGGGTCTGCAGGCCCAGCTCTCCTCCTGTCTCTGCCTGCCCTCAGCACTTGCTATTTATAATGTGGGCGCTGGGAATTTGAACATTGCTCCTAATGCTTCCAAGGACCATCCACCTACTGCTTGCAGTGTGTTGGTTAGTGTTTGTCAGCTTACACAAACTAGAAATCCCCGGGAAGAGGGACCTGCAGTTGAGGAATTGCCTCCACTCAGATTGGCTTGTGGATATGTCTGTGAGATGCTGATAACAGGTGGAGAAGCCTGGCCTCTGTGGAGGGTACCAGCTTTAGGTGGGTGGTCCTAGATTGTATAAGAAAGGCAGCTGAGTAATAGGCAGTACTCTTCCATGTACCTTGCTTTGTGTGGACTGACTTGTAAGCCAGATAAACCCTCTCCTCCCTAAGTTGCTTTGGTCTTGCATAGCAACAGAAAGCTAACTAAAATGTCCAGCCATTCCTCTGCCCTAGTTTTTTCTAGTTGTATGAAGAATGTTATTGCTGCTGGCAATGGTCGCTCATGCCCTTAGTCCCAGCATTTGGGAGGCAGAAGCAGGCAGATCCCTGGGCTACACACACACACAAAATGCCATTGTAATTTTTTTCCTGACACCAGAGACTGACTGACAGTCTTCTCCTCTGACCCTGTTGATCCAGGCCCCCACAGTTCCAGTCACACTCAGCACCACTGCCTTTCCTGCTCCTACGAGGTTGGCCTAGTAAGCAACTCATAAAGCATTCAACTGCTTTTCTAGTCCACAGTCCCAAGGTCCACAGTCCTTCAGACACACATAAGGTCAGGCCTATCACAGCAGTACCCCAGCCCCGGGTACCAACCTTTGTCTTAGGCTTTCAGTTGCTATGAAGAGACACCATGACCACAGCAGCTCTTCTAGGAAAACATTTTACTGGGGCTGGCTTGTAGTTCATTATCTTCCTAGGGGAAGCAAAGGCTGCACGCAGGCAGACATGGTGCTGGAGAAAGAGCCGGGAGTTCTACATCCTGATCTGCAGGCAACAGACATGAACTGTGTCCCACACTGGGCATAGATTGAACATATGAGACCTCAGAGCTCACTTTCACAGTGACACAGTTCCCCCAACAAGGCCACACCTACTTTACAGACACACCTTCTAGTAGTGCTACTCTCTTTGGGGCCATTTTCTTTCAGACCACCCAATGTCCTCTATAAGGTTTAGAAACCGGAGTACCAGGGTACTGGATGAAGAAAATATAACATTTATTGCAATGATAAATAAAAAGGTGAGGTAAAATGAGTACCCTTCAGTGGGCCCTGCCAAGGTGTGCCAGTAAGCAAATGAACTGCCCGCCAGGAGCAAGAGTTAGTGCAAGAGGTTAATGGTGGGAGGGGAAGGGAAGGGTGAAAGGCCCTGTTGAGTAGGAACATGAGCGAGGCAGACAGACAGATGGACAGACTAGAGGTAAAGAGAGTAAGCTGTGCCTGGTGGGCACTTTTAAGGGGTGTGCATATCACCTAGCTGATGGTGAAAAGGCACCTGGCAACAGGAGGTGACATACCTGCTTTGGCGGCAGAGGCAGGGTGCTGCTGCGGTGGAAACTAATTATATATATAATGGCTAAAGAAATGAAGGAAGGTGGAGGAGGAGAGTTAGAGTAGAAGGAAAGAGTGTGGCTAGAGCAGGGAGATGAGGCTGGCTGTTTAAGTGCCTGCTCTTAAGCATGAGGTCCTCAATGGGAATCCCCACACCTGTGTAAAAAGCCAGACATGGATGCTTAGTGTTCCTGTAACTCCAGCATTGGGAGCATGGGGCAAGGTAGATCTCAGGAGCTCTCTGGCCAACCACTCTAGCCAAAAAAGGCAAGCACCCACTTCAGTGAATATCTTAGTCAGGTTTGCTGTTGCTGTGGTAAAGCACTATGGCCAAGACGACTTGTAGAAGGAAGAATTTGAGGGATATGAGTCCATCAGCATCATGGTGGAGGCATGGCAGCCAGCCAGGCAGGCACTGGAGCAGCAACTGAGAGCTCACATCTCTATTCACAAACAGGAACCAGACAGAGCTAACTGGAATGGTACAAGTCTACCCCCAGTGATATACTTTCCAATAAGGTCACACTTCCTAACACCCCCCCCCCAAACAATCACTAGTTGGGGACCAAGAACTCAAATGTCCAAGATTATAGAGGACATATCATTTAAATCACCACATTCCATTTCTGATCCCCACAATATCATAACCATATTATAATGCAAATTTAGTTCAGCTCCAAAAATTCCCACAGCCTTTTTATTCTCAAGACTATTTAAAAGTCCAAAATCTCTTCTGAGACTCAAGGCAATCTCATAATTGAACCTTCTGTACGATAATAAATTACATACTGTCTTAGTCTCTATTGTTCTGTTGCTGTAAGAGACACTGTGACCATGGCAACTCTTATGGAAAAAAACAAAACAAAACAAAAAACATTTAATTGGAGTGGCTTACAGTTCAGAGGTTTAGTCCATGGTGGGACACGGCAGTGTGCAGCAGACATGATGTTGAAGAAGTCACCATTTTTGCTTGCAGGCAACAAGAAGTGGTCTGAGGTCTGATACCTTACCAAGTAACTTGTTTTAAAGAATTATGTAAGCAGTGCTCTATTTGCATGTTTGCCCGTATACCAGAAGAGGGCATCAGATCTCATTATAAATGGTTGTGAGCCAGCATGTGATTATTGGGAATTGAACTCAGGACCTCTGGAAGAGTAGCCAGTGCTCTTAAACTCTGAACCATTTCTCCAGTCCCTATTGAGAGATATCTTGAACATATATGAGACCTAAAGCCTTCCCCTACACAGACACACTTTCTCCAACAAAGACACACCACCTAATAGCACCACTCCCTTTTGGGGCCATTTTCTTTAAAATCACCACACATACTTCTAACATACAATGGTCATTCTGAAAGAGAGGAATCAGGACATAGTGAGGAACTAGCCCTGTAGACCAGGCTGGCCTCGAACTCATGGAGATCCTTGTGTCTTTGACTCCCTGATGATAGGATTTAAGCCATGTACACCACAACCAGTCCAGGATCAATTTTTAAGTAAATTAGAATTGTCAACTCTAGAGAGGCCTATATCCACTTCAGTCTAGCCTAGAACTTAGGAAGGAGGCCTGGCTGGCCTTAACCTCACGGGGATCTGCCTGTGTTTGGCTTACTTTCTAAGTGCTTCTCTTTCCTTTTAGTCCTCATGCTTAAATCAATCTCTGTTAAATTTAATTGTGCCCAAAACAAACAGCAGAACCCTATTGATGATGAACAGTATGACACTGTGGTAAGTCAGTCCATAACGCGTAAGGCTGTGGACAGACAGCAAAGTAGTATATGCACTGTGAGTGCTGTGAACAAAGGGATGATTCATAGCCTAAGCAAAATGGAGAGAGATAGCATAAAGTGTAATCATTCTGTCCATAGTGGAATACAGTTTAAAATCTACAGCCACAAACCACTGGCAATTGGTAAAGAAGGATAAATTTTATTTAGAGGGTTCTGAGGAGAAACTCACAGCAAACAGTTGTGTGGTTCCCAGAAGGCTGGACTGGTCCACATGGCTGAAGGGCTGAAGCTCGGTGGGTCAGGTCCTCCATCCAAGAGCAAACAGGAAACAGGAAGAGCTTTGCCTACGAGTACCCTGACCTTAAAAGCTGGCACCATCACCTTGACCTAGAGGCATGGCCTCTTGGCCAGCAATATGGTGCCTGTTCTCCACTACAAAAATCCATGAATTGTCTATTTCTAGAGTTGACCATCTTGTACTTTTCTGTTACTGTTGGCCCTGAGTAGCTGAAATCACAGCACAGTCATGGCTAAGAGGGCAGAAGACTCTGCTGTGTTGGAATGATCACTTACAGCTTTATGCTACTATGTACTCATAAATACCTATGGAGAGAGATGTGTATACCAACTTAATGAATACCTTTCCCAGCACCTTTCCTGGTTTGCTGAGAGAGAAGTGAAACCTAAACCAAGGGATTGTGAAAGTGTGATACTGTGAGAGCATGAAGTGAATGGGTGTTCAAAAGCCTGGAAGAAACACCTCTGTAGCCCGTCATTATTAAGAATGGAGAGATGGCTTGGTGGTTAAAAGCACTGTCTGTTCTTCCAGAGGACCTGAGTTTAATTCTCAGAAATTACTCTATAGTGAGATTTGATACCCTCTTGTCATACAGGCACACATGCAGATAGAGCTCATAGGTATAGATAAGAAAGAAAAAGAATAAAGATGGGAGCGGGATATGCTGACCCAGCAGCTAAGAGCACTAACTGCTCTTGCCTAGGGCCCAGATTTAGTTCCCAGCCCTTATGTGGGGTGTGGCTCAACGGTCTGTAACTCCAACTCCAGGGGATCCAACATGATCTTCTGGCTTCCGTAGGTACCTACACACACACACACACACATCATACACATAAAAACATTTAAAGTTTAAAAAAGAAAAGGAGAAGAAGGACTGTATTGTTTCTTAGGAGGAGGACAATTTGAAGGACTTTCTAAGAACATAAAGATACTGTCTTTCCTGCTTATGTGTCTCAAGTCAAGGATCAGCTGTTGGAGAACCTGAAGGTATTTCTCAGTTCAAAGTGCATTTCTACATAGATCCTTAGAAATTTGTCGGTATTCTTTTGCCATGTGCCTTACAGCAGTAGTCTGGCCTGTTTCTTCTGGATCTCTTCTTGAAACGCTGGGCTGATGATGTCTCTGGTCTTGCTTCTCTCTGACACAGGCTTATATGACCGTCTATGACATTCCTGACTTTCTGGGAGGAGGAGGTTGCCTAGGATCTGTGGTTTTCTCAGAGTCATTTTTAACTTCTCGGATCCTGGTTAAAGAAAAGGGTAAGTGTGTATGATGTCTAGAAAGCAAACCTTGAAAAAATCTTATAAAATAAACATAAACCAAACCAGTGATGACATAAACTGATTAATATGTTAAACTGTTATAATAAGGATATGGTACATGTTCTAATTAGTGAATAGTGCTTATAAATTAATAAGAAAAATATGCTATTTAGTAGTTACATGGGCAAAAACTACAACAGGCTGTTCCACAAAAGTAAAAAACAAAAAATAAAGCATATAGATTTATATATATGAAGATACGCAGCAGCCTCAGTAATGGTCAAGAGGAAACCTATAAAGGATGCTAATGTGTGGTGCCGGTACTGTCCCCAGTTAACCAGCTGTCGTCACTTTGTTCTCCTTAGCAGAAAACATAGTTACATGAGCAGGCCACCCAGGTTTTGGCCAGCTTTGTGAATCGCAGTGTTTGGCAGCAGCAGCAGCAAAGGCCCTCTAGTGTAACAACACTCACTACAGGCCTCGGATAGCAGAACTCCCAGTTCTTCTTCCTATAAGCCTAGGAAATGAAGCCCTGGCACTCTATGTAGACTTAGAGAATTGAGATTTCAAGCTCCTGGCCGCAGCTGGTATAGCACCTGCTGGGCCGAGGGTCGGAATTCTACTGCTGTTGATAGTTACCACTGTCACTGTCCAGGCTTGGAGCATCTGAGACATTAAGCCTTACAAGCTTGCCAGCTCTCCAGAACTTTTCCAAGTGTGAGGACCTGCAGATTCTCATAAGTGACTTGACCCATCCTCTCCCTAGTTCTGCCATCCCTCTGTCTTCCCCTCTGTTACTGTCAGACTGTCCGTCTGCCATTGCTGTCTGTGGCTTAACCTATGAACAGTGTAGTATTGCTGCCTCTGCTGCCAGTGTCATCTCATGTGACCAGGTCAGCCAGCACCACCAAAAGTAGACAGGAGAAAGACCACTTGAAAGAAGCCTTATTTTGGACTTTGATATTGTAATACTAGGGGAGGCAGCAGAGGAGGGCATCTACCAGCCAGTTCAGCAAGTATATTATATAGCCAGCCAGGGAGAGGGCTTTGTACCAATCACAGTATGTCTTCATATAAACAAAGGTGTACTTTCACTAATTACATCATTGTCTCTTCAGTGCCATTCACAACGATCACCCTACTAGCCCATCGGGGAATGCCCCACCTCTGACCTCAGTAATGGTTGGTGGGTTGTCTAGAGTTTTCCAAGGTTTGTGATAGTCTGGTACAATCCAAAATAGTTCTTTCTGAGGCTGCACCTTCAGGAGCCAGAGCAATAAGCTGTTAGAGTTGTGTAACTTTCTTAAGGTATTAATGGATTATTAGCATGTGTGTCATCTATCTGGAGCTTTGGCTTACAGTATTCTGTTCTCAGCAGCCAGAGCAGCAACAGGGATCCCCAAACTGCCAAATAGTCCCATCCTGTACCAGCTTTGCTTGTTTACAAGAAAGTGGAACATAAGAAATGTTTACAATAGGAGCTTAACTTAGTTGTGGTGGTGAGTACAGAGCATGTCTATAATCCCAGGAGTTGGGGCCAGAGGCTGGAGGATCATTATCGCAAGTTCAAAGCCAGCTTGGTCTACACAGAAAGTTCTAGAAGGTTAGGAATACATAGTAAGACCCTGTCTCAAAATATCAAAAAAAAAAAAAAAGTGTAAACTTATCATGAAAGAGGATTTGAACAGATTATTTGGAGTTTAACCCCTGCTCGATGCTCCAATGAAAGGACAGCCTGCCTCATCCTTCTAAGTAAAATTATCCTGTCTTAGTAACTGTTCTTTTGCTGTGATAAAACATCATGATGGAAGCAACTTAGAAAAGAATTTAATTGGGTTTATGGTTTCAAAGAGATAAAGTCCATGATGACAAAGCAGAAGCATGGCAGCAGGAACATCTGAGAGCCAAAAGCAGAAAGCAGAGAGCACTCTAGAAATGGTGGGAGGCAATCTTCAAAGGCCTCCACTGTGACACATTTCTTCCAACAAGGCCACACCTTCTCAACCTTCCCAAACAGTTCTACTAACTGGGGACTGAGTATTCAACATGAGCCTATGGGGGCTATTCTCAAACCACAGCATTCAGCTCCCTGGTCCCTATAGACTTTTAGCCATATCAAACTGCATTCAGTCCAACTCCAAAAGTCCCCATAGTCATTGAGTTTTAACCCTGCTTAAAAATCCAATTTCAAAGTCTCTTCTGAGACTCAAGGCAATATATCTTAATGGTAATCTCCTATAAAGTCAAAAAGAAAATTACATACTTCCAACATACAGTAGCACAGAATATACATTACCATTGCAAAAAGGGTAATGTATCAGGTCATAGTGAGGAAGTACAATACCAAAGCAAGATCACAACCCAGCAGAGCAAACTCCAAAATCCCATAGCTCCATGTCATGTCAGAGGGTTCAGATGGCTCTTGCCTTCCAGCTTTGCTAACACCTGGTAATGGTAGATGTAGCTTTAGTGGGTATATGTAATACCTGTACGTCTGGATAAAAATTTAAAAGGACTAATTCATGGTTATTCATTTATACTCATAGTCTGAAGAATATTCAGCAACTTTTCATGATTATCTTATCAATCTTCTTGTCCTCAGATGAGGAAGCTCCCTTTCACTCTGTCAGAGTAGGCCTGCAAGGGGCTAGGCATAACTGTTATGTTTTGATCTTCCTACAGATGGCACTATTACCCCAGAAACCAGCTACATCATCCTGACAGCGGCCATCCCCAGATTCTGTACCTGGCTGGTTAGTATCATGCACTGCTCATGGTGGACCGAAACCCAGAAAATCGTGGCGCAGAAATTTGACTCCTCCTGGAGTCCTGGAGGGCTGTCAGATTGTGATCCAGCTTTTATTTAGGAGTAGAACCCACTCATAGTCTTTGAAACCTTCAAAAAGGGAACTGAGTTATTTGTGAAGTCATTGAAAGAAGACATTAACACCTTCACATTGTAGATGAGAACACTAGAGCTCAGGCTGAGAGCAGGGACTAGTTCCAACCCTTCATCACATTACCAACACCTCTGCTTGTCCAGGGCCTCAGACTTTAAGAAGCTGATTCTTTGTCTGCCCAGAGAGATTGCCGCTGTTTTCCTAAGTGCCTTTCTTTGTGTAGAAAGGTACCTTTTGCGTTCATGAGGCTTGATCTGAAATAGAGTTTGGTTTTGTTGTTGGTTTACTTTAGTTTTTCGTTGTCTGTTTGTTTTAGGCTGAATCTCCTGTAACTTAGGCCACAATTTTTACTCTGTAGCCAGGATGCTTTGATCCTCCTGCCTCTGCCTTTCAAATGCTAGGGCTGCAATGCACTAGTATTCCCGCATTGGTATTTTGGGACATAGAAATATGTTAGCAGGGAATCTGGTAGTTAGCAGTGTAAGTACTGCAGGGATTTCTGATGACAGCGTGTCAGGCTACAAAAAGAAGAGAGGCAAACCAGTAAAGCAAGTGTTTCAGGTGCTGACCAGGAGTGAGTAGTAGGTTGGCTGACTTGAACACATAGAACCTACTGTCTTCCTTCTCCTGAGCTGTGTTCCAAGAGCACTGCAGGTATCTTTATGTAAAAAGGACCAGGTTGAAAGGAAGTCTCAGTTTGGCCCAGCCCAATTCACAGAGGGCACTGGCATAAAGCTCTTTTGGTTTTATTTTGTTTTAGGGTTTTTTTGTTTGCTTGCTTGCTTGCTTTTTGAGATGAGGTTTCATTGTGTAGCCCTGGCTGTCCTGGAAAACTCTCTGTAGACCAGGATGGCCTCAAACTCATAGAGATCCATCTGCCTCTGCTTCCCAAGTGCTAGGATTAAAGACCTAGGCCACCATCACCTGGTCATATAACTCTTATTTATTGGAAGCTCTATATGTAGTTTGCTTCCAGTAATTAAATCTAAGTCATTTGAGATTAAACACACATACATAGTTTACATACCATGAACAAGCATGGTAGTACATACTTGTAAGCCCACCCCTAAAGGCTAGAGTCAGAGAATTACAGGTTTGAGGCCCACCAGGATTATATAGCATTAAATAGTGAATTCTGGAGCAGCCTAGATTAAGTAAGGAAGAGGCAGAATCTTAGTACCTATTTTAGAATCTGTTTCTGCAGAACAAAGAATCATGCTCTAACATGTACCTTAAATAAGATGCACTCTGGCCAGGCATGGTGGCACATACCTTTAATCCTAGCACTCAGTGGGCAGAGGCAGGCAGATCTCTGAGTTTGAGGTCACCCTGACCTATATATCGAGTTCCAGACCAGCCAGGACTACATAGAGAGACCCTTCCTTATAGTGCACTCTGGAAATACTTCAGTGTGTTCCCATTCATTGTCAAGTGGTTCTCCCCCTGCTGTGAAATACAAGTGGAGATTATGCATCCTCTCCCTGTATCTGAGGCTTATTAGCTAGACCTGAGGTCCTCGCAGGAAAGCCCACCTTAGCCTAGTGCCTCAGCTCTGATGACCAGCATCTTTGCCAGTATGTCAGGGCCTGAGCGGATTGGATTTGGTAGAGAAACTACCTAGGAAGAAATTGCAGGATTCTATCTTTGAAGCACTAAATTGAAAATTCTTTATTTTCATTGGATACAGGTAGAAGATAATGAAATAAAATTGTCTGAGAAAACCCTGCAAGCAACAAGGGTAAGCAGCATTTTTTCCCCCAGTGATAGCATATTATTAACATGAAATAAGGACTGGAGAGATAGCTCAGCAGTTAAGATTACTTGCTGCTCTTGCAAAGAACCTAGGTTGAGTTCCCAGCACCCCATGGTGAGTCATAACTGTTCATCACTCCAGTTCCAGGTTGTCTGTGCTCTCTCCTGACCTCCCTGGGTACCATATACACATGTGGTACACATATATGCATGCAGGCAAAACACTCATACATGTAAAATATATATTTTTGTAAGATGGCCCAAATATAAGCAATTTGTAATAATAAAATATGTCACCCTGGGGCTGGAATGGTGGCTCAGCAGTTTGGAGCACTGGCTGCTCTTTAGAAGACACAGGGTGGCCCACAGCCATCTGTAACTCTACTCCTGGGGGATCCTATTCCCTCTCTGGCCTCCAAAGGCACCAAGCATACATAAGATACACAAACATATTGACAGACAAAATACCCATACACATATAATACATAAATAAAATTTTTAAAAAACTTACAATATCTTAACTGCTAAGCAGAAAAGGGTTTGTATTTTTTGTCTAGCATTTCTGCTTTCTGTTAGGACTCTCAGGCAAGAAAATGTTTATGGGGGAGTGCGCAAAGTGAAAGGGATTCCACCTAGGCTTTGTAGTGTTCTTAACAATCTTCCCGTACAGCTGCATTGGTAGTGACACCTTTAATCTCAGGTGGATTTCTGTAGGTTTGAAGCTAGCCTGGTCTACAAAGAGAGTTCTGGGATGGGCTCCAAAGCTACACAGGGAAACCCTCTCTCGGGAAAAGGGGGAGGGGGGGGAGAAAGGAAGAAAGAAAACCTCCCTGTACATTTTAAGTCAGCACTAAGGAGCAAATCCAAAGCGTTGAGCCCCCTAAGCAAGCAGTCTCTACCATGGAGTCTATCTCCCCAACCTGTCTTTGAGCACCATTAGAAGCAGATTCCAAATTGACCTACACAAAAGATGAGATGGCAAGGTGTTAGACCAAAGAGAAGGTGACTTCTTTTTCACAGACATCAGTTCCCTGGAACAAGACCGTAACAAGGATACAGAAGCCCAGGTATGATAGGAAGTACACGCCTGTAGTCCCTACAGTCAGGACACTCAGGCAGGAGGATCACTGCAAGGTCCAGGCCAGTCTGGGCCTTGGTAAGACTTTGTCACAAAAAACAAAACTCACAATGTTGGTAACATGCCAAAAGAACCCGGTGACGACAAAGCACATGGTGTATGGCTTGCAGATTCAAATCTGACTTACCTTTCTAGGCTGACAAAATGGATAAGCATTTTGATTCTGTGAATCATCAACTTTTTTGTTGCTAATGTTTTCACAGGGGGATGAATGTTTCTTAGGCACATTGCTAACCGGAGGAAAAGGAGCCTATCTTTATTCCAACAGTCCACAGTCCAGGCCTGAGGAAGGTAAGCAACTATGACCATGCTCTTGGCTCTGTCTCAGCCCCTTGTTTGCAGGTGCTAGCACAGTGTTGTAGTTAATAATACACCTGCTCTCTGAAAAGACGTGCTGGCATGGAAGTGTTTTCCTGAGTTATTTCCCTGTGGCTCAGCTACTTTGTAGATGAGGAAACTTGTGCTGGCTTCCAGAACACGATCTGCACAAGGACTACACGTGCTCCCCTTTCTACTACCGTGGCCTTCTTCTCTGAGTGGACCAGGGTGCCAGCACTTCCAAGCACAGAAGCCATAGACCTACAGAGTTTTCTTCCTTGTCACAAACTGATTTCATGTCTTAAAACAACACCTCTCTGAGCAGTGGTAGAGCACACACCTTTAATACCTTTCATCCCAGCACTCAGGCAGAGAGAGGAGGATCTCTGTGAGTGTGAGGCCATCTTGGTCTACAGAGTGAGTTCCAGGACAGCCAGGACCTTGGTGTAGTCACTCTGTAGACCATACCGTATACTGAAAACGAGGGAGGGAGAAGGAAGGCAAGCTTACTTTGTTGTTTTGTTAGAAGCAGGATCCCTGTGTAACAGCCTTGGCTGCCCTAGAACTATCACTGTAGACCAGCTTGATTTCAAAGTCAGGGAGATCTGCCTGCCTCTGCCTCCTGAGTGCTAGGATTAAAGGCATCTGTCACCACTGCCAGGCTCAAAACCTTATTTTTTAAAGACAGAGCATCTCAGTATCTCTAGTCATGTCCAGTCTGCAGTACATGGGGCATCTGTGACACGGAAGAGCTGTGAGTATAGCCTAACACAGAATCATGAGGTTAATGCAGACACCGAGACTTTCCTTTTTTGCAGATTTTTGGGATCCAGGGGACTTGATTATATTGTTCTCAAGTATGGTTTTTGTAGAGAGCAGTTGTGTTACAATATGTGTTGCAAGTTGTATTGCAATGTTAGAGGTTGGACACACCTAAACCTTATATAAAAAAGGCTCAAGATGGTAATTGAGTACAAGTTTTTTCTTTGTGGACTTCTGAAACTGAAGAGCTAACTACTTGTTCCTTGCTCTCCTGGTAGAAAGGCAGAACTAGCATGGGATAACCTACAACTTCAGATTCAAAGGATGGAGGGCTGATACGGGAAAAGAGAGGTTACCAACCTAAAGCAACTCTAAAATCCAGCTGGGCAAGCAAACCGAGTCTGGTGGTACAGGCCTCTAACTTCAGCCATGGAGGCTGAGCAAGAGGATCAGTCCCCAGGCAACTTAGAAAAACCCTGTCTCAGAATATAAGTAAGGGCAAGAGCGATGGCTAAGAGCACAGGCCACTCTTCAGAGAGCCTGGGTTCAGTTTCTAGCATCATATGGTGGCTCACTACTGTTTGTAATTCTAGTTCCCACGAGTCTCATGCCCTCCCCTGGCCTCCGAGGGCATTCACTGCACTCATATGGTGCACTTACAAACAGACAAAACATTCATATACATCAAATCAAATCAAATCTTAAGGAAAAGTAATTCCCGGGTTAGAGTTCAGTGCCGCAGTGCTTGCCTCTAGCATGCTGTGAGTTCAGCTGCCGGCTTAGTACCTAGTACAGGGCTGTGGGGTGTCTAGTAAGGTGTCTAGTAAGGTGTCTAGTAAGAACATTCTAGTTCTTTAGTCATTGTCAAGGCCTGAAGCTTGTTCCTTGTAGCTCTCAGCTCTGCCCTCTGAGCTGTTACTTTTGTCTTCTAGGCTCTTTTTTGGGTACCTCTGCGGTACCTTTCTTCTCCAAGAAAGATGAAAGATAGTAGAGTTTCTTCCTTAAGACTCAGGGCCTAAAAATACTTTCCCAGCTCTTCCCGCTTGGCTCCTGTTTGCCCTCAGGACCCGTTCTTGTCTTTTGAACATTTATTCTGTGTCTGCATGTACAGCATTCATTTGCTGGCCAGAGAACACCTTAGGGGAGTCAGTTCTCCCATCCACCAGGTTCTGGAGATTATATTCAAATTGTCAGGCCAGCAGCAGCCTGGCTTGCCATCACTATCCTCAAGGCTTTTGATCTCACTCTGGGCTGCACGTCCACAGATGGCGAGCCTTACTCTGTAGTTCAGTGCTTCATGCCCCTGCTTATTGGCAGGAGAACTCAGATTAGAGCACCTTCCTTTCAGTGTGGGCCAGCAGGGTCTTTGCTGATAGAAAAATTCTTGAAAACGTTGATATTAAGTGGATTTCATGGAGTCCCTTTTCCTGTTCCTGTTTGGTTTCCTCAGAATCAATCTCCTCCCCCCCCCCCCATATGTTGGGGGAGGAGGTGTCTAGGAGATAGACAGATTTGCTAGGTTTCTAATCCAGGGCCTCATACATACTAAGCAAATGTGATGCTACTGAGGTATAACCTCAGTCCTACAAGTAACTTTTTCATGTGGAGTTCTGTTCTTTCCTATTGAATACAGAAAGCATTTCTGTGGAGTTAGGACTTCACAAATTCCTCAGCCTCTACAATGCAAATCCCCTTTCTGGATGATTTGTTCTTATTGAAAATATTTTAGCTCATAGCAAATTCCTCTCCCTGTTCTTAAATCATTGGTTCATCGTCTCTGTCCACTCAGAAGACAAGACATGGTTTCAGCCCATGACCTGCTGAGGAGGAGTTAGGCTGTGCACTTCATTTTTGCTCCTCCAGGTCCTGTTGCTGAAGGTCTGGTAGTCAGGGCATTGTGGAAGCCATGTCATGTGACTATAGTACTAACCTTGGAACAAGATCATGTCTAGGGAGTATGAGGGTTGTTTGGGGGTTAGAGAAAATGTCTTCTGTCTCCCAGGGTGATCTCAAACTAGGGGTCTTCCTACCTTTGCCTTCCATGTGTTGCCAGTATACTCACGTTGTATAGTGTGTTTGTTGTTTAGTTGCTGGGGATTGAACTCAAGGCCCTATGAATGGTAGACAAGCTTTGTATCACTTAGGTACTTCCCAAGCCCTGGGTCATTTTGTTTTGTTTGGGGGACAGAGACTCAACTATGTAGATGAGGCTAGCTTCAAATTCACAGATATCCACCTACCTCTGCCCTGCCAGGTTTTTGGAAACAGTGTCTTACTTAGCTCAGACTGGCTTCATACTTGCTATGCAGCTAAGAATGATTAAACTGCTCCCCTCCTACATTTATTTCCCAAGCACTGGGATGTAGGTATGTGCCACTATGCTGTGAAGCAAAGGCCTCATGTATGCTAGACAACCAATACTTCTCCAGGCCTTGAGAAGTGTTTTAAAAGCAAGCTATGGATACAATAAAGAGGTGTTTGTGTGATGTCATTCTTGATCCATTTTTAATATTCATCAGAGATATATGCCAAAATTAGTTTGTACCTTCTCAGCAAAGGGCCTTATTAGAAAACTTGATTTTGTATTATATTGAATCATCCAACAAGATTTAATGTATACAGTGTCTGTGTAAGAATAAAAGGCACAAGTAGAAATTTCTGGGTCCTTATTAGTCACAATGTTTATGTTCTACACAACTCCAGTTCTTCTATGTGCTAGGCCAACATCACTGAGCCACTCCCCAACCCTAGACCCAAGCTGGATATGGTGCCATGTTTGTAATCCAGCACACTTGTACCCCCAACAGTTGAGGTAGGAGGATCACCAATTTAGGGCCAGCCTGTTCACTTAGTAAACTCAAGGCTGGATAGCAAAGCCTCTTTCAACCCTTCTTTTTCCCTAGAAAACTTGGATTTCACATTTACCTAAGTTTACACAGTTGTATAGAAGCAGATACTTAACAAGTCTATCTAGTCTGTGGATTAAGTATTTTACCTCTTTAACATTAAAGTCAAGGGGTTGACAGAGCTTTAAATTTATACAGTTTATGACCACCCCCTTTGTGGTGCTAGAGTTTGACCCTAACAGCCTTACACTGCTAGGAAGACCTTCTTCACTAAGCTATGTGCCCTGGTTTTTATTACTCTACATTTTTATTTTGATACAGGGTCTCTCAAAGTTTCCCAGATTAGCCTTGAACACACTCTAATATAGACAGGCCTTGAACTTGAAATGTTCCTGCCTCAGGAGATCATAGGCGTATACTTACTTCTTTATCTTGTTAGGGGCTCTCTTGAAGGAAAATGCCTAGGGCTTTTCTCAGGCTTTGATGGGGGGATTGTAAAGATGAAAGGTCCTGATATTTAAATGTTATTTAAAATGTGCCTCTAATTGGAATATGATGAGTTTGAAATTGGTGTATTTCTATCCCTAACAGTATTTATCTTGAGCTCAGTGTGATTGGTCAAATCCTGAGCTGTATTGAAAGCGAGCACTTGCCTGTGGTTGTAGCAGGAGTTGGCAGCAACATCTGCAGGACAGCTCAGATGTAGACAGCAGTTCAGCTGGCTGACTTTCCCTCCAGAGTGCTTATGACTGAGAATGGAATAGCGCTTCCTCCCTGTGAACTGCTTCCAGCTCCAGTACTTCTTCCCTGCCCTGGCCCAGGCCTTTACTGTCCTCAGCGTCCCCTTGATTCCGTCCTTCACTTGTCCTTGTCTTCTGGCCCTGCTGTCCTTGGCCAGGCAGGCTGCCCAGTGCCTAATCCCTAAAGCTTGCTTTAGACCCATAGACCCATATCCTTAAACATGTTCTGTTTTTAACTTAACCCAAATAAGATCAACCTGTGTGTGCTGTCCCGGGGCTTGGATTCAGTATTATGCTCCTGTTATTTATCCAGATTGTGTGTTTGTTTGGGAGCAACACAGCAGTGCAGTGAGGACAGCAAAACTTGCTATGGGATGTGCTTATACAGCACACTGTCCAAGGAGGCTGAGACACAGGGACACTTTCAAAGACAAAAATGAGGAAGATTACATCAGATATTTTGAAGCCACCTGTGGCATTGACGGTTGGTTAATAACAAAACGGTGTCAGTTCAAGGTCGAACAGACAGTACTTGTAGAGTACTTTTTATTTAAGCTTGCAGTGGACTCTGTAGGAGTTCAGGTTCTGACACTCTTCTGTGACAGCCACTACCAAGCAATCATGTGTGAAAGTCTTTTTTTTTTCTTCATAATTTGACGTAATTTACCTTTTGGAAGGGTTGATATTAAATGACTCAATTTAGATTTTTAAAATCTTTCACCCATCACAGATAAAAGTATTCATGTAGTTCACTGATCTCCATAGCTCCAAAGCACTCCTTCATATGAAAATAAAGCACTTAGCATCTTTATTTTATGTGTGTAGATGTTTTGCCTACATGTGTGTCTGTGTACTATATGGAAGCCTGGTGCCCAAGGAGGCTGGAAGAAGGCATCAGCATCAGATCCTCTGGAACTGGAGTTACAAATGGTTATAAATTGACATGTGGATGCTAGGGATTGGACTCAAGTTCTCTGAAAGTGTTCTAACTCCTGAGCCATCTTTCCAGCTTCTCATTTTTCTTGATGATCATTTGCTTTGTTTATAGATTTGATTTATTTTTACTATTGCAGCAGTATAGTTACTAACTTTTTGTGGTGGGGTGGGGACTGGTGGTGATGGCTGGCCTTGAACTCAGAGTCTTTCTCTGTAGCCTAAAGTTTCTGACCTGTCTGGCCACTGTCTGGAAGAATCTTTCCCACCCGCAGTCCTGCAGCCACTTATAAAATAGTTTCTGAGAGGCTTATATTAATTGCAAGCTGTTTGGCCTCGGCTTGGGCTCATTACCAATGAGCTCTTATGACTTAACTGAACCCATTTTCATTAATATGTGTATTGCCACAGGTTCCATGGCTTTACCTGTGTTCCATTACATCTTGTCTTATAGCAATGTCTGTGCCCTCCTTCATCTTTATCTTTGCTTGGATTTCCCACCTGCTTCTAAGCTGCCTTGCCATAGGCCAGAACAGCCTCTTTTCTTAACCAATGGTAATAAGCATATTCATAGCATACAGAAAGACATCCCACATCAATCCTCCCTAGTGCTAATATTAAAGATATGAACCACCATGACTGGCCAGTTTCTAGTATTCTTACATGCCTTGAGTTACAGAAATCCCAGTTTCTCCAGAATTTGATACAGAGCAGCAGGATATGGGGGTTAGGATGGTTGCTCACCATTCTGAATTGGATGAACAGTCTTAATCCAAGAGGCTAGACTGTCATAGAGTGCTTGTAAGTGTAGAGGCATGCTTCGATGAGTGCAGTGTGCCAGCATTTGGGGTGAATATAGTGCTGTGTTGTCAGGGTTAAGGTTTGTGTGTCTCTGATTGTTTGTGAGCATTAACCAGATTCTCTTGGCTATGCTTGTTCAGTTTCTTTTAGAAATTCCTTGCTTACTTTTAGGAGTTATTTATGCATTTGGAGTACTAATTTTTTTGTCAGATAATATATAGTAATATTTTTAACTTTGTGGTCTGTCTTTGGTTGTTTTTTTTTTTATTTAATGATACTTTTTAGTTGGATTCTTTTCCACCTTTTGAGGAAAGAAAGAGAATGCCAGAGATTGAACCCAGAGCCTTGGTAATGATTGGCAAGTGCTAAGCTACACCACCATCTTTGATTTTTATTTATGATGTTTGTTGTTTTGTGTACTGGGAATTAAACCCAGGGCCTTCTGCATGCTATATAAGCACTCTACCACTGAGCTACATCCCTAGCTAGGCCTATTCATAATGTTTTTGAAAGCAGAAAAAGTTCTAATTAGGTATAGTTGTACACACCTGTAGCTATATCACTTTGGAGGCTATATAAAAATGATTATGAATTCTGGAACAGCCTGAGCTACCTCTACATACCCATTCTCAGAGGAGAGGGAGGCAGAGGCAGCCTGATGTCATGTTGAAGTCTCCTAAGTTTATAAACTGAGGACACAGCCACTCCATTGTATAGTTAAGGTGAAAGTTTTTATTGTAGATATGAGAGAGGGAACAATCAGAGCCCTCTAGAAAAGTCCAGAACAGAGATAAAAAGTAGACTGAACATGGCCAGGGATAGCTGGGGGGGGGGGAGCAGGGGACAAAGAATAGAGAAAGCACAGTGAGAGAAGCAGGAGCAGAGAGAACATGATGAGAAGCAGGGTAATGAGGAGTAGAAAATACGTACCAGGTCCTTGTGATACTGAGGAAGCCTAGAGGCCAGCATGCACTATAATAATGCTGATAGGTGCCACAGGTAGCCATTTGTCCCTTTTGGTGGAGGGAACCGGCTTTCTAAGTTCCTGAGGAATGCAGGCTTTCATCTAAGCACCAGAAACCCCCCTGTTATTGTCAAGATGAGCTCATTTCTAAGTTTCCTTTGCAGCTGACACTAAGACTGAAGTTTTTTTCTGCTTGGATTAATCTTTGAAAGTAGTATGTGATAAGAACCCAATTTAAAATATAGAGATATAAGCACTTGTCTCAACAAGAGCCTTTGACTAAAATTCTTTTCCCATTTATCTGCAAGTGCCAGAGGTTCTTATAAATCAAGGCTTCTTACTTGACCCTCTGTTCTGTCCCACTATTCAGTTCACCCTTAAGAAAATACCACATCGTCTTAAGTTAGATTGCTAATACATCCTAGACTGGGAAACTAAAATAATAATTCTGTTAGGCAACTCTGGAGACTAGGAAACCCAAAATCAAAGTCCAGGCACATGGGTTGCTGTTGAGACTGCTTGTCTTGGCTTCATGAGCCAAAGCGACTTCTCTTGTTTACACAAAGGGGCTGTAAAAGAAGCATTAGCTCTCTGGATCTCATTCTCCTGGGAGTTGGTTGGTGGTTGCCTTGGGTAGAGGGGTTATTTGTTTGTTTTAATGATTTGCTTATTTTTATTTTATGTGCATTGGTGTTGTGTCTGTGTATGTCTGTATGAGGGTGTTGGAACCCCTGGAACTGGAGATACAGACAGTTGTGAGCTGCTATGTGGGTGCTAGGAATTAGAACTTAGGAGAGTGCTGGGAAATGAACCCTTGCAAGAGCAGCCAGGCTCTTAGCCACCGAGCCATCTCGCCAGCTCCTTGTTTTTATTTTTTGTGACAGGAGTTCACTATGTAACCCTGGCCAGCCTGAAATTCACCATGTAGACCATGTTTGTTTTTGAGACAGGGCTTCTCTCTATAACAGTCCTGGCTGCCCTGGAACTTTTTTTGTAGACCAGGCTGGCCTAGAACTCACAGAGATCTGCCTGCCTCTGCCTCCCCAGGGCTGAGATCAAAGGTGTTCACCACCAGGACCAGCAAATTTTTCATATTTAGTCAGTTTTTGGGTTTCTTCAGAGTTTCATGCAGTTCCTTTATTACCAGGATTAGTAATTTTCGAGGTGTCCTTGGGCCTTGGTTTTTCTGTTTCTTGTGTTTTTGCATTGGTACTTATATCTGGTCTTTTGTTGAATTTTTTTTTAGTTGCTCTATTCTTTTGTTGGAAATGTTGGCAATATTGAAGATAATAGTGGGGACAAGGTATTCTGTTGCTCTGCTGGATCAGCGTCTGGTTTACCAAGCTTGATTTCCAGTTCTCTCCTGAGAGTAGAATACTGTCCAAGAGCAAAGGATGTCAAACAGTAGCAGTAGGCTTACTATGGAAATGCAGCAATAGTCAAGTAAAAAACCATCATCCCTTAAGTGCCAATCATGTTATGAATCAAAACAGCACCAGAGTCCATCTATTATTAATCTCACCAATCAAGAATAAGGCCACCCATAATTCATTGCATTTCCCATCAGTTCCAATAGGGCAAGCTTACATTAGGACATATTTCCTGCCTGTGAACCTCCCACCCACATGAGATCAAGCACATCCAGTGCAGATGGGTCAAACAGACTTGTTTAGGGGAGTGAAAACATGTGGATTGTTATCTCCCATAAACAATAGGCTCCAGCATCTCGGGAACTATCTGTCCTTGGGCAAGGGCTTTTAGATCAGAGGCATTTTTGTTTCATGGATCTCTAAGGCTTAGTAATTAAAACTTAAATGTAACTTTGGCTCTCACACATGTGTACTAATATTTTAGATGTTGGCAGAGAAAGGCTGGTGATTAGTATTGGGAAGTATAAAGGAGAAAGGAGAAAGGGAGGATGGGGGTGTGAGGCACTTAAGGCCACAGGCAGGAGAAAAGAAGGTAAAGAAATACAGGCTTAGAAGACGGACACAGACTCCACAAACCAGGGAAAGATAAAGGCAAAAGGAGGAAACAGAAAGAGGACACACCCAGAGCAGGCTGCTGGAGTATCATTGGGTGTGGCATAAGGAGTGTGAAGAAAGGGCTTCTGCCCGGCCTGCTTGCTGTCACACCCCTGAGCGTACCTGATTAGAGTTGGGTCCTCTGGAACAGAGGGCTGCAGATGCTGTCCCAACTCAGTGGAAGGTCCTTTCCAAGTCGTACCTCTAGATGGTGTTTCAGGAGTTAGGTTGTGAATGCTGCTGTAAGCCTAGGAGCTTCTCACAAGGTCTCACATACTGGTCTGGTCTTTACCAGTCCAGTTGCAGATATTGGCCTCATCCGCCCTCCCTGAGTCTTTTTTGCCCTGTAGACTTTGAGTCTGAACAAGATTCTACCTTCCTAAACACTGTACAGTTTTGGTTAAACTTTTGCTGTATAAATGTCAGAAAGTGTGGTCCACAGGAATTGCGAGGTTGCCATGCCACTGACTCAGCACATCTGATGTTTGAGGATGTGCATTCTCCTCCCATGCCATTCACCTCTACCTGCCTCCCCTTTTCTTTTCTTCAAATGCCTCTTACTGTACAGGTGGTGTGGATTTCCCAAGCCTCTCTGGTCCTGGTCACTTCCTCTCCTGCTTTATAATTGCTGGGAAGATAATTCAGCAGTTAGGAGCACCAACCCTTCCAGAGGACCCAGGCTCTCCTCCCAGCATCCACATACTGTGCAGGTTTATTCCCACCACAGCCACCTGTAACTCTAGTCTGGGGATCTTAGGCCTTTCTCAGGCAATTTGTGCTGCGTAGCACACATACATGCATTTAGGCAAACACAACCCCTCACATAAAGTAATAAGGAATAATAAAAAATAAGTTGAAATATCCAGGTTTCCACCCGCCTCGGAGAGCTGTTAAGTAATTCCCCTGAGATGATCCTAAGGTTGTTGCTGTCTGTTTTTTCTCTCTCACAACCACTTAACGTTGTTCTTGAGCAGAAATGTACAATTTACCTCTGGCTGTTTTAAAAAATTCCTTTTTCTCACTGACTCTGAGTAATTTGATTTTATTTTGTTCTGTAGGGTACTGAGAATCAGCCTGCATGTTAAGCAAATGTTGTCCAATCAACTACCAACAGTTTGTCTTTGATGTGACTTCCTCTGGGTCTCTTCATTGTCTGTACTCGAGATTTGTTTAACTTTATGTACTGGTACATTTTCCACAAAGTACAATTTGGAAACTTTGCTGTCATTTCTTTTTCTTTGAGTTAGAGGTTAAGACAAGGTCTTCCTGTATGGCCCATGATAGCCTCAAACCTGCTGTCCCCCTGCTTTAACCTCAGGTGAGTGCCACTGCTGATTTTTTCAACCCAGTGACACGTGCCTTGGGTTCATTGAAGTGTGCCATTCCCTGCTGCTCAAAGTGTTAGTGTTTCCTCCTAGCATTGGTGCACAGTGTGTCTCATTTATTTTGAGGTGGTCTGTCTCTTTCAACACAGGCTTCAGAATAGAACTCATTGTGCAGCAGAGCCAGCCTCCAGGTGATCTTCCTGCTATAGCCTCAACTGTTTTGTTTGTTTTTGAGACAAGGTCTTGCTGTTAAGCTTTTATTGACCTCAAATTTGAGACAGTCCTGTGAGTGCTCAGGCTACTGCATGTACAACCGTACCCAGTTTCTATGGTACTTGTTTCTATGTCCATTTTTTCAAGTCATGTATTGGTTCTAGAACCCTCTGTGTTCTAGCCAGATGGTAGCACAGGCCTTTAATCTCAGTACTCTGGAGGCAGAGACAGGTGGATCTCTGTGAGTTCAAGGTCAGCCTGGTCTATAGAGAGAATTCTAGGACAGCTAAGGTTACATAGAGAAACCTGTCTTCAAAAGCCAAAAAAAAGTCTGTCTTCATCAAATTCTGTGGAAGCTTAAGTGCTATAAGTAAAGTTAATGGCATTGTCCTCACATAAAACTCTACTGGAAATCATCTCTGAATTGTTTGGTGTGGATTAAGAACAGAAGTGAGCACTACAGGCCCAGCCCCTCGGTATCTATCCTCTGGCAGCAGCACAGCCTTTGTTTGGGAAGCTCTTCTCCATCTGACTAGTGTGTGGAACCCAGAGGTTTATACTGACATCCTTTTCTTGTCAAATGCCACCAATCTTAGCTGGTATGGATTTCTGTGTTTTTCATCTCTAAAGGTTCATTTTGAATCTTTTTATTATTATCCTTCATATGACAAGCCAATGTAGTTCCTCCAGATTCTTGAATGTACAACCATTGACATAGGCAGGCCTGGGCACAGTGGCCCCCAAAGGCCTTGTCAGTAAGGGCTGTTGCAGCTCCGTTGTCATTTGGTTGTCTTTCTCCCTACCTTCTCATCTGATGTTTTTGTTTGTGGGTTTGGTTTTGTTTTGTTTTTGAGACAGGGTCTCACTAGGTTATCCTGGCTGACCTGGTACTCACTTCTCTAGACCAGGCTGGCCTAGAACTCACAAGAGATCCCTCTGCCTCTGCTTCCTGAGTGCTGGGGTTAAAGGTGTGCACCACCATACCACCTGACATCTAAGTCTTACTTTTAAGCTTCATTCATTGAACAGGAATTTTGCCTGAACTGGAAATCTTCTCAGTCCTCAATATTCTGTGAAATAATGAAATTTTCTTCTGTGGCTGGTGGCAGTGGGTAGAATTTCTAGTGCAAGGTCTGTATGAATGTTTGTTTACATTATGACCATCAGGTTCTTACAGCAAAAGTCCTTCCTTTTTCCTTTAACTGAGCGTGTGTGGCCGTGGTGAGTGGGGGTCACACTCCTTCATTCTCCTGCTCTGGCAGCCTTTTCTTTCGTTGTGTTTCCTTTAGGAGAGTTGTGAGGGGCAGAGGTGCAGGTCACACGCATGGGACAGTGAGATGACAGGACAGTCTAGACAATAAAGGTCTGCTTTCATTCTGCACCCTGTTCATTTCTCTATGTCCACATGAAGCTGGTGACAGATGCTTTTTAAAACAGGAAGTTGGGACTGCAGAGATGGCCCAGCAGTTAAGAGCACTGGCCTGTCTGGAATCAACTGGAAAGAGATGTGCTCACAGGTAAACTGAAGCTAGCACAGCTCCTGAAAGGCCTCAGTTCCAGCTCTAGTTGGCGTTCTCATTTTGTACTCTGAAAGCACAAGATGGGGTGAGCAAGCAGGAGAGACTTGACAGAAGTGGACATGGTAGTCACCCATCTCTTTTTAAAGGTGTGGTGATAAGTTAAGGTGTATGTAGTAGTTGACTGGTGTAAGCTTTAAGCTTTTGTGGTCAGGTTGTTAAGGGCAGTGACTCCATTGTTTAAGCTATTTCTCCAGGTCACTCTGTTCTAGGTAACAATGAAGTCATGCTTAGAAATAAGCAGTACAAGTAATGCTTTAAGTAAGTTGCTAAGTAAGTCAATAAATCAGTATCTAATAATTGGTCTTTTCTACATTAGTCTACTTAAGTCTTGAAGAGGACTTGGGTTCAGTTCCTGGTCCCAGGGCATCCAATACCCTCTTCTGGATTCCACAGCCATTGCACGCGTGTGGTGTACCCACGTACATACAGGCAAACACTCATACACATCCAAAAAAAAAAAAAAAAAGGAAAGAAAGAAAAAATTGAACGAGAAAATTTCCAGGGACTGGCGCAATGAGCACTGACTCGGTAGCTTGCAGCCATCTGTAACTTCAGGTCCAGGGCATTTGACCCTCTAGCTGTGCCCATTATCTTCTTGGGTCCTACCTAGATAAACAATATGATCTCTTTAGGGTTGAACTAGCTCCTACCAACCCTGGAGAAAAAGAATTTATGAGCTCACCAATGTGTTAAAAAATAATCCCAAAATAGCACAAAGGACCACGCAAACAAAACAAAAATAACCTGGCAAGGCAATCTCTTTTTGTAAAAAGGGTGTACCAGAACCCAAGCTGGGCTAGGGTGGATGAAAAATGATCAGAAAGGAAGACAAGACTGCTCCTAGAGTATGGAGGTCGAGGAAGAGTCCATGCTGAACATGGTCAGGCTAAACCAGACCCACAGAGAGGAGCCACCAACCAAGAGAGACAGCCCAGGCTAGCCAAAAAGCTGAGTTATGTAGGGATCAGACTGGGGGAAGGAGAGCTTTAGGGTAGGGGCAGGGTGAGGAGCTCTGGGAGGAGCCACAGGGACTGACTAAATTGTCCTGGCTTTTTTACCTAACAGGAAGCACAGGTAGGTGGTCACTGTGTCTTTTCTGATTGGCTGGAGTCCAACCTCACAATCTGTCAAGATTGGCTTGTTTTTTTAAAAAAATCAGCACAAAGCGTATTAAAGGGGAAAGGGACAGGTTCTGTCAAGTTCTAGGAATGCAGAGGGAACTTTGGATATAAATGTTTTACCAGGTGGCAGAGATTAAAAGATTTACATACAGGTTTTACAAGGTAAGGAAGGTTTAAAAATTTCTTTTCTCACAAATGGATATATCACAAATTGGATATATCCAATTTTTTAAACTTTTTTATTGTTTTACACATGTATCCTCTGAAGAGATCTAATCAGGGAGTGTGAGTTTTGTTTCTCCACATTGCCTGACAATATGTATGCTTGGTGTTTTTTCCTTTTGATTTTTTTTACCCACTATGTTGCCCAGGCTAGCCTTAACTCCTGGTAGTCCTCCTACTTCATGTTCCAGAATGCAGGAGTTATATAGGTCCTTACTGAGCTGCCACCCCTACTCTGCCTACTCCTCTCTCTCCCTTCCCCCTCATCCAACCCTCCCTCTCCCCCTCCCTCCCTCACTCTTATGCAAAAGCTGCATGTACCTCCTTTCTGTTTAAGGCTCTGGAAAGTTATTGAAGCTTCTGTAGGGCAGAAGGATCAGCCTACTGGTTATATAAGTACACCCGCTCGTGGTGTCTAGTTACTATGCTGGGTGAAAATCTGGTCTCTGCAGTCCCATCGAGGAGTCAGGGCATCTTCAGATTAGGAGGGGATCAAGCAACAAATGCAGTGAAACAGGGCTTTGCTTCTTTGTTTCTGTCAGACGCATGAAGAATATTCTGGGCGCCATACAAAGTAGCCCAGTTAGCCAATTCATTTTGTTGCTGTTGTTGTTTAAAAAAAAAAAAAAAAAGTGTGCCAAGACCCAAACCAGGCTCACCCCACCTGAGACAGGACACTGTTTGAGTTTTATTCTAACACAGGTGGTGACCCTTTTTTCCCTGGGGTCAGACCTCACGGTCTTTGAGGTTGGCTAACTTTTTAAAGAGTCATCAAAGGGAATGAAGAGTCAGTCAGTGAAGTGACTTAAGTTAGGAGAATGCAGCAGGCCCTCTGTCTAATCCTAACAAAGATTCAAACACTAGGGAAAGATAGAAAGATCTGAATCACTGTGCATCATCAGGTTTTACAGCGTGGTCTAGGCTGGCCTTGGTTGGCTGTATAGCCAGAGATGATATTGAACTCCTCATGGTCCCTGCTTTTTCCTTCTGAGCCCTAGGATGACAGGCAGGTACCACAACCACACTCAGTTTTATGAGAGTCTGAGGATTGAGTATGTTTTGACCCTAAGGTTTAGGTTTAAACAGTGGGCAAGAGCCAGGCATAATGATGGCACACACCTTTAATCACAGCACTTGAGAGACAGAGACAGGCTGGATTTCTGAGTTTGAGGCCAATCTGATCTATATAAAGTTCTAGGGCACCCAGAGCTACATAGCAAAATTCTGTCTCAAAAAAAGAAAAGAAGAAAAGAAAAGGTAGATGGCGAAAGAATGGTCCACTGAACAGTCCTGATCATGGTGTGATCCCACTCATCATGGGTTCACCATTGTCTCAGCTATGTTTTTAGCCTGCCTGCTGGATAAATTCGCAGAAGTGTTTTAAGTCTCTTCCTGGAAGGCAGGTTCCTCCTCTGACTGGTCTCAAGACTGCAGACTTTGGGTTTCCCAGCATGAGATTACTTGGGAAATTTTAATTCTTTGGGATCCATTGTTTCAGTAGTTGGGGCTTAAGTGTCCCGTTACCTTACCCCAGGAGCCTCAGGAAGGAGTCTGGCTCCAGCTCTAAACACCATCCTTTCTCTTTAGGGACTGTGCACTTCTTCTCTGGCGGCCTTCTGTTTTCTCACCGTCACCACGGAAGTATCATCATTTCCAAGGATCACATGAATTCTGTTTCCTTCTATGATGGGGTATGTGGTTTTTCGATCCTGGCTTTGATGCTCTAAATGCCTTCCATTTTCCCTTCTCTGTTATTGTGGCAAGATGTCAGGGACCACACTAACCATTGAAGCAGGCCAGCACGGGGCCGAGGAGAGGCCTGCATACTCTCAGAACACTTCTCTGCTTTGCTAATTAATAGTGCCTGGGTCTGACAGAGTCTGTCATCCTGAAGACAGTAGAAAATAGCTGAAAACCCAAGGCTCACACCTCAGAACCAGAAGATTCATCCTGTGGCATTGATGGTGCTCTAACATATCCCTTAATCACAGGAAAGAATTGTATGTGCACCAAAGAGGTAAAATTGCTCACTTTCTCCATGAGAGTTTAGTACCTCCCTCTCACGTGCTCAAACGTGCTCCACTAAGAACCATCATTGTTCACCAGTCTACACCAGTGTTACTCTTCCCCTTAGGGAGAAAGTGGTGGAGCTCAGTTTTCCTCATCCTATGCTCACTGGCTCAGTGCACCAGTGGAATACAGGGTGGGCCTTGCACTTGGTCTGATCTCAGCCTTAAAGGCTGTTTGGCAACTAGAACATAGTGGAATGAATGATTTGGCTAGATGGCTCAACAGATTAATTCATGATCAAATTGTCCTACCACAAAACCCACTATCTTAAAAGCTGCTCAGAAATTTGGGCACATCAATTAGGCAGATTGGATGATCTCGTTAGATAAGAGAGGGTTTTGTTTTTGTTTTTTAATTTTTAAGAATTATGTGACTGCGTGGGTGTGTGCGCATGAGTGCAGTTGCCTGTGAAAACCAGAAGAGTGCATTGGATACCTTGGAGCAGCAAACACTCTTAAAACACTGAGCCCTCTCTCTGTCCCAAGAGTTTTGATATTAGCTTTTATAAATAGTCTTTTAACATCAGCCAGGCAGTGATGGTGCACACCTTTAATCACAGCACTTAAGAAGCAGAAGCAGGTGGATCTCTTGAGTTTGAGGCCAGCCTGGTTTACAGGTGAGTTTCAGGACAACCAGGGCTACTCAAAAACCCTGTCTCAAAACAACAACAAAAATAAAATTAGTCATGGAACATGAAGAAAAAATGAGTCATTTAAGAAACAGTATTCAACATCTCCATTGACAGAGGTGTGGATGAGCTAGCCTAGAAGTTGTAAGCATAGGAAAGCTGTCCCCATTATTCATCTGTCACATGGTGCAATGGGTTGGTGGAGGGAGGGGCATCTCCCCCCCAAAATCGATGCCAGAGACAGGTAAAGAGAGCTGGCCCTGTGCCCCTGTTCCCCACCAGCTGCAACATTCTGGAGAGCTGGCCCTGCACCTCACCTGGACAGCACAGTAGAGCCAGCCCTGAAGGTCTAGGTGTGGGAGAGCTGGCTTGTTGCTGCAAGGGATGAACTAGCTTGGGCAATGCTGGAGAGCTCACCCTGTGGAGAAGACAAGGGAGAGCTGACAGGCTGACCAGCCCTGCAGTTACACAGGCCCAGAGCCAGGGTTATGAATTGGCCTTTCCCAGCATCCTCTCCATTTGTGGTCTACTGGAGCATATGAAGGGACAGGTCCTGCAGACCCAAAGCTGCAGGACCTCCATGACACAGGGCAACAACAGGATATCCAAGAGGATCCCAGGGAGGGCCCAGCATCCATAGTGCAGCAGAAACCAGAGGCCTCGAACCAGACCAATGACTCTTTGCAGTGACACTTAGAAGATACATGGATAAAAGAGTTTAGTGCATGGCCCAGTGTCACACTGCTGCTTCCATTACAAAACTGATTTTTTTTTTCTCTCTCTCTCTTTTATCCTCCCTCTTAAATTTTCTTTTGTTTAGAGACGGAAGTTGCAAGGGCAAAGAACTGATACCAAAGGACAGGGAAATAATGGGATGGAGATGCACGATGTGAAAGACACAATAAACAAAAGTTTTAAAAAGAGAGAGAAAGAATCAGTGCTCAAGAAGCTGGTGAGGTAGCTCATTAGTTAAGAGCATTCACAGCTTTTCTAAAGGACCCAAGTTTATTTCCAGTACCCACGATGGCTCACAGCCATCTCAGATAGCCGACAGCCACCTGTAATTCCACCTCTAGGAATTCTGACACCATCAACACATGGCAGATACTCAGACATGCACATGAATAAAAAATTTTAAATTTGTTTTAAGAATAAAGAAATGGGCTAGATGGGTATAGAATGAGTTTCTGGCCTCTCTGACCTGGCCCAGAGGTCCGGACCTGCTGTGCCCACCACTGCTTAGGCCCCCAAAAATGACTCAGATGCTTATATTATTACATTCTGTTTGGCCTATGGCTCAGGCATATTGCTTGCTAGCTCCTGATTCAACCCATTTCCATTCATCTGTCTTGCCATGTGGCCTGTGGTTTAACTGTGTTACTTTTTCATGTTGGTTCTTGGACAGCTGGATCATGTCTCCCTGACTCCTCCCTCCCTCCTTCCCCTGTATATGCTCAGATTTCCCACCTGCTTCTGAGATGCTCTGCAATAGTCCAAAACAGTCCTTTTATTGTCCAATGATATTAACATACAGAAAGGCATCCACAGCAGGTGGGAGTGGCACACACCTTTGATCCCAGCACTCAGAGGCAGAGCTGAGAGGATTGCCATGAGTTTGAGGCCAGATTGGTCTACAGAGTAAATTCCTCGACAAGCTCCAAAGCTACACAAGAACTCTGTCTCAAAAAACAAAACCAAAACCATTGGGCTTAGAGCGATGGCTCAGCAGTTAAGACCACTTGTTATTTTTGCAGAGGGCCCACCCCCAGGTTTAGTTCCCAACACCCACGTGTTAGCTCATAACCATCCATAGCTATGGTTCCAGGGGATCCAATGCCCTCCTCTGGCCTCTGTGAACACCAGGCACACATGTGGTGCACATACATAAATGCAGGCAAAACATTCATGAAGTAAAATAAATCTTTAAAACAAAAAGAATGTAGACAGTGTTGGGATTACAAGGTTAATGAATTTGGGGAAAGTATTTTTGTTTGTTTGCTTGCTTTTGTTTTTATTTTGTTTGAGGTGTTGTCTCTCTACATAGCCTTTGCTGTCTGGGAACTCACTCTGTAGACCAGGCTAGCCTCAAACTCACAGAGATCCACCAGATTCTGCCTCCCTAGTGCTGGGATTAAAGGTGTGCACTACTATGCCCATCTGTGGGAGTAGATTGTTATCCCATTTTTAAAAATTCAAAATATGGTCTGAAGAGTTGGCTCAGTGAGTAAAAGCACTTACTGCTCTTCCATAGAACCAAGTACCCATGTTGAACCATTCATAACTACCTTTAACTCAGACTCTAAGAGTATTCTACCCCTGCCCTGGTCTTACCTGATACCTGTACTCACATGCAAACATAGATACATACAAGTAATAAAAAAAAATAAATCTCTTCTTAATCAAATCAAATGTCTAATATATTTAAATAGTTTTAACTTGGTTACTGGTAGGAAAGAGGCACTCATAACCTCAGTACACGTGTGGAGGAGGTCTGAGATCAGTCTTCAGGAGTCCGTCCTTCTTTCCACCGTGAGTCTGGACATCAGATTCAGGTCATCAGACTGTGTCACAAGTACTTTACTCCCTGAGCATCTCTCTGGCTCCAAATTAAATATTTTAAAATTTCATAAGTAGAAAAGACATAAAAGTAAATGTTCATTATCTCTAGGGGCAGAAAATCTTTCTAAACTTAGGAAATACTTAAGAGCCCTAGATGTTGTAGTGCATTTATATAGTGCATGCCTATAACACAGCACTCAGAAGCAGAGGGAAGAAGATTGGTACAAATTTGAGGCCATGTTGGTCCATATGGGAAGTTCCATGCTAGCCAGGGTTATACAGAGAGAGACCTTGTGTCCAAGTTTCCTTTCTATTGTAACAAATACCTAATAAAAAGAAATTTGGCACAGAAAGGTGGTAGAGGTTACAGTTTATTGTGGTAGGGAAGTCACAGTGGTAAGAACTTGAAGCAAATGAGGCTGGAGAGAGATTACTCAGAGGTTAAGAGCACTGACTGCTCTTCCAGAGGTTCAATTCCCAGCAACCACATGGTGGCTCACAACCATCTATAGTGGGATATGATGCTCTCTCTGACATAAAGTTGTACATGCACATAGAGTACTTATACATAAAATATTTTTAAAAAATTAAACAAAAAAACTTGAAGCATCACACCCAGCTTTAGAATTTGGGTGAGTGGTCTGAATCTAGCTGGGTCCTCCAGAAAATGTTAATTCTACTGGATGAGAATAAGACCAGTACTATAGTTTAAATTCAAATATGAGGCAAGCTTTAGTTAAATATTGGCCAGGTAAATGGGCTCTGGCCAGGTCATATGCAGGTTCTCAGGAAATGGCCCAGAATCAACTATGGCAAGGGCTTAAGAAGGAAAATCCATAATTTATTGCATTTCCTATTGGGCCTAATTAGGAACAAGCATATATCCTGACATATTTCCTGCCTGTGAACCTCCTGCTCACACGTGATCAAGCACATCTAGGGCAGATGGGTCAAACAGACTTGTTTAGGGGAGTGAAAACATGTGGCTGGTTACCTCCCATAAACAATAGGCTCCAGCATCTCGGGAACTATCTGTCCTTGGGCAAGGGCTTTTAGATCAGAGGCATTTTTGTTTCATAGATCTCTAAGGCTTAATAATTAAAACTTGAAATTTAACATTGTCTCTCACACATCTCAAAACATAAATAAATAAAATAGAAATAAATAAACTTAAGTTCTAAAGAAGGGCTAGAGCTGGCTCAGTGGTTGAAGTACTTGCCCAACCTGAAGCTGAGCATGGTGGCATGGGCCTTTAATCTCAGCACTCTGTGAGTTCAAGCATAGCTTGATCTCTGTAGTGAGTTCCAGGTCAACCAGGGCTACCCTATCTCAAAAATGGATGGATGGATGGATGGATGGATGGATGGATGGATGGATGGATGGATGGATGGATGGATGGATGGATGGATGGATGGATGGATAGATAGATAGATAGATAGATAGATAGATAGATAGATAGAAACTATAGTTAATAACTAGATAGATAGATAGATAGTTATAAACTATAGTTAATAACTAGATAGATAGATAGATAGATAGATAGATAGATAGATAGATAGATAGATAGATAGATAGATAGATAGATAGATAGATAGATAGTAATGGCATACTCTAGACTCTGTTTTATTTTACTATACCACACTGTTAGGTTACTTTATACTGAGTTTTGTCTCCATGTTTTTGATCCTTGGTGTCAGTGTGTAGCTCAGGCTGGGCTGCAACTCTATGTAGATCAGGCTGTCCTTTAACTCACAAAACTGCCTTTGCCACCTGGGTTCTGGCACATGTGATAGCAAGTGTCTTGTTCAGTTGTTTTTCCTCCACACTCTTATTTTTAGACAGCCTCTCACACCATGTAGCCTAGCTGTCCTGGGACTCTTAGTTGAACACAAACTCACAGAGATCCTGCTGCCTCTGCCTCCTGCACATTATGAGTAAAGGCTGGGCCCTCCTTAATCTTTTGAGGCCGGGTATCTTACTCACAGCCAGAGCTCACTGATACAGGTTACCTTGCTAGCAGCTTGCTCCAAGGATCTGGTCTCAACATTCAAAGGAATTTACTTGTGTAGGTTCCAAGATTCCAAACTCAAGTCCCCTCTCTCTTTTTTTTCCTTCTATTCTCTTTGCTTTCTTTCATTTTTTAATACAGGTACTTTCTGTACTTTCCCTGGCTGGCCTGGAACTCACAGTGGTCTATTGAGGCCTATTGAAAGTATTCTTTTTAAAAATTTATTTATTATGTATACAGCATTCTGTCTGCATGTATGCCTGCATGGACTCTTCCCTGATGCTCCTTTCTCTCTCTAGGATTCCACAAGCATAGTGGCCGCTCTTCTCATCCACTTCAGAGGCTCACTACTTCCTCATCTCCCAGTACAGTTCCATGGATCAAGCAATTTCCTGATGATTGCCCTTTTCCCCAAATCAAAGATATATCAAGCATTTTACTCAGAGGTAACGTCAGTTATCAATTTATCAAGTAGTCACCTTTTTCCCTTAGCAATTTAAATGGTAAGATAATGTCAGAACAGAGCCAGGTGTGGTGGCTCAATCGTTTAATCTCAACACTTGGGAGGCAGAGGTGGGAGGATCTTTCATGAGTTTGAGGCTAGCTTGATCTCTTTAGTGAATTCCAGGCCACCTAAAGCTACATGGTGAGACCTTTTCTACAAAAAGAGATGACTTGGTTGTGAAGAGCGCTGGATACTCTTGCAAAGTCCTGATTCTCAGTACCTTACGGTAGCTCACAACCATCAGTAACTCCAGTTCCAGGGCTTCTAATACCCTATTGAGGCTTCTGAGGGCAATGCCCACATGTGATAGCAAACGCACAGGCAAACACCTATTCAAATAAAATTATTTTTTTAATTTGAAAGAACAAACAGTGATGTGATTTAAGAGTCAAAGCCAGGCATAGTACCTAGGAGGTCAGGAGTTCAAGTTAGCCTTAACTAGATATAGAGTTCAAGGCCAGCCTGTGCTATATAAGATACTCTCTAAAAGCATGAATAACAACAACAAAAAAATTTTAATGCACTGTTTTGGTTTTGTGAATCCTTTTGGTGTTTGAGTGGTGAGGAGTGGGAGCCTACAGAAATGAAATGTGCTTGTCAGAGACCTCAGAGCCTTTGGTCTGTCATCAGGAAGGAACATGCACTTGCAGCCAGAACAGTGTTCCTCACACCTTCTTACAGATTTTCTGACCTCTGGAAGGTCATAGTCTCATAAGGACAGAAACTCAGAAAGGCGGTTTTGGCTCAGAAAAACACTGGAGAAAATTGCTTCCGGCCTCATTTTTGAAGCAAACTTATTTGTGATGTTTTTCTCTCCACTGACAGTGTTGATTTTCAACAGTCATCAGTCCCATGTGGATTCCATATCCTGTTGTTGGGTTTAAAGTGTTCTTTGTTTAAATTCTGTTTTGTTTAGGTCTTCTCCCCTTGGCAACAGCAGGATAACTCAGGGCTTTCTTTAAAAGTGATCCAGGAGGATGGATTATCTGTGGAACAAAAGAGATTGTAAGTGGCTCTCTCCAGTGTTTGTGCTCAGTTCCCAAAGCCTGAGGGTGTACTTTCTCTGCAGGACCCGAGTTATGTAACAAGGGGTCTTTGCTCAAAAGGGCTCCTAGTCATGTCATTGTTGCCAGCATGTGGGTGTACCTGGGGAACTAGCCAGACAGATGAGATCCAAGCTGGGGATGTGGCTCAGTTAGAAGAGCACTTGTCCGGCATGCAAGATGGGTTTGATCCCATCCTAGTATAACAAGGAGGCATGGTGGCACATTCCTATAATCCCAGTACTTGGAAGATAGAGGCAGGAGAATCAGAACTTCAAAATCATACTTGGCTGTATTACAAGTTAGAGGCTAGCCTGGGCTAAGTGTGACCTTAAAGAGAGTAGAGAGGGAGGAGGAAATTTGCTGCAGATTCATCTAGGTTTCTGCCGTGTAATAAGAAATCATGACCAAGACAGTTTATAGAAAGAAGAATTTATCTGAGCTAAAGAGTCCATGATGATGAAGTAAAGGCAGCGGATGGCTGAGAAAGCTGAGAGCTTACATATCTCAAACCACAGACAAGAGGCAGAGAGAGCAAAGACATACCTTCTCCAGTAAGACCACACTTCCTGATTCCCTCCAAACACCCTCCAGCAGGGGGCTAAGTATTCAAATGCCCATGACTTATGTGGGACATCTCATTCAAACCACTACAGCTGAGAATTGAGACCTCAGGCCATTGTCAAAAAAAGAGAGAAAGAAAGAAAAGAAAAAAGAAAGAGGCCAACCTTCCTTGCCAGTGTCATGCACTGGTACAATATTTTAAGTCCGTGGAGTACTTTTTTGGAAGTATTGGCTCTGTTAAGTTCTCTGGCTTAGTTGTCTCAGAACTAGTTGTGTAAAGTGCCTTGGCTGTGGAAGGTGCAGCACTAACCTGAACCTTTGGTATTCTAGGCACTCCTGTGCACAGAAGCTCTTCAGTGCCCTGAGCCATCCTGCAGAGGAGTGGAACTCTCTGAAGCTGCTCTCAGCCAAACTCCCAGAGTTGGAGCGGTGAGTTCTGTGCGTCTGTCTGGAGACAGGTACTGTTTAGGCTTTTGAGATGTCAGAGACCTCAGTGTTGGTCCTTCCTTGAGTTCCTTCACTTAGAGCTTCTTATGAACCTGAAAAGGGTAATAATTTATGCCACGTACACTTTGATATCATGAGAGAATCTCCTTATTATTCTCTTATTTAATTTTTAAGTTTATTGTATGTGCTAATGTGACAGTCCGGGGTCATGGGTTCATGCTCTGTGTTGGGTGACAGATAATGCAGCAGTCCACCGGGGCCTATTATTAATTTATTAAGGGGGTGCAGTGGGGGGAATACAGACTCACTAATACAGGACACTGAATAGGGACCAACTACAAGCTGCTCCAGGACCAGGTCCTGGCCATTCAAGAGAGTGCCTGCCCTGACTGTCTTAGCTCTTAAAGGGCCATGTAGGCAGACAAAGCCACACCTTATGGCTTAGAATTCCCACGACAATGTGCATTGGTGTTATGTCTGTGTGAGAGGGTGTCAGGTACTGAGTTACATTGTGAGCTGCCATGTGTGTGCTGGGAATTGAACCTGGGTCCTCTGGAAGAGCAGTCAGTGCTCTTAATCACTTAGCCATCTCTTCAGTGTTCCCCCTCGCTCTCTTTTTTGAGACAGGGTTTTACTCTATAGCTCTGGCTTATCCTGGAATTTAATCTGTAGTCCAGGTTGGCTCAAATTTAGAGACCTCTGCCTCCTGAGAGCTGGGATTAAAGGTGTGTGCTACCACCCCCTAGCCTAGGATGAATCTCTTTAAGGCTTATTAGCACATAGGTAAGAAATCACTAATGTGAGTTGACATGTCAAGCAAAGCTGGTGACAGTGATGTGACAATTGTCTTTGTTTTTCTAGATTTCCCCAGCATTTTGCTATCAGCAGCATTGGTCAGGAGCCTGTGATGCGGACCCATCTTCCATGCCTGCTACAACAAACTGAAATGAGCCCTGCTCACAGATTAGAAAGTGACAAGGTAATAATGTTCACCATTCATGCTGGGAATTTACAACAGAATAGTCTCTGTATCAGTTAACAGGAACACAGATGGAGTCCTGTAAGTGTGTCCACCTCCTTGAGTATGGATAATGATACACATAAACCCTCTGAGTGACTGTCAGACCAGACCTATGGCAATAACCAACCTTTGCATCTTTCTGTGCCGTCCTTGCTATTACTATGTGTTTTCAGGCTGTCACTTCTTTCTGGTTGTGATAGTGACACATTATGCTGTTAACAAAAGATTGTCCATGTTGCCGACACCAGGGTAAGGTAATATTCTGAGAATTTCCTTCTCTGGAACAGGCTTTAATGTGCCTCTTGTTTCCCTCCACTTGACTCTGCCTATCGTTCCTTTAGAAGCTATATATCATAGTTTGTTTCTGTGCAAGTCGAAAGCATGCTCATCTGCTCAAGGAGATAGCACTGTGCAATTAGAACATTCCATTTTCCCTTTAGATATGGGAGTAAAGAAAACAAATGCCCAGCTTGTGATATTTTACTTAAAAGGTGCTGTAGTACTGGTCTTTAAAAGTAAGAGTGCCTTGTAGGGGGATTATGTTGTTACATTGTAAATAATTGTCCCACCTACTGGTTTAATAAAAAACGCTGATTGGCCAAAGGCAGGCAGGAAGTATGGGTGAGGCTACCAGACTAAGAAAACTCTGGGAACAGGAAGAACATAGCAGAGACCACACAAATGCCACAGTGAAGCCAGCAAATGCAGAGGACAGCCATTCTGCTCTGAGAAAAGGTACCAAGCCACATGGCTGAACAAGATAGGAATCATGGATTAGTTTAAGGATAAAGAGCTAGCAAGTTATATGCCTGGGCCCCAGGTCAATCAGTGTACAATTAATATAAGTGTCTGTGTGATTCAGTGGGACTATGGGACTTTGGGTGTGTGGATCTGGGCCACCGAAAAGTCCCAGCTAGGAAATTAGGCCAAAATGTCCGGGTCAGAAACCCAATACTACAGTAGCTGGCTGGATGGTTCTTAAGCCCACATCTAGCCATGTGGTGATGTCTCATGCCTTTAATCCCAGTATTCAGGAGGCAGAGATGGGTGGATGTCTGTGAGTTCCCAGACAGCCTGGTCTATAGAATGAGTTCCAGGACAGGCTCCAAAAGGCTACAGAGAAACCCTATCTTGACACCCCACCCCACCCCACTCCCTACCCCCCTCACCCTGCCAAAAAAAAGCCTACATTCAGGGCTGGAGAGCTAGCTCAGCAGTTTGGAGCATTGGCTACTCTTACAGAGAAGTTGAGTTTGATTCCCAGCACCACCATTCACAGTCATTTATAAGTCCAGTTCTAGGATTCTTGCTTCCAAGGGCACTGTGCACACATAGTGTGTAGATGTCCACTCACTCAAAACCCCATGCACATAAGATAAAGAATCCTATACCCATGATCTTGGGTGTGTACTGTAGACATTTCTCTCTTTCCACTTGTGCTTCAAGTCTTTTCTTTATAAACTCTATAATTTTTATTTTTTTTAAAAAAGGTACTTGACTGTGTTCATGTGATTTAAGGGACTGAGAAATGGCACTGAAGAGTAGGGAACAAGATGGGGCAGCGGGGGCAGGGCAGGTGGAAGAACACTGTGAGTTACAGTGTACTTTGCAGGGAGCAAAATGGACAGAGAATAGAAGCCTTGGTCACAGGAGGGAAGGAGAGCTTGAGTCTCCACACAAGAAAAGAGATCAAGCACTACCTCTGTGCTTATGCCGTCAGCTGCTGCTGACCTTCTCCAGGCTTAGTGCTAGTGTATGCTGTCTGTAACTGGGCCTGTCTTGGTGGGTCTCACATGTGTGAAATAAAATAGCCTGTGTCCTAGTGTTCAGGAGGTGGAAACAGGAGAATCACTTCAGCTTTGAAACCATATACTGGGTGGCATAGAGTTCTAGGCCAGCTTGGGCTATAGAGCAAAACTTTTTCTCAAAAGAAAAATAAAGGCATCCTGTAGACAGGCCTTGTGGTTGGATGATTCTTGTCTTTCTCTGCTACTTTTCCTTGTTCGGTAAATTCCTAAGTGGGCTTTGACTATCTACCTGAGGCAAGCCTAGTTTTGTATGCTGGTATAATGCAGCACTAGGGCCATCAGGATGGTTCCCCTTTTCCTCCAGGAAAGGCTTTAAGAGAGCTTATTATGCTTGGGAGTTCTGACTGACTGACAGCATTGCTTTGAAGACACAGGCAGTTTCACAGAAACACCTTCAATTTAGCTCCTCTGCCCACCAGCTTCCACACCAGTGGAGCTAGGACATTATTGTCTCAGACTTCCTTTCTGCTCCCTAAAAAATGTAACATATATAATATCCCCAAGTGTCTCCTTTACTAGAGGTCTGTGGTCTTAAACAAGTTAGGCCCTCTAAATGCTTAATATTTTAAGTGATACAGTCACAGACGCTCCATAAAAATGTATTTGCTGTTTACATAGTGAACTTCACACCTTCCCTATAAAGTGAGTAAGTAGGTACTTTAGCTTGGTTTCTAGTACTGAGTAAAACACCACGGCCAAAAACCACTTGGGGAGGAAAGGTTTCAGCTTTGGAGTCACTCTTCATCACAGAGGGAAGTCAAGGCAGGAACCTGGAGGCAGGAGCTGCTGCAGAGGCTGTGGATGGGTGCTTGCTCACTGGCTTCCTCCTCATGCTTCCGCAGCCTGCTTCCTGTGTAGCCCAGGAGCACCTGTCCAGGATGGACTACTCCTAGTAGCTGGGCCTTCTGTCCGTTTGCAATCAAAAAAATGTCCCACAGACTTGCCTGTAGGCCAGTTGATGGAGGGTTTTTCTGTTCGGATATTCTATTTGACTCTAGCTCCTGAAAGATTGACACCCCCCTCCCAAAAACAAACAAACAAACAAAATCCTACCCAGGACGGTGGACTTTGTCGCTCACTCTAAATGAGGAGCTAGTGAATAGTGGTGCTGAACCTCAAACCCACAAAGCCTTGCTCTGGGCACTGGTTTTCTTTTCTTCTCCTTTTTTTTTTAATTTTTTCCCCACCTACCACTGTTCCCCTTCCCACCCCTCCCAGTCCTCCTCCCCCTCCTTCATTTCCCAGAGAGGGCAGGGAATCCTGGGGTGAATCAATTCAGTCTGGCATATGCTCCTGAGGGACCAAGTCCCTCCCCAAGTATCAAGGCTAAGGAAGGTGTTCCTCTGGAAGGCGTGGGCTCCAAAAAACCAGTTTGTGGACCCGGGATAGACTCTGGTCCAAGTGCAAGAGGCTCCAGAAGCTGCCCACACCTTTCGACCGTCATCTACATTCAGGGGGTCCAGATCCGTTCCATGAAAGTTCACCAACTGTCCTTTCAGAGTCTGTGAGCTCCCTACAGCACAAGACAGTCTACTCCATAGGAGACTGGTTTTCTTTACCTCTTGCACATGTTCCTTAGCTGAACTAGAAACCCACATGACATTTCTTTCATGTAGGTCATCATCAGCATTGTAACTGGTCTTCCTGGCTGTCATGCTAACAAGCTCTGTGCTTTCCTGGTCACTCTGCATAAGGAGTATGGCAGGTTAGTATGGCTTCTGTGTTTGCTTTGAAGAAAGAGATTGTGTTCTTGGACCTGCCCAGGTCAAGGGGAACTTTAAACAGCTCCTCATTTGCTACAGTGTACTTAGTGCCTTGTTGAGTGTTTACAGGTTAACCAGATCCTCACATCGACCGGAGTCTTGTGTAGTTCAGGATTTGCCTTGAATGAGAATGCCTTGGGTTCTCAATCCTTCTGCTTCCACCTTCTGAATGCTAGGTTATATGTGTGAGCCAACACACCTAGCCTCCCTCTCTCCCTCCCTCCCCCCTCCCCATTCCCTGTCTCCCTTTTCCTCCTCCCTCTCCCCTCTCCCTCCCTCTTTCCCTCCCTCTCTCCCTCCCTCTCTCCCTTTCCCCATCCATGCATCTGTCTCTCTGAGGTACTATCCTCAAATCCATAGGCTGTTCTCCGCTTCAGCTCCTTGAACGCCGACATTACTAGCATGTGACACCATTCCTGGCTCTTGTTCTAAAACATTCTAAACTTTTGACCTTGCCCATTTCTCACTAGTTTTAACAAGCATGAAACTAGAGCCATTTTATTTAGGAAATCACTGTTGGTCAGAAGTCTTTCTCACCACTGAGGTCTTCTGACCATACCTTACCTGCCTTTTTTCCCAAAGGACGGAGATTTCCTACAAAAAATCCAGAGATCTTGGTGTCAGGATAGTGGGCTTCTAACCCCGCTAGTACCTTCTGTCTTTCTGTGATACGACAGTAGCTTTCTCTCCATAGATAGTCATTTGCAGCATATCTTTGACAGTACTGGACTGGTCATATTTAGATTTATGACTGAGTTTCCTAGTACCACGCTAAGATTACCTTTGCTGCTTCCAGGTGGATGGTATACCGCCAGATCATGGACAGCTCTGAATGTTTCCATGCTGCCCACTTCCAAAAATACCTTTCCAGTGCCCTAGAGGCCCAACAGAACCGCTCTGCCCGACAGTCAGCTTACACTCGCAAGAAGACCAGACTGCTGGTGGTATTACAAGGGTGAGTGATGGAGACCTGGGAATGGAAGTGAGCTTGGGGAACTTGTCATTGTTAACTGTATGTGTGCCCTAATGCTAGTGACAGTCCTCAGAAAGGCCAGGACACTATTGCCATACTTTGGCTAAAGGTCACTGATAGCTACACGTTTTGATGTTGGCTTTTATATTCTTATATCTCTAAGAGGCGAGGAATTAGGGAATCTGGTAAAATTCTCCAGTAATTCATAGAGTGATTGATAATAGTCTTTAAATCTTGCCGTCTATGTATGGGAGCCTCATCTGTCTTACTTTTCCTTCCTTTGGAATTGCAGATGTGGCCCCTACCCCTACGTAGTCTTCAAGCCCTACACCCCCACCTCCCTTTGCTCCAGTGGCAATCCAAAAAGACTTTTCTGTGAGAATACACATAGTACAGTTGAACAGGGAGTCTGCTTTACACCTCATGCCAGCTCCAATTGTCGGCTCCTAAATTCTAAAGTCTGTATAAATACCATCATTGTCAGAGGGAAGGTGGATCGTGTGCGTGTGTGCATGTGTGCGTGTGTGCATGTGTGTGTGTAGATATGTATGTATGAGTGTGTTCCCTGTGTTTCATACATGGAGTCAGAAGAGGACAGGATGTCTTTGATCTTGTGGTTTTGCTGTTATCTGTCTTACCTCTTTGAGTCAGCATCTTTCACTGAAACTGCAGAAAGGCTGGCAGCTCCTGTCTCTGTCTCTCACAGCAATGGGGTACAAGTGGGCACAGCCATGTTTTGCTTTTCTTTTTACCTGGGTGCTGGGGATTCAGACTCATCCTTATATGCTTGCAGAGCAAATGTTTTACCCACCAAGCCATCTCCCCAGCTAAGAATAAAGATTTGGCAGAGTATGTGCTATTACTGCTCCAGAGAACCCCTATTTACTGGCCTTCTGTGGAGGAATGTCTTACACCTGGGCCTTTATCTCCTGGGCCCAGACAAGAATGTATTGTCAGAAGAGAACATGAGCTGGGCTTGTTTCTGGTGTTGTGGTTGTAAAGAAGCTTGGTGCTATTCCCCCCAAAAAATAGTGTTTCCAGCTAGTTGTTTCCAGGCCCTGAGAAAGGAGGCAGGTGGTTGTGTGCACCCTGGGGCCCTTCCTGCACTGATAGACCTTGTTACAGTCTGACCCCATCTGCCATTTCCTTCTGTCAGCCCTTTAGGCCACAGAATGGCAAAGAGAGAATTGGGCCTTGAAACCACTGCTTTCCTCCAGGTTTTCTGTTTCTTCTACAGTTATAGAAATGGGTCAACTCAGAATCACTACCTTCTGTTCTGCCCTTGCCAAAACTGAGAGTCACTGGGAATGGGGACCTGAAAGAGAACTTGCCAACTTGTCAGTATATACAGCTCAGGTCATTTCCATTATCCATTATTCCAGAGAATATTGTTGACTCCTTATGGCTGACTCTACAAGTCTATAAAAATGTTGAGTATATAGCTGCGTTATATAGCTGCGTCTGGTCTGCTGTAAGAACATGTAGCATAGAACCAGCATTCACCTAGTCACACCAGGGTATGTGGGACACCAGTAGATATCCTAATGGACTTGTCAGCCCAGCCACGATGGCTCACACTTATAATTTCAGAACTTAGGAGCTGGGAGCAGGAAGATCGACCTTGGCTATATGAGTTTGGGACCAGCCTAGATTATATGAGAGTCTGTCTTTAAAAAAAAAAGTTAATAGAAGCTAAATGCTGTGGCCCTTTACTATGGCCATATGTATTTGGCCCGTTTTTTAGAGCCAACAGATAACATATAGCTTGTACAAGTCCTTGGCACTAGACACTATTGAGGTTGTTGGTAAAGGATGATGCCAAGGGCTCCTCATATCAAGAATTCCTGGCCTGGAGAGATGACTCAGAGGTTAGGAGCATTGACTTATTCTTCCAGAGTTCAATTTCCAGCAAGTTCATGGTGAGATCTGATGCCTTCTTTTGACATGTAGACAAAAATGCAGACAGAACACTGTATACTTCATAAATAAATAAATATTTTTTTAAAAGAATTTCCTCCCTCATCCATTTTACTGTATGGTCCAGGCTGTCCTCAAACTTGTAATCCTCCTGCTCCGACCAGCAGAGTGCTAGGATTGCAGATATCATGTAACACTTGGCTTGTTTCTCAGATCCAACTTCTATTTTCATCAGTAGATCTGTAATGTTTTTAATTTTGTGTGTGTGAGTGTGAGAGAGAGAGTTTTGCTTCCATGTATATATGTATATCATGTGCATGCCTGGGGACCAAAAAGAAAGCCTCAGATTCCCCTCGATCTGGAGTTAGAGACAATCTTAAACCACCATTTAGGTGTTGGGAATTGAATCCACATCTTCTGTAAGAGCAACAAGTAGTCTTAACCTCTGAGCCATCTTTCCAGTCCTGGTTTTGTATTTTCGGTGTATGTATCTATGTATGTCATGTGCATGCAGTGCTCACAAAAGGCCAAAGGAGGTGGAGTTACAGATGGCTGTGAGCTTAGAGGTGTGACTTCTGAGACTCAAACTCAGGACCTCTGGAAAAGCAGCAAACACTCTTCAATGCTGAACCATCTCTCCCAAGTCCCTCATGTTATCCCAGCATCAGCATGTCTTAAGTCTCCAGAGTGGCTTCTTTCCACCTTGTTTTCCATCTCAGAGGGAGTGGTATTGAGCTTTTACATTAAATAGAACTGTTGTTTCAAAAATGAAATTAAAGGGTTTTTTTTTATTTGTTTTTGTCTTGTTTTTGAGACAGGGTATCATTTCTCATAGGCCAACCTTAGTATGTAGCTGAGGATGTCTGTGAACTTTGAGTTACATCAAATGCTGGCATTATAGGCATGTGTCACTATGTCCAGTTTGTATGGGCTAGGAATTGAATCTGTGGCTTCCACTCTAGCTACTGAGCTACATCCCCAGGTCCCAGAGTGCTCTTTTACTCTTAAGAATCAGACTTGTAGTTGACAAGCTTTTAGGGATAGGGTTGGTGAAAGGGAAATAAATGTGGTTCTAAGAGAGGTCTTCTTTTTTGGAAGTTTTACATCTTGACATAAAATAAATACATCTTAAAAAAAAAAGACAGGCCTTGCCCTGTTGCCTTGGCTAACCACCACTGTTAACTTGCCCATGCTGGCCTTGAACTCATAAGAGTCCTTCTCCATTAGAAATACTTTATTTTGAAATGTGCTGCTGTAAGGGTCTGCAGTGTGCAGGCTCTCCTGTATGTAGGCCTACTCAAGCACTTCACTGAAGGTAGACACACAGACGCTCAGAGAGTGAAGCCAGAGTCAAGCCAGGCAGAGTCACTCAGGCTGGGAATCCTCGCACTTGGGGGACTGAGTCAGAATTCCACAAGTTCAAGGGCAGCCTGCTTTAGGTAGCAAGTTCCAAGCCACCGAGGGCTACATAGTGAGAACCTATATAAAGTAAAAGTAAATAAAAAAGCAAACACCACTGGAGAGGCAAGACCTGTGGGAAACTAGACCTTAGTAACCCTGTCCTTCCTGCAGCTCTGGTGTTGGACAGGACCTAGGATGATGTTCTAATCTGGGATAAAGCAGAAGGCCTTCTTACAGATGAGGTGTGTGTAGGAAACTCCGGGCATAGTCCTAGCAAGCTGCACCCACTCTCCTAGCTCCCACTGCTCCCCCAAAGGCTCACACGGATGCAGGTCTGTCTGATTTGCCTCTGTAGATGAAGACCTCTTGGATAATAGTCTGGGTCCCTTGGGACAGTGCTGTCCTCTGGGAGGCTAAGAGGCCCCTTAGAGTCCTCCCAAGGTCGGCTGGAGGTCGAATGCTCCCTTTGTTGTTCTGTATTGCCTTAGGCTTCAGAGACTGTTACACTGAACAGCTACATTATTGCAGAGACGGTGGGCAAATAAATGAGGGAAGAAGTGACCAAAGATGCACACCAAGAAAAGAAAGTAACAGGAGACTGTAGCTGACAGTGCTTTGCAGAACAACTCGGGGAAGGGATACAAGGCCAAGGAACATTCCCATTATTGCAGTGAGTGAAGGCCCAACTTGTCTCCATGAGGTGCCCATTAATGCAGCTCAGTGGTGGAACACGCAACTAGCATGTGCAACACTAAGTTTGATCCCCAGCACAACAAAAAACAACCAAGTGCCACCTGAGCAGAGACCCGAAGGAGGCCAGCCAGCTAGGCAGATGCCCGAGGAAAGAGCATTCCAGCCTGAGGGAGCAGAGTACAAATGTAGAAGTATGCCTGGCATGTTGAGAGAGGACCCAGGAGGCCAAAGTGGTCAGAATAGGGGAAGGGAAGGGGTAAGAAATGACATTCCCTCGTGCTGTGAGAGGTCAGATTGCACAGGGCTGCCTGGCCCACAATAAGAGGCTCAGCTTTTCCACTGAGATGAAAACTGTAGAGGATTTTGAGCAGAGCGGTAATGTGATCTGTCAGAGGGCTGGCTTCTGTGTTGGGAACAGTTTAGAGTGAGGCAGGACAGAAGGCAGCTGGGGACCTATGGGGTGGTCTAGGTAAAGTACAGTGGCACTCTGGACCCAGTGGGAGTATGAGCAGCGATTTCTTCCATGTGCATGCTGAAGACTAAGGAAAAAATGGAGTCAAAGAGGACTCAGATCTTTTGACCTTGCCTCTGTAAGGGTAAAGTCTCCTGGGCTTGAAATAACAGGAACACAGGAGGATCCAATTGAGGGTTTGCATTACAAACATAGTCGCTCCTAAGTGAAGACACCAGACTGGTTCTGTAAGTCAAGACTGGAGGAAGTTCCAGGAGATGGGACCAGAAATGACCATATTTGACAGATCTGATGACCTTGTGAAATGGGAGGGAAGGAACTGAAGAAAATGTTCTGGCAGGAGTCCTGAGTTAGGACTAGAAAACACAGTCCCATCCTCGGAGCCCAGACGCTGGCTTCTTATCTCCAGAATAGGTTGGCTCTTCCACCCACTCTTCCCCTAGGGAAACCAAAAGAACCCAGGAATGAAGAAGCACGTTGTGGATTCTAGGGTCTCTGAATTGAACCCTGTGACAGCTTTCTGCTTTGGGTCTTCAACCCTCCCCCACTCAGCCACTCAGCACCGCCCTCTTCTCCTGTTTTGTCTCTCCAAGCAGGAAGCTTACCATGTTTTCTCTCTTTAGTTACACAGATGCCATTGATGTTGTCCAGGCCCTGCAGACTCACCCAGACCCAAATGTCAAGTCCTTCTTCACCATTGGTGCTATCACAGTGTGTGTGGAGCCCCTGAGCTGCTACATGGAGCACAGGTAGACACCTGAAACACCTCCAGCCCACGATGTGGTGTTGAAGTGAAGTATCATGATTTTCCCTCCCCTCCAGAAAGAGACAAACTTACACATTTGGTTGTGGAACACATCAACCCATGGAGTATGTACTAAGTACCCCATCACTCTTTGATTTGCATGAAGTCCTAAAAAGGTGCAGAGCGGGATAAAGTAAATTATGAAAGATGGGCTTCATTCAGTTCAAGGAGGACAGGAGCCATGTCTTTTCAATGCTTGCTGCATATTGTAAGTACTCATGAAAGATCTGTCGTGGGCAAGGGGTACAGTTCAGGGTTGGATACTTTCCAAGTGTAAGTAATAGACTCTGGGTTCAGTCCCAAGCAGTGAAAAAATAATAGAGGGGGACAGAAAGAAGGAGGAAGAAAGGAAATAAAATAAATCTGATAAAAGCTAAATATGATTGCCAAAGACTTGTAATCTCAGCACACGGGAAGTAGAGATGGGAGGTGTAGTTGGACATTTCTGTCCTGCCGGCTGCTCCCCCAAATAACCATACAGAGATTTAATTATAAATACTCAGCTGATAGCTTAGGCTTGTTTTTTTTAGCTAGCTCTTATAACTTAAATTAATCCATTTACATTAATGTATGTGCTTCCCCAAGGCTTGTTTATCTCATGTATGTATTTCTCATTCTGCTTTCTCTGCACCTCATGGCATCTCCTCTGATTATACCCTGCTCCCCAGCATCACCTCCTTTTTGTCTAGTTAAAAGGAAATGATTTTTAACTTTAACATAGTAAAGTGGTTTACAACAAAAACAGTTATCAAGTAAGAATTACAGTTACATTATCCAGTCTATTTGTATTTGGCAAAATTAGAGAAAATATTATTTACCTTATCTTTGTAAGCCTAAAGTTTTATGTCTAATTTACCTTTTATCATAACTAAAGATAACATTAAGTCTAATTATTTAGTCTTTAATGCCATCAAAGACTCCAGGAGGATGTAATCTTACATAATGACAGGGATGCTGCTTGAACAGTCATCCAGATTTCTTTCATAATGTTGGTGCATTCATCTTGGGCCCACAGGCCTAGTATATCTGACAGACATTTTTGAGAAGCACGGAATTTTGAAGGACTGTCTACCTTGTCTTGGAAAAGTTAGGCAATCCCTTTCTTTTGCATCCTGCTGGTCCAGTTTGGACCATATACTGTCAGCAAGTGAGGCAAGAGCAGTTTCTTTGTCCAAATAGTTAGCTTTGGTCATAAAGGAAACAAAATCCATATGGAGTTTCTTCGATGGCCATCATCCTCTTTTGAAGTAGATTGGTGCTGTCAGGAGCAGACATTTAACTGTCATTAAAAGCTTTGGGTTATTAAACATTAAATACCATAATTCTGTAGGTCTTTGAAGTATTTGAAACCATATATATATCTAAATATATCTGTATGACCTTGAAAACATACCTAACATGACTAAGATTGACTGTTACAGATGACTAATTATTAATCTGTATTTCTTATTTATTCATTATATTTTTAAATGAGCTGCATAAACAAAGTACCCTAAACAAGAGTAGAAGGATATATACAGTATAACATAATTAACTTTAAATTTGTACCAATAATCCAAAATCCATACCAATGTATTTTGAGATTAGTAGTTTTTTGGATTAAAGTAGATTCAATAATCTACTGTTCCTATATCATATTCCTCTCTTTTCCCTTTAAAAGAGATCTTTGAATTTAACTCTTTTGTTTGCTTTTTATTTTTACTATGACCAATAACAACTTGTAATCAGTCTTCCTAGACAGTGACTAACATCCATGATCCAATGAATTACCAAAACCCATCTCTTGGGAATGTGGGCGTTATTCTCTAGACCACTTCCTGTTGTTTGTGGGTGTTGGTATCTTTGGGAGAACCTTGAAAAAAATCAGAATAATTGTTATGTCTTGACTGGAGTATTCTGTGAGGCTGGATTATCTCAGCCAGCAGCCTTGAAGCTGTTCTGGATGTTTGATCGCCTGGGCCATTTGCTTTTTATTAGTGTCTGGTCCTGTTGCTCTGAAAATACATAAACTTTTAAAGGTAGGTAACATACATGTCCTCATAAATATAAATATAGACTGTACATGATACACAAGTCAGCCAGTGATGATTTTTTGTTCTATATTTGAGCAGGTAAAATATACATCACATGTCTTGTATTTCTTTTAGGTTTATTTCTTTATGTCTATAGCCAGGATTTTCCGGGGGTCTTCCATGAAGAAACCTGATCCATATCAATCTGAAATGAATCCACAGCCGCTCATTCTCTGTGGAAATAAAAGCCTAACATCATCCCCCAAATAACACATTTTTTGACTTCCATTTGAAGTCAAGACATTTTTAAAATATATATAGGTTGGTTTAATCTAGTAACTTTCATAATCAAATGTCTCTTAGCAGTTATCACTTGCTCATTAGCAGTCAAAACATTTAAAGACAACATAACAAATGGGATCCATACTCTTATGTATTTTCCATCTTTACATGACTGATTATATTTTTAATCACTTTATTTTACTTTACTTCTTTTTTAAGGACTTTATTATTTTTAAACTATTTTTGAATCTATGGCTGTATATATCCTTTTTGTTCTCTCTCCCAAGCCTATGTATATTTTTAAACACACTATAACCCATTTAGAGATTTGGGTTTTGTTTTTGTTTGTTTGGCTGTTTTGGGGGGGGAGGGGTTGTTTTCTTTTTTTGTCTAGATCTGAGCATCTGTATTGTTCTTTGATCCCACAAGAGGAATCATAAACTGCTATGTTAGTTGTTTGTATGGCTTAGCTTAGTGCATTGGCAGCTGGCTTCTCCTCACTTGGTTCCCTGAGAGCTTAGTTTCCATGATGGAGGTACTGGCAGGAGCCATGTTTATTGCCCCAGCTCTTGGATTTGTTGGGTCTATGCTGTCACTGGCCACTGCTCATAAGCCCCATTTAAATATTCAGTAGCAGTGCTTCATAAAAGAGCCATGCCTGTGTTTGTTCCTAGCACAGCGCCAAAGAAGCTACCTCTTAAAGGAGCTGTGCCTCTGTTTGTCACTAATAGTGAGCTTGCCTGAGAAAAGACTGTAATCAGGAAGCCATGTTTGACTTTGTTTTTGTGTGTTTAGAATCTTTTTTTAAGCATTGTTAGGTCTTATGTTGTGGCCCCATGTTGGAGCTTCATTTGTAAGCAAGCAGACTTTTCCATCCTGCTAGCCACTCCTGAAAGAACCACAAAGAGACTTAATATTAATTATAAATGCTCAACCAGTAGCTTAGTCCTGTCTCCAGCCAGCTCTTAAAATGTAAATTGACCTCATTCTATTAATCTATGTGCTTCCCAGAGGCTCATTTGTCTTTAGTACATGCTTCTCATCCTGCTCGCTCTGTCTCATAATGTTCCCCTGACTCTGCCCTTTTTCTCCCCAGAATTCTCTCTGCCCCCCAAATCCTGCCTATTCATCAGCAATCAGCTTTTTATTAACAACGAGAGCAACATATCTTCACTGTGTACAGAAGGATTATTCCACAGCATGAAGGATCACTAGTTAGATGCTAGCCTCGGCCATAATGAGACTCTTATCTCAAAGAATTACTTAAAGACTAAGTAGGCGCTCAAGTCCAGCCTGGGCTACAGCAGAGTGAGAGATCCTCGTCCAAAAAGCAAAATAAACAAACAAACAATGAGTGTGCTAACATGTGTACTACAGTCATAGTTTAATCAGATTTGACTGAAGAGAAGAATAATTATCTCAATACAGAAATAAAGCTAAATTAATATTTAAATACAGAAGCCAGCCTAGGGTACAATAAACCCTGTCTCAAATAGCAAGAGAGAGAGAGGAGAGAGTGAGAGGAAGAAGAAGAAAAGAAACATCAATAGCTTTTAGTTGGAGTAGAAGAAAGCACCAGTGCAGTGGTGGTGGTGCACACCTTTAATCCCAGCACTTGAGAGGCAGAGGCAGGAGGATCTCTCTGAGTTCAAAGCCAGCCTGGTATACAGAGCAAGTTCCAGGACAGTTAAGGCTACACACACACAGACATACACACATAGACACATACACACACGTTAATTGGAAGTAAAATAATGTCAAGGTATGAGAAATTTTATTTCATTCATACACATGTGGTGGTTTGATATGGTTTGCCATAGGCTCCTGTCTTAGAATGCCTAGTCCCCACCCAATTGATGGAACTGTTAGGGATGGATTAGGAGGTGTGGCCTTGCTGGAGGTAGTATATCACTGACTTGGAGGTTTCAAAAGACTGGAGTGCTTCACAGTGCTCTGCCTTCTAGCAACTCACCTCTGCCTCCTAGTTTGGATCAGGCTTTCAACTGTTCCTGCCACCATACCTTTGCTCCTCCATTATGGACTCCAGCCCTCCATGTTTTTAATGAGTTGCCTTGGTTTATCACAGCAATACAAAGGTAACTAAGGCCCCACACAGATCCATGTATTTAAATACTTGTCTCCTCCAGCTTCTACATCAGCATGATTGGCCTCTTCCCATGTCAGAGGTTTTGTGTCTAGCCTTATGATAGGATGTGATGCCTTTCGGAAATTTTTGTGAATTGCCATGGGCTTCAGTGAGAAAGGAGGCAGAGCCTAAGAAGGGCCTGAGTGATTACATGCCAAAGTCACAGACACTTCCAGGAATGGAGTTGTTGTGTATCAGGTGATTCAGTGGGTTATATAAACACACGCACACACTGAAGTCAGAGCTTCTGGTGTGGATAGTTCTTCCTTTGTAGTTTCTCCTAGGAATCTTAAGAAGTTATGAGAGAGTCTTGAAGAGAACTGAATTTATAGCCTAAAGTAGGACTCTCCAAATGTGGTTCACATGGTGTGTATCCAGCTGTTTTATGAAAGCTTGGCTCCTAAGCATGTAATTTGCTGATCTGGAAACCGGAGCTCTGTGGACCCAGACAGACCTAGACCTCAGGCCCACTGTATGGAATGCCTTGGCCAAGACACTCATCCTGCTTACTAATCTTTCATTTACTTTTCTCTTCTGCTAATAGATAACAGCAAAATCTTGTCTAACTGCTTGTAGGTTACTCATCTTTATGGGAACCTGATACAACTCATTAGTGATAGCTGCCTTTTCTAAGAAGAACATTATAATAGTGGGAATTTTGAATTTTTTTTTCTAATTTTAATTATCTTTTTGTTTGTGTTTTGTTCCTGTTTGGGGGGGGTTGAGTTTTTTTATTTAATAGTCTTTTGTTTGTTTTTTACGTACCAACCACAGTTCCTCTTTCCTCTCCTGCTCCTACTCATCCCCCAGCTTTCCCCCACCCCACCCTACCATCTACTCCTCAAAGAGACCTCCATGGGGAGTCAACAAAGTCTAGTATATCAGGTTGAGGCAGGATCAAGTGGTCCCCCCCCCCATTAAGGCTGAGCAAGGTATTCCTCTATAGGGAATGGGTTCCTAAAAGCCAGTTCATGCCCTAGGGATAAATAAATCCTGGTTCCACTGTCAGAGGCCCTAGCAACTGCCCAAAGCCACACAACTGTCATCCACATTCCCATGCTGGTTCCCCAGCTATCAGTCCAGAGTCAGTGAGCTCCCTGTAGCTCAGGTCAGCTGTGTTTGGGATTCTACATCATGATCTTGCCTGCTTTGCTTATAAAGTCCCTCCTCCCTCACTTCAACTAGATTGGGAGCTTGACCCAGTTCTTAGCTGTGGATCTCTGCATGTGCTTCCATCAGCTTATGGACAAAGGTTCTGTGATGACAATTAGGGTGGTCATCAGTTTGATGAGAGAACAGCCAGTTACGCCTTCTCCACTATTGCTTGGAATCCTAGCTGGGGTCATCCTTGTGGGTTCTTGGGAGTTTCCCTAGCACCAGATTTCTCGTCTCTGTCCCTCTCCCAACTCTACTATCCTGTTCCCTCATATTCTCTTACAAGCTCCCCTTGCCCTCCCCCCCCCCATGTTCCCAGTTTACTAGGAGATCTTATCTGGTTTTTGTTTGTTTGTTTGAGACAGGGTTTCTCTGTGTAACAGTTGTGGCTGTCCTGGAGCTCACTTTGTAGACCAGGCTGGCCTCTTACCCGCCTGTGCCTCCCTTGGCCTGGGATTAAAGGCATGTGCCACCATCCCTCGTTTCCCCTTGCAGGAGGACTGAGATCAGAGCTTGCACATTTAAAAAGAGCACAAAAGGACGGCAGGGCCAGAGGTGGCCAGGCCTGTGATCCCAGCACTCTGGAGGCAGAGGCAGGAGGGTCTCTGTGAGTTCAAGGTCATCTCGGTTTCAGCTAGTCTCATCTAGCTCTAGGACAGCCAGGACTACATAGAAAGACCTTCAACAACAGAGAGAGAGAAGAAAGAAGAGAAGCATGAAGCATGGTGGTTCCAACAAGATGGCTTAGTAGAGAAAGGCACATGTGTGGTGATGTGGTTTATATTTAATAAAATAAGCCTGGAATATCAGAGGACAGACTCACCCACAGTCATGTTTCATACTTGTACATGCATATGCACACCTACACAGAAACAAAATTCTAAAAATTTCGTTTACAATTTTTTTACAAACTTTACAAAACAAAACAAAATCATAGAAGCTTTGGCAGTGAAGGCCCCTAGAAAAGTTCAAAAGCTATAACCCATATCATTTTCACGTTTCCTTTTTATGAAAAAAGCATCTTTTACTTTTCTGAAGGTTTATTTTTATTTTATGTGCATGGGTGTTTTACCTACATGTAAGTATGTATACCACGTGTACAGTGCCTGTGGAAACCAGAAGAGGATGTGGGAAATCATGGAACTAGAGTTACATATGTCTGTGAGCTGCTATGTGGGTGCTGGGAATCAACCTGGGTCTTCTGGAAGAGCAGCCAGTTGGAACCACCTGCTCTCCATCTCCAACAGTATGTTTTTCTAAAAGACCAGTTTGAGCTGAGGCTGATTTTTATTTGTTTGTATTTATTTATTTATCTATTTATTTATTTATATGTGTTTCAAGGCAGGATCTCCCTGTATAGCTCTACCTGTCCTGGAATCACTCTGTAATGCTGGCCTGAAACTCCCAGAGATCCATCTCCCTCTGTCTCAGACATGGGCACCACCACTGGGGTGCCATGTAGGAATTTCTATGGGACATGAACTTTGGTGCAGAACTATGGATGTCTTGGATCATGATAGCTCTCTTACTTCTTAGTCCCACCTGACACTTACACTATCAGTCAGATTTATGTTTTTGTGGGAAATAGTGATGACTCTGAAATAAGTGGTTTTGAAATACATTTTTTTTTCTCTTTAGATTACTTTTTCCTAAATGTCTTGACCAGTGTTCACAAGGTAAGCAGTATGTTTTACTTCCTGTTTGTATGCCTATCACATTCTGTTCAGATACAGTAGGCTTTTCTCTGTTCTGCTGCCTTTCTGGAATCTACAACATACCAAATCGGTCCAGGGCGAGCACTAACTACTTCCTCATGTCCTGCTGGGTAGACACATCCTCAGGAGCTTTTCTTCTGATGGACAGGCGCCCACAGTGGCAGCACTCCTGCTCTGGCCTGCCGCTGATGAATGGTAAATGGAACCTCTGGATCAGCAAATTCCCTGCAGTGCTGCTGAGATGCTGTGTGCTATCAGGGCATAAGCTTGGGAGAGTGGAGGGCTGACTGGGGATATGCTTAGGGGGTGAGCTTCCTGAATCAGCACAGTGAGTATCTAGTAGAAGAAAACAGCTCGGTGTCCCCAGCATACTTGTGTCCTGCTGCTCTTGTCACCAGTCCACAGGGACAACAAAAACACCACCAGCACTGTATCGGCAGACAACTGAGCTGGCTGCTTCCCGGGCATGAGCCTGGGGAAGAATGCTCATGATGGACTTGGTATATCAGGTAGCAGCAGTCTCCATTGGCTTTTGTAAGACAGAATCTCATGTAGTACTGCCTAACTTCCACCACTAAGTGAGTCATTATGTAGTGCAGGCCTCCTGCTTCTGTTTCCCAAGTGCTGGCTTAGTATAAGCAGTCATGCCTGCCTTCAGCAGTAGGGTGGAATGAATGTCTGGGTCCATCCCTAATGCCTAATCCAAGTAGATTCAGGTTTTGTGGAAGTTGGGTTGGGAGGACCTGTTGACAAACTAGTTGTAGGACATAAATTGGAAAGAGATATTGAGAATGCCTCTGCTTTCTAGTTTAGAGGATTGGCCAAGCTGCCAATAGCTGACCTTGAGTAGGAAGCACAACAGAGACCGGAACAGGAGGTAATATGGGAGGCTTTCTGATCATTAGTTCTAGGTTTTGAAGCCATGATTAAAAACAAAGATCCAGATGTGGAGTTGAAAAGGTTAGAAGGCCAGAGATGTGAAGGGGATTGGAAAATTCTGGTGACTGAAAGATAAAACAGGAAGAAACAGTACTTCAAATATTAAGGACAGAAAAAACTCAGTTATGTTTAATGTTGCAGAGACCTCAAGAGAAGGACAGTCATAAACAACAAAGCATTAGGTTTGCAAGTGTGAAAATCCCTGGTGACCTCAACAGGAATGTCTGAATAGATGGGTCAGAACTGAAGTCAAGTCTGAGTTAGTACAGCAGGTTATCTCTGTAGCCCTGGCTGGCCTGGAACTCAGAGACTCTCCTTCCTCTGACTACCAAGTGCTGGCATTAAAGGAGTGTGCCACTACACCTAGCTGAGGCCCTGTCTGTCTGCCTGTCTTTTTTTTTTTTTTTTGGTTTCATTAATGATCCCTTCCAGTACATTGTTCAAAGGCAATTTGTCCCCAAGTTTATACTTGCTGGTATGTGGGCACATGGTTTTGAGGCCATAAGTTGATTGGGTTTTGGGGGGTTTTTTTGTTTTGTTTTTTGGGTTTTTTGTTTTGTTTTGTTTTTTTGTTTTGCTTTTTTTTTTGTTTTTTTTTTTGTTTGTTTGTTTTTTTTTGTTTTTTTTTTTTGTTTGTGACAGGGTCTCTCTCTATATCCCTGGCTATTCTGGAACTTAACATGCAGACACAGGGCTGTACTCACAAAGATCCACCTGCTTCTCTTGTCCTAGGTTAACGGTGTGCACTGCCACATAACCCAAATTCTGTCCCATTGAATGTCAAGGAACTCAGGAGTTGCGGTGCCTTGCTAAATTATCTTACATTTTTGGGGGCTTTCAGGGCTCTTAATTGGCTGACCTGGCTCACTTTGGGTGGGCAGGAGATTTTTTTTTTTAAAAAGTCTTTTTTCTCATTAGAGATTCGGTGGCAGTCTTAGAAGTTGGATCTGCCACCAAGAGACAAGGTCTTCATGTCCTAAAGGAGCTTATTGCCTCCTGTTGGTGACTCAGGCTCCCTGATTCTCCCCCAGCCCTGACAACCCAGAACCGTTTTACAGTAATAAAAGACTGTGTTGTAGTCTGAGGTTATGTGCCTTAAAGAAACCTGGGTGATAGGGAACGGTTTCTGTTCTTACTGTTCTACAGCATTTAATGATAGCAAAGGCCCATATTATGTTTAGCAAGGCTCATGATAATGCTGACTTAAAGGAAATATGTTTTAACTGCCTACTCTTAGAAGTGTATATAGAGTAAAGAAGTTTCATTCATTCCTGAGTTTCTGAAAGCCTTTTGCCTAGTGTGGGTTAGCAGACGGCAACAGTATTTCTCTGTTCTTGGGAACAGGCCAGGCTAGACTGCCTTCCTATAGCCAAGCTTGTAACCTTGGTCAGTTTTGGTGTTCCCTTTTAATACAAAGCAGAAAGAAACTCCTGACTCCAATGAGGTGGAACTCCTCTTTATGGCTTGTCTGGCCTATGTGCCAGACAAAGGCTCTACTTACCTCACAGATGGCATTTCCTCTTGGCTGGTGACAGTTTACATAGCTGGACTAAGGAATGCTAGAGATAATCCTTTTGCTCTTTTGCTATGGAGTAAAGTCCTTTTTCTGTACCCAGTTCCTGACGTAGATTCCTACCCCTAAGAAATTAGTATATACAGTACATGTATAGCAAGCAGAACATTAAATGGGGTTCATCTAACAGAACCCCACAACCTGGCCAAGAAAAGGGGCAGGCAAGGACTATGCCTATGACCCTGGTACACATTGCTAAAAAAGGCAAGTTTGTATTAGTTTGACTTGCCCCTTTGGGATAAGGAAATTTCTTAGTCTCTAGGCCTCTGTAGATCTCTACTAGCTTTTCCTGGATTCTCACTACAAGGCCCACCATATTGTTCTTTTCTTCTGCCCATGGTAACCTCATAGTCACCCTACAAGTTTGTTTCCCAGCATCCATTGGTGGTGGCTCACAACCATCTGTAACTCCCTGGATATAACACCACCTGGCTTTCATGAGCACTGCACACATGAAATACACACAAACACACATTCACATAATTTTTACAATTAAAAGAGAAGCCAGAGAGGTGGTGCACCAGTTACTACCACTCACTCCTCTTGTAGAGGGACCAACCAGGTTCAGTTCCAAGAACCCACATGGTGGCTCCCAGCCTCCTATAACTGCAGTTCCGGGGATTGAACATCTGGCTACTTTGGGCTCCTGCATACATATAGTGCACATAAATTCATGCAGGATTATAAATGGCTCAGCAGTTAAGAGGACCTAGGTTCAATCCCTAGCACCCATATGGCAGTTCACAACTGTCTATAATACCAAGATTTGAGGCCAACTTGATCTACATAGAGTATTCCAGGACAACCACAGCTACACAGAGAAAAACCAAAATAATAATAATAATAATAGCAATAATAATTTCACTGAATAAGAAAAAATGCAGTTTAAGAGGTTCTGCATATGCTTCAGTTGGTAGCATGTTTGAAGCCTTGTGTTTGATCTGTTGTACCCCATAAACCATGCACGCCTGTAATCCAGAACTGGAAGGTCATCCTTAGTCACATTGTGATGTAACTAATAACTAGGATGTCTTGGGCTAGACTCTGAATCCACCCTTACTAATTATGGTGAATTATGAATTCATCTTATTAATCTTATAGCAGAAATTGTCTGTATCAATAAAAACATAAACCATATATTTATAGCAGTGAAAATAAGTGTGAATTTGAAAGAAGTATAATATGCTAGAATGGGTAATAACTTTGCTGATTACTAAATTCTCCATGATTTTATGAATTTTACATTTTTACAAAAGACTGGAATGGTATCACTGCTACCTATTCTACAGATCCTTACATGCCTTTCTTACCAGTCACTGTATGAATGAATATCTGTATCGACACTGACCTTGGAATTTGTGAGTCTGTGAATATAACTGTCAGCACCTAATGTGTAATGAATTCTTGGTGAATAAACGTCTGTGGTTCCAGGTGCTGAAGGCCAATGGTGATTGTAGGGGATGTGGAAAGGCTCTTTGATCAAGAATTCAAAGAAACAACCAGAAAACTGTATTCAGAGAAGTTAAGTTGGTTTGGGGCTGTGAGATGGCTTAGTGGTTAAGATCATGTGAATTCAGTTCCTGCCCCCACATGGTGGAAGGGGAGAGCCAACTCCTGCCATTTTTGCGTTGCATGTGCGTATGTTGAGGTGAAAAAGGAAATAGCAGTTAAGCTTGCGGCCAAGTTTACAATCCTAGTAGTATTCAGGAGCATGAGTGAGGAAGATCACCACAGTTTGAAGTCCATTCTGGTCTACATTGTAAGTTCCAGGCCAGCCAAAGCTACAGTGTGAAAACCTGTCTCAAAAACAATACAAAAGCCAAACAAACACAAAACAAAATGCATGAGATTAGGAAGCGAGGCCGCCAACCCTGTACTCTTAGGAAGCGAGGCTGCAGACCCTGTACTCTTCTTATGAAGCGAGGCCGCTGAGCCTGTACTCTTAGGAAGCAGAGCACCTGAGCCTGTACTCTTAGGAAGCAGAGCACCTGAGCCTGTACTCTTAGGAAGCAGAGCACCTGAGCCTGTACTCTTAGGAAGCAGAGCACCTGAGCCTGTACTCTTAGGAAGCAGAGCACCTGAGCCTGTACTCTTAGGAAGCAGAGCACCTGAGCCTGTACTCTTAGGAAGTGGCAGTTCCTAGAAGAGGGAGAGAATGGTGGCCAAGGTGAAAATGGCCAGTGGAAGGAGCAAAGGCCCACATTTGTGTGAGCCTGCAGGCCCAGTCAAGATTCTAAAGGCTGATATGCCTTGCTTTTATTCTTCAGGCTTGGTGAATAATGTGGTGTTTACCAGTCACACAATGGAGCAGAGGCATCCTCTCCTTGTTCAGCTGCAGACTCTCATCAGGGCTGCCAACCCTACTGCAGCCTTCATTCTTGCAGAAAATGGGATCGTCACAAGGTAAGCCTGTGCAGAACCCACTCTACCCAGGTTCTTTCCAGATGCAGAGCCTGGCTGGTTCACAAGGGCTTCCCACTGTATGTCAGATACATGTGGAAGGAAAGAATTGACTGCTGCAAGGTGTCCTCTTCCCTCTACATGCATGCTGTGGTACAGAGACACAGAGACAGAGACACACACACACAGAGAAATAGAGACACACACACACAGAGACACACACTTATGCACACACAGAAAAAATTAAAATAAACTGTTACTTTTTAAAATGTATGTAGGTGTTTTGCCTGTGTGTGAGTCTGTACAGCACATGCATGCCTTGTGCCCACAGGAACCAGAGAGGAGGTCAGATCCCTTGGAACTGAAGTTACTGATGATTACTTTGGGTACTGGGAATTAAACTAGGATTCTCTAAAAGAAAGTATGTAACACTATAAAGTCATCAAAAGAACCCATCTATCACTACCCTATGTTATCTTGAGATTTTTTTTTTTTACTTTGTTTTGAGAGATTCTTTTTCACGCATTGAAGAATAGAAGTCAGTACTGTCTTCAATGGTCCACTTGTAAACATGTGAGAGAGATGGCATAGGAAATACAGAAATATGCTTATTTATGCCTTTAATCCCAGCACTTAGAAGGCAGAGCAGGTGGATCTCAGTGAGTTCAAGTTCCAAGATAGCCAGGTCTGTTACAGAGAAACCCAGAATTGAAAAAAATTCTGGACATGATATGCATTCTGAATCTCCAGCATTTGGGAAGCTAAGATATGTTGAAGTTCAAGCCAGCCTGGGCTACATACCAAGAACCTTTTCTTAAAAACAAAAACCAGCTAAGGATCAGGCAAGATGGTTCAGCAGGTAAGAACACTTGCCACCAAACAGGACAGTCTGAGTTTGATCCCTGGAATCCACATTGTAGGTGAGGGAACTGACTCCTACAGATGTCCTCTGTCCTACACACACACACACACACACACACACACACACACACACACCCCCACACCCACCCCCACACCCACACCCCCACACACCCCCACACACCCCCACACACATACCCCCACACCCCCACACCCCCACACCCACCCACCATGGGAGCCTGGAATCAAACTTGGGTCCTCTGCAAGAATATCAGTTGCTGGGAACCAACTTCCCACCTTTGCATACGTAAGACCTGGCAGGCACTGACTGTGTTGACTGAACAGCAAACCAGTAATGGACAGTATGATATCATGCCATTCTCTGCTGTGAGTCACTGAAGACGATGTCACCTGATAAACCCGGCTTGGTGCTACCTGTTTGTAATATCAGCACTTGAGAATGGAGAAGTAAGAGGATCAGATCATCCTCATCTGCTTAGTGAGTTCAAGGCCAGCCTGGGCTACATGAGACCATGTGTCCAAAAAAAAAAAAAGTTTCTGATTGAGTGAGTCACAGGACCTGAAATTCTACATTCACCACTGCATTCCTCAAGTGTAATAGTATATTGTGCTCCTGTAAGAGAAAGTATTCTTTTTGTTTTGTTTTGTTTGTTGTGAGACAAGGTCTCTATGTAGCCCTAGATGGTCTGAAACTCATTATGTGGACCAAGCTATTTTCAAACTCACAGGAATCTGTCTGCCTCTGTCTTTGAAAAACCATTCTTAGAAGATGCATTTTGAAGTATTTAGAAGTGAACTATTATGCATACAACTAATTTTCTTATTGTCAGAGAAAAAAAATTCATGCATGTGTGGAGAGGTTAACATTGACAATTCTAATTAACCTGAGCCTTTTCTGCTTCTTTGTGTTTTTAAAGGAATGAAGACATTGAGTTAATTCTCTCAGAAAACAGTTTTTCAAGTCCCCAGATGCTACGTTCTCGATACTTAATGTTTCCTGGATGGCAAGTATCATTACTGAAGAGTAGCTTTAAAAAGAAATGTGAGCCACATGTACATCAAAGAAAGGGCAGTAGCATATATGCTTCACAAGGGTCACACATGTTAAATAGGATAACCCTTGAAAAGGGGCAGAACACAGTGGTGAGGACTGGGAGGCAGAGACAGATGATCTCTTAATTAGACCAGCCTGGATTATATAGTAATCTCCAAGACAGCCAAGGCCATTTATTGAAACCCTGTCTCAAAAGCAAACATACGAAAAACCTTTTTAATGGGCTAACAAAATGGCTCAGTGGTTTAAAAAGCTTGTCACCAAGCCCTGTGGCCTGAGTTCAATCCCTGAGTTCCTCATAGTGGAAGAAGAAAACCAATTCCTGCAAGCTGCCCTCTGACCTCCATGTGTGCACTGTGGCAAGTGCACATGCACACACAACTGGGATATTATGTGCTCCTGCTGATGAGATGGTATAATGATTACCCATACAATGGTTATACCTTCCTCCAAGGCATTCCAAGTCAGAAGTAAATCAAAAGCTGAGTGATGAGATATAGGGGTTCATTATACTCTCATTCTTCTATTTTTGCTTTAAACTTAAAATTTTCTATATTAGAAAGTTTTAAAATGTGGACATGGTAGCTCACACTAACAGTGACAGCATTTAGGAGGTAGCAGGAAAACCGAGTCTCAGCATGACCCATAGCAAGCTCAAGGCCAACCTGGGGAAACAAGAAACCCTGTCTTTAAAAAAGAAAAAAATTTCAGCCAGGTGTAATGATACATACTTATAATCCCATATACTCAGGATCCTGAGGCAGGGGAATAACGAGCCCAGGAGTTTAAGATTAGCTTAAGCAACACATGCTCGCATGTGCACGCACAGACCCTGTTCTTAATGGGTGCGTGATAGCAGTGTGACTGCTGAGCTGAAGATTTGGGAGACACTGCAGTGCACCACATCTCCTTAGTCCCTTCTAGAGAAGTCCGTGTGTTTAAGTCACTGTGAGATGGGTATGTTGGCAGTGTTGAAAGCAATCCTCACTGTTTTGGAGCTGAAGCAGGTGCATCTCCAGCAAAATAGGGGCATGGTGGAATGGAGGTGGGGTGGGGGTGGCTCTTGTTGTGTTAGGAAGGACTCTTAGTGTCATCAGGGTCTGAGGAGTACACAAGCCCTTGACTTTAGGAAACTATTGCTAGTCTAGAGAAGTTAGACTTGTGTTCTCAGGAAGGTCTTGCTTCAAGGAGCCAACATACTTTTCAGTCTCAGAGTGAAGCAGAGGTATACACATTGAAAACAGTGCTTCGGCCATGGCCAGGCAGTGGTGTCACATGACTTTACACACAACACTCAGGAGGCAGAAGGAGGAGGGTCTCTGAGTTTGAGGCTAACCTGGTCTGAGGAGCAAGTTCTAGGACAGCCAGGGCTACACAGAGAAACTGTCACAAAAACAAACAGGCTTAGTTGAAGCCCAAGCACCTTATAAACTAGGTGTGGTGTTCCATGCCTTTAATCCTGCAGTAAAGAAGTGGATGCCCAGAGAACCAGAAATTTAAGGTCATCCTTGGTTACATACTAAATTTGATGCCAACCTGGCACAGATAAGACCCTAGATTATACAGAGAAAAATGTACTGTAAACAAAATAGTGTATTGATGAGGGGGATTAAACAAATGAGCAATAATATATGACACTGAATGGCTGAGATGGGGCGAAGGGGACTACAGCTTATAATATATATACATGAATCTGTCAAAGAAAAAAATTACTTTTTCTTACATTTTAAGGTATGAAGGTAAATTTGATTCCGGATCCGTCTTTCCACTAATGGTTCAGATCTGTGTGTGGTTTGACCGACCTCTGGAGAAAACCCGCTTTGTGACCAAGTGTAAAGGTAAGCCGTCTCTAGGACATGTTTCACCCTTGATGAAAGAGTTGTCCCCTCCCTGTGGCTCCATTTCAGTCAGTGTCCTTGATAGTTTTCTACTCCACATTATCGGGATCTAAAGCAAGTAGGGCTTGGTGATTGTGTGTGGCCACACCTTGGCCAGTTTGAGGGAATTGTGGCCTGGGAGGGAGAAAATGGAGATGGAGTTCTGAACCTTTAGCCTCCCCTGGCCCTTACCTTTCCAGCTATGTTGGCCTAAACTTGGTCTCTGCATCCAGGTAGCTGACATTCTGTCCTCTCCTTCACCAGCAATTCAGTCTTCCATCAAGCCAAGTCCCTTCTCTGGAAATATCTACCACATCCTTGGCAAAGTGAAGTTTTCAGGTAAATGGTGTGAGTCTTGGTGCTTGAATGCTCACAGTACATGGTGTGTGTTTATAGCCTCTCTGGTACTGCTCTACTCCGAGGACCTACCTGCCCAGTCCTCTCTTCCACAGTGGAGAATCTTCCCTCTGCTCCTAGATGCTCTCCACACCTCCTTGACTCCCACATTCCAAAGACCTACACCCCACACCCTTAAGTCGTCCATGACCGCCTCCTAGCCCTCGTCCCAGACTTGACAAAATCAGAGCTCCCAGTCTAGTCAAAGTCTTGGAACTCTACTTTCCCCCCCTTTTGTTTAGGGGCTTTAGACCCCTGGAGCCCTGAGGACCCCATCTGAGGATGAGGGTCAGGGAGGATCTCACACATGTCAGCTCCATGTTGAGGAACAGGAATAAATGCCAAGGAAAAAGAAGAAAGACAGGAACCAAGCAGTTCCAGCTGATGGAATGAAGGGGTTCTGTTGTGTGCCTTTAAATCTCAGAGCAGCATGCAGCTCCTCTACAAGAGTCAGAAGGTGGGGCTATAGGACAAGGTCATGGAAGCCCAGCTAATGTGTGTCCACGCTTTCTTTCATTCTTTTATAAATATGTTGTATTTATGTTTATGGATGTTTTGCCAACATGTATGTATGTACCACATGTGTGCCTGGTGCCCATTTGATCCCCTGCACCTGGAGTTATAGATTGTGTGAGCCATTGTATGGGTGCTGGAAACTCAGCTTCTCTAGAAGAACTTCAAATAGTGTTCTTCACTACTGAGCCACTTCCCCAACCCCCTTCCTCAGGTTGCTGCCCTTCAGGCTGCTGGGTAGTGCTTAGACCTTGGTGTCACAGCCAGACAGTGCATTCAAGCCCTGAGGAGACATTGCTGATTCCCTGGGTGTTACTGTCAGTACAGATGCCTCTCTGTTTACAGCGTTTTCTTCCTGTGTTCCTCTGCCTGTTAACAGTATGTGTCTGATGACCCACACCAACCAAGCCATAAATTCTACTTTATCTTCCCAACTTGGCACTACTGTCATGTCAGCTCTTAGGAATCTGTCAACTGCCAACTCTGTTACAGTGCAGCATTGTTTTGGGATTTGATCTCAGGGACAAATGTGTTCTCTGTGCAGATTCTGAAAAGACCATGGAGGTCTGCCACAACACTTTGACCAACTCCCTGAGCATTATGCCGGTTTTGGAGGGACCTACTCCACCCCCCAACTCAAGAAGCACACCTCAAGACAGTGGGCAGCCAGAGTGCTACCTTGTGTTCATTGGCTGCTCCCTGAAGGAGGATAGCCTCAAAGACTGGCTTCGACAGTCAGCTAAGCAGGTGACTTGTAAAACCAATGTAGCTGAGCCCAAACATGACCAGTACACTCGACTAACCCTGGCCTCCTTTCCTCTCTCACCCACTGGTCTACGCCTCAAGGTTCAACCAACACTTAGGGGCATTTGGGGATTAAAAATCAGCCTGTGGCAGCCAAGTCCAGGCAGATACAGCAAAACTGTGTATTATGGTTGAAGTTTGTTTGTTTTTCTGGATAGGGTCTCAGTGTAACCCTGGCTGTCCTGGAATTATGTAGACCCCAAGTGCTGGGATTAAAGGCATGCTTAGTTTTTTGCTTTGTTTTTCTCAAGACAGAGTCTTTCTGTGACAGTCCTGACTATCTTGGAACTATATAGACCAGGCTTACTTCAAACTCACAGAGATCCTCCTGCCTCTATAGTACTAATATTAAAGGCCTGGCCCTGTGTACTTTTTTTAAAATCTTATTTTATGTGTATGGGTGCTTTGCCTGCATATATATCTGCACCACATGTATGCTTGGTGCCTGTGGAGGCCAGAAGAGGTCAGATCCGGAACTAAAGCTACAGATAACTGGAAGTCAGCCCAGGTCCTCTGGGAGAGCAGTGCTCCCTGCTGCTGAACATCCCCAGCCCAGGCCTGTAATCTGACATCCAGGTGCTCTAGAAGCCATGGTGCTGAGTACAGACAGCATCAGTGAGTTGGCTTGTCCTAGAACTTCAGGAGGAGAGTTGCCTAGGGTCCTGGTTCTTGTCCATTGATGATAGTCTTCTAGGAACTATGAGCTGCCTCGAGTGGGTAAATTCTTTTGCTTTTGTTTAAGGAGGTGTTTTAGGAGGTTGATCTCACTGTGTAGGCTAAGCTGCCTTCAAATTTCTAATGCTTCTGCTTTAAACTTTCCAATGCAGGAATGACAGGTGGGTGTCACCACTCCTTGATTTGTTGTTAGACTGTGATACCTCAGGCTGTCCATTATCTGTGGTTGTTGTGGCTTGAGCATGAGAATCTGTCAAGAGGAAGGCTTGTCCATTTATAAAGCACTAGGTTCTCTACCATTTGTTTCCAGCTGTTTTGCAGGGCTCTCTGTTGTGGGAAAGTAGTTTCCATGGGGGAGTAGACAGATAGCATGTCCATAGTTCTTCCCTCTTCTGGGACCTTTGACGTGTAACTGGCCTCCAAACTCCTTTGAGCCTTCAGCCACCCTCGTGCTCCCACAACTCTGTTGAAATGTGTGTTTTCTCTACATCTGCATAGAAGCCTCAGAGGAAAGCTCTGAAAACCAGGGGAATGCTGACCCAACAGGAGATCAAGAACATCCATGTGAGTGGCTGCCCTAGCTTCCCTTCAGAGCTTGTCCCATGTTTTCCTGGATCCCAGGGAAGGGACTGTTTGCAAAGTTCTTGCTTCTCTCAGGACATGAAGGGCAGCTGGCCAAGAAGCCTAGCCAGCAGCTTCAGTAAGTGTGGCTGTTAGCATCTGCAGCATCTCTAGCCACCTCCAGAGGCCTACGGTCATATGTGCCCTGTCATTACTCGGGCCAATAACTAAAGAGCCCAGAGCTACATAGTCTGAGCATATGCAGTCTATGCACTAAATCCCCTTATTAAAGGCAAGCTCCTCCACTTCTCTCTACCTCCCTCCATCCCTCTGAGGTCACTCTGTGCCTGCTTTCTCCCTTCCCCCTCAATAAAACTTTCCAAGTGAGCACTGTCTACATAGCATCTCTGTCTCTCAACTACCTTGACCACCTCGAGCTGGTTTTTGTTTTGTTTTAAATAGTTTTGTCCACTTTTTGCTGTGACCTGTTGATAAAGTGGAAGAGATCTGGTACCTTTAAGAGGACTGGATAATGGGAGGCCTGGCCTTCTCACCCTACCCAAGTAGTTTTACAAAATCTCTGCTTAAGATAAATCACACAGAAATCAGCTGAGGCCCAGAAGAAAGCCATATAAACAGAGCTGGTCATGGGAAGGCTATGGGAGCCTAAAGCCAAAATGAGATTTCCTGGGTGAGTTTTACTAATAGCACACTGACCCCTAAGCCAAACCCCATAGTGGGCTATCACTGGTCCCAGTGTCTGTGAATCATGCCTGTACCTGTAGAAACCAGAAGAGGGAGTCAGATCCCTGAAACTAGAGTTACAGATGGTTCTGAACTACCATGTGGGTGCTGGGAATTGAACCCCAGCTTTTCTGAAAGAACAGCTGATACTCCAAACTACCAAGCTACCTATGCAGTTAGCTGCCTGGAACTCACTATATAGACGAGGCTAGCCTCAAACTGCTAGAGATCCACATACCTCTGCCTTTAGGTTGCTGGGATTCAAGTGGGCCACTGTGAGCAGCTGTTATGAATGAATGATCAAATGTTCTTGATAATTCAACAGGATTCTTTTCAACAGGTGAAGCGCCACTTGGATCCCCTGCCTGCAGGCTACTTTTACAATGGCACCCAGTTTGTTAACTTCTTCGGGGACAAGACTGATTTTCACCCACGTATCCTTGGAAACAGTTTGGTCACAGTGTAACAATCTGGGATATGCAAGCCTCTCCTGTAAAATGGGAATCTGCTAGGACCAGAACAGCTCAACCCTAGGAGCAGGGAGGGTCTGTAGTCTGGGGGACAAAAACCACAGGGTATTATCTATGTTGTTCTTTTAAAGTTGTTATTGTTAGATTTGTGCTCTTTTGAGCAGTTGTACTGTTACACTCCATGAAATGTGGTTTGAAGGCAGCATTGATAACTACAGGGTCATGAAATACAGAGTGAAGATGGCCTGTTACAGCAGTCTATGTGTGGGGTTGGTCCTGGAGCTCCCTGTGGCCTCACTTGGACAGAATGTCTTATCTTCATGTGGACAGGATGAAATGCAAGATTAGCAAGCTTCAGTGTGCTTCAAGAGCTTGGTTCTAGGACTTCATGATACTGTTAACCCTCACTGTAGCGGAGGTGCTCTGTGTTAGATACCTTGGGTTTCCATGCCTCACTTACCCAGAGGTCCCCCTGGGAAAAGTGCTCCTCTGTTATAATAAGGTTTTTTGGTCTCAGGCAGCTAGAGGTTTAGACTCAAGACTTGCCATCCCAGACTTTTTAGCTGTCTGTTGTTATTTAGTCTTTATCCAGGCTCATATCTCACCTCCTTAACCATGTTCCAGTCATGGACCAGTTCATGAATGATTATGTGGAGGAGGCCAATCGGGAGATCGAGAGGTACAACCGTGAGCTGGAGCAGCAAGAATACCGTGACCTCTTTGAGCAGAAGCCCTAAAGAAAGCTGGGCCTGTGCCCACCAGAGATGAATGAATGAATGGGTGTCCATCTTTCCTGGAGGCCCCTCCCGAAGGGACTGTCTGTCCTCTTGGCCTGTGCCTGCCAGCGTAGTACATGTTGTCCTTATTTCTCTCTTCTCTCTGCACCCTGAAAGGCATTTTGTGCATCACTGAGTGGAGGCTGTGCACGGGATGAGCAGCTAGCACTACTGTGTTCCGGCAGCTCTAGGTGTCTGATAAAAGAATTTCCCTTGGACTGCTGGACACCGTGTGAGGCTGAGTAGAAGCCTTTGGCTTGCATGGTGGATCTCCTGGGATTTAGAAGGACCTCTGGTTGCCTAAGCAGTGGCCAGGCAGAGATCCACAATGCCTTCCAGATGAGAGCACTATTGTGGGTGATGGATGGATGCAAGATAAGATGTTCTCTGAAACTGTGAGGCTCCTGAGTTAGCAGCATCCTGTGGGGTTGGTCCTAGAGCTCCCTGTGGTACCACTTGGTTCTCTAATTCAGAGACAAGAACAGGTCTGCTGCCAAGCCCTGGCAATACCTCACTCACCTCCTGGTCAAGGTGAATCTCCTGCAGCTGCTTAGTCTTGCCCCAGGTTCTAATCACTTGGGGGATGTTGGTTTCTAACATCCAGCCCCCTCAGCCCCATCATGGAAGGCAATACATCTCAGAAAATTTCGCCAAAACTGCTCCTAGATTTGTTTACTTGGTTCCTGAGGACCAGAAATTTCAAGAATTCTGATGTCCAAATTAGAATCCCCTCCAATGCTGTTTTATTTTTTAAGATTGGACCATACAGCAAGGGTAAACTAATTTGCATACCAAGACTGCCCTTCCACATTAGAGTGGGGACAAGGTCACTAAGGTGATGTCTACTAGACCTTGAGTGCCTCTGCTGCTTGGAGTATAAATGTTTTCTGAGTCTTATGGACTTTTGCATGCCTTAGGAAGAAGCACAGAGGTAAAGCCAGCATCGTATTCTGTAATGTAGAGAGGCTTTTAAGAAAGGACCCTGGTACAGCGGAGAGGTGGATGGAGCACATGAGGCTATGTGCCTAGTAACAGAGCTCTTTGGGCAAAAAGCAGAATAATAATCGAGGTTTGTCAATAAAATATACTTGTATTAGAAAAAACAAAAACATTTGAAACCAAACATACCAAATTACAAGTACCATTGGATAAGAAATTTTGCATTAAGAAAGCTTGTAAGAAAGGCCCATATGCTCCAATCCCAGCTCCAAACTACAAGGGTGACAAGGCCCTCCTGTTGAGCTCCAGTCTGGAAACCCTGACTGGCTGGGGTTCAGTAGCATAGATTTTAAGTGCAATTGATAAATAAGCAATGAGTTACTATAGCAACCTTTATCTTCTCCAAGCTCTTTTTAAAAACTAAACTTTGAGTTAGCAGCCTTAGAAAAGAGAAAGGGACCACAAAGCTATTTCATTTCCTCTGGGGTGGGGGGAGAACCACAGGCCAGTTCATTTCCTGCAGGGTTACTGTGAAGTTTTCAGTGAAGCTCTAGATTAAGAGCTTCGGCTGCTTTGGCCTGGCAGCCTGGCTGCTGCACAAAAGAGTTTTTAAAGAGGGGTTGGGGCCACGCTCTGTGATGAACTTGGTTTCACCATTGTCCATAGAAATGTGCTATCACCTGCCCCACTGCCCCATCCCTTTCATTAGAGGGAAAACTGATTACCTCAACTTGAATATAAAATTGTGGTTTTGATGAATCGGCAAAACATTCAGTTCTTTGCCCCAAGAAGGCAAAGCTATCTGAAGCCTCCATAAATGCTCCCTAGCCTCCTCGGGAGTCTGGAGGGGCCCAGTAACCACACACTGTGAGTTCTTTGAGGGCCAGCAGGAGACCATGCTTCTCCTGTGCTGCTCCCTATAAGCTGCAGGTCTCTTGAATTTTCCTTTGGGTCAAAGAGTGTGGTCTGAGGCTGTCTCCAGAGGAAAAGCCATGATACTGTTTTAGCCTCTACTCTTAGACGTGGATGTCAGGAGCCCCGCAAAGATTTTAGGGATCAGTTCCCAGGACAGGCAGAAGTCTTCCAGGGGCTTCCATGCTTTCTACCAGCTTTCCTGTTAGTAGCTTCAGTTTTTATCACCAGAGTGAATGTGATAGTGGCAAAGTCACTGAAGTTATGGGTTGTTTTGATTTAATGTGGGATCCCCACTTGTTGACTGGAGGGAGGAAGCAAATATTGGAGGCAAGTAGGCCCCAACAAGCCCTCGGGCTCTTTGACCTGAGGCCTGGACACTAGCCCTCTAGGCTGTGACCAGTACAAATGTCCCTCCTAAATCCTGTTAGGATTTTGGAGAATTTTTGCACAGTAATAAGCTCTAGCTTCTCAAAAGGGAAACATTCAACTCAAAAACTGTAAACTGTTAAGTATTCCAGCCATGCTGCTGACTAGTTGATAGCTGTACCTCAAAAATAGGTGGGAAGTGGCTTTCTCATTGTCCCACGGTCAGATACTAATGGAAGAGCTCGCTTACGTGCCAAAATTCACTTTTATACTAGCTTTCCAAGGCTTTAATATTTTTAACTTAAATTTTAAAATTCATATTTACAAACACTACTATAACTTCAGTGAAACTGAATTGTGTGATTGAAGCTTTTTTCTTATTATAGTATTTATTACACTACTTAATTCAGTAAATATATAAAAGTAGCCTTCAATTTATTTTTATATTATTTTACATGTTTTTATCTGCATTTGTGTCTGAATTTTCCTTGGAGATTAAAATGTAATAATGCTAAGAACCAATAAACTGTCACTCTAAGGCTGCCTCTGTCCCTCATGTCCTCCTGTCCCTGGTGTGGCTTTGGAGGGTGGAGCCCTGGGAACTGGAGACTTGGTCAGTGTGGCTAGGATGTCCCTGGCTAGGACTGCTGAGAAGAGCCCTTGAAGCTCACACTTGGAACCCTCACCACGGGCAAAACTCATATCACATAGTCACACCCTGCCCTGGAGACAGAGTACACAAACTGACTATCCCAAAGAAAAGCAGTCAGTCCCCAAGTGCCCCCTGACAACTGCTCTCTGCCTCCTTGCTTTGTTTTATTGCAAGACTGAGGGGGTCATGCTGGACACACGACTCCATCCCTCCCTTTTGTTGAAATAGGAAGTCACATAGTGTAGTAAGACGCTTCTGGCCAGACTTTCCGGCCTAGCCTCAAGGTTTAGACCCCCAGACCCGCAGAGACACACAGACGCTTACAATAGTTTTTAGGCTGATCAGCCCAAGGCCCAAGCATATAACTTGCTAACTCTTTACCCTTAATCTAACCCATGACTCTTATCCTGTTCAGCCATGCGGCTTGGTACCTTTTCTTAGAGCAGCTTAGTTGTCCTCTGCTTCTTCTGGCTTCTCTCTGGCATTCTGCTCTGTTCTTCCTGTTCCTAGAGTTCTCCTAGTCTGGTAGCCCTGCTCAGACTTCCTGTCTGCCTTTGGCCAATCAGCACTTTTTATTAAACTCATAGGCAGGGACAATTATTTACAATGGAACAACCTAATCCCCCTACAATGTAGCCCAGGCTGGCCTCAGATTTGCTATGTAACAGAGACTGACCTAGAACTCCTTATTGTTATGTTCTCATAAGCAGGAGGCTTATAGGCATGTGCCACCATGCTTACCCAACCCGACCACCTGGCAAAGCTTCGTTCGGTTGGAACAATGCCTTCACAGGCTGATGAATGCCTTTTACAAGCTCTATGGGTTTGCCCTTCACGCTCACTTTATGAATGCAGGCAACTAAGTCACCAACAGGCAAAGCTGGCACGGCGGCAGTAGGGACACTGACCTCATCTAGTTAAGTGTGGAAATGCCTCTAGAGTGGGGCTGTGGAAGCACAGACTCCAAGAGTTTCCAGAGTTGGTCCAGGTGTTTGCAGCACTGGAGGAAGAAAACAAACATGAACTGGCATGAGGTTTATATCACATGGCTCCCATCTACCCCCTCATCCCCAACTCCAAAGCTGACAGGAGGGGACAGGGCTGACCTAGAGGGACACCTGTCCAGGCAGCCTGGTTCACAGCTCCCACTTCCTGTCATACCCACAGGAACCTGGGGCAAAAGGAAGTACCCCAAGAACAAGTTTGGGAGATGGCCCAAAGAAGAGCTAAGGCCAGGCTTCCTAAAGCAGTGCAGATGGCTTGGGAGTTTAAATGCCATAGTACAGGGAAAGGTCTGGTAGATGTGGGAAAGGGTGACAGCAATAACCCTGCCCCCCCAAACCCCTTGCCTCACATCTTACAGACTAGAGGCCCAAGTTCCAGGATGATTGGATGGGGAGGCACAGGCAGTGTCAAAGGCTCGTTTCCCATCAGCAGATGTACCTGACTGGTTTCCATGAATATTGTTTTCTGGTACTCTTCTAGTTCAAGTTATAGGAAGGTAGGGTTTTTTTTGGTTTTGTTTCTTTTCTTGTGTTAATTATTATGACTTTTGACCAAGGAAAGGAAAACTTTGAAAACATTCTGAAACCAGGCAGGGTGATATATGCCTGTAATCTAGGTAACTTGGCAGGAGGGGAGAAACCATAAGGTCAATCAATTGTGGCTATGTAGTTTGAGGCTAGGTTGGGCTATATGAGCCTTTGTCTTTACACTATGGCAGGAGTAGTTAGTTGGCCAGCACAAATCACTGCATAAAACGTGTGTGCTTTCTGTGAGAGAACATAAAGCTGGGTGAGGAGGAGCGGGAGGATCTGGAAGAGTTGAGGGAAGGGAAAGAATATAGTTAAAATATATTGTATGAATTTCAGAATAACTTAGACTAAGGGCCTCAGTTTGATCCCCAGAACTCAAATTTAAAAAATAAATAAATAAAAATCTAGGGCTTTTTGGCCATCTAGAGTACTGGGGAGGGGTGGCTTCTATTCCAGATGCTGGGTTTGATCCCCAGGACCCACATAGCAGCTCTCTACCATCTGTAACTCCAGTTCCAGGAAATCCAACACTTTCTGGCCTCCTCAAGTACCAGCCAGTGGTACACAGATATACATGCAGGCAAAACACTCAAACACATTAAAAGTAAAAATGTTGAATATGGGAATGGTGGGACGTGCTTGTATTAGTGCACTGGGAGATGGGACCAGGTTAAATCCCTGAGGCTCACTGAACAGCCAGCCAGCCTAGCCTACTTGGCAAGTTCCAAGAGGTAAAAGACTATGGGGCTGGGGGAAGGTGAATAGCATTGATGAACTTGACAGAAGACAGTTGTCCTCTGGCCCAGGAGGAATATTCCTTTACATTTTGTGGATATATGTCACTGTGATTGGTTTAATAAAGAAGCTGACTACTCAATAGCCAGGCAGGATAAGGTTAGCAGGGAGAGCCAAACAGACTAATGGCAAGAAGGGTGGAGATGAGAAGCCCAGAACAGACACAGAAAGAATCAGGTGGTGATACATTGTATATTTAATAAAAATAGTCTGGAATATCAGAGGACAGAGCCACCCACAGAGACAAGCCATGAAGGTCAAGGAGTGGTGACCTATTCAGACAGGGTTTCTCTGTGTAGCTTTGGAGCCTGTCCTGGAACTATGTAGACCAGATTGGCCTTGAACTCACAGAGATCTACCTGAGTAGATCTGCTCCTGAGTGCTGGGATTAAAAGCATGTGCCACTACCACTCAGCTTGATTTAAGGTGTGGATTGCCACTCCCTGACCTTCATGGTTTGGCTCTGTGGGTGGTCCTGTCCTCTGATATTCCCAACTATTTTTATTAAATAACATAGTATATCATCACAGAAGCAAGATGAGCAGGCTATACTGAGAAAAGGTACCAAGCCACATGGCAAAGCATAGATAATAAATATGGGTTAATTTAAATGTAAGAGCTAGCTGGTAACAAGCCTGAGCTATTGGCTGAGCATTTATAATTAATATTCAGTCTCCATGTCAGTTATTTAGGAACCGTTAGTTAGGAAAGAAACGTTCACCAACAGGCCTGTGCACACTCATGTGTACAGGAGCATAGGCACATAACACACCAAAAAAATACTTCTCAGGCTAGAGTTACACCTAGAGTACTAACTAGCCTAGCATTCCAGAAGTTCTGGGTCCCACCTCAACACTAAATAAATTGAGCATAGTAGCACATACTTGTATTCCCAATACTCAGTGGTGGTAGAGGCCGGCAACCCAGGAAGGACTTCAAGGTCATTCCTCAACAGCACAGAGTTTAAAACCATTCTGGGATACATGAGACCCTGTCTCAAAAAATAATAGGGCTATAGAATGGCTCAGTGGTTAAGAGTGCTTGTTCTTGCAGAGGATACAGGTTCCATTTCCAGTGCCCACACGGTGGCTCACAAGCATCTGTAACTCTGGTTCCAGGGGATCCAGCACCCTCTTCTCATTTCTGCGGGCATCAGCATGATGAAGATGCTATTCAAGCAGGTAAACACATACACATACAATATATTAAAAAAAATATATTCTAGCCATTAAAATTAGTCAGGCATGGTGGCACTTGGGAGGCACAAGTAAATGGACCTCTGAGTTTGTGGCCAGTTTCAACTAGATAATGAGTTCCAGCTGGCCAGGGCTACATAGACCCTGTGTCAAACAAGCAAAATAATCTACCCCCCAAATAGAGAAAAGGCCACCACGACTTGCCTGTATAATTCCTTTGTACACCCAGTGCACCAGTGTTCTGGGGGTGGGGGAGCCTATTTGACAATCTTTTCCCCTTTAAAATGGATTTATCTGGGGGAGGCAGAGGCCTGTGCGCCAGGCTGGTGGTGGTAACAAGTGTACCAAAGAGCCAATGACTGACCAGATAAAGCCAAGGGGATGACTTGAAGGTAAAGTGGAAAAAGCCAACATGGAAAAAAACCCAGTGTTCTGAAACAATGCCAAACACTTTCATTCTTCAAAAATCTGAAGAAAAATAAATGTGTTTATCAAGTTATTCTCCTGTCCTCCTTCAAGGCTTCTGGATGGCTAAACTGATCAGCTCAAAGCAAAGACAGCATGAGGCTCAAAAGATTTTTATTCCATATTAGCAAGTAAAACTCTGCAAAGGAGAAAGAGAACTAGCACGGCAGTGTGAGGGTGCGTCCACCTCAGCCCACAGAGCTGCTGCCTTCCCTGCGTCAGGAAAGAAGCTGAAGGTTCTTCTCTCAATGTTTCACATTTTGAGAAATTGCATCTCTGAAATTTCATGCCAGGATGAATGTACAAATAATAGAGAAATAAGGACAACAGGAAGAAGGAAAGATGGATTGATAAGGAAAACTTTGAGACTGAATCTTCATGGAATTTTCTAGCTAAAAAGACTCATTTCCGGGGACTGGAGACACAGGCAGGTCAGTCAGTAAGATGTTTGCAAGGCAAGCATGAGGACTGGGTTCTCTCCAGAGCAGCCACTGAACTGCTAATCAATCCATTGTTGACTGGGAAGTGGAGGCAGGCAGATCCTGACCAGCCAGCCTAGCTTAATTGGCAACCTCAGATATCAATAAGATATTTTTCTCAAAGACAAAGAAGACGGCACTTGAATTTTAACAGGCAAGGTTGACCTCTGGCCTCCATGTTTGTTCACTGTCCACACGTCCACAACCCCCTACACACACACACACACACAAATCTCCACTTTAACATTTTTGTTTCTGTTTATTTTTTTTGATTTTATTTTCTTATTGCATTGTTTTGGTTGTTGTGGTGGGTTTTGGTTGGTGGTTGGCTGGTTTTGGTTTCCTGAGACAGGTCTTTATATATAGCCCTGACTGAACTGGCCTCAAATTCACAGAGATTGACTACCTCTCCCTCTTTAGCACTGTGGTGAAAGGCCTGTGCCACCATGCTGGCCTATATTGTTTTGAGACAGGGTCTCTGTGTAGGTAATGATTCTGAATTTGCTATTCTGAATTCTGCACTCCTGCCTCTGCCTGGGGTGCAGCTGGCAATCTGTCCCCAAGTATGAAATACCATCAGGTATTAGAGTAGGGGGAGAAATATCTTTCTTTGTTTACTGTTTACCTAACAAGCCATTTAGACATGAAAAGCCCAACATGAGACTGAATAAGCATATAGGGAGACACTGATGGGTGTTCAAAACATCATTTTTTAATATATGTTTTAATCCCCACATTGTACCCTTGAAGACAAACATAGAGACCTGCTGTGAGGTATCCACATCTAGCCAGGGAGATGGAATCAGACATCATAGAAAGAGTGAACTAAAGTATTCCCATCTGGGAACCAGGAGAGTCTGTCAAGGAAGGCAGGAATTTAACTTTAAGACGTAAGATGAGAAAAACATCTCTGAGGCTTGAAGGGTGAATGGGATCATATCAAATCTCCAGAGGCTTGGTGTCGGGTCTGTGGCAATCCCTGCAGGTAGAGTGAAATCCCTAGGAGCAGGAGGTGCAGGATGAGGCTGGGGACAGGCTGCAGCCAGCTTGTATAGCAACCCCACTTCCACAAGCCACCGAGTGTAATTCTCTTTGCTAAGTGGGAGAAAAGCCACCAGAAGGGAAAGTGGGTTATGAAATGGCAGACGGTCTCACCATAGAGAAGGCTGGGGGTGCAGATGGGCTCATCTAAGCCGTTTCGGAAAAGGCAACACTTGTTCTTGGATTTGGAGTCAGTTTACTTTCTGGTTTAAAGGAGTTGTGGGCCTGCCTCAGAAGCCAATTCTGGAGTCACCCTCTCCCTTCACCTCTATGTGGGCTCCAGGGATTGACCACAGGTGACCAGGTTTACATGCCAAGCACCTTTACATAACAAGCCCCCCCCCCTTATGAAAGCTCAGTTTTTTGGAGGGACAGGTGTGCTGCGGGGCATGTGGGGAGGGTCAAGGCTAGAGGGCAACTTGTAAGTAGGTTCTTCCACGTGTGGGCTCCTGTCGTCAGGTGTGGCTAGAGCTCTGCCTGCTAAGTCATGTTGTCAGCCTCCCATTTTAACTTTTTTAATGTTTTGAGTATTTTTTTGATCAATTTATCTTATGTGTATGAGTGTGTTGCCTGCATATTACATATGTGCACCATGACTGCCTGTAGAGGTCAGAAGGGAAGCAGGCATCAGAAGTGAAAAGTAGTTGTGAGCCACCATGTAGGTGCTGAGAACCAAACCCAGGCCCTCAAGAGCAATAAGTGCTCAGAGCGAGTGAGTGAGCAGTCTCTCCCTATTATGTTTTGTTATTTTGTTTATGTTTGGTTTTTTATTTTTGCTTGTTGGGAATCTCCAGCTCGGCCCCATTCCAAACCCTACCCAGAAGCTCCACTTGAAACTTCCAAATCCTGCCCTCAGAAATGGAGGCTCTTCCCCCAGAGTCCCTCAAGACAGAGTATTTAAGGTTCAGTCCATAGCTCTTCCATGTGACTTCTCCTCTTCCCCAGGGATCACCCCACAATGCTTTGCTCATTAAATCTGGACTTTTAATGCCTTCTGTCTGATATGGCTTATTACATGGGCAGAGTTACCCCCACTAAGGGAGGAGGGGGAAGCAGATATTTAAAAAATTTTTTAAATACCTACCATTGCTGTTCTGTTTTGTTGTTTTGAGATAAGATCTCACTGTGTAGCCCTGGCTGGCCTGGAACTTGTAGATGAGGCTGACCTCAAACTTAGATCTGCCTGTCTCTGCCTCCAAAATACTGGGAAAAGGCGTGTGCTGCCACAGCTGTCTTGTTTTATTTATTTATTTTTTTTTATGAAATACTAAATGGTTGCTTCTCACCCTAGATTCAAAAGAGGCAAAGAGCAGGCAGAGCTTAAGGTACTTGAAAAGTCATTAGACACTGCCTAGAATCCAGTAATGGATGTCGGGAGGCTCTAGGAAGAGAATGAGAAGGGATGTGTGTGCATGTTTTAGGCTCTCTCAGCCTGCTTGCTCAAGTCATCACCCAGTGGGGCAAACTCCAGCATCTGTTTGCCCTCAACCTCTGGTGTGCACAGCATAGGGCAAGTGGAAAGCCTTAAAAATCCGTTTCTGATAGACTGCCTAGGAGGCTGAAGCCTCACTCAGTTCCTCTGAGTCAGAAACTCATGCAGAGGAGGTCACAGGCACGCTGAGACAATGCACCCCCCCCCCCCCCCAGTAAGGAGGGAGTTGGGGAAGTTGTCCCTTCAGTCGCCTGAGGTTTCCTGCAACAGGGACGAGAGTGCCTGGGGTGAAAGGATACCTGTGTCTGCCATCCTTCCTGGTTCTTTGGCTTCCCTGGACCTCCATCCTGCAGTTCCTTCCACAAGCTTGGGTAGGGCTGGAGCTCTATCTAGAAGATACCGAGAGGAGGTCCTGTGGAAAGGTGGAGCGACATGACCTACCTACAGCTTCTCCTCCCAGGGCATGCTTAATCCCAACAAAAGCAGCATGTGGCTATCCCTGAGTCATCAGGGTTCTTAGAGCGGGAGATCCTGGATCAGTGTACAAGTGAGGAGAGGCTTTTGGGCCCTCCATGACTTCGCTCCTAAAGTCAGCCTGGCTCATCATAGCAATTAATGGTTGCCCTGCGTGCCCCTTTCACGGTAGAGCGACAGTGGAGAGAACTCTGTGCTGAGCCTATCACGGAGTGGTAGAAGGATGACTGGAGAGCAGTACTTCTGTGTATTCCAAATCACTTAGAAGCCACGAAGAATCCGGGCCGGGGGTTGGAGTGGGGTGGAAAAAAGGTGCTCATCGTACTTGCCAGAACTCACCACAACACGCTCTTAAGAGACCTGCCGCCTTCTACCCTGAGAGAGGGATGAGGAGTCCAGGGCGGGCGCCAGCAGAACGAGCGGGGGCGGCTTAGGGCGCTAGCCCACGGGCAAGTGCACTCACTGTGCAGCCTGGGCTGGGGTTGGGGACCGCCCTGGCGGTCGGGGGTGTGGCAAGGGCGGGTTGGGGGCGTGGCTGGCAGTGGCGCTCAGCTAAGGTGGGGGCGGGATTCCGCCCGCTTTTAAAGCGGACGCGCCCGTACCTTCGGGGCGCGGATGATTAGCACTGTGCTACGGGATAGTTCCGAAACTCCCTAGTCCCTCCCGGGCCCTCACTCCACGACGCTTGGGCCTGCGCACACGAGCCTCCACGGATCCGGAGCGGACCTCGCGGGTGAGGGCGCGACCTCGGCTGGATGTGGTCTCACGCCGCACGGTTGGGACCGCGGCGCGGCTCGCGAGTGTATCACGGGCTCCCGCTGCGAGCCCGCCCGGAACGGCTGGGTCCTGGGTGAGAAACCCCGGGCCACGGCCACCAAGGCGTGTGTTCCAGCGCAGCCCCCCCCCTCCCCGGGTCGGCGAGAGCCTGTGCGGGCTTCGCGCCTCCGGCAGGGTTCCACCGAAAGCCGCCCGAGTCCCAATGCGCGCGGCAAAGGGCGGCCGGGGACGCCTTAGGCATCCCGTTGGTATTTGTTCTGCTTCCTTCCTTCGTCTTGACGCACCTTCAGTACTTGAATGAAAGAAGTAACATAACCCGTGGAGTGGAGGGCGGGGAAGTAGGAAGTGGGCAGGGTGGCGCTGCGGTGTCCTCAGCATCAGAGTGCGTGCTACCGCCCAGAGTCACGACCCATCGGAGCCCGGGTGTGTCCGGTCGCTCACCTGCTCGTGGGTGTGATTTGTTCTTCGCTACCGCCTCTAGTGCCTCTGAATCCAGCCCATCCCCTCCTCCTCGTGGTCTGCGAATGTGGACCACGTCCCTTTCTCGTGCATGTGGCCCCTCCTGTAAGTTCTTCCTAGCACAAACATTCGGATCATCCCTCAAACCTCAGTGTGTTCTGCATACCCACTCCCGCCTCTTCTTTCTGAGCCAATGGCTCCTCTTTTGCGGCCCTAGACTACGGTAACGCCATGGGATGGTTGCTGGACGGGTCCTGGCTGATCCCTGGCAATAGGGGAGGTCGGGAAAACTGCGCCTGGGGTGGGCATGTGTGGCCCCAGGTACCAGGACAGATCTGAGGAGAGGCTCATGGACACTCCCTCACCCTAAAGTGCTGGGCGTGGCAGGGAGGGATCCAGTAAGGAGGCGAGTTCCAGCGATCTTCTCCAGAGCTGGATTCGATTCAGTCAGAAATGCTTGGGTTAATGAGCTGAGTACTGAGGATGATTTAGTGATGAAATGACCTGAGAAAGCACCCTGCATGCCCTTTGTATATCTAGGCAGCCCCTAGTAGATGGACTAATGGATTTAATACCGTAGAGGACTGGCCTCCCCAGGTACTGCAGAGTCCCCCTCCGTAGTACTGTGCCCCCTGCTTTTCCTGGTATGTGTTCCTAGGAAGCATAAGGGGTGGGATGAGCCTTGTTGAAGAGAGCGTAAGAAACTGTCCTGGGGCTAGTCCACAGGGCTGATGACAATTCTTTGGCTTCTCTTGTAGAAGACCATCCTTTGGCCATGTCACAGAATGGACGGCTTGAGGACTCCAGTGAATACTTCTCAGGTGTGTATCTAGAAAGCTCCTATGATCAGAAATCTCTAGGGAACTCAGCCCGTGGACCTGCCAACGAATGCATAGCAGAAGGCTCCTGTCTAGCCCAGTGTTGGAGTGATTAGCACTCTTCAGGAGGCTGGGTGACTTGCGGGGTAGGCCGCTGATGAGGCTGAACAGTGGCGTCTAACCAGACAGAGGTGCTGAAGTCCTGGGAGGACAGACGGCTGCCAGCATCACTTGCTGTTTTCTCCCGTGGGTCACCACTGTTCTAGGGCCCTTTGCATTTGGCCAGCTTTAGGCTACATGTCACATGCTGTGCGTGCCTTGACTGCTCCATAGCCATTTCGTACTAGAGGGGCTGCTATCACCCCTGCTTCAACTGGTCTAGCTCCCTGCATTTGGCTCACTGCTGCCTATATGTGTCTACCCATTGTTTGTTTTTGTTTATTTGGTTTTGTTTTGAGAGAGAAAATAAAAAGTCCCATGTAGCCTAGGCTGGCCTCAAAGCTCCCTGTGTAGCCACATATGAACTTGAATTTCCAATTATGTTCAAGAATTAAGAGTATAGTCTTTCACCCCCAAGCCAGGCTTATAGGATACTGGGCTTGAACTCTGGGTTTCACATGTTTGGCACATACTCTATATACTGAACTGCATTCCCACTCTCCCTTTTAGTGGTACAGGGTCTAGGCATCCTGGTGATGTGTTTTTAGCCAGGTGCCCAGGACATCGGGGCTCTTTGTGTCAGGCTGTTAGCTGGCAGCTTAGCTTTGTGGCTACCCTCTGGAGAATGGCAGGACAGAGGCCTGCAGAGACCTAAGGGGTCTGAGAACTAAGGCTAAGAAAAAACAGACCTCCAGATAGAGAAGGAAGTACTGGGCCAAGAAGGGTAGCAGAGACAAGACTGAAACTGGCTGGTGGGTAATTATTTAGACAGGGTCTCATGTAGCCCAGGCTGGCCTCTGGCTCACCATGTAGCTGAGAATAACTGAATTTCTGATCCTCTTGCCTCTTTAAATAAGGCTCTACCACCTAGCTCCCTTCCCCAGCCTAGCCCAAGTAGCTTTAAATAACGCAAGCTTGCACTGAGGAGGGTAAAGGCGGGGAGTGTATTCTGGCTCAATAGGGTGGCTGATCATCAGGTCCTGAGCTCTGGATATTGAGGTACAAGACCTGGGATGTGCAGAAGGAGCTGAAGGGTTGGAGTGGAATTGAGTCAGGGTGAGTCATTGGCTGGCAGGTGTGGGCATGCCACTGACCTGTCGCTGTCCCTGTGCACGTGTTTATCAGTCACTAGTGGGGTCTGGATTACAAAGTCCTCTCTCCTTCCTGGAAGTGTCCACAGATGGGAGCTATAAGATGGTCTGAAAGAGGTTCTGACCGGGCTGGAGTAGAACTCTAGGATAGGTGTGCCAGATGAGCTTTCCCTGGAGGGAGAGACTGCCGGCTTATAGGACAGGAGTGGGCACGTCCTATGGCCCTAGCCATCTGGCCCAAGGAGAGATGGAGAATCTGACTGGCCTGAGGCATCAAGGCTTAGGGAAAGGCTAACAGGCTGGCTCGGGCTGGTGAATTTTCAGGGTTACAGGAAAAAGGCACATTTGCATTTTCTATGGAAGCCTTCATATAAGGGGTCTGGGAGGGTGGAGTCGCAGGAGTGGCCAATGTAAGGAGGCCGTCCTTCTTCTGCCTGGTTCCCAGGCTTGCCTCCTGGGTTTTTTCAGCCTTGATGCGCCTCCCTCAGTCCCTTTTGCCACTATCCCTGGGAGGAGAGGCTCTAAGCCCTGTACCAGCGAGTCAGGGAAGGTGGGGGTCATTTGGATCTGTAGCAACTTCACCTTCCCTGGGAATCTCAGCCTGAGAACTCTGGAAGAAAGCAGTCTTTTTATTTTTCATACACTCACATGTTCAATACATAATTTTTTAAGACATGGTTTCACTATGTAGCCCTGGCTGTCCTGGAACTCAGTCTGTACACCACCTGGCATCTGCCTCCTAAGTGCTGGGATTAAAGGCATGTGCCACCACTGCTCACCACATGGCCAATACAGACTTTTTATTTGAGCATGTGTGTATGTGTATGAGGCTAGAAGAGAGTGTCAAGAGCCCATGGAGCTGTAGTTAGAAGCATTTATGAGCTGCCCAGCATTGGTGCTGGGATCTGAACTTCTGTTCTCATGACTAAGCAGCATGTGCTTATCTTAACCCCTTACCCATCTCTACAGCCCCACTCTTTGATATTTTGAAATATATCCCAGGTTGGCCTATAACTCATGCAATTCTTCTGCCTCTGTCTCCCGAGTGTGCTACCCTGCCTCGCCTTAAAGTTGTTTTTTGTTTTTCTTATACTGGGCCTCTGTGCAGTCCAAGCTAGCTTTAAATTCTTGGCGTTCCTGCCTTAGCCTCCTGAGTTCTACATTTTAGGTTTATGCTGGCCTGTAACTCTGTATGTAGACCAGGCTGCCTTTGAATTCACACAGATCAGTCTGCCTCTGTTTCCCAGATTAAATTTAAACTGAAGAGTTAGAATAGTACAGAGCCCTGGTTCTTAAAGCTGAAAAAATGGTACAGAAGATCACTGGGCAGGGCCTTCAGCTCTGAGTGCCAGCTACCATGCTCTGAGTGAGGCCAAGCAGGACCAGCATTCCCGCTTCCCTTAACCAAAGCTCCCTTCTTGACTGGTGGGAAGCCTCTTACCATCAGGGGTGCATTGAGGAGTTGAAGCAGAGGCACCTATGCCTGGGACTTAGAGCGAGCCCCTCCTTATGGTATGAAGCACTGACAGATGGTCTCTCCTGGTGACAGCTGCAACTCTGGGATGCTTCAAGAATGACATAGATGATACCCCTGAATTTCGGGAAGACAGCCTTGGGGATGAGGTCTTCGACACTGTCAACTCCTCCATTGTGTCTGGCGAGAGTATCCGGTTTTTTGTCAATGTCAACCTTGAAGTGCAGCCCTCCAAATCTGGTATGGGGACTGTAGGTGGCCCTGCTCTGCTAAGGAGACCAGAGGAGGTGGGGCAGCATACTGAACTCTCTTCCCATTTCTCCAGACTTAGAAAATGCAACTGGTGGCTGTGTGCTCCTACACACCTCTCGCAAGGTGAGGCCCATCCTGCCGGGCTGTGCTGGGTCTCCAGTTAGGGTTTAAGAGAACTGATACCCTTATATTTGCTATGCTGTCCCTATGTTCGCAGGCATTCCTAAACAGGGATCTCAAACTAGCCCATGCCTGAGCCTGCTCTCCTGCATATGTTTCCGGTGGTCAGGGACATTCATAGACCATCATGGAGGGCAGGTGGGGGCAAGAGAGAGAATGATCTAATTCAGAGGTCTATGTGGTTCTGCACCTGGGGTCTCTACAGTATCTGAAGTTAAAGAACTTTGAGGAAGAGGTCCGAGCACACCGGGACCTGGATGGCTTCCTGGCCCAGGCCAGCATCATCCTCAATGAGACAGCTACCTCACTGGATGACGTGCTTCGGACTATGCTGAACCGCTTTGCCCAGGATCCCAACCATGCCGAACCTGACTGTGACCTGGACCTGCTCATGGCCAAGCTCTTTACAGATGCTGGGGCTCCCATGGAGAGTAAAGGTAAGGTCCTCTCTCTGCCCTGGCATGTGATGGGGCGGCTGGTGCAGCTGACTCTGCTGTATGCTCTCCTCCATTTCCAGTTCACCTGCTGTCAGACACCATCCAAGGAGTCACTGCCACTGTCAGAGGGGTGCAGTACCAGCAGTCCTGGCTCTGTATCATGTGAGTTGCTATTCAACCTCCATACCTCGTCCTGCGCTGTTACCCTGGAGCTAGCCAGGTGTAGCAATAGTTTCTGGCCCGGCCTTTCCAGCCTATCCCTGAGGTTCTGACCTGAAGTCCTGCAGAAACACACAGATGCTTATATTAATTACACTCAGCTTGATGATTGACCTCAGGCCCAGTCATATAACTTGCTAACTCTTCACTCTTAAACTAACCCTTGTACTTGCGTCTCATCATGGTCTCTCAATGGTGTCTCTCTGGCTTCTCTGTTCTTCCTCTTCCCAGAGTTTTCTTAATCTGGTAGCCCCGCCCACACTTCCTGTCTGCCGTCAGCCAATCAGCGTTTTTTATTAAACCAATAGGCAGGACAATTAATTACAATGTAACAGAACATAATCCTGCCAGGGCCAGGCCAGGTATCTCATGTCCCTGCAGAGACTAACCTTCACACAAGCGATACAACTGTGGTGTCACCTCCAGTTTGGGGAAAGAGGGACAAAGCACTCTGTCCTATTTGATTTTTTTTTTTAATTTGTATGGGTATTATGTGTATTTGTATGTATGGACACACCACATGCACGCCTCAGATAACAGAGTTTTTGCCATGTGGGTTCTGGGAGTTGAACTCTGCTCCTTTGTAAGAGCAGCCAGTGCTCTGTACAGCCAAGCCACTTCTGCAGCTCCCATGTGGTCTTTTGTTTTGCCCTGGTAACCTCTGTTACAGGCTCTGCAGGGTGGCAACTGTCTTTTTGTTTTTCCTTCTTTACCAGCTGTACAATGAAGGCCCTACAGAAGCGGCATGTGTGCATCAGCCGCCTGGTTCGACCACAGAACTGGGGGGAAAACTCCTGTGAGGTTCGGTTTGTCATCCTGGTGCTGGCCCCGCCCAAGATGGTGAGTTTCAGTCTTGGGTGCCTTGTGAGGCAGGTCTCCAGGTTGCTCTACCCTTTCCTTGGAAACATCTCTACAGGCTTCCTCATACCTGCTCTTCCTTCCTCTCTATCCGATGTTTATTAGAGATGTTCTTGCAAAGTTCCCATTGCATCTGAATTTCCCTAGAAATGCCCAGGGAAAAGAAATGCTTTTTACAATTACAAATTTGGGCTGCTGGCAGTGTATATTGGAGAATGGCATGTACTATTCAGCATGTGCAAGGCCCTGGGTTTAAGTCCCTATATGATGACTATGCATTAGGCCATTCTTTGGCTTCCCACCAGCTTTCCCCCTATATTATTTGCTGAACAAGGACCCTCATGCCTTGAGCTGTATGCTACCTGAGCAAGAAAACCTTGCTGGTTTTGGCTTTTTGTTTGTTTGTTTGTTTGCTATTTTACTTTGGTTTTTACCAAGACAGGGTTTCTCTGTGTAGCCCTGGCTGTGAGCTTGCTCTGTAGACTAGGCTGGCCTCAAACTCACAGAGATCTGCCTATTTCTACCTCTTAAATGCTGGGATTAAAGGTGTGTTCTATCACCGCCCAGCTGGATACCCTGCTTTTGTGGCAGCTGTAGCTAGTCCAGTTTAGGAGTTCTCCTAAAGAGAAAAAAGGTTTACATTCCTGGATGGGGAACTGTAATCCTCTGTCCAAAGCTATTGAAGGGCCTTAATTTTAAGCTTTCATTAGCTACTGTGCTTTGTTTCTCCCCAGTAATGGGGATGGACCTCAGGGCCTTCATGTCTGTGCATAGCTCGGCAGATTCTCTATCACCGACCCACATCTCTACCTTCTGTTGGTTATTTTGAAACAGATTAGAGGTTGGCCTTGAACCTCTTGCCTTCCCAGTGCTAACATTACAGGCCTTCTCCACAACATCCCTTTTCATTAGCTTTTTGACAACTCTGGTACTGGCTGCCTTCCCTGGATTCTCTGGGTGTCAGAGAATGTGACCCTATCTCAAACAAACAAAAAAGAAAGAAAAACACTAGCTGGAGAGGTAGCTCCGTGTTTAAGAGCACTGACTTCTTCCAGAGGACCTGGCTTCGATTCCCAGCACCCACATGGCAGTTCACAACTGTACGTAACTACAATTGCAGAGAATCTAATATCCTCACACAGGTATACATGTGCAGGCGGAACACCAATGCACATAGTAAGAATAAATTAGTCATTTAAAAGTGTTTTAAAAAGAGCTAGTGGTGGTGCACACCTTTTATCCCAGCACTTAGGAGGCAGAGGCAGGAGTTTGAGGCCAGCCTGATCTACAGAGTGAATTCTAGGATAGCCAGGGCTATGCAGAGAAACCTGTCTAGAAAAACAAAAAGACAAATCAAAAAAAGAAAAAGCCATGAGCTCCATAGCAGTTCCTAGTGGGAAGAGTGGCCAGGTGCACTGTCTGAGCTTAGGGAAGCAACCTACTACAGATGCCTGGGCACGACTGCACTTGGCAAAGACGGGGTCTCCTCGGCTCCAGGAGCTGGAAGTGTAACTTTACCACCTTCTGCTCTCAGAAAAGCACCAAGACTGCTATGGAAGTGGCACGCACGTTTGCCACCATGTTCTCAGACATCACCTTCCGTCAGAAGCTCCTGACCACCCACACAGAAGAAGAATTCAAGGAGGCATTGGTACATCAAAGACAGCTGCTTACCATGATGATGCCAAGAGCAAAGGGGCACAGCTTGAGTTCCCTCCACACTCACAAGCACCCTCAGGTACAGAGCAGAGGTGGGGTGGAGGGAAGAACTCCAGCCAACCAGGGCTCACGTGTTCTGTCTTTTCTCCTAGCCCCCCAAGTGTAAGGACTTTTTCCCTTTTGGAAAGGGCATCTGGGTGGACATCACGCGCAGGTTCCCTGTGTATCCACTGGATTTCACTGATGGTATGTTCCCAGCCAGCGTTCAGCCTTTGAGGCCATGAGGCCATGTGTGACTGCCCTACATTTCCATCAAATGCTGTCTCTCCTACACTCCTAGGCATCATCGGGAAAGGCAAAACTGTGGGCAAATATGTCACCACCACGCTCTTCCTCTACTTCGCTTGCCTCCTGCCAACAATTGCTTTTGGATCCCTCAATGACGAGAACACAAATGGGGCCATCGGTGAGGGGCTGGGGTGGTAGGGATGTGTCAGGCAGGACCCTGGGCTGTGATGACCCTTGAACTTACCACCTCCACAGATGTGCAGAAGACCATAGCTGGGCAGAGCATCGGGGGCCTCTTGTATGCACTCTTCTCTGGGCAGCCGCTGGTGATACTGTTGACAACTGCACCCCTGGCCATCTACATCCAGGGTACGAGTAGAGTTGAGGTGGGAGATGGTGCTAAGGTCCTGGAGCCCAACCCAGCCCTGACTGCACATCCTGCCCCATTGTCTGCAGTGATCCGAGTCATCTGTGATGACTACAACCTGGACTTCAGTTCCTTCTATGCATGGACGGGCCTGTGGAACAGCTTCTTCCTTGCACTTTATGCCTTCCTCAATCTCAGCCTGCTTATGAATCTCTTTAAGAGGTGACTGGTCTTGGGCTGCAGGGTCTGGGGATGTGGGTCAGCCTCATGCCAAGGCCCTATAACCCCAGGATAGTGTGTTCTCCATAGGCCAAGGTGGGACTTATTGGGAGTGGTCGCATGAGGGAGCAGTCTTTCATGAAGATGGTCCATACAGGAGCTCGGGGGAGCCTTTTCTTCAATAATTACCCCATACACATACGCACACATCTTGAGGCATTATCACCTCTTTGCAGGTCAACAGAGGAAATCATTGCTCTCTTCATTTCCATCACATTTGTGCTGGATGCTGTTAAGGGCATGGTCAAAAGTGAGTACAAGTCAGGTGTGGTGGCCCATGCCTTTAGTCCTATTACTCGGGAGGCAGAGGCAAGAGGATCTCTGAGTTTGAGGATAGCTAAGGCTATATAGTGAGACCATCTCCAAAAAGAGTTATCAACCCAGAGAGGGACCTGCTTGGGGGTGGGAGGGTTCTCAACTGCTTGACAGAGCCGAGAAGGTGTCAAGCTAAGGTTGTTCTTCCATGACAATGGTGCTGTGGTAAGAGAAGAACTCCATGCAAAACCAGAGAAGGGGCAGCGGCTCTGGGCCAGGCATGGTGGGGTTTCAGCTACAGCAGATGCAGTAGCAGGCTCAGGAGACAAGGTAGATGGACAGGTGGTGGTTCCTGGCTGACTGAGAAGGCAAGAGCTCTCTCCTACTTTTCTTGTTTCCCCCTAGAAGCCCTCTCCCTTTATGGCCCCCTCCCTTCCCTTCAGCATCTCAACCTCCCTTGGGACACCCCTCCACCCTGTATCAATAAGGAAGCTAGGCTCCAAACTCCAAGATCCCAGATGGCTTAGGCCTGTTGGCCTGTCCCACAGTTTTCTGGAAGTACTACTATGGTCACCACTACCACACAAAAAGGGCTTCATCCTTGGCAAGTTTGTTGGGCACTGGCAGAAGCCCCAACACCAGCCTCCACACCGCACTCAACACCAGCCTTCTAGATAGCCCCATAGAGATGGCCACAGCCAGCAGCCCCAGCAGCACCCACTCGGGCCAGGCAACGGCAGTGCTCAGCCTCCTCATCATGCTGGGCACACTCTGGCTGGGCTATACCCTCTACCAGTTCAAGAAAAGGTACGGGAGCACCTTTGATTCCAATAGTTAGGAGGCAGAGGCAGGAGGTTCTCGAGTTCGAAGCCAGCCTAAGGCTGTACGGCTTTAGCTCAAGACCTCCTCAGAAGGAATGAGGGGGCCCGTGGGTGAGAGCTGGGGCCCAGCCACCCCCAGAGCCACGCTGATACAGCCATCATCTCTAGCCCGTACCTGCACCCGTATGTGAGGGAGACGCTGTCTGACTGTGCTCTGCCTATCGCGGTACTCTCCTTCTCCCTCATCAGCTCCTACGGCTTCCAGGAAATTGAGAGTGAGTTGGCATGGGCGGATGAGCTGGGGATGGCATGGCCTTGCACCCTGGGAACCGTGGGCCAAGCCTGTCCTGTATTGCAGTGAGCAAGTTCAGATACAACCCCAGTGAGAGCCTCTTTGAGATGGCACAGATCCACTCCCTGTCCTTCGAGGCCATCTGCAGCACCATGGGTCTTGGTTTCCTGCTCTCCCTGCTTTTCTTTATTGAGCAGAACCTGGTGGCTGCCCTGGTCAATGCACCAGAGAACAGGTACTGAGGGCTGTGGGAGGGAGGGGGCGGGGCCCCAGACTTCTGACAGCCAATAGGACTCTGTCCGTGTGTACCCATTTACCTCAGGCTGGTGAAGGGTACTGCCTATCACTGGGACCTCCTGCTGCTTGCCATCATCAACACAGGGCTGTCTGTATTCGGGCTACCCTGGATCCACGCTGCCTATCCCCACTCCCCCCTGCATGTGCGGGCACTGGCCTTAGTGGAGGAACGTGTGGAGAATGGGCATATTTATGAAACGTAAGTATTAAGTGGTCCCTGGGGTTCTAGGGCAAGAGCCAGGTAGACCTGAAGGTCAGAGGGGGACAGCTTTGGGCTACATGTGACCTAGGAAAGGATGTGGCTTCGAGATAAGGGCTCAAGGAGCAATGATGCCCTTAGCTAGATCCACATGTAGCCCTGTGCTCTGGGCCCACAGGATTGTGAATGTTAAGGAGACCCGGCTGACCGCGCTGGGCGCCAGTGTTCTGGTGGGTCTCTCTCTGCTGCTGCTGCCCTTCCCCCTGCAGTGGATCCCCAAGCCTGTGCTTTATGGGCTCTTCCTCTACATTGCACTCACCTCCCTGGATGGCAACCAGCTCTTCTCTCGTGTGGCTCTGCTGCTCAAGGAGCAGGTGGGTACCTGGGCCAGGGAGGGTGTGGGGGAACACAGCCATCCCTGACCTTCTGCTTGCTGCTGCCCACAGACATCATACCCACCCACACACTACATCCGGAGAGTGCCCCAAAGGAAGATCCACTACTTCACAGGCCTCCAGATTCTACAGCTGCTGCTCCTCTGTGTCTTCGGCATGAGCTCCCTGCCCTACATGAAGATGGTCTTTCCCCTCATCATGATTGCCATGATTCCAATCCGGTATGACCAGACTCGATGGTTGTCAGAAGGGCTCATCCCAACTCCTGGGCTCAGTGGGTACCTGTTATGACCATCTCTGACTCAGTTTGTGTCTCCCTCTACTCTGCAGCTACAATCTGCTACCGCGAATCATTGAAGCCAAGTATTTGGATGTGATGGATGCTGAGCACAGACCCTGACCTGTGCTGCCGCCACCTCATCCTTTCAGGCCTGCTTTGTGACAGCGTAAGGGAGGGTATGAGCTGGCTATGGCTCTGGCCCATCCTCATTGTGGCCTAAAACCTCTGGGCATTGTGGTTTTCTGTGGTGTATGCTCACTCTTAACCCCATTAACCTCTAGTTTGGGGTCAGGAACATTGCCAGGGTGAGGCCAAGAGGAGATTTTCTTTTGATAAAAGAGTTGATGCCCAGGAGAGAGCCCATTTCCTTGATTCTATAAGGAATTCACTGTGTGCACATTAGTGAATAAAAGTTGTTTCTATGCCTCAATATGCTACCTCCATCTTTGTCATTCTCCCAGATGTGGGGACAGAACCCCTGGCCAGTGTTTGTTGAACACCATCTACATGCTGTCATCTCCAACAGTGGCCAACTGTGAGGAGGAAGCAAACCAGACTTTTGAATCATTTTGTTGAGAGGCTCCTGCAAGAGATGTTTTCTGGAACCAAAGACCCACAGGAGACAGGGTTTGGGTACAGCTAGGTACTGTGTGGTAAAGAAAGTGGCTATAGGATATGGCTAGGGGTGAGAGCAGAAGTGCCCTGTACAGGTCAGTGATGTGATTTGGAGAGAACTGGGAAACACTCTGATGGAGGAAGATACCATGCTTCTAGCTTGATCACTTGGCATTTGTTGCCAAAATTCCTTCCCTGAGCCACTTCCACCCCTTTCCCCAAAGTTCCCGACTGTAGCCTGAAGTTTCTGGCATGAGCAGCCCGAGGTCTGAACCTACAGTCCCACAGTGGCTTAGCCCCAGATAATCACACAAAAGCTTATATTAATTACAAACTTTTTGGCCTATGGCTCAGGCTTACTGCTTGCTAGCTCTTACAACTTACCCCATTCTTAACAATCTGTTTTGCCACGTGGCTCTTGGCTTACCTGTATTTTCACATTTCTCCTTTCCACTTTCATCTTTATCCCTGCTTGGAATTCCCACCTGTCTCTAAGCTGCCTTGCCATAGGCCAAAACAGTCCCTTATTAGCCATTGGTTATTCACAGCACACAGAAAGACATCCCACATCACCTAACAGTTTATTGTGCTTCTTTACAGAGAACAGGTGAGGGGTTACTTGTTAGAGTGTGGGTGCTCCCTCTCAAAGGCCACATGGGAAAGTCTTACCTAGCAGGGATGATAACTTTCCCACAGAGGCATAGATGGAGCTTCTCAAGTCCCCCTGCATATACTCTACTCCTTGCCCAAACCACATGCAATTAGGGTAACGATGATGAGCAGTATAGTGCTGAATGCTCTGAGGGTGTCCTGATCCCTGCACCTCTAGGGGCTGTTAGCAGTCAAGAAGCCCAACTGGGATAGCTTTTGAGAGTGAAGCAATCTCTCACAGATCACAGTTGTTTGGCCCAGAGGATAGTCAGATTACTCTCCACCTCTTTCTCTGGCCCATACAATTCTTCTGCCCCCTCCTCCAAGGGTCTCTGAACCTGGGGCAATACTGAAGATATGACGGAAATGCCTTTTTATTCTCTGATGAACCCTTGTGCCCTCTGGTCACTCTTCTGTCTGGAACACAGCTGTTGGCAAGTCTTGACAGAAACAGGAAAAGGAAGAGTATCCAAATGGATATATGCAAATGGTATAGGTTGCAATAACCTATGGTGATAAACTCATGTGGACAAGCCCCTTACCAGTCAAAGCACTTCCTCTCCATTGGACCTATGTGTTCCCTAGCCACAGGTTGTCTGTGTTCCCTGTGCCAGATGTGAAGTGGACTTCCAGTCCACTCAGAAAGCTGGTTCTAGCCACGACCGCATGTGCACTCTGCACCAATGCATCTCGCCTGGCACTTGCATCACAAAGCATGCAGGATGTACAGCTGGCTTAATCTTCAGTATCTCCCAGCTTTATGTCTCCCATCCAGCAGGCTCTTCAGCCTGGTCATTAAGGTTTGGAAGGCAATCGGCAACTGTGGCAAAAGCCTGTTTTAGGCGCCTCAAGGGCCTCTGTGGGAGGTACCCCACTCCTAGCGCTGGGGTTCTCAGCTAACCTCATGGCTTTTAGGAACATCTACTGTGACCTCATCTATGCTCTTTAGCATTTCCAGGCACAGGTGACTGCAAAACTTTCTGTCACCTTGGTGGATGTCACTGTGCCTTACTTAGCCAGTTTCCTTCCACAAATTCCAGAGCAACACCTGGCCTTTACACCACCATGGTGGCTTCTTCAGTGACTTGGGTTGTTTCTGTGTAACAAACCCTTTATGGGGTGAACAGAGCAACGATGTAAAGTCCTGAAAGGACTCATTCTCAAAATGAGTGAGGAGATGATGCTTGTGATGCACTTTGAAGTCTATTGTCATTCTGTCCCCACAAGTATCTATCTTTGTCTTGTCACCTCCAAGAGGGGCTCTAGCCCAGCTGTGAACAGGAGCCACACCAGGGCTGAGGGTTGGTTATCAGACTTGTGCAAGGCCCTAGTTTTGGTTCCCAGCACCACAAAATAAATACATAGTAAATGCCAGGTAACACCGGAGAAAACAGAAGACACCTGCATACGGACACAGGTCAGGCACACTAGCCAGAAGGGGGAGGACAAGAGGAACTGTGAGACGCTCAAACCTCTTGGTAGAGCTGGGGTTTCTCTGCACAATGCCCTAAGTTTGCCCACCACAGTGAAAAGAAAACAGAAATGCAAGCCAAAATGAATCCCTGGACTTGAGCTGTCAAGTCATCAGGCTGGACATGCCAGGATGAGAGTGCCACACACCCAGGTGCAGGGTGTGAACCTAAGTGTAATTCTGTGTGGGGGGTGGGGGGAGTGGGGCGCAGTATGTTCTCCACAGGTGTTTGTAGGTAGGGATGAGTGGGCCATGTAAAACTGGGGTGGGGAGCGGTAATTCAGGAGGGAGCTGAGCAGCAAACACCCACCCATCCATCCAACCTGCAATTTAAGTTGGGAGAGGTAGACTTCCTCAATAGCTTGGGTATTCTCTGAAGAGAAAGTCATATTCAAAATCATAGGCAAGGGGCAGAGAGGCTCCAGTACTCTTGTGTTGGAGCCAGCCAGTGCCAGGATAGAAGGATGGTGTTCAATATTTACCTACATGGGGTCAGGAACCAGGCCACCTTGCCAAGTCTGGGGGCCAAAAACTAGAGGGGCTATTCCCTGAACCGCTCAGGACACAGAAGCCTCCTTTCCTCCTGAGCACACTCTTCCTCATCAAGAAACAGCTGAAGAACTGGAAGGCATGTACTGACCCCTGAGCTCCCTCCCAGGAAAGGGCTTGGGGACGGGATGCACATAATGGTACAAGGTGCTTAAGCAGGGTTCCTGTCAAGCTTTTGAGGAGAGAAGGCCTTTGACATTGGGGACAAGGCTCGTTCTATGATATACAAACGGAGGACAGAGAACCACCTCCTAGTCAGTCCTCTCCCTCCACACATGGGCTCTGGGATTGAACTCGGGTCATCTGCCAGTGTAGAAGGGCAAAACATTACACACTGCTGCCTCCTGCTGCCCTGCTCCCCAGCCTGAATTTGACATGGAAAAGAGAACAGCCCACAATTCACAACTCTGAGAACAAGCAGAGAAGCAGTCCGCCAGCTACCCAGGCCAGTGGGCAGCCTCTGAACAAGCCTATTCCTCTGATCACCACCTGTCAAAGGGAACTCAAGAGACAGACAGGGCTCAAGACAGATGTACCATTTATTTTGGAAATATGCCTTCCAGAATTTACATTTGCTGCTGCATTCTAAAATCAAAAGTTGTGTGTTTCTTTAACAACCCTCAACCCAGCTAGGAAGTGTGAACAACCAAAATTTTCTGTTTCTCTTTTTGTTTGTTTTGTTTCTGAGACAGCCTCTCACCATGTAGCTCTGGCTGGCCTGGAACTCACAAAGATCTGTCTGTCTCTGACTCCCAAATTCTTAAAGATGTGCAACACTATGCCAGGCCAAAGGCAACTCTAGTATCCCAAAGGGCAAGAGTTCAGTATCAACTGGCCCAGAGTTCCCCTAGGCAGAGCAAACTGCCCTTCCAGACCTGGCTGCTGAAGCTGCCTGGATCTCCTGGCAAAGGGAAACCCAGAGAAATACTCCCCAGGAGTGCCCGCCTTCTGGGGAGTTCTGTACTAGTCTTCCCCACATCCATGGCCCTAGTGGTCTCCAGCCCCAGCAGTCACACTAAAGTACTCTTGTAGCTTGAGCAGGGCCCGAAATCGATGAGAAATAGCATTCTTCTCGGCCTTTGGCATCTCTGCATACCTAAGAGGCAAAGAGAGGCAGCTCAGAAAACAGAGAAGCCAGACATGAGGGGGATGGGCACCCCATTGCCACCCTGGGGCCTAGAGGTCAATGATTCGGGGGGGGGGGGCATTCCTTGTAGGTAAAAACCATATCCAGAACCTGTGCACAGACAAGGGGCAGACAGACCCCAGTACTCCAGGTCTGAGCCCAAGCAAATGACCTTTCACCCCAAGAGAGCCAGGAGGCACCAGCTCCTAAGCCTGTTACACCAGACAGTTTTAAATTCCTCTGCAAGATAGAAACCCACAGCAACGAGTTGGAGAGAAGCTGAAGTTGCTCTAGTGTGTCTCTAACTTCTTAAGGGAAGCTGGGGACAAGAATGAGGTAGGTGTGTTTGGAGGAAGCAATGGAGCCCGACAGATCAATTTTGTCTGTGAGAGGAACCTACTAAAGAGGTGAGATCACACCCTGCCTGTAGCCTTCAGAACTAGCTACATGTGGCTAAGTTATTACTGAATAAAATTGAGGCTGGAGAGATGGCTCAGTCCTTGGAATGAGACAACCCTCTTCTGACCTCTGGCCTGTCCAGTCCAATCATCTGATGTACAGACATGCACACAGGCAAAACATTCATTAACATAAAATAAATAAATTATAAAAATAAACTCAGTGTCTCATCTAAATTCCAAGTGCTCTGTGACTGCCCAAGCAGACAGCACATCAGAGGACACTCCTGACACCCAAGGACGGGCTAACCAGGGCTGCTTCAATCTAGAAAACCTGATCCAGTAATGGCTATATCCAAATATGTACAAATAAGAGGATGCTGTTAACATCAAGCTACAAAAGTATGTATTTTCCCAGCCCAGATGGAGCTAGTGTCATCCCACAAAACCACAAGGTTTATGCATCCTCATAGGCAGGGCCAGAGGATGGAAGCTCCTGATTGTAAAACTTCCAAGTGAGCTGGGAGCAGAACCTAGGACATCTGTGTTGCCTGCCATGGACTAGGCCGCCTAGATTCCTTGTGTCCATCCCAGCAGAAATGGCTTCAGTGGAACAGAGCCCGCCTTACACATATCCGCATGACTGCACACGGGCAAGGTGCCCACCCAAGCCCATGAATCAGGGAAGAAATATGGGTTCCTTACGTTTGCTCATATCCATCAGGCTGAAAGCAGGGATCCCAGCCAAAGTCCCGGCAGCCTCGTGGCTTCACAATTTGGCCCTGTAAAAAGGAGGGCAGGTGTGTAACAGAGGACAAGTGTGTAATAGGGAGGGCAGGTGTGTAATAGAGGACAAGCGTGTAATAGGGAGGGCAGGTGTGTAATAGAGGACAAGTGTGTAATAGGGAGGGCAGGTGTGTAATAGAGGACAAGTGTGTAATAGGGAGGGCAGGTGTGTAATAGAGGACAAGTGTGTAATAGGGAGGGCAGGTGTGTAATAGAGGACAAGTGTGTAATAATAGGGAGGGCAGGTGTGTAATAGAGGACAAGTGTGTAATAATAAGGAGGGCAAGTGTGTAACTGGAGATGTACTGGTCCACAGTGGGTTTTTTTTAGTTTGCAAATCAAACTAATCCTGAATTACTCAACATGTTTAATAGTTCAAAAGATTCACAGCTCCTATGTGTGTGCCTCAACCTAGGAGCTGGGATTATAGGGCGTGCCTACAATCGCACATGCTTGGTCTGTTACTGCCTGGGTCTCCTGCTGACCTAGCTCTACCCTTGAGCTTCATCCCTAATCCAGATCAGACTTGTTACTTGATAACGTGGCATTTCATGGCACTGGACATGGACCAGTGCCATGACACTCAGTGAGGTATAAAGCTGGGTGTGAAGAGGCAGCCTGTAACAGAGCACTGACAAGGCTGAAGCATGAGTGCTGCTCAGTTACCAGGCCAGTCAGACGGCATAGCAAGGCTGTCTTAAAAAAAAAATCAAATCAGAAATCAGAAGGCTAGGGAGATGTCTCAGCTGGTGATTCTCTTGTATTATAATCATAAGGACTGAGTGCTGTGGGATTATATTCTGATACACTGTAAATATTTTTCCCACCTACTGGTTTAATAAAACACTGATTGGCTAGAAGGCAGACAGGAAGTGTGGGCGGGGCTACCAGACTAAGAAAACTTAGGAACAGGAAGAGTCAGCAAGATGCAAACACACAAAAAAGAAGTCGAGATGCTGCTCTGAGGAAAGGCACTGAGTCACTTGGCTAATCATGGTTAGTTTAAGACTTAAGAGCTAGCAAGTTATATGACTGAGCCATAGGCCTATCAGCATGAAATTAATGTGAGACTTTGTGTGATCATTTGGGGCTAAGCAGCAGCAAGGCTAAGAGTGGGTTCGAACCTCGGGGCTAGGACAGAAAGGCCAAGACAGAAACTTCTTACTACAACAGAGTTCAACTCCCAGAACCCACATTAAACAAAACAAAACAAAAAAATTTAAGCCAAATATAGTGGTGTAGGGCCGGTAACTCAGGGGAAGGGAAACAAGTTTCAGGTTGGTGGAGACTGTTGATGGGCAGAGCATGAAGGCACTCACCTTTAACCTCAACATTTAGGAGGTAGGCACAAGCAGATCTCTTCGAATTCAAGGCCAGCCTGGTCTACTTAGCAAGTTCCAGGATACCCAGGGCTACACAGTGAGACTATTGAAAGAAATAAGGGCAGGACACACAGATTCAAATGTGACAAGTCAGGAAGATGACAACCAGTGTCCAGTGCTATGAAATGCCACGTTATCAAGTAACAAGTCTGATCTGGATTAGGGATGAAGCTCAAGGGTAGAGCTAGGTCAGCAGGAGACCCAGGCAGTAACAGACCAAGCATGTGCAGGCACGCCCTATAATCCCAGCTCCCAGGTTGAGGCACAGTATCCCAAGTTCAAAGCCAATCTGGGCTACATGGTGAGTTTGTGGCCAGCATGGGCAACCACAAGACCCTGTTTCAAAACAAAAACCAACAAAATGGGCTGGGAATACAGCCCAATGGCAGTCCTGCCTAGACTGTAGAGGGTCTGGTTTCCTGCCCAGCACCCAGTATGTGGAGGAGAGAAGAAGGTGCAGGACAATGGTGCAGAACAATGACAAGGCCAAGTTCTACAGCGCCAAAGGGAAATATGCTTTTGCTAGTGGGGAGCTATGTGACCAAAGCCAGCGACTGAAGCCTCTGGGTTTCCTCTGCAGCTGTCCACACGCACTTAGCCTGAGGTCACAGCAAAACCCACACACTCCTCCTACAGAGGATGCCACAAAGCAAGCAGCTACTATAGGACAATGCTGTTCACGTGCCACTCTTAATGTGTAACCAGCACACCCAAGACAATGGGTACACGGGGAGAACAGAACAAGGCTAAAGAAACAAGACCACCCAGGAGTGGAACTGGTAAGCAGCAAAGTGCCTGGACAGCCAAAACGGGAACAGAGATCAGGGAGCTTCAGCTCCAGACAGTCGAAGGCAGTTGCTACTTAGTCACGGCAGGAAGTGGCTAGCTGGAGATTTCTGGGAAAGCAACAGGCAGCACAACTTATTGTTAACAATCTAATTGGGCTGTGAAACCAGACCCTACCACTCTCTACAAAGAGCTGAAAACAGGATCGTGACTCATCTGCTCTCCTGGGTCATAGCAAGATCTCACAAGATCCAAGAGGGTCAACCTGAAGGCTGTCAACAAATAAAGTAATGAAGAAAGTGTAGAACAGGTGAGCGCGCATGTACTCCCAGCTCTGGGGAAGTGGAAGTGAGAGGAACAGAATGTTACAGATATCCTCACCTACAGCTACACAGTGAGTTAGAGGCCAGTCTGGAGATCCAAAAGAGCCAGACTCAAAAACAAACAAACAAACAAACAAAAAACCCCAGAGGAAAGAAAAACATAATATGGTGCATATGGTGCATATTCACCACAAAATGTTCAGTCTTAAACTCTCAGAGCTCGACTTTGCTACAACAGAGACAAACCTTGGGACCATCATGCTAAGTGAACAAAACAGTCACCAAAAAGGCAACACTGAAGCAGGGACACAGTAGTACACATGGCAGTACACACCTAAAAATCTCGGTATTCAGGAGGCAGGCCAGTGAGAACTAGATAGTAAGACTCTGTCTCAAAAATAAACAAAAACCAAAAAAAGAGGAGGGCCAGGCAGTAAGGCACATGCTTCTAATCCCAGCACCCAGGAGGCAGAGGCAGATGGGTCTCTGTGAGTTCAAGGCCAGCCTAGTCTACAGAGCAAGTTTGGGACAGCCAGGGTTACACAAAGAAATCCTGTCTTAAAAAGCCAAAAAGATACAACACTGGCTGCTCTTGCAGAGAACGTAAGTTCAATTTACAGCACCCACAGGCCAGTTCACAACCCTCTTTAACTGCAGTTCCAGGGGATCCCAGCTTTGATGGGTATCACATTAGACATCATGAACAAATATACATGAAGCAAAAAAATATCCATACACATAACATAAAAATAAATTTAAGACAATAATAGTAAAGTATTCAAGTATTAAGTAAATCGGTGGCTGCTAGAGAAAGAGAGGGGTTTGCTTTAGTGGGTAGTTTCACACTTATAAGACACAAACATTCTGTAGTCCTGATAAATGCAAATATATTTAACACTCAGTACACTGAATAAAATTAAAATGGGTTGGTGGGCTGGAGAGGTAACCTAGTGGTTAAGAGCATTTGCTGTTCTTCCAAAAAACAGTTCAGCTCTAGGACCCACATCTGATGGCTCACATCATCTGTAACTCCAGCTCCAGGGGATCTGAAGCCTGCAGCCTCCCTGGGCACCTGTACTCAAGTGGGTCCCTAAACACAACTTAAAAAAAAAAAAAAAATGGCTTTGTGTTCTGTGTCTTGCTTTTGGTTTACTACTATCCAAAATATTTAACCAAACAAAATAACAAAAAGTATCTATATTCAGCCCAAGTGAGGAACTAGGTTTTATCTTGGCTGAAGGAATGGAGTAGATGGATATGCTGGAAGGCAGACTGAGCACTGGTCTGACCCACTCTAAAAGTGGTCTGGTGCTCAGAAAAGCCATTACACCTCAAGTCTGATCGGCAACTTCAGAGAGTACTAAATGGACACTGGCAGAGAAATGAACCTAAGATCTAAAATTCTAGGCTGGAGAAGTAGTTCCCTGATAGAACACTTCTATAGCATATGAAGGCTCTGACTTTTACCCTAACACCACAAAACAAACATTAAAATTTTATGTAAACAAGAAAATTCAGAAAGGTTGGAAGACAATGAAAAGAAGCTATAGGCCAGGTGTGGTGGCATACGCCTACTTGGGAGGCAGAAGTGGATCTCTATGAGTTCTGAGGCCAGCCTGATCTACAAAGTGAGTGCCAGGATATTGAGACCTTGTCTCAAAGGGAAAAAAATGGAGGAGGTATCGCTGCAGAGTGGTTATGACACAGGACCACAATCCCCACTTGGAAGTAAAGGCAGTAGGATCTGAAATGAAGTTCAAGGTCCATCTTGGCCACACAGCAAGTTCAAGCCAATCTGGGATAAATGAAACTCTCTCAAATACCTGAGTGGGGAAGAGACTCTAGTCCTGGAGAGAAATAAGGCTACCTCAGGGGGCTGCCCTGTAGCTCTGGCTTTGACAACAGTCAGTTCCCTTTGTGTGTGCACCCGCATCTTACCAGGACCTACTCTGGCAAACTCTGAGTGGATATGGCTAGGGGTCATAGGCTTGGGGACTGACCATTTCCTGGTTGTCTCACAGCAAAGTGTCCCAAAGCCGCCGCACAACTGCCTCAGGTGGGTACTTACCGAGGTCTGGCCCCTGAACAGGAGGACTGGCTGGCTAGGGTCCCCAGTGCTGAGAGCAAATGTGCAAAGTGCGTAGGCTGATTTGTCCTCAAAGCCGGCCAGGAGCTGGTGGAGACCTGCAGGCAGACTTAGTGAAGTTCAGTGAATCTATGCTGTCCACCCCCAGCCCTTACTCCAGAAGCCCAAGGGTGGGGACGAATTCTCCAGAGGATTGTTAGGGGTAGGAAGCTGTAAGGACTGCATTCTAGTTCTCAAGGGGAGCTGAAGCCTCTCTTCTAGCTCTGACACAAACTAAGAAATGGTTCTTTGTTGAGATCAAAGTGTCATGTAGCCTAGCTTGGCCTAGAACTCACTTTGTAACACTGTACTGGAACATAAGATCCTTCTGCCTCAGCTGGGTGGCAGTGAATGCCTTTAATACCAGCATGTGGGAGGTAGAGGCAAACAGATCTCTGTGAGTTCAAGGCCAGCCTGGTCTACAGGGTGAGTTCCAAGACAGCCAGGGCTACACAGAGAAAAATAAACAAACCAACCAACAAACAAACAAAACAAGGAAAAAAGATCCAAAAAACCTAAAGAGGCATCTTTTGGTAAACACTCCCAAGTGAAAAGATAGATTCTTGGACCCAAAAGAGGTAGCTCCCTCTCTGGAGACCAGGCTAGGCCTTAGCTGAAGCAAAGAACTACAGTCATTAAGATTAAATCCCTTGATAACCAAAATCAACTACAGCCTCTTTGTCCTTCAAATTCAAAGCTTTTATCACCTGTTCCCAACTCTACACTACCGTGCTTTCTGGAACACAGGACAAGAATGAGCTAACTCCATTAGTTACCGGTGTGCAAATGGAGATAAAGGGAAGCCGATGGCAAGGTCTAGAGCATTGATTACTAAGTGGGAAATTGTAGACTTGATCCCAAAAGACCCAGGGGAAGAAACAATAGAGACACAAACCTTCAGGCTTTAGCTTCTCTAGGAACCATTTTCTGCAAAGAAAGAGAAAGGAAGGAAGGAGTCAGTACTGAGAGCAGTTCTCCTCATCACCCACTCTAGCCTGCACCTCATGGGGTCAGGGCTCCCAATGTCAGAGAAATGAGAATCCCAAGGCTGGAGCACATCTCAGCAGCAGAGGAAAGCAAAGCGGGAAGGCCGGGTGACTAGGGAACTCCTACACTGAGACAGAGAGACTACGAGTTCTGGGTAAGCTTGGGCTACATAGCAAGTCCCATGCCAGCCTGGGCTACAGTAAGGCATACTCTCAAGAAAACAAACCGAACAAGCACATGGTAACATTTCATATTCCCAGGCTGGAGAGGTGGCTCAGAGGTTAAGAGCATTTGCTACTCGTCCAGAGGTCCTGAGTTCAATTACCAGCAACCACATGGTGACTCACAACCATCTGTAATGAGATCTGGCGCCCTCTTCTGGCTACGGGCATACATGCAGATAGGACACTGTATAAATAATAAATAAATCTTTAAATCATCTCTTAAATGAGCAGACTTATCAATCTCAAGAGAAACACAGTCTCATAATTAAAGAAAACTGTGTCTGACTGGTGTCTGACTGGTTGGTTTATGACAGGATCTCATGTAGCCTGGGCTGGCCTAGAACTCCTTATGTAGCCAAGGATGACCCAGAATGTTTGATCTTTCTGTCTCCACCTTACAGAGCTGGAGTTTCAGGCATGCACTACCATGTCTGCTCACCCGGTACACACAGGGCTAGGAGTTGAACTTGGGGCTTACCACACAATAAAGGCAACCACTCTAACAAGTGCTCTGCATCCTCACCCACCTGCTATTCTTTTATTATCATCTTATGTGTACCGGTGTTTTGCCTACATATATGTATATGCACCACATGTCTGGTGCCTGCAGAGAGCAGAAGAAGTCAAGCTCCTTGGAAAGGTAGCTACAGACAGTTGTGAGACGCCATATGAGTGATGAAAATTGAACCCAGGTCCTCTTCAAGAGCAGTCAGTGCTCTTAACAGCTAAGCTGTCTCTCTAGCCCCTTTTAAGATGTATTCATGTGTGTGCACACACATATCTATGTGGATATATGTGCACATGTATGTACAGGTAACTGTGGAGGCCAGAAGGTATTAGATTCTTTGGAGCTGGAGTCACAGGAGTTTGTGAGTTCAATATGGATGAGAAACAAGCATTCATAAGGGCTGAGTCCCCTCCCCAGCCCCCTATATTCTGAGACAGGGTCTCACTGTATAGCTCTAGCTGGCTTTGGAACTCACTATGTGGACCAGGCTGGCCTCAAACTCAGAGAGCTGCCAGTCTCTGCCTCCTAAGTGCTGGGATTAAAGGTGTGTGCCACCGTGCCCAGCTCTTTCTTGTTTTTAAGATTATGTTATGAATGTACATGTGTGGTGTTGTGTATGTGAACACAGGTACCCACAAAAGCCAGAGGCATCAGATTCCATGAAGCTGAAATTATAGGCAGTTGTAAGCTGCCTGATTTAGTTGCTGAGACTCACACCTGGGTCCAGTGGAAAACAGCAGGCACTCTTAACTATTGAGTCACTTCTCTAGCCCTATATTTGATAGTCTTAATCCTTCCTTGGTGTTGATGCCGAGACCGAGACAGTGAATGACCCATAACACTGGGTAACTAATCAGTTTACTACTCTGGTAGCTTTGTGGATGGGGCCCTGCAGGGGTAGAGAGGTAGTAAGAATACTCACATGTAGGGGCCAGGGAGCCCGCCAAGGGCATTAAAGCAGAGACAGGTATCTTCCACCAGTACAGGACCCTGCACCTGTAACACAAAGACATACAGCTGTGAGATCAGAGGTAGGCTTCATTCCCAACCCTGAGTCTACACAGGCTGGTGCCTAGACCACAACTAGGTGAGGGTGAGATCTGTAGTTGTAGGTCCATCAGGAGCTGTAGTGGGATTATGTTACATTGTAAATAATTGTCCCGCTTACTGGGTTAATAAAAATGCTGATCAGCTGAAAGCAGACAGGAAGTGTGGGCGGGGCTACCAGACTAAGAAAACTCTGGGAACAGAAGAGCAGAGCAGATATGCCAGAAAGACACCATAGAGACGCCAGCAGATGCAGAGGAAGGAAGTTGAAATGCTGCTCTGAGAAAAGGTACCGAGCAGCATGGCTGAACAGGTAAGAGTCATGGGCTAGTTTAAGAGCAAGAGCTAATTAGTGACATGGCAGAGCCATAGGCTGATCAGCATAAAATTAATGTAAGTGTCTGTGTGTTTCTGTGGGACAGCAGGTTAGAACCTCAGGGCTAGGCCTAAAAGTCCAGACCAGAAACTAAATACTACAAGGAGCCATATAATTCAGCTCTTTGTCTTCAACTTAGAAACGTGGACAACAGAGAACACTGGAAAGATAAGCCTTGCTCAACACAGCACAGTGAAGTGCTGGAAGTCAGCTAAGAAGCCTGACTCTATGTGTTCCTTCCCAGTTCTAGAAACTGTGTGAGTACAGGGATGGGGTGGATATGTGTAGGGAAAATGTATGGCTTGAATGTATGGAACTAAGAACCAGAAATGCGAATGTTGGAACAAACTAGGCAATTCCCAACAAACTATTTTATCCTCTGCCTGTGCCCACAAGAAGACTGAATTGGGACCACAGTGGTTAAATACCTGGCGAGCTGCCTCCTGACACTTCTGTATGGAAATTTCATCCGGCTCTCCCTGGTACTCAGGCACTTTTCAGGGGAACAGACACACAGATGTACAGAGTCAGGACACAGGAAGACAGTTAAATCAAACCACTTTTAAAAATGAAAAAAAAAAAAAAAAAAAAAAAACCCAGAAACATACGGTCAATTTTCTGTGCCACCAAAGTGCAAGGAAACTTATCTCCTAGAATCTGAATGACCTGTTCCAAATGAAAGAACATTTGTCACACCATTTGCTAGAAATTCTCCACCAATCCCCTATTACCACGTGAGGTATGCACCTTTCTCATTGGGTAATGTTCCCACTAGTACCTTAAAGCTTATCAAAGTGTGTTGCACAAATAAAGGAAACTCAGGGCCAGATCTCTGGGAAAGTCGGAGATATTAGAGAGAGCAAACCCCACAGTCAGATCTCACCCAGCTGTCTTCCAGCTTTTCTCCTCCTGGCTTCCTCTGCCTGCTCTGTCTTTCTATGCCTGCCTTAAATACTTTATTCAATCAGTTAAGACGTGGCCCCACCACTGCCTGGGAGCCTGGAACTCCTTCTGTAAACTAAAATGACCTCGAGATCAGATTGGATTAGGGCATAGGTCACCACTCCCAGGATATTCCCAGTGTTGGGATTAAAGGTGTGAGTTACCACTGTGTGATCTTCCTAGACTGACTGTGGGTAGATTCCTCTGATATCTCCGAATGTTTTTATATTACAAAATATCCCCACAAAAGTGGGTCCATAAGCCTCATCCCAACCTGCAGAGAGCCATTAATTAGCATCCCGTCTCCCTTCTAAGGTCTGATTTTGTTTTTTACCTTGCCCACCCTTCCATCTGGAATGTTCTTCTTCTCCCTTTAGTGCTCTAGAAAGCACTTATCCTGCCAGGTATACAGAGTTCCAGGTTGGGTTCCAAAGCTACAGAGAAACCTTGTCTCCAAACAAAACAACAACAAAGGCACCCATCCTCCTAGACCAGGAACTCTCAAGGGTTAACCAGAATAACCTCATGAAGAAAACCATCCTGTATCTTCACTAGCCCTTAGCTGACATTCACCTTTTCAGTTTAGAGTAACAAACCAGCCTGTACCAGTGGTTCCCATGACTGACCTTTTTACTTTCTTTCATTGGGCAGCCCTGGCTGGCCTGGGCAATTTCCTGCCTTGACACTCACTCCTCCCACCCCACCCAACTCAGTAATAGTATTACTGACGTGTGCAATCCTTCCTAGCTTCCCAGTGACTTTTAACCCTATTAAAATGAAGGGATAGAGAGCCGTGAGACACTGTGTACAACTATTGTTTTGAAAATATAGTTTATTTCCTTTGTACTTCTGTGGTAGTGGGGATTGAAGCCAGGACCTATATATGCTAGACATACACTTTATTCCTGAGCTATCCCTCTCCTCCAACACACACACACACACACACACACACACACACACACACACACACACACACACACACACACACACACACACTCTCTTTTTATGGGACAGGCCTTCACTATATAACTCAATGTCCTTCCACCTCAAGAGCCCAGAAAGCGGAGGTTAGAAGCATGTGCACCATGTCCTGCTCTTTTGTATATTAGACATTTATTTCTATTGTGATAGGTTTGTGTGTTCAAGGCAAGGCTATATAGCAGGAAGGTATTTTGGAAAGAAAAGGGGGGAGGGGGCCATCAAAATGGCTCAGCAGATAAAAGCATTATTGCTTTCACAAGCCTGACAGCCTGAGCTTGTCAATCAAGCCCATTGTGCAAGGGGAGAACTATGTCCTCCTCTCCCAACACATACACATATTTTTAAAAATATACATATATCTAAGGCACGGAGCTAGAAAAGCAACTTTTTATTCCTGAGTACACAAAACTAGTCTAGGCAAAACAGTTCCAGGTGGATCGGGGTTGCAGAGACGCCTCGGCAACTGAGAGTACTTATTGATGCTACAGAGAACCCAGGACGTGTTCCAGAACCCACAAGGCGGCCAATGTCCGGCCAATGTCCTCTTCTGACCTCTGTGGAGACTACTTGCCCATGGTGCACAAGCGTACATGCAGGGGAAAAAAAAAAACCACTCATAATAATAAAAAGTGGAGAAGCAATTTAGAAAGACATCCTGATATAAACTTCTGCCTTTCACATGAACCCACACGGGCAAGCACATGAGCATAAAACACACACCCTACTTTAGAGATGTCCAGACTATCCTAATTGGTACATCAATTGCCTAGTATGCACAAGGCCTTACTGACACAAAGAAAAGCAAAATAAACCAAAAAGACACTCTCTTCTCTTTTAGGTCAAGCTTAAGTCATATTCTTTGAGGCACCTCCTCCAAGTACACCATATTATATATTATATTTACCTCCCTCCCTTCCTTTCTTTCGTTGATGACATGGTGGAAGCACTGGTGAGGACTTGTACATAAGCATAAGCATGGGCTAGCCTCAGGCCCTTTAATGTGACAAGGCCATTGCTCAGCCAGAGGACTCTGCTTTGACTCCATTCAGCTGGCACTGCCTGTCTACTTGACTGACCTGGCCTTAGGATCCCAAACCTTTAGTCAGGATGGCTCTGGCCCTTTCATAGACCACCCTTGTCCTGTACAGAAATGCCATTAGCCCGTTTCCAAATGATGAAGGTTCGCTTGCTCTATCAATCGGTTAGCCTCAGATATATACAGTGGATGTCATCCTCTGATTCCCCATACATGGCCCTACCTTCTAAGCAATGCTGACTGAGGAGCAAACTCAATTATGGCTAGGAGCCACATCTATCAGGAGCTTTGTTACTTCCTTTCACAAATGGGGAAAAAAACAAGAAAAAATGACTGGACTAAGAATGAGTGAGCATCCATGCCAGGTGGTAGTGATGCACACCTTTGATCCAGTGCTTGGGAGGCAGAGGCAGGTGGGTTTCTGTGTGAGTTCCAGGCCAACCTGGTCTCTATAGTGAGTTCCAGGCCAGCCAGTGCTACATCTGTATATATCAAGGTCTCTCTCAAAACAATAGAGGAAATTATCTGACCTATCCTCACTTCAGAAACAGTCCTGGAAGAAACTAGGCACAGAAATGTCCAATCTGGACAGACCTGCTGAGTTTCCCCAGTCCGTTAGCACTGGGTCATACCCTATCTGATCATTTTCTATATTAATGCTTCATCAAATCTAGGTAGAAAAACAGCTTTCTTGGGCTACAAGTGTAGTTTAGAAGTAGTACAGTGATAGCAATTCTTTAAGTCCTGGGTTAGATTCAAGGCACCTACAGTCAGAAGGAAATGAAAGTCTGGATCTTCATTCTAAAAGCTGTAGCACGTAAGCCTGACAAACTTATTAACCTGCCTTTTGTTATGCTGTGGTCAGCCATGAATCTTATGAGGTATTAACATTTCAGATATGAAAAGTGCCTAAGGGTAGATGAACGACAGTGGGGTTGGCCAGGATCAATCCCACACACTTTGCCATCACTTTTGAGGTGGAGAGATGTCAGAACATAGGGCTTAGGGGGTGATCTTTGTCACAGATGCCACTAATCCAGCTCATGCCAAAACAGGTGTGGTGAGGAATGCATGTAGTTCCCAAACTTGGGAGACAGGAGGGTCAAGATAACAAGGTCAATCCTGGCTACGCAGCTGGGTCAGGCTAGCCTTGACTACACGACCCCCAAATAATACAGAAAAACTCTTAAATCAGGCTGGAAAAATGGCTCAGGGGTTAAGAGAAGTTTAATTCCCAGCAATCACATGGTGGCTCACAGCCATCTATGAGATCTTGTGCCCTCTTAGGAGGGACCGGCATACACGCAGGCAGAACACTATACATAATAATCTCAAACCAAAACAAAAACCCTCTTAAATCCTCTCGACCCTCAAGGCGCCGCAGTTGACGGAGATCTGTCCCCAAGCCCAACCCTTCCACACGGGCTAACACACATTCCCCCGGCGTCCGAGCCTCCCCGCGAGGAAGCCCGGCAGCCCTATCTCCACCCGCCTTCTAGAAGGTCCCCACGCCCCACGACACCTCCTCCAGCTTCTTCGCGTTTCCCGTCACAAACACGATCTTCTTCCCAGCCAAAGACACAGCCATTGCAAGGGATGGTAACTGCCGAGAATGCCCGGAAGCCCTCTGACGGAACCGTAAAACACTTCCGGCTGAAGGTGGAAGTAGATAGTCCAACTTCCGGCCCTACCTGAAACCTATAGCGCGCTTCTGGCTGCGGCTGCCTGCAACCACGAGGTGGCAGCCTCGCCAGATGAGTTTCCCCACTGCGACCGCTGTTTAGGTGCTAAGGATGCGCTCCGGGCCGGGATCCTCCGCTACGCATCCCTCAACTGCAGCCTTGTGTCCTGGGCGGTGTGCGCCCCTCGGAACCCCAACTCTGTCATGGAAAACTATCTCCTAGACAGGGCTCCAAGCCTGGTTTCTGTCCTAACCTTCCCTTGAGCCTCAAACCTCGCCCGCTAGCTCCATCTTCTTCACTGCGAACTAAAACAGCTTAACCAAACCATTTACCCATCTCCTAGTCTTGGGAGCTAGGGCCTCGATTCCTTTTCTCTTGTCCCGCTTACCAAACCCCATCCCTTCTCCAGGGACATTCCTTTCAGCCCAGTCTGCAGTGGGAACACAGCTAGGAAGATTGGAATGCCCTATTAGCCCTACCACATGTGTACTTGAGCCCTATTAAAGTGTCGGAAAGGACCAGGTACACATGTTGTGCACATACACGTGCAGGCAAACACTCGGACACAGAAAAATAGATCTTTTAGAAGTTTGGAATGCTAGAGTTGTGCACACTTGTAAGCTCAGCACTCTGAGACTAAAACAGGAAGATCATGAGTTCAAAGCGAGCCTGGGATATATATTGTGTGGGGCTGTACCTTGATGGTAGGACATTTGCATAGCACGGCCAAGGTCTGGGTTTGGACCCCAGAAGCATACACACAAACAATGGAATCCTAATCAGGCCTAGTTGTTTAGCTTAATAATCTCTTGAAGTCTTGGATATTTGTATGTTACTATAAATGCAACTTTGGGGCTTATGGAACTTACGTAAACACTATACCACTGAGCCACGTGCCCAGCCACTACTGATTTTAACTACAGAACTGTCTCCACAGAATAGCCACAGCTATGTTCTCTCTCTAAAAACCATTGCTCAGTTGCACAGTGTGAAGGTTTTGCTGTATACTGTGTCTTGGGAGACAGATCATAAATTCTATTCACTGCCCCTCCAATAGTGTTTGTTTTTTGTTTTATCTATCTATCTATCTATCTATCTATCTATCTATCTATCTATCTATTTATTTATTTGAAGATTGTGGCCTATTAAATCGACTGGGAAAGGCTGGGTTGAGCACACGGCCCTACCCATATGAGTTGTCTTTCTCCCCCATGAAGTCAAAAGGAATCCCCTGGAAAGTGGAGAAGTTTTTAAAGTAAAAATATCACCAATTTGGATATAAGCACTGATATAGATAGAGCCAATTAATTCAATGATCCCAGATAACCAGACCCCACATGGTTTGGGTCCTAAGACCCTGGCAAGGTAATCAGATGGGGTTCTCCAATAACTACCTGGAACCTCGGTGTTGCTCTGATCTTCAAATAATAACTTTGTATCAGCAATGAGCAGATCATTGGCCTGACATACCAGGTCATTGCTTTAAATCAGTATTAGAAACTCCTAAGTATTTGCTCAGTGGTTACAGACAGAAATATAAAAATATGTACCAAAATACTTGTTTTTCAAACATAGAAAAAAATATATGAACCCTTAACACCCACAAACCAACGTTCAATAATTATGAACATCTATTTTTATTACATCTATCCTGCCATTTAATTTTTTTTTAATTTTAAAATATGGGCTGAAGAGATGATGGTTCAGTGGTTAATAGTTTATTGCTTTGCCAGGGGACCCAGGTTAGTTTCTCTTATGACCTCCTCTAGTGCCTGTTCCATATATATACTACATTCACATACACAAAAAATAAAATATTTGTTTAAAAAATGCAGGAACCAGCCAGGTCCGAGGTGGCACATGCCTTTAATTACAGCTGAGGCAGAGGCAGGCAGATCCCTGTAAGTTTCTTAGCTTTGTCAACATAGTAAGTTCTAGGCTAGACAGGGCTGAGACCATCTCAAAGAAGCAAAATAAAACAACCCACCCACAAACAAATAATGGAGGAACATCTGAGTATCAGGGTGCATGACTGTGATCCCAGCTACCCCAGCACTAGAGAGGTTGAAATTCAAAGTCATCCTCTGCTATACCAGGGCTACCAGAGACCTGTGTCAGAACCAAACAAAACTAATGTAGGAGCCTGGGCTGAGATTAAACTCCACAGCCAGAGCCTTTGACTGCAAGAATGTATGTGCTAGAGACTCAGCTTACTGTAACAGCACTTGCCTGACACCTGGAAGACTCTAGATTTATCAATATTGAAAAAGTAAATTTACAGAAAATAACGCAATAGATGCCTAAGCTGCAGTATTACTGAGATATTATGATACGTGTGGCCTTCTTTCAGTGCTCAAGAGCAAACTAAGGGCCTTGGCCATGAGTGCTCTACTGCCAACCTACAACTCCAGCTTAACTGATCTCCACTTACCGACCCACCCCCTTCCCCGCACCCCAGCTCTTTTTAAAGATTTATGTGTTTGAGTGTTTTGCGGACATGTATGTCTGTGTACAACGTGCATGCCTGGTGCTCGAGGAGGTCTGAAGAGGGCATCGGGATCCCCTGGAATTGAAATCACTGAGGTTGTAAACCACTATGTGGGTGCTGCGATCCGAACTCGGACCCTCTGGAAGAGCAGCCAGTGTTCTTAACGGCAGACTGGCTTCCCGGTCGCTATACATCCAAAGACGACCTTGAAATGCTGGTCTTCGGGTGCTCACTTCCATCCCGAGCGATGGGGTGACTGGCACACGTGGCAGCCGGGAGTTTGGGATTAACGGAGGACCCGTCACCCCTGGGCGGGGGCGGAGCCCAGCGTGCGGCTGGGCAGAGCGTACGGTAGTGGGCGGGGCCTGGCGATCCGGGTCCCGCGGCGCGCTGGTTTCACTGCGAGGCTGCCTGTCGTCATGGTGGGGCCCTGGGTGTACCTGGCGGCGGCGGGTTTGCTCATCGGACTTATCCTCTTCCTGACACGCAGCCGGGGTCGGGCGGCAGCAGGTAGGAGGTGCCGCCGTCCCACGGCCGGAGGAGTCCGTTTCTCAGGGTTCCTGGGCTTTAGTAGGCCATCGCGTCCCGACTCGTGCGCATGCACTGACAAGCCTTACTGTGCTTACGAGGAGCTCCTGCGCGGGTCGGGGATAGTTTTGCGCACGCGCATCAGGATGCATTCGCGACTAGCGCAGAGACTAGGTTTAGGGACTCAACTTGGAACCAAGCAGTTCTGCTCTGCACCAATAGGAAAGGCAGCATGTTCTCTAATCCTGCCCACTGTGTTCTGCTTTCGCCGGCGAGGCAGCCTCTGGAAACTCTGAAGGCAAATCCCTTCCTGCCAAAGAGGGCACCCAAATGACCAGAAGACTGTGTCATTGGCCTGGCATAAAACACATGACCCGTCAATCTTCCTTACCAACACTTTATGTATGCTTAGGAGTTTTTGTATCTCTGATGCCTGACCCCATAAGCTACTACTTCAGGGCACCTCTGTATCCGAGGAACAGAAGCTAAGGTAAAGCTGATAGCCAACAAGTCTTCCAGGGAGGGGAGATTTAGCCTCTGACTGTGAAATGTGCTCTCTGGTTGGAGTACCTATAAAATTATAGCATAGTGTTTAAGCAATAAGTTAATGCAGTCTTGCAATGGGCATCAAGTGAGATCTGTAAACCTCAGGGTGAAAGTATCCTAACAGATCTCCTGCAAAGGGAGGGGGAGTGAGTTGAAAAGTGGGTAGGAAATAAGCAATAAACTTTTGGCTTCAGACCAAGGCCTGGGTAATAAAGGCTTTGACAGACCTAAGTTGAAACATTGTGCTATGGGCAGTGGTCTGGAAGGAGGTCAAGCAGGGGAGGATGAGGCTCCCAAGGTGTTCCTCCCCTCTCAAGGGGATGGGCTGTTTGACAGTGTTATGATTACTCCCTCCCCGAAGCTGATGGAGAACCAGTACACAATGAGGAAGAGCGGGCCCGAGCGGGCCAGGTAGCCCAGCCCAGGCCCCAGGAGTCTGAGGAGCAGAGAGCTGGAGGCAGGCCCCGTCGTCGAAGGGACTTGGGCAGCCGCCTACAGGCCCAGCGTCGAGCCCAGAGAGCAGCCTGGGCAGAAGTGGCTGAGAACGATGGTGAAGCTGTTATTCCAGGTGAGAGGACCCAGCCTGGGGGAAGGAGCTGTATTGAAGGGGTTAATGAGTCCCCCAGCCTAGATAAGAACAAGGAGCATGAAGCCACGGGGTAGAAGGGACATTTAGTGGTGGGGCCAGAGTTTTAGCCCAATAGCTACTCTCTTCCTTCATCTTGGTTCGGTGGGATTATCTTTAACCATGAATAAGTGCTTGGAAGTAGAGACATTTCTGTTGACATGTACCTCCATGTACTGGCTACTGGGAGTCTCTCGAAGTCCTTAGGATTATGGAAAAGAATGTGTCCTCTCTGGTACTTGAAGTCTGGCTTCAGTATTAAGAAGAAATTGCTAGGCCTTATTCAGAACTGAGGCAAATTTGGGACTTTTATCTTGATTTGACGTTGCCTTGGGATTATTAGCTCCTTTGACATAAAAAGAGCCCCTTAGTAGATGTGTGGTGCATGCTTATAATTACTGCACTCAGAAGACAGAGGCAGGAACATGGCAAGTTTCAGGCCAACCTGGGTTAGATTGCTATTTCAAAAGCAGCACAGGGAAACAGCAGAGAGGCCCTTTCTTCACCATCCTTCCTGTCTTGGGTTTCAGTCATGTACTTTGAAGCTCAGGTACCAACATGTCATTAATTTTCAGCTGGCCCTGGAGTGGTCTAGAGGTTGGGTTTTGTGTTTTGGGGTTTTTTTTTTTTTTTTCCATTTTGGTTCTGTTAAGATAAAGGGAGAATCCTGGTTGAAAGAGCCCATCAGTTCCTGACTAGAACATGGAGGATGTTGAATTATGATTGGAATAAATTTACCCATAAATAAGGCCATCCTTCCCTGGAGGTTTGGCACACAGACAGAAATCAGGAACCTCTACAGGTACAGACACCTGTGATCTCCAAACATTCAGATGTTGACATCTTACAGCTGTGCAGTATCTAAATGTATTTGTCTCTGTGGCTTCCAACCCCCCAAGTACGTATGCATCTGTTCTCATACACACACTCTATGTACATGTACATTATGGTAGATGCTTTTAAAAGGCAGAGGTGGTTAGAAACCATACTCTACCCCCACCTGCCCATCCCTTAAGAAAGGTGATGGGGAGGGTGTTTTCTTTTTAGGACTTAAATTGTTTTTGTCTGACCATACCCAGCCCAGGAGGAAGAAGGTGTTGAGAAGCCAGCAGAAGCTCATCCAACAGGGAAAATTGGAGCCAAGAAACTCCGGAAACTAGAGGAAAAACAGGCCCGAAAAGCCCAGCGTGAGGCAAGTAGGAGGGTGGGGATCCGTGACAGGCTGTCCTCGGGGTTCCTTCTGTACTAGGCTGGTATTTGCTGTTCACCTGGCTTTGTCTCCTGCAATTTTAGCCTATATCCTGACACGGGTGGGCAGAGGAAGGGGAGATATACCTATAGAACCCTCTCTCCAGGCAGAGGAGGCTGAACGTGAGGAACGGAAACGCCTAGAGTCCCAGCGTGAGGCCGAATGGAGGAAGGAAGAGGAGCAGCTTCGCCTGAAGGAAGAACAGAAGGTAAGATTGACCACAGGCACTGTTGTCTGATCCATTATTACCTAGCCTTGCTCCTACATATCCCCTAAATGCCTCCTGCTTACAAGACAGGCCATGTGCTGGCTGTGGTAGGCGCTCATACTTCTGAGTTCAAGGTCAGTTTGGACTAATGAGCTACCCTCCTGTCTCCAAAACAGGAGATTGACTGTGGATCTTGCACAAGGGCCTGCTATGCTTTATTCTTTCCCCTAGCCCAAAAAACGTCACCTGTAGAAGCACCATGGATTTGAATTTAGGATTTTTGTTGTTTTCAAGACAGGGATTCTCTGTGCAGTTCTGGCTATCCTGGAACTCACTCTATAGACCAGACTGGTCTCGAAATCAAGATCCACCTGCCTCTGCCCTCCTGAGTGCTGGGACTACAAGTATGTACTATTATTCTTGTCTCTCTCTTTTTTAAAAAAAAAAATATATATGGGGATTTAAAAAAGCCAGATATGGTGGGATATGCCCAGCCCAGCCCTCGGGAATCAGAGGCAGGCAGACACCTGAGTTCCAGGACAGCCAGGGCTGTGTAAAGAGACTTTGTCTCAAAAAAAGAAACAGAACAAACCAACTGTATGTATGGGTGTTGTGCCTGCATGAATGTCTGTGCCCCCTGTCACTATGTGTGTGCCTGGTATCCACAGAGGCCAGAAGAGGATGTTAGAACAGGAGTTACAAGTGACTGTGAGCTACCGTGTGGGTTCTGGGATTGAACCCAAGTCCTCTAGAAGAGCAACCAAAGCTCTTAACTGCTGAAAAAAACCTCTCCAGTCCAGAGCGGGGGGATTCCTATAACCATGGACTCTGGAGGATAGAACATTTGAAGGACACTGAGCATGGTTAAAGCATCTGGACAGAGAAAGCACCGAGAAAAAAGGTTATAGAGCAATAGGGCAGTTCTAAGACCAGGGATCTAGAGGTTGTCCACACTCTTAAGAGATGGTGAATCCGTGGAGTGCCTGGCATAGGGGTGGTGCTTGGAGAACTGGAACCAAGTCTCCCAAGACATCCTTGTCTGCTAGATGATTCTAGATCCAGGTTTTCAAAACAGGGAAAAGTGCAAACATGAGGGCATCTGGGTGGCCTTGTTCCAGAACTCTGTATGTCTGGAGGAAACCTGACCATGAAAGAGTGGGGAGAAAGTTCTTCACCTTTGAGCAGTGATCATGCCTAATTTACAGTCAGTGTCTCACCTCCCCCCCAATCTTAGGTTTCTCAGCAGCTCCCCTCATTGTAAGATGATGGTACATTTCTCAGAGTAATAGTAACACACCCTTAAATTAAGTGTCACACTTTATTCAGATTTTTTTTTTTTTTTTTTTTTTTTGAAGCAGAAGGCTGGGCCTCGAACTTTTGTAGCCAAGGATGTCCTGTTTCTACTTTCCAAGCCCTGAGGGGAGAATCATGCACCATTATGCCTGTTTTAGATGGGAATTGAACCCAGGGCTTCATGCTTGCTGGGCAAAGACCCTACCAACTGAGCTACATATATCCTAGCCCTAGTATTTTTTCCTTTCTTTTTCTATTTAATTTTATGTATATGATGTTTTGCCTGTGTATATGCTTGAAGGTAGAAGAGGGGCCAGATTCCTCTGGAACTGTAGTTACAAAATGTTGTGACCTGGATGCTGGGAATCAAACCCAGGTCCTCTGGAAGAGCAGCCACCCCTCCTAACCACGGAGCCATCTCTCCAGCCCAAGTATTTTTCTTTTGCTGTCATATCTACCATGCTGTGTTTCATTTCCTTGTCATGTCTTAGGCCTCTGTGGGATACAATTGTCAGGGTTTCCTTGTTTATCCTCTTGATAGCTGTGAAGGGTCCTGGGAAACCAGTCATAGATTGTACCTTGATTTGGATTGACTGACTGGGGTAAGAGTGTCTGCTGCTCTGCTGAAGGACCAGAGTTTGCATCCCGGTACCCTTATCAAGTGTGACCCCAGCTCCAGGGGCTCTGGTGTCCACTTTTGGTCCCATGGGCAAGAGGTAGGATGACCTCTGCCATGCCCTTTTTTATCTGGATTGCTACTGGAAGTCACGGCAGTCAGATGGTTGTTCAGGTGAGGCTTTGTACTCAGGGATTCAGAAGCCACACTGTAGAGGGCTGGCTGTGTGTGTGGATAGTAGGAGATAGAATCTGCTGCTTGTTCATATCGGGCACGACCAGGGAGAAGTTGTGGCAACGTTTCAAGAATTTTTTTTCCTGCATTATCTCCTGAGCATGGAGACGGGAAGGGTCTCATAGGATTGGTGAGGAGATACTCCGTTTGAGACCAAAGGGTGAAAGTCTTGAAGAAGCACTATCTGTGGATCGTATGTGCTTGTGTCCTGCAGAGACAGCAGAGACCAGAACAGATGTGAGTGGGCAGCTGCCCCAAATACCTTTCTCTTCTTTCTCTGTGTCCACAGGAAGAGGAAGAAAGAAAGGCTCGCGAGGAGCAGGCCCGGCGTGAGCATGAGGAGTACCTGAAACTGAAGGAGGCCTTCGTGGTAGAAGAGGAAGGTGTTAGCGAAACCATGACCGAGGAGCAGGTGGGCCCGTCACTCCAGGAAACCTGTGCCACAGGGATAGTGTATATTATGTCCCAGGTCATCCGTAGCACCTTAGACACTCCTGCTGTGTACCGAGAAGCAGGTTGGGTGCCCAGAAGTGTAGGCCCTTGGGACTGTATCCTTGAGCTCAACAGAAAACATTGTCCTTTTGTTCCTTAGTCCGGGAGACTCTACCCCTCATGAAAGCAGGTAATGGGGTGGGAACGAAAGACAGGCAGCAAGCAGGCAGCGCATAGGTAAGCAGGGAGTATTGATAGTTAGGGCCAGGTACACAACCATGTTCCTCCAGCCAGGGGTGATGCTCACTGGTTTCTCTTCCCTCTAGTCTCACAGCTTCCTGACAGAATTCATCAATTACATTAAGGTAAGTGGCTCAGAGAACTCTGGTATCTTCCCCTGCCACGTGAGCGTGAATAAGTGTCTATGTGTGTTTTCTGAATGTTCTCAGGACCTGCCACATGAGCGTGAATAAGTGTCTCTGTGTGTTTTCTGAATGTTCTCAGAACAAAGCAGGGGTTACTTCATTCAGTCCTGGAGTTCAGACTGAAATGGGCCTGGAGTTCAGAAGGGTTGAGAGACTAGTTCTTGGCCAGGAAAGTCCCTCCCCTTCAGACCCAGAAAGTGGAGAAGGACAGTGGTCTGTGTGGGAAGCTCAAGCCTCTGATGGCTTCCTAATTTCTGGCTTGACAGTTCCTCTGCTCTCCAGACCCCACGCTCAGTGAGTCATCATGTTTTGAAGTCAATTCACATGTGTTTTCTGCCAGTTCTGCCACACTGAGGTGCCACCTGAATTGGAACAAATGTCCTTTGATCTGTGGTCCTGCCTGGGAACTTGGGCCTTCAGGAAGGAGTAGGATGGTGTTTCCATTGTAACCTAGAGCGGTCGGTCAGCAGTGTCCCTCCATCCATAGCTACTTCACGCTGCCCTGATGCTGCTCTGGGTTGTGTAAGCACATCCTGATCTGCTTTGCTGCTAAGCAACTTCTCTCCCACAAAGGATGCGAGAAGGGGAGAGGTTTTCAAGTGCAGCTCAGAGGTGCAGAGGCAGCTGAGGGAAGGAGTGCAGAGGGAGCGGGGGCGATGGTGGGGGTGGCATCAGGGGCTGCCAAGAAGCTGGGGCTTGCATAATCCTCCCCCACCTCTCCTAAAAGAGAGCTGGGTTTAGATGTCTCCCAGCAGTAGTGAGGGGCTGGGCACATGTCTGGGGCCCAGGATCCCTAAAAGGGAGAAGTGATAGTGTCTTCCAGAGGGTCTTTTTCCCTCAGGTTGTGAGCATTCCCCTCTGATGAAGCCTGCACTCCATCCCCGGCACACTGCCTGGGTCAAACTCTGCTGTTGTTGAGAACTTGCTGTCCCTTGTTACACAGTAGGAAGCAGTGCTTCCTTCACGAGGCATCCCAGGTGGTCTTAGAGGTGGGCTTCATGTTGCCCTCTTTTTCTGCAGAGGCCAGAAAAAAAGTTTCTAGGTAGATCTGCCTCTTGCTTTGATGGCTCCCTCCAGGTTCCTTTTTTGTCTTGTTTGTTTTTGTTTGTTTGTTTGTTTGTTTGTTTGTTTGTTTTTCAAGACAGGGTTTCTCTGTGTATCCTTGGCTGTCCTGAGCTTTCTCTGTGGAACCAGGATGACCTTGAACTCAGAGATCCACCTGCCTCTGCCTTCTGAGTGCTGGGATTGAAGGTTAGTGCCACCACCACCCAGTGGGCTTCCCTTCTTGATGTTCTACAGATTCCTGGAGCTTAGGAATTTGTTCAGCCTATGCTGGTTTATTCTCTTGAACCTGCCATCTTCAAGGAAGGAAGAGGACTTCTGAAATTCTTTCCACCCACCTTTTCCTCACTCCAAGGGATCAGACCCTTTAGACAGAATTTCAGAACTGGAGGAAGGTTTCTACCCACAGCTCGATTCATGTGAACAGTAAGGGTGTCTTCCACTTTCTACCATAGCTAGGTATATCTATCTGTCCAGATACATTTTTGACCCTAGCAGTAGCTTCAGGCCAGATCCTCAGAAACCAGGCTCCACAGGAGGTGGTGCCCCAAGCTGCTGCTGAGATCTAGTGCCTGGCCTGTTTATAGGCAGAAGCTGCTGACCATATCATCTTGTATTTGCCCGATCCCTGGTCCAACTGCCCCTTGATTGTATCCTTCTCAACCCTGCACCCCTGCTTGCACATATGGCTTGGCATTCCAACAAGTCACATGCCATATGTAGCTGAGGAGGCATCACCATGTCATTACTCCCCCAGCTCATTTGCTGTGGAAGATTCACGGAAATACAAAGGACCGCCTTCTCTCAAAGCGTATGCTATATGTGGCAAAGGTGGGGGCAGATGCATGTGTAGACCCAGCTGTGACTCCTTGACTCAGCTGCTGGGAACTAAGGTTTCTTCTGAGGATGTGAGAGCGGCACATGGCACAGGACCGCATGCTGAAAGCACTGTTAGATGGCTACTTTGTCTATTTATATATGCATGGGTGCTCTCGTTTACTGCTGTGTGTATGTAGATGTAGACATATTTGGGGGACCAGGTATTGTTTGTTCCTCCGGTACTGTCCACACAAACACACATCCTTTCTGGTTTTTTGTTTGTTTGTTTTTCTTTCAAGGAAATGGGGTGATATAGTCTCTCACTGGCCTGAAACTCACTAAGTAGGCTACACTGGGCTGCCACTGAGCCCCAAATAATCTACTTGTCTCTACTGTCCCAGAACTGAAGTCACCACACCCAGCTGTTTGTTTTTGAGACAGGCTCTCTGTAGACTTAGACTCTCAGAGATCCCTCTGCCTCTGCCTCCAGCACGCATGGCCCCTTCCAGTCATGCCCAGCTTCTTTATGTGAGTTCTGAGGACTGGGCTCAAGTCCTTGGAAGCACACAAGCACTTGACTGACATTCATCTTGCCCACTGTAGTGGTAATTATTTGGCCATTCCAGATGAGAGAGGAAAATGATACATTTTTGACCCTAGCGGTGTAAAGAAGATTAGATTCCGGAAATCTAGTCTGAAGGGGTGGGAACAACCCAAGGGAGGAATGAGTCTCCACAGGCCCTTATGAAAGACCTCGGCCTTTTATCGTGTCTTTCCTTTTCTGTTTACTTCCATTCACCAGATAGTCCTTTAGCTCAGGAGTAGGAAATGCCTCTTGTTTACTAGCCCTTCAAACACTCTCCCTTTTTTTAAACGTCTGCATGAACACATGTGCACCACATACATAGCTGTGCTCCTGAAGTTGTGTGGAACTGGAGTTACAGATGATGGTTGTGAGTTGCCATGTAGAGTTACAGATAATGATTATGAGTCGACATGTGGGTACTGGGAATCAGCCTGGGTCCTCTTCAAGAGTACAAGTGCTCTAAACCACTGAGCCATGTCTCCAGCCCCATCTCTATACCTTCCTAGTGTCTTGTATGGCAGGTCTTCAGCAAATACAAGTCTAGACAAGAAGTTTTTGTTTTGTTTTGTTTTGTTTTGTTTTTTTGAGATTAGAGCCTCACAGTTCAGACAGGTCTTAAACTTAATACTTGGCCAAAAATGGTCTTCTTGCTTCTAACTGTAAAGTACTGGACTTAGAGGTTATGTGCTGCAACCCCTGGCTTAGATATCCATTTTTTCTTTTTAGAAGCTTAAAAACAAAAAGACCAAAGTTTGGGCTGGCAAGATGGCTCAGCAGATAAAGGTGCTGTCAAACCTCAAGATCTAAGTTCAGTTCCTGGGATTCTCAATGGAGAATGGAGAGAACCAACTTCTAAGCATTGTCCTCTGACCTACATGTGTGTTGTTGCACACACACACTCTAAATAATTTTAAAATGTTAGTTTAAAAAAATGGTGTGTGATCTAGGCAGTGGTGGTGCACGCCTTTAATCCCAGCACTGTGAGGCAGAGGCAGCTGCATCTCTTGAGTTTGAGGCCAGTGTGGTCCACAGAGTGAGTTCCAGGACAGTCAGAGCTACACAGAGAAACCCTATCTTAAAGAACACTACAGACAAACAAAGAAGTCATGTGTGCCCATAAAGGCCAGAAGACGGCTTTCTGTCTTCTGTTGTTTCTCAGGTGCCATGTAGCTTGGGGTTTGGTTATTGTTCTGCTTTTGTTTGGTTAGTTTGGTTTGGTTGGTTTTTAGAGACAGGGATTCTCTGTGTAACTGTCCTAGCTGTCCAGATTGACCTTGAACTCACTGAGACCCACCTTCCTTTGCCTTCCTAGTGCTGGGATTAAAGGTGTGCGGCCACCACTGCCTGGCATCAGCCTTTTTTTTGAAAGACAGGACACCTCACTGGCTTAGAGCTGGCCAGGTGGTTACAGCCTCTCTCCCTTTTTTCTGTAGCAGTCCAAGGTCGTGCTTTTGGAAGATCTGGCTTTCCATATGGGTCTGAGGACTCAGGTAAGCCCCAGAACATGGATTAGAATGTAGACTATAGCTAAGGGGTCTGTGTAGCAAGTAGGGGGCTGGCCTGAATGAAGTAAGTTGTGATGCCACTCCAAGCTGTCTCCAATTAAGAGTGAGCAGGGTGTAGGAATATCTTGGCATTCCGGGAATCCTGCATTCTACAGAGGTGAAAAGAACAGGAAAGGAAAAGGAAATGTAAATGTCATACTTTAGCCTTCCCTGTGACCAAAGCAGCCAAATCCAGTTAACTCTTGCAAACAGGTTACTTTGCAGCCAGGCATCTCCACTGTTCGTTTTCCAGTTGAAAGAGCTGGCAGATCCAAGGATGAGAGAGTCACTCCAAAGGGAAGCGTGGTCCTAGCCAGGGGACAATCCTGATAGGGAGAGGGGAGATTTGACTATAGCAGTAGAGCAGTGATCGGTCTGTGGGCATGGGAGCCACAAGACAAGCTCTGAGACTTCTTTTCCTCATAGGATACCATAAACCGCATCCAAGACCTACTCACCGAGGGGACTCTAACAGGTGAGAGAATGAGAATCAATCCTGTGTAGATAGAGCCCTGGCCCAGGGGAGTGTGTGAGCACAGAAGGCTGCTGGGACTTGTTCCAAAGCAGCTTGTCATCTCCAGGTTGGGGGGGATAGGCAATGAGGGACACTGAGAAATTGGACTTGGTTATAAGGTAGACATATAGAAGCCCTGGCCTAGCTGGAGAATGAGGAATATGTAAAAAGGATTAGGGTGACTAACCTACGTGGGATTTGATAGACGGAGGAAGGGCCAGGCTGACAGAACTGATAGGCTCTGCATCAGTTGTAAAGGAATAAGTGGGTATCTTCAGGTTAGATAGGAAAAGCCCGTAAAGACTCAATCCTACATGCATGTCCCCACAGGTGTGATTGACGACCGGGGCAAGTTCATCTACATAACCCCAGAGGAACTGGCTGCTGTGGCCAATTTCATCAGACAGCGGGGCCGGGTGTCCATCACAGAGCTTGCCCAGGCCAGCAACTCCCTCATCTCCTGGGGCCAGGACCTTCCTGCCCAGGCTTCAGGCTGACTCCAGCCCCCACTTGAATGTATCATGTGTCCTACACACATCACAGTTCTTTCCTGCCATCTTGGGGCAGGTATGGAATACAACCAGAAAGTTATGGGTTAAAGGCCTCTGAGCACTGCTGAGCTGCTTATGGCTTGGTGTAGAAGTCCTGGCCTGGGATTTCAGATAAGCAGATGAAATCTAGACCTCAGGATGTATCTTAGAGGTGATGGGAGTGTTCCTTTTAAGGTGGCAGAAGTCTCATTCATGATTTCATTAAAAAAACAAAAACAAAAAACCCATTACATCTTTATTGTATTTGTTTGTGCCTTGAAAGGCCAGCTCCCTGGATGAGTTCCTTATGGGGGGCAGAGAAAAGTGTATATAGGAGAGTCTCTTGGGCCATATCTCCTCCAGTTGGTGAAGGAAGTCTCACCATCTTATTTACAGACCCAGAAGTTCTAAGTAGAACCAGGAGCCCTGTGGAGAAGAGTTAATGAGAAAGAAATGTCAAGGATAGAGACTTGGAATCATAGGTCTCACTGTAGCCTCTGAAAGCGAGGTCTCTGGAGGAAAGACTGGTCAGATGCTTCTGAGACAGGGAGAGGAAGAAGGCCCATTGGATTTAATTGTTCTGACAGCACATCACATGAACTCAGCCCTGACTCCGAGACAAAAAAAGTTCTAAGTGATGTGGGTGATTCCACCCACTGAAGGATATGAGGAACATATGCTCAGAAGTGGGTGTGGGATAGAAGATGTGTGTCTCCTGTAGGGTCATTTGCTCTGGTTCCTGTGGGCTGTGTATGGAGTGGCATCATACTGTGCTGAGGGTGAGACATGTGTTTATTTTATGTGTATGGGTGTTTTTGCCTGTGAGGATTTGTGTGCACTGTGTGCATGCCTGCAGAGTCCAGAAGAGGGCATCAGATCCTTTGGTACTAGGGTTAGAAAGGGTTGTGAGTTGCCATGTAGATGCTGTGTACTCTGGATGAGTAATGAGTGCTCCTAACCTTTGAGCAATCTCTTCTCTAGCTTCTTGTTTGTTACTTTGATGTGTGTTTGTCTGCATACCACATACATGTAGTGCCCATGTAAACCAGAAAAGAGCATTGGATCCCCTGGAACTAGAGTTACAAAGAGTTATGAGCTGGCATTTGGATCAAGCCCAGGCTGTCTGGAAGAGCAACCAGTGCTCTTAACCACTGAGCCATCTCTCCAGCCCCCTAAATGCATATAATCGTTTATGCATTGTATTTATTATTTAGTACTTAGTCTGCTAATGTAATAAACCTACTAAATGGATAGCTCACCAAATAGTAAGTAGCTAATGTTTTGCTAAATATGTATAAATTGTTTTCACAGCCTACTCATTTAAAACCTGAAGGATAAGTGAGCCGGTAGCACATACCTCTAATCCCACATACCAGAAGCAGAGGCAATTTTTTAGACATTGTGTTAAAGATTTCTAAGTTTTTGATTAAAAATTCTCAGAGCTGTGTCTACATATCATATAGAATCTCATGTTTATCTCTAGCACCATACACAAAGTTATTATATAAATTTATTTTTTTATTTTGTTTAAATAACATTTTTCTCATTTAGTTTACATACCAACCAAAGTTTCCTCTCCCTCTTCTCCTGCCATTCCCACCCTGCCACCACCACCCCCAACCTGCTTCCCATCTATTCCCCCTCCCTATCTACTCCTCTATCTCCATTCAGAAAGGGGCGGCCTCCCACGTGCTCGAACAGATGACACATTAAGATGAAGCAGGCCTGAGTTCCTCTCCTTGTGTCAAGGCTAGGTGAGATATCCAGCACTAGGGACAGCTCCTGATCTCCCTGCTGGGAGCCTTACAAAGAGACCAAGCTTTGTCACAGACAGGCAAAGGCTTAGGTAGGTCCCATGAGCTCAGGTCAACTGTCTCTGTGCCCCACCCCTCCCCATGATCCTCCTGGCTAGTACAATCCCTCCTCCCTCCCTTCAGCAAGACTGATTACAGGAGATGGCCAGTTCAGGTGCCCTCTGTACTACAGCTAGGAGTCTTAGGCTGGGGTCATCCTTGTAGATTCCTAGGGGTTTCCTTGGTTCCAGGTTTCTCCCTAACCCTGAAATGCCCCTTGTATGAGGTGGATGTATAAATATTTAAACACTTGTTCTGTTTTTCAATAGAGACTTATGTAACTCAAGCATATCTTCTTGTAGGCAGCTGAAGCAAACATTTCACAGTACACTGCTTACTATATTCTGGTGTGTGATGCTTTTTGTCTCTTGTATTTCATTGCCAGTGCTGGCTAAGTTTTCAGTTCACCAACGGTGGTTTGATTTTACAGCTCATCAACAAATCTAATTTTTGTTTATTTTAAATAGGATCTGACTAAGATCCAACCTAAGCTGACCTTGAACTCACAGTGTTCCTGTCTCTGACTTACAAACACTATTATGCCTGGCTCCATGAAAAGATGTTTGACCTATAGATGTGGAAATGTAATTTATTATTAGAGTACTTAAATGTGAGGCCCTGCATTTTATCCCCAGAACCTAAATATAAGAGAGAGAAATAAAAAGTCTTAAAGAGCCTTGTTCCTTTTGTATTAAATACAGAGCCAAGAGTGATTATCTAGGGAGGTGTTATGTATTGTACATAACTCTCTGTGTGTGATTGGTTGGTTTTTGTTTGTTTTTGGTGATCATATCAAGCTTGGTGGTGCCTTCCATATACCAAACAGGTACTCTACCAATATGACCAAATCATGTACTTATGTACTCAGCCTCTAGAGTGTTGGGATTGAAGGCATGAGCTACTATACTGGGTGTCAATTGTAGTGTGTGGTGTCTGTGTGTGTGGTGTGTGTGTGTGTGTGTTTTTACAGGAACTTAAGGAGGCCAGCAGTTTTCCCTGGAGGTGGAGTTTCAGGCAGTCATGACTTCCAGATTTGGGTGCTAGGAACTGAACTCAGGACATCTTCAGGAACAGTAGGGCTCTTAACCATTGAACCATCTCTCCAGCCCTGTTTTCTGTTTGTTTAAAGATTACAGTAGATGGCCAGGTCAGGCACCCTCTCCACTATTGTATGTGAGTGTGCATAATGTGTTTGCAGGTATCCGTGGGGGGTGTCTGATCCCAGGAGCTAGAGTTACAAGTGATTGTGAACCACCTAATGTGGGTGCAGGGAACTGAACCTATGTCCTCCAGAACAGGAAGTGCTCTTAACCACTGAGCCATTTTTTCAGTGCTGTTTATTTTTGGAGACAGGGTCTCCTATGGCATAGGCTAACCCTGAACTTGCTGTATAACTGAGGATGACCTTGACCTTGTTCCTTCTGTTTCCAGGAAAGTGCTAGGATTATAGGCATGTGTTAGTTCCCACATCTAGTTTATGTGGTGCTAGGGACTGAGCCCATAGCCTCCTGCGTGCAGGTGAGCATTATACTAAGGCATCTTCTCAGCCCATTTTATTTATTTGCTCTCACTCTGTCTAACTCAGGCTTCCCTGGAACTGACTATGCACAATATACTGGCTGTCTTAGTCACTTTTGCTTCTGTGTGAAGAGACACACGAGCAAGGCAAGCTGTACAAAAGAAAGCATTTAATTGGGGTCTTGCTTACAGTTTCAGAGGGATAGTCCATTGTCATGGAGGGGAGCAGACAGCAGGCAGGAAGGTCCTGAAGCAGTAATTGAGAGCTCTACATCCTTATTGTCAGCAGACAGGCAGATAGACACTGAACCCGGTGTGACACACCTCCATCAAGGCCACATCTACTCTAGCAACCCTAGTGACACCTTCAACAAGGCCACATCCACTCTAACAAGGCCACACCTAATCCTTCCTTGACATCAGCTGGACTGGGCATACAAATATCTGAGCCTATGGGGGCCAGTCTCAAAACTGGCATGAACTGGCATGATCCTCTCTGCATGTGCCTCTCACATGCCCGGATGTCTTAATGTCCTTTTATTTTGTGCAAGTTTTCTTATATCAAAGTAAACTAGAGTAACAAATACAAATTCATAAGTGAGATATGATTGAGAAGATTGCCCATGATCAGGAAATTGTTTTCACAGCTCAGTCATCTCTACTGAGTGACAGCAGCTTGGGAGAAAAGGTGTTTGCATGGCAAAGTGAAAACCAAAGGCTGATACAAAAAAATGTTTCATTGGGTCATCACCAAGTCTGTCTATAGTAACTTTGTAAAACGTAAAACAAGTTTATAAAGAAAACTGAGCTGGATTCATTTATTCTAGCTGTTACAAAGCTTAGAGCTGTTTTAAGTTTGTTAATTTCCATGAAATCAGTTGAGTCTCTGTAACCCCAGAAGGTAGGAGCTACAAGATGAGGAGAGCCAGGCTTTCCTTGGCTACGTAGCAGGCTCTAGTCAGGCTAAGAAACCAGAGACTTTTCCTTCAAAACAACAGTAAAGCCTCTTCCACTTCCTAAACAGTTGTGAGTACAGAGAGCTTACTTGATGGGAGTGATTGGTCTTTGTATTTTGTGTCTTGCAAGGAAGTTTACAGTGATCAAGTACAGGTGGTCCTTAGTGTTACAATACACCATTCAGCAATGATCATCCTTCTGTGTCTGTTCTCCACTGCTGCCATGGCATCTCACCCGAAGCCTAGTGCTGGAAAACAATATAGATTTATTTATGTATTAGTTATTTTGATACAGGTTCTCTTGTATCTCAGGCTGGCCTTGAACTCCATATGTAGCTGTGGATGGTGCTGAACTTCTGACTCTCCTGCTTCTCCAAGTGCCAGGATGACAGGTATGCCTACCTGTCTGCCTGCTTGCCTGCTCCGTTTTATGTTATGATAGAGCTCAAACCCAGGACTTGATGCAAGCACTGAGTTATAACCACAATATAGATTTATTATACTTGGAGGAGGCTTAAAACTCCAACATAGGTTTTACAGGGTAGGACTGAGTTTCTTTCAGGAAATTGTCCATTTCTTTGCTGGTTGTTCTACATCTGCAAAACCAATTACATCATTCTCTCTAGTCATTTTTCTATAGTAAAATTAGCTTTTTTCTGTCCCTTCCCCTTTTGTTTGTTTGGACAAGTTTTTTCTGTGTACCCCTGGCTGTCCTAGAACTACAACTGTAGATCAGGCTGGCCTCAAACTCAGAGAACTGCCTTTACCTTCCATAGTGTTGGGATTAATGGAGTACACAACCACGCTGGGCCATATCAGTGTTCCTTTTGTTAACAGGTCTCTCTGCATAGCCCTGGCAGGCCTGAAACGTGATTTATAGACCAGGCTGGCCTTGAACTCAGAGAAATCCATCTACCTCTGCCCCCCAGAATGCTGGGATAAAGGCATATGCCATTGTACCAGACCTAATCATCCGTCTCTCTTTCCGTTCCTCTTTCTTTTTCCTTCCCTCCCTCTCTCCCTCTCTCTTTATTCTCAATCAGTCACCATTAAAATTTGATTTTAATGGCTCTTCTTTATTCCATTGATAAGAAAGGGATTCCCAAGCCTAATGTTACAAGAGCTGCCAATCAGAACACCTGACACTCGACAAGAGAGATTGATGGCGCATGTTTCTTGAATGTGATTACAGTTCAAGGGAAGAAGATACTGCCCGCCAGGCTGCCCTGGAGCTCCACTTGGCAATGGAGAGAACAAATAGGAGCTGAGAGGCAGGCTTTTCAGTATCTACTCGCTGGAAATGGTAGCAAAATTTTAAAGTTAATTTATTCTTTGTTTGGAAACTATTTCACTATGTACCCCAGGCGGACATAGAACTTAGTATGTAGCCTAGGCTAGCCTTGAAGTTTGGTCTACCTGTCTCAGGTCCAAATGCTAGGTATACAGAGAGGGCCACTAAATCCAATTTTAGGTATTGGTTTTTCTTTTGTTTTATTCTTTTTTTTCCTTTCTCTCCCCCCCCCCCCCAGCTGATCTGGAGCTCACTATGTACCCAAGGCTAGCTTTGTGACAGTCTTCTTACCTCTATTCTACCCCAGTGCCCAGTGCTGGAATTATAAGTATATGACACCGTGTGTGTGTGTGTGTGTGTGTGTGTGTGTGTGTGTGTGTGTGTGTGTGTTCATATGGATGAATGTTTTGCCTGCATGTATGTCTACATCACATACACACTTGGAGGCCAGAGAGGGTGTTGGATCCTCTTTCTGAGACTGAAGGTCCATATGGTTATAAGCTGTCGTGGGTGCAGGGACTTGAACCTCCGGAGGAACGAGTCCTCTGGAAGAGCAGCTGACTCATGCTCTTAACTGCTGAGCCATTTCTCCAGCCCCTGAATAATCTACTTTTTTAGATGAAGTCTTACTTTGTTGGCCAAGATGATTTCCAGTTTGTGGGCTTAGATAGTCTTTCCACCTCAAGCTCCTGAGTAGCTTGGACTATAGGCAAGTGCTACCACACACAGTTTCTGAATGACTTCTTTCTTTTGAAACAAGTTTTTGCTGGGTGGTGGTAGTATACACCTTTAATCCTGGCACTTGGGAGACAGAGGAAGGTGAACCTCTGAGTTCAAAGCCAGCCTGGTCTATGGAGTGATTTCCAGGGCAGCCAGAGCTACAGAGAAATCCTGCCCCGATCACTTTGTAGCCCAGGCTGGCCCCTAACTCTCAGTACTTCCCTCGTCAGCCACCTGAGTACTGGATTACCATTCCCCTTGGTGGTTCATATTGCTCTAAAGAGATGAAACCACATTCCCCAGGAAATAGGGAAAGAACTGTAAAGAGATTAAATTGGAATGAAGATAGAGGTGTAATAGAATAGGACAACAGGAAATAAAGTGAGCAGAGTCAAATCTTCATGGAGACTGATGAAAATCAAATTTCTGATGGCTAAGAAAAGCTTTCCATAGTGCTTGCTCGGAGTACAAAGTACAGTTTATTTGAAATGGTCATAACAGTCATTTAGTGCAACAGTTTTGGAATGTATTATGACCTTTGTGGTTCTGTTTGGTTTTTCAAGACAGGGTTTCTCTGTGTAACAGCCCTAGCTGTCCTGATACTTTATTTGTAGATCAGGCTACTTTAATTCACAAGATCCATCTGCTTCTGTATCCTGGGTGCTGGGATTAAAGGCATGAGCTGCCACACCCAGCATATTACAATTTTTCTGAGTTGAAAAGACATCTTTTGTTTCTAGAAAGTTAACAAATGGTGCTCCTAAAATATATAATAGCAACATGTTTGAGTTCTTAGGATAAATAAAAACTACAGATAGATGAAATAGTTCAGCAGGTAAAAATGCTTGGGACAAAACCTAAGTTCAGTTCCCCAAAGCCATAATGGAAGAAGAAAGCTGTCTTCTAACCCCACACACCTGCCGTCACGCACCCGCTCTTTCTCAAAAACTTAACAATAATTTTGAAACTCTTAAAAGCACAAGGCAAAGCACTTGCTTTAAATTGACAAATTCTGCCACCATTTCCAGTGAGAAGACAATGGGAAAAGGATGGATGACGGGAAGAATTCTGTAAATGCATTTTTACATCAGTCGCATGCTGAGAACTGTTCTCCCAGAAACTGGCATGACAGATGTGGCCAAAGAAGGAGCAGAAAATCCAGAGCCTAAATACTAGCTTTGAGACCAAAGAAGCAAAACAACTTTTTTTTTTTTTTTTTTTTTTTTTTTTTTTTTTTTGCTTTTAGAGACAAGGTTTCTCTGTGTAACCCTGTCTACCCTGGAGTTTGCTCTGTAGACCAGGCTGCCTCTGCCTCCCAATTGCTGGGATTAAAGGTGTACTCCACCATTATCCAGCCAAAAACACCTTAAAAAGAGGAAGTGGGCCAGGTGTGGTGGGCACACTTTCAAGACCAGTGCTTGGGAGGAGGCAGAGGCAGGCAGGTCTTTGTGAGGCTAGAGTTCTAGGACAGCCAGAGCTGTTACACATAGAAGCGGGGGTGGGGGGGGTGTTTGCCTAGTGCTGGCTGGCTAGGACTCAGGGTCTCACACACAAGGTTAACACTATCCCTGAATTACACCATCCTCATCTAGTACTTTAGGGACAGAGGCACAGCTGATTTCTGATTTCAGAGCCATGGTGAAGTCAAGCAGGCAGCCAGCATTACCTAGTGAGACCTTGTCTTAAAAACCAAACAACAAACCTCACCATAACTCCTTGAAATATATATAATTGCATGTTAGCCATAAGGAAGGGCCAGTACAGGCAGGACTGTTACACAGAGAATCCTTGACTCAAAAAACAAAACTAATATTCTCTTGCCTGGCCTGTTGGCACACACCTTTACTCCTGGCACTTGGGAGGCAGAAGCAGGTGGATTTCTCTGAGGCCAGCCTGGTCTACCTAGTGAATTCTAAGACAGCCAGGCACTGTAGAGAGACCCTGTCTCAAAAAAAAAAAAAAAATTCTCTTGGAATATTTTCAAATTTAATAAAAATAGTCAGAGATACCTTTTTTTTTCCCCTTAGTTTTTTTCTGTGTAACAGTCCTGGCTGTCTTGGGACTTGCTTTGAAGACCAGGCTGGCCTTGAACTCACAGGGGTTCTCTTGCCTCTGCTTCTCAAGTGCTGGGACTAACAGTGTGAGCCATGGCTTCTTCTGCCTCCTCTGTCTTTCTATATCTGTTTTAAATACTTTCTTTGCCCAGTTAAGGTGTGGCACCACCACTGCCTGCCTGGGAGCCTGGAACTCCTTCTGTAAACTAAAATGACCTCTAACTCAGATTGGATTAAGGTTGTAGGTCACCACTCCCAGGATATTCCTAGTGCTGGGATTAAAGGTGTGAGTTACCACTGTCTGAACCTCCTAGCCTGACTGTGGGTAGATCCCTCTGATATCTCCAACTGTTTTTATTATATTTGAAAATATCCCCACATCCTCTTGGAGGGTTTTCCTGTCTTCCACCCCTTTCTCATTGTCTACTCACTGAAATGGTAGCAAATCAAGGCCTATCTCTTTAAAGCAAGCATGACATGCAGGCAAATTTCCTCTCTGACTGGAAAAAATAGAATTTATCTTGTGATATTATGGCCATACACCAGGAGGATTACTGCAAGTCCCCAGAGTTCTAGAATATAAAATGATTTGTCATTGACTAATAATTGTAAAATAAGTTTATTTAATACATTTAAGGGCAATCATTAAAGACACCAGAAAATAAAAACAATTCTAGAAAAAAGTAAAAAAAAATTAAAACTATGACATAGGATGACTGAAGACCAAACTCATCAGCTATCTCAACAGATATTATGAATTAGATCTCACATCGGCCTTTTGCTGAAGTCTGGGCCTAGCTTGCTCCTCATCCTAATCAAGCCAAGACCATAGTTCAAGGCTGTGCTGGACCTCTGGCAGTCACTGCCATGTATGTATATATACTCCACGGGCGCATGCCAAGGTGGCGATCTGAGCCAAGATGAAGTATTTACTCTTTGGAATGGGGAATGAGTTTTTTCGTTTTTACACAGGCATGAGCACAAGGTGAAAATGTCCAACCCGACTGTAGTATAAAAAATGTACTTACTGTAGCGACAAATTTTTAATTTGTCGGTTTATTAGCTCCTTCCTCCAGTGATCTCATAACCACAGGTGCCTTCACACACTGGACACACTTTGCCGGTTTGAAGGATCTTAAGGTGTTTTTTGTTTTTCCTTAAATTTTTATATTCTGTGTATGGCTGTCCCAACTACGTATTTGTGCAGAATCTGCAGAGGCTACAAGAAGTGTAAGATCCCTTGGAACTAGTCATCATGTGGGTACTGGGAATTAAACCCGGTCCTGTAGAAAAAAGCCAGGGCTCTTGACCACTGGCCCATCTCCTAGCACTAGATTTCAAGAATTTAGGACGTCTGCTAAAACGGAAATAGCTGGTGCGGGAGTTGAAAAAGAGTCTAAGTGGGGTTGTCCCCAAGCCCCACTTAGACTATTCAAGATGTGGGGTCCAGAGAGAGTAGGAACCTGCAGGACTTGTTAGAGAGTCGAAATTGAGGGCTGACCCCAAGAATGTGGTACAGTGGTTAAAAGAGAACAGAGGCTGAGTATCTGCCACCCAGTTCCTGGGGCAAGAGGACCCGCGCTCAGCCCCAAAGGGGTTAAGGCACCGAGTCCCGCCCCCATCCAGGATTGGCGGCTCCAGGGGGCGTGGTCGGAGGGCGGGCCCGCGTTTGCCGCAGCCGCTGGTGGGCGGGCCAGGCGCGAGGCGGGAGGGGCCAAGAGCGAGCTGGTCGCGCCGCGCACCAGCGGGGCGGGCTTCGGGCTGCGCCAGAGAGCAGGGCAGCTGTCGCCGGTGTCTGAGCCTCTGCGCCGGACTCTGAGGCAGTGAGTAAGTGATACAGGCCTGCCGGGGCGCCCCTCCAGGTTCTCCCTCGGGTCACCATGACCGCTGCATCGCGTGCGGCTTCTAGCTGGTGGGAAGCTTGGGAGGGGGCGCGTCCCGCTGCTAGGGTACCCGGAGTTGGGGGATGAGGCCGATGATGTCATGGACGCTTCGCAGGGGGGGGGGTGGCGGCCGGAGGGGGTGCGGCCCGGATTATGTCACCTCTTCTCTCTGCACCCCGCCCCCCCCGGGGGGCCACACGCGTTGGTGGGGACCGAGGGAGATTTGGGTGGAATTTCTCCAACCGCAGAGACCTCTGTGGCACCTTTGCAGAGGATTTGTGGCTGGGGTCTATGTGCTAGTGAATGGCGACCCTCCCCCCCACTCTGACACACATGCACAGTAGAGGCAGGCTCCTGTGTGAGCGGGTGGGTGGGGGTGTGCTGTCGGTACCCTCAGCCCTTAAGCATTGGCTTCTTGGGAGCTGGATTTTATGGGATGGGCCTCTTCCCCTGCAGGTGCCCACGTTTCCAAGGGAAGAAAGATGAATCTCTCATACATCCCAACCAAGAAGTTCTACTCCCTGAATCCCATTCCTTAATCCTTCCTGGAAGCCCTTCCTGGTTTCTGTCTGAATTCATTTCCTATTTGCATTGCTCATAACCAACATTCTCACATGCATATGCCTTGCATTTTCTTGGTGTCAGGGCCCAGAGACCCCCTAAAGACATCTTTTATGGCCTGAGGTAACCTGAGCTTCCTTGGGGAAGCTACACAGTGAATTCTCCCTGGAGCATCCTGAGCTAAGTGCTCCAAGACCCCTGGGGTATCAAGGATGCTGTGCTGAGAAGCAGTATTTGGACTGGTTCCAGAAGAAGATAGCACGAGCAGAGAGCTGAGAATAGGTTGTATGTGGAGTGAAGAGCTCGTGTCAGGAGAAATAGAGGATGGCTATCAGGAGAGGCCTTGGGGACTCTGCTACAAGCTCTATTTGGTTGTGGGTGCCAGGCATTTGACACATAATATGTTTCCTTCTTTAAATTGCTGAAAGGTAGGTGTGAGAATCTGAGGTGGAATAATCTGCATGAGGTTCCATTCCTAATCAGTTGAGCTGTGATTTACGCCTGGAGCTGAAGGTGCAAGAACTCTATTGTCCTGTTCATGGAAGGGTTTAGCCAGAGCCCATTTGGCCTTTTTAACCACTCCTGGTAATTGTGAAATCACAGGCACTGAGGTTTGATGGAGCAGAAGCAGAGACAGACTCAGGCAACAGGCTATCATCCCAGAGTGATGCTGTTCATCTACCCTTACAGAGTACAGTTACCTAGGCCAGTCCAGGAGCTCGACCTACAGAGGGAGCTCAGCCCTTCCCCTCCCTACAGTTCCTACTTACCAGGGAAATATACTCCATTCCTTGTCCTTCCGCGGTTCCGAGGAAAGAATTTGCAGGAGCTCAAGGTTGGAAGAGGCAAGGAACAGGGAGAGTTACAAGGGGTTGACTGTAACAAGTCCCAATCGTGGCAAGGAACTCTGGGAACTGCCAGCTGGTTGACTACAAAGCAGTCCTTATGTAGAGAATAAGAAGGGTGGTTCAGGACAATGTCTAGGACCCTAAGCACCTGAAGGTTCCACTCTAGAGGAAAAGCAAAGCAGAGTAACGTTATGAGCACCTCCAAACTATGGTCTGATTCTCTTTCCTTGGATCTCAGAGAGGAGTGCACTGTTGGTTATTTATAAAGCATCTTTCCAGACGGTCATTCCATCATCCCCTGTCACTCAAAATGGTCCTGTAGTTTGTTGCTTCCTCCAGTCTCGGGTGCAGCTCCCTTGCTAGTCCTCTGCCTGCATCTCCCTAACAGTGTCTGCCTTAAGTGTTTCTATCAAATTTTTAATTCCCATCAAAATTTTGAGTTTCAGTAAAGTGAAGGAATGGTGGGCGTCCTGCTCCATCCCTCTCTGCCTCGTTCCCTTAAGACAGGTCCTCTCACACTAAACCCAGAGTTAGGCTGGCAGCAAGCAAATCTCACCAATGCAGCAGCCTCTACTCTCCATAGTGCTAGGGTTACAGGCACTAGCTCAGCCACAACTGGGGATTCAGACTCAGGGTCTCATGCATAGGTGGCAGGCTCTCTTGCTTGGTCCCAGCTTATTGTTTATTATTATTTTTTCCATTTGATTTTTTTGAGACAGCATCTAATGTACCCTGGACTGGGCTCATACTCAGTTATCTATTCAAGGCAATCCTCCTGCCTCTGCCTCTGTGCCACTATGTCAAGCTTTCAGGGTTAATTTTAAAATAAAAAGACCTTTAATTCTAAACTTTCTTAAAGTAAAGGCCTCTTCTGTCCTCTTCCTTCCCAACCACTCCTTTTCCTTTCTTGTTAGTTTATTTGTATCTTATGTGAATTGGTTGTTTTCACAAATGTACTCCCGAGGAGTCACGGGTAGCTGTGACCTGCCACGTGGTTGCTGAGGCTTGAACCTGGATGAGCAGTGAGTGCTCTTAACCACTGAGCCATCCTACCAGCCCCCGTTCTGTCCTCTTTTAACAGCGAGCTCTGCTGTCTCTCCTCATTACCTTTCCATCCCTGTGGTCTGTCTGCTTTTTCTTGGCACCACTTTTTCCCCTCCACTTACAAACTATATTTATTATGTATGCAGTGTTCTGCCTGCCTGCCTGTTAGCAGGCCAGAGGAGGGCACCACATTTACAGATGACTGTGACCATCATGTGGTTGCTGGGAATTGAACTCAGGACCTTTGGAAGAGCAGTCGGTGCTCTTAACCTCTGAGCCATCTCTTCAGCCCCCATCACTTTTCTAAAACCATTCTGACATAGACACCAATGATGTTTCCAGATGCTAAATCCAGGCCACTCTTCAGTTCCAGTCTTCCCTTCTGGACTTCTTCTTTTTCAACACTAGAAACTGTCCTGGAATTCTTTTTTCTTCTCTTCCCCCCCCCCCACCTCCTTTCCATCTTGTCTCTCTCGTTTTGTTTTGTTTTGTTTTGTTTGTTTTGTTTTTTAAGATGGAATCTCACTTGGTTCTCAGAGTTGTATCAAACTTCTGGACTCAAGTAATTTCCCCGAGTAGCCCAGGCTACCCTACTGCTCCCCCTGCCTGCTTTTCTTCCTTCTCATCCTCTTCTTACTGATTTTTTTTTTTTTTTTTTTTTTTTGTACTAGAGATTGAATTTAGAGTCTTGCACTTGATAGGGAAATAGTCGATCGCTGATCACTCTTTTCTTTCTTAAGACAGGGTCTTGCTAAATTGCTCAGGCTGGCCTTGAATTTGTAATCTTTGTTTCGGAACCCTGGATAGAAGGATAAAAGGATTATGGGCCTGTGCCTCCAGGCTGGTTAGTGCCCCTATTTTGAATCTCCTCCCCATTTTGGCTTTTGGGCACAGTGTCTCTTGGACTCCCCCCCCCACCGCCCGCTCCCACACTAACTCCCAGACTTATGAGGCTCTCCCACCCTTGCTGCTGGTCCCACCCACACCACTCTCAAATGCTAACAATCTTCCCACCCTGTAAGAGGTATCTTTGAGACTTCTCAAAAACATCTATTTCTCCTAAGCAGTGATGTCACACCCACACGGGTGCCCTAGTCTCTTCTCATGTTCCCTCCACCTGAGCTCCAGCTGCACGAGGATTTGCCAGTTCTTCCTGTAACCATGCCCAGGTCTCCCTCTTGGCTTCAAGCCTCAGGCCATTCAGTCTTCACCCTGCCAATCCTAGCTATTCCCTACACTGAACTCAGTGAGGATGAGAGACGGGTCGATGCTGGGGGGGGGGGGGGTGGTCCAGGCCTAGAGCTTGTGTCTCCGCTAGTGTATCTCCCAAGTGGAGGCAGTAGGAGCTAGGGTAAGGGGCCAAGGCCGAAAATGTAAGGGGGCCCCACTCTTGGGGTGGCACATCTGTACACACTACTTCGATGTTTCCCTAGGTGCTTCATTTGCCTAAGACTAGTGTCAGCCTGCACATAGGCACAGAATGGCCAAAAGGAGGCCAGTAGCGACTGTGCTGTTCCCCATACCTGTGTGTGTGTGTGGGGGGGGGGGCACTGAATGAATTTCTGCAATGTCGATAACCAGCTTGCTAGTGAACTTACTACCTAGAGCCACAGTGTATATTGTGGCCAGAAGAAATTGAAGGACACGTGTTGGCAGCCTCCCTAGGTTTGGAGCCTGACAGGAAGGAAGCAGCATTAGCATTGGGCATCTGGGTAGAAAGAAGTCTGCAGAGCATTCAGGGGAGCATTCATGGACCTGTTAACTTTAATAGGGGAGAAGGGTGCCCTGCTGGGTTTCTGGGGTTTACAGCCTGAGGAACATTCCTCTTTCATAACTGGCACACATATTTGAGCTATCAGAGCCAGTGGCTGGGATTTGCCAGGTATCGCTGCCACCTGTATTATACAGATCTCTGGGACAGGTGTTCCAGGGTGTTGACTTGAGACAAAAGAACCAGGAAGCAAGCGAGGCCTCTGAGCAGGAGGCCTTGCTCCCCCTTCTGTGGGTAAGCTTTGAGGGAGAGAGCACACCCAATAACTGGCTCAGAGGACTTCATGGTCAACTGAACAGGGTCAAGGTCCAAAGGGAAAGGGGGGTGTGGAGGAACGGCTAATCCAAGAATTCTTCCTGGTGGTACTGCATTCTTAGTTCAGCATGCATGGCATCCTCAGGGGTCATCAACACTGGTTGCTCAAGCCCCGTCTCCTTCACCCACCTGTGGGAAAAGCCAGGAGGGAGGAGCTGGCTGCTCAGGTTCTGGTGTTGCTGCAGCTTTGCCCCTGTTTCTGCCAGTTTAGGGACTGCTGTGGAGTGCTGATCTCAGAGTGGGGCACTCTAGGGCTAGGCCGCCACGAGGCCAAGTTAGGAGAACCTCCTGGAAGGCTCCCTTGCCACCTGCTGCAGCCGCAGCCCGCGTTCATCGGTCTGCATAAGCACGGCTGCGCCCACCGGCGACCTTGGCGCCGGCCGCAACGGCAGCTCCGCCCACCCAACGCCAGGACTGGGCTTCTTTCCTTCGCCTGCTGCCTCCTGGCGCGGGGCGCACGGCGGCAGCTCGGTGTTTTGATTCTTCCCATTTCACAGAGGAGAAAACAGTAGTACGGGATGGCTTGGTCAGCTAGTCCAAAGTCACGGAGCTGGTTCGGGCCTAGCCCGGATTTCCAGAGTAAGCCACATGGCCCCTGCAGACTCGGCCTCGGAGGGTCCCAAGCTTGAGGACCCGCCGGCCCCCCACCTCTTTGGAAAGGTAAGGAGAGAAGTCTCCCCTGGAGTTAGCTTTCACCTTGTTTACCACCTTAGATCAGGGGTCGGGAAAGACTCGCACTGTCAGCTTTTTTTCTGTATAGGGTTATTGTGTCTCTCTCTCCTTTAACCTTGAGGTCCCCTATTGGATTCAGGTACCGCTTTTCTCAAACAGTCCCATCTCCTCAGCCCAGAAGCTGGAATATAGGAATCATGACCCGGGATAAATTTAGTGAAAATTAAACTCTGGGAGTTGCAGCACAGTTAAGTCAGTGGGTCTGGGAGGCTCATGGGTGAAGTGGGGTTAAAGAGTGAGCCCCGCTGAGAAGATATGTGCATGGTGCCTTGGGACAAAGGCAGCTGTTCCTTCATCTTGAAAATTGGTTACTCTGGTGTCCATTGTAATAGACAAAGTGGGGCCCGGGCTGACTTGCTTGAGGCTGGGGGCGGATTCTGACCTCTCTGCCTTCCCACTTATGCCCACAGTGCCCTTCTGGCTTAGCCATGGCGAAGCTGGAGACGTTACCTGTGCGCGCCGATCCAGGGAGGGATCCTCTCCTGGCCTTTGCTCCCCGGCCTTCTGAGCTTGGACCCCCAGATCCCCGCCTGACCATGGGCAGTGTGGGTGGCGGGGTGACCCATGCCCAGGAGTTTCCTATGAAAAGCGTCGGCACTAGAACAGGGGGTGGGGGCAGCCAGGGCAGTTTCCCTGGTCCAAGAAGCAGTGGTGGATCCAGCAGGGAGAGACCTGGCCGCTACCCATCAGAGGACAAGGTTCTCGCCAACTCTCTCTACCTCAATGGCGAGCTGCGAGGCAGTGACCACACAGATGTGTGTGGTAATGTGGTAGGCAGCAGCGGGGGCAGCAGCAGCAGCGGGGGCAGCGACAAGGCTCCACCACAATATCGTGAACCCAATCACCCACCCAAGCTCCTGACCACCTCTGGCAAGCTAGACCAGGTTAGTCTCCAGCACCTGAGCCCCCATAGCCTGGTTTAGAGTTGGGGGTGGTGGTGGTAATAAAGAGAGGACAGTAAGGTGAGGCTTCTTAGGAAGAATCATGGGATACTGGATGAAAACCATTGTGGGGAGTTATAGAGTCTGGGGCTAAGTCTCACTTATGGATTCAGGACAGAGATGGCTTGTGGGAGACTTGAAGTGAGGGCCTCAGATGGGGAGACTTGGTTTGGAGAGCTAATGGGGGAGGACATGGTTCTTGAACAAATCTTAGACATAAGGAGGGGGGGCAAGGATCTGATCTCATCTGATGCCTCTCTTTCCCCTCCCTTTTATGCAGTGCTCAGAGCCACTAGTTCGGCCATCAGCCTTCAAGCCTGTTGTACCCAAGAACTTTCATTCCATGCAGAACTTGTGTCCCCCACAGACCAATGGAACCCCTGAGGGACGACAGGGCCCTGCTGGCCTCAAGGGTGGACTGGACAAGTCTCGGACCATGACCCCAGCGGGTGGGAGTGGGGGTGGCCTCTCAGACTCAGGCCGGAACTCACTCACAAGCTTGCCTACCTATAGCTCCAGCTATAGCCAGCATCTGGCACCCCTTAGCGCTTCCACCAGCCATATCAACCGTATTGGCACTGCCGGCTATAATAGTGGCAGCGGTGGGGGAGGGTCAGGCTATCAAGATCTGGGGACCTCTGACAGTGGGCGGGCCTCCAGTAAGAGTGGGTCATCATCATCCATGGGGCGGTCAGGCCACCTGGGATCTGGGGAGGGTGGAAGCGGGGGCTTGCCATTTGCAGCCTGTTCACCACCCTCGCCCAGTGCACTGATCCAGGAGTTGGAGGAGCGGCTGTGGGAGAAGGAGCAGGAGGTGGCGGCTCTCAGGCGCAGCCTGGAACAGAGTGAGGCAGCAGTGGCCCAGGTGCTGGAGGAGCGGCAGAAGGCATGGGAGCGTGAGCTAGCTGAGCTTCGGCAGGGCTGCAGTGGAAAGCTGCAGCAGGTGGCCCGCCGTGCCCAGCGTGCCCAGCAGGGCCTGCAGCTGCAGGTGCTGCGGCTACAGCAGGACAAGAAGCAGCTGCAGGAGGAGGCAGCCCAGCTGATGAGGCAACGGGAAGAGCTAGAGGACAAGGTGGCCGCCTGCCAGAAGGAGCAGGCCGACTTCCTGCCCCGGATGGAGGAAACTAAGTGGGAGGTGCGGGCTGGGGGGCTTAGATCTTCCCTCTCCGGCTCCCTTTCTCTTCCTCTGAAGACCCCAGAGCAGCAACTTAGTACTGTGTAGTGGGGGGGAGCAGGGACCAAGTCAATTCAGAGTGACTATGAGAACAGAGACTGCCCTTGGGCCGCTTCAGACCAGTCACTTCGGTCCTGAGTAAGGAAGGGAGGCCCCCTCTGTGGGGCTAAGCCCGGGCCCAGGGGAAGCTCGCTTTCCTGGACCTAGATCTGGGAACTGGGTTGAGATGAGCCTTTACTCCCTCGGCTCTGCCTTTACCCTGGCTTCTACTTCCACCTGTCCCTGTCCAGGTGTGCCAGAAGGCCGGTGAGATTTCCCTCCTGAAGCAGCAGCTGAAGGATTCGCAGGCTGATGTGTCCCAGAAGTTGAGTGAGATCGTAGGGCTGCGCTCCCAACTTCGGGAGGGAAGGGCCTCACTCCGGGAGAAGGAAGAACAGCTGCTCAGCTTGAGGGACTCCTTCGGCAGCAAACAGGCCAGCCTGGAGCTGAGTGAAGGCGAGCTGCCCCCTGCCTGCCTCAAGCCTCCACTGACCCCTGTGGACCTGGCCGAGCCCCAGGAGGCACTGGCCTCCTGTGAGAGTGATGAGGCCAAGATGCGCCGGCAGGCTGGGGTGGCAGCTGCTGCTTCCCTCTCAGTTGATGGGGAGGTGGATGCTGGGGGAGAGGGTGGAACACGGGCCCTGCGCAGGGAAGTGGGGAGACTGCAGGCTGAGCTGGCTGCCGAGCGCCGTGCCCGGGAGCGCCAGGGTGCCAGCTTTGCCGAGGAGCGCCGGGTGTGGTTAGAAGAGAAGGAGAAGGTCATCGAGTACCAGAAGCAGCTCCAGCTGAGTTACGTGGAGATGTACCAGCGCAACCAGCAGCTGGAGCGGCGACTTCGGGAGCGTGGGACAGCAGGGGGTGCTAGCACGCCTACTCCCCAGCATGGCGACGAGAAGAAAGCCTGGACCCCCTCCCGCCTCGAGCGCATCGAGTCCACAGAAATCTGATTCTCTATCTGCGTGCACAACCTTCTGACAAGTACCCTGTCTGAAGGTCGGAGTCACCAATTTCCCCCCCTCCATCCATTTCCCTTCCCCGTGTGTGCTGCATATCCCCAGACCAAAGAGGTTCTCAAAGCAGCTGTGACAACCGCCCGCCCCCCCCAGTCCATGCAGCTCCAGCACTGCCTTTGTGGGTAGCCACTCCAGACCCTCCTGCCAAGGAGAGCATGGAGGAGGGCAGAGTGCGTGGAGGTGGTGAGGTACCAGGTGCAAGGAGCATGCTCCTTTTCTGGGAAGCCTCTTGTTGGAGATGGAAGCACTAGGCTTGCATTGCCAGGAAGTACCCCAGCCCCTTTCCCGGATCTTGGGCTGCTGTTGGCCACCTTGTGTCCAGTGCTACTGTCTGTGCTTCTCCTCCTAGGCCACACAGCCTAAAGGAGCCTGCATGGGTCTACCAATGCTGACAGACCCTAGGCTCCTGGTCTCTCTCCTTCACATGGTGTTCTTCCCCAGGCAGATTAGCAGAAGTGGGACCAGATGGCCTGTCTGTGGTTGGGAGGGCTACCTGCCCAACCCCTCCCCCAGCAAGGTATCTTTGAGCTCAGGCCTTAGAGCCTGGACTTGTCCTGAGCATGTGTCCCTCTGTGTATGTTGAGGGAGGTGAGAGAGAGTTGGAGCTGGAAGCTCAGTACTCAGGGGAGATCTGCCTTCTTATTCTTGGAAAGGGTCACCTGGAGGCTTTTCAGCCCCACCCTCACCCTCTGGCCAGGATCCTGTAAGGCTATATCCTCTGCTGCTTGGTTAACCCCACCATACCCAGGGTCACTGTTCAGCTCTAGTTATAGCTGTGAAGTGCTACCTGCCTCATAGGTATTGTTTTCTCCGTTTCTAAGGTCACACGGATGTCTGATGTCTTCCTGTGTTCCCCTCACTGTCTTCCCCACCCTCCTGCTTTCATGCTCAGTCATCTTCCCAGGCTGCCTTTCCTTTCAAGTCTCACCTTCCCTCCCAGCAGAGAGCTCTGCTTGACTCTTGGTGCACTGCTCACTCCCCGGCCCCGCTGGCCCAAATCTGAGCCTGCTGCTCCCTTGTTTTTGAAGGTTCTGTCAGGGTTGGATGTGACTGGCCCTGAGGAGCAAGGCTAACGTTTGAGGATCACTTACCTTTAGTTGCTTGCCAGACTCTTGAGTTGGCTCATTTGAGCAGGGATGGCTGGTATGGGTTGGGACAGTCAATGTCACTTCCTTATCTAGGATCTCTCAGACTCTATCTCCCCAAGATAGGCAGGGGAATTCTAATTTCTTTTAAGAAAGTAAATTTCCAATTCACCAGCAATAACAATCAGAGGAGACTTGGCCCTCAGTCCTTGTATTTCTCTTTTTCACGCCCTCTTCCAGCCCTAAGATGGAATTTTGGGGTCTGGATGGAGAGCGTTGGTAACTACTGTGAGCAAGTCCCTCAACCCCTGACCAGCCTCCTCCCATGACTGGTGACTGTTTAGCGAGCTGTGTACCCCTCCCATAAACAGGAGTGCCCTATTTGTGCCCTCCGATCCTCTCTGCACAGCTCTGTCTGGGTGGTCCCCAATGGGTTTTTGACCTCCATTGGAGGCCACTCTGTCAACCACTGCCCATTCCTCTAATCCCTCACTGCACCTGCTCCAGACCCTGAGCCTGGTCCACAGGGACTGGGAGAAGGCATTAACACAAAACAGAGATGGGGGAGAGAAAAGATGTGAACAGCTTTGGAATGTCCAACAACAAAATAAATTATATATAAATATAAATATATATATATATCTACCATATGTGATGGAAAGACTTTTCATTTTCCTTTCCCAAAGAAATAAAATGGAGAAAAGCCTCTTAAATGGCATTCTGTGGCCAGCTTGTATTTTCGCAAGTATGGGAGGTAAAGGTTTGGGGGACAGGCAAAGCTGGAACTAACATTCTCCAGAGGAGGCATGGGACCAGGGGAACTCATGTGCTCTGCAAGGAGATTGGCTCCAAGATGAAGTCTTCCATGTTTTTTCAGGAGACATAGTTCCCTCCTTCCTACCAATGGGGCACGGAGATGGGGGAGGCTTGCTCTTTAGCTCAGGCTGTTAGTGGTGTTACCAGCTGGCTCTAGCTCAGAAGCTGTACACTAGGCTGCTGTCCAGAAGACAGGTGATATGGGACAGCTAGGTGCAGCCTGCAGTCACTTAAAACACTTCACAGCAGTATAGAATCACAGAATAGGTTTTCAATTAATGGCAAAGTGACCCACGTATGCTCTAAGTGGTGACCTGTCCTTTGTGTTAATTCTGTCAATCTTCACAAAGCCCCACAGTAAAACAAACAAGAAACAAAAAAAACAGTTTTCTGTAAACATCACAGCTAGATTTACATTTTTAAGGAGTCGTTTATTTTCCCAACAATTCTAGATATAGGTGTCACAGATACTGCTTCCTTGTGGATCTAGAGCAGAGGTTCTCAACCTGTGGGTCTTGACCTCTTGGGGGGTCAAACAATGCTTTCATAGTTGGAGCATATCAGATATATACGTTATGATTCATAAAATTAGTAAAATTACAGGTATGAAGTAGCAATGAATATAATTTAATGGTTGGGGGTCAGCACAACATGAGGAACTTTACTGAAGGGCCGCAGCATCAGGAGGGTTGAGAACAGCTGCTCTAGCATCTGGATCTTCCCTCCCGCTTTGCCATCCTACCTTGTTTCCTCTATGCCACACAGTGGCACCTGTGATAAGGCTCTCTGATAAGCCTGATTTGTGCACCATTTCATCATATTAGTTTTTCTGAGCCTGGCAGGGGCGGCGCACGCCTTTGATCTCATCGCTTGGGAGGCAGAGGCAGGCAATCTCTGTGAGTTCAATATCAACCTGATTTACAGAGCTAGTTCCAAGACAGCCAGGGCTGTTTGTTACACAGAGAAACCCTGTCTTGCAGGGGTGGGAATGAAGTTTTCTGAGACTGGATGTGCCATATACCTTTAATCCTAGCACTCAGGAGACAGAGGCAGGCAAATCTCTGAGTTGGACGCCAGCCTGGTCTATGTAGTGAGTTCCAGACAGCTAGGGCTATAGATTGAGACCCTGTCTTGAAACAAACAAAAAAACAAATACCAATACTTAAAAAAAAAAAAAGTCTTTCTGTGGATTGGGAAAATGGCTCAATAGAGTGCTTGGGTTTAGATTCCCAGCACCCACACAAAAGCAGGCCCTGAGGCTTGATCTGTGAGTGTAACCCAGCACAGTGGCCACCAGAATACAGGTGGACCCCTGGAGTTCTGTATAGCTGAATCCAAAAACTCCAGTTTCAGTGAGAGACACTGTCTCAAAAAATAATCTGGAGAGTGATTGAGGAGACCTGATGTTGACCACTGTTCTACACACATGTACACCATCCCGTAACTTCCAGGAGGAGACCTGATGTTGACCACTGTTCTACACACACACACACACACACACACACACACACACACACACACACACACACGCACACGCACACGCACACGCACACGCACACGCACACCATCCCGTAACTCCCAGGAGGAGACCTGATGTTGACAACTGTTCTACACACATCACACGCACACCATCCCGTAACTCCCAGGCCTGCTGGCTAGAGGAATATCATGGCTGCCCAGGAACAATCAAGGTTTGTCCCCTGGGTGTGGGATTTTTCACTCTGGGTTTGCTGGCAGGTTGCAATCAGGTAAGTGAATGGAGGGAAGAAAAAAAAAAAAGGGAAAGGACATGACTGCTCCTAGGTATAAGAGAGAAGAAAGTTTATTGTGGATAAAGGGAGACCTAGTCAGAAGCAGAGACATCTGGGAGAGTCCAGAGTGGGCATGACCCTGAGCCATGTGAGGAGAGGGGAAGGAGAGAAAGGAACCAAGTATAGCATCCAGGAGGCCCAATGGAGGGCAGACAAAAGGGGACCATGTAACCAAAGTGCTTGATTATATAGGGAAGAGGAGGTGGGGGAAGAGCAGCCCAGCTTCTGGGTTGGTGAAGTTTAGGGTAGGAGGTGGGGTAGAGGCTGAGGGATGCCAGGGGAACCTGGCAGCTAGGTCCACTTTGATATGTTAAATGGGCACCTCAGCTGTTTGTCCAGGATTTGAAATCTAACAGCAAGAAGTCCCTGGCCAGTATAAACCATGTTATCAATGGCCTATGGGCACAAATGTCCAAACCCAGGCAAACTGCCTTACATAGAATCAGAAGCTTAGATGCTGGGCTCAAACTTCCTTGTCACAACCTTTTTCCACCAGAGCCCTGGAGGATGATGCCTCAATTCTCCTTCACAGCTTTAAAAATAGATGGCAGCCTGGGACAGGTCTTCCTGCTACAAAGGGCTTGAAAGAATCTCTTCCAGCCGAGGTGTGAGACCCTCTAAAAGAGGTACACGACTGTCCCGACTTAGCCTCCTCCAGTCTCAACTTCTTGCATCCATTTTTTGTTCGTTTGTTTTTAGTTTTTTCCAGACAGTTTTTTTCTCTTGTAGCCCTGTAGCCCAGGCTGGCCTCAAACCCAGAGCTTGCCTCTGCCTCCCAAGTGCTGAGATTAAAGGCATGCATCACCATGCTCAGCTTACATTCATTTTTCTTAATTTTTGGTGTTGGGATTAAAGACGTGCACCACCATGCCCAGCATGCATTCATTTTTCTTTATTATTTATTTATTGGCAAGCTCTTGCTACATAGCTATGGCTATCCTGGAACGCACTATGTAGACCAGACTGGCTTCCAGTTCACAAAGATTTGCCTGTCTCTACCTCTGAGTTCTGGGATCAAAGGCGTGTGCCATTACACCTGGCTTCTTGCGTCCATTTTTCATCTACCAATTCCTAGTTCCTCTTCTGAAAGCATAAGCATTTCACTATTGGAAATGCATTATTATCTTCATTGTATAGATGACAAACTAGGCTTGAAAAGTTTTTATGACTTTTCCAAAGTCATAAAACATTGATGATAGTGCTAGGGTTTGAACCTGTGCAGAGCTGCTGAGTTACTTCCAAAGCGATCTATCTAGGTACTATTTCTTCCTCTGCACATTCTAGACTTTTCTTTACACCTGACGTTAGAGAAAACGTCATTGGAAAACGCTGACTGGGATCTTTTGAGCCTCGGCGGCTCCAGGACTGACGTAACGGAAGTAGTAGGCTTCTGGCCGGAAGTGAGCTTTGGGCCGGTTGATGGCGGAGGGTTCTGTAGGTTAGCTTACCCGTGTGGCCCTGGGCTGGAGCTAGGGCGCTACCTTTGCGGGCCTCAGGTGAGTGGGGGTCCGGGGAGGACGTGACTCGCTTGCTGCCTGCGTTCTGGCCCCACCGGGCGGGACCCTGCGCTCCGCCTTCCTGCTTCTACCGGCCTGCTGCGCCGAGGCGGTGTTTCCCAGTCGGCGACCCCGGCGCCAACCGAGATCAGTATCTGGGTCGCCTCAGCCACTCCGAACTGCTGTGACTGTGGGCAAAAGACTTCTTTGAAAGCTGCTTTTGACCCTTTGAAGTGGACGTTGAGTCTGTACATATCTCAGACTGTTGTGATACCTTCTGCCCGGTCCCTTTCCACTTTAGTGTGCACGCGAAGCCCTTGGAAAGTGATTTAGCCGGTCTTGGGTGGGTCCCGAGTCGGTGTTTCTTTCCTTTTTCTGTCCTTTTAAAAATATCTATTTATTATGTATACAGTGTTCTGTCTGCATATATTCCCACACTTCAGAAGAGGGCATCAGATCTCATTATAGATGTGTGGATGCTGGGAATTGAACTCAGGACCTCTGGAGGACTGCCAGTGATCTTAACCTCCGAGCCATCTCTCCTGAGTCGGTTGGTGGGTTTTTTTTTTAACCAGAAAGCATTTTGAACACCGTTGGGTTTAGGGCTTGGGACAGGGAGAAGCCATGGGACATATACCACCACCACCTTCTTCTTCCTCCTCCTCCTCCCTCCTCCTCTTTTTTTTTTTTTTTTAATTTAGCAGTTTCTGGTTGTTCAAGCCTAGCTCGAGGTAATTGTCTGTCTGCCTGCCTGCCTGCCTGCCTGCCTGCCTGCCTCTCCCCTGCCCCCCTCAGAAGTAGGAATTTTTTACTTTTTTTCTGTCTAAATCATGACATCTCTTGCTCAAGGAACTTTAGACAGGAGCCTTTATACTTGATACATTCTTGAGTCTTCTTGGGGGCTTCATTTTTGCTCACTCACTGTAGACATGTGGGCATTGCTTCATCCTATGGAGCTCATATCTAGGTACTTTAACGTCAAAGATAACTGATATTTTGTGCTCTTTTTTTTTTTTTTTCTGTACTTTGCCCAAACTTTGAGTACTCAGAACAGTGGCTTCTAGAACTAGAACTACTGCCCTCAGATGCCTCAGACTAGTCCTAGGTGATTTAGTCCTGCCTGGTAGACCAAAAATAAAGTCTGAAGACTACTACTTGATTCATACAGCTGAGAAAATGACGTCATTTTGGCAGTTGTGCAGGGCTGCTGTGTCTGTGTGTTTTCTACACTTAGTGGTTTATTGTTTTCTAGTTTTCTAATTTTTTTTTAAAAATGTTTCTGGGCATTTTGCCTTTGTTCATGTCTGTGCACCATGTGTATGAGGTGCTGGAAGAGGCTAGAAGATCTCCTGGGACTTGAATTATAGTTGATTGTGAGCCAAAGTGTGGGCTGGGAATCAATCCCTGACCCTCTGGGAGAGCAGCCAGTGCTCTTAAACATTGAGCCATCTCTTCAGCCAATAAGTCAACTTTTATATAAAAATTCTGGCCAGGCGTGGTAGTGCACATTTTTAATTCCAGCGCTCAGGAAATGGAGGAGGCACATCTCTGTGAGTTTGAGGCTAGACAGGGCTATTGTAAGACCCTGTATTCTTCCCACTCCTCTAAAAAAAGAAAAGAGAAACAAAGAAAAAAAGAAAAGAAAGTGTGAAGGTTTTTACTTTGAAATTTCAAAAAATGGTAAAACAAAATGAAAACCCAAGTGTTTGTGTGTGTGTGACTGGATTTATTATTGGAAATTTTTTCTCGTGGCTGTGTGGGTCTTTATCTTTACGTGCCTGATTTTTAGCCATCCTCTAAAGTGGAGGGATGGACGTGGTGGCATCTTATCACACAGGTGTTCAAGGCCTGTCTCTACTGGCTGCTTGTTAGGTCTCAGACTCAGGACAAATGGCTGATGTGCCTATTTAACATTTCAAAATGGACCTGGCTGACAGGTTCTTTCTGCAACTCTTAGTAACTGTTACAGAGTCATCCTGGCTGTCATACCCTGTTCCTACCCTAAACTCTCCAGCCTAGGGGCTGGGCTTCCCTTCCTTCCCCCAGCTTCTCTGATTTTGATGACCTGCCCTTTTAGCAAAAGGCCCTTTTGTTTCTTGACCACTGCTGTTAGCACTCTCCTGGCCTCTTGGCTTCTGTCTTTCCTTGCTGCCCTCTCCCACATGGCCTAATTCAGTCTGTCAGTCATGTTCACTCTGGACTCTTCTAAATGCCTCTTCTTACGCTCTCTCTCATATTTACAATGAACCTCAACCCATACCTAGGAGCAGTCACGTCCTCATCCCCCCCCCCCCATCCAACTACACAGTTTGAGGCCAGGCTAGGATACATGAGACCCTGTCTCGTTTTGTTTGTTTAGAGATGGGTTTTTTAGATAGCTCTGGCTGTCCTGGAACTAGCTCTATAGACCAGGCTGGCCTCAGACTCAAGAAATCCTCCTGCGTTTGCCTCCTGAGTGCTGGGATTAAATGCCTGTCCACCACTGCCCAGCTGAGACCCTGTCTTAAGAAGGGAGAAAAGAAGAAGGATGGTTTGTGCTAGTTTTGGGCTTCCCTTCCACCAGCTTTGATTTTGTTTTAGCTTAGCTTGCAGACCCTTTTCTTGACTTCTGCATGTCAGCACTTGTGCCTTAACCTTCCTAGACTACTGGTAAGCGCTGCTCCTGTGTGGAAACAAAAGGGAAGAAATGGCCTAGTTAAGATCTCACAGCTCAGGTCCTGACTGTCAGTTTTTAAGCCTTAGTAGCTTTAAATTTTGGTAGACTCCCATCAGGAGACTTTAGCCCCTAGAAAAAGTTAGGCCTAGCATTTGTGAGGCCCTGAATTTGATTACTAGCACTGCAAAAAAGAAAAGACAGTATGAGAGTCAGTAACTGGTAATTTGTATATACTAAATGTGTCATACACTTCATTGATTTACAGTTACCACGCTGCCCTTTGTCCTTGCTGGTTTCCCTTTTCTAACTTCTGGACTGTGATTTAAAATGGCTTTGCTGAGGCATGTATCTAGAAGATAGAAAGGTAAGATTTCTGACTTCTCTGTTACCACATTGTTTTGGGTAGTTGAACAGTACCTTTTGGAGATGCCATTGCTCTGAGACTGCTGTGGCCTGTTAGCACCCATAAAGAGGAGATAGGAGGATATATTGAGAAAATTTAAACTAGCCAGGAGGAGCCAGGAATTAATTAATTTCTTGTTTGTGCTCTGGGAAACCTTGAGGAAAGAAGAGTTAACTAACTCTCTCTCTGCCTATTCTCTGCTTGACAGCATGTCTGCTCTGCACTGTCCTTTCTCCCTACTGACTTACTCTGTCTCTTCTCTTCTTCCCTAAAGACAGGAGCCCTGTGTAGCCCTGGCTAGCTGGGAGCTTGCTGTATAGACCAGGCTGACCTCAAAACCACAGAGCTCTACTTGCTCCTGCCTTTTTAGTACTAGGATTAAAGTTAGGTGCCTTTAGGTTTGGCTTTTTGTTGTTTTTTCAAGACAGGGTTTCTTTGTGAAACAGCCCTTGTCCTAGAGCTCACTCTAGACTAGGCTGGCCTTGAACTCATGTAGGTCCACCTGCCTTTGCCTCCCAAGTTCTGGGACTAAAAGCCTGCACTATGCCTGGTTAGACTTGGTTTTATTTTTGAGGCAGAGTCTCATCCTAGCCTTGAGTTAAACTCAGTGTATAATTAGGGATGGCCATGAACTCCTGCCTCTACCTCCCAAGTGCCGTGATTACAGGCATGCACCACCACACCTCTAGTACATGTACTTCTTAAATTTAATTTTTGTGGAAGTTGTGCATGTTTGTGATTTAAATAGTTCAGTTGAGCTTGTAATGCTGTCAGTTCTTTCCAGTTTCTTTCTCCATTTTTGTTCTTGCCTCTTCTCCCCCTACTTCCTTCCTTCCTTTCCTGGGTGCTGGGGAGTGAACTCGGTGTCTCTGTATGGTAGGCATGAATGCATACTGAGCTACAGCCACAGTCACTTTTTTTTGTTTTTTGTTTTTAGATTATTTCATGGGTATGAATGTGTGTGAACTATGTGCACACCTGGTACCCATGGAAGTCAGAAGAGGTCATCAAATCTTCTCGAACTGGAGTTATAGATAATTGTCAGCCATAGGGTACTGGGAGTTGAACCCTACTCCTCCAGAAGCAGGGCTTAAATTGTCCAGGTAGAATTTTGTATTCTATTTCAGTCTGGATACCTGGGACTACCATCATATAGAGAGTATTGTTCACCCTCCACCCCTCCCTCTCTTTGTTTTGATTTTGAGACAAAGACTCTTAATTTTATTTTACTTATGTATATGTTTTTTTGAGTAAGTGCCATGTGTATGAGTATACCTGCCTCCCTTGGAGGTACAGTTACAGATGTTTTTGAGCTGAACTGAACGCAGATCCTCAGAAAAGCAGGAAGTTTTCTTAATCATGGTGCTATCTATCCAGCTCCTCCCTTTTTTTTCCTTCTTTTTAAAATTAGAAACAAGATCTCAGTATAGCCCATGTTGGCATCAAATTCATGATCTTCCTGTTTCAGCCTCTTAAGTGCTGGGGTTATATGCACTGCTACACTTGCAGTGTAGTTTTTTCCCAGATGCTGTCCATCTGTCTCCTTTATCTATATCTTATGGTTGCGCTCACAGTTCTTGCCCTGGGATCTTTCCTCTACTTTGAGTTTTTTTCTCTCCTGTGTTGAACTCTTAAATATTTTTGTGTATCTATTTGTTATTTTGGAAAGAGAAGTCTCTGTTTAGTTTAGGTTAGCCTTGAATGTGTGCCAATTCTGCCCGAGTCTCCCAAGTCCTGGGGCTATAGGTATAGGTATGTACCACCTCACCTAATTTAAAATTAATGCACCCTCTCTCCCTCGTGGGACAGGGTGTCATTGCATAGCCCTGGCTGACCTGGAACTTGCTGTGTAGATTAGACTGGCTTCAAATTCAGATTGATATACCTGCCTCTTCCTCCCCAGTGCATTAAAGACGTGTATTATTATGGCCAGCATCTTAAAATTCTTCTTTTTACATTTTTCTTCAAATTTATTTTATTTTACATGTATAAATGTTTTGCCTTCATGTATGTATGTGCACTGTGTGCATGCCTGGTGCCTTTAGTATTCAGAAAAAGGCAACAGATCCTCTGGAACTGGAGTTATGAGTCACCATGTGGGTGCTGGATCCTCCGCAAGAGCAAGCATTCTTAACCATTTATCTAACCCTTTCTGTCAGATATTGTCAATTGTTTGTTTATTTGGGTTGTTTGTTTGTTTTGTTGTAGGGGTGTGTGTGTGTGTGTGTGTGTGTGTGTGTGTGTGTGTTTGTGTGTGTGTGTATGTATGTATGTACACACACTCTTGCGCGTAGCCCAAGCTATCCTGGAATTCATTCTGTAGATCAGCCTGGCCTTAAACTCAGAGATCTGCCTCATTCTGCCTCCCATATGCTGGGTCTTGTAGGTGTGTGCCTGTTCTTCTTTAGTGTTATTTTATTTCATGTGCCTGCATGCTTTGCCTGCGTGTATGTCTGTGTACCATGTTCATGCAGTGCCCACAGAAGGACATTAGATCCTCTGGAACAGGAACTACATACAGATGGCTGTGAGCCATGTGGGTTCTGGGAAGCAGTCCCTGGTCTGCAGTACTCTACTGCTTGAGCAGTCAAACTGCTCTGGAAGAGCACCATCTCTCCAGCCCCTCAGCCCCTAGAACTCTTGATGTTCCATTTTAGATATCCAGATATCTCCTGCCACCTTTCAGGTCTTTCTTTGACTGTAGATATTGTCAGTTGCGAGTGTTCTCTTTATTCTTTCATAAGTAGGTGAGCTAACTGCAGTGATGTGGTAGGCAGGAGATGCTCCTGGATCTGCAAATCTGGGAGAGTAGCTTTTTCAGCCCTGCTCCTCAATCTGGATCTCTGCTTTTGGAATTGTATTGCGGTCTCTGCACACTAGTGCTGTGGCCCTTGAAGTCTTTGAAAGCAAGCTTCACTCAGACCTTTGGCTCTGTGCCATATAAAAGGTTTCTTTTTTGCTTATGAGAATCTTTAATCACATAAAAATCTCTAACTCAAATAGTATGGAAACAATAAACCTACTTACAGAAGGATTGTTAGAATGAAAATTAAATGGGGTGTGGTGATGCACCAGGGAAGCAGAGGCAGTTGGAGCTCTTCCCAAGCTCTAGACCTGCCAGGACTACATGTGAGCCCCTGTATCAAAAAGCTAAAGGGAAGGTGGGGATTAGTGCATATCAAGTAGTTCATGTAGGACTCTAAGCCTTGAAGGAGACTAACCAACGGAGATGAGGAAACAGGAGAAGGTAGTGATCGGAAGAAAGACAGAGAACATTGTCTCATGGACAAAATCTAGACCATACGTGAGAGCAGAGGTGGTACTTGGGAGATAGATCAGTGAATAAAGTGCTTGAACCACAAGTCAGAGGGCCTAAATCTGCATCCCTAGAACCTTCAGAAGCAAAAGGGATGTAATGTGTCATGGGCCTGTAATCCTAGCCCTCCTGGGAGGTGGAGCCTTGAGGAGACTCAGGGCTCATTGGGCAGTCTAGCCAGTTCAGTGACAGATCCTGTCTCAAAAATAAAGTGGTGAATCATAGAGGAAGACACCAGATTGCCCTCTTGTCTCCATATTTATCACACACAATAGTAAAAAGAAAACAGGGACAAGAAGTATAGTGGGGAGGTGTAAATATGAGCAATATATGATGGTGCACATATATGAACATGCCATAAATAAAGCCCAATATTTTGGGTCATCAAGATGGCTAAAGTCACCAATCCTGGCACTCTGAGCTCAGTCCTTAGGACCCACATGGTAGAAGAAAGCTGACTCCTGCAAGTTGTCTTATGACCTTCACATGTGTGCCATGGCATGTGTGTCTCCATACATTCAAACACACACATTAATCAAATAATTGTAAAAATAATTATGTTTTAAAAGTTAAAAGCCCATTGTTCACTAACCCAGATTTTAATTAGGAAACTAAAAAAGACTGCATTGGTACAGAAGAGTTCCTAAGATAGTTGGGGTTCTTGTTATTTCCATCTTAGAATTTAATCTGTTTGTTTTTGTCTTTGTTTTGAGACAGTTTCATGTAGCCACAGACTTCTATTTACTTATTTTATGTGTGTGAAAGTTTTGTTTGCATGTATGTCTGTGTACTGTATGCCTGTAGAGGCCAGAAGAGGGTATTGGCTCCCCTGGGACTGAAATTATAGGTGGTTGTAAGCCACCAAGTGGGTGCTAGGAATTAAATGTCAGATCTCATGGCTCTTAAGGGATGCACCATCATCTCTGCAGCCCAGCCTTCTTTTAAGAGAAAGTCTCTGTATGAAGTCATGGCTAAACTAGAACTATGTAGATAATGTTTGCCTCAACTCACAGAGATCCTTCTGCCTCTGCCTTCTGAGTGCTGAGATTACAAGTGTGTGTTGCCATGTCTGATTATAGGGGTAGTTCCCCCCCCCCTTTTTTTTCTTTCTTTCTTTTGTTTGTTTTTTAAGACAGGTCTCTTTTTATATAGTCTTGACTGTCCTATAACTCTGTAGGCCAGGCTGTCCTTGAACTCACAGAGATCCACCTGTCTCTGCCACCCAAGTGTTGGGATTGAAAGTGTGCACCACCACATCTGACTTAGAAAGATGATTTTTAAAAATGTTTTCTAGATTTATTTCTTTTTATGTGTATGAATGCGTGTGTGTGTGTGTGTGTGTGTGTGTGTGTGTGTGTGTGTGTGTGTGTGTGTGTGTGTGTGTGTGTTGCATTCATGCCTGGTGCTCACAGAAGCCATAAGAGGGTATCAGATTCCTTGGAACTGGATTTGGTTGTAAGCCACCATGTTGGTGTTGACAATTGAATCTGGGTCTCCTGTAAGACCAGCAAATGCACTTAACCACTGAGACAACTCTGTCTCATAGAGATAATTTTTTTAAAAATTAATGTTTATAGGCCCATGGATACAGCTTACTTCATCATCCATTCTGAAAAAACAAACAAACAAACAAAAACCCCTGAAATGACCATCTGTAAGCTAGATAGCACATCCTTGTAATAGGGAGTAGAGGCAGAGGATCATAGGCTCAAGGCCACTGTGGGTTTTATGAAACCCTGCCTGAAAAAAAAAAATACAAAAACTGCAGAGGAAACTTAAAAGTACACAGGATTTGTTGTTAATTGATATGTTCTTTTCTATTAACAGTTTTAGTTACAACTAACTAGTGGTCTAGAGCAGGGGGCTGTGAACTTTCCATAAAGGTAAATAAGAAACACTTTATGTTTTACAGCCATAAAATCTCTGAGACAGTTACTCAGTTCTTGTATTGAGAAAGCCAACAGACATTAGGTATGTCCAAATAAAACTTAAGAAAATCAGGCACAGTCCTTGATTTGGGCCCAAGAATGTAGCCTGTGACCACCTGAGCAGTTGAAGCTGGGCATGTAAAACACCAAATGTAGGGACAGGTATGGTGGTGCACGATTTTTACCCAAGCATTAGGTACTTGGAGGCAGGTGGATCTCTCTCAAGTTCAATCAAAATTCAGTCTCGTCTACCTAAGGCCACATAGTGAGATTCTATCTCAAAAAAAGGAACCCATTGTGTAGCGAGAATCCTAATTGTTCTTAATAATATAAACCCGGTGCTAGATATGGGTTAGATGCTGAAAGATCAGAGAGACAATAAGAGCCAGCCACTTAGCTCTATGACTTTTCAAGCCTGAAAGGAATGAGCTCCTTTCTCCTCCCACTTTATAAGCCTCTGCCTGTCTAGCCATTTCACTTCCTGTCTTTACTTCCCTAGTGCTGGAATTAGAGGCATGTGCCTCCCAAGTCCCAGAATCAAAGGCATGAGCCTCCACCCCCTGGCTCTGTTTCTCTTTTAGACTGGATCAATCTTGTGTAGCCCAGTGTGGTCTTGAACTCCAGATCTTCCTGCTTCCTCCTTCCAAATGCTGGAATTAAAGGTATGTACCACCACTGCCTGGCCTCTATGGCAAACTAGTGGCTAACTCTGCCCTCTGATCATCAGGTAGGCTTTATTTGTTAGAGCACAAATAAAATATCACCACACCGGCGTCTAAAGATTTACCATGAGATTAGAACCTACTTTCCTGTCACCCAGAGAGAGAAGTCTGGTAGGCAGAACAAAGTCCTTCTTTGGCCTGCCCCTCAGTCATGGCTCTATGGACTCGAGAAAGAAAGAAGAGTCTGAATGAAAAAGGAAAGGACATCATTGGTCCCAGGTTTCAGCACCAGATGAATAATTTTTAAAAAGGAACAGGAAGGACCGGGAGGAACAGGCGGACTTCCAGGGTAAAAGCTTTTGTACTTTCTCCTTGATCTGCCCTTCCTTCTGTTTCCTCATAGCTTCCTTTTCCCTTCTCTGTCTTACTAGTGTTTTCCTTCTCTCCTGTCTCTTTTCTCTTACAGCTTATATAGCGCAGATCTCTCAAGCAGTGTAAAAACTACAATGTGGTTACATTCTATTTTTCAAGTGAATAGATACAAGTAAACAGCATATTTTCTGTATCCCTTACAGGACTAAATATTTTATGTATTACAGGTGAAAATCAAGTTGTCCCAAGAATCCACATACATTCACACCCAGCAGCTTGTTAGAGATTAACAGTAAGCAAGTACGGTATTTTCTCAGATGGTTCTTTTGCTGGTAGGATGCAGGTTTTGGTTACAAAGAAAGGGTCAATCACTGTAACTTATCTCAAAAGGTAATCTCATAAAATCTTAAAGGAATTCCACGTTTACTATATAAATCAGGAAGCTGAGGACAGAAATGAGTGTAAGGGATTAATCATCACCTTTGTCACCACCTCATCCTAGCCAGCAATAACCAGGTTGCCATTGTTTTGTTCCCTGACCTCAATGAGTCCCTTGTTCAACTATTTGTCTTTCTAAACTTCAAATTGTTTCCCAAGATTTTCTACATCAATGCTATTAACAAAAACACCTTAACCTAACCTTGCTGACAGTATACATGTCTAAATTCTCTCTAAAGGTGGTGGGTGAATCATTAATCTGCTCCAGCATCAATGCTTGGAAAAAGTCAATCACTATTATTTTAATACCAGTAACATTGCTCAGTGAGGGGGCCAGAATCTCCCTGAGAGTTTTCATGCAACCCATGGAATGTGAGGGACGTGGTGACCACAGGGCAATAAACAGAGCCATGCTCAATAACAGCATGAGGGCCTCAGGACATATAGTCCTAGGGGCTTTGCCAACCACCCAGCCATGTTTCATGAGTTCCAGTGCTGCCTGTTGTTCCCATTGCCAGGATATGACAAGGTATGGTGGAGGAGAGAGTTTATTGTAGTAAAGGGGAGAGCATTGCCAGAGGAAGAGACATCTGGAAGAGTCGAGAGACATGACCCTAGCCATGTGAGGAGACAGGGAGGGGAACCAGGTGCAGCAGCTAAGAGGGCAAAAGATGTAAAGAAGAGCTGGTAACCAGAATGTCTTTTCTGGATATAGAAGAAGAGCCTCTGAGGAAGGCAGCCCTGGGCCGAAGAGGTTTAGGGTAGGGAGTGGAGTGTGACATCCAGGAGGACCCTGTAATGGGTGGGAACCGAGGGATGCTGGGAGAACCTGGTGGCCAGGAGTGCTTTGATATGTTAAATAGGCACCTCAGCCATTTGTCCAGGGTTTGAGACCTACCATGCTAAAGCATAGAGGAAGAGATTTCAGAAGATATTCATGGAAACTTTGCAGCAATAACCTTGCATGGTTCATTGATTGGTTGTTTACATCTCCTTGGACTTTGCCAGTAAGTATGAAATTAAAAAAAAAAAAAAAAAAAAGAATATGGACTGGAGAGATGGCTCAGTGGTTAAAAGCATCATTGCTTTTAAGAGGACCACAGTTCAGTTCCCAACACACACATGGTGGCTAATATATAAGACTCCAGTTTCAGAGGACCCAATACCTTGCCTCTACTGCACACAAGTGGTACACAGACATATAAGCAGGCAAAGCACCCATATTCATAAGATGAAAAAAAAAAAATCGGTGTTTATTTTTTTGAGACAGGACCTCAGTGTGTATCCCTTGCTGTCCTGGAACTCACTGTGTAGACCAGGAAGGCCTCAAACTCAGATATGCATGTGTATGCCTCTTGAGTGCTGGGATTAGAGCCATGGACACCATATCTGGCAGGAATAAAAATACTTTTTTTTTTTTTTTTTTTTTTTTTTAAGAGGAGGTAGAGGAATACAGGAGAGCCAGTTTTCATGGCCTGCTCATTCTTTTCTATGGGAGAAAAATGGAAATAGTACAATTGAGGACCTAGTTAGTACCTGATTCAGTGATAACATTGCCATCTGCCTCCTCCAGAGCAGCCCTGTGCTGTCTCTGCTTGTCAGCAGGACAGTCATGTGGACTGAGCATCCTTGTCCCTTGAAGCACAGCTTTGAGTGCCCTTGTCTACCTATGAACCAACAGTGAACAGCTTCTGAACTTCGCCTCCCTCCACTACCCTCTAAGAGTTTCTCAGCAGGCCTCCCAGTTCCTGATTATTTGTGCTAGTGTCCAAACTATTATAAGTGTTCTGCAATCTGGAAGCTGGCTATTGTGGTACCCACCTGTGATCCTAGCATCTAATTAAGTAGACTGAGGCAAGAATGTCATGAATTTGAGGCCATTCTAAACATAGTAAGGCCACTCAGAAAGCAAAGCAGCCTAAAAAGGACAATTGGCCTTTTCTAAGAGCAACAGCACCAAAAACTGCCAGGACTCTTTAATTAAGTTTATGCTATAAGAACTGAGAGGGTTACTGTGGTTATAATCAGTGAAAGCTTATACCTGCTTTAAAGCAAATTAAGGGATTAAGATACTTCTGAGTAGCTGAGATTACAGTCCTCCTTCATGCCAGCATTAAAGTTTCCCAAAGCAGTGCCTGGGGCTCGGGATTTCTCCTGTTTTCTTACCCTCTAAAATGAAAGTCCTCATTATTTTGTTGGCCATTCTTGGTTCCTGATCCTTCCTGCTGTAAAGGGTCAGCCCTGCTTACTTCTGTCATTCACACTTTTACTCTCACGCTATCCTCTCAACACTAGCATATTTTCATTTTAAACCTGAACCTGAGCTGGATGTGGTCTGTGTCTTTAATCCCAGCACTTAGGAGACAGAGACAGCCTGGTCTAGAAGTGAGTTCTAGGACAGCCAAGACTACACAGTAAGACCCTGTTTTCAAAAACAACAACAAAAAACTGGACCTAGAAGAAAGAATCACAAAGTGCTCTTGTGGGCTGGAGAGATGGAGAGAGCACTGGCTGTTCCAGAGGTTCTGAGTTCAATTTCCAGCACCCACATGGCTGCTCACAGTCATTTATAACTGTAGTCCCACAGGATTTGATGCCTCTTCTGGTGTTCAAAACATCCATACACATAAAACAAATAAATAATTAAGAGAGAGAGAAAAAAAAAAAAACCTTGAACAGTGTTTTTGCACTTTGTGAAAATTTGAGCTAAGTTCCCACCACTCAAGTCCACTGGCTCACAACTACTTGTAACTCCAGCTCCAGGGGACCCAGCTCCCTTTTCTGACCTCAGATACCTCAGGCTACACAACTGGTGAAGAGACATACATGCAGACAAAACATCCGTACACAACAAATAAAAATTGAAAAAATAAAGCAAATCCCACTTTCTCCTTTACACTGTTAGTATGGCAGCTTTTCCAATGTTCTTATTTTCCAAAGTGTGTTTATAGTAAAGAAATGGAGTGAGTTTCCCACTTTTACCTCCACTTTCCTTTTGGAAATCTGCCTTTCCCATCCTATCCTTCCCTACAAGGAAGGGAGTTTATATGGAGCAGCCGTCTAGAAACCACCCACTGATGCTTCTGGTGTGAGGTTTTCTTGTTTGCAAAGCACTGTTTGTCCTTCACATTTGATGGTGTGTGCTTTGGGTTCACTAACATTGGTCAGACTTGCATGGACAGTAGTACAGCCTGTATCATTTTATTTCTTTGCTTTTTGTCTTTTGAAATGGGGCCTCACAAGATTGTCCTGACTGGCCTGAAACATGCATAGATCCTTTTACCTCTGTCTACCTCCTCAGTATTGGTGTTAAAGGGTGTATGCCACCACACCTGACTGCACCTATTTCTTATAATGTGTAAATTTTGTGTTATAGGTAGAAGCCTCTCATTCTTCATCTACCCTTTTTTCAGTATCTGGCACCAATTCTGGCCCCATCACTTGTGGCCTACAACTCTTGTGGCATGCCGAAGATTTACAGGCAGATTCTGTGGAATATCTCCCTGTCCATCTCTAATCAAGTACCATATAAACAAGAAATTGCCTAGTATGAGGACTATTGCCAAAAAGATCAGTACAGACTCCGGAATGGCAGCCACTCTCAAGTTATTAAAACTTTTTAAATACCAAGCATCTTACAATCCTTCTGCCTACCATGCACCTCAAAACATGGTATATTGGAATATGGAAAACAGTATACATCATGGGGGACAGAACCTTTCTGCCAGAAAAGTTAAAAACAATGGTATTACCACCTTATCTCAAAGAATCTTCACAACCAGCCGTGCCCACCTGCATTTGGAATTCAATAAAGCTTCTACCCTTAAGGCCAGCACATTGCATCCTGGCTCACCTAGTGCCACCGGAGTTGGTGAAGAGGATATAGAATATTTTGATTCTTTCGAAGGAATCCGAGTGTTCTTAAAGCTAAGGCCAGAGTACAAGCTTCACAGCTATAACAGATCTGAGACTCACCAACCCCTGTCTGTTTCAGAAGGTGAACTAATTTTGCACAAAATCAGATTTTATCAAAATAAACTCCAGCCAGAATTCATTACTAGTTATTTTTGTAAGCTGAGCTCTCTTCCAGCGGAACAGCGTTCTGTTATGCTGTCCAGTAGAAACTTTGCTTTGCTCTGCCAACTGAGTGTGAAAAACATACATCACTTTGATACCTCAGATCTGATCAGTATTCTGAAAGCTTTTGTTGATTTAAGAATCCCTCTCTCTTCTTCCATGCTAGATGTGTATGAAGCCAAATTTTGCCGTCAGGTGTGGGAGATGAACCTGGATCAGCTTCTCTTGGTTTCTGATCTTTGGCGGAACTTGGGCCGCAGAGTGCCTCGTTTTTTAAATTTTTTTTTTGGTTACCTTCATTTACACTGGAAAAAGCTATCTTTGTCTCAGCTGATTCACTTAATTTATATTATAGGTGAAAATCGTCAGGTACCAAAGGACTTAATGCAAAAACTCGAGTCACTGATCCTTAATTATATCGATCTGATCAATTTAGAGGAGATTGGTACAATCTGTTTGGGGTTTTTTAAATCAAGTAGTAGTCTCTCTGAATTTGTTATGCGGAAAATTGGAGATCTGGCTTGTGCTAACATACAGCATCTCAGCAGCCACACCTTAGTGCATATTTTTAAAATGCTGCGCTTTACTCATGTAGATCATATAAATTTCATGAGACAGTTTGGAGAAGTTGCTCCTCAGCGAATTCCTTCCCTGGGGGTTCAGGGTGTTATGCACCTCACTCTTGCCTATTCAGCCTTGCACATCCTGGATGAAAGAGTAATGGATGCAGTAGCTGCCTCTTTGCCTCCAAGGATAACACACTGTCGAAGTAAAGATGTTGCCAAATTCCTGTGGTCATTTGGAACTCTGAACTATAAACCACCCAACACAGAAGAATTTTATTCCAGTCTGATAAATGAAATCTACAAGAAGATGCCTGAATTCAACCAGTACCCAGAGCACCTTCTGACCTGCCTGCTTGGCTTGGCATTTTGTGAATATTTTCCAGCTGAGTTAATCAATGTTGCTCTGAGTCCAGGGTTTGTCAGGTTAGCTCAAGAGATAACTAAGTTTGAACTCACTAAGGAACTGTATACTCTCGATGGTACAGTTGCTATTGAGTGTCCAGATTATGAAGGCAATCGTCTTAATTCTCACTTTCAGCAAGAGGTATCTGTAACTCTGTGGAATTTAGCAAGGAAGGATATGACATCAAAGCCTGAATTCCTAGAAGCTCTATATTTACTTGAGACCATGTTAGGTGGCCCCCAGTACGTCAAGCACCATATGATTTTGCCACACACCCGATCTTCTGACTTAGAGGTTCAGCTTGATGCTAACATGAAGCCATTACCATTTAACAACAATGTGACACCAGTGGAGGATGTAGCTCGATTACAGTTTAAGCAGACGGGAGTGAGCCTTACAGATGATTTGATGAATCACTTGATAAAGGGAAAAACCAAGAGATATTTCCAGGGAAAAATTGAGTTAGAGACAGGCCAGCCACGTATGGAGTTAAACAGGAAGACAGCTGTTCCCTTGGTGGACTCAGCTTGCAGTGTGACTGATAGACTGGGGGATGTGGGGACAGATGGCCTGAGTCCTCTATCCCACATGCAGCCCCCACTAATGAAGTTAGCTATTCAGTTTACAAACAGGAACCAATATTGCTATGGTAGCAGGAATCTGCTTGGACTGCACAATATGAAGAGGAGGCAGCTGGCTCGAATTGGGTACCGTGTGGTAGAGCTATCCTACTGGGAATGGTTTCCTCTACTGAACCGGACTCGCTTAGAGAAGCTAGCATACCTCCATGAGAAAGTGTTCACCTCTGCTCTCTGAAGAGACTTCATGGACATTTATGCTCACAAAAGCAATAGATGCACATTCTACACCTGTAGGCTGATCATCCTTACCCAGAAAACCAAAGTCAGGAATATTCTAAAATCTGAAACAGTACTGACAGATCTCAAGTGGTAGTTCATGCAGATAGCCCAGACTTGAAATCTGAAGCACTTCTGATCCTAAGTATTTGGTATGGAGATTCTCAACCAAGTAATTATAACCAAGTTATAATTCTATATTCTTCTAACCAAGTAATTATAAAGTCCAGAGTGTGGGTGGATAATAAACCATCTCTCAAGTACCTATGTGCATACTCTTTTGTTGCAACCTATAGCTATGTTACCACAGAGTGTGCATAACCTACAGTAGTAGCAAGCTATTGTAGTTGTATATTTTGCCCAGAATAAATAATCATCTTCAAAATGACCATGAGCCACAAAATTTTATGCATTTTTTTCTTTATCTCTTAGTCTTAAGTTACAGTTACTTTGAGGAGGTATTTTATTTTTGTTTTAATATATGTACTGAGAATGAAACTTGGGTTTTCTGCAGGAATAGTAAGCACTTTTGGTTTTGGTTTTTTGTTTTTTTGAGGCAGGGCTTCTCTGTGTAACAGCTCCAGTTCTCTTGGAACTTGCTCTGTAGACCAGACTGGCCTTGAGCTCAACCTCACTGAGATCCATCAGCCTCTGCCTCCTGAGTGCTAGGACTAAAGGTATGTGCCTCACCACCTCCTGCCTTGTTTTTGGTTTTTTGTTTTTGGTTTTTTTTTTGTTTGTTTGTTTGTTTGTTTTTGAAATGGGGTCTTTCTATAGCCCTGGCTATCTTGGAGCTTCCTGTTAGCCTTGACTCACAGATCCCTGCCTTTCTTTGCTTCCCAAGTGCTGGTATTAAAAGGCTGGTGTCTATGCTTAGCCAAATAGATCATTTTAAGTCTGGGAAAAAAAAAAAAACAAATTCATTGTTTATCTGAAGCAGTTTAAGATCTGTTTGGTAAGTCTGGCAACCCATAGATACAGAATAAAGATGGTATTTGGGGGTCTAGAAACACAGAAAAAATCTGAATGAGATTGTGTTGAGTTAGGGTTTAGTAGGCAGAGATTTAAGTTGAAAAATTAAGGAGAAACTTAAAAGCCCTGAAGAAATGGAACAAAGTCAGGGTCAGATTTGTGTCCCCACCTTACTCAGAATCTCTGAGTTTTCAGACAGTGTTAACTTAAGCCCTGAGGAAATTGTCTATCTTGATAGTCTTCTAAGAGGAAAAGCTACTCAAGTTTTTTCCCAAAGAGCAAAAAACGGGCCTAAGGATGTGAGTCAGTGACAGTGTATGTGTAAGGTGCTGGGTTTGACCCACAGCACCACAAAAATGAAACTATTCACATGTGCCTCATATAGTGCCTCAAACATTAAGCCTTTGACTTGTCTGCATATAGCATCAAGTTGGAGCTATCTTTTAGGCTCATACCTGTGATTAATCTTTCTGTCCTGTTGCTCATTTTGTGGGAAAGGCTAGGAGAGCTCTCTTATCATTTTAACTTGCTCTGAAAAGTGTTGTAAGTCACACTTTTCTTGGATGGACAAATAACTCCGTTTAGAAATTATAAGAAACACTGTGTGTCTTTAAAAGCTAAAGTGTTCAATTTCTGAAATTGCACACTACAATTTGATCTTCCAGCTACTTTAAGGTGAAATGTTTTTCCAGTATTTGACAGGTAACCTCACCTCCTTGCTAGCCTGTTTGGACCTATTCTTTAAAATATATGTATCTTCCAGAATTACTTTCCATTACATTCTTGTGAAACTCAGAAGTTCATTGTGTAAGTCAGCTACTTCTTTGTAGGACCCAAATTGGTCTTCAAGTGTTCAGAGTGTCATGGTCACCCTAATCTCTTCCAAAGTAGCTCTCTATACTTCCCCGCCTCCAGGCTTTGAGCCTCAACAAAAAGTCAGCCTGGCTGCTTCAAGCCCTGGGGCACACAGACAGCCATCTTTTAGAGATGGTGACTCATCTCATTTGCCCAGGACTTCGCCCCACTTCAGCATTGAGAGTCTCATGTTCTAGAAAATCCTCTGGGCAGACCAGTACCTAGTAGATAGATAATTGCTCTGGACTCTTCTCCCTAAGCCTGAGCCTGTACAGGAAGGCAGAAGAAACAGATTTGCCCCTACCCAGAGTGTGGATGTCTGAGACCTGAGGAATCCAGTCGGTGTTGAATTATTTACCTCAGCTATAAACACAAAAAAAGAAAGTATCCCCAGTTTAACTGTCTAATCTCGTAAATTTCTACATGCCCACATTATTTGACAAAGTGCATTTCTTGATGGAGGGGTTTTGTTTCTCTAGTGCTGCAGTTTTGAGGCAAGTGTTCAACACTGAGCCTATCTCCAATCCCTAACTTAATTCTGTTGGCCATAGTATCTCACACCTGTAATGCTAGCAATTGTCAGGCTAAAGTAGGAGGATTGCCTCATATTCCAGGCTTTCCGGACTACATACTGAGTTCCAGGCCAGCCTGAGCTACTCTTGTCTCCAAAAAAGCACATTTAACAAACCCAACCAATTTCTTAATTTTGAGATCTTTTTTTCATTACACTTAGTAGTACATGAGTCATAGCCCTATTTCTTTTGAGAAATATCTCTCAAAAAAATCGAGGGAAAATATGTAAAAAGAAAGCCTGAACTACTGATGGTTTCCTTTCTGATTAGTTTCTGTCTTAGTACTCATCTCTGTTGTCCCATGTCCTTCCTATAGAGTAAAAGATTGTGAGAACCCTTCAGCCAGAAGAAAGAGGGGCCCTTTGAGGTTTGAATTGCTTCTAAGTGGTTCTGAATTGCTTTTGTCATCTAGGAGATTAATGGCCAACCTCATTAATGTCCTTTATCTCCTTTGTTATAAGCTTTCAGATACTTATCTGTAATCAGCAGCCTTCAAACCTTTTGTTTTGTTTTTTGAGACAGATTGTCATATAGTGTATGTTGACTTTGAACTTATGTAGCCAGGGATGACTTTGAAGAACTGCTATTCCTGCCTTCACCTCTTGAGTACTGTGATTACAGGTGTGTATCATCACTGCAGGCTTATGTGGGAAAGGGATCAAATCCAGGTCCTGTATATGCTAGTCAGGGATACTACACATGGAGCTATATCACCAACTTGAAAATTTGAAAAGTGTGTGTGAGAGAGTGTGTGTGTGTGTGTGTGTGTGTGTGTGTGTCTTGGTTCTGTTCTGAGGATCTAACAGAACCTTGTGATAGGCCATTTACTTTACAATTGAGTTATAGTCCCAGCTATGGTATGTCTGTATAGATGTGTGTACGTGTAGGTGTGTGTGGAAGACAGAGGGTGACATCAGGTATGTCTTCAATCATTTTTCTATTTATTTTTCAAGATGAGTCTCTCACTGAACCCTAAGCTCAACAATTGGTTAGACTGGTCAGCAAGTCCAAAGACCTGTATCTGCCTCTTTAGCACAAGGTTGGATTATAGGTGTGTGTGTGTGTGTGTGTGTGTGTGTGTGTGTGTAGCTACACGTGACTTTATGTGAGCATTAGAGGTCTGAACTCACTTTACCAACTAAGCTATCACTTTAGCCAATTTACTACAATTCTTAATATGAACCTTGACTGAAGGAGTAAATAAGTTTGTCTTAGAATTTTTATTGCTGTAAGAGATACCATGTTCACAGCAGTTCTTATTTAAAAAAAAAAAAAAAATTGGGGTGGCTCACTTAAAGTTCAGAAGTTTAGTCCATTATTGCCATGGTGGGGAGCAAGGCAAAATGCAGGCGGACATAGAGCTAGAGAAGGAGTTGAGAGTTCTTACATCTCAACCCATAGGCAACAGGAAGTGCTCTGTCTCACTGGGTTTAGCTTGAGCATAGCATACCTCAAAGCCCCACCCTCATAGTGACACACTTCCTTAAACAAGGCCACACCTCCCACTAGTGCCGTTCTGTTTGGGGCCATTTTCTTTCAAATTACCACAGTATATGTGGCTTTTTAATTTTTTACAATTAAATGTTATACTATGTGTGAGTGAGAGAGAGTTTGAACGTGCACAAGCTACAGTGCACATATAGAGGTCAGAGAACAACTTTTGAGAGTTCTGTCCTCCCACTTTGGTGTCCAGCAGTCAAGCTCAGTCTATCAGACTCAGCACAAACTTTGACCCACTGACACATCTCAGCAGCCTTGTTTGTATATATATGTTCTTTTGAAATAGGGCCTTCTGTATCCCAGGCTGATTTCAAACTCCCCATGTACACAAATAGGACCTTTGATTGTTAATCCTTCTGACTCTACCTCTCCAGTGCAAGGATTATATGTACCACCATGCTCAGTTTATGCAGTGCTGGTGACCAAACCCAAGGCTTTGTGCGTATGAGCCAAGCATTCTACCAGTTGAGCTACATCTTTAACCCCAGTGAGTATATGTAGATTTACACACACACACACATACACATACTTATAATTGAAACAAGTCTACAGAACAGTGCTAATATATATGCTACATTCTGGAGTTTCATTTTTAAACTACATTAAACAAAATTCTTGGTGTGGTGGCTTGCATTTGTAATCTTAGCACTAAAGAGGCTAAGAAGGAGTATAGACCATGAATTAGGCCTGGGCTATGGAGAGGGACCCTATTTTAGATCAGTACAATACACTGATTTGTTCTTTCCTTTTTTTTCCTCTATTTTTAATTTTATTTATTAATTTATTTGAGACAGGGTTTCTTTGGGTGTAGCTCTGGCTGTCCTGGAACTAGCTCTGTAGACCATGCTGGCCTCAAACTCACAGAGATCTGCCTGCCTCTGCTTCCCAAGTGCTGGGATTAAAGGTCTGTACCACCACTGCCTGGCTTGGTTCTTTATTTTTTTAGATTGATTTCTTTTATGTGTATGTTTTGTCTGAATGTTTGTATGTGCATCATGTGTGTCCGGGCAAATCTCTCCCATTTGCAGTCCCAAAGCTGTTTATAAAAGAATTATTCAGAGGCTTATATTTAACTACATACTGTTTGGCCTATGGCTCAGGCTCATTACCAACTAGCTCTAACAACCTATTTCTATTAATCTGTGTTTTGCCATGTGTTCATGGTGTATTTATTATCATTTGGTCGCCTTGTCGTGGGACAGAGTGTGGCTGAATGACTATGGGAGTGATAATTATGAGAAGGAGGGTGGACTTTTTAGTTTATATGTAGGAGTTTTTTTGTTTTTTGGCAGTGTTTAGGGCTTGGATAAACTTTTTAGTTTTTTATGTTGGCAGGCTAGGTGCCTGGCCCCACGCTGGGCACCAGATATGGCAGTGAATTGTATTTAAAATATGTTAATATAAGATTAATATTTATTGGAGAATAAATTAACACTTATGATAACAGGTTATAGTTTAGGAATATATTTGAGTGATTGGATGGTCTAAGTGATGGACATTGATCTAGTCTCTTAAGAAGGCAGGAATAAACGGGGTGCTCAAGATCTCAGCAGCCCATCTTGAACGGGGCTGGCCACACCCCCTTCAGGAGCCAGGGACCCTGGATAAGTGTCTTCTGACTTTATCAGCTGACACCTGAATCCCACCACACTTGACTTTACCTGTATTTCATTACATCTCGCTCCCTGGGCAGAAGCTTGTTGCTTCTCTCTGACTTCACCCTCCCTTTGTCTCTGCTTGGATTTCCCGCTTGCTTCTAAGCTGCCTCGTCATAGTCACAGCATACCCAAAGACATCCCACATCACTTCCCATTTTCTGTCTAACAAAAAATGAAGGTTTAACTTTAATATAGTAAATTACATAGAACAAAACAGTTATCAAGCAAGGATTACAGTTACAATATCTAGTCTATTTGTATTTAACAAAATTAAAGAAAATTCCATCTAATATTTTTGAGCCTAAAATTTCATATCTAATTTACCTTTTATCACAATTAAGGAAAACCATAACTATCTAGTCTTCAGCTTTATTAAAGACCTCAGAAGGATATGATATAACCTGAGTAAACAGGCAGTACATTGTAAGCAACCTCCAAATTCTAGAAGGGATAGAGACATTTGGCTGTCTGGACAGTCACCCAAAGTTCCATTGTAAAGTTGGGGCATCCATCTTCAGCCTACAGGCCTAGAGTTTCTGGTAGATTTTTCATTGAAACAGGAAATTTGAAGGACTGCTCTGCCCACTTTGGCAAAGTTTGTAGCCCTATCTCCCTATGTTCTGCAGAATGCTTGTCAGTTTTCTCTATGAAACAGGAACCTGAAAGGACTGTCTTGGCTTATTCTGCCCAAATTTAGTGGCCGTTGTCTTTCGGGTCCTGCATGTCCAGTTTATACAGCATACTGTCAAGCAGGCAAGGCAAGAACAGTTTCTTGTCTAGTACCTAACTTTTGCTACAAAGAAAGTAAATTCCGTATGTCTCCATAATCTTTAATGCCCATAATCCTCTTCAAGTAGATTGGTGCTGCCAGGAGCAGACATGTCTCACTCTCCAGAAAAATCTAAATTCTTAAAACATTTAAAATGCCACATTCTGTAAGTCTTTGAAGTGCTTGAAAATTGCCCATCTGAAATATATCTTTATATACCTAAAAACCTAACATGACTATAAGTTTGATTATCATAGGTGACTATTAATCTGTATTTTTTAATTATACATTACAATTTTAAATGAATTGCATTGTGTAAGGTGTTAGCCTTAAACAAAAGTAGAAATATACATACAGATGACAAAATTAACCTTAAATTTGTATCAATAATCCAAAATCCATACCAATATATTTTGAGATTAATAGTTGTTTTTTGGGTCAGAGTAGATTCAATAGTTTTTTAATCATTTTAATATCTTCCTTTTTTTTCCCTGGAAAGAGATTGACCATGACCATTAACTATTTATAATGAACACGTGTGTGTCTAGTACCCATAGAGGTCAGAGGAGGGTGTTAGATACCTAGAAACTGGTGTTAGGGCTGGTTGTGAACTACCTACCATGTGTGTACTAGGTATTTGAACCCAGGTCCTAGAGCCACAAATTCTCTAAACTGCTGAGCCAGTGCTCTTGCCTTTTCTCTGTAGGTATTTATTTTTGTGTGTTTGAATGTTTAAATGTATGGATATGGGCCACATGTGTGTCTGGTGCCCTCAGACATTAGAAGAGGGCATTGCCCTAGAACTGGAACATGGTTGTGAGTCCCCACATGGGTGCTGGGAATCAGATCAGGATCCTCTGGAGGAAAGAATTGGTGCTTTAAACCACTGAACCATCTCTCTAACCCCTACTCCTGTTTTTTGTTTGTTTGGTTGGTTTGGTGGTGGCAAGTTATTTGTTTCTGAGACAGGGTTTTACTATTTAGTCCTGGCTGTCCCAGAACTTACAGACCAGGTTGCCCTTGAACTCAACAGGGATCCACCTGCCTCTGCCTCCTAAGTGCTGGGATAAATGCTTGTACCACCATCATACCTTGCTCTTTTTTTTCTTTTAAAATGCTTATTAGTTCTTTGAGAATTTTACACAATGTTTTAGTCATGTTCTCTTTTTTCCTGCATATGTGCATGTATGTGAGACAAGGTCTCAGTATGTAGCCCTGGTTGGCCTAAGATGTTCACTGCCCAGTAATTTTATTTTTGTTTATTTGCTAACCTCAGCCTCACAGTTTTGCCAAGCCTAACCTTGAACTACCTCTACTGTGTAAGTGCTAGAATTATGGAGTTTGCCACCATCCCCTACTTGGCTGATGTTTTGTTTATTTTTAAATCCAGAACCACAGTAAGAAATATATTTTGTTAGGTTAAGTATATGTATTAAATATTTGCACAAATTTGAAGCAAATTTCTAATACCCATTGTCTTGCATTTTGTATTTTCTTATACTCTTTGGGGGGGGGGGTTGCAAACGTGCCATGGTGCATGCATGGAGATCAAAGGACAGCTGGTGAAGTCAGGTCTTTCCTTTGCCAATATGGATCACTGGGACTGAACTCAAGTCTCAGGCTTCCATTGTTATCTGGCTTCAAGTTACTTCTGTGGACAGCCAACTATTTTAGCTGTGATCTGAGGTCCCCAGCTTGATAACATTTGGAGGAGGCTACAGTTTGTAAATATTTTACTGGACAGAATTTATAGTAAATTTGGATTGCAAGGCAATTTCCTTTGCAGGACTGGGAAAGCTGTCTTTCTAGGGAGGCTCGATTTTTTTTTTTTTTTTTTTTTTGTATGTTGAGTTTTTTTCTCACTGGATAAAGCATTAAGGTAGGAGATTCTTGACCTTGAAAGATAAGGGTGTTGAAACTATGCAGCTAATAAGACTATACAACCAAAAGACCTTGGTAAAGCAGGGATGGAACCTAGATTTGGAACCCAGATTTAGGAGGTTGAACCGGAGGGTCATATATCTACCCACTGCAACATAATGCCTGGTAGTCTTGCCACCTAGCTGCTACATTTGTATCTCTATCTCTCAGTGCCTTGTAAAGAATTTGTAAGTTTATGAATATGCACTAAAATTCAGTTGTCCATTTAAATAACTGTTTGGCTGTGTGTAATAGAGTATGCAATCCCAGCCTTCAGGAGGCTAAGACAGGAGGATCTTAGGTTTAGGGTGAGCCTGGGCTACAGAATATGACATGGTCTCAAGCTACAGGGAGCCTGTCTTGGGAATTAAATAGATAAAGTAGGAAAATAGCTTGGTATGTCCTGGTCTGTCAGATGAGACAAAATATTACATATACAAATATGTGTGCCACATATATATATATATGTATAAATTCAGAATTTTTAAGAAAATATAAGAATTAGTATGCTAATAAAAATATTAGTTGAACAATAAGCATTGTATTAAAAAGGCATTTTCTTTTAAACAAAAAATTTAATGCTAACCCCAGTACTTGGGAGGTGGAGACAGGCTGATCTCTTGAGTTTGAGACCAGCCTTGTCTACAGAGCTAGTTCTAGGACATTCAGGGTCACACAGAGAAACCCTGTCCTCATAAAAACAAAACAAAAAATTGTATTACATTTTCTGGGGATGTGTCTGCCGCTGTGTGCCTGTGTGTGTGTTCTTTGTACCCTTTGGGTTCTGAAGATGGAACTCAGATTGTCAAGTTTGGTGGACAGTGCTTTTGCCCACTTAGCCATATCACAAGCTTTCATTTTCTTTCAACGAATCACTTTCTTAAGAGAATGAGTGAGGATGGCAACTCTTGTTAGAGAATTTTGAAAATTTAGGTAATGCAGAGACAAAAGAATTATCTAAGCACAGCACTTGGGCACCAGAGGCAGGCAGATCTCTGCCTGTGAGTTCAAGGCCAGCCTTGTCTACAGAGTTCCAGGACTGTTACACACAAAAAGCCAAAAAAGGGGGGGGGGCACTATCACTGTTACTGATAACTATAAAACCCCGAGTAAACCTGCCCTGGTGAGTTCAAGCCCTAAAGATGTCAGTCAGTGGTAGAATGTCTAGTATGCTTAGAGCTCAAAGCCCAGTTCCACCAAAATCATCCAAAAATAAAACAACAACAAAAAATAAATAAATAAAATAAACAAACTGATCACTTAAAGTCCCTGAACTGTTTTTTTCTTATGTGTAGAATAACTGGCCCCAAAAAATTAATGGTAGTTGTCATGATGATACATGTCTGTGACCCCAGTAATGGGCAATGGAGACCAAAGGGTCAATAATTCAAGGCTAGCCTTGGCTACATAGTAAGTTCAAGGCCAAGCTAGGCTACTTGCCAACCTCTAAACAACAACAAAAATTAATAGATTAAGATCCAATTTATTATAATTGAAATCTTTTTAAAAATGTAGAATTTGTTTTTAAAATGTAAACTGAAGTAAGACTAAAGGAGAAAAAGACAGAAATCTACTTAAAATGTTTCACGTGTTTCCTAAGTCTGGTGTGGCAGCACAGGATGTGGAGGCAGGAAGATCAGTAGTTAGGTATCTCTTCTCTGCAAGAGTAGAAGGCTGTTAACTAGTTGAATATCCAAAGGGACATGACTTACTATTATACTTTATCCACCCTGTTTAATTATTTCAAAGCAATTTTATACTCTATGGCATCAATATTTTAAACAAAGATAAATTTAAGCACCAGGTTACAGATTTTATTGTAGCACTTGTTTTTAGTGTTTGAGATGTGCTCTTTCTGCATAGCCCTGGCTGTCTTGGGACTTACAGGACTGCCTGCCTCTGCCTCAAGTTCTGTGTCACCAAACTTGATTTATTCCCTTTTTAGAGCAGCCAAAGGAAAGGATCCTGCTCATAACTTAATGACATTGAATTGCTTGGAAGGAACAGTTATTTTAATATAGAGAACAAAGAAGAAATTTATCATGGTTCTCAAAAACAGCATACCAGGTAGACTGGAGAAAAATTGTTTTAACAACTTCAGAAAACTACATGCTACCTTACAAACTATGGTTTCTGCATAGTGTTGCAGAACAGTTAGGTGCATGCATGTGTGCTGTAGTGCAAGGAGCATGGTAGTGTTGGCTGGAATAGTCTTAGGTATAGACCAGAACACTAAGGTTGTCAGCTAATGTATGTACCACCTGTGTCCCACTGTGCTGGAATTGTCTGAAAGAACTTCCGTTGGGGGGAAAAAAAATGAGGGCTGGAGAGATGGCTCAGTTAAAACCAATTGCTCTTTCAGAGGACCAACCATATGGCAATTTGTAACCTGTAACCCCAGTCTCAGGGGATCTGACATGCCCTTCTGGTTTCCATAGGCACCAGGAATGCATGTGATACACAGTTATACTTGTAGGGGGAAAAATAACCCTCAAAAAGCAAACAAGCCTCTAGCCAGCTGCAGTGATACACTCCTTTAACCCAGCACTGGGGTGTAAAGGCAGGCAGATCTTTGTGAGTTTGAGGCCAGCCTAGTCTATACAGTGAATTTCAGGACAGTCAGAGTTACATAGAGAGACCCTGACTCAAAAGCTAAAAAAAGCCTTTATTGGGTAAGCCTGTAGCCAAGCCTGTGGGTCATTTTTTTCTTTTTATTAATGATTGATATGGGAGGGTGTATCAGTGCCAGCGTTAGGCAGGTGATCTTAGGGGGGAAAGTAATGGAGTAGTCATGAAGAGAAAGCTAGTAGGCAGCATTACTCCATTGCCTCTGCTTAGTGCTTGCCCTGACTTCCCACAGTGATGGACTGCGATATGGAAGTGTAAGCCAACTAAACCCTTTCTCCAGAAATAAAATGCTAACAGTTATTAATATTCTGTTACTGTTCTTTTTTTTAATGTCTTTTTTTAATTAAATTTTTTCCCATACCCACCACTGCTCCCCCCTACTCCCTTTCTCCGAGTCCTCCCCTAGCTTCCCCCATCCATTCCCTGGGAGGGCAAGGACTTCCAGTTCAGTCTGGCATATCCAGTTGAGGTAGGTCCAAGTCCCCCCCTCCAGTATCAAGGCTGAGTAAGGTAGGGAATGGGCTCTGAGATGTCAGTTCATGCACCAGGAATAAACTCTGGTTCTTGCAAGAGGCTCTACAAACTGCTCATGGCATTCAACTGTCATCTACATTGAGAGGGTTAGGTTCTGTTCAATTAAGGTTCCTCAGCTGTCATTTCAGAGTCAGTGAGCTCCCAACAGCTTGGATCAGCCATCTCTGGGGGTCTCCTCCTCATGATCCTGATCCCTTTGCTCATATAATCTCTCCTCTTCAGTGGGATTGGGAGCTCGATTTGGTGTTTAGCTATGGATCTCTGCTTCCACCTCTTTCCATTGCTGGATGAAGTTCTACAATGACAATTAGGATGGTCATCCATTTGATTATAGGGGAAGGCCAGTTTAGGCACCCTCTCCACTATTGCTTGGAGTCCTAGCCAGGGTCATCAGTGGGTTCTTGGGTGTTTCCCTAGCTCCAGGTTTCTCTAACCCCACAGTGGCTCCCTCTGTCAAGATATCTATTTCTTTGCTCTCTCTCTCTCTCTGTTGCTCCCCTCACTCAACCATCCCTTTCTCTCATGTTCTCTGCCCACCTTCCCTTGCTCCCTCCCCCATATGATCCCAATTTACTCAGGAAATCTTCTCTCTTTCCCCTTCCCAGGGGGTGAATGTCTCTCTTAAGTTCCTCCTTATTATCTAGGTGCTCAGGGGTTGTGGATTGTAGCCTGGTTATCCTTTGCTTTACATCTAAAATCCACTTATGAGTGAGCACAGACCATGCATGTCTGTCTCTCTGGGTCTGTTATCACTCAGGATGATACTCTCCAGATCCATCCATTCGCCTGCACATTTCAGGATGTCTTTTTTTTTTTTTTAACTGTTGATTAGTTCTCTATTATGTAAATGCAACACAGTTTATTAATCTATTCTTCAGTTTGAAAGGCATCTAGATTGTTTCCAGGTTCTGGCTATTAGGAATAATGCTGCTATGAACATAGTTGAGCTAATGCCCTTGGGGTACGAATGTGCATCCTTTGGGTATATGCCCAATAGTGGGATTGCTTGGGGAGATTGATTTCCAGTTTTCTGAGGAACTGGTACTGATTTCCAAAGTGTCTGTACAAGTTTACACTCTCAGCAGCAATGAAGGACTGTTCCCCACCTCCCCTCCAGCACAGGTTGTCATCTGTGTTTTTGATCTTAGCCAGTCTTTCAGGTGTAAGATGGGATCTCAGTTGTTTTGATTTGCATTTCTCTGATGGCTAAAGATGATGAGCAATTCTTTAAGTGTCTTTTAGCCATTTGAAGTCCTTCTGTTGAGAATTATTATTTAGCTCTGTACCCCATTTTTAAATTGAATTATTTGGGTTTTTGACCTCTAGTTTTTTGAGTTCTCTATATATTTTAGAGATCAGCCCCCTGTGAAATGTAGGGTTGATGAAGATCTTTCACCAACCTAATTTATTTTATGTGCATTGGTATTTTGCCATGGGTGGCCACAGGTCCCCTGGAACTGGAGTTAAAGACAGTTGTGAGCTGCTATATAGGTGCTGGGAAATAATCCCCAGGTCCTCTGGAATACAGCTGGTGCTCCTAACCACTGAGCCACTTCTCCAACCCCCTCTGTTACTGTTGTAGTGCAGGGGGAGACACCATGACAAAGCCTCTTAAGAGGAACACCCCCATCCTTTCCTACTCCCCCCTTAATTTGGAATCTTGTTTACAGTTTCAGGGGATTAGTTTTTGATCATCATGGCAAGGAGCATGGAGGCAGGCAGGCAAGGTGCTAAACAGTTCTAATTCAAAAGTAAGTGCCCATGGGGGCCAATTTCATTCAAATCATCATATATAGCAACTAATTGTTTTAATATATTTTAAATTTTCTAACGCTGGGGATTGAGCCTAGAATTTTACAAATACTAGTTAACCTCTCTACCACTGAGCTATATTTCCAGCCCTAACTTGTATTTTTTAAAGTTATGTGTGTGGACGACTGTTATAAATGTAATTCTTACTTTATAACTGTTTTGTTGTATATAGTTTTACTATGTTAAAGTTAAAACCTTTTATTTAGTTAAAAAGGGGAAATGTAGAATATTAGTTAAAGATGTGCTACATCTGTCTATGTTTGGAATATTTAATTATGCAAAGAAAAGAAAATGTTATTAGCACATATTTGTTCCAGGGTGTATTTTCTTTGGTATGGTCAGTTTTGCATTTGTGAAGAACTTTTATTTGATCCTGCTTCCTCTAGAGACATGGGAACATGGTGTTGACATCATTTTAGGCTGTATTTGCTCAATTACCTTTGAAATCAGTACCTTTTGAATGGGAGTTATCTGTGTGTTACAGACAAATGACAGTGCTTATAGTTATTTTGCATTGTATTTATTAAGAAGAAAGTGAAGAGGACAGTGTTACTAGTAAAATAAAATGCAGATATTGTTTCCTGCAAATGTATACAAGTGAACACTTTACAGGGAGGTTTTTAGCTTTGACATTTTTTTCTTATGTTGCTGGTGATTGAACTGGGATCTTGAGCATGCTAGGATGTACTCTGTACCTACATTTTCATAAATAAACATGTTTACTTACAAAAAAAAAAGTTATTTGTAGTGCTTTGGATTGAACCCAGAACCTCATGCATGCTAGCTAAGCAAATGCACAACCACTGAGTTCTACCCACAGCCCTAATATTGTATTAATGTGTTACCATTTTTTTTTTTTTTTTACTACAGGTGAGGATCATCCAAACTCCTGAAAAATCTGTCAGGTAGCAGTATGGCATGTGATCTGCCACAGTCCCCAAAAATACCAGGCAAGAAGCAAGAAGCGGCATTGAAGTTGACAATGAAGAGAATTTAATGTGGATGGACTGAACAGCTTCTGTGTGTTTCTTCAGTAAGTGCTGTGGAGAAAGGTGGTTCATGTTCTACTGTCCTAGGCTCATGCTTTAGTAATGTTCTTGTGGAGCTGGCTGCTGTTGACCAAGTTGGCACAGCTTTATGAGCTGGGTAAGACTTGACTATAGAAGGCTCTTAACACAGGTGGAAAGAGGCAATAACAGTGGGCAGGACCTATTAACGTTCCCCTTGAGACTTGATACAATATATGTTTGAAAGAGAAATCAAGATTTTCATGGTTCCGGGCTGGGGATGTAACTCATTTGGAGAGTGCTTGCCTAGCATATAGGAAACCCCGATTTAGTATCACCACATAAACTGAGTGTGCTGGCACATACTTGGAGAGTAGAGATAAGAGGGTTAGAAGTTCATGGCCTGAGCTACTAAAGACCTTTTTCAAAGCCACAAGTTGTCTTCTGACTTCCCCACCCACACTGTGGCATGTGTGAGCCACACATGTACATGCACAGCAAATAAATAAATGTAATTTTACAAAAGTTTCTTAAGTGAACAAATTTGAGGGATCAGTGAGATGACTCAGGGGGTAAAGGTTCCTGCAGTATGAGCCTAACTACCTGAGTTAAATACCTAGAACCCGTGTAAAGGGGAACGGAGAAAACAGGCTGTCCCCTGACCTCCACATGTGCTGTGGTACTTGTGTCCTCACACACACATCATACGCATAAACACACAGTCACAATTGTTAAAATTTTAAAAAAGAAAAAGGGAATCTGGTATACTTAAATAAATTGATATAAATGCTATGCTAGTGAGGATTCCATGCCATGAGGGTGCCAGGATAGCCCTCTCAACCACTACATAGAGTCTGTAAGCAAAGAAAACGACCACAGCCTTCTTCAAAACAGTTTGACTCTTGCAGGTTAATAAGGAAGCAATTACAAGGGTTAGAGTGTTTAGCATACTATGATTGTTTTCCATGACCCTTTCTATTCACACCCCCCCCCCCTTCTTGATCTCTGCTGCTTGTGTACTGTCTCCTTCCCATGGGAGTCTGCAGAACTGATGTGCATTGTCAACCTGTAGAACTTACATTGGAAAGTTGCCTTCTTAAGCCTGGAGACATGGCTCAGCAGCTAAGAACCCTGGCTGCAGAAGCTTCTTCTGACCTTTTTGGGCTCCTGCACACCCATGGTGCAAAGACACACACACATACTAAAATATATTTTTAAGAAGGAAAAAAATTGCTGCTTTAATTTTTCAGTGAGTAATTTTTCCCAGCTTCAGTGGGATACATAGAAATGATGTAGTCTGGAGAATGAACTAGAAGTTCTGCTTCTGCCCTATTTACCTCTCTCTTAGATTCAACTCCTCAAAGTCTAAAACTGATTATTTATTTATTTTTGGTTTTTCAAGACAAGCTTTCTCTGTTTTCTGGTTGTCTTGGAACTCTGTAGACCAGGCTGGCCTCAAACTCACTAAAATATACATGCCTCTGTCTCCTAGTGCTGAGATTAAAGATATGTGCCACTATGCCCGGCTTTAAAGCTAAACTTTAATGTGTATGGCTAATATTAAGTTTCTCTCTCTCTTTTTTTTAAGGCTGTTTCTGATGCTTGGAAGCTGTTCTTTCAGCCACAAAGATGGTAATAAATCTTTGCCTCCCGCAGTTCAGACCAAGAATCCACTGCAACAAGGTAAACCAAACATAAATATATATATATCACACATAAATATACAATTTATTCTTCGTACTCTTCCCCATTTCAGCCTTGTGTATGTGGCCTTAATTTAGGCTTACTGTACTTTCTCTCTTGGATTCCAGCAGACAGCATTTAGACAGGTATTGATTGGGCAGTCACTGGAATCACAGAGCACTGCTGTGAGGTGCTGTCTGACTCACTTCCTCTTGGTGCATCAATGTCACATGTACAGTCATAGCCTAGTAGAGTCAATCATTCAGTACTTCCCTCCCTCCCTCTCTTCCCCCTCCCCCCAAATTCTCTGGGATTATAGATATACATCATGGTACCTGGCTTATTGCTCATATTTTTAATAGTGGGTCATACTTAGGGACATTTACCTTCAGCCTTGTCATGATCTTGAGTACCTTCAAAAACTTGAGATAATTCAGTTTAACAATTATAATTTTAAAATTAAGAACCTGGAGGGGGTGGCACAAACCTTTAACCTCTGTATTCAGGAGGCAGAGGCAGGCAAATCTCTGAGTTTGAGGACAGCCTGGTCTACAGAGCAAGTTCCATGACAATCAGGATTACACAGAGAAACCTTATCTCAAAAAAAAAAAAAAAAAAATTAAAAACTTGAGGTTTTCTTTAAAATAAAATTTTGCGGGACTGGGGAAATGGTTCAATGGTTAAGATCCTGGCTGTAGTTCACAACCATGTAGAACTTCAGTTCCAGGGGATCCAACACCCTCTTCTGGCCTCAGTGGCCACTGCATACATGTGGTGCACAGACATGCAATCAAAACACACATATACATAAGTTAAAGATAAATAAACATAAAAATATTTTTGTAAGTGACAAGTTCTTGAAAATGGTTGTCTTCATTTGAATCAGTGTGTCTCCTCTTTGTCATTAAATCTAGGTGTCAGCTGATGGTTATGAAGTAGAAAATCTCATCTCTGAAGACCTCATAAAGAGAAGCCATGGCTTTAGGACAGAATATTTCATTAGACCACCGATCTATGTAACGGTTTCCTTTCCCTTTAATGTGGAAATCTGTAGGATTAACATAGATCTCACAGCAGGGGGGTGTCAGAATGTCACTGGCCTGGAGTTATATACATCTGCCTTATCTAGCAGAGCCTCTCAGGATTCGAATGAGTACTGGACTACAGACCCAATAGAGCCATCTGTACCAGACAAGGAGGCGTTCACCTTAGTAGGCAAAGTCTTACTGAAAAACCAGAACCACGTGGTGTTCAGCCACAGGGGCTTCAAGGCGAGGCCACCTTTTACCCCAATGGAAGTCACACTCCTCTCTCCTGCTGTTGTAGCCCAGGAACTCTGGAATAGAGGGGCTCTTTCTCTTAGCCATGTAGCTCACCTCAAGATCGGAATCACCCATGTAACAGGCAGTGGCGTCTCTTGCATAAAGCGGTTAGAGGTGTGGGGTCAGCCAGCCAAGACCTGCTCTCAGGAGGTGATAAATAGTGTCTTGTTGATAGCATCAGAAAGTGTACCTAAGGACTTGGGTCTGCATACTCCAGCCTTGCCCATGGAGAGTGACTGTGGCGCTGGGGATCAGTCTGAGGGCCAGCAGGCTCCCTTTATCTTACAGGAGATGTCTGGGATGGTTAATGATGTGCCAGAGGAGTTCCTAGATCCTATTACCCTGGAGATCATGCCATGCCCCATGCTGCTGCCCTCAGGCAAAGTCATTGACCAGAGCACTCTGGAGAAGTGTAACCTCAGTGAAGCTACTTGGGGCAGAGTACCCAGTGACCCTTTCACAGGGTTAGCCTTTACCCCACAGTCCCAGCCCCTACCTCATCCTTCCCTGAAAGCCCGGATTGACCGATTCCTACTTCAGCACTCTGTTTCTGGCTGCCACCTGCTTGGGAGAGCACAAAGTACATCAGCAATGACCCCATCTATCATTACCCTGCCCTCAAGGAAAAGGAAGCTGAAGCAGGATGAACACAGCCCAGACTACAGCCTTGGCATGAATGCTTCTTCCTCTGCCACAAGCCCTCTGCTCTCACCCACTACCTCAGAGCCTACTGCCAAGAAGATGAAAGCCCCCAGTGAGCTCAGCCTGACAGATATGGACTGTTCAGCAGGTAACTCTTGTGGGTCAATGGCTTTGTTACCCCTGTCCTTCCTGCTGACATGATGCCACTGTCCTTGGCTTTATACTTTGCCAGCTTAGATTTATGAAGCTGGGAGCCATGTTTGTTTCTTCTCATTTTTGTAGGGCATCTCCTTGGTTCATAGACAACCTGGAAGTCCGAAAGGGTTGTGTGTGTTCTCTTATTCTGAGATTCTTTTCTTTTTTTAAATTTTATTTTTATTATTTATTTCTAAAGAAAGAGGGTTTTACTCTGTAGCACAGGCTTTTTAGAAGCTCACTGAGTAGTTGTGACTAGTGTGGGATTATGTTGATTCTCCTGCCTCAGTCTCTGAGTGCTGAGACTGAGCTCAGTGTGAGCGCCACATCTCACTGTTGCTGAATTCTGTAATCATGCTTGGGGCCTTCATCCAAGAATTGTCCCGTTGGTGGACATCTGCTTTGTTCCCTGGCAAGATCAATACTTTTTCCTATCTTGAATCCTCCATTCAGGACTGTTGGAAGAAGAAACAGTAGGTCCATGTCTTCTTTTCTGGAACCTTCTGTATGCCATGTGTCTGGACACCTTTGAGGTACCAGAGGAGATTGATAGAAATGCACTCTGCCACACTTATCCACAAAATGCTACAACATACAGAAAAGTGGTAAAGTGTGAGGTCGGAGGTCTGCCTGTCAGAAAGAAGTATGGTTGGTAAAAGTGAGAGTGAGTTGTTTGGTTGTAAACCTAAGATTTAAGCTGCCTAGCTTCCCCCCTTTTCCCCATGGCATCACCAGTCATTCCTGAGCAGAGCAGCCAGGCTTGCTCTGGAAACTTCTGAACCTGGAAATGTCTAGTGGGACTTTTCAGACTGATCAGATAATGTTAATTCATTTGCTGTTGTTGGTTGCTTGGTTTGGTTTGGTTTGGGTTTTGAGACATGATTTCTCTATGTAACCCTGGCTGTTCTGGAACTTGCTCTATAAGACCAGGCTGGCTTCAAACTTGGAAACCCACCTGCCTCTGCCTCTGCCTCTGCCTTCCAAGTGCTGGGATTAAAGGCATGCATGCATCAATGTCTTAGGGTTTCTACTGCTGTGAGGAAACATCATGACCAAAAAGCAAATTGGGATGGAAAAGATTTGTTTAGTTTACACTTCAGCATTATTGTTCATCACTGAAGGAAGTTAGGACAGGAACTCAAACAGGGCAGGAACCTGGAGGCAGGAGCTGATGCAGAGGCCATAGAGGATGCTGTTTACTGGTTTGTTTCCCATGGCTTGCTCAGCCATCTTCTAATAGAACCTAGGTCTAGCATCACTCACCATGGGCTGGGTCCTCCGTGTTGATCTAATTGAGACAATGCCGTCTAGCTGGATCTCAAGGAGGTCTTTCTCCCAGCTGAGGCTCCTTCCTCTGATGACTCTACCTTGTGTCAAGTTGACACAGAAGCAGCCACTATACCTAGCTGACACATTATTTTTGTAAAAGACAGGCAGATAAGAACTGGAGAGACGGCTTATCAGTTTAAAGCACTTCATGTTCTATCCGGTACTAAAAACTTCCTGTAACTGCAAGTCTGGGGGACCTGATGCCCTCTGGTCTCTGTCATACCTGCATACAAGTGGTTCACCTAACTCCATTTAGGTGCATACACACACCTACATTTTCATCAATAAATGAAAATGTTTTAAAAAGAAATATAAATAAAGAAAGTATCATTTCATCTGACATCACCTGAATAGAAATTCTAGTGCCAGGGCTGGAGAGATGGCCCAGTAGTTAAGAGCACTGACTGCTCTTCCAGAGGTCCTGAGTTCAGTTCCCAGAACCCACTTGGTGGCTTACAACCATCTGTAATGAGATTTGGTGCCTTCTTCTAGCATGCATGTATATGTGTGCAACCAGAACTCTGTATACATAATAAATAAATAGATAGATAAATAAATAAAGCAGAACTCTGTATACATAATAGATAGATAGATAAGATAGATAGATAGATAGATAGATAGATAGATAGATAGATAGATAGATATTGTTAAAAAAGAAATTCTAGTACCTTAATTAGGAAAATTATCTCTAGGTCTCTTATGACAAAGACAGTTTAGAAATATAGAACTTGAGATATGGGCCTGGAGAGACGGCTCAGCAGTAAATAGCTCTAGCTGTTCTTTCAGAGGACCATGGTTCAGTTCTCAGCACCCACATGGCAGCTCACAACCATCTGTAACTCCAGTTCCAGAGGATCTGGCTCCCTCTTGTAGCCTCTATGGGAACCAGGCAAACATATATGCAGGCAAATACTAATATACATAATTTTTTTATTTTAAAACAAACACAGAGCAACTTAGAATATGGTATAGTAGCCCACACCTTTTATCCCAGCATTTAAGAGGCAGAGACAGACAGACCTCTGTGTGTTCTAAGCCAGTCTGATTTGCATAGATTCAATGCAACCAGGGCTACACCATAAGAACCAGCCTCAAAAGAACCAAATGAATCAAAAACAAAAATCAACCAGAAGGAAAGGCAAGATCAGTCAGATCTTTGCCACTCTCCTTTTGGAATATCTCTGATTGGCATTTAACTAAATCACTTTATAGACAAGGTTGTTCTCAAATTTGTGACAGCCCTGTCTCTGTCTTCCAGCTTTAGAATTATAGGTTTATACCACTTTGTTCCACTCAGTAAGATTTTAATGCCAAACTGAAGCCAAATAAAAGTTAGTGGGTTTTGGAATCTAAGATGAGTTGAGCTTTTTGTGTGGAGGTTGTGTGTGTGATGACAGCTTTCAGGATTAGTGTCCTTCCAGCATGTGGGTCCCGCAGAGTGAGCTCAGATCCAGTTTGGACCTGCTGTGATTAACACCGTGACCAAAACTCGCAGAGGACAGTGCTCTGTTCATCTTTGCGTTCTCAGGTCACACCGGGTCACTAAGTGTGGAAAGTGGAGGCGGGAACTGAAGCAGAGCCTTGGAGGGGTACTGCTTAGCCTTTGCTCATCATGTCTTACCACGCTGCTTTCTCATACCATCCAGGGCCCACCTGCCCAGGGGTGCCAGTGCCCCCGGTAGTCTACCAACTAGCTCACAGGCAGTCTGCTTGAGGCATTTTCTCAGCGAGGTTCCTCTTCCCAGATGACTGACTGTAGCTTATGTCCAGTTGACAAAACAGCCAAACAGGCACTTTTTTTTGCCTGCTGAGCCATTACACTGGCCTAGATTAGAGTGCTTTGTTGACCAGGTTAGCCCAATTTAGAGATCTGCCCATCTCCCAAATGCTGCCATTAAAGTTGTGTATCTCTACTTCCCAACTCTGAATGAAGTTTTCAAGATGCCTCCGCCCCCAGAGGGTCTTATATAGCACAGGCTGGCCTGGAATTCTCTGTATTACTGGGATAACTTTGAACTTGTGAGTCTCCCCCTCTACCTCCCAAGTACTAGGATCACAGGTGTGTGCCACCATCTCTCTATTGGTTGTCATTTGGATTATTTAGAATTTTTCCTCAATTCTCTACTTTTTAAAAAGTTTTATGTATTGTTATTTGTGTGTGTGTGTGTCTCATGTGCTGTGGCATGTGTGTGGAGGTCAGAGGACACCCTGCAGGGTTAGTTACCTGGTTTCACCAGGGGTTCTGGGGACTGAACTTGGGCTGAGGCTTGCATGACCAGCAAGCTCAAGGCATCTGCCTATGTCTGCCTCCCCAGCACTGGATGACTGGGTGCCAGGTGAGACTTAGTGCTCCTGGATTTTTTGACATGGATTCTGAGGGATTCAGGTCCTCGTGCTTTTACTGACAGAGCCATTTCTCTAGCACTTGAGCTTTTGGAGACAGAGTTTCTCTGTGTAGCAACCCTGACTGTTCTGGAACTTGTTTTGTAGACCAGACTCACCTTGAACTCAGAGATCCACCTGTCTCTGCCTCCTGAGTACTGGGATTATGTGCCACCACAGCCTGTTGTGTTGTGTTGCTTTGTTTTAATAAGAAAGGTCTGGTAGTAAATGCCTGTATTTCCAGCATTCAAGAGGCACAGGCTGAAGAATCAATAATCAACATGAGTTTGAGGCCAGCCTGGGCTACATAGTGATACCTCTGCCTCAAAAAAGGGGGCGGCGTAGAATGCTGAGGCAGAGGATAGGGTATGTAGGGATTGTGCAGAGCTGGTCTCTGGGTGTCTCATCATTTCTTTGCCAGCAGGCAGACCTTTTGAAATGTACCCACAGGGACTTGGGATGTAGCTGAGTAGTAGTGTCGCTGTCTAGAAGGCACAGTCCAGGACTATATCCCTAGCACCACAAACTAATTGAGGAAAGGAAGAAATGAGGAAGGTGCAGTTAAGTATCGAAGCCTAAGATGGCCGTCTCCTGCACAACACTTTGTCTAGGGAAAGCTAGAGAAAGCCTAGAGCTTTGGGGGCACTAGAGATGGGGAGGAACAGTGAGGATTCCCAGATCTGCCTCCTTGTTCTACTACAATCCTGGGGTTTTCTCTATACTCACGTCTGAAGTTGGGTCATTTTCTGGTCTTCCAAAAACTTGTGGCTGTCTCTCTTTTGCTAAGCCTTTCTTGATATTATGTTCTGTTTGTCTCTCAACAGGTCCAGTGTCACATGAGCAGAAGCTGTCACAAAGTTTGGAAATTGCCTTGACTTCCACCCTTGGCTCCATGCCTTCCTTCACTGCGCGTCTCTCCAGGGGGCAGTTCCAGCAGCTGGGCACAAGAGGGAGCCCTGTGGCCAGGAGGCCCGACTCCAGCTGCGGTAATGTGTGGGTGCTGGGCCTAATCTCTTCCTGCTCTAGGGGCCTGTAATTACCATTCTGGAGGGGAGTTTTCCTTTTGTCTTCTCCAGAAGGGGATGTGGACTGCCTGGAAATGGGACTCGTCACAGGCCAAATCCTTAGTCAGCCCTGTCATTCTGTGGACTCTGGCCTAGCCATCCTTTGCTATAGGTTTTTGTTTTATTTTGACCTGGGGTCTTGCAGGCCTTGAACTTGCCAGTTTCCAACTTGAACTTGAGTGTAATAGGATTACAGAGGTGCCCATTATACTTGGCTCTGCAGGGACTTTGCTGCTCCTTTTTTGTTTCCTTTCCTCTGACATCTGTCTCATTTTATCTACATGTGAAAAAAGTTTCAGATGTTGTTTTCTGTCCTTCTTGATAACATTTTAATCATTATACTAGAAAAGCACAGTGGTAGATTAATGGGCCAAATTTTGCCAACAAAACCCCTAGGATCATATTGTATGGTAGATACAAAGTGAGGAACTGACTCCATTTTTTCCATTTTATGTGTATGGTGTTTTCCCTATATATATGTATATGTATACGTATATGTGCCATGTCCATGCTAGGTGGAGATTAGAAAAGTGTTAGATCCTCTGAAACTAGAGTTATAGATACTTAGGAGTCACCGTGTGGGTGCTGGGAACTGAACCCATTTCTCTGCAAGAGCAGACAGTGCTTTTTATCCATTGAGGCATCTTTCCAGTTCCCCGAGCCCCTTTATTAAACAAAGGACAAGGTGAAGCGTGGTGTGGCTGATGAAGAAGGCTCTTGATTCCTCCTGCAGATGCAAAGCCTGTCCCTCTGTCTCCGAATTTCCATTTCACTTGCCCACGCGGATTGTTTCTTCCCTAACTATTCCCAAAACACGTCTTTCCAAGTGCCCAGTAAAGCCATCGCGTCTCATGGCTGCTTGTCCCCTCAGCATCCAGGATGTGGTTGGTCAGGCTATCTGCCTTAGCCACCTTCTCTCTCTTTTGGCCTTCAGACAGTGCAGCTTCTTGCCTTCTGTCAGCCATTTCTTTTCAGTTTCCATTGCTAGACTCTGCCAGTGAGAGCCCTCACCTATTACCACTCTTGTGGCTCCTGCCTCCCCTTCCCTGACAGCTGCTGGGATCCTTCTCATTGGCGTCTCCAGTACCTGTAACTCTGAACTGTCCTGCTGCTAAGTTCTCCTCCCCAGCACCCTCTGAGCCGTGTTTGTAAAGAGCCTTGTCTTCTACTTATCAAACCTTTAACATGGAAGGAGCCTGTTTCTGTTTTCCCTTCAATGTCCTCACTCCAATGGGCCGTTCATCATTAGACCCTTTCCTTTATGCTCTGTGTGTGTGTGTGTGTGTGTGTGTGTGTGTGTGTACATGTGCGCATGCACACATGCCTGTGAACAGTACACATCATCCACTTCACACATGGGGAGGTAAAAAGACAACTTTCATAAGTTGGTTTTCTTTCATTGGGTTCCAGGGATGGAACTCAGATCATTGGGCTTATGCTGGAAGTACTTTTATCCAGAGGCATCCATCAGCCTCTTTTGTGCTTTTCTTTTCTGTGGCTCTGAGGGACACCGTCAGCTCTGCACCCTCTTTCCCAGCCCCTGCAAATACCCTTGTGAGTTCCCTACAACTACTGTGTCCATCATCACCATGTTCATGGCCTCATTGTCCTTAAACAATGAACAGATCACAGAGATGGTCCACTTCCTCATTCACCTGGTGTGAGTGAAAGCCCCATTGTCCTGTGGTGTAGATCTTACCTCCCTTCCTCTTGACCCACCAAGGGAATCTTGTAATGAATCTTAGAGTGGAAGAGCCTGTCCAAGGCCAAGGCAGTTAGAGAAAGGGATGGGGGCTTAGAAGGCAGCTATTGATGGGTTGAAGCTGCCCCTCTGCTGATTTCTCTTCACCCTGTCTGTTCTGACCCTGATATTTGGACCGCATTCTGCTTTTTCCTCTTCTGGCAGCTTATCTTGTCAGGGTAAGTTTGTACCCTAGCTCTAGCTTTGGCAAGGAAATGTACACCTTGTCAGGGAGGCCAGGGGACATGCCTGGTCCCATGCACTTCATTTGGGCGCTAGTTCTTAAGCATTCATAGACAGCACCAAGAATGATAAAGATGGTAGAAGGGAGGTCCGCAGTTCCCAGCTTCCAGGGACAAAGCTTAGACTGAGGAGCAGCTTCACCTAACCCTGCTTTGTTCTTTTGACTCATCAGAGCATCCCAGGAGTGTTTGTGGTCCAGAGTGTGCCTCCTGCAAAACAGCATTTTCTTCCTACTCCACAAAGGAGCCTGTGTACCAGCTGCCCTGTGGCCACCTTCTATGTCGACCCTGCCTGAATGTGAAGCAACGCTCCCAGACCATGATGTGCACAGCCTGCCAGCAACCAGTCACCAGCCAGGATGTGTTGCGGGTCCATTTTTGAGTGACCAGGCCTCTCCTGGGTTTTAGCACCTTATGGTATATTGTGGGGACTGGATCGGGACACCCCACTCCTGCTTAGGCAGCAACAGGATAATAAAGCCATAGGCTGGGCTAGGAAAGATGTCTCTATTCTCCCTGGCTTACCTTCACTCTCTAACCAGAGCCAGCCAGAGTGTTCAGAAGCACTTCCCCTGATGCCCCCATGTTATCTGCACACAACCTTTTCTTTGGTTTTTTTTTTTTTTTTTTTTTTTTTTTTTGGCTGTTCTGGAACTCACAGAGATCTGTCTGCCTCTGCCTCCTGAGTGCTAAGATTAAAGGCGTGGGCCACCTGACTTGGGACCTCAGCCTTCTCTGCATCAGGGTCACTCAGAAGTAGGGGGTTGTCAAGTACAAGATTTCACCATGTGAACCCCCACCCCTGCAGACACTGGAGCCTTAATAAAATGACGTTGACATTCAGTGAGGCTTCCTCCTGGCACACAGGACAGGACAGCCATGTGCAGTTGCTGCCACCTGTCAAGCATGGTTTAGATCTATGCAGTATGGGTGTGTCACTGCCAGGGGAGGGCCAGTGCCTGGTTGTCCTCGTGCCACTCTCTGAAGGAGGAGATTCCTGTTATGTGTGTAGCCTACTGCAGGGAGTATTTGTTTATAGGAAACATTTTTAACAAATTCTGTACGTGTGTATGGGTGCATGCATGCCATGTTGGGGCTGTGGAGGTCAGAGTACAGTTTCCAGGAATTGGCTCATCCCTTCCAGCTATGTGGTCCCAGAATTGAGTTCAGGTTATTAGTGTTGAATCCGTCTCCTCTACTCTCTGAACCGCCTCAATTGGCTCCCTCCGCTACAGTTTTTTCCATTCAAAATTAAACTTTGTAAGAGTCCCAAAGAAAACCAGGATTCAATCCAGCTCTGTTCACTGTCAAGAGCTTCCAGCCACTAGAAGAATAATCTGCGCAGGTCACCACAGTCTCCAATCCCTTCCAGGCATGGCCTACCTTGTCTCTCATAAATCACAGTCCCTTGAATCCTTCATTCCTTCAGGTTGTCCAGGGCTCAGCTCAGTCCTGAGGCTTAGGGAACCTGCTTTCAGAGTTCCCAGGGGATGTGTCCAGAGATAACCAGTAGGGAAATGTCACCTCCTGTCTTCTCCACACCACACCATCAGTGCCTACTATGCCGGAGCTTTCATCTGAGACACCGAGGCCACCCTGCACTACCCGATGGCTCCACATATCTCCACTCTGCCTGAGCTTCCCTTCTGTGTCCTGTTCTTAGCTCATACAACCACAGAGGGTTTGGCCTGGGGGTCAGAACCTACCCACAACCTGTCACAGTCCCACTACTTTCCACTAAGCCTATACACCTCAGTGTGAGTGCTGGGAGCTGTCTCTGCCCCAACTCCCAAGAACCCCCAAGGTGCTGCTCCTCTGCAGCTCTACCAGAGGTGCTTGTCCTACTCTGCTGGAAAACTAGGTCTGGGAGCCCCTGTGGTGGGCAAAACCAGCCCTGAGTCCAAAGGGGAAGCCATCCCACACCTTTAATGTGATTCAGTTTTTCTCTTCAAGATCTGGCCCCCACCCCCAAGGAAGTGTTCTTTTTCTTCACGCTTGCCAGTTTCACAGTGCTCTGTTTTTCTTCCCTAGAATACAAGAATGAAAGCCTGGTGAGATGCAGGCTTTTAAATCTACACATCAGGAGGACTGCCATGTGTTCAAGGCCAGCCTGGGCTACATAGCAAACACTTGTCTCAAAGACACCAAAATGAAAAGAAATATATTTGGCCCCAAGGACATTTTATTTCTCATTAGAGACTGCCTGGGGCCAAGCATAAAACAGCTTTCCAGGAAACATGTGGAGCTCAACCCCACCGTCCAAGAAGATTCATCCACAATCTTGCCTCCACCTGGCAGACAGCCTTCCAGAGCTGTCCTGGCCTCTGCCTGGCATTGAGGTCATGTACTCAATGGAGGTACAAGGCTGGAGGCTTGCTGAAGATGTGGCCCTCTGGTCTTCTGAGAACAGAAGACAGGCCAGCTTGAGGTGATGGGCCAACAGTAGCTGCAGGCTCTGAATCTTCATTCCCTAGGGAACAGGTGAGGCCTGGTCAGCTGCCCTATAGGAACCCTCAGCTACCCCCTTAGCAGGTGGGAGGGAGGCTCTGTCAAAATTAGTCTTGAAAGTAGAAGAAATAGAAGAACCAGAGGGCCAGGAAGAAGACCAGCAGCTGTTCATTGTTCACGGAGAATCCCTGCTCCCTGAAGATAGGCAGCTGGGCCCTGAAGACCCTGGATCTTGAGACTGAGCAAGTTTGCCCAGCCCCACTCCTATTTGGCCTCTTCCTGTAGGTCTCCATCTTGAGGCCACTCAGCCGCTGAGCTCCTTTCCATTCCCCAGGAAACAGGGTCCTCTGACGCTGAGTTACTGTAACTAGGTCTGCAGACAAAGAGACCAACCCCCCACTGCCAGTGGCATTGTGACTCAGACCTGAATGCCATTGTGATGGTCACTGGGGTATGAGTGGAACTCCTGTGGGCTGGCCGCCTCCCACAGAGCTCCCATGGGTATTCTGTAAGGAGGACCTGGCCCACAGCTTCCCCCACTCTGCTCCCTATTCAGGCCTGCTGTCTTCTCACCTGGCCTCTGTGCCACTTACACATGCAGCCTCTCTCTCTCAGGCTCTGAGTGGAAAGGGGAGAGCTGGGCTGGGAACTGGCCAAAGCCAGTTCAGAACTGTCACCTTAAACATTTGAGGCCAGCCTGGGGTACAGAGAGAAAACTTGTCTCAAAGCAAAGCAAATTGAATCTAAGTTCCTATTGTCAGCAGACAGCCACATTTCATGGAAGCTACTGGTCTGCCGAGTTGAGATAGACCAATTCTGTCATCACAATTAAACGATCACAGTGCAAGGCCAAGATATAAGTGTGAGACTAGCGTGTATACACCTCATAGAAACCTTTCTCCTAGGACAGAAGACCACTCAGTGGAGGCTTGAACCCTACTCTTCACTAACCATTGACCACTTGCTGAAGTAGTTTCCTTGAAATGTCACTCAGGGTCTCCTAGGCAAGTGTTCACACCATGTGACATCCTCACAAGCTGCTCAGAAGAGAGCATTTCCAGAGGGTGTAGAAGTGAAGTCAAAGGAGAGGGCCAGCTTGTCACTACTGCTAGTTTCTTCTAGCAACAAGACATAATTACTTGTTACCATTCAAAATATTCCAGTGTTGTCTCTTCCAACATTCACTGGGCACCTGTGCTGGGCAATTAAACCCCAGGCCTCAGGCATATAAGTAAGCTACTACTGAGCCACAACCCCAGCCAAAAAGGTGGGAGTTTTATATGTGTGTAAGGGTGTGAGTACATACATGCATGCCCATGGCAGCCAGAAAGAGGACATCAGATCCCCTAGAATCAGAGTTCTAGGTAGTTGTGACCTGGCAAAGAGTGGGTGCTGGGAATCTAACTATTGTAGGTAAGGAAAACCATTTAACACTATCCAGCCCCAAGAGCTGTGTCTCTATAACACACTTAATAGCTGTTCTGTGCACAATTGTCTGGTCATTCTTCCTATCAAGCTTACTAGAAGAACAGCCACACAGGAAAACTTTGAAGTTTGGGGCCTGGTAGAGCTTAATGCTCAGTAAGCAGAGTCCAGAGTTGGGCTTGAGTGTCTTTGGGAGAACTAACCCATGATATATTAAAGAAACAAATATTCAAAAGTTGGTCCAATTCTATAAGAACTAGTATAAAGATGACATCACAGATAAAAGGGGGGGTGTATCCCATTTGGAAGACTGCTTGCTTAGACTCTGGGCTCAACCCCTAGCTCTACATAGGGTGGGTGTGGTGGCACGTGACTTTAATACTAACCACCAGGTGGTAGAGATAGGATTGGAAATTCAAAATCACCCTTGACTATATACTAAATTGGAGGGCAGTCTGGGAAACCCTGTCTCAGAAAAAAAAGGGGGGCAGCAAATGGACCTTTCAATGTGTCAATCCCTAGTCTGGGAGTCACAGGAGAGTGAGGATGGCAACTCATCAAAGTGAGAAGAAAACTGATTCTGATGGAGTCTCAGCTCCAACCTGTCGGTGAGATGTGCATTCACAAGCTCTGTTAAGCCCTGCTGGAGGGGATTCTAGTCCAAAAATTCTAATGGAAAAATCTGGAAAGAATTCCTACCTCTGGGCATGATTATAGTCCTAGCAGATTGTCCAACTGAGCCCCTGAGTTCAAGATCAGAGTGGGCAACAAGCAAGATCCTGTCTCCAAAAAAAAAAAAAAAGCCAACTTAACATGGTGACACACTCAGAAGGCAGAGGCAGGAGGATCTCTGTAGGTTTGAAGCCAACCTGGTCTACATATCAAGTCTAAGATAGCCAGAGCTTCATAAAGAGACCCTGTCTCAAGAAAGAACAGAAGGAGGGGGAAGAAAGAGAGTGATGGAGAAGCTGGAACTGGAGAGATGCCCAATAACCAGTTAAGAACACTTCCTGTTCTTGCAGAGGAGCAGGATTCTATCCCCAGCATCCACCTGGTGGCTCACAACCTCCTGTAACTCCAATTCTAGGAGCTCCAGCACCTCTTCTGAAAAGGAATGTGTCCATCAGGGGAGAAGTTGTGAATCTGAGGAGACTGGTAAAGAAGAAGCAGAGGGCTGGGGTGGGGGGAGGGCGGCTATAGGATGGGAATGGAGTAGAGAGTAACCAGTGCATTACATACATGTATGAAATTGCCAAAGAACAAAATTAATTTTAAGAATTAGTACAGGTGCTGGAGAGTACTGACTGCTCTTCCGGAAGACCTGGGTTGACTTCCAATACCCACATGGCAGCTCACGATCATCCGTGGTAACTCCATTTCCAGGTGGATTCAGCACCCGATTCTGGTCTTTAGGGGACCAGACACAAAAATAGTGCACAGATATACCTGTAGGCAAAATGCTCATACACATAAGCTTTTTAAAAATAGAATTAAAAAAATAAAAGTTTATAAAAATTCCTTTTCTACCAGAAAACAACATGAGGAGGTTGGGCTGGTCCTTTGGGGACTTGGAGCCATATTACCCCCATGGAGTGTCTACCTACATCCAGACTCTAGAGTCAAGAACAGGTGGCATATATGATTCTACACATAATATTTAGGAAGTAATGAATACCTTGAAGGGCATCTATTAAATAAAAAACAAAAGTTTACATTAAATGCTTAAAAGAGGGCTGAGGTACTTTCCTGCGTTTAATTCCCAGTCTCTCTCTCTCTCTTTCTCTCTCTCTCTCTCTCTCTCTCTCTCTCTCTCTCTCTCTCTCTCTCTCTCTCTCACACACACACACACACACACACACACACACACACACACAGGAGGAGGAGGAATGTATTGAGGGTCATGTCCTGGGTTCTTTGCTAGGTGTTTTATATGAATTATTTAATTAACACAACTCTAGGTTTGGGAACAAAATGAGACCTGCACTGTTGCTGCCCTGAGTGGTCTCATAGATCCCCTTTACTCTGCCTACATTGATCTGGTGAAAGACCACTGGCCCACTACAGTGATTCTCCACCTTCCTAATGCTGTGACCCTTTAATACAGTTCCTCATGTTGTGATCCCAACCATTAAATTATTGCCATTGCTAATTCATAGCTTTAATTATGCTACTGTTATGAATCATAATGCAAATATATGTTTTCTGATGGTCTTAGGTGACCCCTCACAGGTTAAGGACCCTCCACTTGAGTCCACATCCTCCATGAAGAACCAAGGCTCAGTGGACCTTAAGCTCAGAATAGCAACCACACAGCCCATCTACAGCACATCTTCAAGATCTTTCCCATCACACTTCTTAGTGCAAAAAAATGAAAGTTGGCTTCAGGCCTCATGAAAGTGAGTCCATCTCCTCACTACAGTGTGAATGAAGAGTACTTAACTATGAAGTTACTCAGAGGGGATGTAGGAAGGTCCTTAGACTGCATTTGGGAGTAAGGGGTGTCAGGATCCTGATGAGGTGGGCTTGTATAATAAGTTTGGCCCTGCCTTTCTGGCCTAGCCCAGAGGTTTGGACCCACTCGCAGCCCCACTGCCACTTAGCCCCAAGTAATCACACAAAGTCTCATTAATTTTATGTTGATTGGCCTGTGACTCAGTCATATAACTTGCTAACTCTTAAGTCTTAAACTAACCACGATTAGCCAAGTGGCTCAGTGCCTTTCCTCAGAGCAGCATCTCAACTTCTTTTTTGTGTGTCTGTATCTTGCTGACACTTCCTGTTCCTAGAGTTTTCTTAGTCTGGTAGACCCGCCCACACTTCCTATCTGCCTTCTAGACAGTCAGTGTTTTATTAAACCAGTGGAAGGGACAAATATTTACAATGTACCAGAACATAATTCCACTATAGGCTTGTGCTTCATGGAGACTCCAGGTGTATGATACATGTGGCCAAAGACAGAAGCCTGACAGGGACTGCATGACTGGAGAAGAATGTGTGAGAGATTGGGGAACAGCAGTTCCAAAAACAGTGACTAAGAAGAGTAGACTGGGGTGGCTCTCAGCTGATGGGAAGATGAGGCTTTAATAAGAAAAAGGCATGCCAGGCATAGTGGCAACCTGCTTTAGTGCCAGCACCCTGGAGGCAGACACTTCCTATGACTTCCAGGCCAGCCAGAGCTACAGAGTGAGAGTGTCTCAAAAAGGGAATGAGAAAAAGGGCTTCACAGTTAACTCCGATGCCAGCGGATCTGAGACTGTCTTCTGACCTCTGTGGACAGTAAGCATGCATGTAGTACACAGACATGTATGTGGTCAAAACACTCATACACATAAAATGCATAAATGAATCTGCAGAAGGGGGAGGAGGAGAGGCCAGGAGTCTGAAGAGACAGCCCAGTTGGTAAGAGAGGTCCTGGCTCTTCCCCAGGACCCAAATTTAGCTCCTTTCTCCCATGTCCCTCAAGATTCATTGCTGCTTTAGGCACCTGCCTTCACAAGACAGGGACAAACACATACACATACCTAAAAAATAAGTTAAAAAAAAAACTTAAAAGGGTAAATGCAGAAAATTAAATGGGTAGACAGCAGCCCCAAGCTGGCCTCTACCTCCCAGGACCCTCCTTGATTCTTGGTGCTCTCTCTTTGGGCTCAGAGTGAGACCCAGACATTAGTTATGACTCAGCTGATGAAATGCAACTCCATGGCTCATTAATTAGGAAGCCTGTAATTAGCCTGTCTCACAAACTGGGAGCCTCCAGAGAGACCCCCTTTCACCTGCCTTCCTCCCTCTCACTCAGGGGATGAGCTAAAACAGGGGAGCTTTGCCCCTGAGACAGAAGAAGGGAAAGAGACCATGAGCAACGGGAAATGAGATGCTGGGCCACACGCTTATGTGTGCAATGCCTCAGACAGGTCACCCATAATGAGACCATGGAAATGAGCTAAACTGTCTGAACCCTCAAAGTCTCCTCTTAGAAACCCATAGGGAGATTGTGGTGTGGCCCAGCCCAGCTGCTCCAGCTCTGCTGCCAGAAACCGAGGCCACAACCATTTCTTCCTTCCTTTCTCTCTCTCTTTCTTTCTCTTTCTTTCTTTCTTTCTTTCTCTTTCTTCCCTTTCTCTTCCCCCCCCCTCTCTTTCTCTCTCTCAATACAAGGTCTCATCCTACAACCCTGGATGGTCTGAAACTCACTATGTATACTTAAAACTCAGAGGTCTGCCTGCTCCTGCCTCCTCAGTTCTGGGGTTAAAAGTGTGAGAGACATTAACACAGGCAACAAATACATTATTTGAAAACTCTATCCTAGGACATAGAATGATGACACATAGTTTTAATCCCAGCATTTGGAAGGCAAAGCCAGGAGGATCTCTGAGTTCAGAGCCAGCCTACAGAGTGGTTTACAGAGTGAGCTCCAGGACAGCCGTGGCTATGGAAACTGTCCGAAAGCAAAAAGCCAAAACCAAGAAAAGCCCAAACCAGCAACCCAAACTGTACATCCTGACTGGGGAGATGGCTCAGTGGAGAGCCCTGACTTCTGGAACCAAACCCAGGTCCTCTGGAAGACCTGCAAAAATGAGGTTTTTGTTTTGTTTTCTTGCTTTTGGGGTTCTTTTGTTTTTGTTTTTGTTTTTTTGAGACAGAGTTTCTTTGTATAATACCTCCCTGGCTGTCCTGGAACTCTCTCCACAGACCAGGCTGGCCTTGAACTCACAGAGCTTCACCTCCCTCTGCACCCTGAGCATTGGAATTAGATGTGTGCACCACCATGCCCCACATCCCACCAATGAGTTTTTTAAGTGTCTTGATTTATGGCTTTGTTCTGTTACTGTAAAATCCTGACTAGGGCAGCTAAGGCCCAAATGGCCAATGCTTGCCTGGCAACCCGAGTCTGGTCAGGGATCCAGAGCCCGTGAGGGCGGAAGGAAAGAACTGACCCCAACAGTCTTCTGGACTCCGACAGCCCTCCACACACACACACACACACACACACACACACACACACACACACACACACACACACACACACACACACACACACACACACTGTATACACACAGAATAGTAATAAATAAAAATAAAAAGATTTAAAAACCTTTATGAAACTGTTATCGTGTTCAGGTGATGGCTTTGAGAGTGACCTAGATTTGTGTTTCTGAGCTATGGTACTCAGTTGCTAGGATTCGTGCTGGTCAAACACAGAGGTTGGCAATGGATAGCTACTAAAGGGGTAGGGGGCGGGCCTGAAGATAGCCAAGATAGTCTGGCTTTGGACTCAGAACATTCTAGCTCTCTACACGCACAGACATTTAGTCCTTAGTGCTGTAGATTCCTTAACACAGGCAATCCCCTGGTAACTTCATTTGAACACGTAACAATTCCACTCTGGGTTCAGTTGCTAGCCTCTCAAAAAATAAAATTTGTGTAAATAAATGCCTTCATGGCTTAGTTAGCTGTCAGCTGTGTGTATGTGGCTGGGTGTGCGGGTGTTGGCAGAGGAATGATTACTTTTTTTTCTCTTTCTATTCAGGGTCTTATTCTGTGACCCTGGTTAGCCTGGAACTTGTTCTTTAGACCAGTTTAGACCAGGCCTTGAATTTACAGAGATCCACCTGCCTCTGCCTCCTTAGTGCTGGGATTGAAGGCAGGCACCACCCTGCCTGATCCTATTACTTTGTATCCTTAGGCATGCGACAAGATGTCTCAGCTTTCAAAGAACAGGAAGAAAATACTTTCTTGTGGGGTTTTATGTAAATTAGAAAAAAATATTGTCACACACTCTAATGACACCTGTGTGTGAAGCCAAGAGTGGCAGGAGGTACATGCCTGTAATCCAAACACTCGATATGTAGAGAAAGGATGTGTGTTCACGCATGAACATGACAAATGTTCACACAGTTGCACGTCCCCCCATAGGCCTCTACGCACCCCTACAAGCGCACGCGCGCGCACACACACACACACGTACGCTTGCACGCCTGGATCTGGCTTCAGACCCTTTCAAGTTGTGTATCCTTCAAGTTTGTGCTTCCCCCCCCCCCCCAGTACTTTCCAAGAACTGCAATCCTCTCACTGGACGGGTAGCAGAGGCAGAGGCTGAGGGCGATCCTGGTGTCCAGCCTGGACCTGCAGGCGTTGGGCCTGACCGTGCGCAGCCTCTCCCCGCAGTGATGGTGCTGAGTGATGTGGGGTCCGCTGTCTCATGCTCCCCCACACACACCCCTGCAGTCGGGGCACACTGTGATGTATCTGGCCAGCCTAGCGTGTGTGCCAGCCAAGCTTCACAATGTGTGCCTGAACCCGGAGGCTTTTTGCCTTTCCCTGTGAGTTTTCTCTTCACCTAGGTGTTTCTTGCCCCTTTGCCTGGCTGCCTGTACCTGCAGAAGGACAGGGCTCGCTCTTCCCACACCTCGCAGAGAGTCTGTTTTGTCCCAGAGCAGGCAGGGAAGGGGGGTGGGGGGCTTGTCCCTGTCAAGTGCAGCAGGCTACCAGACCCAGAACTGTGAATCTACCCAATTTGTCTCTGGACAGAGTTTAAATTTTGTTTTGTTTTCGAGACACGGTTTCTCTGTGTTGCTGTGACTCTCCTAGAACTAGCTCCATAGATCAGGCTAGCCTAAATTCAGAGAACTGCATGGCTGACCTCCAGAGTGCTGGGATTAAAGGCGTGCACCACCGTCTCCCTGCTGAGTTTTAGAGATTTAGTAGTTTTTATTTTATGCGTATGAGTGTTGGTCACTTGTATGTCTGTGCGCCACCGGTATGTGTGGTGCTCACAGAGGCCAGAGGAGGACACTAGAGTCCCTGGAACTGGCTACAGTTGGGAGCCATCACTAGGATGATGGGGACAGAACCTGAGTTCTCTTCAAAGGCAGCAAGTGCTCAACGGTTAAACCCTCTCTCTAGCACCAGCTGCACAGAATTTTAAAATAGACCAAGGTTTGTCATCTGATTTGATGACCCTGGGCTTTAATTCCAGAACTCTGGAGGCAGAGACAGGAGGAATCTGGGGTTCTCTGTGAAGTTTTCCAGGCAGCCTGGTTTACATAGAGTATTCATGTTGGCAAGAGGGAGGTCTTGTCTTTTAAAAAGACAAATGGAGGGGGGAGGCTGGAGAGATGGCTCAGCAATTAAGAGCACTGGCTGCTCTTCCAGAGGTCCTGAGTTCAAGTCCCAGCAACCACTTGGTGGTTCACAACCATCTATAGTGGGATCTAATGCCCTCTTCAAGCATAGAGTTAATAGAGCACTCATATACATAAAATAATACATATTTTGGTTTATTGTATTTAAGAGCCAGGCAGTGGTGGTGCACACCTTTAATCCTAGCACTCAGGAGGCAGAGGCAAGCAGATCTGGTATACAGAGTGTGTTCCAAGATAGCCAAGGGTACACAGAGAAACCTTATCTGGAAAAACAAAGAAAAACTGAATGCTCTAATCTAGAAAACCTCACCCGATCTTCTGAGACTTCACTGAAACTGAGCATGGTTGCACACACCTGTCACCCCAGCACAGGGGTTGATGGAGACAAGAGACTCAGACCAGGTTCAGCTACAGAGCAAGTTCACGGCTACACCAGGAAACATGTACACTGCCTCAAGTCTACAGTGAAGTGGGAAGCAGGGTTGGTACATCAAGTATGTAACCTTAAAACCCTAGTTTAACTTGCTCAGGGTCACACAGCAATGCTCTGGAAAGCTAAGGCTGCTCCCCAGGACTTCCCACCCTCCCTCTTTCTAGAACTGAAAAATCCACTGTTTGATTAAAAAAAAAAAAAAAACCTCTCAGGAGATATGATGGTGTTCTTCATGTCTGAGGGCTTTTATTCTAGAAGGGATGCGAACATACACATGTGCACACCCCACAGAAAGGAGAGGGGTACAGGTGGAGGGACCAAAGGAGGGAAAGAGGAACTGAGGGTAAAGGAGGTATAACTAGCTGTGAACCCCATCAACAGAGACCCAAGGGAGGCTGGGGGGAGAAGACTACACACTGCTCTTGAAAAGGACCAGTATGGGGGGCTGGGGGGCTGGGGCTCAGCAGTTAAGAGCCACTGCTCTTCCAGAGGACCAGGGTTCGATTCCCAGCAGCTCACAACTGTCTGTAATTCCATTTCCAAGGGATCTGGCACTTGCACACAGATATACATGCAGGCAAAACACCAATGTACATAAGATAAAGATAAATAACTTTAAAAGAAAGAAAAGGACCAGTTTAGTCCCTAGCTCCCATTTCAGGGGCTCACAACTGCCTGTCACTCCACCTCCAAGGACTCTGACACCTTCTTTTGTGCTCTGGGAGTTTCTGTACTCATTCAGATACACAGGCATATACACATACATTTTTTTTAGGTGAGACATGCTATAAACGGAATAGTGAGCAGTAAGCTCTGGGAGGTGTGGCTATTTGAATGGGGATAGCACTGTAGCACTGTAGACTGGAACCTGGGAAGAAAACCAGAAGCTAAATCGAACTGTGTTAAGTCATAAAGCCAGATTCTAGACCAATGGGAGCTTTCACTGGGCAGTTCTAAAATGCTTAGAATGAAGACAGGATCTGGGACATCATTAGTTTGTAAAAAGTATAAAAATACCCTAGGAGGAAGATAAGAGGCACAATATCAAGTCTTGGGATGTTCCAGCATGTTAAAGCCAAAAAGAATGTGGTGGAAGAGCCTAGAAAGTCAGAGGAGTCAGATGATGTGCATGTAAAATTCTACTGGGAGAGGCCATGTAAAATAAAGACGCGGATGGGCCCATAAAAATGACAGCACACTTTATGATCATAATAATGGAGTTTCAGTGGGCTGCTTTGGGCAGAGATCTGAGTGGATGAATTATAGAGTGACTTTTGAGTAAGAATGATAGATAACAGGACACACATGAAGGCTCATATCTTGAATGGCAACACTCTCAAGGCAGAGGTAGGCTGTGTGGGTTTGAGGCTAGCCTGGTCTACTTAGAGATTTCCAATGCACTCAGAGCTACAAAATAAGACTCTGTGTCAAAAAAAAGCTATTTGGGAAAAATAAGCTAAGAGAGAAATATAGACGGTATGGGGTATCTTGGGAGTTCACATGTGGGGTCAGGGTACCTGAGATGAAAATATCCAGCATACTCATGGGACCTTCTCTAGCCAGCAGAGATACTGAGAAGCTGAAGATTGTGTGTAGTACACTCTGACATCTAGAGCATGGAGTCTTTCTTCAAAGGGACCTTAGGACGACAGCCCTGAAGACAAGGCTGGTCAAGGGCTCTGGACCTTCCCAGACTGGTCCTAGGACTTGTGTCTTTCAATCAGGCCCCATCAGCTTCCAGATGACAATTTGGAACTGAAGTCCAGAGAAGGTAAATTAGGCACAAGGCCCCACAATAGGCCTGAGCCAGGCATCTGGCCCCCACCCCCAGCAGCAGCAGCCTGCCTCCCAACTGAGCAGGACAACAGCCCCCCCCCCCAAAAGCTCATTCTCATCTGTAAGTGGAGAAGATGATTTCTTCTGGCCAAGGAAGCTGTTCTCTCTGGAAAACAACTTCTTCTCTCTTAATGAGGACATTAATAATACACTGCCACTGTCAACTAACATCACCATGACGCAAGCACTACTTTATGCTGGAATTGAGTGAGGAATCAGACACCAGGTGACCTGCCCAAGTCAGGAAGCTTCAAGACACAGGAGACAATGTATTTGGCTTCCTGCTTATCAATCACCTCTTACAGGGGCCCGGAGTGCTAACAGTCATTCCTGAAAAGGTCTGGCCTCAAAGCCTGAGTACGGGAGGCCACCTTGGTTACTAGGCCCCACTGTAGTTGGTGAGGCAGAGGCCAAATGGTCCTCTGGAGCTCCCTTGAAGCACACCGATATACCCAGGAGAGATAGCAGAGGCCTATGGGAGCTGGAAGGTCCTAGCCTGTGCACAGTCTAGAAGGAATGGGCTGGCTAGTCTGGGCTCTAAACCAGAGGGTTTTCCTGGTGGCCAATGGAAATAGGATGTGAAGACCAAATAGAGTGTGGTGGTACATGCCTATAATCCTAGCACTGGAGAGGATAGCCTGGACTACCTTAGATTGCCTTAGAGAGAAATTTATAGCCTAGAGACAGGAACTAACTCTCTTTCCTCAGACTGACTCTGTCTGGCTACAGCTCCCCCATTTCCTCTGGCAGAACAACAGTCCACTTTTCCTCCTGCCTTAGGCCCAAGATGGCAGGGGCATGGTCTCTCTCCACAAGTTTTTCCTATTTTTAGTTCTGGGGGTTTCACCCAGGACTATTTCTGAGCTATCTCAGCCTTCTGCCTTATTTATTGTTTTGAGACAAGATCTCACTATGAAGCTAAGAAGCCTAGAACTCACAGAGATCTGCCTGCCTCTGCCTCCCAAATGCTGGGATTAGGCGTGCTCCACCGCCCAGCTTTCTTCTTTTTATTTTTTTAATATTGAGACAGTGTCTCACTAAGTTACCTCGACTGGTCTGGACTTTGGCCTTTCTTTCTTTAGCTTCCCAAGTGGCTTAGACCACAGGCTCGTGGAGCCAGATCCTCCACACAATCTTTGCACCTCACTGAGCCTGGGGTGCAAAGTAGCATTCCAATTTATGTTCTTAGCGGGAACAAGACAGGCACGCTCCCCAAGTCCCCCATTCTCAGAGCCCAAGTCCCCATATCTGGCTCTACAGGGCCATGCATGAGGTAGTAACAACCTGAGCATCCCGAAGCCAGCAACACTCAGCACAGGGCAGACCTTTGAATCTGTGTGCCTTGATGCCATGACTGTGGTTATTATTGACCAATGAGGCTGCAAATGGGAATTTCCTTCTGAAAGCCCACCCGGTATATGTGGTTCCTCTCACTCATTCTAACTAGCAAGCTTTCCCCACCCATCCTGGTCCTGGCCCTGCTTCAAACATAACACCCCTTGGATGGGGCCCCTATTGCCTGTTGAGGGCAGCTGGGATGCTCAGATATGATTTCCAGGTGACCCTGAAGTCAGCTCACCTCCCAGATCGTACAGTACCATAGTCACCGTAACAGTTGCTCCAGTCAATGACAGCCTGCTGGCCTGCCCCCTCCTCCAACATGCTCTGCACAGACAGGCCCACGTGTGTCCCCAGATGCCTGAATCACTGCTGACAGCTTGGGACCTGTCGGCTGTGGGCTCCTGGGGAGCCACTGGAGAGGGGGTTAGCAGTTACGTTGTCGCCTCCTAGGGAGCACCTGCAGACATAAATAGACAGCCTGCCAAGGCAGCAGAACAGAGCCAGAAGAGCAGCGCCACGCACAGTGTCCACCTATGCTCGCCAAGATGCTCAACACTACGCTGTCTGCTTGCTTCCTGAGCCTGCTGGCCTTCACCTCTGCCTGCTACTTCCAGAATTGCCCAAGAGGCGGCAAGAGGGCCATGTCTGACATGGAGCTGAGACAGGTACCACTGTAGTCTATTTCAGGGCTGCTGGCAGAGCCCCAGAAATGAGTTCAGGGGCTAGAAGAGGGAAATGCATTGTCAGAGAAATCAGACTTTAGGGGAAGCTCCTCGGAGGAGGTGATATAACACAGTGGATGGACTTCTCAGATGGGTGAGAGAGGACCAGGTCAGAGAAGCCACATGAAGGACACTGTTCCCAGGGAGGGGATATCCCAGAAAATGAGGGATACTTCCTCATAACTGGGCTTGGGACAGAAGCAGGATGATGGATGCCCAGGCTTCTGCACACCTTGAGGAGGGGGTGGGGTGTCACCTCATCAGGACTGGCTGGATCAATCTATTCTGAATGTAAGGCTTTCCCCACCTAGCTCAGACTCTCAAAGCTTCCTTTCTGGCCACCAGCGCTAGTTTATTCCTGTCCTCAAGAGGACAGACACTGCTCTGTGCATGCCTGAGTGGGGGTATGCCCCATATCTAACCCCAGCCTCTTGTCTGCATGTCCAGCAGTGAATCTTGCCCTTGGCAGAGCTCAGGTCTATCCAGGCCACAGGTGGCTCCATTTTGAGCTGTTGAACAAGCCGGAGGAGGCAGGCGGGCATCTCCCACAGTCTATCTTCCATTTGTAGAGTTCTGCTGGAGGCTTGAGGCTCCAGGTACCCCTGCACACGTCGCCCTAATTTGGTCCCTGCCACCAGACCTAATCTAGGACGTAATAGGTGGGCAGGAGGTTAAGGCCCGGGTGAGGCCTACCAGCTCATGGCAGAAGCAAGGACAAGGTCTGAAAATGAGAGAAAACAGTGGATGCTCTGTTAGAGGCAGGGGTGCGGGGGGGGGTGAGGAACGGGGAAAGGGGGGCTTGGGATGTGCAGGACCATCTGAATGTCAGAGAAGGAAGCCTCTGAGAGATTGCTGCACGCCAGTGACACCTCAGAACTAAGCAAGGTCCCCAGGTTCTGCAGGGAGACTCTGCCACCGCCGGCGAGGGTCTTGAGAACTCCTAGTGATCATCCTGATAACCTAGCACTTTAGATTTCCACTCCTGCCCTTGACTATTTCGGCCTGGATGGAGCCAGGGCATCTGCAGCGCGAGGCTGGCCGGGGCAGCAGCAGGGTGGGTTCTCGGCTTTGCTCCTCGCCCAGCCGTGTGCTTCCCCGCAGTGCCTCCCCTGCGGCCCCGGCGGCAAAGGGCGCTGCTTCGGACCCAACATCTGCTGCGCCGACGAGCTGGGCTGCTTCGTGGGCACCGCCGAGGCGCTGCGCTGCCAGGAGGAGAACTACCTGCCCTCGCCCTGCCAGTCGGGCCAGAAGCCGTGCGGGAGCGGGGGCCGCTGCGCCGCTGCGGGCATCTGCTGCAGCGACGGTGCGCACGAGGCCGGGCAGGGTGGGGAGTGGGAGGTGGGAGGGGGCGCGAGGTGGGGGCAGGGACACCGGGCTGGAGGATGAGTACAAAGGGGAGCGAGGGTTGGAACGCGGCGGGGGTGAGGGAGGGGCCCGTGGGGAGGGCAGCGTTGGGACCGCGCCCCTGGAGCTGCGCCCACCCCAGGGCGCCTGCGCTCACGGAGCTTTTCCCACAGAGGGTTGCATGACCGAAGCCGAATGCCGCGAGGGTTTTCTCCGTCTCTCCCGCGCTCACGAACTGAGCAACAGCACGCAGCTGGACGGACCCGCCCGGGCGCTGCTGCTCCGGCTGGTGCAGCTGGCCGGGACACGGGAGGCCTTGGATGCTGCCAAGCCCCGGGTCTACTGAGCCCTCGCCCCCACGCCTCGCCCCTACAGCATGGAAAATAAACTTTAAAAAATGCACCTTGGTGTCTGTCTTTATCTTTGGGGTTGGAAAGGGAGGGGAGGGAAGGGAAAAGTTTGGGGCGCGAACTCTGCACTGGCTAATTCCCCCTCCACGAGGCTAATTCCCCCTCCCCCAAAGTTGTGGGCGGTCCACGTTCCCAAGACCAGAAAGGGCAGAACCTATAAGGCTTTAGAATAAGGGAAGCGTTCTAGAGCTCCCGATACCCACATAATACTCAGGACAAAGGCAAATCCAAGCCCAGAAGAAGGGAAAGGCCCAAAGAGGGTGTTTTAGCGATTCTTTGGCTAAGACCAAAATAAAAGCAGAGAGGTAGGACATTGGTGGCAAGAGAAACAGAGCAAGATCTGATGAATCAATGAGAGTGACAGAGAAGGGGACAAGCCAGGGGTGACCATCTCAGTTCCGGTTTCATCCCAGACCAAGACACCAGCAGCTTGAGAGATCTACCCTGGTTTCCAGCGCCGTACCACTTTGCACAAGCCTGTGCTTGGATGGGAGAAGGCTCAGAGACTTACCCCAGACCTAAATAGGACAGTGCCAGCTGATCTGTCCATCAGGGCCCAACCACTGAGAGGCAGAACCCCACCCCACCCCCATCCCATCCCCACCCCCACCCCGGCCCAGAGCCCAGCAGCAAGTCTCCTGCTCTCGGGCCTGGAAATAAAGAGACTGCGGTTTAGGAGTAGAATGCCTCCCTGGTTTGTCTGGATTCGGTTCCCAGCCCCGCAGAGGAAGAAGGGGAGAAGGAGGAGGGAAGTGGAGGAAAAACGACTGCTGGGGCCTTCCGGTGACTGACCTCAGCTACACCTATGGACCCAGACAAACGCACAAGTCCAGCCGCAAGGCACGCATACAGTAGTGACTCCCAGACAGGCAGTTTTCCCCTTTGGTACATCCAGTTTTTGAGCAAAGATGGTACAAGCACTTGTGTGCCTCTTCCCCCTTCTCATTAGCCGCCCCCCCCCCCCAATTTTAGATTTATTTGTGGATATGGGTGTTTTCCCAACGTGTATGTCTATGCTCCTGAGCTATCTGGTGCTTGCAGAGGTCAGAGAGGGCATTCCCCGGGACTGAGTGACAGATGGTTGGGAACTACCAGGTGAACACTGAGAACTGTATCTCAGTTCTCTCAGCTGCCCTGAGCCAATGCTTAGCCCCTCAGCAGTGGGTCCGTACACCAAGCCAGTGCCCTTGGCCTTGCTGGCTGCTCTCCCAGGCCTTCCATCCTCCCGGTTTCTTCTGTTCCCCTACTCCTGTTAACTTCCTACCCTTCTCTCTGGCCCATCTGTCCTGGGCATCCTCTCCATATGCCATCTTGGTCCAGGTTTATGGACCACAAGGTGCTGCAACTCCTTTGGGATGTTCTGCAGGCTCTGGGATCGGGGTACTTGCGGAAGACAGAGATCAGCCTGAATGGTCTGGCTGGGTGGCTTGGCATGGTCAGCCCTGGACAGAGTCAAGAAGCCTTTTGCTTCCCATGTCATCATTAATTTTTAAATTATTATGTATTCGGTGTTCTGCCTGCATGTATGCCTGTGTACCAGAAGAGGGCACCAGATCTCATTATGAATGAGCCACCATGTGTTTGCTGGAATTGAACTCAGGACCCCTGGAACCATTTTTCCAGCCCTTGTCTCAGCACCTTTAAGGTTCTCTGCATGCCTGGGTTTAACCAGGTGGTACTCCTACCTCAGCCTCCTTCCTATGTGGCCCTCTCAGGGTCTGACCACTGGGGTAGAGCCAAGAAAAAGACCAGACCAGAAAGGTAGAGGAGATAGGAGTAGTGGGTGGCTTGGCTACACTTTTCGATTCCTAGGGCTGGTCTGTAAGCTGCTTCAGGATGAGGTTGAGACCCCCTCATTCTGATCTTCTGCCCAAGTGGAGACTTGTAACCACTCTTTTCCCCCCACCAATCTCCTGTCACTCAAGAAGAGGAATTACTTCTGTCCACTGGACCTTCTCTCTCCCTTTCAGGGGATCCCTTACCCAGCTACATAGCCATCGAGGGCACTTTTAGAGTTCCTAGTAAATGTCTGCCTCCTCTCCTCAGATGCAGACAGAGATCTGACTTCTACATGCTGCTGTGGCATGTGTGCATGCTGCCCCCCCCCATAGAGAAATAATGAAATGTAACTTAAAATTTTTTAGGCTGGAACAATGTCTCAGGAGTTAAAGAGCACTCTGTTCTTGCAGAGGACCCTCGTAGGATGACTCACGGCCACCTGGGACTTCAGGTTGAGTGGGTCTGATGCCCTCTTCTGGTCTCCATGGGCACTGCACTCATGTGCACATAGTCTCAGAGAGACACGTACACAGAAATAGAAATGTAACAGAATAAAAGTCTATGATAGAAAATCTTCAAAACCCAGCTCCAGAAAAATGAAAAAAAAAAAAAGCTCAACAAAACAGAACAAAAACAACAAATTAATGCTGAAGTATCTTTCATATATCTTTTTGGCCTACACCTTCTCTGTGAGTCCCACATGTGTGATGAGGGTTATCTGTGTTCTTTTGGTGGGTGTTGAGACCGCAGAGAGTGCTGCTAATTTCTTGCTGTGATGGCAGGGAGCCCCGGGGCCTTACCCTAGTGGGGAAAGACCTCCTCCATGAAGCTCCCCCAACCCATCCCATTTTATTCTACCAATCCTTGTGTGGGAGCAGAGGACTGGCCTGTGCCTTCTGCCATCGCAGCTGAGAACACTGGCGCGAAACAAGGCATATTTTGTGGAGGGAGTGGGTGGGAGTGGGGTGCTAATCCCGTGTAGATTGTGGGTTTCTCTGTTTGCCTGTGGGCTCTATGTTTTGTGACCATCTGTGCCCGTGGGCTCTTAGATTCCATGATGTCCCAGAGAATACTGCAGAGGCAGAATTGGGGTCCCTGAGCTCAGCCCTGCACACACACCCCCAGGATAGCAGAAGAGAGGTCTGCTGGTTCCTATCTTTCCAGCTGAGGCCTTCTTGAGTCCTGTGTGAGAATTCAGCTCTGTGGAAACCTTATGGCTCTGTACCTACCATCCCCTGACCAAGATTCTTCTTTCTAGCCCAGGCCTGCTCCTCAACCTCTGAGGTCCTGGCCAAAGTCTCCTTTTAGATCAGGAAGCAACTGGATGAGTTCCTCTGCCTGTCTGACTTCACCCTGTCAGCCCTTGTCTTTTTCCACAGATGTCCAGCATTGCTGTTTGGACTTTGAAATGGGGTGCTTAAGTCTATCTGCCTCAGGTGGGTGGTGACAGCCCATATAGCACCTCTCTGTTCCCTGAGCAGCCTGCTGGGCTGTTCTTGCTCTGAATGGCCAGGGCTCATGGATCCCGATGCCTTTCCTCCCTCCCGTTTCTGACAATCAGACACCAGACAAGTTTAAAGAGGAAATTTGCTTTATTTCTTTCTGGCGGTGGCCATGGGGAATGAGGATGCTCTAAAGGTGTTGCCAAGAGAGCTCAGCGTTTGGAGAAGGCAGACTCAGGGTCGCAGGCGGGGTCCATGCGGCAGCCATCTGCAAGAAAAAAAATGGATCAGTGGCCTGAGCAGCAAACCCGAAGGCTCCCGCCTGCCGGGCGGTCCTGCCAGCCCCCCCCCCTGCTCACCCGGGCTGCAGCAGACGCCCGCAGCGGCGCAGCGGCCCCCGCTCCCGCACGGCTTCTGGCCCGACTGGCAGGGCGAGGGCAGGTAGTTCTCCTCCTGGCAGCGCAGCGCCTCGGCGGTGCCCACGAAGCAGCCCAGCTCGTCGGCGCAGCAGATGTTGGGTCCGAAGCAGCGCCCTTTGCCGCCGGGGCCGCAGGGGAGGCACTGCGGGGAAGCACACGGCTGGGCTCAATGCTCGGCCCTCGGGGCACGGTCTCGTAACGGGACTGTGACTGGACAAGGGACAGTGTGTGCTCCGGCGTGGTCTCCCAGCCTAACCCTGCCTTGGGGTCTCATGAAAGGCTGGGGTAGGGATGGCAAGAGTGCAGGGATGCTCCCTACGGGTGGGAGTCTCCTCTGGTCCTTAGCGCTCCTGGAACGGGATGAGAGAGGGGAGACTCACCTTGCGCACGTTCAAGTCCGGCACAGCCCTCTTGCCACCCAGGGGACAGTTCTGGATGTAGCAGGCGGAGGTGAGAGTCAGTAGGCCAAACAGGCAGCAAACGAGACCGGGGAAGGCCATGGCGTTGGTGCTCTAGTCCGAGATCCACCAGAGGTGATGGTTTCTCCAGCCCAGCCCGACCTTTTTATGCCTGGGCATTGCCTTGCTGAAGCATTGTCTTAAGAGGGCGACCGCATGAGTGGTCACAGCAGGTCACTGCAGGTCAAATCATTCCACACTGTTTAGAGGCAGGCCCTTCATTTGCAGGGTCCAGGCTAGGGTCAAGGTCACCGCCTCAGATAATGGCCTGGAGCATGAAAGGGAAGCTGCCTGGAAAGAGTGGCCTGAGTTATAAGAGGATAGAGAGAATTGGATGGGGGTGGAGTTGCAGCCTCGCCTGGAGTTATTTTCACAGACGTCCAATACCTCAAATGAGGCAGGATAGGGAAAGTGGATGTGGATGGGGGGGGGGGGGAATAAAAGTCAAAACGAAGGTATAGCAAACAAACCAAAATGAAAAAAATCACAATGAATCAAAAGAAAAAATTCACGTTTGCATTTAAAACTCTGTATTAGAACTCTTTATGTGGACTAAGATGGCCTTGAATTCACAGTGATCCACCTGCCTCTCTTCCTTCCAAGTGCTGGGATTAAAGGCATGTACCACCATGCTAGACTCCTATTTAAGAAAACACTTGCCCTCAGCTGCTGGAGTATGAACAGTAATAGCCTCAGCTGCAGAGAGCCACCTGGTCCTAGGTCAGACCCTTCCCAGGGGGCCACATATAATGGCTGCCTTTCAGCTTTGAGCTACAGATCTGCTGAGGTTTGTATGGGAGGGATGCCGAATGGTAGCTCAGTACCAGACTGCCTAGTGTGTGAGTCCAGTTCCCAGCAAGATAGCAGTAATATGTTTTGGGAACAGTTTTTACATTACATTTTTAATTTTTATTCTTATTTGTGTGAATGTTTGTGCTCAGGTTTCTTTGGAGGCCAGAAGAGGATATTGGATCTCCCAGAGCTTAGTTAGTGGGAGTTGTGAGTCGACCTATCTGGGGCCCGGGAACAAAATCCAGTCCTTTGCAAGAGCAGTGCGCACTCTTAACCTTTGCCATCTCTCAAGGCCCTTCTTTTTGCATTTTAAGTACAATTTAAAATGAAAAACATCATGGCAGGAAGGCGAGGAAGAGTCAACCTCTTTATTTCATGGCTGAGAAATAAAATCCGGATCTTCAGGAGGGACTAAAAACTTGCTAATTTGCTTCAAGGGTTTGTCTTGATGACCTGAAGATATCTGCTGCGCCCCTTCTTAAGTATCTTACCATCTTGGGGCTGAGATTTGGCTCAGTGGTTAAGGGTTCCTCTTGCAGAGGACATGGGTTCCATTTCCAGCTCCCACATGGTGGCTCAGAACCATCTCTAACTCCAGTTCCAGGGGATCCAATGCCTTCTTCTGACCTCCAAGGGCACCAGGCTCACACATAGTACATTGTGTACATGCAGGCAGAACATGTAAACACATACAATACAGCAAATAAATGTAAAAAATTTTAAAGAAGCATTGCCCAGACTCTTTCGTTTGTTTGTTTTGAAATAAAGTCTCATTATATTGTCTTGGTTGGCCTAGCAAGTGCTGTATAGACCAGGCTGGACTTGAATTCACCTGCCTCTGCTTCCCAAGTGCTGAGATTAAAAGCATGCTAGATACATAGACTCCCATTTAAGAAAATCTTTGCTGGGGCTGGAGAGATAGCTCAGCAGTTAGGAGCACTGACTGCTCTTCCAGAGGACCCATGTTTAACTCCCAGCCACATATAATGGTTGATTCATTTTGCTACAGAATCCTCGGGCTGTAGGTCAGCTGAATTCTGCATGGTGGTTCTGCTCATACATCCCTTCTCTTCCACTGAGGTGGGTCCCATCCCGTGTTCTAAACTCCATCTCAGGCTCTTTCCTCAGGAAGTGACCTGAAATGACAGCCAAGCAGTCTCTGCCCCTAGGAAGAATGGAAAAACTCTGAGAAACTTTGTCTTTATAGTTAACCTCCTTCACAAGGGAGTGAAGCTGCCCTGACGGGGCAAAGCATGTTCCAGAGATCATTTAACCGAATCACGGATCTTGAGTCACTGGTGTGAGTTATCAGTTGCTGAGTTGGTGGTCAGGTTGACCTGTATTACAAATCAGCTCATTTCTTATCCAGATTAGTTTATTGGCATTCTTGGCATAGAAGGCCAAGAGCTTGACCTCCAAAATTGCTCCAGAGAGACCTCACACATACTCTGTGGGCACAGTGATCTCATCTAAGGTAATGTATGCACATAAATTAGCATTTAATGTGCGCATAATGCTCTCATAAGGCCAGCATGACTTCATGTACTCACCATCTTATCTGTGCTTAGGAACACCAGTAAACAGCAGACAGAATCCTTGCTCTCAGGCAGGAGCTGGAGCTCAGTGGGAGAACACTTGTCTAGCATACATGCAAAGTTGTGTACATGAATCCTTGGGTACAATGTCAGAACCAGAAGAAAAATCACTATCTCTATAGGGTTCATATGTTGTTGAAGGAGGCAAATGTGAAATAAGAAGCATATTACATTGGGTTACTGCTTTAGTTTGGATCTGAGTGTATTCCAAGAATCCATGTGTTATACTGTATGTTCTTAAAAAGGTATATTTGGAGATGTTAAGATCTTTAAGATGGATACTCAGTGGAAGGTCATTAGGTCATTGAGGACATGCCCATGAAGGAGGTAGTGAGACCTTGGTCCCTCCTAGGTCTCATTTTCGGTTTTCCAGCCATGAAATGAAGAGGTTCATTCCTCCATGTACTCCTACCATGATGTGTGCTCCAACATAGACCTGTAAGCAACAGGCTCTCTGATCATGGACTGGAACTGTGAACTGAAATAAACTTTTCCAGGCACAGTGGCACACACCTGCAATCTCAGCATGCTGACAGTGTACAAGAGGATCAGGAGTTCAAGACCAGTCTCAGGTAAAAGAGAGTTCTATCTAAACTCACCAAATTAAACTATTTTGTTCTTACAAGTTAGAAATTGCTAAGGGTTTTGCTACAACAATTAAAAGCCACCATGAGAAACAAAAGTGAGCAAGCAGTGGCATGTAGTAGGCGGGCTGGTGGTAGACAGCAGCATACCGGGTGCCTAGAGAGGGTTGTCTGGATCCCCCTGGAGAGCTGATGAAGCTGACTGAATGTGTACTTTTTGACATGGGCCTCAGACGCATGAGAGGTCTGAGTGCAAAGGCTGACTGTGTGTTAGTGCTCACAAAGGGTTGACCAGTGTGCCCCTTAGCCAATAGGAATTGCAGCCTCCTCCTGGGATTGCTGCCTACAGAGACACTATAGCCAGCCCCTCCCCCTGTGCTGTGCGTCCTGGGCTGCTGCATACAGTCTCCTGACCCAGCCTTCCTGTGTGTCTGTCCTTCCTTCTCTCAGCACCCACTTGGGTTTCCAGATCCAAGCTGTGCAGGTGGTGGATGGGTAAATGTGGAAAGAAGGGCAATATCTGTTATCATCCCTTCAGGGTAACCTGGGAGTACCCAGAGGACAGGAAAGAAACCATGTGGATGAGGAAGACTCAGGGTTCTGCTGTTGTTAACAAGTGCACACGAGTGTAGGCTTTTAACACAACCTCCATTTATCATGTCAGATCTGGGGCAAAGCCTGGGCAGGCTTCTCTCCTCATGGTCATCAGCAGTGAAGCTTTCAGCAGGTATGACTTCCCTATCAGAGATTGGTGACTGCAGGCATAATTCATTACCCTGTAGCTATAAACCATATGACAGCGCTCAGCTTTAAAATATTGTGCCAGGAGATGGTATGTCTTTAATCCCAGCATTCGGGAGGCAGAGGCTAGTGGATCTCTGTGAGTTTAAGGCCAGCCTGGTCTATAGAGCTAGTTCCAGGACAGGCAGGGCAACATAGTGAAACCCTCTAGAAAAAAAAAAAAATCAACCTTTTTTTTTTTCTAAAGAATTTATGTGTATGAGTGTTTGGCTCATGCGTGCACAACGTCCACAGAGGCCAGAAGTAATCAAATCCCCCTAGAGCTGGAGTCCCAGGTGCTTGTGAACTGGCATATAGGTGCTGGGAAATGAATCCTAGTCTTCTGGAAGAGCAGCTCTCCAGCCCCTGCTTCTCTGAGGACTAAGGGACAAAGGAAAAGTGACTTCTTTAAGTCTCTGAGCCTGGGGAATGTTGGTTATGTATGCCAATTCCAGCCACAGGGAAGGCTTTCCAGCTGTGGGCAGATACCCCCTTTGTAAACTTTGTAAACCCTCAAGGCCTGCAAGTGGTAAGCCTCTCCTATCCCTAGACTTCCCCAATGGTCCTAAAGAATCTAGGGGCCAATCTCAGTCCAGAGGCAGGAGAGTAGCTAGGGCCTTCCACCAATCCCTGAGCTTGCCACATAATCCCTCCAATCTCAGGCCACCTTGAAAAGGCCCAGCCTTCTGCTCAATTCCATGCTGCTTCTCACTCAAGCAGAGGAAGCCACTAGGGTTTCCCTCCCGTAAGTCTCTTGTGTGAGATTAGTTGTGTGGTGTGACTTTGTGGTATTCCTTGGCACCCAACTAACTACCAGATTACTTTCCATTTGAGCTTCAACACTTACAGGGAAGGCCTAGGCTCATGTCTCCCCCCCCCCCCCCCAGGGTCTCAGTATGTAGCCTCTATTTATTTATTTATCGGCTGGCTGTGAGGGTGTGTTTGGGAGGCACAGTAAGGCAGATCTCTGACTTTGAGGCCAGTCTATTCTATGTAGTGAGTTACAGACAAGCCTGAGCTTCTTGTGTCTTGTAAACAGCACCACAATAAACAAGCACCTCATTTGATTAGGTCAGATCCACCAGGGTCACTGTATTCCAAACTGAATCTGAGTGGAAGCCTTGAAGACATCACACCCGCCAAGCCTCTGCCTGTTATGTCAGGTGTGCCCCTGTGGGGTGACAATACACTTTTGTTGTACTTTTCTTTTGGTTAGTAGTTCTGGGACCTACTCACACGCTGCAGATTACACAAAGGTGAGGTACCTTTAGCACTCTACCTCCTTTGGAGAGGCCATTTCAAGACGGAAGAAACAGTTTATAAAGAGCTATTCTGAATCTTTTTTTCATTATTTCAGTCATTTCCTTACGTGAGACCCATTTTCCCCCTCTGAATATTTTATTGGGGCTTGTGACATTTAAAACTTAGAAAAACTGTTAATGCTACATTTTCAGCACTTGAGCTAACAAAGCTCAGGTCTTGTCTTGTGAAGATCTTTGTACAGACACTAGCTCTTGGGGGTGCCTTGGCTGAGTGAGTCACACCAGAAGGCTTTCTGGGCCCTTCAGTGAGTTTCAAAAGGAAAAAAAAAAAAAAAAAAAGACTTGGGCCAGGCATGGTAGCTAACACTTGTTCCCAGCATTTGGGAGGCTGAGACAGGAGCAACATTAATCGTAGGCCTGCGTGGGATAGACACATTATGGGTCAGCTTGAAGTACAGCATGAGATCCTACCTCAAAATAGTTGTAAGAATAATTTAAAAACAAAAACAAAAACAAAAAAAAAACCTCCAAGAGAGTTAGGAGAGTGTGTTCATGACTGGCCTACTGTGTGTTCCTATATAGAAATCCACAGGAATGAGATTAGAGGTGACTGACTGGCTTGTCATGTGCTTTTATGAAGAAATCCATATGAATCAGTCACAATTAGAGAAAACACTGTGGGACGCTGTTCAGTATGACCCATAGGCTGGTGACTCAGTTCCTTCCTCCTGCCAGGTGGGTGCAGGGCACCACACCAGGTTATCAGGTGGGTAACAAGCCCCTTATCCACTTGCTAGCTCAACCTGTTTGGGCTTGAAACCCAACTACCTCCATTCCAATGTAAGTATCTTTACTTACATTTTTTTTTCTTTCTTTTTTGAAACAAGATCTCAAAAAGAAAATAGGACCTTAGACTAGCCTAAGCTGGCCAGGAATTAAGCATCCTCTAGCCTGTTTCCCAAGTGCTAGAATTAGTTACACGCCATGTCTTAAAACACACCTCAGTTTTGTAAAGGAGTAAACAGGAATAATACCATATCTACCTATAAGATTATTGTGATGAAGGAGAACATTATGTAACTAAGTTCAGTGCCCAGGACTCAGTGTTCAATATATGTTAGATGTCTTTTTGCTCTTTGGTCCTCATTTGAGGGCCCAAAACCAGGGCCTCATACATGCCAAGAATTTATTCTACCACTGAGCTATGCCAACAATCCCTATTAATTATTGTGGTCTTGTATTCATATTATGGAGCTGCCAGATGGCATCAAATTGGAAATAAATTTCTGAAAGACTTGCCTGTAGCTCCCCTTAGCACTGCCAAGGGCAATCTCAACATAATAGTAACAGAGCCTTAAATTTGCAAAGGAAAAAGTTTACAACTATCAGATATCTGGTGTTGTTTAGACTGTGGAATGTTTTCTGTGTGTGGGATGGAACTAGGGCCTTGGGACATGGTAAGCAAGCACTCTACTTCAGCATGGGCTAAGCTGCTCCTGACATGATCCCATCAGCTTACCTCAGACATTTGAATGTAGAACCTCACTGTGGTCTGACCAGTCAGGGAGAGAATTTTTACTAGCCTGAAGAGGAGGGCATCTCTCTCAGGGGTCTGAGTGTAGGACACGACCTCTACTTAACACCCGTTTCTCCACTGGAGTAAGCAGCTGCCCTAGCCCCCGAGGTTTCTTGGGGATTCCAAAACCCTCAGAATTGTGTAAAGTAACTAAGATTCTTTTTCTTGGTGTCTGGAGTTCATGTCAGCGGCAAGTTTATGGCAATGGTGGTAAAAAGGCAGCACAGGAGTTGGGGAGACAGTTCATTCACTAAAGTGCATGGAAGGTAGTCCTGACAATCTGGGTTTGATCCCTGGTACAACATAAAAGCCATGTACAATGGCATGGGCATCTAATCCCAGTTCCAGGGAAGCATACATCAATGGACTCTCTGGGGCTGGCTGGCCAGGCAGTAACCAGTGAGTCCCAGGTTCCAGTCAAAGACCTTGCCTCAAAAAACAACCAAACCAAACCAAAATCAAACAAAACAAAGCAGACCACCGAAGTGCAGCAAGTGGCTGGAAGATGCAAGCATTACTTGAAAGCTGACAACTGACTGGGGACCTGTACTGTCAGTGTGCTTACTATTCCAGTACTCAAAGAGCTTTGCCAAGTCACTTCTGGGAGGCCAGGTGTTCCCCAGGAGAACCTGATTGGTAGTCTAGTGACATTGTATCAGGACAGAGATATGTCACAGAAACCACTCTCTAGTCAGAAAAGCCCAGGATTGAGCAAAGCAGGTAACTTATAGCCAGTTAGGTGAAATTTGCTTCTGGTTAGTAAGCTAAAAAAACCCCAAAATTAGGGACAAATAAACTTATTCTATAAAGAAGTCGTGTAACAAATGCCTTTGATTTTACAAGCAGTTTAGGTTCTGCTGTAACTACATACTTCTGTCATCACAGTCCTGTAACCAGTCAGTGAATGGACAAGACTGGGCTCTCATAAAACTTTATTTATAAAAGCAGCAAACATCTGGCTCACAGTACTCCATGAGATGCAGAAGCTCGTTGGGCTGCTAGAGGGGATATAGTTGGGTCAGATCTTCTATGCGACAGAACTTCCCGGAGTCTAATGCTGTCCTGAGTTTGTATGTGTTGTCAGAACAGTTTCCAGTCAGGTGGTGAATGCACAACCTAGAATGAATGGGGGCTGCTCTGGAAGGCTGAGCCATCCTCCTGGGATGCTCCAATTCCTGCCCCAGTAAACACGGTCCCTTGGCAAGCACTGTTCTTACTTTGGGACACTCCGAGCCTCTGTGCTCAGTTCCTGACCACCTGCCCTTCTCTGGTGATGGCCCAGTTGTAGTTCTTTGGAGAGTCCAATGCCTGTTCTATCCGTGCTTCCAGGTTCTCCCGGGTGATGAAGTTTTTCGCCTCCTCCTACGGGAAGAGAAGGGTTAGTTCCACAGGAACTCCACCAGAGCTGGTACTCTGCACTGCTTACTGTCTCCAGCCCAAGAGGGATGAGGTTCCAAGTACCCTTAAAAGGGTGTCTCAAAAGAGTCCCTGGCCATTTTGAGTGTCCCATCATTCTTCCAGCAGACTAGTACTAGGTGACCTCAACCATCATATATCTGTTTCTTAGACAATCACCCACTGGATCTCTCAGTCAGAACCCAAGAACCAACCTCATTAGAGAGGGTGAACTCTCCAGCTCCCCACTCCCTCTTGCACTTAAAAAAGCTTCACTGTCTCAGTTACGGGTGTCCCTGATTTCTAGTTTCACAAGGCAATACTAGCCTGTAACCTTTCACAGACTATCGCCTTCGAGGGCAAACACACCCTCCTTGTGCCGAGGCCTGCGCTGCTCTCCCCAGTCGCCAATGCCCACACTCCCCCAACCTCGCCCACCTGCAGTTGGAGCACTTCTTGCTCTTTCTGTTGCACCCAAGCCTGCTCCTCCAGGGCCCGCTGGGCCTGCTCCTCGGCCTGTCGCAGCTCCCGGTTCTTTGCTTCCAGCTGCAACCTAGCTATCCTGAAAGGGGCAAGAAGCCGAGGGTGAGGGGGGCCCGCGGCTGAGCCTGGCCCTGATCCCCCCCTACCCCGCCCTCCTCACCTTAGCTCCTGCAGCCGCCGGTTCTCCTCCCGGTTCCAGGCCATGAGCTCCCGATGCTCTGTGATGGCCTCCTGCATCTTCCGCTCAGCCTCGACCCCGGCTCGGGCCTCGAACGCTTTCCTTCGCACGTCCGACACGAACTCTTGCCTGGGTGAGGGCGGGCTTCAAGTCGGCACCCATCCTCCCCTCCCGAGACTTCCCAGGGGGTGCCGAAGGCCGCCTACCCTTTGCACACACCTGAGAGCGCTCACGGTCTGCCGGTACTGCCGATAGCGCTCAGTCAGCACGAAGAATTCCGCAGGGTCCACTGCGGGCGGCATCTTCACGAGCCCGACCTTGGACTTGGCCGGCGGGTCGTGGCGGGTCTTGCGGCCGCGCGTGGGCAGGAGCAGCACGGCTGAGGGCCGGCATGCGGGCCGCGCCGCCAAGCGGCTCAGAGCGGGCAACATGACTGCCCGAGCCGACGCCGCGCCCGGCCCGGAAGTGGCCGCGGAGCTCCACGGGAGTCTCGGTTCTGCGACCCCGCCCCCCGATGGGCGGGGCGGAGAACCTAGAAAGCCGCGGCGGACGCTCCGCCTTGGACAAACTTGAACACCGCCTCCAAGCGTTAGGCTCTTTGGCTGTGGCAAGCGGCTTACCCTTTCAAGCCTGATGCTTGAAACTTTGAGTTTATAGTCTCCCAAGTCAGGTTTACACTTCCTCTTTTAAAGCGCTCTCCGTAAACGTTGGATTTAAAAATTACAGTTCCTTGGACTGCACTGTCTTGGGCAGCTCTGCAGTTGGCAGAGTTCTCAGTATCAGTGAATTCTTCTGACCTTGTCCTTTGTCCTCCACAACCTGATCCAGGGCCTGCCCACCTTGAGAAATACTGGCTTGATGATCAAGAAACCTGGAGGACTCAGATGCTACTTCTATTTAAGAAGCTTTTTGGTTACTATTTCCTCAATAACTGAATAAAAGACTCATCAATATTGAAGGACACCCCCCTCCCCGGTCCCATACACACAGCAAGGGCTTCCTTCCCCGACCTCAGATTAGGCACAAACTACACCCAAACACTAGTTTTCAGATATATTCTTTATTAAGCAGGGTAGAAAAAGTTGAAGTGACTGTCAACTCAGAACAGCAACAAATGACCTTGCAGGTAAATTTTAAGAGTAGAAAAAGGGGAAGTCTGTATTAGAATGGGCTAGGATGCCGTGGTATATTTTGATTGGGCATGTTCATTACATGAACCAAAAGGGGCTTTTGATTGCTGGACTTTGGTACTCATCCTCCGGAATGAGTCTGGCATAGGAAAGTGTCCAAATAAGAAAACAGAACTTGATGGCTAGCTTTAGGGATGTAATCTGATGGGTTTTTAGCAAGGCAGAGATTGGGGAGGGGAAGAAGGGCAAGGCCAGCCAAACCTACCTGCTCTAGTGGGCTAGTGTCCCTTCAAGTACTGTCAACATCAAATTTTACAGAGAATAGCAGGCCATGGTCCTGTCCTTCAGAGCACTTGGAAGGTGCTGAGTGCCTATGAGGCTGCCTACGTCCTGCTCTCAACTTCCAGGCCCAGGACTGGAGGAGTCCCAGACAGCACTTTCTTCATCTCAGGCTTGAGGGACCTATTATCCATTTAATGCCAGAATTTACTCTGGGGTCCTGGGGTGAGCTGGATCTTGCTTTCTTCAAGGCTAACAGCCATGAGCCCGTTGCTGAGCACTTGAGGGTTGAGGATGGATGGTTGGTAGCAGCAAGAGCCCTACTGCCACCTTAGCTGGAACTGGCCACTGCAGGGCTGCTCATAATGCCAGGGAGCCTGGCATTTCCACCAGAGCCCATCTTTTTAAAGAGAGATCTGGCTACCTGGCTCTGGTGGCCTGGAACTCAGAATGTAGATCAGGCTCAGAGATCCATCTGATACTGCCTCTGGGATTAAAGGCATGTACTTTTCAGGGTCATTCTAGCAATTGGCACCTCAGATAACTTCAGTGTCTTGGCCAGGAAATATTCCTCAGTATGAGCAATTTCCCAGAGGCCCCCTAACCTTGTTAGCTCTGAAGTCCTCAGCTGGTCAGGCCCACTCATACTTCCTTTGGGGAATTTCCCAAGGGTAAGTGCAGAGAACAGATAAACAGTGTGGAGACATTTGGAGTACCTGAAGCTGGAGAACTACTTGTCAGGCTGTCTGCTCCCTTTCTCTGGCTGTGGGAATGTGAACTGATAGGCAGTGGGGATGGAATCAAGTATTCCATTTTCTGACCTTCCCATGCTAAGATGCCAATCAGAAGAACAGATAGAATTGTTCAGGTCAGAGGCTGGAAAAGGAGGCTTTCCTGGGCAGTTCATGTGTAGAGGGGCGTGGTACTATGTACTTGGAAGCCTCGTTTACTGAGGGATAAATTATGGATGAGGGCTGTAGGTTGCTGCTGCAGGCCCCTACTCAGATGGCCCTAGGATGTAACGACCAAGAGCTTCATTTCCACTGGTGTCAAATCCAGTGATGTCTCAAAAACAAATAAACAGGTCCTACTTGCTGGCCTTATATTTGCAATTTATCCCAGGCTGGCCTTGAACTTATAGTGATAGTCCTGCATCTGTCTCCTGAGTGCTAGGCTTGTGTGTGCCACCATGCTATGGTGCAGTGACATCTTGAAACACAGGAGGTGCAGGTTGCTACTCAAACCCCTTCCCACAATATCCACTTCCATGAACAAATGCAAAGTTGCTGCTGGCTTTTAAGGTCATCTTAGATCTTCCCAGGTGTGTTGGTTTGATTGACCCCCAAAGGGAGTAGGACTATTAGAAGGTATGGCTTTATTGGAGAAAGTATGTTGCTGTGGAGGCTTGCTTTGAGGTCTCATACAGATTCAAGCTACACCCAACATCTGAGACTACTTCCTGTTGCCTGTGCAAGATCTAGAATTCTCAGCTACCTTTCCTGCACCATGTCTGCCTGCACACCTCCATATCCTGCCATGACAATAATGGACTGAACCTCTTAACTGTAAGAAAGTCACCACAGTAAAATGTTGTTCTTTATAAGAGCTGCCATAGTCACGAAGTCTAGCATAGCAAAAGAAACCCTAAGTTACCAGGGACCCGAGGTGAAACAAAAATCCTAACGGAATTGGAGAGATGACTCTGCAAAGAGGCTAAACTGGTCCCCAGCATCCACATTAGACACCTCAAGATCCCTGTAACTTCATTTCCCAGGGATCTGACATTCTCTTCTGTCTTCTGGGGGAAGCTCACATGTATATGTGCGTACAACATATTAAAAAATTCAAATGGTGTGCAAGATAGGTAAAGGTACTTTCTATCCAGCCTGAGGACACGAATTTAATCCCTGGAAGCCACATGGTGTGAGCAAAGAACTGACTCCTGTATTCTGTTCTCTGACCTCCACACGTGCATCCTATGGCACACATGGTGAAAAATATCTAGGAACTCAAAATGGCTACAAAGTAACCAAAGGGGCATATGGACCTTTCCCCAAAGTTCTCAACTTTACCGACAGAGATAAGTTTCCATATATGGACATGTTGGGAACAAATCCACAAGGAACTTTTTGAATCTTTTTCTTTTCTCTAATAAGGGCTGGTCTTGAACTTCTGAACCTTTGTTCCACCTCTTGGATGCTGGGATGATGGGTGTTATCACCATGACCAGTTCATGCAGTTCAGGGAGTGAAATACATGACTTCCCACACACTAAGCAGGCATTCTGTCAACTGAGCTGCATCTCCAGCCCAATGCTTTGGATTCTAGCAATACCTCATAAGTTTGAAAACCACCAAAGTGCCAGCTCTGTCCTCTGACCTGGACAGTGCAGTCAATTTACAGAACTTACGGCCATCCCGATTTGTGCGGAATGAGCCTCAGTCTTCTATGTAAATCTTGTTCTTCTTAGTGTCCAAGCACACTGAGCTTGGCGGACACTAGTGTAGTCTAGCTGAACCCGTTTCAAATTTGCAAACCAACTCTGCATCTAATTAGATATGCGGTGTGAAAATCTTATTACACTGTGTGAGGGACAACCTGCTGGAGTGTGTTTTCTTTCCTGGGGATGGAACTCAGGTTGTTAGGCTTTGGCAGCAAGCACCTTACTCTCCAAGCCATTTTGATGGCCCAGACAGTGGTCCTACTTCTCAGGCTGCACACTCAGGTTCCTTCCTCAAAAGGAAACAGGCCTGAGGAGGGGCAATGCTTGAGGATTCCCTGTCACCTCGCTCAGAACCCTGGCTTAAGAACAGAAAGCCCAGAAGTCTGTTCAAAGGTTTAAGAGAATTTGTACTTGTTCACCTTCAAACAGTGCAGAAGGCTTCATACTAATACATACTTGGCGCCTGGGCTGAGCCACTCGGAATGGAGGAGGGCCTAGGTGGGGTAGTACCTAGGGTTGACTTCTCTCTCTTCCAAACAGACCCAAAAGGGCAGCCCAGCAGAAGTGACCCTGCATTCTCCTTAGGGCTGTCAGTAGGCATAATTATGATTTTTGTCACCTGTGCTCACCCACAATCATTTGTAGATCTGGACCCTACTAGATGGGTTGCTAGGAAAAGTTCTTCGCAGCCTAAGTGTGAGCTAATAGCGCTGCTCTGACTGCCAGCCATCACCTCTGGAGGTGGGGTGGGCTAAAAGAAACAATTATAGAGCTAGCAGCCAATCTGTATTGGCATAATGGTGACCAGAGCCACTGGGCGATCAAGTGCATCCAACTTTAGGATAATGATGAGCAGCGTAAGACGTATTGTTGGTGCTGGGCAGGAGCTTCAAGATGGTTGTAACTGTGACTTCCTAGGGTTGTCTTATTAGCAGGAACAGGAAGCAATGCAAGGAAATGTAAGGTACGCTAAATTATTCGGGGACACTAGACACTAGACTTTGCTAAGTGGATAACTCTTTCGTTTATTTAGTTTGGTCTATTTGAGACAGTGTTTCTCTGTGTAGCCCTGGGATGTGGAAGGAATGAAGACACAGGGAGAATAAAGAGAAAGGAGGTAGGCTTAGGGAACTGCCTTCAATGGCGGATCACCTGGGAGGTGACAAAGTGGAGTCAGTGAAGTAAGCCCTAAGTGGTAGGAAATGCTCACCCCATCCCCACCCCTCCCCCACCCAGGCCGTGGCTGATTTGCCAGTGTTATGGGTGAACTGGTCACTCTTTGCTCTTTTCACACAACTGTGCTATGAGAGACACATTTTCCTTTGGATTACAGGAGTCCCTTGTGGGATTTAAGCCCTGGTTAAAGAGGAAGATGAAGGAAAGGATGAGGGCTACTTCTGTGGGAGGAGAGCAAAGGGCTGAGCTCACTCCCACTGGAAGGCATCTATTAGCAAGTAGGTCTGTTTAACACTTGCTCAGCTGCTGATCAAGTCAGCGAAGGCTCCAGCACGATCCATAATGCTCTAGTGCGCCCTGCTCAAAACTTCCTTGGTGAGAGAGGAGAGCAGCCACAGACTGATGATTTTCTCTGAGGGCCTGTTGACCCAATAACCATACTCTTGCATTGTTGGACTCTGCCACACAAAGGCTCTAAGGTACAGTGTGTGAGGAAAAGGGCATTCCACAGTGGAAATTCCTGACTCAGTGGCTTTTTAGAGCTCCAGTTCCTAGAGGGACAGAATGACTTCAATGACTTACACTCACACTGTAAAGCTGGTCCACTGTCCCACCTTTGCTCTTAAGGTATTCTGGGATTCCTCTCACACATACATCCTCCTCTTCCTCTTGTGTAAACAGAAAAGGGGAAATGATGTGAGATGTCTATATGCTGTGAATAAAGGATTGTTTTGGCCCATGACAGGCACTGTAGCAGTAGGCAGGAAATGAGAGCATAGATAAGAGGAGAATGGAGTCAGGCAGAAAAAAAATGATCCAGCTGCCTCGATGCAAGATGTAACAATAAGTAAGCCATGGGCCACGTGACAAGACAAATTAATAAAAATAAGTTAAATTAAGATAAAAGAGTTAGCTAGCAAAATGCCAGAGACATAGGCCAAACAACATAAAATTAATATAAGCGTCTGTGTGTTTCTTTGGGACTTTAGGATTGCTGGTCCAGATAAGTGGCACCAGGTAAGTCTGTACTATGAGGCTAAGCCGGCCAAAAAACTCCTGTTACAATCTTGAAAACATTTTGTTGTTGTTGATTTGGTTTTTCAAGACAGGGTTTCTCTGAGTAGCCCTGGCTGTCCTGAACTCACTATGCAGACCAGGCTGGCCTTGAACACACAGAGATCCACCTGCTTCTGTCTCCAAGTTTAAAGGCACTTTGCCACCATACCCAGTTTAAATATTTTTTTAGATTTATTTTATTTTATGAGTATGAGTGTTTGCCTGCATCTATGTCTATGCATCGTTTGCTTGACCAGTGCCTAAGGAATCAAAAGGTAGCACTGGATCCCCTGGAACTAGATGGTTGTGAGCCATCATGTGGGTTCTGGGAACAGATCCCAGGTCCTCTGCAAGAGCAACAAGTGCTCCTAACCACTGAGCCGTCTCTTTATCCCACATTTCTTCTTTTACACAAATATCTTGAATATGTGGTACAGCTAGGCTTCCTTTTCACAACACTTAGTCTGGACTTGAAGGCCCTGACTTCAGCTTATCTCCCTTTCAGAGATCTGAGTGACACACCAGAGGCTGTGATCTTCGCTTTCTATCACCTGAATTCTCAGCACTCCTTGGATTTAGATAACCTCCCTCGCCTTAGAAGCAGCCCAACAGCTCTTTCCCCTGAATGTGCCTCTGTGGAACATACTATGGTACCTGCTGAAGCCTCTGAGGAGCGGAAGACATGCCCACCTCTCCACCTTTGCCCTCTGTGGCAGCAGGAACATCTGCTGAGCTGAGAACCTTGCTTATAATGCTGGGTGGTGCGGGGGGGGGGGGGGGGGGGAGGGGGGGGCGGGGGGGGGGATCCATCATCCTTGACAGCTCAAGTGAAGGTTAGATTTTAAAAAATATCCTTAGGCAGCTACAGGCTTGGGTTGCTTCTGTTTATAAAAATGAAGTTGCTTGCTTTCTGAGCTCCTTCCTATTCCAGGTTGGTAGCTCTGGCCTAGCTCTCTTCATGGGGATGAGAATGACTAGAAAATGGAAGAACTGGCAGAGCATGTTGATGCATGCCTTTAATTACAGCTTGGTAGGGAGAGGCAGGGAGATCTCTGTGAGGTCAAGCCTGGTCTACAGAGTGAGTTTCAGGTTAGTCCAGGCTAAACAGTGAGACTCTGTCTCAACAAAACAAAACAAACAAAAAGCAAAAAGCTGCACTAGCGGCAAGGTCTTACTTTCTAAATGGCCCTGGACAGCCATAGGCCTAGGCTCTAGCAGTTATCTAGCAGTTATCCCAGCCCGGTTCTCCCACCAAAAGCAAAACAAACAAAAAAAAAAATGAGAACGGCTCTCATAGGCTCAGATGGCCACATATTTTGTCCTCAGCTGGTGGAACTATTTGGAAAGGATTAGGAGGTATAACTTTGGAGGAGGTGTGTCACTGGGGCTGGGCTTTGAGGTTTCAAAAGCCCTTGCCATTCCCAGTATCTCTCTCTGCCTTATGCTTGTAGATCAAGATCTGAGCCTCAGATGCTTCAACACCATTCCTGCCTACTGCTGCCATGCCCCACCAAGACAGTCAGAGACCCAACCCTGGAACTGTGAGTCCCAAACAAAATACTTTTGTCTATAAGTTGCCTTGGTAATGGTCCTTATCACAGCAACAGAAAAGTGACTAATATGCCCTGTCTTAAAAACAAGCTGAAAGCAGACCCAACTCTTTAACAGTAGTGTGCTGTGCCGTGTGTGCTCACACTTACACGCAGAAATAAATACATCTCTAGAAAACAATTAAAAACTTATTCTGGATAGAAACTAGAGAGGCTACACTGGCCTCAGCTCAAGTCCATCTAGTTCCTCTGCCCCCGGTGTCCTTTTCCTCAGAGCCTGTCTGTCTGTCCTAGGCAATAAAACTGGGTGGGTGGCTGGCGTGACTATACTTAACAGAAAAGAGGCCTAGGGAACTGAAAGATGGCAGCCAACACCAGGCTAGGAACAACCCCAGAGCCCCAGCCTAGTAAGTGAGGCTGCCCTGCCCAAGTCAAAGGGACCAACAGTGTCTGAGGGAATCAAAAGTTTTTATTACCCGATGACCCCTAGAATGGTGCCAGAGATACCGCTCTGGTCTCATTATTCCCCATGCTGGGGTGGCTGATACTGGGATGAAGGTGGTGGGAGACGAGGGTGGACTGGAAAGGGGTATTTACAGTACAGGGAGGGAAGGCAGCCTGCATGGGGATAGTGAGACAACCATTTCCTCAAGAGCTCTGAGAACTTTGTGCTTTGTTTTAGTTGGCACCGAGCTACCTGGAATGAGTTTTACATTTATCTTCTTTAGGAAAAGATGTTTAAAGCAAGGAATAATTCAGCCTAATATCCAGGCTGAGGATTTCATGATATCAATCCAAATATCACACTATTTAACTCCCCAATGAAACACTGGAGAAAAGACCATCAGAGCTAACACATTTACATACAAAATCTCCACTTAATAGGAATAGAAGCCTATGTGCCATTTCTAAAACAGTTATTATAAGATATATACAATTTGGGGTATATTAACAAAACAGAATATTACAAAATATTAAAGGCAATTCTCCTGTCTGTGGCCTTGTCACCTGTTACTTGAAGTTGGCGTAGTCTGAGAAGGCATCAATGTACTCTTGCACCACCTTGTAGCAGAATTCATACTGTTCCTGAAGAACAAGAGGATGCAGGGAAGAAAACTAGTCACCAAAGGGACAAAGGGACTGCTGAAGCTCAGGTACTAATGCCCCCCCCCCCTTCATTTAGACATCTCACTATGTATCCTTGGCTGGCCTGGAACTCCCTATGTAGGCCAGGCTGGTTTTGAACTCACAGAGATCCACCTGCTTCTGCCTCCTGAGTTTTGGGAATAAGGGTGTGTACAGCTACCATGCCTAACAGACCCAGTTTTTGAAATGGGAAACAGAGAAAAAAAAGATTGTTTGTTGACTACAGTAGATCTGCAGACAGCTGACCAGACATGTGCGAACAGTTCTAGGTACTGCAAGGTCAAGTGTAAGCATGGGAGGCTGAACATGAAACATCTAGGGTGGTCCTCAGCTCACCCAGGCTGCTAGGCTGAAATGAATCCTATCTCTAAAAGCTTCATCTCCTCTGAGATCTCCTAAAACTCACATTTCCCCTCAAATCTTCCTAACTCCACAAGATTTGGGAAAACCTTTGTGGATATACAGACTGCCAAGAGTCAGATCTCTGAACAGGAAGGCCAGTCAAAACAGAGGCCGACACTTCTGCTCACTCTTTACCAGAACCCAGAGCAGAGTACAGACAAAGCCCGTGGGTTATTCAGGCCTTTCCTTGCACACTGTGTACGTGGGTGTACATGCACACATGTGAGTATTTGGGTGTGGTTGTGTACCTGTAGGCCTAAGCATCAAGCAGAGCATCTTCCTCAATTGCTCTCACCTTATTTGCTCGAGATAGGGTCTCACTGAACTAGAAGATGGCTCTTTTATCTAGGCTGGCTGGCCAGTGAGCTCCTGGGATCTGTCTGTGTTTGTCCTCAATGCTGGGGTTTTCAGATACAGACAGCCATGCCCAGGCTTTTAGGTAGGTGTTGGGGATTTGAACTCAGGTTTGCATGCTTGCAGAACAAGTGCTGTTACACACTGAACTATCTCTCTGGTGTCCAGGCATTTCCTTCTAACCTCTTCTATTTCTTCTGGTAAGAAGGCTTGCTCCTGACAGGGAAGAGCTATGGTTAGTGCAGTCACACAAAGACTGTAGCATACCAGTGTCTGGACCATGTGTGGCCTCTGTAGCCGCAGGCTCTTGACAGTTTGGAAGACATCCAAAATTCCTTCTGCTTTCACGCGCTCCAGGACTGTGCTCAAGGCACAAAAGGTCCCTGTTCGTCCTGCCCCGGCGCTGAAACAGAGCAGACACACTTACCACACCTGCTGTCTGTAGCTGTCTATCCTGAGGGGCAAGTGTAGTGAGGAGCAGATGCAGGCTGAGGCTGGTTCTGGGAAGATGAGTCATCCATAGAGCTGCCTGGGGAAGGTGTCAGTGGAACAGAAGACCTATGTTCACCTCTGCCCTATTAGCCTGGAGCTTTGTGAGGAGAGTAAGGCTCTGGAGAGGTGATGGATTCCTGTGGCCCTTCCTGTGTACATTGAGGATGTGCTTGTGGGACTATGGTGACAGCTTGACTTGCTGTCTGCCTTCGATAACTAGATGTCTTCACCAACCGCTGACTCAAATTTTCTACACTCGTACTTGCCAATTCCTTTGCATTCTTCCCAAATTTTCATCTTAACACAATCCACTTTGTTCAATACCTACCAGCTGATTCTTTTCCCAGACACTGAGTACCTGGGATTGTGAACTCAGCAGTCCTAGACAATAAGATAGACAACAACCAAAAAAAGGAAGAACAGAGCTCTAGGCAGGATGCTCAGGAAAGCCTCTCTGAAAGTGACACCAAAGTGACTTGATGCACTGTGGCTGGCTATCAGGCAACAAGCCTCTTACGGGATGAGGGTACTGAAACAATGTACTTGGATCTGGTGCAGAAGGGAAGGGAGAGTGGTACAGATTTGAGCCCAGGAGAATGCTGGTACACCCAGCTGATTAGAAAGGAGATCTAACAGCATCCTGGGCCCTTGTTGGGAGTCTACATAGGAACGGTTGGTTCAGTCTTACTGATTCTTTTTGTAAAGAGCCTGTATTTATTTGTGTGAAGGGTGTGTGAGTGTGTGAATGGGCTGCAGGGTGTGGGCACCAGAACATGGAGGTCAGAGGAAAACCTTCGGAATTGGTTCTTGCCTTTTACCTTGTTGAGGCAGATTTTTTCTTGTTTCTGCTGTTGTACAGTCAACAGCAGGCTAGCTGGCTTCAGTGCTTCTGCCAATGCTCCATGTCAGAGTCTATCTCACTGCTGGAGTGAGGGGTTATAGATGCAGGGATGCCACATCTGGCTTTTTTGTAGGTTTGGGGGATAAGACTTCAGTTGTTAGGCTTGTGAGGCTAGTGCATTTACCAGCAGACCATCTCCCTGACCTGAAGTCAGACTCCTTTTAAGATTTAAAGTTGCTGTGTTAGGTAGGGGAAGGAGTGGAGGGGATGGAGAATGAAGGAGGGAGGGATGGGGGAGATGAGATCTACCAGGAATGCAGTGTGGGAGGGAAGACAGCTTAGACTTAGGTGCTGTGGGGGAGGTAGTGGATAATATCTGGTTCTGAGAAGAGGAGGCAGGTAGAACAGGATTTATTGATGGCTAAGCTAGGATGTGGAGAATGGGAAGATAGGTAGTTAAGCCTTCTTCTAAGAGTTAAGCAGGTCCCCAAGAGTGCTGTTGCACACCTTTAATTCAAGCACTTGGAAGACAGAGGTAGGTGGATTCCTGTAAGTTTGAGGCCAGCCTGGTTGATGATATAGTAAGACCCTGTCTCCAAAACCAAAACTAAAACCAAGTAAAAACAGAAAGAGAGAGCTGGAGAGGTGGCTGGATGCTCAAGAGCACTGGCTGCTCTTGTAGAGGACCCAGATTTCATTCCCAGCACCTACATGGCAGCTCACAACCATCTGTAACTTCAGTTCCAGGGAAGCCTTGAGCACTGGGCATGCACACACTACAAAGACATACACAAAGACCCTTACACAAAAAATAAAGATTAAAACAATATTAAAAGTTAAGCATTAGTGGAAAGGACACTGATTTGGGAAAGATCTGGAAGAAAGATCAAGAGTCATGACTTGAATCTTTTTTCCGAGGAGGGGGGAGGGAGTTCAAGAAAGGGTTTCTCTATATAGCCCCCACTGTCATGGAACTCACAGAGATCCACTTGCCTCTGCCTCTCAAATCCTGATATTAAAGGTGTGTACTACCCCTGCCCAGCATGACTTGATTGTTAAGCATCAGATGGATACCTGTCTTGAAATGTTGAGTATTAGATACACAAATGCCAGTTTGAGAGAGTTTGAACCAGTGCAAAGATTTGGCAGTGGGCATTACAAGCAAAGGGGTTTAGGAGGGCTCCTAAAAGCACTGTCTGCTGAACTGGGTGTCAAAGCCTGGGCTACAGATGGGGTAGAAAAGCATAGGCACAGAAAAGGAATAGCTCTTGACGATGAAATTAGATCAACAAGAGAAGACATTATTAAATCATGTCACAGAGATGAGTGGCTTATATGCAGTGTGAAAAGCCACTGTCTCCAGCCATCTGGAGGCCACATGTAGTCCAGATGGAGGGGAGGAGTGTCAGAACGAAACACACACACACACACACACATACACACACTATTCATAGTATAACTGGAATGGGAAGAGAAGAACTTGGAAGTTAGTACTGATATACTTTTTAACTGTTTTACTATATAGTAGAGGATAACCTTCAACTTCTGAACCCTAGCCTCTACGTCCTGAGTGCTGGGATCATAGGTGATGTGCCAACATGCTTGGTTTAATACAAAGCTATATCCTCAGCCCTAGAGTAGGAGCAAATCTTTTGTGAGACTGTCTTTTAATCTTTTAAAATAATTTTTTTAATGGTCTTACTATGTATCCCTGGCTGGCATTGAACTTACAGATCTGTCTACTTCTACTTCCTGAGTACTGGGATTAATTTTGTGCCACGTGCCTGGGGAGACTTCACTATTAAGGATATAACTCCGGATTTCTCCCTCTCTCTCTCTCTCTCTCACACACACACACACACACTCCAGGGGATGCTAGGATTCCCTGAGGCCCTCGAGCATGCTATCCACGTGCTCTACTGTATCCCCAGCCTAACTCTATTTCCCTCTAAAACACCATCTCAAATAGGAGTCACTTCCTTCCATGCTCTTTTGTTGCTTATGTCAATGTTACTACTAATTTGGGCTCACACTGGGAGGTGGTCTTGACTTTTCCTGTTTTCAGTCTCACTGATTTTTTTGAAACAGTTTCTCTGTATAGGCCTTGCTGTCCTGGAACTCACTCTGTAGACCAGGCTGGCCTCGAACTCAGAGATCCTCCTGCCCGACTCCCAAGCACTGGCATTAAAGGTGTGCGCAACAATGCCTGGCTGACTCTCTGTTCCTCCCCCAAACCATTGTCTTTTCTCATACTTCAGGAGACCAGGTCTACACCCTATATTACCCAACCCATCTCTCCAGTGTTGGCCTCTTGTTGCTCTCCTGAATCCCATGACTGTCCCACGCTCTACTCAAGATCTGAACATCAACACTTCCTGTGTTAACATGCTGTGCAGAATTCAGACTCTGAGGTCCCCCTCTGAGGTTGTCTGGATCACCAAACACTTCAGTGCTCACCAGCATTCTGTTTGTGTGTCTCTCCTCATGGTCTGAACAATACTCATCACCACACCCCGCCCCACAACCCACCTCTCCTGCCTCCTCTGGCTCCATGTGAGGTAGGGGTCAGTAGTACCTGCAGTGTACAGTGATGGGGTGGTTTCCTGACTGCTGCTGCTGCTTCTGCACCGCTGCGATGATGCTGATCATGCCCTTCCCGTCGCTGGGGATGCCCACCTCAGGCCAGCCGTGGAAGTGGAACTGTCGGATCTGCCGACTCTTGTTCTCCTTTGGAAGACGAGGGATCAGGGAAGCAGTGGAAGCCTTGCCTTTCCTATAGGAGCAGCCCCACCAAATATCCATCTTACCCTGGTGTTGGTGACTAGGAGGTCCCGAACAGTATAGCTTTCACATTCTTCCTCCTTCTTCAGCTCAACTGTGATGTCACCATAGGATACCAGGCCATCAGATGGCCAGTACTGGGCACACTTCTCCTGGAGAAACAAATGGAAGAGGTATGTGAGGTCAGGAGCCAGACACTATGTAACAGAGCAGCAGCATTGCTCACAAGTAGCTTGGCTCCTCACAGCAAGGGGCCTTTTCTTCTGTCATTTATTTTTAGATTTATTTATGCATGACTGTTTTGACTGCATGTATGTATGAATGTATGTCTGGGTCTCTCTGGCTGGCCTGGAACTCACAGAAATCTACCCTTTTGCCTCCCAAGTGCTGAGAATAAAGTGCGTAGCACCATGCTCAGGGATGCCTGAGGTTGCTAGCTTGAGCATTTCTATCCTGGCTAGTGGAGAGAACTAGCCAGTACCATCAGGCATCATAAGACAATTAGATACCCAGGGCTAGGTCCAATTGCTCATGACTAACCCCAGTGTTTGGGAGACAGAGGCAAAGAGGACTACTGAGTTCAAAGCTGGCTTAGGCTACACAGTAAAATCTGTCTCAATAAACCCAACCAACTAACCATTCAACCAATAAATAGGTACTGAAGACTATAGCATAGCAGCTTTTAGGCCATAAATTCAGTCACTTACGGGGTAGGGGTAGGGGGCAGAAGACAGAGGCCTGTTCAAGCTGGGGATGGAAGAGAAGTGGGAACATCAGAAATGAAACCTTTTCCAGCTGGCTGACGGGATAGTGGGTTAAGGCAGTTTCGTTTGGTCCTGACTGAACTTGGGGACAGACTCATGCTATATGATGAGGGATGTGGGGAAGGCATAGTGAGTGGAATAAATCTGGTAGCTCGATGGAAGCAGGATTTCATGGATATTATGAAGAGACACCTTACAGATTAGTATGGTTGTGAGACTGATGCCAGGGGATTACCTTCACTTAGGCATTCCTCATTCGGTGAAGGTAATAGAATACTTCATTAAATTTAGTTCTCTACCAAGCTCAACAACAACAAAAAATCAAAGTAGTCTGAACTGAAAACAAAGAGGGTATATTAGAGGAACAGCGTGGGAGGGTGGTGGTGACAGTTGTTACAACAGCAGTTTTAGTGGCTGTTGGATGCTGACAGAAGGCAAAGGGAACTTCAGATCAGGGACTTAGTGGGGTGACTCTGCTCTGATTTAAGGGGCAAGGACCTTTCTTAGGGGGCAGAATGCGAGTCTAAGGAGTCTCGGGGGAGGCCCAGGCTAGAAATACCTAGGAATCTTGCTGGGAATGGAGCTGTGAGAACAAAGCTGGTGATGAGGCCAGTGAACACAAGGTCCTGAAGAAAAGGAAGCTATGGACTGACAGACCAGCAGTGGCGCACATACCCTAGCTCCAGCATTTGGGATGGGAAGGCAAAAGGATCCTGATTTTTCTTTTCTTACCCTCTCCCTTAGAGACAAGGTCTCACTCTGCACCGTACATATCAGGCTGGCCTTGAACTCAAAAGAGATCTCCCTGCCTCTGGCTCTGGATCACTAGAACTAAAGGCATGGGCCACCACCTCTGTTAAAAGGATGGTGATTTAAAAGCCAGCCTGGGAAATACTGTGAGAATTTCAGAAACAAACAGGACTGGGGATGCAGCTAAGTTATTGAGCCTATTTGAAGCTCTGGGTTTTTGAAGCCCAAGATAGAAAAAAACTAGCCATGGTGTAGTGTATACTTGTAATCCCAGTACTCAGAAGAGGTAGGGCAGGAAGATCAAAAGTTCAAGGTTATCCTTGTCTACACAGTGGACCTGAGGCCATGCTAAGACACAGGAAATCCTGTCTATAAATAAGTAAGTAATAGGTGAGAAGAGAAGGGCTGGACCTAAGTCTTGTAACTATTTATCACCACTAAATGGCCCTAAATTGTACATGAATGGGTATTTTTAGCAAAATCTCTACAAACTCAAGCAGGATTTTAAGTAAGGAGGGACGTGATCATATTTCTATTTTTCAAAAAGGCACTATTTGGCTGCCACATGAAGAACTAAGGTTTGGGCAAGACCCAGAGTGGTGTCAGGCTACAAGGTGAGGACCTGTGCTGGCAGGACCTGTCACTACTGCCCCACATATCTGTACCTCATCATGCCAGAGATAATGGTGAGTGGCTGTGGTTAAGCTGCAGAAAAGCGGGCATGCTCAGCAGCTATCAGGCCTCACCAATAGACTCCCAGACAGCCTGCATGTAGGGGCAAGAAAGGTCGGGGAGGAGAGTGTCTCTAGACTTGTGACATGAGCAAACAGATGAAAGTGTACTTATGTATTTAGACGTATGATGGCTTGGGCTCATATATGCTTAATCCACGCCCAGTGTCTCAGACCACTTACTGTTGCCTGTGCAAGCACCATATCTGCCTTCATCCAACCACGAGGCACTATGATGATCATGGATAAGCCTCTAAAAATGTAAGCCACCTCAATTAAATGTTTTCCTTATAAGAGTTGCAGTGGTCATGGTGCCTCTTCACATCTAAGACAGATATGTTCAGAGTTGAGTTATGAGTGATGATCCTTATATCTGCCTCCTAAGTGCTAGGATTATAGGTGTGTGCTGCCTTGCCAGGGTAATGAGTTTTGTTTATATAAGAACACTTATCCATGTATTGCGTTCCATATGGGTACATGAGGTACACAGGGAGGCCAGAGAACAACTTGTAGGAGCTGGTTCTCTCTTGGGACTCAGGTAGTCAGGCTTAGTGGCAAGCACATCACCCACTGAGCCATCTCACTAACCTCAGACGGCTTTTGAGTGACATATAAATTAGCTTTGTCAAGAGCTCTTTCTAAAAAATAAAAAAAAAAATCAACCGGTGTTTTGTGCATAAACAAGTATGTGTGTGTGCATGAGCTAGTGTGCACAGGAGGAGGCCAGAAGAAGGGTATCACATGTTCTTTTTCTCATCACTTACTCCTTTGAGGGAAGGTCTCTCCCTGAAGCCAGGCTTTGGTTTTCTTAGTGAGGACAGAAACCAGAACACCCCAGCAATACTGTTTCTGCCCACTAGCGGCAAGGTTACAGGTCTGTGCAGAATTCTTGGCTCATTACATGGGTGCTGGGATCCAAAGCTGGTCTTCTTGATTGTGCAGCAAGCACTTACTGCTGACCCATCTCTAGTCCTAACTCTTTACAGCTTAGAGATAGCTGTAATCAGGGTGCACTAGCTTCTTTCTCTAGGCTCACTCTACTGTCTCTGATCCCTGCTGAGTGATGCAGCATAGACACTGAATCACCTATTTACTACAGTACAACCTTAATGCAAAGCGGCTTCAAAACATAAGCACTATGGGAACACAGCCAGAAATAAGAGATGAAAGAGGATACTCTGAAATTGGGGGTGCCCTATGGAAGCTGCACGATGAGGAAGAGAGTGGGGAGCAATTTCCTACACTGAGGAGCTGATCCAGGGTATCTTTGTGGTTTCTGTATAGTTGGAGTACCAGACAACACTGCTTTTAAATTGGCCTTAAATCTGTTTTCCTTTAAAAAAAAAAAAAAAAAAAAAGATCTTAATTATGTTCTATGAAGCTGCTGGCCCAGTACTGGGGCCATTCTTTGTTATTATTATTTTTTTAGGCAGGGTCTCATTATGTGACTCTGGCTGGCCTGGAACTTGCCGTGTAGCCCAGGCTGGCCTTAATCTCATAGAAATCCATCCTCCTGCCTCTATCTCCATAGTGCTGGGATTAAAAGTGTCTAGCTCCATATCCAGCCTGAAATTCTTTTTGTTTTTAAATTTTGTTTTTCTTTTATTTATATTTCCTAAATTTCATCATTTTTCTTTCGTGTAGTAATAATAAAAGTTTCCTCTGTCTTAAGAACACTCAGAGATTTCTGCTTCAGAGCCCTGGCCTGGCTACGTAACTTCTTTTCCCGGTGGCTTTGCACCACCTGGGAGGTATGGAGAGTGTGTGCAAAGGCTGCTCTGAGGGGCTGGATAGAGGAGAAAGTGACATGGGAAATGTTTGCAATCAACTGGAGGTTCAGGCTTCTCTGCTTCTCCAGTCCTGGGAGAGTCTGAGTCCTGCTTAGATATCAACTAGCCATTGATATGCCAGAACATGTCAAAGAAAGATCCAGGTATACCTTAAAGTTGCCCCAATTTTTTTGAACCTCACAGCCCAGAGGTCTTCTTGAGCTCACCTGGCCTCTTTCTTCCAGTTCTGTTAGCATTACGATGGAGCAGGACTTCCATTCCCAGATCATTCGCCAGAAGTCCTCAATTGTGTGGAGCAGAGGGCCCTGGCTGGCAATGTAGGAGTCTTTCTGCCGGTAGCCCTGTATGAGTCAGGTTAATCACAGAGGTGGCTTGTCAGGGAGGGGTGAATAGAAAAGACAAGTGATAGGGACCGCTTAAAGGCACAAGATGGCAGAAAGATCTCTATCAAGGATCACACCGGGAAGAGAGGCGGGGGATGGAGGGAGGTAGGAGGAAGACAGTAGAAATAGGAAAGGGGAGATCAGTTTTAGATGCTTGGACATGATTATAAGGTTCTCATCTAGAAATATGTAGATGTCTCCTTTACATTCTGTTCTTTGTTCTAGTACAGGCCTAGTACTCAGGGTGGGTAGGTGGGAGTGAGGTCAGTAGCTGTTGAGGGAGGTAACAGAAGCCCCATGGGACAGACTGAGGGACATGGCCGTCACTTACATCAATGAAGGACGCATTCACATAGTCTGTGTTCTCTTCCCCTCGTTTGACTGGAATGATTACTCTGTTAAACTCATCTGCAAGGAGGACATAAATGGCTGCAGCTTACCAACACCTACTCCCCTTACCAATTTCATACGTCAGTGGGGCAAAGATACCAATTGTTTTTGGCTTTTATGCTTTTTATTTCCTGAAACCACTAAGAAGTTGAGTAACAAGAGGCAATGCTGTGACTCCGGACTTCAGGCCACCATCACAGCTGAGAACCTGGAGCTGTGAAGTAGGGTCTGGAGCAGGAAGACTCGGGGTGGGGAGGGCACTTACACGGAATGATCTGTAAAACCCGGTTCTTCTTCATGTTCGCCGGAAGGTTTCCAGTACGCATCTTGTCATTCTGGATTTTGATTGACGTTAACTTCTGAATGAAGGAGACATTCTACTGTGAACCTGAGAAGACTCTTGCCAGTCACCAGGACCACATGGCCGGTCCCCGACTGCATTTTCTCTTCCCTAGAGTGCCCTGTCTCAATGTCCACATGCAATTCTTCCACATTTAGTAAGAAGTCAAAAGAGCATTTAAAAAATAATGCCATCCAGGCTCCTGTGGAACCTACTGAGACTGACTCCTCTGGCCTTGAATTTTTTGGGCCACTCTTCTGCCATTTAGAAACATTTGCAGCGCTCTCTACCTTACTTTTTGAGACAGGGTCCTCTCACGGAGCCGGGAGCTTGCTTTTGCAGCCAGCTGGTTAGGAGGCAGTGACCACTGCCTTCCTCATCTTCCCCAGCACACCCTACCACGCCTGACTTCACACGGGTACTGAGACCCCAGACTGGAGCTGTCATGCCTGTGCAGCACACACTTTGCCCACAAACCATCTCCCCAGCCTTTAAGCTTGTTTTTAATTTTTTTACTGGTCTCATCTTGGTAGAAATGCACAGTTTCAGGCCAAACCCAGACACACTGCACCAACCTGCATCCTGACAGGATCCCAGTGAATGAAGTATACATTACAGTGTGATAAAGACAGCTTTAACAGGAATTGTTCTCTGTTCCCCTGCTCCCCATCCACTGTCTGTCTCTGACTTTTGAGAACTCACTCACTCACCACACTACCTTTTCTTTTCAGACAGGGTCTCCCTACATAGCCCTGCCTGTCTTGGGACTTACTATGTAGAGCAGGTGGGACTCAAAACTCACACTGATCTGCCTGCCTCTGCCTCCAGAGTGCTGGGATTAATGGAGGACACCACCACACCTGGTTCCATTCTGTCTTTTAAATTTTGAGATAAAGTCCTGTAATCCTCAGTCAGGCCTGAGCACTTCTTCATCTTTCTTTCTTTGTTTTTAAAGACAGAATCTCTCTACGCGTAGTTCTGGTTGTCCTATGTAGACCAAGCTGGCCTCGAACTCTTCTTGTCTCTCCTGTAATTAGAAACTATGCCAGGCTTTTAGGAGTATTTCTTCTTAACAAAAGTCTGACACAGAACTTCCTTTGTATGCCAGGCTGGCTTTGAGCTCACAGAGAGAGGTATGTCTGAAAGGCATGGGCCACCACTGCGCAGCCCCATGTGCATTATAACTGTCTAGGGGTGCTGAAAGACTTGAAGGAAACACTGCTTTCTACTCATTTCCCTTAAAGACAACTGAGTGATTTTAACATGCATTCTGTACTTCTTAGACTCACTCAACTACCACTGGCTGAGGTGCACAGAGAACTAGCATTTCCCCTCAGTCCGTTTTCTCCAGACTGTGTAGTCCCTTCAGGCTGGAGCTGCCCAGCTTCAACTCACCTTGAACTCCTCCTCCAATCCATTGTTGCTAGTCCCTGGGATCTTGTTATAAATTTTTTGCAGGTGGGTTTCCAAAGAAGTTACTTCCAGTTCTGTATCCCCATACAGATAATGCTCCAGAAGGGCCTGGTATATGAAGACGTATTGCATCTGAAATACAGATCATACAGAGGTCTAAGTTATAGACAGCATGGCCTGGTGGCATCAGATCACTCCTAGAGCCTTCATAACTCAGTCTACTTTCCCTTTGATGTTAGCAGGATATAGTGATTCATTCACACTGTCCAACACAGTGAAGCAGACCGTGAGATGCATGAGTTCCCCTGGGGGTGCTTAGCATGGTCCTTGACTGCCAGATCCTTCAGTCCAAAGAGTCTGTCAGAAACTGGACACACACAAAGGCTATGAAAGTCTGCAAGGTCTTAACTCCAGCTGTTTCCACCCCAGATCTGTACCATGACCACAGTGTTCCCTCACATTTGCTCTTGGACTTGGTTGCATCACAGCTGTGGTGACACGCTTGCACTCATTAAGAACGATTCCCTTATTCATAAGGGACAGTGGGAAAGACAGTTGCCTTCCTGTTTCCCCAGACATAAAACTACAACCTTCTCTATGCGCCGTTTCTTTTTCTTTTTGTTTTGCTCTTTTTTGAACCAGGGTTTCTCTGTGCAGCCCTGACTGTCCTGGAACTCACTTTATAGAACAGGCTGGCTTCAAACTCAGAGATCTGCCTGCCCCTACCTCCCAAGTGCTGGAATTAAAGGCCTGTGCTACCACCATGCCTGTTGCTTAATTCTTTTAAAATATATTTATTTATATGTATGAGTGTTTTTTTCTCATGTATGTGTAAGTACCATGTGCATGCTCAGTGTCCACAGAAGCCAGAAGAGGGTGTTGGATCTCCTGGAATCTGGAGTTACAGATGGCTGTTAGCTACCAAGTGAATGTTGGGAATTAAACCTGGGTCCTCTAGAAGAGCAGCTAGGGATCTTAACCACTGAGTCACCTTTCCAGATCCCATGCTTGGTTTCTATAAATATGTGGCAGAAGGAAAGAGCTACCTTGTAATTTGTCCTCCGACCTCTGTGTATTCCATATCGCATGTGTACATGCACATGCATGCACATTCTGTGATGTTTATGTGAACTGGAGTCCTCAGAATAGGCAGATGTCCTGGCATTGGAAAGCCCTTTCCTTGCCTCACCCACAGATTACTCACGTCTGTCTGTACCATCTGGCAGCGCTGGGCCCGGATCCGGCTCACAAAACCATAGACATCCACTTTCCGTTCTGAATGCATCATGTCCAGCATGGCATCGATGACAACAAATGTACCCGTGCGCCCTACACCTGCACTGTAGCCAGAGAGCAAGGGGTTGGTGGATGCCAGGTATGACTTGTGGGGGCAGACAGGGAAGGTGGCACAGCTTCAGGCTTTCTACAGCAGCTACATTCTAATTTCCAATGGGGGTAGAACCAGCACTGCCCTAGAACTAATAATCCTACTGTGCTAGGAACCCCTGGTCTCTAGCTCTCAGGGCCTAGGTACCCTGATACTTATAAGAGTCTCAAGGTGGCTAGGGTACAGAGCCAGCCACCTTGGCTTCACAGCTGAGTCTCCACTCCCACCTAATCTTGGAGAGGTGCTCTCCTAAGAAAAAAGGTACATTAACTTCAACAAATATAATAGCAAAGTGGATTTTACCTCATATATTGTCAGGAGTGTATACTGAAAATAATAGGGACCAGTGGGACCAATTCTCCTCTAGTTACAAATACTGTTCCTACAGGTAAAATAGAGTCTCTGGCTCAAGTCTTCCTTCACAGTTATTTAGAACCAGTGAGTTGCCTAACTCCCCTCTAGAACTCTAGATAATCACTGGCTGCTTCCTGGGGGCCCAGCAAGTCAGTCTTGGTCAGGGTCCCTGTGCTGTTCTCTTGCTCGGTCCAAGGGGCAGAAAGTGGGCAAGGGTCAGGTCACACTGACCTGCAGTGGACCACGATAGCCCCTGCATACTGAGGGTTACAGGCTTTCACCTTCTTGAGGAACTTGAGCATGCCAATTGGGGTGAAAGGCACCCCAAAGTCTGGCCAGCTGGTAAAATGGAACTGAGTGATGAGGCGCTGTGGTTTTCTGTTGGTCACGTCGCCCACCTGTGAAGGGAAGAGAGTCTGTGTGTTTGTTCTGATAACCAGAGGAGGGCAGCACAGAGCTAGGGAGGGTAACAGTGGTTGTCAGGGTGATGAAAGAGTGAGGAGCACCCAGAGAGGCTTAGTCAGAGGTGGAGAATCCTCCCCACAGAGGCTCAACTGCTACCATTCTTGGCCTACAAATGACAGTGAAACTCAGAGAACTTAATGACCAGATGAAGCCCTAGAACTATCCTGGTAAACAGCAGGGTCAGGCACGCCCAGCAGGGCTGCTTCTCTTTCATAGTACCCCAACCCTGAACTCCAGCTCAGACCTACAGGGTCACTCTGGAAGGCTTACAATAGTCACACTATACCCCTGGGGGTAAAAATCTTTAGAGAAATGAACACAACACCTAGAAGACTGTTCCCATAACACCCAGAAGCCTCTCTTCACACCATCTGGTCTCATTCAAGGTGATAAACTCCTCCTGGACAGGTCCTTTTCCCCTCAGCCATAAACACTGCGCATTTAGTTTTGGCAGAGATGGTCCTGGAGATCAGAGTCCACACAGGTTGTACACTATGCAGTTCCTGACACCGGAGTAAGGAGAGGGACTACCCAGACCTTTCCACCCTCCTGAAGGTCGGCAGATCCTTCTCCAATGCCTGCAAAAGGGCAGACGACTGTACCTGCTGAATGCAGAACTTTCGTACGGTGTAGTCCACCAGCACAGTCACATCCTCAACAGACACACGGACATTCCCATAGGTCCAGCAGCCTTGGTCTGGCCAGTATTGGGCACATTTACACTATAAAGAAAACAGACACACGTCGATCATGCAAGACTGTTCTGGGAGATGTAAGGGGACTGAGACAAAGGACCCTTAAAACATGCACGTCCTCTGTCCCCTACGTCGGCTAAAGGTTTATCACTGTACTATTTTCTCTTCAGCTGTACCCAGTCTCCGTCACAGACCTGTGACCTCCACCTGCAAAGTTGTAATTTCCACAATCTCCCAGGTCAGGCTTTAGGGGCAAAACCGTGTGAAAGAGGGTCTGTCAGTTTGCTGGGACAGAGTTACTGCAGTGTCCCTGCAGTCTTATTGGCTTGCTGTAAAAACTAAGGTCTTCCTGTTGACTGAGTCCTAACAGCTTGCAAGAGCTAAAGGTCTGCTTAGAGTGTAATAACATAAACCTACCCCCAAACCACTCTTCTTCCTTCTTTTTTTCCCCCCTTTGTTTTTTTTTAAAGACAGGGTCTCTCTGTGTAGCCCTGGTTGTCCTGGAACTTACTTTGTAGACCAGGCTGGCCTCAAACTCACAGAGATCTTCTTGTTACTGCCTCTGCCTCCTGAGCACTGAGATTAAAGACATGTGCCACCACCACTCACCCTAAGCTACCCTTCTAAGCACTATAGGGCTGCTAAACAATACACTTCAAATCCCACAATGGGTCAAGGTGACATGAGGTCCTTCCTTGAGAAAGACTGTTATGAATGAGGATTCATCTCTGTGGGTTGATCTCTGGCCCATTTTAGTGGTCTAAATAAGAATGTCCCCATAGGCGCATAGATTTGAACGCTTAGTTATCCGGGAGTGGCACTACTTGAGAAGGATTAGGAGGTGTGGTCTGATTGGAGGAAGTGTGACACTAGGGGTAGGTTCTTAGGTTTCAGGAGCTCAAGCCAGGCCGAGTGGCTCTCTCCTCCCACTGTCTGCAGATCTCAGTTACTATTCCAGCAACAAATCTGCTTGTATGCCACCACAGACTAAACCTCTGAAACTGTAAGCAAGGTCCAATTAAAAAGGCTTTCTTTTATAAGAGACATCTTTGCATGGTGTCTCTTCACAGCAATAAAACAGTAACTAAGGCACCCAAGTTTGGCACTGGCTATGGCCCAGCTACGAAGCTGGCCAGGTCACAATGGGAAAAGGAGCTGTTAGAAGCTACAGCAAGACTTGGTGTAGGCTTCAGTTTTACTCTACTCCTGCTGACCACACCCTTACTAGGAGCTCTGCTAGTTCCTAGGCTTCCTCTATCAGCCTGAGGTCTACCAAAGGCTTTAGGGGGTGCTGCAGGAAACTGAGGGAACAAGGGGCTAGAGAAACCAAGGAAAAAGTCCCTTTTCCTTCCTAGCTAATGACACACTTCTTCCCCCCTGGTTACTTTGAAACTAGAACGAGAGATGTTTCAATACCAGACATGATAATGTGCCATGGATACCACTATCCCCTGCCCCAGAGACATCTGAGGTTTCCAGGCTACAGGAAAAGATACATTAGCCTGTCTGGACGATCTATTAGTCTAGTAACCACACAAAGAAGGCAGCTAGGTTCAAGCTCAGAGCTCCAGCAGAGCAGACCCTCTACCAGATCTATGTTATGGTTTTGCTTCTATAACTTCTCAACGTTTACCTCCTTCCTCTCCTTCAGGTTGGTCACCATAACGATGGTAGCTGTGTTCTGTTCCCAGATCATTCTCCAGAAATCATTCACTGTTTCCTCTTTTGGTCCTAAAGTAGCCAAAGGGAAGAAGGGAAGAGGAAAAACAATGCTAGGAAACTGAGGACACTCATTCCTGACTTTTGGAATCCTATGTCCACATGTCTTCAGGGGGATATCCACCCCATTTATCCATTCACCTCCTGCTAACTGAGTATTTCCCGTGTATCTATCATGTATACCAGGCACTTCATTAGGATTGTGGCCAGGAGGATTCAAAGTAGGAAAGGGCACAGTAATTTTCTAAAGGTTAAGGGTTAGAAGTCATGACTATTACTGGATACAGTGTAGACAATAAATAAGCCAAGTACTAGCTATGGCATTTACTCCATCCTGCCATACTCTGGAATGTTATCAACCCCAGAAAGGTGCAGTGACCTGCTCGGGCTGAAATTCAAATTTACTTTCCATATAGCCTTTCTCAGAAAGCCACAAGAAGTTTCTAGTAGAAAAGAAGCTGGAATCCAACAGTGGGGAGGCTAGAAGAATTCTCAGGGTGTGGTAAATGGAGGTCTTTGCAACCAAACACCTAGGGGTTGGGGACATTGGATAGAGGGTTTAAAAAAAAAAAAAAAGCAAAAAAAACCCCTCTCCCAATGCACTTAAAATATCAAGATAGCTGAGGGGTGAGAAGTGCCAGCAGCCAAACTTGATAGCCTGAGTTCAATCTCTGGGATTGAACAATCATGGTAGAAGAAAAAACCAACTGTTCAAAGCTGTCCTCTGACCTTCTCATGTGTTCCACAGTATCTTAACTCCTGAACCTCTTCTCCAGCTTCAAAGGACTTTTTAAAAAGAGGATCTTTTGATCCTAAGTCATAAAGATGAATGTCACTGGTTGTTAAACCTGAAGGATGTATTTTATTTCTGTGTATGAGAATATGCATGTACATGTTCATGTGTGTCTGTGTGCATGTGTTTGCATATGGGAGGTCAAATTAATTAGGATTTCCTCAATTTCTCTTCACTTTGGGGGGTGTGTGTGTGTGTGTGCAGGGTTTGAGACAGAGTTTCTCTGTGTAGCTTTGGAGCCTGTTCTGAAACTCACTCTGTAGCCCAGGGTTGATCTTGAACTCAGAGATTCACCTGCCTCTGCCTCTCAAGTGCTGTGATGTAAGGCATGCACTACCACACCCAGCTTCCACCTTATTTTTTGAAGACATTCTCTTACCAATCTAGAGCCTGTTAACTAGATAGGCTGGTTAGCTGGTAAGTCTCTAGGGCCTTTTGGTCTTGGTCTCTCCATACTGGAGTTGGGTCATGCTGTCATGCCTTTTAATGCAAGTGCTAGGAATCTAAACTCAGGATTTCATGTGTGTAGCAACCACTTCACCAACTGAGCTATCTCCCCAGCCCTTTGTTATCTTTTAGGTGATAATAATTAGAGAAAAGCTCATGTATTTTTTATTATTTCATTTAGTGTTTGGGCAAAATCCCACATCCTCAACCCACTACTGGACTGTGACCAAATGCCAAGAAGAAAAAAACTGTCATTACCTTGTGCAGCAATGAATTTGTTCTTTTCTTGGTAGCCCTGGGTGGAAGGGATGAAAAAGAAAAGTAAAACCCAAAAGTTGGCAGGATGGTACTCTTTAGCTGGCCTCAGCCAGGTAACAAAGCCTCCCCTGTAAAAGCTCTAGGCAATTCACAAGAATTTCCATTACAGAGATCCCAGAAGGGTTAGCTTTGGAGAGAAGAATCAGAGATTCTAACACTCCAATGGTCGAAGTAGTCTTCTCAAGGTGAATCATTAGTGAATACTGCTGGGAAAATATCCAAAGACTGAGCCCCGTTGTAGCCCATCTCTGATGCTTTACCTGTAGCCAACAATGTGGGCTTCAGTGTTAATGAGTTAAGGACCTTCCAAGGCAGAGCAAGGTAGGTCCAGGAATGGAGCTGGGCTGAAATTGGGAAGGATAAAGCATTTTTTCTTGAAGATGCTTTACTCAGATGTAAAAACTTTTCAGAAACAGTTAGATTTGACAATGAGCTTCTCCATTAGTCAGAAGCAGAGGAGACTGGGGATCCCATTCAAACAGATAAGGAGCCTCTGAGAGACTCATACTGGACAGGCTTTCTTTTTTCTCTGTGCAGGCAGCAGTTAGATGGGCAACGGAAAGCAGTCTTGCTAGATACCAGGTGACACCGAGGTAGTAGTGAAATCAAAGAAAGAACTTTAAATCTGAGAAGTCATTTCCTAATCTAGTTCAAACAAGGGCAGAAGAATTGTTTCCTAGCAGAGTCAGCAACAGCAGCCTTCTTAAAACTTTTGAGAACAGGAATTTAGTTTTCAAAAATGTTTTTATATTTCTAATTGTGAGCTTAGTCTTTAATGGCTAAGCCATCTCTCTAGCCCTCTAGAAACGTTTTTAAATCATCATTTCTACATGAAAACCAAGAAAGCCTTAATTCGGGATTCTCAATTCTTCTTGAGTTCTAAACTTGTAATTAAAATTGATGAGCTCTTAAGAAACATGGTAAGCACATGATACGCCTGGCTTCATAAAAAGCCACTGTTAAATTCTCAATGGAACACAAAGAACTTAAAATAAACATAAACACGAATAGTGGAGGAAGTCAGCCCCAGAGTGTTTCCTACTTTATTTTTACTAGGAGAGGATAGTTACTACCATCATGAAAGAATGCCCACATGATTACCTCATCAAAGCCTAACAAAAGAAGGATGAAATGTGGCTCTTTAGCACCTTCACTGTCTCTGGGTTCTGAGACCTGAGTCCCATCTGGTTCTGTATGTGGAATTTACACTCTTCTCAGAAGAGACACTTTGAAAGACTTGCTATGTGCCCTCAGGCATCTAAAGATAAAGAGGGGTTAGTTTCTCCTGGTCTGTGATCAGGAGCAGGTGAGATAACCTTGTGTTCCTCAGAATGTAGATTTCATCTGCAGCTGTTTTTATCACTACTCCAGGGACCCTGGACTACTTCACTTCCCTCAGGCTGTAACTCAGTGGTCTGGATACATTAGGCAATCTTACTTGGTAGCAGGTTTTCTTGCTTGCTTTCCCTTATTTTTACTACAAAGGACAAAGCCTACTTTTGTTTGTAGCATTTGAAAATGCTCAAAAGAGGATTCACAGAAATATACCTTAAGATTTCTGCATCAGAAACCTTAGGAAATGATGAAAGAATAAAAAAAAAATATTTTAAATTACCCAATATTAAAAAAGAATTAGCTATTTAAAAAATCAGATTTGATAGGAAAGGCTTATGGTGGCAATGTTTCTCTTAAACATAGCTGGGAAGTTATCGATAGATGGCAGCTAATGGCTTTCATAGGATAAATAAGAAAAGCATAAGCTCCTTACATTAATGAATGAAGCATTGATGTAATCAGAATCGGGAACTCCTTCAACAGGCGTCAGGTGCACTCTAGAGTGGTCATCTGGAAAAACATTAAGTTCACATTTCAATAGGTCCACAGATCAGCCCTGATACCTATGTCTATGTGACTGAGATATGGCAGTCTAGTGCTTGTTCCCTTTTTCGGTTTTCAAGACAGGCTTTCTCTGTGTAGCTCTGGCTGTCCCAGAATTTAGTCTGTAGAAAGGCTGGCCTCAACTCAGAGATCCAACTACTTCCTGAGTGCTGGAATCAAAGGCAAGTGCCGCCACCACCTGGCTCTCTGTTCTTTTGTTTGTTTGTTTTGTTTTTGCTTTTATATGGTCTTTGTAGCTTAGGCTAACCCAGAACTCCCATTGTAGCCCAGGCTGCCTTGAACTCAGAGCAATCCTGCTTTCAGCATCCCATGAGTTAAGTTTATAGGAATAAATGATTGCACCTAGCCTTTTGATTGTACAAAACTATTTTTTTACATTTATGTTGTGTCCATCTGTGTATGTGCACAGTGCCTGTGGAACTCAGCAGATGTGAGAGTCAAATCTCTTCTGTGATGAGGGTTCTGGGACTGAACTTAGGTCACTAGGCTTGGCAGCAAATACCTGTACCCCTGAGCATCCTCACTGCCTCCAACACCTGCCCTTTACAAAGGTTACTTAGTCTTAGCTCAGGAGGCAGGGGTAGGCAGATCTGAGTTTGAGGCAAGCCTGGTCTGTTCAGTCAGTTTCAGAACAGCCAGGGCTACATAAAGAAACCCTGTATCCATTTTTTAAAATTTATGATTACTGTATAGTATTTGTATGCTTGCATATGGCATGTGTGTGCATGCAGGTGTGATGTGTGTGGGGGTCAGAGGATCACTTTCGGGAGTCAGTTCTCCCCTCTCACCAAGGATTCTGGGGACTGAAATTAGGATGTGAAGAATTTGCCTGTTGATTGAGCCATCTCATCAGCCCTCAGCATTATTTTGCTCCTATTTATAATGATTATTGTGTATGTGGATGCACATGCCACTTCATACATGTGGAAGTCAAAGGACAGTCCTGTGCAGCTGGTTCTCTTCTTCCACATTCATGTGGGTTCTGGAAACTGAACTCGGGCCCTTAGGCTTACTTACTGAGTCAGTCCTCAGTGCTGTCTCTAATGCCCTAGATCTGTAGACACCTCCATTACTATTAAGGTGTTATACTACACTTGTAATAAGGAATATTCAATAGCTGATAAAAAAGGAAAGTGTTTCTTGACAGATAAGCTAACAATATATTAAAGTTAGAGGAATGTATACTGTACAATATACCTACCATATGTAAAAATATTATGTGTACATATATACATACCAACACATGCATACTACAAATAAGGTTGTAGGTTTCACAAATCACACCTGTGCCAATATTTTCAATATTTTTTCATTTACTGATAAATTATATGTAATTACTAATATACTTACTATGTACTAGAAAATATAAAAATGTAAAAGGATGAGGGTCTATGAAATGGTTCAAAGGGTAAAGATGCTAACTGCCAAGCCCGACAAACCAAGTTTGGTACCTAGGACACAAAGCAGAAGGAGAGACCCAGCTTCTGCAAGCTGCCTTGCAGCCTTAACATGTGCACCATGGCATATGCATGGCCATATACACACAAATAAATGCAACTAAAATAAAAAAAATAAAAAAAAACAAGTTAAAAGAATGAATGTTTTAGACAAGATTCGTTATTGCTTGTGTCAGATCTCCTGGAACTGCAGACATTTGTAAGCCACTATATAGGTGCTGAATAAAATCTGGGTCCTCTGCAAAAACAGGAGAGATAAACTAGTTCTTAAGTTTTGAAGCCATCTTTCCAGCTCCCAAATGATACATTTTAAAAGAGCCAATATATAAATACAAACAAGTTCAAATATGTGTCTCATACCCTACTGGGTATGTGTACCCCATTACAGAGACTTGGAGAAAAAAAGTTGATCTTAGATGAGATCAACTGATTATCAGTGGCTAACTATGGGAAAGGAATTACTGTTAGGTTCAAAGTGGGCCCCGAAAATGGCAGCGCTGTTGACAATGTCCAAGATGACAACAGAAAGACTGAGCTACTTAAGCTCAGCATTCCTCAGAAATCTTGTGAAGTTGATTGGTTTCTGTTAGGAAAACCCATTATCTGATCCCTACAACCAACTACCCTAACAATGGGCAACTAGCTGTGGATTAACTCAAATGCCCTGTAATAGATCAAATGTGACCATACTCTACTTCCTGTTCCACTAACTTCCAGGCTATTCTGACTCACATGCCCTCTCACACACTACCTGCTTCCCTTAGAACTGGCAAGGCTTCTTCCTGCTTTTACTGCTTTGTCTGAAATCGAGGGACAGCCTTGGTAGTTTGAGTCACCAATAACCTTTCTACCAATGGAGCGGTTTAGTTCACTGTGCTCTGGGGAGCGCGTGCGTGCGTGCGTGCGTGCGTGCGTGCGTACGTGCATGAGAGAGAGAGAGAGAGAGAGAGAGAGAGAGAGAGAGAGAGAGAGAGAGAGAGAGAGAGAGAGAGAGAGAGAGAGAGAGAGAGAGAGATAGGCCTGTAATACAAACTGTGATCCATAGCATAGTCCCACCTGACTGTGAGGTTGCCTGGGGGTGGGGGGGTGGGCAGACATGCTTTCAGCTTTAAGCATAAACTATATTTTGTTGTCCTCTTGTTACCAACCCCAAGATTCCTCCAATCCTCAAAGAATCTATGTAGAGACACATTCAAATCACATTCCAAGAAGCCCTGCAAATACTCACAAGGCAGGATGTTTACATATCGATTTTTTTCCTTGTTTTCCTCTTTGGAGGCGGCCTCACAGGTGGCCTGGATAGGACAAGCAGGGAGAGCCTGAAAAGTTCAGAGGGTTACAGGAGTTAGTAAGAGTGATAAATATCAAGCAGGCATTCTGCTTTACCAAACTGGTATTAAGCTCTACTTTTCCGGGGAGGAGGTAGAGAGGAAGGATGGAAATAAACCTGGGTGTAGGGTGCAGCCTACACAGAAAATACACCTTTCTCCTACACAGCTTCAAGCCTTAAGAATTCAATACCACGAATCCAAAGGGGAGGATGTATGCTTTTCATATAATTATTATTTAGTTAGGAGTCTAATACAATGAGTGATCAAAATGTAAACTGTAAACTGGGAGTGGGGATTACAATGAGAAAAATAGGCCATTTATTTACTTGTTTATTTATTTATTTATTTAAACCAACATGCAAAGACAAGATGAAATTCAAGAGTGAACTGCTCTGGACAGTCTGCTGGTGCAGAGCCTCTTTAGGGGGCTCTGTTAGAACAAGGCACCCAGCCCCTGGCGTCACAAGGTGGGCAGCAGTCCGGTGTGGAGCTGGATCAGGTGACACAGAGTGCTCATCCCTCTTGGAGCAACTGTAACTGAGCTGGCGCAGGGAGTGACGCACGTAGGTTTCAAAAAGTGAATGGTATGAAAGTGTGATGCTGAATTCGACCCATTTGTTCCACATATTCAAAACAAAGAAAGCAAAAAAGAAATTTAGCTTGGATAACTATTATACAAAGTTTGGTTGTAATAAAGGAAACTCAGCCAAATATCGGGAAAAGGCTGAAATAGTCAAGAGAGGAAACAGTAAAGTTAAACTTTTTAGTTATCTTTTAACTTTTTCAGTCTCACTCTTCATTGCTCTCACTGCCTCGTCTGCCTTTTTACACTTGTCTTAAATACCCTCTTCACCCAATTGTTCCACATCCAGGTTAAGATTAAAGGACCGGCACCACTGCCTGCCTGGGAGCCTGGAACTCCCTCTGTAAACCAAACTGGCCTCAAACTCAGATCTGCTGGGATTAAAGGTGTGAGTTACCACTCTCTAACCCTCCTAAATTGACTATAGGTAGATCTCTTCTCTGATATTCCAGACTAGTTTTATTAAGTATATAACATATCACTACAGATAACTGTCCAGAAGAATGATCAGAAAATTTTTATGAGCTTTAAAAATGGCCTTAACTTTTGATCCCAGCAACTCTACTTCTGAGAGTTTGCTCTAAGGAAACAAAATGCCTATGTTAACTCATTTCCTTTGCCATCTTTAGAATGACTCACTCCTGAGAACAACCCATAGTCTTCAGCAGCAGGGACCAGTAAAGGATATTACAGCTCACATACAGTTTTTCATTCATTCATCTACCAAACACATGTGTACACATTGGGCTAGGTATATAGAAAACAATGCTGAGTAAAACATACATAGTTCTTGCCCTTGTATATAATATAAACCTTGCCTTTGCGGGTGACAACACCTTGCCCTTATGGGCAATATTAATATAAGTAAATATATGTATATATACATATATTATAAATGTAATGAAAAGCAGAAAGCTATTAGAAAAAGTATCAGAAAGAGAGAAATTTAGATCTAAGGTAGATGTCTATGTGGAAGGATGAGGTCGGAGACACTGTGTCAGGAACAAACAATAGTACTGTAAAGATCCAGTGATGGGGGGGGGGGGCTATGTTCTGGTACATTGTCACTCCTACTGGTTTAATAAAAAGCTGATTGGCCAGAAGGCAGGCATGAAGTGCCAGAGAGCCGCCAGAGAGACTCCAGATGAGATGCCAGTAGATCCAGAGGAAAGAAGTTGAAACGCTGCTCCTAGAAAAGGTCCCAAGCCACTTGGCTAAACAAGGTAAGAATCATGTTTTAGTGTAAGAGCAAAGAGCTAGCAAGATATATGCCTGGGCCCCAGGTCAATCAGCATACAATTAATATAAGCGTCTGTGTTTCTTTAGAACTTTGGGACTGTTGGTCCAGACTTGGGGGGCTAGTCTGGGCCAGAAACTTCATACAAGTGAAGTGCCACACAAAATAGGCTGGTGGAGGCTGCAGAGGAAGAGGGCTGTCAAAAAGTGGGAAGATCTGGGCAGGGTGAGACTTCATTTTCATGCAGACCCTGAAGACGGGGAGTTTGGGTTCAAGTTTATGGGCAAGCTCACTGAAGGCTTTAAAATGAGACTAGTTTGCAAGATGAAGACTAAGTCTGGTTGCTATTTGGAAAGTGAAACTGAAGAGAGGCAAGAATGAAGGCACAGAAACCGGGAAAATGATGTGGGAGTTTGAGTAAGAATGGCCTCCATAAGCTGGGTGTGGTAGCGCACACCTTCAATCCCAGCCTTCCAGAGGCAGAGGCAGAGTTTGATGATAACCTAGTCTATAAGTGAGTTCCAGGGCTGTTACACAGAGGAACTCCACTGACTGAGATATCACGGCATTTAGTGGCACTATTTGAAAGAATTAGGAGGTATAGCCTTGTTGGAGGAAGTGTGTTCTGGAGGGGGCTCCATGGTTTTAAAAGCCCATGCCAGGCCCAGGCTCTCTTCCCCAGGCTGTGAATCAGGATGTAGCTCTTTGTTACTGATGTAGTGCCTGCCTGTATACCACCTTGCTCCCCACTACTATGATAATGGATAGACCAAACCTCTGAAACTGTAAGCAAATCACTAATTAAATGCTTTCCTTCATAAGAGTTGCCTTGGTCATAGTCTCTTCACAGCAATAGAACAGTGGCTAACACAGATGACAATATAAAGAAGTGGATGCATCTGAGATATATTCTGCATTTGGAGATGGAGGGAAGTGAAGGCAGTCTGAGGGAGAAAAAGGAGTGAAGGAGAGCTCTCAGGGTTCTGACTTTGGAAATAAAATAAGAATGATCAAATGAAGAAAATGTCAGCTTTGGGGCAATCAATTTCACCAAATGAAAGGTGTTTTAAGGAGAGGACAAGGCTGCTCCCTGGGACGTGCAGAACAGAGGTATAAATTACACCACGAATCTGAAGACAAGAACAGTCTGTCTCACAGTCCACTTCCTCCCACCTGACTCAAGAGATTTCAGAGTTCAAACCCTGGAGAGTCTACATGTTATTTCACTAAGATGGACAATTCTCTTTGACTCTGTGCTGTGAGCACATGACAGTAAATTCCCCTTTTCCCCTTTCTATGTGTCAACTCTAGAATATATAACAGAGAACATACCTAATAATGGAATTTCCCAATTCACTTATACTTCACCTTCTTTCATCTAGGCTAGGTTTCCATTACAGCACAGAGCAGTTGAGATGGCACCAGTTTTAGTCCCCAGACCGACCAACTCTTTTCTAAGACTTCTGTAATTCCTTTCCTTCTTTTTTTAAAGATTTATTTATTTATTATGTATACAGTGTTCTGCCTGTATGTATGCCCACACACCAGAAGAGGGTACCAGATCTCATTACAGATGGTTTGTGAGCCGCCATGTGGTTGATGGGACTGAACTCAGGTCCTCTGGAAGACCAGCCAGTGCTCTTAACCTCTGAGCCATCTCTCCAGCCCACATTTCTCTTCTTAAATGATAAAAGAGCAGAGGGAGTGAGAGAGCAAGATTACTGTACTAGCCAAGGCTGGTTTTAAACTAGTTATGTAACTGAAGATGACCTTGAATTCATGATCCTCCTGCCTCCACTTCCAGAGTGCTAAGATTAAAGCAATGTGCCACCACACTCCATTTTATGTAGAGTTGAGACTGAACCCAGGGCTCTCCATGAAATGATAAAGATTACTATCCCACGCTCTTATCAATCATGATGGAGAAAAACTAACTCTTTCCAGATGGGCAAAGCCTTTTCAAGGAAACACATATGGAAGAAACAGGAGAACAGATAGGCCTGTTCTGCCTACACCAGGACAAAGCAAAGGGGTGTACACTGCTGCAGGTTTTACTCCGAGAAACATCTTACTGAACTCCTACAACAATAAGCAGAACAGAATGACTAGATAAATTTAGTGTTTCTAAATTCTCTAGAAACACTAGGTATCATCAAAGTCAATTTCTTAATCAAACCTTAAATGGAACCGAGATAGGGTACCTCAACATTTTTAAATGGGTGCATCTGCCATCTCTGCCATCCACTTTAACTTCCAAGTTCTGGATCCTTTCACTCCTGATCTCCACTATCTCCTATCACAGGCAAACTTGGAGCTGTTTTTCTTGTTATAAGTTGTACCCCATATACTGCGTCCTTATTATTATTGCTCAGTGTTATTTGGTGATGAAAGCAGAAGCATAATAAAACATTAATCTGATTTCATTTGGCTCAGCATTATGTTCTGTGTTGGATACTTTTGGGTCAATTTGACACAAGTCATCTGAGGGAACCTCAGTTGTGAAAATACCACCATATGATCTGGCTGTGGCGAGCATATAGTATTTTCTCAATTAGTCACTGATGATAGAGGGCCCAGCCCATGGTGGGTGATGACATTGCTGGGCTGGTGGTCCTGGGTAAGTATAAGAAAGCAGGCTTATCAGCCATGGGGAGCAAGTCAGTGAGTACCACTTCTCCATGGCCTCTGCATCAGCTCCTGCCTGCAGGTTCCTGCCCTGTTTGAATTCCTGCCTTAACTTCTCTCAGTTATGGACTATGGCCTAGAATATAAGATGAAATAAACCCTTTCCTTCCCAAGCTGCTTTGGTCATGGTGTTTTATTGCAGTGATAATAAGACATGTTTCTGAAGTCATTCAGACTGTTCTTTGTAACTGGCATTTATTTTTTTTAATAAATGACAGACAAAGTTTTGTTTTAGTCTTTTAAAACAATATTTACTTTAGTTTTATTCACATACATCTATGCCTGTCTAAGTATATGCTGTGTGTGTGGGGGGGGAGGGGGGTGGGTGGGGGGGTGGCCAAAGAGGCCAAAAGATGGCACTGGATCCCAGAGAGTTAGGATAAGAGGTGGTTGTGAGCGGTCTGACTTAAGGGTTAGGATTGGAACTCAGGTCCTCTGCAAGAGCATTATGAACTTTTGATGGCTGAGCAATCTTCCTAGGCCTCAAACTGTTTTTCAATGTAACTGGACCTATTTACAGTACCAGCTGTGGCAGTATAGGTTCCATTTGGTACCTTCATCCACACCTGCTACTGTCATACATTACATATATTAACTATAGCCCTAACTCACATTTCTATATTACCAACAGGGCCATCATCTTTCCAGCTTACTGTTACTCCTCTATGCAGTGCCTCATCTAATGTTCTGTGAGTTTTTATTTTCCTTTATGGTCTCTAGTTATCAACAGAACCTTTGTATTGCATGCAGTTAAATTTGCAATCTTTCACTTCACCAACATTTTCAGGCCTGTCCCCTCTTATGTGAAGTCATAGGTGTACTTTCCTATACTATTTCCACATTTTACAATCCTGTCCTTTAAACTTCAATATCTATGTCAATGGAATTTGTATCTGTGTCAATGTGAGTCAAATGACCCACTTCATTTACTCTCACAGGGCTGTCCAGCTGTCCAGTACTATATATTGTAACGGTCATTCTTTCCCCAACCAGTGTCAGCAGCATCTCTGCGAAAAATCTCTTTCTATCTGCACAGGACGTGCTCTTGCTGATTTACTGCACTACTCAGTCTGTCTACCCCGGTGACACACCAAGCTGTCTTATACAGGCTCTCTGCACCTGCTAAGGTGGTTCTCCTCACCTTGGTCATCTTCTTCACGATTGTCTTGGCTAGTCTTGACTCTTTTCTCCTCCATAAAAATTTTAGAATCAGCTTGTCAAGTTCCACAAAATACCTGTTGGGATTTTTATTGGAATTGCATTGAATCTGTGTGTCAGTCTGAGGAGAACTGCCATCTTTACACACTGAGCGTTCTGACCCACACACTTACTGCTTAACTAGCTTAACCTGCTTTTCCTTAATGTGTGCAAACATTTTCATAATTTTTTCTGAAGATTTTGCAAATGTTTTCTTAAGTTTCTTCTTAAGTACTTTACATCTTGGATACTAATATAAATGGTATATTTAAAAAGTGTTTGATTTATGGCCTACAAACAAAAACTAATTTTTATGCTGCTTTTATATTTGATAATTTATTTTCTGAGTCAGAATTTTTCTGAAGACAATATTCTATCTTTGGCTTCTCAATCCTTCCTTCCTGCTTTGCTTTCCTGTTCTAGGAGAGATCTCCAGAACTTGCTGAAATCTCAGTTCCCTGTTACTGCCACATCTCCTTTCAAACACTCTCACCTCAGTCACCAGCACCCTCCCAGGTTGTCTATAAACGTAATCTCTTTTGCATTTTCCTTGCACTAAGTAATAGAGCCCAGTGACAGCAGGTGCCTTCCTGTTCCCCTTCCAGAGTGCAGCCATGACAAACACCCAGAGCCTTTGACACAATTTTTGTTCATTTCCATGGGGTTTTAGCCCATCAAGGTAACTCAAATATCTGTTCAGCCCCATTACATGTCATACATGTTTTCTTTACTTGGTAATCTAAAAATTAAGTTGTTACTAAAAGTAAGAAGGGTTACCCACAGGATTTTAAGATCCCACTGGTTTTACCGCTTTCCTCTCCCCTCTTTTCTCACTAATTTTTCTCTTTCTTTTCCTCTTTAAACTTTGAGCAGTTTTAGGAAACCCAGAAAGAGGCTTTTCAATGTGTCAACAAATTCAATGTTTCTTCCTAAGACACATATGGGTGAATAAAAAAGTTCCAGTTTGTAACTAAGATAAAAGATACAGCCTCAAACTCCCAATCAGCAGGGAGTCACAGAAACATCGCACAGCTTTCTTAAGCCTGTCATATAATACCTGAAAAGAGCTGTCAAGTCCTGCACCCATTGATCTCTCAAGTTAGTTACCTGTTAGTTTCTTTCTAGAACACATTTGGTGATACACCTTTTCACAGTGACCTGACCAAGATGTCCTGGCAGAGTTCAAATGTAACTCCTCCATTCCAAATGCATATACCCACCAAAGCACACTTCAGCTCACCAACTTCAATTCTTAGATCTAAAAAACAATCTCCACCACCCACTTAAAAAAAAGAATATAAACCCAGGTAAGGCTGTCACAGGCCTTTAGTTGCAGCACTTAGGAAGTAGAGGCAGGTGAATCTGTGAGTGCAAGGCCAGCCTGGTCTACAGAGTGAATTCCAGAATAGTTCCAGGGCCACTCAGAGAAACCCTGTCTGGAAAAACTAAAAAGAAAAAAAAAAAAAAAAAAAAAAAAAAAAACGCAAAAAAAGCATATGCTTATTATAGAAGTCCAGTAAGCAATAGCAGGCAGTAGTTCCCCGTTAGGTCCTCCTATCTCTCACACTCCTTTGTAGAAACAACTGTTAGCATCAGCTCTCCCTGACTTGAATTAGTATATCTAAACATGTACACAGGTATTTATAGATATTAAAAAACTAATTTGGGATCTAAACACCTATGTTTATCTACAATGTGCTTTCTCACATAATACTTTTCTATGTCAATATATTTATTTTTGTGACAGTGAGGAATCTCATAAAGACTGTAAGGAATCAAGTCAGCTATTTGGTGAACACTACTGTACTGCATACCGTTGTAAACTAGTGAGGGTGTGTATGTGAGTGTATGAGAAAGAGACTGTGGGGAGGGAAACTTATGTGCCATGGCACACATGTGGAAATCTGAGAGCCAATTTTCAGGCCAACAAAACAAAAATTTTTTCATTTGAAGCTTAGTATTCCAACTAATTTTTTAAATTTTTTCCAACTATGCAGCGTCTTCCCCAAAGATAGTTATTTTTTTCCTGTCCCCCACCCCTCAATTCTCTTGACTTTTTAATGTGTGTGTGTTTGTGTGTGTACATTTGTTCACATATGTGCAGGTGCATGTGTGTGTAGGTGTCAAAGAACACAGCCATGTGTTATTCCTCAGGAGCCACCTACCTTGTTCTTTAAGACTAGCTAGTCAGAAAGTTCCAGAGATCCACCTGGCTCCACTTCCTCAGCATGGTAATTACAAGGGTCCTGGGCCTTTTCACTCTGCTTCTAGGAATAGAACTTGGGTCCTCAAGAATTTTACTAGCTCCGCCCTCTCCCAGCCTGACTGCCTACTTTTTTGTTTGTTTGCTTTTTTTCAAGACAGAGTTTCTCTGTGTAACAGCCTTGGCTGTCTTGGAGCTTTCTTTGTAGATCAGATTGTCCTTGAGCTCACAGAGATCTGCCTGCCTCTGACGCCTAAGTGCTGACTTCCTACTTTTTAAGCCAGGAAAATAATGACATTTTCACTATGTCCCTAGTGGGATCAATAGCATAGTTCTTGCTGTCTGATACACTAGTGAGGAAGACACTGGGATCTCTAAAATGATATGGGAAATAGGAGCCAGCTAGCTTAAATCACTTCAGGGAACCTACTCTAATTACAGAAAGTGCCACTTTTCATCTGACACCTAAGCTTAGGTCCTTTTATCCCTTAAATTAGAGTGCTGCCAGGCACCTGTTAGGACAAACCCTGACTAAGCACATCCACATTCAGATACTGTGGCCCTGTTTCTCCATCTTAAGGATTTGCATCACATTTCCTTTGCTAACTCACACTGGCAAAGGAAAACACATCTTTTAGGATTCACTGGTCTCTGGCCTTGAGAGAACAAATTTCTGGGAATACAGAATTTCCCTATGATATGTTACTTACAGTGAAGCATTTGTAGGACGGGTAAAAGATTTTTCTGGCCTGAATTGGCTACATTAGGGGATACCTATTACAGCAGAAAATCTACATGAATCCCCTACCTACTAGATAAAGACTAGTGTAGCTAATGTAAGCTCAAGGAGCACTGAGCTGCCAATGACTAAGTCTATATATAAGCAGAAATCTTACGTGCTACAGAAAAATGTAAAGCTTGTAGGATATCTAGCTACTATATATCCTATAGCATCCAGAACTATGTATGTTGTGGTTCTAGTTGTCAAGATGGAAGAACCTTCTGAAACTGAGAGTTTAAGGCCAGTCTGGAAAACACAGTTGTACCTTGGGGGAAAGAAAAGAGGGAGGGAGTGAGGGAGTGAGGGAGTGAGGGGGAGGGAGGAGGGAGGGAAGGAAGGATGGAGGGAAAGAGAGAGGAAGGGAAGGAGGGAGGGAAGGAGGAATGGATGGATGGATGGATGGAGAGAGAGATAGAGAGAATTTGAATCAAGCAGACTAGCACAAAGGACTCACGGTCTTGAATCAAGTCCATGGAAGCTGGGTGTGGTGCACACCTGTAATCCTAGTGCTTTCAGCTCTTCCAGAACTCAGGGAGCTTAGCCTAGACTAGGCTACATAGTTAAATTTTAGGACAGCCTGGGCTATACAGTAATCAATACTGAGTTATAATAAACTGAGTCAGTTACCAATTGGAGCTGCAGACTTAAAAGCTGGCTTTCCAGCAACTTTTCTTCCTAATGTAGAACTCCACTACCTGGAATCTCTGTATTAATGGGACAAATATATGCTCTTTTAAAAGTTGCACACACTATTTGAAGCTGTTTTCCCCTTTCATGAAAAGAGATGCCCTGATGATAAATAACCCTGATCTGTCTATCCTGTGGCCACAATTACCAGCATTTTGTCTCATAGTTTCATAGGACATTAACCTGACCACCATCTTAATGACGCCAAGCTGACAGAATATGAGGTTATGCATTTTAAATGTGCATGGTGGACATAAACGTGGAACAGACAGAGCAAACCCTACAGTTGGCTTATGACTTAAGCCAAGTTTTCTGAAGGTCAAAGTGGAAAGTGGTAGGCAGGCCAGGCTACCTTCTCTTACACAGTGGGTAAGGTCTTGCTCCTTATCCTCACCATCTCTCCTCCAGTTGAATCTTGAAGAAAAAATTTGAATTTTGGAGAAATGATATATAGTACATGTTAGCTATCCTTTTCTGAACTATTTACTGAGTGATCAAAAAAGAACTGATCTAGGCTGAGGTAGAACTGGCTCTAGCAGGTTCTGTGAGACTCTAAAACATCCACTGTAAGGTTGAATATGACAGTTAAAATGAAAAATCTCATAAAGAGGGAAAGCACATGATCTTGTCTGCAAGACACTCTCAGCTTAAAACTGAGCCCTATTTCTGACATCACAGTTATGCATTCATAAGTTACAAATCTGGGTATGCCCTGCAGAATTCCACCATAGATAGAAGGGATGCATATAGAAGACCTGCCACATGGCACAGGTTCTCCTCCTTCAAGACATTTGTGATTTCTTGTTGATATCAACAGATGACTAAGGGGGAAAAAATCTGCTTTGGTGTATGTTTGGCTCTGTGAGTTATGCTGGCCCAAGCTGGATAGAAGTAGACTGCTATAGAGTGTATACTCATTAACAACTCTAAATGATTGTAAGGAGAAACCCTCCCGGGGAGAGAACTTTTAAGAATGCTATCACACCATCTCACTGGAAATTAGGTTCTAAATAGGAACAAAGCAGAAATGTTTATGAACCAGGTGAAGACTCACCAGATGGCACTCACTGCTACTTTCCTTCCCTCATTACTCCAGTACAAGAACATGCTAGCCAATGGCTATCATCTACCTACCTATCTATCTACCCATCTATCTACCTACCTATCTATGTATCTATCTATCCATCCATCATCTATCTACCTGTCTATCTATTTATCTATCATCCATCCATCCATCCATCCATCCATCCATCCATCCATCCATCCATCCATCTCAAATGTGTCTTTCATGCCTGTAGGACTTCTCTCCAAGGATTTACAAGAATGCTTTATTATGGTATCTCAGGGGATATTATTTCCAAAAAGAATTAAATTTACAAAAAAGTATGCCAATAGGATCACACACACCATCATTCAGAAGCAGTTGGTGTTACAGATTACAGAACAGTACAGTGTCTACCACAGTCCCATCTGTGAGGCTGTCTGGTGGAATGAGCCAAATGTTCTCAATCAATAAGCGTTAAATGGTACTCTTTCCCAACAGTTTAAAACTAAACTGTTAACTATTCTGTTAACTTTTACCTGGCAAATAAGTATGGGCTTCCAAGTCTTTGCTCTCTTCTACTTATTCTTCACAGTGAAACCAGAGATTTTTCTGAGGAAGCATATTTGAACCTAAGTCCGTCAGTGGTGGAACAGTTATAAGTAGTTGATATGTCCACCTAAATAACCACTTTTCCTTTCTGTCCTGTGTGTGATGTCTGGGTGCCCATGTGTATACATGGGGAAGCCAGGAAGATAATGGGTATCTTTCTCAACACTCTCTATCTTATTTATTTGTTTTTGGAAGCAGCAATTGTCACTGAGCCTGGAGCGTACCAATTTGGCTAGACCAGCCAGCCAGGGAGCTCCAGGAAGCCCTTACCTTCCTGGCTCTGGGATTAAAGGAGTACACCAGAGTCCCTATTTGTTCACATAGTTGCTAGGGATCTAAACTCTCAGGCCTGAATGGCAGACATTCTCCTGAATGAGCCAGATTCCCCAGCCTCCCTTCCTTAAGTTCCCTTGTGGGGTCATCTGCTTGGATCAGAGATAACAGGCACTGACCTTAGAAAGCTGCAGGAACTTGTTCCCCTACCCAGGTCTACATTAAGAAGGAACATGTGGCAAAAGATGTCTCCAGAAACTTAAAACAGTCACCCTTGTTCCAGTGGACCTGATTGAATCTCCATATTATGCCTAGAACTGGGGCAGTCATTTTGGCGTTATGAGAGGATCCTATGTATAGACAAAGAGGGCACATGACACAATGCAAAAAGGCCAGGTAAGCCAACAGAATTGGAACTGATCTCCTGGGTCCATAAATCTATTCCTTCTCTTTAGTAATTACTATGTCAGATAATTCTTAAAGTTAGTACTGGTTATAACAACTGCTGTAGACTAGCTGTACACTGGATCTTAACCTGGTCCTCTTGGCTGTTCTCCATGTTTAGTAATTACTACGTCAGATAACTCTTAAAGTTAGTACTGGTCATAGCAACTGCTGTAGACTAGCTGAACACTGGATCTTAACCTGGATCCTTGGCTGTTCTCCATGTAGCAAACAGAATCTTTTATTTCCTCCCAAAATACTTAGTTTACAGGTTTCTACTTCACTCACCACAATCTAGAGCTGAGTGATAATGTGATGTGGGAAGGTCTCTCTGTATGCTGTGTATATCAATCTGTAAATAAAAGAGCTGTTGTGACCCTTGGTGAGCACCGTAGAAGAAGTAGGTGGGAAATTAGAATGGGTAAAAAGAGGGCAGAATCACAGACAGATTGAGCCAGATGCCCAAAGGAAAAAACATATAAAAAACACAGGTGAGGCACCACCCCTGTGGCAAGACAAATTAATAAAAACAGGTTAAGATAAAAGAGATAGCTAGCAATGCGCCTATACCATAGGCCAAATAGCATAAAGTTAATATAAATGTCTGTGTGTTTCATCGAGACTTTGAGACTGCTGGTCCAGATAATCAGTGGCAGGCAGGTCTGAACCTTAGAGCTAGCCAGGCCAAAAACCTTATTATAACAGATGGCACCCAATGTGGGGCAAACATCTACTTAAGCCTAAAAAAGCTTTAAAAAAGTTCTAAAACACAAAAACAAAACCAAAAACAACTTTCAAATTATATATCTAAAATTATATAAAAATAGCGAGGCATCCGGGCCACAGACAAAACAGTGGCAGACTATCGGCAGGTGTTGTAGTAGTTTTTAATGTTTTCTTTTTTGGTAATATTGAGTTTTTGTAATATGGTAAATATAGTGTATTTTGGTGACATGAGTCCACCTATCCGGTTCTGTTTGGTCTTTCCGGTGGGGAGGAAAGAAGCCCCAGCAGGCGGACAGACTGAATAACAAATATAAATTGAAGCTGAAGACAATTTTTGAAGATAGAAATGCTTTTACAATGGGGTTGCTGCTCTGTTCTCCAAAAAGACAAAAATAAAATAAGACATCTCAAAGTTTCAACAGCCTCTAACGGGGCTGGCCACACCCCATTCAAGCTCTCAAAACTTTAGAGACACGTCTCTAAGCCTTGTCAGCTAACACCTAAATTCCACCACAATATGGCCTAGCCTTTTTTTCATTTTTTTCCCTTACTACTCCTGTTACAGGACTTTTCCTTGGAAGACATGAGTAAATGTCCACTCATGACAGACAGGGTATCAGAACAGAGTAAAGAGACAATTCTACTGAACCAGGCTGAGCAGAGTGAACCACAGTGTTTACCGGGTTAGCACTACAGATGACTGGAACGCAGCTGAAACACGGAAATGCTCACCCCAGCATAAATGACCACAAAGGAGCACAGGCACCTGGGCTTCCTGAGTCTTAATCTTCTCTCTTCGTGAAGGAACGGTTCAATTAGGAAGAAATAGCTAGACAACACTGTTCCTTTGAAAAACTTCTGAATATCCCTTTCTTTTACCCAGATGCTTGCTCCTGCTATTTCTGGCACCTCATTTCTCCTTCACTATTCTCCTTCTTCAAAGAAATTGTGGTTATTCCATTGAGACAGCAGCTTACTAAGTTGCCCAGGCTGGCCTTGAACCTGTGATCTTCCTACCTCAGCCTCCCAAGTAGTCAGGATGATATGACTACAAACCACACTTGGCTAAAGTCTCTCCTGCTCCTTCCTGTAGTTCTGGGGAATGAACCCAGGGGCCTGTACACACTAGGTGGTACCACTGAGCCTCATACTCAGCAAGGAAACTTTTGACCCAGGATCACCAGCTGCTGGTTTATGTTTATTCTGCTTCCTTGAGAAACATGAAAAACACAAATCTCAATTCTGCTGTAACCGCTACTTTTTACAACAGTTCACTCCTATTACTTATCTATTACACTCCGGATCCCTGTTATAGACTATGGCTCAAATTGCTGGTTGGTTTTATAGGTAGTTTATTCTTATAAGTAGAGTTTCCTGAGGGAGCAGAGACTTCTTTGAAATTAGGACTGGGGTTTGTGTTTGCTCTGTATTATATCCATGGCCCCTAGACTATTACTTGGTATCTATAAAATGCTTTTAAGTATTAAATGAGTTACCAGGCATGATGATGAGTGCACTAACCAGAAATGAATGGAGAGATGAGGGAGGTGAAGCAATTTCCTTTTTTAAAAACTCTTTTATGATTATACAGGAAAGAAGCAAGATGAACTTGGCAAAAACATTCCTTACCCATTATCCATTAGAGATCTATTTTATATTCCCTGACCCAAAGGCCAGACCTTAGGTCTCCCTTCCTTTTTTCTAACAAAAGACTCACGTTGAATTCCTCTCTGAAGAGCTTATTGTCATCAGCCATTCTTCGGTTAATCTCCTCTTCCAGCTTGTCCACGGGCAGTGGTGGGTACTTCCTGTTGGTGCTTGGGGACCTGGCCAGAAGTGGTACACTTTGGGGCTCTGTAGTATATAAAAGAGAAGGTAAGTTAGGTGTCCTGGAGATGGATAGAGCTCCTTTTGTGACGATTCATGGTCTCATTCTTTTGAAAAGATGGGGAGACAAGGATAGGGCTCCTTCAGTAATAGATGTTTGTCACCCAGCTTGATGGCCTCAGCTGGATGCCCAGAATTCATAAGATGGAAGGAGAGAACCAACCCTGCAAGTTGGCCTCTGATCTCCACAAGCACACAATGGCACGTGTGTGTGTGTACATATACACAAATAAAATATATAAAAAGGACTGGGGATATGTTCATTTCTTGGTTTCTTCTCAGAGGTTCCCCATGCCTTACCCACATCCTCTGTGCGGCCATTTGACAGGCGGAAAGAATTGGAATGGCTCCCAGCTTGCTTGTATTTCTTAAACCTAATGAGAAAATATCTGTAATGAAAACTAGACATAGAGGTGAATCATTGCCGCCGTATGCCCGTTATTGACTATACCTTTGTAAATCTCTCTGTCAAATCAAACTTTTTAAAAAAGAGACACAAGTCAGACATGTCTGAGGCAGCTCCATTCTGTGGTGACTGAGCACCTTGGAATGGTCTTCCTTACACTCAGCACCCTAAAGTCCAGATGAGGCAACACTATACTCTAGCTTCAGCTCCGTAACACACTTGAGTGCACAGCCATGTTAGGTGGAATACAGGCGGGCAAGTATAAGACAGTGGTGTGTGTGTGTGTGTGTGTGTGTATGTGTGTGTGTGTGTGTGTGTGTGTGTGTGTGTGTGTGTGTGTGTGTGTGTGTGTGTGTGTGTGTGTGTAAGAGCATGGTAGAATGGCTGGGGCAGGATGGGATAGTAAGATCTTTATAAAACAAAAATCCTGGCATTTCCTTAGCCCAGAGCTGCAGACTTTGTGAGCACAGGTTTGTTTAATGGAGACAGGTATACAGCCCCTCTTCTCCATCCTGCAGAAGAACAAAGGGAGCACAGCTCAGGCTGGGTTCAGGTTAAGGCACAGTTAGACCCAGGTCGTCAGGGAAGCAGCTCCAGCAGGAAGAAAACAAATGAACCACAATCTTCTTTCTCTCCAGTTTCCCTGGCTTCTGTTCAGTATCTAAAAGTCTGAAAGGTTAGGCAGAGGAATACTTCAACCCCTAAGATCTGACTAGCAGATGAAGGCCTTGGATCTTAGAGAGGTTTGAGGACAAAGCCTCACAAAGTAAGCTTTCATCAGGCTCACAATCTTGCCTGAGGCCTTTTAGGAGGTTGTTTCAAAGGAAAAGGGCTGAAGATCTTGAAACACCTGTCACTGATAAGATCATATGGAAGTCTCCCATCCCTAAACAGTAGGAGACTTAGTTTGAACAGATGAAGCAAAGGAAGATTCTTTAGAGACCCTTTCTAAGCAGTACCTTAACCTGAGCACTATCAGGAGTCACTGTTCCTCTATCTATGGTCCTTAGCCTACCATCTTCTGGACTGTGTTCTTACTGAGACAAATGCAGTAGCATTAATATACTTACCTTAACATGTATAGAACTATAATAATGAACACGATTACTAGCAGAGAGGATAGGGCCACCATCACTGCAATAATTGGTGTCTCATCTAAAACCAAGAGAAAAGAATAGTCATAACTGTGCTGTGTAATGAAGGGCTCGAAGGCACACTGATGGAAGCTCAGGAAGGCACACTGATGTGGGGGTTGGGGCACACCACCCGTTAATATTTCCGCAGATGGTAGGATGGAAAACACACACACACACACACACACACACACACACACACACACACACACACACACACACGAGAACAAAATGAGAAACAGAAGGAATGTGTGCAGAAATGCACACAAAGAACAAGAAGCAAGTACATGTGCTAGATAGAGTATATGAGAAGAGAATATCTTCTGCACCTTAGGGCCATTGGATAGGGGGATGAGGTTGAGTCCCACCCAACTCTGATATACTGTACATTTATTTACTGTATGACTTCCTGCACTGGGATAAAATCTGTCCTTTAAGTCAGAGATTCCTTCATTGCTGTATCATTTGAGCTTAAACAAAACTTAGCACACAAAAAGTACTCAGAGATTTAGAGGCACAAATACTGGCAGGCAGGACTGTAGGACCAACACTATACTCCTTCCCAGTCTCCATGAGCTCCACTCAGAAAAAAACAGGCGAAGGAAGAAAAGATTGTTCAGTCATAAACCCTAGTGATTTCCTGGCACAGGGAATATTATTAGACAAGGAGATGCTGCTAGGTCCTTATGAGTCATAAGCTACCATGTATCCCCTATTCCCTTCTACCACTGTTTATATCTTTCCCCTCAGATGCCTTTGCCAGGATCCCAAGCATGACAAATGCTGGCTTGAGTGGATGGTCAAGCCATCCCTCTATTCCACAGGCCTACTCAGTATCTAGCCACATTCTCATGCAACAGACCAGGTCAGGACTCATGCATGCTCCACATTACAAGCCACACAACCCACCTATGTTTCTTTGCTTTTTGGGAGGCTATGTCCCTTTTATGTGAAGGCTAATCCTGCCGGATGGTCTCTGGACTATGTCCACTGCTGTCACCTCAAACATTTTATCTTCTTGACCTCACTTACTCTGTCTCAGCTACCACCTCACATCATTGCTTAACTTTCTCCATTTCCTTTTCCCAGGTTCTCCTAATCCGTTTATACTGACTCCTACTTAGTGCTCCACTAAAAGCTGCTTAGCAAGGACCAAAACCAGCAATTACCAACTCTCACGGAAACAGCCCATTCTCATTCTGTTCACCCTCTTCCAGAATTCATTCAAAATACATTCACAGAGCAAAACCCAGCATGCTTGGCTGTTTTGGACAATGACGGAAGTACCAGGCAGATCAGGGATAGAAAGCTTACATGTCACAGATGTCATTTAATCAGAGACAAAGGATTTGGAGGAAACAGAAAGAAAATGTGGCAGGGAGACAGCAGTGGAGTGTCGAGGAGCCCTCCTGAGATCTGTCCCTGAGCAGAGCACCGAGTAAGAGGGCAAAGTGAGCCAGAAGAGCTGAGTATGAAGAGCTCTCTAGACATAAGGAACAACAAAGCTAACGGCTTACTGGGAGGTTTGTGAGACAAGAGCCAGTGATACCAGCTCAGCTGGAGAGATGGGCAGGAGCCAGAAAACTTACGTTATAGGCCATGGCCGCGAGTGTAGCTTTAATTCTGAATACGATGGGAAACCTAAGATTATTGGAAGATCTGCCACAGAAAGGATGACATGACTGAACTTTCTTTGTTTAACCACTCTGCTAACAGTATGTAGCAGCCACTACGTAGGAAGTCATCAGAAGAAAGCCACGAGCAGTCTCCAAGGAAGGGGAAATGAATTCAAACAGTGCCGGCAGGGTAAGATGAAAACAGAAATGAAACCGGGCCTGACCAGATGACGGCTACTGGTGAGCTTTAGGAGCCCGAATGGAACAAAAGGAGGAAGGAGAGGGGAGGGAGCACAGCCACTCACTCTAAGAGGACTCTCACATTAGGGCATCTATGCAAATAAAAGGAACAGGAGTTGGAGAGAAAGGTGGAGGGGTTTTTGGGGGTGTGTGGGGGGTGACTGGAAATTAGCGTATAGCTACAGTTCACAACCTTCATTTTATCTCCCAAGGGCTGGATTAGAGCTATATACCACCATCCCAGCCTACAGGGATAGAAAGTGCTTACCATATTTCTATTAACAGTAAATTTCAAACTTTGCAGTAGGCAATTCCCATCTTAAAATGAACATCCACACTAGACCATTCCCTCCCCTTTGCAGCATTTTTCTCCCTATGATGAAGTCCCCTGACTGTTTCATCTGTTTCTTTTCTAACAGCTGGCTTTCTGACTGTGGAAACTTCTCGAGGTTGTATCCTTGGGACGCTTTCTTATCTGATCAGATGCCTGTAATTTCAAAGGATATGACAGAAATTCCAATATTTGCATTGCTTTGTTCTCAACTACCTACTGTCCCCCTCCACTTTCAGCTTCACAGGCTTCACAAGCAACACAGATTTTCTGTGCTACAAATGTTTCTACCATTCAGTAGCTAACATCCTAATTCTCCTGTTGCTCAAGCAAGAAATGTAGAAATCCCTTTGACTCCTTCATACAAACTGTCTCTATCCAACGCAGCTAAAAGCAATTTCTTTTAGGGCTAGGACCCCCGAGAAACATTTTTTCCTTCCATCCATCTCAACACGTAAATGTCTGTAAATGTCAATTGCTAGACATTTCTGAGACTTGACTATCATACTCTTCCTCTTCCTATAGATTAGCCAATCATAACAGATTGTAAGGTTGAACTCTCACTAACAGGATGAGGCACAGCCACTGTCGGTGTTAGTATAAAATTTAAGTGCATGTTCTGGCCAAGTGTGCTTGCTAGGCCACTTAGGGCCAAGGCACACTCTCTTTGCAAAAACCAATTGTCCTGCTAGGTTGACTTTGCTTTGTTTATAGTTCTCTGTGCAACACTTAGATTATTCTTTTCCAACAAATGAACACATCAGATGTGTCTGCCTTTTCCTAATCTCTGCTGTCACCGACATTCTAGTCCCAACTTCTGCTGTCTCTCCTCTGACTCTGTAGGGTTAGAATAAAATCTAACCTCCCTGTCCTGGGCTCCTGCCTACACTGCCTCCCGCAACTTTCCCCTTTACCACTAAACTTCACCATTGGCACCTTTAAGCTGAAGGTATCATTCTTATGTTTTTCTGATTCATATGGCCTCCTTCCATTCTTTGCCTAGTTCATCTACTCATCAAGTCCTGATTTGCAAATATTACTTTCCCCAGAAGGGCTACTCTGACATCCTAATACTAAGTTTCATAATTTTTGAAATAAGTTCTTCAACAGCTTTTCTCCCAGGAGGTCACTATATAGATGCACACCCAACTGATATAGCATACTACAGCCCAGAACTCCTGGACTCAGGCAATTTGCCTGCCTCAGCTTCCTGAGTAGCTGAGACCATAGATGTGTACCACCGTGCCTTGTGTGTACTATTGTTATAGAACACATATTATTTCCCTTGATAAGACCTCTCATACTTTGTAACTATTTACTTATCTGACTATAGTTAATGAGTATTCCTCATTTATGCCAAAAACCACCAGAGCAAACATATTTGTTTTCTTTCTTTGTGTAATTTAAAACCTAGTAGAGGATCTCAAACATAGTAGGAGTTAGGTTGAGTGAATGAATAAAAAGAATTAGTGAAGCTGAGTGTGATGGTGAATGTTTGTAATCTTAGCATTTGGAAGACGGGAAGCAAAGATCAAGAGTCAAGGCCAGCCTCAGATACATAGTGAGAGGCTAGCCTGGGCTACATGAGATCCTGTTTCAAAATAAATACATATACACAGAGTGATTTATTTGCAAAATATGTATTTATTAAATTCCAACCATAAAGGGCAGTATCTGTGGTAGTTTAAGGAGGTAATTAGAGAAATCTGGCTCAAGACAGTGAGTAAGAGGCAGGCATGGTTGCTCATACCTATAATTTCAGCACTTGGGGAACTGAGGCAAGAGGACTGTCACTAATTTGCAGCCAAACTGGGCTAAAGTGAAACCTTGTCTCAACAAGGCCAAATCATAGAAAATGGCTGTGTCTACAAGCTTATATTTTTGCTTTTGTTTATGAGTCAGGATCTCACATAGCCCAGGCTAGCTTCAGATTCACTATGCAGATCACTATAAACTTCTGATCCTCCTGCCTGCAGCTCCTTCCCCCTCCTGTACTGGAATTACATTTACTACCACTGTATTGTGTTTATATGGTGATATGGATCAAATCAGATTACTAAAAAACCACTCTACCAGATGAGCTACATTGTTGTGGAATATTTGTACACTGTGTGAAAATACACTGCTATGATTAATGTAATAAAAAGCTGAATGGCCAATAGCTATGCAAGAAGTATAGGTAGAACTTTGCGGCAGAGATAGAACTCTGGAAAGAAGAGAGGAAGAGGTGCCAGTCAGACACAGAGGAAGCAGGATGTACAGACAGAGAGGTAATAGTCACAAGCCATGTGGTAGGATGTAGATTAACAGAAAAGGGTTAGATTAAGTTATAAGAACTAGTTAGGAACAAGCCTAAGTACTTGTGAGCTGGTGGCCCAAAGAAAAATCCAACCTCACTGCATTTCTAGTTTACAACCTTACTTTTTCTTTTCCCTAAACATATAAAAAGGTAGAAGAAATATAAAAATACTACTGAATCAACAATGCATCTGAGAGGGGCAAAGGGTGGTGTTTGTAGACTAGAACCTTGAGGGGTTTCTTCAAATGAAGGATAGGAATCCACTACTAAAGAGACCAGTCAGAGCCCAAACCTTCCAGTTTCACTAGCCTCGGCTTTGGAGAGAGCAGAGATTCTTTAAAGTATTCCATTGGTTTGTGTATGTCTGTGTGAGCATGCAAGCATGAATGCCACAGTGCATGTGTGAAGGTCAGAGGCCAACTTGTGGGAGTCTGTTCTTTCCTTTCCACCAGGTGGAAACCAGTAACTCAACTCAGGTCAACAGTCCTGGTGACAAAAACCTTTACAGAGCCATCTTGTCACCCCCTAACAATTCATTCATTTCTGCCCTCCCAAGTCTCAGGTGGTCATCATCCTGTCCCTCTCCCCAAAATTCACAACCTCCTCCTTCAACGAGATTGTTGTATATACATGTAAACTAGTCAACACAGAAATACAGCCCACTAAGTCCAGTTAGTGTTGTGCTTGTACATGTTTCTAGGGGCTGACCACTCAGGATTTGGTTTTGCACAATTAATCACCCACTAAAAGTTCTTTGTGTTTGTTTATTCTGTTTGTTTTTGAGACAGGGTTTCTCTGTGTATTGCTGGCTGGCCTTGAACTCAGAGATCAACCTGCCTCTGCTTCACAAGTGCTAGGATCAAAGGTGTGTGTCATCACTGCCCAGCAACAATTCTTTTAAAAAATTAATTTATTTTTATTTTATGTGTTTAGTCATGGGTGGGATCCCTGGAACTGGAACTACAGACAGTTGTCAGCTGCTATGTGGGTGCTGGGAACTGAACCCAAGTCCTCTGGAAGAGCAGCCAGTGCTCTTAACTGCAGCCCTAGCAACTCTTAACATAACCAAATACTATTATTCCCTTAAAAGAGCAACACTAATTCCTCAGTCAGGTACTGTTGACCTTTCTCTGATTGACTCATAAAGGCCTTTTCTGGTCTGGTTAAAGTAGGAACCTATGGAAGTCTCTGTTCCACACTGCTAGATATGCTTCATGGGTTTAGAGGAGGGCTTGCTTCCCACATGCAGGGCACTGAACTTGATAATCCCAGTGCCACAGTAAACAAAACAACAGCTATCATCTAACAATCCAATCCTAACAACTCACAGATTATTTTATCCAATACTCCATCCACAGCAAGTCCACATTATTCAGAAATAACAAAAAAAATCTTTGCCTTTATGAAGCTTATATTTTGGTGAAGAACATAAACAATGAAATATGACACATGCCATGAAGAGTGGAGGATAGAATGGGGATGAGAATATCACACTTAAGACACAGAGGTCAGGAAATGCTCTGAGTAGATGAGTAAGATGGACAAGTATCAGGAAAATAGTACTGTTCATTATTAGTGAAAAAGCTGATAAATACAGACTGCATAGGAATAAAGGAGGCATCTAACCAGTTGATATAATAATTAAGTAGTTCATAGAGACAGAAAAAAGTTATCAGAAGAATGATGAAATGGAGTATTCTTGTTTAATAGCTAAAAAGTTTCCATTTGAGATGCTTTGAGACCTGGCAAGATGGCTCAGTAGGTAAAGGCACTTGCTGAAGATGACTTAAGTCTTGATCTTCAGAGCCCCCTGGGGGAGAGAGAGAACTGATTCCTGAAAGTTGTCCTCTCACCTCCACCTGTGCACTGTGGCATACACATCACACACACACACACCACACACACACACACACACACACCACACACACACCACACACACCACAGACACACACATACCACACACACATCACACACACAGACACACCACACACACACACACACACCACACACACATACCACACACACACACATCACACACACACACACATACACACCACACACATCACACACACACACTGGACTGGGCATGCAATCTCAGCACTTGGAAGACAGAGGTGAAAACATCAGAAGTTCAAGATCATCCTCTGCTTTTTAAGCCAGCCCAGACTACAGAAGACTGGCTCAAAAACAAACAAACATCCATCCAAAACCCAAAAGTCATGAAAAGATTCTTAATTCAAATCTAATGATTCATTTTTTTAGAATGTCTCTCGTCTCCAAATCAAGCTTTCTTAGCAATCTTATCACTGTCACCCTATATAAAACTTGACATGTGTACATAAATACCCATGACCCAGAAATTCAGAGTCTAGCTTAGATCACAGATACAGCATTGGTGTTGGTCTGAATGAGAAATGTTCCCCACAAAATCATCTATTTGAAACGTGGGTCCGCAGTTGGTGTGCTGTTTGGGGAAGTTACAGAGCATTTAGGAGGTGTAGCTTTTCTGTTGAAGGACATCACTGGGTAGGCCTCTGTGGGTTACAGCCTGGCCCTGCTTCCTGCTCTTGCTTTCTGTTTCCTGTGTGTGGTTAAGATGTGATCTCTTAGTCCCTTCGGTTCCCACCACACGCCTTGCTCACTGTTACAGACAGTTATTCCTCCATAACCATAACCCACAGTAAGCTCTTTAAGTTGTTTTGATCACTGTGTTTATCACAGCAACAGAACAGAAACTGGTACATCATCTGGGCTGTCAGAGCTCAATAGGGTGTTAAAGATCCCTAACAGTTATGAAATGACACTAGTTTGTAGATTAGGAAAAAAACTACAGGAAACAAAAATATTTAAAAGTAATAGTAGACTAAAAGCTTGAAATAAACTAATTCATATGAACTACGCCCTAAGGAATGAGGAGGTGGTTCAGTGGGAAAGAGCACTTATTGCTCTTCCAGAGGATCCAGAACCTACATGGTGGCTCACACCTACTTATAAATCAAGTTCCAGAGGTTCAGGTGTCTTCTTTTTGCCTCCACAGGCACTGGGCACAGACGGTGCACAGATATACATGCAGGCAAAACAGTCACACACACAAATAAAACTTAAAGAAACAAATTATGTCCTAATATATCATCAAAAGATAAAATACTAGTATGAGGAAATGACAAATATGCAACTATTTTTATTGTTGATTAAAATACATCAGCAGGCTGGAGAAATGGCTCATCAGCTGAGAACCCTGGCTATAAGGACCCTGAATCGATTCCCAGTACCCACACGAGGACTCAAAACCACCTGTGACTCTATGCCTAGGAGAGCTGATATGCTTTACCTGCCTCTGTAGACAACAGGCACATGTCTGAGACATACATGCATGCAAAACATGCACAAATAAAAATTAAAAATATATAATACATTGACTGTTAGAATTTGTAATCTACACAACAACAGGACAGTTGTTCCCTTTAATCTTCTCTAAGGTCAATGTGGAAACATTTAAAAACAGTAAACAAAACAGCACAGTCATGGATGAACAAGATTACCACACAGAAGAAACATGGATGCACAGTGTACATCTTTTAAATGGAGAACAGATAAAAGGTGATTGGCTCACCTCTCCTGTCTTTTGAGTCAGAATTACCTGTGTAACAAGTAAAAAAACAGAAACATTTACTCAAGTTAAAGAAGCACATTGCCATTCAATGTAAGGAAACATAAAGAAAACGTTCCAGCAGTCTAGATCATGTTCTCCACACTCAGCACACTGCACTAAATGGGACAAGGTTATCTAGAGTTATTCAGTTTAATCAGTGGTCTCTTGTCTTTCCCCAGAGTATGCATGCACACTCTCTAAGTGCAGCATCCAATACTCTCTAAAACTACGGTAATTCCAGGGAAGACACTAATACAAGCTACCAGAGGACATTATGTCTTTTGGACTTTGGAAATTTCAAGGAAAACATGAAAGATATAAAAGATCCACAAAATAAGATGCAGGAGGGAAAAACCCCAAACTAATTGATATATACCCAACACACCTCACATACAATAGAGAAAAGCTTATTTTTAGACACCTATGATAAACTGGTGAGATAGCTAAGCAGGCAAAATCATTTGCTATAGGGTCTGATGACCTGAGTTGAATCCTCAAAATCTACACAACGGAAGGCGAAAACTGACCCCATCACACCTGCACTGTGGCTGCTCAACCACCACCGATAAACTAACATGATTATTTGTTGGTTTTTCAAGACAGGGTTTCTCTGGCGACAGTCCTGGCTGTCCTGGAACTTGCTCTGTAGACCAGGCTGGTCTTGAATTCACAGATCTGCCTACCTCTTGGCCACCACACCCCCAACCCAGTACCTAGCTTACCAAATGTATTTTTAAAGAAGCCCGTGGTATATCTACAGCCTAAACATATTCCTAAGATGAACTTCTCTCATCATACAACAAAAGTGGAAATTAACCCGGATAAAATTTGAAAACTAAAATAAAAACAAATAATAAAAACACCTCTGTGTTTTTTAGCCAAGTACAAAGTTGTCCAGTTAAATACTATACTTCTAAGACTAGGTGTGATTACATGATAAATTTCAGCAAATAAGATATGAGCAAAAATGTAGGTTATGAAATCTAGAAAAGAAATTGCTTCTATTTCCTCTGTTCTCAGAGGCAAGAACACACAGCCAGGCAGATAAGAAGGCTGCTCTTGGGATGGCAGGGTGACGGAGCATGACAACATGTTTCTAATGAGGGACCCTTCGGCCCACATCTATCCTTATCAGAACAGCTTAGAGAGCACCCTAATTAGCAGCTACCTATAGCTACTATGCACCATGTTGAAACCTGTTACATAAAAATCAGACCACCAAATACTAATAAATCTAAAAATTAAAAACAAATCTTCGGCTTTAACTTAAAAACTTGAATAGGTAGCCCAAAATAAACCTAAAACAAGGCAAAAAATAAAATAAAATAAAAAGCTAAGGTCATAGAACTAATAAAAAAAATCGTCTTTCTTTCTTGCCTTCCTTCTTTTTTTGGAAAGGAAAGAAGCAACAAACTATGAAACTGTAAACCCTAGGGAAAGTGGACACGAAAGGTAAAATAAGAACTATTCACAGCTATGTAGACAATTAGCTTATCCTGACACGACTTTCCCTCAAATTCATTCAAATTCGGAAATATGGGTCAAAGGCATATTTTCAGATTCTTTTTTTTCTTTCAACTTTCATGTTCTTTTAATGAAGAAAACAAAACACTAGCAACTAACACAATATCACATTTGCAAAGTAAAAAAGACAAACCAAATTCACACAGAAAAATAATAAAAACCACTTGTTAATATTAATGGAAAAATTCCCAGGTCATATCACAACTTCCCAAGCATGTTTCTGTAAGCAATATTAATGAAAATTCTTAGGTCATTAAATTAAAAAGAAAAAATCTTTTGAAAAGGAAGGAACTAAAGAAGGCTCAGTAATTAAGAGCACTGGAGGCTCTTGCAGGGGTCAAGTCCAGTTCCTGGCACCCACAAGCTGGCTCACAATCATCTGTAACTCTGTTCCAGGGATCTGATGCTCCAATCTGGCTCACAATACACACATACATATACATACATATATAATATACATTTAGGAACACAGTCATATATATAAAAACAGTCTTTAGGAAAAAGACATGAAGGTTGAAGGGGGAATTGCTAGGAAGAGGAAGGGCAGTACAGCAGTGGGAAGGACAAGATGGGTTAGTGGGGTATGAAGGTGATCAATACATTATATACAAGAGCAAAAATGACTAATAAAGTGTAATCAATGCATACATGATAATTTAATTTATAACAAAGGTGTCATTTAATCTTTTGTTTATAAGCATGTTCATATTGGGACCATGTCTGCAGGCCTCATTTCACCTTTAAAAGGTTTAAAATTACATTTTATGTATATGTATGGATGTGTGTTGGGAGAAATCTTAATGTGGAAAGACTACAAAAGTGAGAACTATGTCTACTTTGCTACTTCCAAGCCTAATATCTTATTAGTCTTAAATTCAACAGGCACTAACAGGAGAGTTACCCATGATCACCTCACAGAATTGTTAACTATGAACAGTAGAGATTGAGACCCAGACTATGAAATCACCCATGCTTGCTTTACAGTTTTACATTCCATATTCATCCCTTCAGCTTGTCTAAGTTATTTTGCCTTTCTCCTCTGAGCAATGGCTAACCTCACAGAAGATATCTTACGATCTTACTTAGTATACATATGTATGTTTGTGCATAACAGACAAACTTTCAAAACATTACACACATGACATGAGTAGAACTAGAACAGAAGAACTGGAACAGAGTCATCCACTAGGACAAAATAAATACTAATGACGGTAGGCCATTAAACACATTTCATGAATGGGTCATAATCTGTACTTTAATATTAAAACACAAAACAAAATTGTTTTCATTTCTCAATCTAATCAAGAATGGTGTCAACCATGGTCATTTACTATATCTCTATTGTTGTGGAATATTTATTTACACTGTGTGAAGCTGTGTCATTGTGACTGGTTTAATAAAGAGCCAAATGGCTATTAGCTAGGCAGGAAGAGGTTAGGTGGGACTTCTGGGGACAGAGAGCTCTGGGAAGTAGAAAGTAGAAGCCACCAGCCAGGAGAGGAAGCAGGCTGGGCGAAATGAAGATGAGGTAACAAGCACATGGAAGAATGTAGATGAAAAAATAGAGGTCAAGTTTAAGAACTAGTTAGGAATAAGCCTAAGCTAAGGCTGAGGCTGAGCTTTTATAATTAATAATAAGTCTCTGTGTGGTTTTCTGTGAGCTGGTGGCCCAAAGAAAATTCCATCTATACTCTGTATTTATTTTGTAGAAGTAGACTGAATCCAAGGCAAGTGCCTCCACCAAACATATTAGCCACAAACTTTTTTGAAACAGGGTCCAGTTATGTAGCCTAGGCTGCTCTGAAACTATAAATCCTTCTGCCTCAGCTTCCTATATGCTGGATGACAGCCTCATATTACTTTGCCTGAACCCTCTCAAAGCACAAGTTGTAATAATTGTAACAGCTGACCTTAAAAAAAAAAAAGTTGGAGCTATTACACAGAAAAACCTTGTCTTGAAAAACCAGGGGGAAAAAAGGTTGCTTATAACCATGTACAGTATTGTAATAAGTATTTTACTTAGATCAATTTATTTATTTATTTTCTTTTTTTGAGACAGGATCTCACTATATAACTCTGGCTGTTCTGAAACTCACTCTGTAGACCAGGGTGGCCTTTCATTCATGAAGATCCACCTGCCTCTGCCTCCCAAGTGCTAGGATCAAAGGTGTGCACCACTATATCCAGTTTAGATCAATTCATTAAACAATTTCTCTGTGGGATATGAACTATTACCATCATTCATTTCAATTTTATATATGAAAAAATGAGGTACAGATAAAAATCAGTAAATAAACCTATGCTCACAATGGTGCTTATGGCAGAATTGGGATTGAACGGGAACAAGTAGTGTAGGCCTGCACATGCTCTTAACTATAACTAAAGATACTACCTTGCCTTTATTGCAGAAGCAATAACATTGAAGGAGGCAGGAACTGGGTCTGCTCTATAAGGTCTAATTGAAAGATATCATCTTTAGTCACAAATAAGATTAAATTTCAAAAGCACTTTTTGGAATTCCACCATGAGCCAGACACCATGAGTGTGAAACAGACAAGAAACCTGAACCAAAGGGTGTGGTCACAGAAGGGAGAACAGCAATTGTGCTAGGAAAGAAGCAAATACTTTAGTTCCTGCAGAAGCTATTTAGGAACCCTCTAATTGTCTTCTGTAGACCAGGAATCTGGTTGAATAAGTCAGAAACTTGCCCTACCAAAGCTGGTCTCAGGCCCAGAGTTCTAATTCTGTTCTCTGGACCACTGTGGTTTAAGTCTAGTGATTCAAATTCAAAGAGACAGAGACTTGGGCTGAATAGACAGCTCTGAGATGTATAAACCTCTGTGAGGCCCTCACTCTCACTGTACCATCTCCATTCTCTTCCGTGGCCTCTCTGTGAGGCCCTCACTCTCACTGTACCATCTCCATTCTCTTCCGTGGCCTCTCTGTGAGGCCCTCACTCTCACTGTACCATCTCCATTCTCTTCCGTGGCCTCTCTGTGAGGCCCTCACTCTCACTGTACCATCTCCATTCTCTTCCGTGGCCTCCATGGACTGCTGTTTCTTAAGGCCAACTCACTACCCAGGCTGTCTTTTCGTCTTCAGTTTTTTATTATCTGCTGGCTCTCTCTCTTTTTTAATTCAACACCTTTAAACATATCTAGGCCTCGCCAACCTAACTAGGATCTCACCTATCAGAAAAATATCCTCCAAAAAGCGCTACACTAACCAGGTATTAAGAATTGATTGCAACCTGGGGCTGGAAGGATGGCTCCGTGGTTGAGGGCACTTGCCATCCTTCCAGAGGACAACCACCTGAAACTCCAAGTCCAAGGAATCCAACCACCTCTTCTTGCCTCCGAGGGCACTGCACACATGTGCTGTAATGACCATGCAAACACACAGACACAGGCACACAGACACACACACACAAACAAATCTTCACAAAAAATTCCTTTTTTCTAGGTTCCATTATTTTTCTTGGCAAACATATATTTCAAGAATTCTGTGGCTATAAAATGTATATAAAGATAGTAAACTGGTCAGTAAGCCCTCACTGAGCTGAACAAGCAGAAAGCATCTCCGGTACCTGCAGGAGGGAAGGTTTCTGGAGTGGTTGCTGCTGTGCTGGAATTCCCTTCCCAGGGTTCTGTTCTGGCTTCTGTGAACTGGTTCTCAGGCAGCCATGTTCCATTTGGTGAGATGGTAGTGCCTCCAGAGTCTGTGCTCGCTGCTCTCTTGGTCCCATTGTCAAAGTGTGAAGAATTAATGGGAGTTACATAGGTGGGTTCCGGAGTTAGACTTGGGCTGAATGTTGGTGCCTCAGAAAGAGAAATTACTGAGGAGGTTGGATTTGAAGTTTTATTCTCTTCCTTAACTGATTCTGTCGTTGATGTTTTAATTAATCTTGTGATTCCTAAAGAAGGTGAAACTACAAACACCAAAAAAGAGAAACATCTTATGAAGGATGTGAAGCTCAAAAGTTAAGACACAAAGTAGTAAGCATTAATAAATGCCACACATATCTGGACACATGCAAAGGCCAGGCAAACACCTATACTCATACCCTCTCAATGCTGGACCCTCCCTGCTCCCTCCAAAGGAGTGCTGTCCATTACATGAAGAAGGCTTTTCCACTTCAGTGAAGTCAGTATGTAGGGATGTAAATATTAACATTTCTTTAGCTTTTTAGGAGAGGATAGTCTCTCCAATTATTTTAGCATATAGAACAAAGCTGAGTAATAATATAATTCAGATTGCCAGGAGATTAATAATCACATTTAAATGAAAATGTATTAATATTTAAATACTGTTTCCTCCTAATTTGATTATTATATGTAAAATAAAAATTATATTTCAAATACCAGCCTTTTTACCTGTAGTAGCATTGCTGGCACTAACATGGATCAGACCACTGCCAAACAGAACAAGAAAGAACCAGGAATCCATGCTGGCCTAGAAACAGAGAGAGACATGAGATGACGCCTTACATTACTATGATTATGTCCAAATGACTCAAAACACAAAGGTTAGTTATGAAAATATATACACAGGATCTTGACAGCTCAATAAGCTGCTTTCCTCAGAAGTTCAGCTATTAGTTGTGTCTTCGTAGAAATAAAAGTAAATTTAAGTAACATATTTTCTAAAGTATAAACTATTTATAAACTCCAGTGCCAGACTGTATGTATGTCTGTTTCCTGAGTTCATCTACTCAGGACCTAAGTACAATACTGATCTAGGTTCAAGAAAAAGAACTGAGAACCAACTCATTTACAAGCCATGCTTTCACGGGGGTTATAGTCTAGACATAAATCAATATGGTAGCCACTACCTGAGAGAAAGGTCTGCCTCCCTAAAGGGCACATGAAAAGACTGAGGTGGGCATGTGTAGGTAATTTATACCAGTCCAGAAGTTTGCTGTGGTGCAGTGGCCTTCCCTAAGTGCAGAGACTTTTCTATTCTTTGTAGGCTGTGAAAAACGAAGTCAGTGTTACATTATGTTATATGTCTGTAACTCTTAAATAACTGGATAGTGAACTTATATTGCTTTTGGAGAGAATCCAATTCAATTCCTACCTGATCATATTTCAAAGTTTACACAAGGATCAGGCAGCAGGCTGGACAGATATTGTATATGTGTGCTCAGCTACTTGGGATAAATCAACAGAAAATAGGTTGGTTTACAGAGTTAAATGCTTTAAATATAATAAGCAAATATTTGTGAACTGAAGCTACAAAAGAACTTTCTAAGCATAAGGGTAACGGGAGCAACCTTGAAAGTAAAAAATGGAAGCTGACAAGAAAAACAAATTAAAGACTGATCATAAACAGTTCAGATAGGAACTTAGTTTTATTACATGTCACTTGCTCTGAAATTAGTCTATAGGTAAACACAATCTTGATAAAAATCATGGTTTTTTGTATACATTGATAAACTATTTGTTTGTTTATTTTGTTTTTTAACACAGGGTTTCTCTGTGTAGCCCTGGCTGTCCTGGAACTGGCTCTATAGACCAGGCTGGCCTTGAACTCACTGAGACCCACTTGTTACTTCCTCTGCCTCCTGAGTGCTGGGATTAAAGGTGTTCGCCACCACTGCCTGGTGATAAACTGTTTCTAAAGTTTATATGGAGGCAAAAGACTCAAGAGAGTCAAATAAATGTTGAAAAAGAAAAAATAATTAGAGGAGCAGTACAATGTGAAATCAAGACCTCCTACTGTAACATCAAAACAGCAACAACAGAAAGACAGAAAAATGGGCGGTACAGAGGGACCAGAAACAGATCCACATGCTCTCAAGAGCTTCTCTCAGAATCGAAGTACAAAGGAATTACTGGCATAATAACACACATCATCATGGATGAATCTAAAAACATTCATTTCATAGGCTGAGTGAACAAAAGTTGGCACCAGAAGCACATAATTACAATTCTATGTACATGAAGTTCTACCATAAGCAGAATTACATTTGAAAAATCAGAGTAAGAGTTCCCTAAAAAGGAGATTTATTGGAAAGAAATACAGTAATACTGGTTGAGTGGTCCTTATTTAATTGGTAGGGACCCAAAGTGTCTGAGATCTAGAACTGCTTAGGTTTGGAAGTGTCTGCATACATGTTACTGGGTAGGATTCTGTACATTTCTGATTTCCGATCAGAAATGCTAACCCTGTGCTGTGTATCCTAATAGGTAAGTGGAGGAAGATGGACAAAGACAAATTTTCAGAATTCACTGAAAGATCTATGCACTTCACTGTAGTAAATTTTATCTTAAAAAATAAAAATAAAAAAACTGGGTGGTGGTGTCATAAAGCTTTAATCCCAGCACTCAGGAGACAGAGGCAGGCAGATCTCTGTGAGTTTGAGGGCAGCCTGGTCTACAAAGCAAATTCCAGGACAGCCAGAGGTGTTATACAAAAACCCAGTCCAAAAAAACACAAAAACAAAAAAACAAAAACAAAAACAAAAAAACCCTAACCCAATGGCTCTCAACCTGTGGAGTCATGACCCCTTTGTGGGCTCAAACAACCTTTTCACAGGGGTAGCCTAAGACCATTGGTAAACAGAGATATTTACACTACAATTAATAATGGTAGCAAAATTAGTTATGAAGTAGCTGATGAAAATACTTTTATGATTGAAGGTCACCACAACATAAGGGACTATATTAAAGGGTTGCAGCATAGGAAAGTTGAGAACCACTGCTCTAACCCATAAACAAGTACTGTACTCTAGTAAATTACATGTGTTCTTAAGGATATGAAGAAAAACAAACTGATGCTTTTTGCCATTAAAATGTTATTTATATTTAAAATTAATTGGTAGGGGCCAGTACAATGGCTTGGTGGTACAGGTTGCCAACTTGGTTACATCTGGAATCAAATAAAACCTGTTTTCCCTTCCTCTCACTGGCATGAGAACCTATTTCTTTGGGATTCTAACATAGACTGAAGAGCAGAAGTTCTGTAGGATTCCTCCAGGACTCCTCACCAGATTAGGACTGCTGAGACACCCAGTCTTGCAGATTTGGGGTCTTTCTGTCAGGTGACAGCTATTGCTGTACTGCCAGGACCACAGCCTGTGAGCCACACTAATAAACCCAGGGGGAAGGAGAGGACAGGCGGGAGGGAGGACAGCAGGAAGAGGGAGGGGAACTCTCTAAGTTATGTTCCTTTAGCGAACACTGACTGACCGAGTACTGCAGGGATCTGAGTCAGATCTCTCAGACGCTCAGTGGAAGGAGGAACTTATTCCAGCAAGTTGTCCTTTACCTATGCACTGGATAGGCACACATGTACACAGTATACACTCATATAAATTAATGAGTTGGTAACTGGGAGGTGCTGGTGCACACCTTTAATTCTAGCACTCAGGAAGCAGGCAGATCTCTGAGTTCGAGGCTAGCCTGGTGTATAGATCAAGACAGCCACAGCTACAAAGAGAAACCCTGTCTCAACAACCCCCCCTAAAAGAATTAGATAAATAGATATATTTAAAAAAACTGTACAGTGGAATATTGTTAAACTGATAAGCATAGGGACATGAATGCCATTGTCAGCACTCAGGAGAAAAAGCTGAGTATGGTGGTGTGGCACATGCTCATAATCCCAGTGCTGGGGGTGTAGACAGGCAGGTCTCCAGAGACAGACAACATAGCCTAAATCAGAGCATTTAGGAGCACCCTGAAGAACATCCTCAAGATTGGCCTCCATGCACATGTACACTCCTCACACACACAATTCTCTCAGCTGGGGTAGAGACTCATACCTATAATCTCAGAACTCAGGAAGCTGAGGCAGGGGGACTGTTCTGAGTTTGAAGCTAAACTGGAGTACACTGTGAGATTCTATCTCAGAAAAACAACAAAGAACTCTCAATTTTCCTATATATTTAAAATTTTTGTAGTAGATGACTCATCAAGAAATGACTGCCATAGATTCAGATCTTAATAGCCCAGGGCGTAGCATCTAATATTATTTTTTACAATGTGAACTGCCTTGTATGCTACTTTCTACTGCTGTTGGTTAGAAAGCCTGAGGTGGGAGGTGGGTAGGAGAGGCGGACAGCTGAGCAGGTTACGAAGCCTGCTGGCAATCCTGACAAACTGAAATCCACCCTTGGGACTAGCAGAAAAGTGACTCTCGAACATTATCCTCCATGGCGTACACTCACATATAAACATTTCAAACACTTGGAAACAAAGCAAGGCATGGAGTTTTTAATCTCAGCACTCTGGAGGCAGAGACAGGGGGATCTCTAAGTTCAAGGCCAGCCTTGAGTTCTGAGACAGAGAATCCCTGTCGCAAATCCCCCAAAAGTAAAGCAGGCTTTTAAGAACAAATGCAAATAGAACAGGACATATAAAGCAAAACAAGTCCTATTCACCAGTGAGTCTCACTTCCCAGGAGGTGAATATTTCTTTTTCAACTCTTAAGACTGTTTCTCTAAACTGACATACGCCCACACACTTAAAAAATAAGTATCATCTTAAGTAATAATGTCTAGTGTTTTGATTTTTAATTAAGTAAATCCTAAAAACCTTCCATATTACTATTCATAGGTACCTTTCTTGTCAACAGCTGCAGTATTTTGCTATATGGATATACCAACAATATTTTAGTCCATACTTTCTGACTGCTTCTATTAAGAGTGACCATAGAGGCAGGCAGATGGCTCAGTTAGTACTTTGCTACCAAGTGATGATATGAATTCACTCTCCAGGATTCACACAGTAGGAGAGGACTGATTTCTGCAAGTTGTCCTCTGACCTCCATATGTGCACACACATGCAAATAAAATGTATTTTTTTTAAAGTTTATTGTGTGAGCTGGAGAGATGACTCAGCAATTATAGTGTTTGCTGTTCCTGCAGAGGACAAGAGTGTGGTTTCCAGCACCCATGATGGTGGCTAACAACTGAGTAGCCTCCATATGCACACTTAGCCTGCCCCCTTACTAATTTAAAAAGAAATTTTAAAATAAATTAAAAATTTTTAAATGAAAGCATTTAGTGTTGAATGCTGGCCTAGGCCACTTGCCCCTGCCTCTGTGTACTTCTGCCCCACTCACTCCCAGATCCTTCTCTGTTACCTAATTGGATGGCAGATGTTGTAAGAGGTTTCTGACCCATCTCAGAGGAGCATAGTTGTCCTCTGCATCTTCTGCCTTCTCTGTGGCATTTCTGCTCTGTTCTTCCTGTTCCCAGAGTTTTCTTAGCCTGGTAGCCCCGCCCATACTTCCTGTCTGCCTCTGGCCAATCAGTGTTTCTATTAAACCAGTAGGCGGGACAATTATTTACAACAGAACAACATAATAACCCTATATGTGACTGTCAAGTGCAAGTCATCACTTTGGTGAACACAAACTTAGGAAAGGCCATTCATAAGGGAATTCTGGTTAAAAATAATTTTCAAGGATGATCAGTGTCTTGCTTTCCATAACATTTCCTCATAATCATTGATATATCTCTGGTGATATCTAAAAACATACAGCCCAAATCTCTTTAGCAGCAGCTGATGAGAGTCTTCTCTGATGTTGAAATGTTTTGTAACCACCAGGAAATGTGCTGCTGATCTGGGCCTCAATGGCTGCTGTGGAGTGTGGTGCAGGGGTGCAGACGGGCAGTTCATCACGGTCATCTCTATGTTCTTAGAGATCAGCAAATGAACTGGCCTCCTGGTTAAGAACTTCCCCATCTCTATGTAATTACTCAGTGAGCAAACTCTAGGGACTTAAATATTTCACAAACTTATTTTTGTCTGTGTATGAACAGACTGAATTTTTAAAAATTGATGCTCAATAAGAGATGTCATAATGTGAAAAAAAGAGTTGTTTGTACAGATTATATTTATTTTCCTGCTTTGTACATCGTTTTCCATTAGGCAACAACGGCCTGAATAAGACAGCATTGTATGTTTTAGAAAGGCCAAAATGCTGAGAACCAAAGTTTATCATAGTCTATTGTTCTGTGTGTGTGTAGGCCGGTGATCAAAGTCTTCCTCAGTCACCTGCTGCTCACCAACATAAGCAATCCAGCTTGTCAACTTGCTCTGGGAATTCCCAAATCTCTGCCTTCTGAGTGCTAAAATAGCAGGCAGGTTGCTGCATTCACTTGGCCTTTTGGTGGGTTCTGGGTATCAGAAACCAGTCCTTGAATTTGCAAAACTTTATTTCATTGAGCCATCTCCCCAACTCTCTAGTAAAAAAAAAAGAAAAGAAAAGAAAAAACTTGTAAACCATAAACCTTTGGTAAACTGAATACATAATAGCCATGCAAGCATGCATTGGGGGATGAATCACGAAATCTGTCCATTTCCTCACTATATCAAACACAATGGCACATACACACTGTTTGTTCCCTTGCTCCTCCACATCCACAAAGCCAATGTGTAGTCCTTACTCACTACAAAAACATTTCTAACTTATTTAAAAATGTTTCCATTACATATACATTAGGCTGATCAATTATCAAAGTTCAACATTTAAACCAATAAAATAAACCCAGATGCCAATAACATGCACGAAAGCAGTAAGATAAAAGACTAAGGAAATTTTGAAGGACAGAAAAACATAGCTGTTGTCTTGGTTTCTTTCCCTGCTGTGTTTAGACCACCACACCATTCCCAGTGAAGGCAATGAAGGCAAGGTCTACTGGCTCACAATGTGAGACTACAGCTCATCACAACCAGGAAGCCATAGCAGAAGCTCCAAGCAGCTGGTCACTGTACTCCAGGCAGAAGTAGAGGGGGATGAACGTCTGTTCAGTTTACTTTCTCCTCTTTATACAGTTCAGGGTCTAGCCCAAGGAATGGTGTCACCCACAGCAAGTAGGTCTTCCTTCTCCAATTTACCTAACCAAAATAATCCCTGACAGGCATACCCAGAAGTCCATTTCCTGGTGTCTGGATCCCATACATAGAGAGTTGATAACATCACAACTGTACTTTCTGATACTAAATAAGAATATTTTATGAATGTTCATAAAATTCAAGTTCAGCATAGCAAACTTTCTATGGGTAAGTGAAGGCTTTTACTTCTCCGTTAGAAATACACAAGTGGGCAATGCTCTCTGGCTGTTATATTTCTCTCTTCCCTCCCATCTAAAAAGGCCAGAATACTCTTTATACATTTTATATACTAAATACTTCTTATACTTCCTCTCACTTAAGCCTTGCCAATTCTGTTATGCTGACAGTGCAGAGTAGTTACCATAACTTACCGTAAGTATACTTTGCTGGTAGTATATCCCCCATTACAGAAAGTTTAAGTGTTAAGCTGACCCCCCCCCCCCAAAAAAAAACAGTGCAGAAAATAGCAGCCAGGTGTGGGAGCTTGTGTTGTTTCATTTTAAATAATTGTCCCACCCACTGGTTTAATAAAAAGAGCTGATTGGCCAAAGGCAGGCAGGAAGTGTAGGCGGGGCTACCAGACTAGGAAAAATCTCTGAGAGCAGAATTCCAGACAGAGCACCAGGGAGAGGCCCGGAAGAAGCAGAGGACAACCATGCTGCTCTAAAGAAAGGTACCGAGCCCCATGGCTGAACAAGAGACATGGGTTAGATAAAGGGTAGAGAGCTAGCAAGTGATATGCCTGGGCCTGAGGCTGATCAGCCAAAAACTAATGAAAGCGTCTGTGTGTCTCTGTAGGACTGCGGGACTGTGGGTCTGCGGGCCTGCGGACCTAAACTTTGAGGTTAGGCCCGAAAGTCTGGGCCAGAAACCTCGTACTACAGCCAGGACTTTGGATATACTACAAGCACGTTATTCCTGAGTTATAGCCCCAGCTCAGAAACCTAAATTTTGTTCTTCTTGTTGTGGTTGTTACTGTTTTGTTTTTCCAGACAGGGTCTCTCTGTGTAGCCCTGACTGTCCTGGAACTCGCTCTGTAGACCAGGCTGGCCTCAGACTCAGAGATTCACCTGCCTCTGTCTCCTGAGTACACCACCACCTGGATGGAAACCTGAATGTTTAATCCATGACAATCACTTTATATACTTACAGACATATCAGGGCTAATTTATTTGAAAAATATATCCTGCATTCAAAATTAAGAAATAAACCACCACAGACACACTGAAGATTTGCTAGGGATTTGTTGGCTTCTGGCCAAAGAATGATATTTCTTGTTCTGATATATAATCTCTGTCAGTGGATGCCAAGGCCAACAGCCATGAGGGCAAAGAGAAGTAAACTGAGGCACAAGAAAATGTGCCTCTTATTTAGACAGGAGTGAAAATTTGAGTAAACTCTAGTCAAAGTGTTGTGTTGTGGGGTCTCTGAAAAGGTGATTTTTAAACCTAGTTTAGGTGCTGGAGAGATGGTTTAAAGTTAAGAGCACTTGCTGCTCTTGCAGAGGATCTGAGCTTAGCTCCCAGTACCCATATGATGGCTCATAATTGTCTGTAACTGCAGTTTCAGGGGGTCCAAAGTCCTTTGGCCTCCAAGGGCATCAGGCATACATGTGGTGCACATACATAGCAACATAAAGTATTTTCAGATACAACAACCTCAATTCTGACCTGACTCATACGGAGTAAGACCTCCTCACATCTAGACTACTGATGACCTAGGGATGAGAATGATGACGGTGCTCTGCATCCATTTAGTAAAGAGAAAGAAGAAGGTTATAAGCACTAACATTATGTTGGTGTCATGGAACACATCTGTATTCCCAGCAACCAGGAGGCTGAGGAAGGAGGATCTGGAGTTGAAGGCCAGCTGGGGCTAACCATGAGGCTCCATCACAAAGAAACTGACAACATTATAAAGTCCCTACTAGTGAGGGAAAGCTGAGCTGCGCACACCTCAGAGTTTAGACTGTGGTTCTAAAACCTTCCACTAAGTCTTTCTAGACCTGTTATCCCAGCTACACAGAGGGCTGAGGCAGGAAGATCACAGTTTAAGACCAGCCTGGGTTACACAGCAAAACCATGTCTCAAAATGAAAATAAAAAGGGTAGGGATGTAGCTCAGTTATAGAGCATTTGCCAAGTATAATCTTGGGGTTCTTGTTTAGATTGTTAGTATCACTGAAAGAAAAAAAAATATTCAAAGTTGTTCCATATTTAAGATGTTCCCAATAAAATAGGACCAAGAGAAAGCTATGCACTATTACTTGAAACATTTTATTCCTGGCTAAAGTCATTCATTCATTTGTTCATTCATTCATTCATTTGAGTTTTTCTATGTAGCCCGGCTGTCCTGAAATTCACTACCTAGACCTGGCTAGGCTCTAACTCAGAGATCCTCCTGCCTCTGCCTCCCAAGTACTAGAATTAAAGGCATCACCACCACCCAGCCTGTTTTTACCATTCTTTATTTCCATTTTGCAGATAAAGAAGTTTGAAAGATAGTTTCTCAGTAGGTAGAATTCAGATTTGAGATTATCTAACTTTTCTTGACATAACTAATGAAGAAACAGACGCACTTCCCAAAAATGCCAACTTAAACAAACTGATGATTCTACTTTTATTTTATAATTTTTTTCAATGATGGAATAGCAAGCCTTGGAAATGTGATCAGATTAATCAATCACTGATGTTCAAACATCCAGTTAGTTCTGGTCTTGGTTTTAAGTAAACTCACCTCTTTAGTAGAGGTGAAGTTTGTAGTGGGAAAGATCTGAGTTCAGACCCAGTCTTACTGAAGATGCCTTCCAAGTGTAGGACAAAATGGCAATTGACAAGTCATTTCAAACTGCTCTGGGCCATCTCCTGGGGCTGCTCAGGTGACTTAAAATCTGACTTAAAAGCAAAACGTGACTAGAAGGAGGGGTCAGCCATTTCAGCCAACTATTTGCTTGTTCAGCATTATTTATTACTGGAAACAATACACAGCTATAATCCTTGAATGCTTGCTTTGTGTCTTTGTAATAGGCATTTGTATACTTTTTCCTACTTAATTCTCACAACATTATGAGTTAGATACTATTTTTCAAGAGATTATGGAATTTGTTCAAGACTACATAGTTAATAAATGGGCTTTTCATGTGGAGCCACAGCCATGGTTTTTCCTTTTAATTCAGCAGATACATATATCAGATATAGACACTGTTATCAAGGATTTCATTAATCTATAGTGAGGCGCAAATAAACTATTTAAATCCTGAATTATTACCTGTCTAAAAACTTAGCCAATAAGCACTAAAATGAGGTGGGCAAAATTTAAACCACAGGGAAACTTTCAGTAAAACTTGGAAGTACACGAGTTAGCTAAGAGAACCAGACAGCTTTTAAAACAAATAGGATTTCAAAGCTTAAAATAACTTGTCTGGTACCATCAATGACAACAAGCTGGGAGGAGGCACAGAACCGCTTACTGATTGCAGAGGACACCTGACAGACCAAAGAAACGATTACACGTGGATTAAGAGGAGCAAGGGGAACTATTGTACCAGTGAATAAGCCCTTCCCCTGACATTGGTGATGAATCAGGAAATCTCAAGTCAAACTTCCATTTCTTATATACTCTTAAATCCCCAAGACTATGTGCAGTCAGGCCAGGATTATATGCCAATGGTGACTGGTATTTCAAGTGAACATTTCATGGGCTAACAATAGCTGCTCAGATTTCAAGATGGCAATGGCTGTGTCATGCTCAGGGGAGACAGTTCCAACACGGGCATCACGCAGGACCTCAATACAAACCTGGACACAACAGGCTAGGGTCTGAAAGGATGAGACAAGGGATATAATGCGCATGAGGCAAGACAAAGCAGCCATTACATTACCAAAGGACCGTTGCCACAAAAAAAAATGTATTTTTTGTTTTTCTCAATAATAAAAAGTCCTGACAACTAGTGAACACAACTGGGAAATACCAACAGTTGGAATGTCAGGGAATGGACACAACAATCTGGAGTTTAGAACAGAATAGAGGTTCAACCAGGTGAGTGTGGGGTTAGAGGAGTCACTGACCAAAACCTTCAGGAGGAATCTAACCATTAAAGCAAGAAGAACTACGGGAGATTGAGACTATCTTGAGCAGATTTATAAGAAAATTAAAGACTTAACTGAGATGCCGGAGGTGGGCAAGGCTCATGTGTTGGATTTGAGTGTCTAACAAAGCCATCAGTAAAGAATTACCAAGTTTGGGGGCGTACAGTGGGGAAGGTGATGGATGAGTTTAGCCCTGAATGTGCAGAGTATGCGGTACCACAGTACATATTCTATCTGCCAGGGGTGATAGGAGAAGGGGCAAAACAGCAGACAGGCAGTGACAGAGCAGCTGCCATGGTAGTCAGGCAGAAAGCCAAGGGAGGGACAGAGACAGCTGAGCAAGTGACAAGTGCAGCAATGAGCAAGCCGGAGACATTTGACAAGCACAAGAAATAGGTGGATGCTAAGCACAAGACTGGTAAAGGATCAAGGAGAGACGGCAGGAAGAGAGACCAGAATAATGAAGAGTGCTGAAGAGCGGGTGTCTAAGGCGGTCTCCAACACTGGCCCTCCATCTCCTTCCCCATTGCACTGTTGGGAATCCTGTGGTACTTTACCTCTTGTACAACTCAGGGCATGTGCCTGGACTTGTTTATATATTTATGATTTTTCAGTCCTGGGGACTGAACCCAGGTCTGTTTCCAGCCAGTCTGACTGTATCAGAGAGCTCCAGGTTCAGTGAGAAACACTGCCAAATAAATAAATAAATAAATAAGGAGCAAAATGATTAAGGAAGATATATCCAACACTGACCTGTGTTACACATACACAGTAGAGAATAGTACCTTGAAACCTATAATCACATGAAAAAGAGTAAAATTGGATTCTTACCTCTAATTATACATATAAACTAACTCAAATGAGTTTAAGACTTAAATGTGAGGTTTAAAACCACAAAGCGTGAGGCACGGTAAATGGCTTAATCTGTAAAGTGTTTGCTGTGCAGGTATCTGCTTATTTTGTTTGCTTAAAGGTTATTATGCTCTGAGTGTATGTAGTTCAGTGATAGAGCAGGCCAGGGTTAGATCCCCAGAATTACAAACCTATACACAGACAAAACACACCAAAAGTCAGGCAAGAAAGGTCAGAGACTGTGCAATTCTAACAGAAGTAAAACATCAGAATCAGAAAATGCAATGATAGTTGCCATGGGAAAGAAGGAATGAAGAGTTGGTATTTAATGGGTACAGAGTCTAGCTGAAGATGGAGGTGATAGCCACACAACAATGCGAATGTTATCTCTATGGAATTCATAAACCTGTGCTACCACACCTGATATAAAACAACATCTTAAAAACAGAATACATGACAGAAAACTAAGACAAGCTCTGGATAACCCCATCACAAGAGACCCTTCATCTAGAAACTGATGGGAACAGATCAGAGATCCACAGCTAAGCTTCCAGTCCAGCTGGAGACAGGGAGGAAAAACTATATGAGCAAAGGGATCAGGATCATGAGGAGGAGACCCACAGAGACTCGAGCTATTGGGAGTTCACTCACTCTGAAATGAAAGATGAGGAACCTTCATGGAAGGAACTAAACCCTCCAAATGTAGATGACAGTCGAATATAGATGACTGCATGGACAGTTTGTGGAGCCTCTTACAGTAGGACTAGAATTCTTGGTGCATGAACTGGCTTCTCAGAGCCCATTCCCTTCAGAGGAACACCTTACTCAGCCTTGATACTGGAGGGAAGGATTTGATCCTACCTCAACTGGATATGCCAGACTGAACTGACTTACAGCTTTCCCAGTCTGGATGCTTTAACAAAGATGGAAGGGTGCAGTAGCAGAGCTCTTGTATTAGCATTCTTTAAGATCCTGGGTTAGGCAGACAGTGGTGGTGGCACATTTAGTCCCAGCAGAGAGGCAGGTGGATCTGAGTTCAAGGCCATCTGGACTACAGAGGGAGATCCAGGACAGCCAGGCTACAAAGAGAAACCTTATCTCAAAACAACAACAACAAACCTCCCCCTTCACCCACCCAGAAGAAAGACTCTGGGTTAGACCCAACACCAAAAAACAAAGGACAGAAGTTATTTGGAAGACAATCAAGCACATCGAAAAATGTGAGAATCACTAAGTCATATGGGAAACGTAAAACACCAGCACATGCCCATTAAAATGAAGCATCTAGACTCAGTGTAATATTATCAATAATTAAGGCAAATGATTTAAAAATTAAAATTGAATGTAAATACAAAATGTTAATTGTGATCAATCTGAATGTATCCAAGATACTTATGGATGTTTTTAAAAAAACATTTTAATCTAAAGTCTATAAATACATGTGATGGTTGGTTAGCTTTAATTCTGAACTGTGCTGGCTGGCTTTATGTCAACTTGGCACAAACTGGAGGAATTTTGGAAGAGGGAACCTCAATTGAGAAAATGCTCCTACCATACTGGCCTGAAGGCAAGACTGCGGTTCATTTTTTTGATTGATGATAGAGGGCCTAGTTCACCATGGGTAATACCACCCCTGGGCTGGTGGTCCTGTGTGCTACAAGAAATAGTTTAAGTCACGAGGAGCAAGCCAGTAAGCAGCATTCTCCATGGCCTCTCAATCAGTTCCTGCCTCCAGGTTTCTGTGCTGACTTCCTTCAGTGATAGGCTATTGCCAGGAAGTATAAATAAAATAACCCCTTTCCTAATCAAGTTGCTTTTGGTCAAGGTGTTTTATCACAACAGTAGAAAACTGAGACATCAACCTAACCAAGCTAGAATAAACGAGGAAGAGAGTATCAATGAGAAATTGTCTACATTAGATGCGTCAGTGGGCATGTCTACTGTTTTAATTAAGTTAAAATTGATGTGGGAAGACCCAGCCCACTATGGGCAGCACCATTCCCTAGTCACTGGATCTTGATCATCTGCTTAAAAGTAGAGAAATGAGCTGAGAACAAACAAGCATTTTTTAAATATCTTATTTATTATTTTTATATGTATGAGTGCTTTGCCTACATGTATGTCTGTGAACCATATGAGCAGTGCCATAGAGCACAGAAGAGGGTGTTATAGACAACTGTGGATGCTAGAAATCAAATCCAGGTCCTTTTGAAGAACAACCAGGTGTTCTTAAACAATGAGCCATCTCTCCACCATCTACCTACCTACCTGCCTGCCTGCCTGCCTGTCAATCAAAGTCTTTCAGAATGGCCCAAGCTGACTTAATTTGTGGTCCTTCTGTCTCAACTTTCTGGTTACTAGAATTACAGGTATTTGCTACCACACTGAGCTCAATGTGTATCCCTGGCTGGCCTGGAAATTGTTATACAGACTAGGCTGGCCTCCAACTCAGAGATCCTTCTGCCTCTGCCTCCTAGATGCTAGGATAAAAGGTGTGCGCTCAATGTCTGACTACTTTAACAACAGGAGCTGACAAGATATGACTTAATGGTTATGAACACCAACTTCCTGTCCAAAGAAACTAGGTATGAATCCCAGTACCCATCAGGTGGCTCACAACATTCTGTAATTCCAGTTCCAAGCGTTCCAATATCCTTTTCTGGTCTCCACAGGAACTGAAGGCACATGGCCACAGACAAATATCCAAAGAACCCATATATATGTGTGCATATGTGTACACACACACACACACACACACACACACACACACACACACACACACACACAAATAAATCAATAACTCTAAAAAGGAAAAACAAAGCAAAACCAAAAACAAAGCTAGACCTGGTGTAGGCCTTTAATCCCAGCACTTGGGAGTCAGAGACAGGCAGATCTCTGTGAGTTCAAGGCCTGGTCTACTAAGTTCCAGAACAGTCAGGGATACACAGTGAAACGTCTAGAAAAAAACAGAACTAACCAACAAAGCAACACAGAATTATCTTCAACAGGGAAACACCGAAAATATTCCTTTGAAGATCAGAAATAAAACAAAGTGACTCCTATTCATGTCCAGCAAATACTGGAGGAATCTTTGTCTTTATAATAAGAAATCAGAATAAAAGCCAGTAAACTGGCAAAAGAATGGCCAAACTGCTGAATCAGAGCCTAGCACTGACAGAGGTGGATGACGGGTAATTTAGAATATAAAGTTGGCTAAAAAACAAAAGATGATACAGAATACTTACCTGTGGAAATAATGTACAGTGCACAAACAGAGATCCTGAAGAACTAATTTCACTATGTATAACTTGGAACCTATTTTAACCAATGCCTTTCAAAAATCAGTAAGTATGGACAACTCTGTATAGTTCTACAGGTATCAACAGACTGAAGATGCCAATAAAATGTAAATACTTTAAAAAAGATTTTATTGCTTTTGGGCCAGGTGTGGTGGCACACACCATTCATCCTAACACTTTGGAGGCAGATGCAGGCAGATCTCTCTAAAAGTAGGTGGCTCTCTCTAAGTTCAAGGTCAGTGAGTTCCAGGACAGCTAGGGCTACAAAGAGAAACCCTGTCTCAAAACATAAAACAAACAAACGTTTTATTTTCTTAAGCTACATGTAAGGTACTATGTGATCTGTGTTTGGTTCTGTGCACATGAGTGCAGTACTCAGAGAGGCCAGGAAACGGTGCTGGGTCCTCAGGAGCTGGTGCTCAAGGCAGTTGTGAGCTGCCTAACATTCATGCTGAGAATGAAACTTGGGTCCTCTGAAAGAAGGACTTATGTGCCACCTCTCAGCTCTCCAAGTGAAACTTTTACAACTCAATTATGTTACACGTACTGTACCAAAGATCCCTTTGAAATCTACACTTTCCTTGCTATTGCTACTCCTTCACAGAACCTGAAATAACACTATGTCAGTGATGACCAGTGCTGAGACTGACTGTTTCTCCTCTCTGGATTTTGTTTTTTGCTTGTCTGAGACAAGGCTCACTATACAGCCTAGGCCAGCCTTTCACCCTGATCCTCCTGCTTCTGTCTCCTCAGTACCGAGATTACAGATGGGTACCAGCAGACAAGTTTCTTTTGTAAAAGTTCTGAGTATATACATCTAGGTTATTTGAAGCTTCATAAACTTTGTATCCATTTGAGAGAAAATTGTCAATACACAGATTTTATTAATATAAGTAATGTTAATACAAATACTTGTCATGGCTTAATAATTTGGTAAAATTTAGGTTGCACATCACTCTATCAGATGCCTGCAGACATCTTTGTTGGTTATGACACTACTCTGGACGAGGGCTGTTCACTGGATCAGTGTTAGCAGTTCCGGCTGAGCTAAAGTAGTCTGTAAATAGCCCCTGAAAGAGCCCATGAGACCAGCATGGGGGAGGGGGGGTAGCTTAATTCTTTCACAATGCCTGTGGAGAGCCTGACAGCAATGAAAGCCTAGAAAACTCATGAAAGGCCCTTTTATAACCATGTGAATGTGGAGCACAAAAGCAAAGTCAGATGACCTACTTAAAGCTCTGCTTTTATTGATGAGAATCCATTCTCATTCCAGATTAGTCTCTTTCTAGAAAAAAAAAACTTATACAATAACTGAGAAATTAAGACACTTGAAGTATAACTTCACCAGTTCCCAGCCTTCTGTCATGTCACCATGGCTCTCAAAAGGCCCTTTACTTCAGTAGGAAGTGGGTTCTGAGGAAAGTAAGCAAAAGTTTTTACACTGATCGACTGATAGATTGTGTGTGTGTGTGTGTGTGTGTGTGTGTGTGTGTGTGTGTGTGTGTGTGTGTGTGTGTGTGTCCATATACAAAGTACCCATGTGTAGGACAGGACAGCTTGTGGGAGTCAGTTCTCTTTCCATTGGTTTAGGGAATGGGCTCAATCATCAGGTTTGGCAGCAAGTCCTGGGAAACTTTAAATTCCATGGCTGACCAGACCAGTTTGGGCTAGTAATATCACAAGAGAAAGTACTTTCTTCATTCTTGAAATGCTTCTGAAATAAACTGATGGTAAACTTGACTTGCACAGTAGTGACAGTCCAAGTTATTTCAAAGGAGGTAAACACTCCTTTACTCATTTGTTCAATTAAATTCCAGCGTTACCTTAGAGGACTGAAGGTATAAAGGAAAGAGCTACCTGGGGAGCTCCGAGTCAGGCATTTGCTCATCTCCTATGTTGCCCAAAGTATTTCAGTTAGTCAGTAACTCACAGGAAATGAAAATGAGCACAGCTTTTCTTCATTTTGATTCATTTCTTCTTTCTTCTGTTGGTTAACTTCTAATTAGTTAACTAAATTTTTGGAAACAGTGTCTCATGCTGTAGCCCAGGCTAGCCTCGGACTTGCACTGACCTGTCGGCCTCGGTCTCCTGAGTGCTGAGAATAAAAGGTGTGAGCCACTGTATCAGGCTACTCTTTTTTTTTTTTTTTAAATAAGATCTTTTATTTTTATTTTATGGGTATGAGTGTTTGCCTACAGTATGTATGCATACCATTTACATGCAGTGCCCATTGGAACCGGGGTTAAAGACAGCTGTGATATTCCTTGTGGGTGCTGGGAACCATACCTGGGTCCTCTGAAAGCAAAGCAAGTGTTATTAACAGCAAATTCTCTCCAGCCCCCCATTCTTCTTTCAAATAACAAAAAAAAAAAAAATCTGGACGTGTTTTACCTCATCTTCTCTTTAATGACACAAAAAGGATCTGCTTTGTTCAGCAGACTCACCCAGTACTCCTGTACAACTACCACGGGCAGCAGACAGAGCACACACTTTGGAAAAGCAGAGAAACTTGACAGTCCCTCCTATGTGGCTCCTTTCTTCCTTCCTGATCCACTTCCATGTTTCCCCTCTTCTTCCTTCTCTTCTTTATTTTTGGAGGGGGAGGGTTCAAGACAGGGCTTCTCTGTGAAACAGCACTGGATGTCCTGGAACTCACTTTGTAGACCAGACTAGTCTCGGAATAACAGAAATTGGCCTGCCTCTGCCTCCCAAGTGCTGGGACTAAAGGCCAGGCCCCTTCTCTTCTTCTCTTTCAATTAAAATGAAACTAAATCCTGAGCCTAGATGAATCAATTCTTTTTTTTTTTTCTAAAAAGAAACGTCAGAAAAATGGAGGGTGTGTGTCTGTGTCTAGAGCTCATATTTGCAGATCGATCTCAAGCCAATGCCAACACCGTGCTCCATTTCTCCCACATATTGTCTGTTGCCATCTTGTTTTTCACTCCCCCCTCCCCCACCCACAAAGTAGTTCAAAACAGACTTGAATACTCAATCTTCCTGCCCGACTTCAGCCTCCATGGGCTGGGGTTACAGGAACATGTCACCATATGAAACTGTAAATAATTTTAAGGCTGACCATGAGGAGACAGTATGGGGCCAGTGGAAATGAAAGAGATGGTACTGGAAACTGATGGCTGTGCGCAGATGATAAAGGCCCGCACTCACCACCCCACACAAAACATAACTCCCAATGGGTCAAAGACCTCCTAAGGCTACAATGCATCTGATAGAGGAAGTGAGAATGGTCTCCAACTCACTGGCACAGGAGAAGACTTTCTGAACCGAGCACTGAGAGCTCGGACACTAAGATAAACAGCTAATAAATGGATCGCACGAAACTGAAAAGCTTCTGCATGGCAAGGACACCATCATTCAGACAAAGTAGCAGGCTACAGGATGGGAAAGTATTTTTACTAACTACATAACCAACAGAGGGCTAATATTTAAAATATATAAATAAAAAAACTTCATCAGGAAAAAAAATCAACTAAAAAAAGGGATACAGGTCTAAACAAAATTCTCAAAAGAGAAAACACAAATGGCTGAGAAGCACTTAAAGAAATGTTCAACATTCTTAGTCATGAGGAAGTGCAATTCAAAACTACTTTGAGATTTCATCTTACAGCAATCAGAATGGCCAAGATCAATAAAACGGATGTCAGCTCATGCTGGTGAGGATGTGGAGGAAGGAGACCACTCATCCATTGCAGGTGGGAATACAAACTTGTACAGCCACTATGGAAATCAGTGTGGTGGCTCCTCAGAAAGATGGAACCAATCTACTTCAAGATCTAGCTATAAAATTTCACCTTACTACAGAGTAAAATTTCATGAGTTTGACCATGTTAACTGCTATTTTATTCATAATAGCAAGAAACCAAAAACAGTCTAGACGTCTGTCAACAGATGAATGGATAAGGAAAATGTAGTACATTTAAGCAATGAAATATTACTCAGATGATGTTAAAAATAAAATCATTAAATTCACAGGTAAGTAAAAATTTGGAGCTAGAAAAAAAAAATCATTCTGAGTGAATAACTCAAGACCCAGAAAGACAAATACGGCGTGTATTTGCTTATATGTGGATGTTAGCTGTTAAGTCTTGGAGAAGCAAGCTATAAATGATCTTTATAACCACATAGTTTAGATATAGGATAAGGAACTGGGGAAGGGGGGGAGAAATGGACCTTCCTAGGAAGGGATAGTTATGCATGGATGAGGGGTGGGGAGATGAACAGAAGGATCAATGGAGACAGGGAAGGAGGGATAGAGGGAAACGGAATGGACCACTAAAGCTAACAGCCTTTGAGGGCTGCACTGAAGCCTAACACAGCAGATGCCTCCTACAACATAGCCATGACAGAGGTGACCTAAATGAAACTGCCAAATGATGGGAGTAGCAAAGGCCCACTGGACATCTCTCTTCATCAATGAAGCTTCCAGTACTGGGAATAGTTACATCTTACCTAGCTGTTGGTCAAAGGCCCTATGGGAACCCCCAAACAACCCAGGCTATTGTCAAGGTTATTGGTTCCTCTCCACAAACTGACTTTAAGGCCCTATTGCTGAAGACAACACAACTATCAACTCATTGAACACAAAGCAGTTGAGCTTGTACCTCCTCCCTAGAACCTTCACACATATATACTTAGTGTTCATAGTGCTGGAAGATCCTCTGTAAACTACCAGAGAAGAAAGGTAAACACCAACCCAGCTACAAACCTTTCAATCTACAGAAGTGACCTACCTGTAAGACGTGCTAGTGTAATGGTGGCACAAAGTTTGTGGAAGTGACCGAGTGACATCTCATTGGATTAAAAACCCACTCCATTAGATGGAACCCATAGAGCACTGCTATGTCCGAAAACCTGAGACTAGATAGGCCAGGGGTCTGGGGGAAAATCAAATACTACTATTATTGTACCAATCTGAAATGCAGCAACAAAATGACTCCTAATGATACTCTGCAAGACTAATAGGTCTGTGCCTTGCTCAGCTATTATCAGAGGAAACTTCCTCCTGCAGTATATGGGAACAAACGCAAGAGACCCACAGCCAATGTCTAGAGAACATTCAGCTCTGATGAGATGTCTCTATCAACCCCTCCCCTCAAAGCTCAGGGAACCCTGCAGAAGAGGAGGTGGAAAGAGTGGAAAAGCCAGAGGAGATGAAGAATACCATGAAAATAAGGTCTTCTAAACACAGCAGACTGATGCCCAGAGCCTGTGACAACATGCACAGGTCTTCGCCAGATAGGGGTTCGGGCACTGGGAGGAGAATTAGACACAAATCCCCATCCCTAGCCCCAAAACTATTCTGAAGTGAAAACCACTTGGGAATGAAAAATTAGTTTTCTCCAATGGGAGTCTCACTGGGGTAGAAAGCCCACTTTAGGTCAGGCCCCATGCCCAGTAGATGGCTAACATAAAATGAACTCAATGCCATCTTTGAAGTTTCTCTGCCTCATAATGTTTTGTTGGGGCTTTTTTCCTACCTAACCTTACAGATCCTTTGCACATATAATATGGCTTCTGGTCTCGTTTTTCTTTTTAACTATGAGATTCCTGTGTGTGCAAATGTGTGTTTCTGTGTCTATATGCTTTCTGTGCTTTTCCCTTGGCTCTTTTTCTTCTGTTTCTTATTTTGTTCTATCCTAACTTGTTTGTTTTTATTTCATTATTCTTTAGGTGCCTATTTGTTTTCTAACCAGAGGAAGGGTGTGGATTCAGATGGGGGTGTGTCTTGGAGGAGGAGAAACCATAATCAGAATATACTGTATTTAAAAATCTATTTTCAATAAAAGAAAAATAAAAAAGCAAAAATATCAATTCATTAAAGATGCTCAACAGTATAAACGTATATAGTCTAGAATATAAACAGCCTTGACTGGAGAGATGACTCAGTGGTTAAGGACACTTGTTGCTCTTCTAGGGGCTGAAGCTTAGTTCCCAGCACCCATTTGGTTGTCCACAACCACCTGTAACTCCAACGCCCTCTTCTGGCCTCTGTGGACACTGCATACATGTGGTACACTGACATACATGTAGGAGATATCCATACACATTAGAAAATTAAATAACATGGCTGGGAAGTTCACCCAGTATGGAAAACAATGTGGTAGTCTCTCAAAAAGAGTGAACCACAGAACTTCTGTATGATCCACAATCTCAGTTCCAAATATATACCCGAAAGGACTGAAAGCAGCTAGCTGAATAGACATTTGTACTCCCAGGTCCAAGTACTAGTTTTAATCACCTCCCCAAGCTGTACCAACTGCCACCAAGAGGGGCATGAGAGACATCAAATAACCTTATTTAAATACCATGGGCTGTTTTGGGGGAGGTCAGTAGCCTTACAAGTTATCTCATAAAGGCATGCTTACAATTCCAGGAACTATAGAGCACAGTACAGTCTTAACAGCTCTGACCACTAAGGAGCTCGGGAGAAATGAGTTCACAAGAAATCAGGCCTTTCTAAGCAGGCCTTTGGTACTGCTTGCTTGATTAGAAGCTTGGACTGTGTTGCTGTAGAGCTGCTCCTGCACCATTAGCCTCTAGCAACACTAGGCAATGTCTAATGTTGGTTTTGATCACCATATATGAAGGCATGAGGACGATATCACTGATATTTGGGGAGGTCAAGGCCTAGAATGATGTTAAATATCTTATACATCACAGGATAGCCCCCTGGGACAAAGAACTTTCCTGCCTTGAAATGTCTATGTCAAGTTTTTCAGCCCTGTACTAGACAGAAATCTATTTTCAGGCTAAGTAACCCAGGATAACTCTATGCATCTCTATAAGCCTCTTTCTTCCTTTCTTCCTTTCTTTCTTCCTTTCTTTCTTTCTTTCTTTCTTTCTTTCTTTCTTTCTTTCTTTCTTTCTTTCTTTCTTTCTTTCTTTCTCTCTCTCTCTCTCTCTCTCTCTCTCTCTCTCTCTCTCTCTCTCTCTCTCTCTCTCTCTTTCTTTCTTTTCTTTCTTTCTCTCAGAAAGCGTGGATTAAATGTTCTTTCTCATATCTAATGAAATGACAACCAGCAGGGCGGGTGGCTCACACCTGTAAGGCCTATCCACACAGCATGATCTTGTCTCAAACAAAAAAAGAGCAACGAAGAGCAAGAACAAAACCCGTGTGCTGGCTTGAATGGAACCGGTCCCCAAAGCCCAGGGAATGGCACTACTAGGAGGTGTGGCCTCACTGGAGAGAGTGTGTCCCTAGGGGGGCAGGCTTTGAGGTTTCCTGTGCTCAAGATACCAATTGGTGTCTAAGTTCACTTCCTGTTGCCTTCTGATCAAGATATAACCAGTAATATGTCTGTCTGAGTGCCACCATGCTCCCCGCCATGATAATGGCCTGAATCTCTGAACTGTACACAAACCACCACAATGAAATGTCCTCATTTATAAGAACTGCTGTGGTCATGATGTCCCTTCACAGCAATAGAAACCCTAACTAAGACAGCCCAGAAACAACAACTCCTTCATTTAAGAACTTTCAAAGAGATACCTCATAGTAATTGTTCTTCTATGTTCTACCTCATTTAACACACCTCAGACAGTCCCCTCTAAAAGAGGAGAACTATTACTCCTACTATTTAGGGGAGTGGCTGATGCTCCAAAGCTTGCCCACAGTCATGAGCAAGAAAACTGCAAAGACACAAGTCTGAATCTGGTGAGTCTGCTTCTGAAGCCTTCATTCTTACCACTATCCTCCCTCACCCCTTTAGACAGGGCAGGGAACTGAATTAGTATATCCTTCTGTGGTAATATATTGTATATTTAATAAGGAGAGTCCGGAATATCAGAGGACAGAGCCACACACAGAGCCAAGCCAGGAATGTCAGGGAGTGGTGAATCACATCTTTAATCCCATCACTCGGTAGGGGCAGATCCATCCAACTCTGTGAGTTCAAGGCCTAACTAACAGAGCCAGGCAGTGGTGGCACCAACTTTAATCCTAGCTCTGGGAAAGTTGACCCAGGAAGTGAGATATCTGGGCGGACACAGAGGAGGGAGGAGTCAGCTTCACCTGCCTCTTCCCTCTTCAGCGGAGATTTGAGGAGACAGGCCTAAGGATGTGGCTGGGTGAGAAGTGGTTTGTTTCTATATCTTCCTGATATTTCAGCTTTTCCTCCATATCTATCTGGCTCCAGGTTTTTATTATAATACTAAATAGAATTTGTGCAATATCCTTCACTTTACAAACAGCAATCAAAGGCTACTGAGGGGGTTAAGGATACAGTTCAGTTCATCATGAGGCCCCAATACCTCATAGTGTGGTTGCTCACACCTATAATCCTAAGACTTGGGAGGCAGAGGCAAGATGATCAGAAACTGATGGGTCATCCTCGGCTACTTGGGAGTTTAAGGCAGGCCTGGGCTAGAGACCCTGTCTCAACATTTAAAACAACAAAAGGTTTATTGAGGTCCTGATGCCACAAGTTGCTTAATACTTTTACGGACACATGAACACTAAAATCAGCTATCATTTCCACAGTCTTTAATCTATTTTACTTCTGAGAATCTATTAAAATAAAATAACCCTATCTTGTTTGAAACCTTACATAATGATGTTCATTGCTATGCTTTTATTAATACAAAAAACTTAGAGACCTGGGGAACAGATACATAAGCACCTGTTGGAATATTACACATACATTTTACAAATTTATGAAGACCTCAAAATAAGCTGCATGTGTTAGTAGAAAATACAGGACACAAAATTCTGTAGCAACTGGAGACACAAAGATACCAAGTACATTGCTCTTAAAAAAAAAAAAAAAAAAAAAAAAAAAAAAAAAAAAAAAAAAAAAAAAGGCTCAGTTGATACTGTTGGTTACATAGGCATAATGACTAGACTTTGATTTCCCAGATCCCACATGGAAGAGCCAAACGTGGTGGTTGTTTGTATTCCCAGTTCTGGAGAGGTGGGAACAGGTGGATCTCTAGGGCACACAGCCAGCCTTGCCTATTCAGTGAGATCCAGGCCAATGAGAGACCTTGTCTCAAAAAACATTGTTTGGTTTTTGAGAAATGACATCCAAGGTTGATCCCTAGGGTCCACACATACATGAACAGATATACTCACATGAACATACCCCTCCCACACACAAAAGAACTGTCAGCTCTGAGCATTCTACAGTTTGCTTCTGTAGAGCCCGACTCAGTATTAAGCAGAAGACACCTTTCTTCAGCATTGGCCCCCAGCTAGAGACTTGGCAGTAGAATGGAATTCCTGCTCCATTACCCCTCTTGCCGGGCAGTCTGGGTAGGCAGAGACTTTGCCAGATATCCACTGCAGTCTGATCACTTCCCACACTCAAACATGTTCTCTCGAGTGTCACCACATTGTTTCCGGGGGAACCCAACTAACATGCTGAATATTAAGTATATGTATACTGATAAAGAACTAAAAACCAAAATGTTACCAATTTTAGATTTCTGCACTACCCAAGTATTCCATAAGGATTATCTGCTACTTATACATAATAAAAATGTGTTAAAACAAGATTTGGTGGTGATGATGCATGCCTTTAATCCCAGCACTTGGGAAGCAGAGGCAGGTAGATCCCTGAGTTCAAGGCCTGCCCGCTTGGTCTACAGAGTAAATAAACCAAGGCTATGCTGAGAAACCCTGTATCAAAAAACAAACAAACACACAATCCAACCAACCAAACACCATCACCAACAAAACAAACAAAAACCAGAGAAAAAAAGAAAAATAAGATATTAAGTAAGAGGCTATGATGGCTAATCTTGGTTGTCAACTCGACTATTTCCAGAATCAACTAAAATTCAAGCTGCTGGGCATGAGGGATTCTATCTTGGAACTGTGAGCCAAAATAAGCTATTTCTTCCTAAAACTGGTTCTTGTCAGTGTTTTGTCACAGCAACAGAAGAGCAAATATTTAAGAAGGTGTGGCAACTGTAAGTATGTGTGTGTCAAATGCTGAGCCTGCCAATGTCATAAAGCAGACCCTAAAGGATGTGAAATGTTAGACAGGTCTCCACACAATAACAATGGGTAACTTCAGTATCCCACTCATCTTCAGATAGGTCAGAGAAACTAAAATTCAACAGCCACAACTACACCACAGACCACATGACTTGAGAGATACACAAATATTCCATTCAATAGAAAGGACTCACATTCTTCTCAGTGGCCACGGAATCTTACCCAAAACAGACTGCATTCAAAACCACAACCTAAGTCATAACAAATACAAAAAAATCGATTTTTTTTGTATTTTATCAGATTATAGTATAATAAAATGAGAAGTCACTGGGAGAAGAACTATAAAAACTATATAAATATAAAGACTGAACAAATTATTCTTGGATGAGCAGTAAGTTTATTATGGAACTCTGGAAGGAAATTAAAAAGCCTTTGGGTCAAATGAGAATGAAAGCAGGACTGACTTCAAATGTTTAGATCCAGCTACAGCATCCCTAGGAGGAAAGCTTACTTACAGTTATGAGTGACTATATTTAGGAAACCTGCCAGGCATGGTGGCGTACACATTTACTTCCAGCACTTGGGAGCCAGAGCAGGTAGATCTCTGAGTTCAAGACCAACCTGGTCTACATAGAAAGTTTCAGGCCAGCTAGGGCTACAAAGTGAGAGTCTGACTCACAAACAAAGATCATAAATAACTGAATGATGCAGCACAAGGTCTTAAAAAAATAGGAACCTAAGTCCCAAATTTCTTACATGGTAAAAAATAATAAAGATCAGGGCAGAAATTAATGATGGAGATGAAAAGAACAACACATACACAGAAGAATCACCCAGAAACCCATGGGCAAGCTAGCCTGGAGTATGCAAAGCTGCAGCGGAAACAAAACAGACCCTGCCTCAAGGTTATCATCTGACTCCACATGTTCACTATAGCTCATGTATGCCAGCAATTACATACATCACACAATAAATGAGATATTAAAAAAATACACAGAATAACTAAAAAAGTTGGTTCTTTGAAAAAATAAACAAGAGCGACAGTCTTACAAACTAATCAAAAAAGACTAAAATTAGAGGTAAAAATGGGAACTATTACATATTCTAACAAATATAGAAAATCATTAGGATGTAGTTTGAAAACTTATACATGACAATCTAGAAGAATGGAGCGGGCTGGGGGAGTCTCAGGGGTTAAAGCACTTGTTGCTCTTACAGAGGACACAGGCTCAGTTCCTAGTACCCTTACGGCGAGTCACAACAATCCATAATTCCAGTTCCAGGGGATCTGATGCCCTCTTCTGGCCCTAAACACATGCGGAACACAGACATATATGCAGACAAAACACCCATATAGTAAAATAAATAAAAATTTAAAAATAAAGTAATAAAAAAGTTTAAAAAAAAAAAACCATGCACCATGTTCCACTTAGTTTTATTCTGGATGAAAAATTGGCTTGATATATAAGTCAATGAGTGTTGTATAGCACAAAGAGATTTAAGGATAAAAAATCACATGATATATAGTAAATGCTGGAAGGAGCTAAGCAGTTTATCAGGAGGGGAAAGGCATCAGGGTCCCATTCAGCTGAGAACCTATAAACTATAATACCAACTTACTAGATGTCAGGCCTACAAGAAACTAGGGACAAACAGGTAACTGTGGTGCTCATTAGCTGCCTTCCAGGCTCAGTGCCTGTGGGCTCCCCTAGACCTCTCCAGCTCATGGGCCTTCCTGCCCTCGGGTTTACATTCCTATATAACCCGCCATTTTGGCCATGAGCTCTTTCGGTTCTCTTGGCTCTTTGCTCTCTTGGCCCTCTCTCCTCTTTGCCCAAGCCCTCCATTATGGCCCCATTAAGTCTACTGGCCATGTTTAGTCTATTTTCTCTTCATGCTCTGGACTCTTCCAGATGTCTCGGGTTGTTCTCCCCTCCTCTAAGAACTCCTCTCCTCAACCACACCCTGTCCTCATTGCATTTACTAGGTAAGGTCCACTGCCTCAATGTGGCATAACTGTCACAGGACGAAACAACTGTTACTGTAAATCTAGCTACATAAACACAGCTGGGGAAGTTATATATCCCACAGCAGAACTTACTGCTGTTTAGCTAAACTGACATGGCTTGAGACTGCCTTCTAAACATCTATGTTTACATCCACAGACAAATACTACTTCCATCATTAATTAGAGAGGTGTCCTTTTACAAAGAACAGGCGTGAATGCAGAGGCCCCTGCCTGTTGAAGGTGCTGACAACGAGGAAAAGTTGAATGCTCAGCCCTAAGTGGAACATTTATACCACCCACATTAGGTTCAGGAAATACCACGCAAGATGTGAAAATAATGTAAGAACAGAAGACAGGGAGAAAGGCTGTGAAATGTTACTTTCTGGGCAAGACACAACCTTCCCAATCATTAACTCATAATAGCTGTAATTGCTTATAGTGGACCTACACAAAATCGGACCTCATGCTGTGGGGATATGCTCACATCATGCCCTTCCCACCAAAAACAATCTATTAACTCTGTGAATTCTGAAGAAGAAGTAGACACTATCTTCAGATGTGTGTCCACTTTGAGCTCATCAGGCTTCACTGGATAGCTCCACACCTGTGATCATTCAGATGGCCTTCATAAGACTCACTGGGTCACAATACAGAAATGAAAAGGCATGAAGGCAGGAGAGAAAACTGTGGAGAGGAGGGGAAGGTTTGATGAGAGGGTGAACATAATTGGAATGCATTTGTGTAGGAAATTGTCACAACAGTTAGCCAATAAAAATAAACGGGCTTGGTTGTGGCTGTAGCTTGGTTGGTTCTAGCCAGCACTAGATCTTGGGTCTGATCCCCAACACCATATAAACTGGGTATAGCAGTCACACCTGTAATCTCAGCACTTGCAGATAAAGTCACAAGGATCAGGAGATCAAGATTATCCTCAACTATACAGAGTTTGGGGCCAGCCTCGACTACATGAAATCCTGTCCCAAAAACTAAAAGTAAGGTGCCGGGGAGACAGCTCAGCAATTAAGAGCACTAGGTGTTCTTCTACAGAACCCAGCTTCAAGTCCGAGCACCCACACTGTCTGTTAATCCAGTTCCAGGGCATCTGAACTGATTCCTCAGGTACCAGGCACTCACATCATATACAGATATACATGCAGGCAAAACACCCATTCACACTAAACAAATAAACAAAAACCATTTAAAAATAAGACCAGGTATGATGTGGTCCACGCCTTTAATCCCAGCATCTGCAAAGCGAATTCCAGACCAGTCAGGAATACAGTGAGACCTTGACTTAAAAAACAAACAACAACAACAAACAGAAGAGTTTACTCTAAAAGTAAACAAATATACAAAAATAAATGGCCTAACAACAGGAATGGAGTTTTCAAAAGAGGAAGGAAAAATACTCAACAAAGTATTCACTGTCCTTAGGCATCAGGGAAATGCAGGTTCAAACTGCTTTCAGTTCAAATGGCTATCATCAAAAACCAAAGAAATGTTGGCAGGGATTTTGGCGAAGAGAATCCCTAACAGTCCTGGTAAAAATGACAGCGTTGTACAGCAACTATGGAAATCGGTTTAGTTTCTAAAAAACTAAAAATAGAACTATCCTATAACCTGGCTATACACTCAGGTATGTTCAAGAGTCTCTTAAGCTCACATACCAGAGATGCTTGCACACCGATGCTTATTGCTGCGCTAGTCACAATGGCCAGGAAACGGAACAGCCTGGAAGTCCACTAACAGATGAATAGATAAATACAACATAGAACATTATACACAATGAAACTGATTCAACCACAAAGAAAATGAAATCACATCACTTTCAGGAAAACTGATGGAATCAGAAATCATTATGTTATATGAAGTGAGCCAGATGTAAAAGAGAAATATATTTTCCCTTATAGACAGAACTAGATTTGTGTGTATGCATGCATGTATGTGTTTGATTTAACTAGAGAGAGAATCTAAGATGGAAGAAAGAGCTCAGGGAAAGAGCAGGTGAAAGACTTGGAGGAAGGCACTAGAGAAAGCAGAGAAGGGGGTGAGTTAGAACAAAGTATAATGATATATATGTATGCAAATGCTGTAATGCAATCCATTAGTTTGTATGCTAATTAAAAAAAATTAGAATCATCATCTATCCAAAAGCCAGCCACTATCAGTAACATATAAAGGTTTGGTTTTGTATGCCAAACAGCCTCTGTCATGGTCACTTTGCTGTTATAGTATAAAAGCAGGCATGTGTATGTATATGAACACCCCAACATCCATACCCCTATACATGTAGGCACCTTCAAGGTCATACGCACTGTAGAAACAATTCCTTATCCTCTAAGCAAAAACTAGCAGCAAGTGAATTTAGGTCCTCATGGCTGCACAGTAAGTACTTTAAGCCCTTTAACATTAATATTTTTTGTAATGTTAACTTTTCTTTTAAGCTTAGTTGAATTTGATAGTAAGGTTTAAAAGAACAAAACCAACAATGATTTTTATGAGACATCACTGCCCAGGCTAAGTTGGCCTAGATCATCCTGGTTTTGCTTCCCAAGGGTTGAGGTTACAGACATGAACAACTGTACCTAGAGATGTATAAAATAAAAGCTGAGGCAGAAATGAAGCATATTCTTTTTCAAGCACAGTTAATAGCTGTCATTATTATTGAATTTAATACCTTTGATTTTTGTTTTCTGGCAACTTCTGCTTAGAACTTTGAGATTTGGTTAAAAGTGAGATCACCAAAAAAGTAGCTGATAACCAACTGGGTGGTGGTGGTACGCGACTTTAGTCCCAGCACTCAGGAGGCAGAGGCAGGTTGGTCTCTGAGTTTAAGGCTAGCCTGGTTTGCAGAGGGAGTTCCAGGACAGCCAGGGTTACACAGAGAAGCCCTGTCTCAAAAAAACTAACAAAACAAAAAAGTAGCTGATTACCAACAGAGAAAAGCAGAACACATCAAAAAGAGTCAACTAAACAGATCAGTAATAATCTTAATAACTACTACTAAGTACTTATCCTGACAAACTCCCCCCCCCAAACACACAATTTAGCTATTTCATTTTGTACAGCTGAAGAAACTATGCTACAGAACACAACTGTTCATAAGCAGCTGGCAGGTGGCAGATCCAAAGACCCAAAGGCAACTGTTAAATCAACTCCACACTCCATGCTGTTACTCACTGACTGCAGAAATACTAAACAGGGACAGGGCACTAAATCTTGAGAGAAACGACTTTCTCCTAAAGGAGCTGAATGTAAAGTGTCAAAGCTCATTTCCACTATATCAAAACTGCTTTTTTTTAAAAAAAAGTACACAGCTAGTAAGGATTTTCAATTGTTATTTATTTGACTAAACCAAATGGGAAGAACCAATCTGTTTGCAGCCCACAGTTTCCAGCTTTCATAGAAAACAAAACTGTGGCAAATTAGAGTGGCATGCGAAGGTTCTTTTCCCTACAGTCAACAGAACCACTAACAGGAAGTTCCTGGGTTACTATAGCAACCACTGGTTTTGTTCTTTAAAAATTTTCTGCAATTTTTGCTTCCTTGGAAAGTGGACAGGAAAACCTGGTTCTGCATCTACTTGTTGAACACGAGTTGTTTTTTAAAAATAGAATTTTAAATAGAAGACTACAGAAAAAGTAGTTTTATATAGTTTAGCTGTTACTCAGTATTTCCGTATCGTAGACAAGTTTTAAGGGCCAGCAGGATGGCTCTGGGGATAAAAGTACTTGCAGTACAAACCTGATATACACTAATAGACACTTAACATAGCTTTCATTTTTTTCTAGCTAGTAATACAGCAGTCTAGAAAATAAAAACTCTGACTACTAAGATCTGGAAATGCTGGATAAATACTACCATACTCTGAAAAACATAAATAGCATAGTTCTCTTCCAGAGAAAGCAGGTGGAGCAGAGAAAGATGGACTCCAAGAGTTTGCTGGTTTAGGCAGTCTAGCAGAAATGGCTCCAGGTTCAGTAAAGTGTCTCACAAAAGACGGACGGCAATGAGAACGACATTGGAAATCAGCCTTTGGCCACACACCACACACAGACACAGATATGAATACACCAAATACAGCCCCCAAGAAAAATTTTAAAAATATTAAATAAATCTTATAGGATTGATTAGCTTATCAAAAACCACAAGGATAATGTGTAAATATACATAAATAGCAACTATATATATACATATACACACAAAAATACACACACACATATATATACATATATATTAACTGTGAACAGTCAGAAATTAAAATTTAAAATGCCATGTATAACACGGAACAAAATTATTTAGGGATAAATATGACAACAGATATGCAAACCTATATGCAGAAAACTATAAGGCCACTGAACTTAAAGACTTAAATAAATAGCAACTCAATCTCTCCATGGATCAAAAGACTCAAGCCACACATGGTGGCTCAAGCTGTAATCCCAGGACTCAGGAGGCTGAGGCAGGAGGATCATACACTCAAAGCCAGACTGGGCAGCATCAAGAGATTCCACCTCAAATAAAACAACTCACAAGTACCTGCAAAACTGCTGCAAAAGCAGCAAGCCCAAACTGATTTATATATTAAGTGCAATTTCAATTAGATTTCTAGCAGATATATTTGTACATCTATAAATACAAAGTGCTTGTGAAATATACATGAGAACACCAATACTATTTGATAAAGGAAAACTGAAGGGTACTTGACAGTGAACTTGACAGTATGTTATGAAATACAAGATACAAAATACAAGAGAATAGGGGCTGGAAGGGTGGGTCAGTGTAAGAGCATTTGCTATTCTTGCAGGGGTCTGGGTTAGGTTCCAAGTACCAACATGGTTGTTCACAACAACTGATAGCTCCAGTTCCATAGGACCTGATGCTTTCTTCTAACCACCTCAGGCAAAACACTCACATAAATAAAACAATCTAATTAAACTAATAAGAGAAAGTCTTTCATCTTGTTAATGTGCTAATTTTATATACTACTTAATAACCATAAAGTTAGATGTCAGAAGTTTAGGTACAGCATGACTGGATTCTTTGCTAGGTTCTCATAAAGATAAACTCAATATGCCTGCCAGACCTTAAGCTTCCCTGTCTTTCGATACTCTTCCAAGATCCTAAGGATGTACCAAAGCTCACTTCATTGGAGCTGTAAGATCCAAGGTCCCTATTTCTGTACTTCTCAGCTGAGGCCACACTTAGTTCCTAAAAAGTTTCAAACCCTTCACGAGTAACCTCTATCTTCAAAGTCAGGAAGAAAATCTCGTTTTTAAAATGATTTGACTTCTTGTGACTTTGACTTCTGGTTCATGTAATTAGGTCCGACCCAGTTGTATACTTCTCCTTTTGACAATCCCAAACCAAACTGACTAGTAACTAAATTGCATTTGTAAAATGTGAGGCAATGCAACATAGTCATTGTAGTAAAATCCCATCATATTTCCAAGTCCCACCAACAATTACAGAAAAGATGTTACATAAGGGTATGACAGACATGAGAATGCATCCCTCCCGTACGGTATGGGCAGTGTTAAGCATTGCTAAAACCACTGTTAGTGTTAATGATAAGTTCTTTAACTTCGTATTGTAAGCACTCCTGATACTCATTCATTTCCCTATCAATAAGCAAAGACAGAGGAGAATGAAGCAGCCAGACTCCCTAGCTGGCAGCTACTGGACTCGTCCTTACTGCCCTGGGTTCCTTGAGCAAAAGAAATGTCCAGCCCTTGAACTAGCCTCATACCAGTGGCAACCATGTTGAAAACTAGGAACTATCATAGTGGAATACCCAGCTTCAGGTGATATAGCCAGGACTATCTGAAATGGTTCCTGCCGGACATTTTGCTGTCATAAGGCTTCATGAACTCTAGTGGACATGGTAACCCATTATGACCTAGGTAAGAGGAGAACGGCTGTATCCCCAAGCTCTGGGTGTGACTGAGACCCTGCTTAATGAATAACAAGGAAAAGCAATCAAGGGAGATGCTCTCTATCAACCTACACACACACACACACCCCACAAGAAAGCACGTGCACAAATACATGCACACAAAAATAAAATACAATAAATAAAAGGACTAAATACTAATTTCTTCTGTTTAAATTACATATAGTCATTTAGCCACTTGTAATATTTAACCAACTCTCTTCAATCAGCATTACTGATCCCCACAAGGATGACATGTACTCACAAGGCACTAACCTTCCCCAAATGTATTATTTTAAATTGTAATTGTAATGCCTTTTAAAGAAAAGATCAGACCAATGCCACCAGCTGCCAAGAATGAGTTTACTAGCCTAGTTTCCATGACTACAACAATCTGAAACAAGAGAGAATGTGTATCCTTGGAAACCAGCATTTTGCTTCCCTCAATTAAGAAAGGGATAGGGGAAAGAGAGGAGGGGAGGAGGGAGGGAGGAGGAGAGAGCGCTTTAGAATAATCGAAGTTGTTCTAATGTGCCTATTGCATGTGACAATCATAGGTAAACATCCTGTCCCAAGCCAAGTTGCTAAGAAAGTTGTATTATGCTTAGTGGAAAAGTTTGAATTAGTACCGCAGGGGAGGGGCTTATGATTTTTGTTTCAATCTTTAAAAGAACAGCAATATAAGCTGTACTAATAAAACTATAAATCATATCTAAATGAGGAAAATGTTTACTAATTTTATTTAGCACCTTTCCGGTTCAACTGCTGCTAACACCTGGATCCATGTTCTGGAAGGGCTTTTGTTTCAGGTGTTATATACACATTGTGAAATGTCAAAATGGAAGATTTTTCTCAGGGCTAGGAAACATTCAATATACTACCAAAATACCTGTATTTTCTAACATAAGCTATACTGCATTCCTCTCACATTCTTCTTTCTGTGTTTCTAAGATAGGGTTTCATGTAGTGCAGGTTGGCCTTGAACTTTTTATACAACCAGGGGTAACCTTGAACTCCTGATTCTTCTGTTTCTACATCAAGTGCTGGATGGAAGGTTTCAGATTTGATATTCAAGGGGGACATTGAGGCAGAGAAAAGATAATTATCCTCTCTCCCCTTCACCTAACAGAAATGAAAGTTTGAAATAGCTAGGTCCATGCTATTTTGTAAAGCTCTTCCAATAACTTGTTTTTTTCCTAAATTCTTGCTCTCTACACTCTCAGTTGGCTAGCAGACTCCTTCCCCACCTGCCTGCCGGGAACCAAAGACAGCCTGACAGCAAGTATGGACTATGGATTGCCCATTAATCACATGGTGTTTCCCCTAAAATGTATGAGGGGACCTACCAAATGGGTCCGATCTCTCCTTAGAACCTCTGACATGCTGCTGTCTGTCTGTCTGTCATCTACAGCATCAATAACTCACTTAAGCAGCACTCTTGCATGGTCTCTGCTTCAGTTTCTGCCTCCAGTTCCTTCCTTGAGTTTCTGCCCTGACTTCCCTTCATGATGAACTGTAACCTGTATGCCCAATAAACCATTTCCTCCCTGAGCTGCTTCTAGTCATGGTCCTGATCACAACAGAAAGCAAACTAAGACAGAAGTGGTGTCTGCAAAGGCTGGTTGACTGATAAGAACTTAAATGATAAAGAGAATGAACTGCTACAGTGAGAGGTCTGACTAAAATAGCTATTCCTTGTGCCCCTTTGTGTCAGACCTAACATCCTGTCACTAACAAAGTTAAACCTAATTATCGGGATTAAAAAAACAAACAAACAAACTTTTAGAATGTACTAATTTAATAAAACCCTAGATCTACTAACCAAAGGGCTAAGAATGCTTTCAGATGGCATCTAAGCCTCTGTGTTATAAGCATTCTCTTAATGTTTCTACCAATGTCTTTGAAAAGTGCTTTGACTTAAGACTTTCTTTGTTCTGTTACTATAAAAACTCAATAAATATGCTTCCATGTTGGAACATGGAATTTGGGGCAACCTAAATCTGTGTTTCCAGGGTGAATGATCTCTCTTCTCCCCTCTGAAACAAGAGCTGCGCTTTTGCCTTCACAAATCCCTAACCCAAAATCTTTCCCAGAGATTTGTGCTCATTAGTTTTGTCAACTTTATAGAGACACAAGAAGAGGGGTCCTCAACTGAGGGATTACTGCCATTGGACTGGCCTGTGAACCTGCCTGTGGGGCATTTTATAGATTAATGATTGATAGGGTACTATATAAGAACATATCCCCAAACTCGAAGGGGTATTCTATGGGGTGGCCAAGGAGACTGCCTTACAGACAGAAGCTGGTATCTACATGGGGCGTAGTGACAAGGAAGAGAGACCTAGTTGTCAAAGTCAGAAAAAAGAAAAAAAACAAAGAAGAAATAATTCTGGAGGGTTAGAATGGAATAAGAGGTATTACTGCAGAAAATGGCTTTCAAGTTTTTGTGCTTATTTACATGAGCATGTATATTCAGACATGCATATCTATTTGTAATAATCTCTCTGTCTCTCTGTCTCTCTGTCTCTCTGTCTCTCTCTCTCTCTCTGTGTGTGTGTGTGTGTGTGTGTGTGTGTGTGTGTGTGTGTGTGTGTGTGTTGTTTCCAGACAGGATTTCTCTGTATAACAGTCATGGCTGTCCTGGAACTTACTTTGTAGAGCAGGCTGGCCTACTTACTGAGATCCACCTGCCTCTACCTCCTGAGTGCTGGGATTAAATGTGTAGGCCGCTACTGCCCAGTTTTTGTAATAATTTTAACATTTTGTAATTAATCATCTGACACCTTGAAAGCAGATACCAAAGTTAGAACCAATGTTATTTCCATTCATACCATCCTTATTTTTGAGGGAATAAAAAAATAATAAATAAAATTAAAATGCTCCCATACACACTGACCCCACATCTTCCCACCACTATGGAAAATGATTCCCGCGTGTCAGTCTCTGGCTCTTGGCCTTATGAGCATCCTTCCTAGTGGTTTTCCATTTGGTCTTGCACAGCTTTTGGAAAACTATGAAATAATAAAGTTTTAGTGGTGCTAACCTGGGCTGTTACTCAGTTATCCCTATTAGTTAGATTCCAGAAATTTAATAAAACAATTCAGGGGCCAGAGTGTGGTGAGGCTGAGGCAGGAAGATTGCTACAAGTTATACATCAACCTAGGCTGCAGGAAATGAGCCTGTCTCAACTACAACAAAAACAAATGGTATCAGGGCTCGGGGTGTAAGGGAAATTGCATCCTCGTTGCAAGAAGCACGTGTAATGCTCAGATTTAACGCCTAACCACATTTTCTAAAAAAGAACTGAAGTTCTTTCAAAAATATGGTTGAGTCGGCAAGAAGAGAGGGAGAAACCACATTGTGCCAAAAAGAAAAAAGTAATGAGTACATGAAAAAAAGGACACAAGTTTGAAAGGGTTACCAGCGGCTAAATCTAGGACGACTTCATCACCAAAATAAGTTTAAAAAGGAAAAAAAATAGGAAACCATGTTGGTAATCTTACAAATTTAAAAGACAAAGTGAAAGCTTCTTCTTGGAGGAAATGTCAGATGAATGAAGGATGATGAATTTGTTTGTTAATCTGCCATCTGGCTACCACCACAGCAATAACAGATTCAGTCACAAATCTTCAATGAATACTAAAATTTGCTAGTCAGAATTTGAAATAAGCAATTATATAACCTCAAAGTGTCACTCCCACTAAATGAGTATTTTTTAACTTATCAATAAACACAAAAATACTTTTCAGCTCATTTTTAAAAGCTTCAGACAACATCTTGACCAGTGATAAAATGAAAGATAACCTGTAATGGCACACATGGACATGTGCCTACTGGTGTAGTGCAGCAAGAAGTACACAATACCTGTGGTGTTCTGCCAAAAAACGTATAGTCTAATCTCATGAGGGAATAAGGTGGCTCAGTGCTCAAGAGCAAGTATTGCTCTTACAGGGGACCTGAATTTGATTCTCACCACTCGCCTTTAAGTCCAGTTCCAGGAAACCCAACAACTTCTCTCTCTCTCTCTCTCTCTCTCTCTCTCTCTCTCTCTCTCTCTCTCTCTCTCTCTCTCTCACACACACACACACACACACACACACACACACACACAAGTAAATAAATAAATGAAATCCTCAAACCAATTCAAGAGAAATCATACTGCCTCCGATTTAGGAAAATTCTACAAAATAACTAGACTACTTTAAAAAAAAAAAAGTCAAATCAGGATCTAGAATGATGATTAGCGGATGTGAGAACCTGCTGCTCTTCTAGCACCTGCCTGGTGGCTCAGAGTTGTCCATAACCCCAGTTCTAGGAGAGCTGATGCCCTCTTCTGTACTCTGAGGGAGTCCTGTCAGACACGCATGCAGGCACAGCTTCCATACACAGAAAACAAAAACAATTCTTTAAAAAAAAAAAAAAGTCAAATTACTAAAAAAGTAGACTAAGGAACTTTTCCCCTTTGAAAAAAAACAAAAACAAAAAACAAAACAAAACAAAGAAAGATAACAATTAGGTGCTTAACAGTGAATGGTCCCTAAGTCAGAAGTAAGAAGCAGAGAGAAGTTTTCTAGTTTGTGTTTCTACTGTAAAGGCTATAAGCAAATGGACCAAGAGACACCTGGGAGGTCAGTGAAGCCCAGCTCTAGGTGTGGCTCCAAGGTCACTGCCATGGTTGTAACCAAGGGAAAAGACTGACTCCAGAGGTGCATGTCTGACAGGCTAGGGCTCCAGCTGGGACATCAGCGAAGACAGACCACAAGGGCAGAGATGCTATCAATCTCTGGCTCTCTGTCGCTCTCAATCTTTGCTTCCTGGCTGCCATGACCTAAGCAGCTCTTTTTGTCATGAAGTTATACTTCACTGAAGGACCACAGCAATGGAGCCAAATGAGCAGGGACTGAAAACCCAAAACAATGTTCCCAAGTTACTCCCTGAAAAATACTAGAATGAGCAACTTCAAACACCAAGTTAGTTAACGCCTACCAATTCTCTTTAAACACTTCTTTTCTACAATTGTCTTTTTCAGAAGACTGGTCCTGTTGGGCTGATCAGGAATTACACGCTTACTAGGTCACGTTGTTTCTTCTAGAAGGAGGCTTGATTCAAGCCAGGCAGTGTTTATACCTGTAATCTTAGTACTGGGAAAGTGGAGGCAGAAAAAATCCAAAGTGCTGGGCCAGCCTGGGCTACTGAGAGAGCTTTTAACTGAAAATAAGGGAAGACTACTAGCTTATTCTATCTTACAGGGCCCAGGGTGGGGGTGGGTTCAGTACAGTTCTACTGGAGTAAACCACTCACTCACGATTACTAGGTATCACATTAGAGTTGAGGAAAAAAGTACAAAACTAGGAAGAGACACACTTTTGTTCTCAAGAGAGAAACAGTATATGAAAGAAAGAAACTAACAAAACGCTGACATTAAGAGTCATGAAAGGCCAGGTTAGAAGGCTGGAGAGATGGCTCAGGAGGTAAGAGGCCATTGTTCTTGCAGAGGACCTGGTTTGGTTCCCAGTACCTACATGGTGGCTCACAACCATCTTTGTAACTACAGCTTCAGAGGGTGTGGTGCCCTCTTTTGACTGCTGTGGCTCAAGGCGTGCACATAGTGCACAGGCGTAAACACAGGCCAAACACATGCACATAAAATAAACAAATATACAAAGAAAGAAAGGAAAGAAAAATGAGGTTAGGTGCATGTGTCTGTAATCCCAGCTCTCAGAAGGCCAAGACAGGAATGTTCAAGTTGAGGCCAGCCTAATATAGCAAGATCTTGGCTTTTAAAAAAAAGGAAAAAATTCCATTAAATTCAAAATGTTGGGCAGCATTTGTGATTTGAATCTAGTTTGATAACACAAGATTCCTTCAAATACTTTTCTCTCTTCTGGTAGAGACTAAATATGAGCATGCTAGACAACTCTACAACTGAAGAAACCTCCAGTTCTCTCTTGCTGTAACTTGGCCAGCTTAGCCTGGCAGTCACTGCATAGCCAGGTAGCCTTGGATTAACCATTCTGCCTCAGACTCCTGAGCCAGGATTATAGGGATAGGCCACAAGACCTACCGCAAACTTCAAATCTTGAGGAGTATATACAAACAGAATTAATGTATGGCTTTTGTTTGTTTAAGGTAAGGTCTCACTTTCTAGCCCATAAGAACTCTTAACCCATGGGATTCTTCTTCCCTAAATCTCCCAAGAGCTAAAATTATAGGTATGGTACATGATGCTTTGGATGGCTTCTTTTTAAATATTTCTCACACAGAAAGCTTTAGTCCTTTGTGACCAAAGTGAGTGATAAAGGGCAGAATCAGATGCTCAGTGAAGCTACCAAGGCCCTGCAAATAGTAAGTGGCACCTGTTCTGCAGCCATCCAACTCAAGGCTCAAGTAACGCAAATCCACGCCTCAGCAAAATTATGTACCAGAAAATTACACAATTCTTTCTGAGACCAACGTTTAATCTACATGCTGTGTGGATTATCATAAAGTATATGGCCTACCACACAATTTGATAAAGTAACCTGACAGAAAAAAGCACAGTGGACTAGAGATAGCTTGGCAGTTAAAAGCAATGGCTGTTCTCCCTGAGTTCTTTGGTTCCCAGTATCCAATCCACTGTGGCTCCAGTTCCAGGAGATCCAATGCCCTCTTCTCACCTCTGTGGGGACCAGGCACATGTGGTCCACATACATTCATGTAAGCAAAATACTCATAGCATAAAATAAATAAATCTTTAAAAAACGAAACATAGAACTAATACTGAGATCTGACTTGGCGCAATGATGAAGAACCACTGGCTGAAGCTGAGTTTAGTGGCTCGTGCCTACACTCTTAGAACTTGGCAGGTAGAGGACAGTTTGAAGCCAGACTGGGCTACACACAAGACCATCTGTTTTTAAAAAATAAATGTTGACACAATTCAAATCTGGCTTCTTTCTTCATATACCTGTGTGTACTGTATGTTTCTTATAAGGAAACTTGAATTATGCCCAGCAGAATAATTCAAAATAATTCCATCTTAACACCACAGCTGCAGGGAGGTCCCCTTTTCCAAATAAATGTCTTCACAGGGCTTCCATTAACTCCCCTTGCAGGAGGCCTGCTACTGTAGAACAAGTATAACTCTGGAGCTGGGTAGATATAAGTTCAAGGCCCAGTTCAGACACTTACAGTTACCCTTTTCAGTCTTGTGATCTGATTTTGTAGGATGCTAAAAGGACTGTGAGATAATGTGCTACATAGAAAGTGAATGAAATGCTTCTGCTCTGGGACTAATTCATCTTTTGCTGAAACTTTATAGTACCAACTGATGTAGACAGCTGCTTACAGCTTAGTCCCTGCAGCCAACAATACTGTATGATGTGCTCACAAATGTAGGTGAGCAGGTCCCATATGTGTTCTTACTACAAAAATAACAATTAAAAAATTAAGGTGACACACAAGGAATTTTTTTTTTCGGGTAATGGACGTCTTTTACCATGACTGTGGTGATGGCTGCACTGTTTCATATGACAAATCTCATCAAACTGTACCATTTAACAAATACATTTTCATGCATTATCATTAGATCCCCTGTGCTGGTTTTTGTCACTTGACATAAACTGGAGTCCCCTGGCAAAGATGGAACTTCAACTGAGAAACTAACTCCATCCTGGCCTGTGGGCCTGTCTGTGAGGCATTTTCTTGATTGTTTATTGATGTGGAAGCGCCCAAACACTGTGGCCACTGCCATCCCTGAGGAAGAAGGTGATCTTAGGCTATCCAAGAAAGCAGGCTGGCCAAGCCCTGGAGAGCCAGCTGGGCAGCAGCACTCCTCTGGGCCTCTGTTCACTTCCTGCCTCTAGGTTCCAGCCTGAGCTCCTCCCCTGGCTTTCCCTCAGTGATGGATATTGTGAATGTATAAGCCAAATGAAGCCTTTCCTTCCCAAGCTTCTTTTGGCCAGAATGTTTTATCACAGCAACAGAAACCGACTAGAACATCTTAATAAAACTTTAAAAATAAAAAAAAGCAAGTTGAATAATAATATTTTTTAAAAGCTTGTTCTGTTAATGAGTTTACTTAAACCATGAAGTACTATGATTAGATCATGAGACCAAAAAGATCTCTCCAGGTAGCATGTAATCAAGACTATGGAACAAGGAAAGAATAATGATTAGAGAATATATAAGTCATGTCTACCTGCAGACTGATGTAAGGAGCATTGGGACACGAGAAACGGACCAAAGCAGGCAAGTTTGAGAGAGAAAACCTATCAGCAACGATAGAATAGCAACATTTGCCATTCTGGCGAGGCTGCTGGGCTGTTCTATTCGTGATGATTAGAAAACAGGTTGGTCTGGAGTGATGCGCATGTCTGGGACACCTCAGTGGGGAAAACAGACTGCTGCTTATCAACCAGATCTGACATGTGTATGGTCAAATCCGAGGCAGAGGATGGACTTTAGTGAAGTCCAAGAGTGGAAAAAATAAAAATGAAACGAAACAGCCTGAGGGGAATGAGAGCAGAGAGGTAAAGATAAACAGAGCAGGGTCCCGTGTCCTGGAAGCCTGTTCCAGACCTAAACACTACAGTTTTCTGACTTACCTAGTCCTTTCTCACTCCTGACCCTTTCCTACATTTTCCTGTTAGAACCAGGGGGAAAGATCACTCGAGACATGATGCTCACAGAGCCCCCTTGGTGTCAAAGCATAGAGCTCTCGGGATCTCTTCCCAGGCTTAGACCCCTAACCACCCCCTAACCACCCCCTAACCACCCCCTAACCACTGTATTACTATAATCATGGCCCGTCTCTTCCATCCAATAACCTTGAGTCCTCCAAAGCTGAGTGACCTTACAACCCAGGAAGACAAGCTTTGAGAATAAAACAAAATACATCGAAGGTAAGGCACTAACACTTTTAGGTTTAGGATGTGATTTAGGTGTTTGTAGTTCAGGTCTAGCCAACAAACAGCACTGGTCTTACAGAACCTGCTCTGCTGCTTTTGCAAGTTTAACTCCTTACTGTCGGATTGCTTAACTCCTAAGGAGACTGTGGAGGAGGCTCACTCTGAGAGGGTAAGTACTGGGCTGTGTTTGTGGACTTCAATGTATAAATAAATGCATGCATTTAAAACAACTTGGGAAGTTCAGTTCAATAACTACAGGGTTTGGAAGAATTTCATCTGTGAAACTTTAACATTTACTTAAAGGAGTGAAGAAAGACAAAATACAGAATAAAAGAATAAAGAATAAAAATTCAGAAGAAAAGCTTCCCCATTTCTACAGTTACTGTTTACAACTACAATTAAACAAGACTAAAAACCCTGGGTTTTACCGCCACTATATTGAGTTAATTGAAGGCCCTTCTGTACACAGAAGTCCTTCCCATCATCTATCCACACACAGAAATGGCTGCTCTAACCACTGTCAGCTCCACAAGGGCTCCTTCAAAGCAGAGCTTCTGAAAACTAAGTATGAATGACCATATGTAGGACAGTAGGGACCAACCTATCTCTGCTGCCCTAGTGCCAGGGTTACAAGTAGGTACCACTGTGCCTAGCTTTTTCACCTGGATTCAAGAGGACTGAACTGAGCTCCTGATGCTTGCCTAGCAAGACTTTATTGACTGGGCTTTCTCCCCAAACTCCTAAGGATGCTTTGTAAATGAGAAGTTGGAGATTGGGGAAAAGAGAAGTTATCTTTTACTATAATTCTCTAAATATTTTAACATATACAAGTACTAATTATTTAAACATGTATATAATTTTAATAAAATGTAAAAAAATTCATTAAAAAGTAACAAAAGCTTGTTATTTTTGTTTTGAATGTCCTACTTACCCTAGTCACTCACTACTGACAACTACTGCCAGCAATACTACAGCACTGAGTGTTTATTACAGAAACAAATGGATCTTCTTGAACCCACAAACTAGGAGCAAAATCTCAGGCCACAGTCATTCTCCCTGGGCTGCTGCTGCTGCTTCTTAACTATGAGGACTCAGGAAAACCTCTGTAGCTAACACAGACTTGAGAAAGAGAAGCTCTGTCTGGGAGCCACTATCCACAAAATGATAAGGCCCAGACAAGAGGAATGCCGGAGGGCAGTCACAGCACAGGCAGAGGCAAAGGCATCAAGTTACTGACAGGCCTCACTCCTTGCAAAGTGGGAGAAGCATGCACATCACTGGAGATAGAAAAGAACAAGGGAAACAGAAGCATCCAGGTAAAAAGATTCGGCCCCTCAAACATCAGACACTCCAGTTCTACCCCATCCCTCTATCAACAGGACCTGAAAGGCAGTCTTTACTGATGGGCACTATCAGCAAGTTAATCAGTAAAATTTTTGGAAACCACACACATAAATCCTAACAGCTGGATTTCAATTCCTTCCTCCACACAGAAGCTCCACTTATCAATAATCCTCTCTTTTAAGCCCCAAATCTGAAACTTTTCTTTTTTTTTTTTTTTTCCTTTTTTTCTTTTGTTTTGTTTTTCAAGGTTTCTCGGTACAGCCCTGGCTGTCCTGGAACTCACTATAAGAGCAGGCTGGCCTTGAACTCACTCTGTCTCTGACTTCCAAATGCTGGGATGAAAGGCATGTGCCACCACCACCTAGCCCCCAAATATGGAATGATTAACCCTTTTACTGCTTAATCATATTTGTCCATATGTCCCAACTGCATCACCATACCTTCATACTAAATCAGTTCCAAACCCCATTGCCAGTTTCAGGGTGTCTGATGTCCTGGGGATCTGACACCTCTTCTGGCCTCCTCAGGTACCAGGCATACAACGGGTGCACAGACATACATGCAGGCAAAACAACAATAAAATAAAAAAAAATTTAAATGTTTTTCATGTGAGTTCCAAGCTAAAAGTGTTTGCTATGCAAGTGATGGCCTGAGTTCAATCCCAGAACCCATGTAAAGGAAGGAGAGAGTCTACTTCACAAAGTTGTTTGACGTGTGCTGTGGCATGTGTGTGTACCCCTCTTCACATATATCATACAAACACACTAACAATAATAACAAAAATAAAGTTAAAATTTCTTATGTAATCCATGAAACTAAATATTTTCCATTATGGTTGAAAATCTACCTCCTCGTTTTCTCTTCTTTGTCGTTGGTATTGAGCCCAAGACCTCATGCATGCCAGACAAGTACTCTACCACTAAACTTCATGCCATCCTTTTAAAGCTCTCACTCTAGTGTTCCATAACAAAGCAGTGAAGAAGTCTGATTTCAAGTCAACACTTGGTTATAATGCACAACAGTAGACATGGTTCCAAAAGGAAGGAGCTCTATGATGTGATATTTTTCCCACCATTCAATAACGTAAACATCCTGCTTTAATTCTGGATTTAGAGTGGAGGAAATGGGGCAGTGAGTAAAGTGCCTGCCACAGGACACCTAAGTATAATGACCTGAGTTTGGAGCCCCAGTGCCCATAGGTGCACTGCTAGGTGCAGTGGCACATGTCTTTAATTCCAGAATTGAAGAGGCAGAGAGACAGGTGGATCCTTGGAGCCCACAGGATGGCTAGCATAGTTGAATTTGTGAGATCCAGGTTTAGTAAGAGATCATTAAAAAATGGTATGGAGTGCAGAAGACACCTGACGTTAACTTCTGAAGACCCACATGCACATAGCAACACAAATACCCACCCCCAAACACACACATGTGGGCATGATTGTGACGTCTGTGTCACTTAACAAACTGTAAGTTGAGCAAGGGTCTGGAGATTAAGAAAGATATAAGAGACATGGGTTATTTTTGAATAAAGAATGTTATTTTGTTGAAGTTTGTAAGGACTTTTATATTTTATTGTTAAGTCAATTTATTTTAATTTTTAGTTATTTGTTTTGTAGTTTTTATTTTATATTTTGTTATGTAATATTTTGTTGGGCATTATACTAGAGAGAGCTACAAGGTCCTGACAGATTTTAACTAAACAACTGACAAAACTATTTAAAAAGACAAAAAGTAAAATATAAAACTACTCATAAATTTGTTAAAACATGGTCATCCATATAGGCAACCCCAGTGCTCAGGAGGCCAAAGGAGGAAGACTGTAAAGTCAAGACCAGCTTGGGCTACACACCTAAATTCCATCTCGTATCTTCCCCTGCCCTAAAATAAAAGAACCTTAGAACCACAGAAATGAATCAGTCTAGCAAATGTACATCAATATGGACGCAATGATGCAATAACTCTTAACTAATTTAGAAGATGTCACTTTTTAACAAATGGGTTTGAAATCTATTAAAACTCTTCATTTGGACTATTGTCTACCAGTACCTGACAGGCAAGCATGAGGCCCTCAGTTTGATTGCTAGAGACCATTAAAAAGGTAGGCATGGTGGTATACACTTAGGATTCCAGTAATGGGAGGTGGAAAAGGAAAACCCCTGAGGTTCACTGGCCAGATAGCCTGGACTACACAATGAGGTCAAGCTAGTGAAGACTGTCTTAAAAACAGTAGAACACAAAAACAAGGGGTGTGTGTGTCCGTGTGTGTGTCCGTGTGTGTGTCCGTGTGTGTGTCCGTGTGTGTGTCCGTGTGTGTGTCCGTGTGTGTGTCCGTGTGTGTGTCCGTGTGTGTGTCCGTGTGTGTGTCCGTGTGTGTGTCCGTGTGTGTGTGTGTCCGTGTGTGTGTGTGTGTGAGAGAGAGAGAGAGAGAGAGAGAGAGAGAGAGAGAGAGAGAGAGAGAGACGGCTCAGCGGTTAAAACTACATAAACTACAAAGGATCCAAGTTCAGTTTGCAGTACTGAATCGGTTGGCTCATAACCACCTATAACTGTAGTTCCAGGGAGAGCCAATGCTCTCTTCTGGCCTCCTTGGCCATTTGTACGCAACATGCACACACACACACCCACACATGTACCTCCCCACACACATGGTATGGTGGTCCATATGTGAAATCTCCAAATAAAATCTTTTAAAAACACAAGGGGGGAGTGTGAGACAGTTCCTTTGGTAAAAGTGCTTGCTGTGAAGCCTGACAATTTGAGTTGATCTTCAGGACCCACCTGGTAGGAGCAGCAGCTCCCCAAGTGGTGCTCTCGCCTCCACCCACACGCCACAGCACATGAACGTACACTCAAAATAAATAAATGCAAAATGCAAAATAAAAAATGTCTCCGACACTCAGGAACAACACCCGAATTATCATTGGCTTCCACATATGTATGCATACGCACGTGTACCTATAAGAACAAACACACCAAACAAATCCTATGCCTCTTACTCAGTTTTAATAATTACCAACATATGGCAATTCTTATCTCCTCTATAATTCTCAGGTACATTGGATATTTAAAGAACTTCCAGACATATTATTTCATCCCTAGGTACTAGAGCTCTTATCTTTAAGACAGAAACAGTCTTTTTAAATATTATTAAATATTATACTATTACTATATGTAAAATAACTAAAATCCTTTAAAATCATCTGATATTTGAGGGCTACTCAAGTTATTCCCAGTGGTCTTGAAAATACCTTTAATAATGGTGCAGACATAAATAAGGTCTGCATGGTATATTTAGCTGGTGTTTAAGCCTTTAAATAAGTAGCCACTCCGCCTTTTCCCTTGGCAAACATTTGAGCCACTAGGCTCACTTTGCTGTGTAGTATTTCTCGCATCATAATTAATAACATTCTATAGACTGTTATATTCAGAACTAAGTTTTCCATTTACTTTGTGGAGGAGGAAGCAAGACTATTCCATGAATGATGTCATCCTCTTCCTGTCCTGACACACAGGAGTAAAGTTCAGTCACGCTGATTTTGGAGGTGGTTTATCATAAGACTGTCAGGCTGACCTGACCCATCATTCTAAAGTTCCTTAAATGATTTTTAACTGTTACTGACAATCAATGCACAGCTCTCTTATTTCATTATATCATTACTGAGAAACTTTATTTTAAAGAAACAGATTTAAGACATTTTATCAGATTATAAAATCCCGTTTACAAGTTCCTCGTGTAAAATTATGAGAATTTTAAAAGATGGAACAAATCACAATGGCATTCTAAATCTGTAAAAACCAAAGCACAAATCATAGTTTTTTAAGCCACAAAGATGACTAGAGTTGAAAAATAAAGACAGTAAATGTTGACAAGAATGTGAAGAAACAGATATGCCCAGGTAGCTGCTGGGGTGCCAGATGATGCAATGGTTCTGGAAAACAGTTCTGCAGTCCCTTGGCAAATTAAACAGTTAGCCATTTGGTTGAGCAAATCTGCTGCTAGATCAATATATCCAATACAATATCCAGCTTATATCCACAAAACCTCCACAAGTAGGAAAAAGGATTTGCAAATCATCTAACAAAAATCTAATAAGAGAACATATACAGAATGTACAAAGAACTCAGTAATAAAAAACACATTTAAAAAAATGGACAAAGAATCTAAATAGGCAGTTTTTCAAGTAACATATACTAACAGCCAATATGCACGTGGAAAAGACACTCAACTTTCCTTTTTGAGACAAGATTTCTCTGTGTAGGGTCTTGGCTGTCTTTTCTAAGAAAAAGAAAGCAGTTACTTTCAAAGCTGGAGAAGTGACTCAGGTTTAGAGTTTGCACTGTTCTTCCAGAGAACCCAGGTTTGGTTCCTAGCACCTACATCAGACGGCTCATAACTGCCCATAGCTCTAGCTCCAGGGGGCCCAATACCATTTTCTGGCTTCTGTGGGCACCTGCATTCATATGCACATACCTATATGTGCAAATGCATAATTAAAAAATACAAATAATCTTAAAAGCAGTTACTTTCTCATTGTTATCAAACAAACTCCACTGGGAACAGAGAGAAGGCTCTACAGGTCCAGAGGTTCAATTCCCAGCACCCACATCAGGCTGTTTACACTGCTGGTAATGCTAGTTCTGGAGTGGTAGTTCTCCACCTGTGGGTCACAATCCCTTTTGGGTTTGCATATCAGATATCCTGCACACCAGATACTAAGATTTCATATTAGTAGCAAAATTGCAGTTACAAAGTAGGAATGACATAATTTTATGGCTGGGGCCACATTAGGAAGGTTGAGGACCACTGTCTGGACGATCTGACAGCCTCTCATTGCCTAAGAGCCAGCACAAACACACTGTACAAACAAAGAGCAGGTGCACATACATACACATAAAATGATAAATCTTAAACAGTAACTACCTTACTTAAAGAGTACAGCAACAGATACTTTTTTCCCCTGATATTCTTTGTTAGACAACAAAAAGTTGGGTATTTGTTTTGCTTTTTTAAATGGGGGCGGGGTCTCATCATATAGCCCAGGCTGGCCTCTTTTAATCCTCTTTCCTCTACCTCTTAGGTGAATGTGAGTTACACGTATGTACTACTAGGCCTAGCAAAAACTGGCATGAAAATTATGGAAGTTCCGGCGGCTATAATTGGCTGTCAACTTGACTCCATCTGGAATGAACTAAAACCCAAGTGGCTGGGTACACCAGTGAGGGATTTTTTCTTAATTAAATCATTGGAAGTGGGGAGAGCCACCTTTAATCTGAGTCACGCCTTCTGCTGGCAGCCTAAAAAAAGGACGTGGAAGGAAGCTTTTCGCTTTTTGCCTGCTTGCTCTCATTGGCAAGTCCATTTCTTCACTGGCATTAGAGCCTACTTCTTTGGAATTCTGGCACACACTGAAGCCAAGCTGAGACATCCAGCCTCGTGGACTGAGCACTACTGGACCTTCTGTTGGTAGAATGCCATTGCAGGACTGGCTGGACCACAGCCTGTCAGCCATGCTAACAAATCTCTCTCTCTGTCTCTCGCTCTCTCTCTCACACACACACAGATTCATTCTGTAAGTTCTGTTCCTCTAGAGAACTCTGACTAATACACAAGTCATCAACTCTACTACAAGATAACAAGTGAATGATAACCTTGCCCACAGCGGACAAGGAACGGAGTCTCTGCTTTGCGCACACATACGTGTGGAAGTATAGAACTATACACGTGCCTGTGTGTATCGAAGCTCGAGGGCAACCTACAGTGCCATTTCTTAGGAGCATCCACCTTACTTGTGTTTTTATTTAAAAATACTGTGTGTGTGTGTGTGTGTGTGTGCATGCACACACATGCATGCTCACCCCATAAAAGCCAAAAGGCATCTGTCCGATCCCCTGGAGCTAGAGTTCCAAGCAGCTGAGAGCTGCCAGATGCAGACACTGATAAACTCTAGTTCTCTGTAAGAGCTGTACTCACTCTCAATGGCTACTATATTTCTTTTTCTTAAAGTATTTTTATTATTTTTAATTGTATGTGGATATGAGTGTAGGTGTTCTTAGAGGCCAGAGTGGCAGAGCCCATGGAGCTGGAGTTATACAGGTGGTTGTTAGCCAGCCAATTAATGTGAGTGATAAAAACAAACTCCTCAGTTCTCTTAACCACTGGGCCACCTCTCCAGCTCCAATACACACATCTCCCCACTATACCTCCCACCCTCCCTCCCTCCCCCACCCCAGGTTTTTCTGTATTAACAGCCAGGCTCTTCTTGGAACTTTCTTTGTAAATCAGGCTGGCCTCGAACTCACAGAGTTCTGCCTCTGACTCCCAAGTGCTGAGATTAAAGGTGTGTGTGTTATCACTGCTTGGCATATATTTTTAAGAGTAGGATTTGTCTGTGATATCACTGCTAGAATGTCAAGAAACAGTGACAGTATCGCAAATGAGTTCAACTTCAGCACTAAAATAACCCAACTCAGTGAGCCCTCTTGAGGGGTAAGTGTCCAATAAAATCATCCAAAATAACCATACAAAGAAAAAGGGGAAGGAATAAAACAGACTTGACAAACTACATGGAATACCATATTTTAAACAGTATACAGAAATGAGTAAATACCATTTTATGACATTAAAATTTCAAAAGTCATATTCAATATTGACTAACTACAAATAAAATCAATGTTGGTACACTGACACAACCAAATGTAAATTTAGAGTGAATATAGTTTTACTTGGTGGATTCTCTTTCCATCCCGTAGAAACTATATTAGAATAACTCTAATTTGGGGTAGTTAAGCTTGCTCTCTGCTTTATTAGGTCAGTGTTACACTGATCCTACTTATACACCTGGGACCAAAGAAAATTCTCTACCACTTTGGAATTTGGAACACTTACTAGTTCCTGCACTAAAGGTAAGTAGACAGGAGTCTGTATTTGGCCAGTTTCCTCAAGCCCACATCTCATTTCTCCACATGGTCCTCCAGGAATGGTTCTTGGCTAATACAAACATCATAGCTGCAGAAAGTAAAACACCATCGTCCAGTACTGATCGACTTGTACAAATCATGTGACTCCTTCTGAACTAGGCTGGAATAGGGGAGGGAAAGACAGTTGGAAAAGCATCCCAGGTGATTCTGCTTGGTAGTCTGATTTACATTTACTAAGCCACAGTTTATAACAGGATAAATGGGCACTGCTTCAAAGAGGTGGCAATTTGTTGGTATGTCTACAAATAAAAAATACACAAAGGCCTTTTTATCCAATAGTTCCATTTCTTAAAATACATGGTTCCAATAATTGTACATACAAGCATATAACAAAATATCTCGAAGAATGTTCATTGTATTCTTGTAAGAGAAAAACCTACAAACAGATGTTTAACATAAAGACTAGTTACAAATACAAATAAGAGTCCTATGCACAGACAAAACAGCTTATTTTATAGCTGTATAACAAAATAAGAAATGCCAACACTGCTTGTCCTTCAAGAAGACCTGAGTCCAATTCTCTGCACCCACATGGCAATTTACAGTGGTCTATAGTTCTGGTTCCACAGGCTCCAACAACGTTTCTGGCCTCCAAAGGCACCTGGCACACAAGTCGTACACAGACATATATGCAGATAAAGTGACCATACACATACATTTTTAAATTAATTTTTAAAAAAAGAAATGTCAATACAAAGAATAAACAATACTTCATGCTAATATGGAATGCTTTCCTAAACATCTAATTAAGAAAGAGTGAGGTGTGACTGGTATGGCCACAGAGAGGAGTAGATGCATGTTTTATAAAGCAGCAGGGTTTATGGAAAGCCACAGATGATCAACACTTCAGCCATCCTTGGGAAGGAGTTAGCAGTCAAGAGGACAGGAAGATTTTCTTTCTCTGCATATCCTTTTGACTGCTAGAATTTTCCTCCCCAATGCTTTAATTATCTTTCCCCAAACTGAATAAGAATCTATCTCAAGAGGAATAATCATCCTCTGGGTCTAAAAGAATGTGATTCTATTTCTGTGGGTCTGGGCCACTGCCTCCTAAATTGTACAGGTAACAATGAGCATGTGACTCCATAATGCCCCCAAATGATCTTTCCAACCCTGACTCCTTCAGTGCCTCTATATTGTCAAAACCCTAACACAACGAAATAAACCTTAGCTCTAATCCTAATCTCACGCTCCACCTTGTTCTGCCTCTCCAGTCCAGCTATGCTTCTTCCCAATTCCCTAACTAAGACAGAGGGGTTTTCCTCCTCCAAAACTGATTCTGTTGCCCCCTCTCTCCTGTATGTACAGTCTACAATATACAAATGTTGATTTCTCCTTTAGGATTTGAAGATTCTTTCCCAGGAAAGCCTTTCCAGAATACCAAACAGAGGTCCTGGAAACAGACTGTCAAGAATTCAAATTCTGATTATTTCCTCATCTATCTACTAGTCCCACAGAGTAGGAATGAGTCCTTATAATTATTGAAAAGATTAAGCAAGATAGTACATATAAGGCATTCATTATATAGTCTGTCACAGGCAAATAGAAAACAGCAATTATTATTACTCTAATAGCACCTATGATGTAACTTTATATTCACCTGTCCTGCATTGGTCTGTAATCTTCTAAAAGATAAGGATACGACTTTCTAACTTTCATTTTTAATTCCAAGTACTTTGCCTGGCAAAAGGGGTTGCTTTTCTGGTTCTGTATTCACCCACATACTAACTCAGCGGCTAAAAGGTACCCAGTGAATAGTCTCCTCCACCATGCCTTAGAGTAAACTCCTCAGGCCACTTGGGGCAAAGAGAAAGGAAGAGTAACTAAGGAATTTTTGGCTTTTCAAGGGCAGATTACAAGCAAAGAGAATACAAAACCTACCAGTTTCTCCCTGATGACGACTTCTGGGAGCTGGATGCTAGACATGGAGAGACAGGGAATAATAGTATGAAAATCCTAGCCCACACTCCAAGGCCTAGGTAACACTAGGAAACATTTCTCTCAGCAAGTGGTTAAGAACCTACAAAATAACTAGGAAAGACTCTTAACAGGGAAAACTTACACAAAACACAGCCCCTGTCCTCAAGAAGCTTCCTGAGTTAAAAGAGCTCTACAGGAATGCTTAGAACCTGTCAAGAAAAGGTAGGAGCAAAGGGGAAGCCAGAAAGCAAAAACCTCCCAAAGTATGAAGGATCAGGCAAGCCGCTCCAGATGACTAAACACGGGGTCGAAGGGAAGAAGGAAAAGATGGAGGTAACCATAAAAGATTAAGTTTAGTCAAGACTGTCAAGAGCTTTGTAGGAAATGATAATGAATTCGGGGTTTCATTCATTTCACGGAGAAAGGGAAGTGAGGGAGCTTTTAAGTGGACAAATGGCAACATCAGATCTACGTGTTTGAAAGGAGTATGAAAGGAGTATCCAAGCGGAAAGATGTTTATCCTGTCCCAGTCAACCCTCATCCACCATCTTTTGGTTCTCTGGCTGCCTCAATAGTTAGCAGGTAACAAGTGATGCCATATCCGGGGACATGAGACTGGTTTTCAGCAGAGATTCCCTATCCTGCCCAAGGGCTTCGGCCCACATTACTCCAAGAGGGTTTGGAGCATTTCTTTTTTCTTTTCTTTTCTTTTTTTTTTTTTTTCCTGTCTTACAAATATCATCACTGACAACAATAAAAATCTTTCAGGATCAGCTCTGCCTCTATGGTTTTTACTTTTAGGAAATACAATTAGGAGTTAGCCCTTCCTCCCAAGTGGCATTTTTTTTAAGATTTACTGAAAGTAAACAGAAGAGATGTGCACTCCCAAGTGACTCGTTTTGAATTCTGGGCAGCTTTGGGTCCATATTTTCCTTCTTAAGTATACACAACAGTCGGGGTCGGGAGGCAGAAAGAGGCTTGGGAGAAGGACCAAGAAGGGGTTTTAAAGGGGGGGGGGGCGATCCCTGTGTGAGCCACCTTTCTCCCCCTCACTAAATGGACCTGAGCAAATACCGTTCTCGCTGCTCAAAGTTTTTCCTTTCAAAATGAACTATGGCAGCGCCCTGGCGCGGGCCCCAGGAGGACGTCCGCAAAGTTCCAGCCTGTCCGTGTCCCGCACGTTTCCGGGACCCCCTCCCCCTGTCCCCCGTGCCAGGATGCGCAAGCCGGAGGCTCTCCTCCGGGAAAGGATCCAGGGACGGCTCCCACGCGCCGCCGGGCCACCCCACCTTCCCAAGCCCACTCGACGGCGGCAGGCGCGAACGCTTACCGAGCCCGGCGCTGGGCGGGACCGCGGGGGACGCGCACGGCAGCTCCGCCTCAGCACCGCGGCGGCGTCTCGGCCCGCCGCTCCCCTCAGGGCCGCCGCCCGGTCCGCTGCTCGAAGCCCCGCGGCGGCGGCGGCGGCCTCGCCTCCATGGCAAGGAGAAGCGGCAGAGAGAGGACTGGGCGGGAGGCTGCGATGGCGGCGTGGTCCAGGGGTCTGTGCTAAGATGCCCCCGCCGGTCCCTGTCAGCGCCTCACTCGCCGCAGCCTCACTCCCGACGCGGCCTGGGCTGTAAGGCGCATCGTCATTGGCCGTTGAGAGACGGCCGCTGGTTCGCTGACGCTCAGGCGGGCGTCTCCGCCCCCGCCGGCCCCACCCCTGCGCGCCGGGCTGCGCCGCCGAGTTCCCCCAGGAGCGCAGAGGGGTCCCGGGGTAACCGGACAGGATGCTCCCCATCCTCCGGGGGCGCCTGTCTCCTGACATCGACGTCTTCTACCTCACCACAGTTCTAGGTCCCTGGGCATGGGCTTTCTTCCCAGTTTACAGATGGGGAAACTGACGCCAGGCACAAGCCAGCACCTATCATCTGGGGCGCTTAGACATCCAAAGCTATTTCTCCGCCTCTTTCCAAATACCATCCTTTCGTCGTCGTCGTCGTCCCGTGTCTCCCCCCCCCCCCCCCTCTTGCAAGGTACTTAAAGGACGAAGGATGTAAATGGGAAGAGTTATTTGCCTGGTCCCTAGATTGGATCTGGCTCTGTGGACGTCATCTTAAATAACCCGGCCCACACCATCCCCACCCGAACCCCAGGGAAATCGCTCTTGCTTTCCAGATGTGCATGCTGGGGCTGACTCTCCAGAGCTGGGTCTCCAGCAGGGCACGTGGTGCTCTGCCGCGAGCCGGGAGATGCCTTTTGATAGAAGGGGAAGGAAGAGGAAAGCGCTGTGAGACCACGGGCGGGCGCGGCGGACTCTGTTCTCACATCGGTCCCTCGCCCTGCGCTCCGGAGCCATCTGGCCGCAGAGGTTCCCAGCAGAGCACCTTGCTTACTGCCAAGACCTGGGGTGCCAACTTAGAATATGCTCACACTTAAATATTTGTGGGGCATGTACTGACCAGAGCCAGGACTTAGGAATTTACGTTGAAATAGGCCTCCTTAAGCCTCCTTCCCCCGGGTAGTAAAACTCCTTGAGTGAGACTTGTTTGTGACACTCTTCCTCAGCGAGGCCATCCCAGCCTACCCAAGACCTCTATCCAGTCTCCTAGATGTTCGATCCCAGCCAGTGAGGACTCTGCTCCTCCTACATGTCCAAGAAGCCGATTTCCTGGGAAGTACAGAACAAAGTACAGCAAATCGAAAAATACTAAATCAAAGTTCTGGTCTTGCACTAGAACTCAGTGCATGCAGAAACAAAGCCAACACAAAACAACAAATTTGGCAAAGACTAAGTGCAGGAGGTTCTCAGCTTGCTAAGAGAGCAGCCCGTGGCCTTAGAATCTGTCAGTCAAGTTTTTCCTTATCTCCAGCTAACCTACACTGTTTTTCTATTTTTTTTATTTGAACTTTGCAGCATCATAAAAGGATTTGCCATACTGATATTTGGCAATGTAATTAAATTAAATAGAATAAGTGGTTCTCCATGAGACCACGTGAAGGACAGTGCCAGATTTGACCACACTTGGGAAAACTGCGGTAAGGTATGGAAGTCAAAGCCCTGGGTTTCCAAGGTCTGCCCTGTGGTGGATGAGCTGAGCCTACCTGACTCTTCGTGGAACCTTCCGGGTACTTGCACCTTGGCAAAGTAACCTATTCTCAGAAAATTGCAAGTTCCCCTTTTCTATATAATATTCAAGCAGTGTAGTATTTGCGTAGGGGTGATATAGAACTTCAGACCAAAGTTCTATTGACCCATCCTAGAGACCCTGGGGAGGAAGGCTCAGTGTAGACAACTAACTACACGGAGTTTTTTTCTAAGAACAGAGTCTCATTCTTAGCCGCCTTCCTGGTGAAAGTGGCCCAGCTCTTGTCCTACTTGACCCTTGGTCCTTTTAAGAACTCCCTACACGGTTAGCAAAACCAAGAGCTGTCTTGGGAGGAGGGGGAAAAAAGGAGGAACCAAGAGAAGGGTAAACTGAGTCCTCTTGCTCCATACTGACTTGGCACCAGTAGGTAAGAACTGGAGGACAGCATTAAGGAGCCCTATTTCCTTATGAAAGTCACTTCCCCTCTTCAGCCCACCTTTCTGACTAGTAAACGAAACAATGAGTTGTTTCCTCAGGAATTGGGAATGCAGGTTATGTACTGGACCACAGGGAGCGAGTCAGAGCAGATCTCAGCTCTCAGGAGCTTGCATTCTAAGGTGTAAATAAATACTAAACAAAGTAACAAGAATGTTTACTAAAGTGCTGAAATGAAAATAAAGCCAGGAAATAATGAAAGTTGAAATAAATGAAAACCAAGTGCCTTTCAGGCCACTTACCTTCTGAGGGTCATCTGCTGAAGTTCATAACTAAGACAGACCACACAGGCTTTCTGTCCTAACACACTCTAGAGTCACCATCAAACTTAATGTAGAAATGTTTCCTTACTTGGTCCCAAGCATGAATACTTGCCCAATACATTAGACAAAACTTGATCCCATCTAAGAAAACAGACACAGGCTTGCTTGTACAGTTCTCAAGATAGAAGATATTTTATAATAATTTCAGGTAAGCAAATAAGAACTCAAAAAAGTTCTACTTTTGACTTTTATTTTGCAGTACTAGGGATGCAGTACTTGGGGATTCACACACGCTTTACAAATATTCTACTTTCGAGTTAGCCCCGAAGAACCATAATCCTAACTTTTATACATGAATATTTGTAAGTATATTCACCTGTGAAAACTTAGTAAATGTGCACTTCAAGATCTAGGCATTTCCTGAGATGGGCAAGTAGACACAAAGTTTCATCTCTTAACCAAGAAGCTATTTGTAGTTGATTCCTGCCGGAAAGGGAAAACTCAGTTCTCTCAAATAGAGTGTTAGTGGGTATAGCGGCATACTCCGGGGCTGAGCCTATGGTCGGGAGTAGGTGGCCAACACAAAGCTGACTCCATCATTTTCTTTTTTGTGAACTTTTTGTCTCCCTCGGTATTTTCTGTCTTACTGGCGTTTTTCTTCGTTTCTTTTTCTTTTTCTTTTTTAAGATTGTCTTGATTTTCCTTTTTTGCTTTTGTTGGTTTTAAGGGAAAGAGAAAGAACATGATGTTGGATGTGTAGGGAAGTGGAGAGAATCTGGGGGAGATTAGAAAAAGGAAATATGATCAAAATATAGTGTATGGAAAGGTTTAAATAAAAACTAAAAAAAGAAAAAGATCTATGCATTGAATTGAATATAGATTTTGCCTGAATGGAAATAGATGTAAATAACTCTATAGTTGGTGTGCTGGCAAGTTTTGTCACCTTGACACAAGCCAGAGTCATCTGAAAGGAGAGGCCCTCAACTGAGAAAAGGCCTCCATGAGATCCGGCTGTAGAGCATTTTCTTAAGTAGTGACTGATAGTGGAGAGCACAGCCCACTGTGGGTGGTGCCCTCCTAGGCAGGTGGTTCTAGTTTCTATAAGCAAGCTGAACAAGCCAGTAAGCAGCATTCTCCTATGTCCTCTGCATCAGCTCCTGCCTCCAGGTTTCTACCTTCAGTTCCTGCCCTGACTTCCTTCAGTGATGAAAAGTGATGTGGAAGAATAAGGTAGATAAACCCCCAACACTTTTCTCCCCAAGTTGCTTTGCTCATAATGTTCCATCACACAATAGAAACCCTAAGTAAGACAGAAATACCAGAAGTACCAGGCTAGTAGGGCACTGCTGTGAAAGACCTGACCATTTTGGGAGGATTGCAGAAGAACTTTGGAATTCCAGAAAAAACCTCTGAGTGTTGATAACTCAATGAGCTGTTCTGTAAGGAGCTTGGAAGATAAAAATGTTGAGAACCGTGCAGGCCTGGCTTCCCAAGTTTCAGAGAGAAGCAAAGACTACTGGGTCATTTGTGTGAAGAATCTGTGGTGTCTGGTTAGCTGGAGTTGAAAAAATTGGCTGTGATTAACAAGAGGTCAGAAACACTAAAGAACCTTCAGTTTTGCTGAGACAATGGATGATGGTGAGCTGGGGCTGAAGAATCAGCTGTGATTAAGAATAGCATCATTGATGTGAATCTTCTGGCAAGTGCTTCTTCCTTGAGGCCAATATACAGAAGGTGTATTCCAGAAGTGTTCCAGAAGGTTATATCTCCTGTTGGCAGCCAAACTTGGCTGCCACTCAGAACTGGTTTTGAAGGCATGGAGAGGTCATGGAGAGCATCTGAGGCTTGTCACTGCATGGTAGCACTGGAGTCTGAAGAAGAGTGCAGCAGAGCCTATTGGTGAAAGTGCAGCCCAGTTGCAGCCAAAGACTCCAGCATTCTGGAGAGGCCAGCATCATGGGATGACTACTAAGTACTGCAATAGTGGAGTGGAGCCAGCAGAACCTAGAAGACAAGCTGTGTGGGCTACAGAGGGCAGAGCCTTTGGAGAAGTCCAGAAGACCACTACTAAGTGGATAACAGACATCACACAAAGAATTATTTACACGGTCAGAGTTGGCTTTGCTTTGTTCAGATTGTGACTGTGCCCTGGTTCTTCCCTCTTGAGGTGAGAAAGTCTTCAACTTATTGTTGATTTTACATAAGCCCACAGTTGAGACTGAACTTTAAAAGAGAGTTTGGAATTTTACAGAGATTTTTGATTTTGAGACTGGGTATTTTGTTTTATTGAGACTGGGTATTTTAAAGAGACTTAATTTTTAAGTGGTTTAATTTTTTAAAATGTGGAATGTTTATATTGTAGGTATTAATGTGTGATCATGGGGATGAACAAGAAAGGAAGGGTTATGGCTTAACAGTGATGTGTTTGTGTGTCAAGATAACAAAAGGTCAACTGGACTGACTAGAATGTCCTGTATACATTAAAAGCCCTCTGCTTTTAATCTTTAAAAATTCTTTCTATGGACAAGCCCAGTGCTTTATACATGTACTTTTTTATGAAGTTATAATCACTGTATCCATGTACTATTGTTGCAATTTCTCATGTATTTCTATGGTTTCAAGTGTATTGTTTACTGTTTGCATGTTACTTTGGGGGTATAGATTTATCGTGTATACTCTAAAAGCAGTGGCCAAATCTTCCTTCCCAGAAAGAACTGATTTTCACAAGAACTCAAATGCTGGCAGCAATCTTTCCAAGGCCATCATACTGGAGCAGGAAAGCCCTGTGAAGCTGACTGAGGAGAAAATGTTCTGTTATTAGAGGTTCTTTTCTGTCCGTGGAGGTGTCCGCTTGTTCCAAGGAGACATTAGGTCAAAACGACCCCTCAAACAGACCAGTTTTCTTTGGACTCCCCTATCAAGGGGTGAGACTATATCATGTTGAAATAGGTGAGGTAGAAGACTGCCTTGACAGACTGTGCTGGGGCATGTTGGACTTCAATGCTAGACTAAGAAAGGCAACAGAGATTCCATCTGGGCCAGCACAGGGAATATTTGCTCTTAGTTGTGAGATGTTCCAATCTACCACCAAACATAAAAATGAACAAGCCTCCCCAAGTGACTTCAGTCCCCAGCTATCAAACTGCCCTCAGCCTCTGAGCTTTCTTTTGCTGATACACAGAGTTATGAGCCAAGTATGAAGCATCACTATTGATTGAACCCCAGCCACACTCTTGACCCACATAATAAATAGCTGTCAGAGGAAGTAGTTGTTTTATAATGAAATTTGTTTTCTTGGTGGATCATCACACATTTACAAAATAGAAGGGAGTAAGGGAAGCTGTACCTTTCCAAGCCCAGAATCTCTTTCTTGTTTTTTTTGACTCAGGGTCTTGATATGGAGACCTAGCTGATTTGGAACTTCTTATATAGCCCAGCCTGGTCATAGTCATCCTGCCTCTGCCTCCTAAATACTGGGATTTCAGTCCTGTACTACCACACTAATTTTCTTTTTTTTTCTTTTCTTTTTTCTCTTTGAGACAGGGTTTTGTTATAGCCTGTGCTTGTAGGGGTATTGTGTTGTTTCATGGTAAATAATTGTCCCACCCACTGGTTTAATAAAAAGCTCTGATTGGCCAAAGGCAGGCAGGAAGTATAGACAGGGCTACCAGACTAAGAAAACTCTGAGAACAGGAAGCACAGAGGAGAATGCCAGAGAGAAGCCGGAAGAAGCAGAGGACAACTATGCTGCTCTAAGAAAAGGTACTGCGCCTCATGGCTGAACAAGATAAGAGACATGGGTTAGATGAAGGGTACAGAGTCAGCAAGTTATATGCCTGGGCCTGAGGCTGATCAGCCAAAAACTATTTAAAGCATCTGTGTGTCTCTGTGGGACTGTTTGACTGCGGGTCTGCAGGTCCTAAACCTAGAGGTTAGGCCTGAAAGTCTGGGCCAGAAACCTCATACTACAAATGGCGCCCAACGTAGGAGAAAAAGGGAAAGGCAGGCAGGAAGTGTAGGCGGGGCTACCAGACTAAAAACTCTGAGAACAGGAAACACAGAGGAGAATGCCAGAGAGAAGCTGGAAGAAGCAGAGGACAACTATGCTGCTCTAAGAAAAGGTACAGAGCCCCATGGCTGAACAGGATGAGTCATGGGTTAGATGAAGGGTAGAGAGCTAGCAAGTGATATGCCTGGGCCTTTTTGGCAGACTCAGCCTAAAACTATTGAAAGCATCTGTGTGTCTCAGTGGGACTGTGGGTCTGCGGGTCTGCAGGCCTGTGGGCCTAAACCTTGAGGCAAGGCCCGAAAATCAGGGCCAGAAACCTCTTACTACATATGCTTGTCTTGAATTCACAGCAGGTCTCCAAGTACTAGGATTACAGGTATGTGCCCCCATGCCTAGTTTCTCTTGCCTTTTAAAAGCATAATTGGGACTAGGAGTGATAAAGAAGGAAATGCCAGAAGCTTTAGCGAGGTTTTCTTTAGGCTTTGGTTTCTTCCTGCTAACAAGTGTGTAGGCCGGGCACAAAGCCAAATTCATTGGCTGGTGGGAATGCTGCAGTATACTGAGTAGTCTGGGGGCTGCGGACAGAAGGCAGAAAGCCAAGGCCCTCTTAAAGGACTCACTGAAGCAGGATGGGATTAGGAGTTTCTAGGTCATAGGTCTCGGACAGATCTGAAATAACCTTCCATCCCTATTTTTCCAAGCTTAGAAACCAGCCAATAACAATTCATTACTTACTATTCAATAGCCAAGGCTCTCAAAGATGTTTCATCCAGCCCTGATAGTAGGAAGGTCAGACTTCCCATCCTTCCTCCAATCTCTATTGCAGGGCAATTGTTCACAGGCCTGACTTCAGCTCTAGCCTGAAGTCCAACCTAAGTTTTAAATCCTAATTTATTCCTATTTAGTTTATTTACTCACTCACTCATTCATTCATTCATTCCTTTATTCACCCACCAATTCATTGTGTGTATGTATGTGGGTAAAAGCCAGAGGACAGGGGTTTAAACTCAAGTTGCCAGGTGTGGTGGCAAGAGCCTTCAGCTGCTGAGGCATTTGCCAGCCAAAATCCTTCTTTTATAACATATTTGTTGTTACCAATCTCTGGTTCTCAATTTTCTTCTCTACAAAGAGAAGGATGTTATACATCTCAGAACTGTTATGAGAAATGAATGAATGAAATAATGGCATAGTATACAGTATGGTCCTCGTGAGAACACTGAATCCTTTTCAGTGTGGGTCTTGCTGGATTGGTGCTTGAATTTTATGCCACCTCTGTCCATACCTTCCTCCAGGTTATAAGACAGTTTCGGAGAGAGCAACTATGGTAACTATGTCTCTCTTATAAGTTCCCATTCCCAACCTTAATACAATCAAATGTGTGGAGTTCTGCTGTGGTGGCAAGATGGTTCTCCTTCAGGCCTGCTTTTCTTAGACCAGAAAGCACATGACAACTATTCAGAATTAGTGTTCCAAATTTATTTACATCTAGACATCCCTGGGTTATAACTAGACCCCAAAAGGGCAGGCACTTCACTTCTTCTGGGCTTGTGTTCTGGCCCTCTGAATTTTGTCAGCTGTGGCCCCATCTGAAGCTCCAGTGCAGTGAGACAAAACCAGACTCAGCTCGGTTTCATTCCGGTGCTCAATAGCCACATCTGCAGCCTGAGCCACATCCCTGTGGTTTGAGCAGAAGGGAGATGGTGTTGGGCTTGTTCAAGGGCAGCAGCCAACTCTTCAGCTACCGCATGCACAGGTCTCAATTTGACTTACCCAACAAGAAGCAAAGCCTTGACCTTTTGCTCAGGGCCCACACGGGAAGCATACTTCTTGGCCTCGTATTTGTTATGTTGTTTCATGCAGATCTCTACAAAGGGCTTCAGAAGACAGAGAAGAGAAGACTAGCCCTCTTTCATCTCCCTCAGGAGTCATAGGTATTTTATACAGTCAGTGTATCTAGTCCCCTTCCCACCTATGAAAAATGATATGGAGCTCGCCATTTTTATAACAGAACCAACCTAGACCAAAAACCTATTAGACCTGAGAGACATCTTCATGCTTCTCTACCACCACCAAAGTAGATGTTTCTGCCTGCTGTCTTATCAGGTCTTGTATCTTCTCTCGGCTGCCACTATGGATGGTCCTCCCTGTCCCTTCTGCCCTCTGGCACACAGTGCCCCCTGTAGTCTTTACTGGGAAAAGCAACCCCTTCCAGCACTAGGTAAGAGGCAGGCTTGGGCCTGCACACAGTACGTGTCTGTCCACATTCACGCTAAGAACACAGGATGGTGAAATGAGAGCATGACTGGCCATGAGCCCCTCTCCCTTGCCTGCCTCTCCTAGGTCCACTCTCAGGAGGATCCCTGACTCACCAGGTAGCCAATCGGTGACTTCTTGCTCTTGGAAAACTTCTCCAGCTCCTCCCAATCTTCCAAATCTGCCAGGGCAGCCAGCTTTAGCCACCAGAACCTGCAGGGAAGCTGGGCTCAACTAAGTATGCAGGAAAGGAAGAGGTCCCAGGACTAGATACAGCTGGGGTCTCACCCACCTCTTATCAGGGATGCGACAGTCACGGGCCAGCTGCTCTGCTCGCTTGGTATGGCCTCCAAGGATAAGAGTCCTGACTGTGTCATGCAGAGACAGGTCTAGGAAATGGCCCCCCAGCTCATCTTCTAGACGCCGTTGGAGCCGCAGGAGCTTCATTTGATCCTCTGTGGCCTGGAGACCAGAATGAGGCAAGTTGGGGATAAAGGCCCAGGGAGACAGACCAAGAAGGCAGGACAGGGTGCTCTTAGAAGAGGCAGTCGAACCTTGGCTGCAAACTCATTCTTGGCCTTGTAAAAGGCATCAGCTGCCGTCTGCAGAGCTGCTACTCGCCCCTCAATTCGCTGCAGAGACAAAGGGATGCAGAGGACAACCTATTAATTACTCTTGCTTCTCTCCACCCTTGTCCAAAGTCAGCCTTATACTCTAGGGGCATTCCTCCAGTATCCTAGAGAAGCTAGCTCACATCAGTGTCAGATCCTTGCCGCATGTTCTCAGATTCCCTCAACAGTTATGACCAGAGTGGGTGTAACCACATACAGAGAGCTAGGTCTTGATGAAAGAACCAAACAGCAACTAATCCAAAGGCCCCGCCCTCTCCCTGGACCACAGACCTCTTCAGCAGCATAGCTGGCTCGGATGTGGAAGCTGCCCAGCTCCTGGTGATTGTCATCTTGATTGTAAAGGTCCTTCAGAGTCTCTAGCTCCTGGTGCTTACAGAACTGGGTCATGGGCAGAAGATTAGTCAGCAAAGCCAACTCAAGGGCTCAGAAGGCCCCCACCCTTTCCTTCCCTTCACATGCATCTACCTGTCGATACAAACTCAGGGCCATGGGTTGGTTCCGGAGAGTCATGAAAAAGTCTCCTCGATTTAGTTCATTCTTGAGGTGCAGCAACACTGTAAACACTGCGAGAAGATAAAGTAGGGGGTCTCCAGCCCAGCTCTGCACATTATAGGACTCACTCACCTTCTCATCCTACTGCTACCTGGCCCTCACCCATCGCCTGCTCACCCAGGTCAGTGTCCCCACTCTCAATGGCCTTGCTCAGTGCTAGTTTGCTCCTCTTCATCTTTAGGAGAAGAGGCACCTGCTCCCCTGACCGTGGCTCATACTCCAGCAACTGTGAGGTGGGGTAGAAGGCAAAGAGAGGCAGCTGCATGAGGGCCTGGGACGCCCACACTTGGGTGTCTGAAAAAAAGTATCATAACCACACCTTGATGGCTAGTTCAGTTCGGCCACAGCCATAGGCCCGTGCAGCAATGTCAGAATATGAAACACCAGGCGTGTCACCCAGCTTCTGATTAATAGCCCGTGCTACATCCTCATCTGAGACATCTTTCTGCTGCACCTGTGAGTATGTGAGTGTCACACAAATCTGGATGTCATCCCTCACTTGCCCAATCCCATAGGACCTCCATCAGAACCCACCCTTTACTTCCATACTCTGTGTTTTCTATATTTTTCTAGGACCCAAGGTTACCTCACATCCCATGTACTTGCCTTGTAGCAGGCCCAGTGGGCTAGGATCCTGCTGACACCCTGTACTTCAGGAAGGCGCAGGTACTCGCATATCTGAATAGCTAGGGGGTAAAGCCTCCGCAATACAAGCCTGGCAGACAAGGGAATAAGGGACACAAGAGCTGAGGCAAAGTGAGGTAGAGTAGGCAGAATAACCCCCGGCTGTCTTGGGCCTCTTAGTCCTAAAAGACATATAAGGAGTAGTGCCCACAAGACCACATAAGGCTGTAATACTACAAACCATCCCCCCACCCCACCCCACTCCCGCCTCCTACAGCACCCCTGAACTTTTGTACCTGTCCAGCAGCACCTGGATGGTGAGCTGCTTGTATCTGTATTTCCCCTGGTTAAGGATCCAGTTGGTATAAGTCTTATTTGCCAGAGATCTGCAGAGCATATCTCCTGCCCTTTCCCCTGCCATGCCCAGCTGTAAACACCCTCGTGGCATACATGAGGATACTGGCAATAGGTCAGAGGGATCCCAATGTGGTAGTCCCGAATAGCATTGAGCACTCGCAAGTCCCGACACATGCGCACGAAACTGTCGGGTGGAAATCTGTCAAGGAAACACTTTCCAAAGGAAGCTGCCTGAAAAGAACCAAAGGGTAAGGGGAAAAGCCTTCTCTTGTTGTCCAGACCACCCCATTCCCAGCACAGCCCCAAACTCCCTCCAGGCCAACCCTGAGCAGACTCTTCTGCATGTCTGGCTGGTGCTCATGTCCTGCAGCCTCTATGCACTGTTGCACAGCCTGGATCAGCTGCCCCAGCTCCTGGATCTCCCGTAGGTATTCATCTGCTTTCTGGCTCTCTTTCTGTGGGGAGAGGCCCAAAGATGGTGCATCTAGCCTCTTAGGACTATAAAGTTCAAATGGAAATGACTTGGAAAGACTGCCAGACCCAATCCACTCAATCTATTGGAGAGACCCACACTGCTTAATGTGTGTGTGTGTGGGGGGGTTGATACCTCCCAATAGTAGCATCAACTTGAGCCTGAGTACAGTAGGGATGCCTTGCCCTTCCCAGCCAGTTTAAACATGCTGGCCTTTGTCAGCTCAAGTCAGTGTCTTATCATGGGTGTTCAGGCAGGGGCGGAGGGCTGGTCTGGTTAGGAAAAGTGGAAGGAAAAAAGCATCTTAGGAGTCGTAGAATTTGACCAGAACTTACCTCATATTCTTTCTGGGCCTCCAACAGCAGTGCTCCAGGGGCCATTGAGGCAATTTTGAAGATCTCTTCACTGGCCACTGTGGGAGAAGTTTTGAGTAGTGATGCAGAAGCATGAAAATCTGCACCTAATACCCAGATCCAGTTTTGGGCCACTGTCATGGGACGGTGTGGTAGTCTGTGGTCAGGAGCACCTGCCTTGGGTAACACTGTACCCTTGTGGGAGCCTCACCTGGGACTTCATGGAGGAATTCATGGGTGCTGCGGGAGAAGATTCGAACCCCATCAAGCTCAGGCACTAAGTAGGAGTCCTCATCTAGCACAAACCTGAGTTTAGTCAAGGTTTCTATCCAAAGACAGAATAACCCCCCCTTCCCCTCCCTCTTCCAGTCAGCACAGGAAACATTCCAAGGATACTGAATGCTTTCAGGCGCATTGCCCACCACCATCAGCCGCCTTTCCCAGGCCACCACAACAGCCCTTTCCTTGCTTCGAGGACGGCTACACCTATGAACAATGTCATATACATTCTAGGACATGCAGGATATCAGGCCCATGTCTTCCATAGCATACTTGTATCCCTTTCCCTTGGGACAGCCCTGAACATACTGTATCCCTTAGCCCATATGATGACCCAGTCAATGTCCCACAGTAGACAATGGTTTCCTTTAAGGGCTGGTGAAGAAAAGAATTCCTAAGCTCTACTTAGTTTGAACAGAAGACAGGATGACTCAAGCTACCCCAGGCAACAAGGCTCCATCCCAACCCCAGCCTCAAAGAATGCCTCTATCCTCACCAGACCATCTGCTTCGGGGGTGCCCGGATGTTGCAGTTGAACTCACACAGCTTCTCCTGAAATGGCATAGCATGTCATGGCCCTGTCCCAGCAGTCTATCCACAATAGATCTTCCCTGGACGAAGCACACTACCCCTTGTTGTTCCAGAACCACACCTTGAGTGATGCTGTCCCCATCCAGATGTAGCCTGTGTCTGTGAAGAGTGCCAGGTAACGGTACGTGAAGGATACAGCCATCTGTAGGAAGCTGCTCACTCCTGGGGCTAGGCCAGCAGGTGTCTGGGGCAGGGCCAGGGAAGAAACCAGATAAACTGACTTCTTACTGCCTTTCCACTGCTTGGCCATCTCTTCCATCTCATTCCCACTTTGGTTCTCACCACTGCGGAGCAGGTGGCATGATCCAGGAGGTAAAGATCAGACCCTACAGCCAGAAGGATGTGCGTTACTCGATCGTGGCACAGTGTGGTCCAACATGAGGGTGCGCTTTGCAGACCTGTGACAGAGAAGAGGGTACTTTGGAATGACCAGAGCCCACAGTGTCTGTTTCTGCTGGTGCCAGTCCAGAGCACATCTGTGGTACTGAAGGGCTCTCGTAAGTATCAGGGATTACCTGGCACCTCTGGCATCCGACGGAGTTTGAGGTCACCCACATTGGCACTCAGGGTAAAGCGATAGGCCCCTGTGAGGATGGCCACTCCAGAACCAAACTCAGTGTGAAAGATCCGGGCATCCAGGACTCGATTCTGAAGTACCTCCTAGCAAAAGGGACCGTGGGTTAAAAAAAATCTACAGGTGAACCCACCTTCCCTCCTCAGGCTCCTGTGGCTCCTACATTGCCCATGCTGAAATGCCTCCGGAAGCCTCCATGAAGTCCGTAAACTAGCACTACACCATCTTCTTGTACACAGAGCAGCTCCTCCTCAGCTGACCAGCCGAGGGCCACCACAGGCCCACTCTTCCACTGCAGAGGAGAGAGGTTCCTATGGTTTTCCTTGGAGTCAGCTAGCCCTGACCATCACATAGTAGGGACAGGCCCCATGCTTACCAGAAAGCTGGCCAGTGGCATGCCAGAAGCAGAGTAGATCTCCAGTACTGGCCGCATGCTGGCAGTTTTCTCTTTTCTCCAACAGTTCCTCAGTAGAGCTGCATTTTAAAAAGGGACTTCTGTCCAAGATCCTCAGGCCCCATGTGAGGTAGGCCTCCTGGGTTAGTTCCTCATACCCGCCCCATGGGAATCAAGCTTCATGAGAACCCAAATTAAAGGCATTTTAGCAGGGTGGATTGACTGAGAACAACCCGGGAAATACCCTGGACCCTGTGATTCAAGTAGTAATAGAGGGGTAGTGTACCAATGGGACCCCCATAGGGTGCAGCAGCCACCAAGCAATCCTTGAGATCCTCCTTCAGGTCCCAGTCCATGCTGTACAGTTCATATTTCCTGCCCACAGAGACAAACAGAGATTAGCTTCCTCACGATCTTGATCTAAAGAGAATGAGCCCCGGAGGAATGCCCTTTGCAGGTAGTAGAGGCGAGTCCTACACACACAGAAGAGGCAGTGAGAGGGATGATGACTAGAAACTGACCATATTACATAGTCCTGTGAACCACAGTGAAGTAGCATAGGGTATTGGCAAGGAAGAATATAGCTTTTGAAGCAAATGCCCAATATTGTAGGCACAACTGAGATGTGCAGGTCATGCACAAGCCACTGAAATGGTGCTAAGGTAAAATGCCAGCTCTGGCTGGAACAGTGGGAAAGTGACCTTCAGAAGCCTATGTATTGAAGAAAAGACCTCTTTTATTTCTGGTTCCACTGGTGAATCAGAATGTGCTCTTTATGTCTAGGGGTCAAACTAGAGTTAGAGATGAAGCCAGTTTTAGAAGCACTGAGTAGACAGTGCCTGAAAGACGAGATATGTCTAGAGTGAGTCTGGCTGGTGGGGTTCTGGGAATCTGGGCTTATGGAAGAGGCCAAAATCACAAACAGGACAGGAAGACTGCAACCCTGTGCATGTGTATGAACGTAATGCTGCATGAGGAGGGGCTGAGGCTCAAAATATGCTGTCACTGGATGCTTGGAGATAGGGGATGGGAATAGCAGAAGACGTGAAGAGGTGGATATTACTCTAGACCATCAAAGGAAACACTTAGAGGCCATCCCAATTGATCTCAGTGGTCTTCCATGTAACGATTACGATGTCCATCACTACATTTAAAACCCCTCTTGGGGCTCTAGCCAAAATAATTTAAGGAAAAAACAAACAAACTAAATCAGGCATGGTGGCTCACACCAGAAGCCTAGCACTTGAAAGGGTATGGCAGGAGTATTATTTCAAGTCCAAAGTCAATCTGGGTAACACTGGTAGTTCCAGACCAATCATGAACTTCAACCTCTTCCCAGCATAAAACTTTAGGCTTATATTTTGGAGAAAGAGCAAAACTATTACTATTAAACTACGCACCCATCATCTTAAAATCTGAAATGCTCTGTGTGATAGCTGTTCTTGCTTGTCAACTTGACTACAAATGGCTGAGTATGCTTATGAAGGTTTTTGTTTTGTTTTGTTTTGTCTTAATTAAATCATTTGAAGCGGAGAGACCCACTTCTACTCTGGATCTTTGAGGTGGGAGGATCTGCCTTAATCTGGACTACACCTGGTGACAGCCTATGTAAAGGCTATAGAACGACTCTCTTTGCCTACTGTACCCTCTTGCTAGCCAGTCCTCTCCTTCACTGGCATTAGAGCCTACTGATTTGGGATCCCGCATGTACTGAAGACCGGCTGAGATACTCACCTCAGGAACTGAGCACTACTGGACTCTCGGACCGTCAGTGTGTAGGCGCAATTGTTGGATTAACTGGACCCTTTACGCCAGTCTAATAAAGCTCTCATATATTATAACAAGTAAATATTACTAAGTAATATATTCATAATATATACTTATACTATATCCATCCATCTATACTTGCATATATATTTATACACATATATGGATCCATCTATCTATGGATTAATTCTATAAGTTCTGTTTCTCTAGAGAGAAGATTTTAGATTTTGGAGTTTCAAATTAGATGATAAACTAGCTAAGACTACACAAATAGTCTAAATTATAAAGAACTCTGAAATATGAAATACTTATTTCAGTTTAGATGAGGGACACTCAGCAAGGCAGTCTACAAGACAGAGAACGCAGCAACAAATGTCAGCCCATTTTCTATGACAAGAAATTTTCCATTCACAGTAAGACTCAAATAGAATGAGAGGAAAAGGGGGAGGGGGAGGGGAGGGTGAGAATGAATGAAGAATGAAATGATTGAGCAAGCTCTTTCAATTTGTTTTTGGTTTTGCTTTTTGGGACATGGCCTTACTGGCTGTCCTGGTTTTTGCTATGTAGGCCAGGCTAGCCTAGAATTCAGTTATTTTCTTCTTCCCTTGCCAAGTGCTAGGAATAAAAAATACATCCACTACACCTGATTTATAAATTTTAACTTTCAAAAGATTCTAGTCATGCCAGCAATGGTGGTTCATGTCTTTAACCACAGAACTTGGTAGAAGCAATGGCAGAAGGGCAGAAGGGCAGAGGGCAGGGGACAGAGGGACAGAGGGACAGAGGGGCAGAGGGCAGGGGGCAGAGGGCAGGGGGCAGAGAGCAGGGGGTAGAAGGGCACAGGGGAAGAGGCAGAGGCATGAGGATCTATGTTTGAGGCCAGCCTGGCTTCCAAAATAAGTTTTAGATTGGCCAGGATACACAGACCTCCATCTTTAATAAAATAAACTAATATAAAAACAAAATATTCTAGTTATGACAGCAATAAAACTTTTAAGATATTTAAGAGCAAAATGCAATAAAATCAGACCAAATTTTCCCCAAGGATACAGAAGACATGGATATTTATTGTAAGATGATCCCAAAATGCACAATCATTCTGCCAAAAATTCTTCCCAATATTTTCTTTACAGAAATGCATATATTGTCTCTAAAGTTCATGGTTGGAAAAGGAACTCTTTGAAACAGAAAACACTGGAAGGTATTTAAGAGCATTTAAAAACATAAGAATGCACACACATGTACATACATACCAGGTATAAAACGTACTATCTAAACTAAAGTTAATTAAAACTCTGTTTTGGGGTAGGAATATGCAAACAGACAGCGGCTGGAGAGCAGGCTCATGGTTAAGAGCCCCTACTACTCATGCAGAGAGCCTGAGCTCCATCCCCACCACCTGTAAGTCTAACTGCAGTGGACCGCATCCCTCCTCTGCACTGAGGGCATATGTAACCTCCCCCAACACACTTTAGAAATAATAACAATAATTCTCAAAAAAAAAAAAGTCAGGCACAGTATTGCATGCTTTTAATCACAGCACTCGAGAGGCTGAGGCAGGCAGATCTTTGAGAGTTCAAGGCCAGCCTGGTCTACTACATAGCGGCAGGGTTACATATTAAGACCCTGTCTCAAATACAAAAATTAAACACTAAATCAACAAAAGAAAAGACCTAGGAATTGAGCATCTGATAGTGTTCCAAATTGATATAAAATATCCTGGATGCTGGTAGTATATACACCTATCAACATGCACAGTTTCTGTGGTACTGAAAATTGAGACCAGGATTTCATGCATGTTAGGCAAGCACTCTAATAACTGAGCTACAGTCCTCAGCCAGGTCCAGCACCTCTTTTTTAAAATAATGTTTTTTAAGTGTGTGGGGGGGTGTGCGCGCCATATGGAAGACTCAGGAGGAGGTTCTTTCCCTATCATGTGGGTTACAAGGATGGAACTCAGTTCATCAGGCCTACTGTCAAGAGCCTTTACCCACTGGGGCACTTTTGATTGGTCCCTTGTTCAGTTCTTATGATAGAAAAAAAATCACTTTAGCCAACATTTAAATGTGCCCTTTAACTTAGCCCAAATCTTTTTAAATGTCCACAAAAAACAATACTAGTTAATAAATTGTGGTGTGCTCATTCTGGAGAGTATTTTGGGTCCTTATCTATAGGTCCTGACAAAATGACCTCTAAGACATCTGGCTAAGTAAATAAGCTATAATTCAGCATGAACTATATGAGCTCATTAATTTATTTGCATATTTATTGATTTTTAAAAAAACTTATATTTCAGTTGGAAGTTTCTGTCCTGCCAGAAATTTTCAAATATCTAGCAGCTGTTTCCCAAATAACTGACTCGGAAGCTTAATACTATAGTAATTGATGGGCCATTAGCTCAGGCTTATCACTAACCAGCTCTTACACTTAAATTAACCCATAACTCTTATCTATGTTTAGTCATGTAAGTTGGTACTTTTCTCAGTGCAGCATTCTCATCTTGCTTCCTCTGTGCCTGGCAACTGTGTTTCTGCCCTTCCTCTTCCCATAATTCTCCTAGTCTGGTTGCCCCGCCTATACTTCCTGATGGGCTACTTTATTAAACCAATACAAGTGACAAATCTTTATGGTGTACAAGAGCATTATCCCACAGCATATTTTCAAAAATTTTATGTGCTTATCTACCTGTACGTATATGCATCACGTGTGTGTCTTCTGGCCTGACTATAGAGGCCAGAAAAGGTGTTGAATCCCCTGGAATTTTAGTTACAGACAGCTGTTAGCTGCCATTTGGATGCTGGAAATTAAGTTCATGCCCATCACTGAGGCATTTCTTTGCCGCCCCCCACCTTTCTCCTGATGGCCTTGACCTTGCAGGACCTCCCCCTCTGCTTTCCAAGTGCTACGATGACAGGCATGTGTCACCAGACCTAGCTGGGCCCATTCATGTAATAAAAAGGAATATGGCATATTTGTAAATATTCATACTTGTCTTACATGCAAGACATAGAAAAATGCTCTGAGGTTTCATAAAGTCAAAACCAGTGGTTACCTTTGGGAGGGTCAGGGATGAGGAGGTATGAAGAAGAATCATTTACTTTTATTTTTATTTACTTTTATCCTATATACTTAGCTATTATGTGAGTTTTAGAAATTAAGAATCTGAGGAAGGAGACATGGCTCAGTGGTTAAAAGCACTGGCTGCTCTTGCAGAGGACCTGGGTTCAGTTCCCAGCACCCACATGGTGGCTCACAAGTACCTGTCTGTAATTCCATTTCTAGAGGATCCAACACCTTCTGGCCTCCATGGGCACCAGGCATGCACATGGTACACAGACGTACATGTAGGCAAAACACCCATATGCATAAAAAATAAATAAATCTCTTTTTAAAAAGAATTAGAACTTAGAGTTAGGGGATTTTTGTTTTTAGACAGGGTCTTACCTTGTAGCCAAGGCTGCCCTCAAACTCAACCTGACTCCCTTGCTTCTATCTCCTTCATGCTGAGTCACATAGTAACTTGAAAATCTTTACATTTTACAATAGATATACATTTGATAGTTACTAAATTCACTGAATGAAAATATGAAAAGACGTATTTTAATTCAGACCTAGCATGCCAGTTACAAACTGATAGCCATTCAGTTCCAAAATCACATGCTCTATAATGACTATTGTTCAAGCCTCTCTTTCCGTAAGCCCAGTGTGACGCTTTCTCGGTAGAGGGCGCTAGAACAACACTGGAGCGACACACAAGCAAGAACTTGAGTGCTGTCCTGTTGCTGCCAGCCAGGAGGCATGAAGATACCGGGTGGTGGCGCTCAACTCCAGTCATGTGAACATATCTAAAAACCTTGCCTAGGTCCTGATCACTTTCTCAGCCTCTCTGCAGTCACTACACTCCAAACTCTGTTCATATCAGGCTACCCACCTGTCTGCACACCTTCATGTCTGGCTATATACATACTTTGCATAATAGTATGTTTCTAGCTTTTATATGCTGGACATCCAGCCTTTGGGTGTGGCTTGTCTTATGGATGCTGTGTTCCATGCCTCCCAACTGACTCTTTATCTCTATTCTTGTATGTTCACATCTTGTTTGGACTGCAAACTAATCCTGACCCGAGAAGCAGAAAGCTTCTATGATAGGTCTAAGACAATTTCTTGTAGCTTATACAGTTGCTATTGCTGAAAAATCAACACAATTTTTTTCGTGGGTTTTTAAATTGTAACAGTTGAGTTTACCAGCATGCCATATCTTATGTAGAAGTTAGGGTCCTGATAGGGAAACAATGGGATCCCAAAACCTAAATAGGGGTAAGAGTAAGGTCCAGATGAAACTGACCATTTTGGAGCCTCGCTTTCTAGTGAAAGTAGCTTGTCTGTCATCTCTGGGACCAGCTACCTTCAACCTGAAAACCCTATCATAAGCTCATTTGCAGTAAATGTGATGCAAGTTGCTGAGCTGGCTAATACAGTGTTGAGTGTTTAAAACAGGTCCCCCAAAATGGCACAATTTTCAAGGGTCCAACTTGCAAGATGATAGCACTGGGCTTTGAAGAGGCAGATTGTTCTTACTGGAATAGACACATGCTCTAGGTAGATTTATCTCTCTTGTCCGCGCTCAGAACCTCTTGACTTAGAGGATGCTTTATTCACCCTACAGCATTCTTCAAAGCACTGCGTCTCATCAATGAGCTCATATCCCAATACAGTGTTAAGAAGTCAGCTCTGGGCCACAGAACCAACTGAATGTCAGGCTGTTTGCTGCTGTGATAGATACCTGAGAGAAACAGTGTAAGGGAGGAAAGATTTGCTTTGGCTCACAGAGTCTGTGGTGGTCTAAATGAGAATGGCCTCTATAGGTTCATATATTTGAATGCTTGGTCCCAGTTAGGAAATGTTTGGGGAAGCATTAGGAAGTGTGGCCTTGTTAGAGGAGATGTGTCTCTGGGGATCACAGTCTTGCTTTCTCTGCCTCCAACGTGTGGATGATAATGTAAGCTCGTAGCTACTGCCCCAGCACCATGCCTGCCTGCTGCCATGTTTCTTGTCATGATGGTCATGGACTAACCCTCTCAAACTGTAAGCCAGACCCCAATCATTTTCTAAGTTGCCTTGGTCTCAGCAATAGAACAGTAACTAAGATAGTATGAAAGGCTTCAGTACAAGGTTGGACTTCAGGTATGAGACAAAGCAGAACATCATGTTGGCAGGGGCATGTGGCAATGGCTGCTTATGAATGCTAGGAAGCAGGAGACGAGGGGGTTAGGGACAAGATATATCTTTCTACTATATGCCTCCACATACTCACTTCCTACAACTAGGCCCCACCAGCCACAGTTCTATCTTCTAACACCTATTTCAATTTTGAATCCATCAATGTATAAAACTATGAATTAGGTCAGAGCTCCCATGATATAGCTGTGTCCTCCCAAGCCAAGCTAGCAACCAAGGCCCCAAAACATACATAGTTGGTGGGGAATATTTCATATCCAAACCACAGTACCCAGTTAACAGAAGGTAACGTTACAGCATTAAAGAATGGGGTTCTATCTTATGCTGTGAATTTGAAGCCATTACAAGATATGTTTTTCCACAGAATACACAAGACCTGGATCAGAGGGTAGAAGTAGAATTGACTACTTATTAGTAGTGGCTTCTAGCTCTGGAAACTGTTGGAAGTCTGTTGGCTTCCAGAGCTGAGAGCAAATGCTTCCACCAGGAGATGCAAGAATGGCTTTAGTGAATTGGAAGGTAAGAGTGCCACCTTGCCACCATGAACTGTTCTGCCAATAGGCATAAAAGAGGGGGTTATTATACCAAAGTGGGTTATTCTTAAAAGAGGAAAGTAAGTTGGTAAGAAGGACGATGACAACTTAAAATCTGGGGACTCCTCTGTGGCATCTCTCTGGGTTTTCATGCCCAGTAGTAACAGTTAATAAAAAACTTCAGGAACCAAACACAGGAGCATGACTAAGGAATGAAGGCCGGGTCACTCCACTGGGGAAGACAAGGGCAAAGGATGCTCTGGCTAAGAGCAAAGTTACAGTTATAGGGATATGCAGGTGCAGATGAAAGCTGCAGCTAGCAGCCATGATCTTTTATGATTGGTGACAAATATGAGACTGGTGTCACTTTGCACATTTTTTCTAAGCTGGTTATGTGTACACATAGGTACACACCAGCCTTTACCTCTCCTTTCCCATTTATACTTCGTATGCAGAATGTGGGGCTGGTATATGGTATATAGAAGGCAAGGGACGGGCCATGGCTATATATGGACATATTTCATCAGTTGGTCAAGAGAGCAAGTTTAGTCAGGTGAAATCTAGGCCTTTCCATGCAATGGCCTTCAGTTCTATGGAACTTATGGGTGAAAGTACAAGGAGACTTTGACTGTCGGTATTTCTGAAGTATTTGAATCAGTCACAATTCTTTCATCATGCAATAACCTTTTACACATCAAGCCTTTATGATGAATATAGGATAACTCCACAAAACAAGATCATAGGAGTTTAGATAAAATTGGGAGCATGGGTCTGTAGTAGTGCCAACCAGCCCACTGTGTAACCTTCACATTAGCATTCAGCAGCCTTGGCACAGGTACAAAGAGATGGTTCTATACGTCCAGATATGACACAGGACAAAAGAATAAGGTTGTTAGAGAAAAAACAAGAACAAAAATGAATGTCCTAGACAGACAGGGAGAAAACCATCTGTAGAAGATTGTACGGGCTTGAGAGGGTTCAACACTGTCTGGATTCAATACTGTGAAGGTAGACAAGTTCCAGACAAACGCTGGAGTGGGATGAGACAGGCAGGAGAGGCTAAGGGAATATAATCACTGGAATACAAACTGCTAGAACTGTGAAGCCAAGTGCTCACTGATGTTGCCTTCAAAAGCAGCAAGAGTTGGGTTGTACAGGAGGCCTCTGGACCAAAGCTTCTAAACAATCATTGAGGATGTGATCCAGGGATTCAGCAGCTACAAAAACCAGGAGGGAAGGGGGCATACAGGAACTAAAAGAGTATGCAAGAGGCAGGGAGTGGAGAGAAAAGCAACAATGGATGGATCTCTCCCAAAGTCTTCAAGGTACATAGTGTTCTTGGGGACAACACATGCTATGCCATGGTGGCATGGGGAACAGCTGTGCAGAACGGAGGGCAGCCCTCAGGAAAGCCTAAGAGGAAAGCTTCCATGAGAACAGGCCATCCCTCAATGTATATCCTTATCTTCCACTCCTGAGCAGCAATAAATGGATCCTAGATTCTAATCTGGGAACCTATGAAACCTAGTACTTCTGGTAGCTTCCATTCCAGCCCCGCAGTAATTGATAAAAAAAAAGCCCTCTGATCATGCAGGTAAGCAGCCCAGGATAGTGTGCAACAGGCTGGGCAGAGAAGCCCTGGGAGTATATTAGGTCTAACATTAAGGAACAATCCAACAGTCTGTAGGTCTCTAAAGGGGCTCACTATCATTTCTAAAATCCCTTGCCTCCAACTTACTCAAAACTAAATGCTACTCAAGTGTAGTTGGTTTTTCTTTTAATCTAGCCCCACTTGGAACACCAAAATGTTGTTGGTTGTTTCTGTGCTTTACTCCTTTGGGGGGCCCACCACACAGCTCCCAAATAAGTCATACATGGAGGCTTCTTTTTACTTATGAGTGCCCGGCCTTGGCTTGGCTTGTTTCTTGCCGGCTTTTCTGAATTTGTCCCATCTGTCTCTCGCCTCTGGGCCTTTACCTTCTCTCACTTCTGTGGTCTTACTGTCACTCTTGCTCCGTGGCTGGCTCGGTAGCTAGCATCCTCTTTCTTTCTCCTAGATTTCTTCTATTTATTCTGTCTGCCAGCTCAACTATCCTTTCTCCTGCCTCACTATTGGCCGTTCATCTCTTTATTAGACCATCAAATAGTCTAGACAGGCAAAGAATCAGAACTTCACAGAGTTAAATAAGTGCACTATAAAAGAATGCAACACATCTTTGCATCATTAAAAAAATGTTCCAGAGCATGCAGAAATGTAAGACAACTTAAAATAATATTCTCCAACACTCAAGGACTCTTGAGTACTGCAGCTGGTTTGCAAAATGGTGCAGCTGTGGAAGACAGTATGACAGTTCTTAACATGTAAACAGAACTGCCTGCCGATGCAGTAATCCTATTTCTGGATATACACCCAGAAGTGAAACAGAAACAGAGTTCATTTCTTAAATTTCCTCCCACAAACTAAGCATGTACCCAGCTAGCCCTTTTAAAGAGATATATGTCTTTATGAGAGCATTATTCTCCAGAGCCAAGGGTGACACAACACTGCTATGTCTAATGGTTTCCTGGTATCAGAATCCAGGGTCCATTTACTGCTGCTGGGAAACCTGAGAATAAAGAGTGCGTGCCCTGTCCTCATGAAATCTGTACTACCCGTAGGCTTTTCTGAGACGTTGTCCTCCATTCTGCCCATCTGTACCCCACAGCACTTACTGATAGAATGGAGAAGGAAAATGTAGTATGTACACACAACAAAATCTTTCATTCTTATTAAAAAATAAGAAATTATAGACACAAGTTATAACATTAACCTTGGAAATACTATAATATTAAGTTAAATAATCCAGTCACAAAAAGATAAATGACAGACCTCACTTGCATGGGTTACCTAGACAGTCAAATCCAGAGAGAGGGGAGTACTTGTTCAGTGGGGAACTGCTATTCAATAGGTACAGAATTTCGGTTCTGTTAGATGAAAACTTTAAATTGACTGTACACCACAGTAAATATACTCAACACTACTGAACAGTAATTAAAAAATGGTTTAGATAAAGGGCTAGGAAAGTATCTCAGATGGTAAAACGCTTATCTAGCATGCATGAAGCCCTGGGTTCAACTCCCAGTACTAGATAAACCAGGTGCAGGGGCACGTGCCTACACCCCTAACATTTGGTAGGTGTAGGCAGGACAATCATCCTAGGGTACAAGAGCCTGTCTCAGAAAAACCAAACCAAGGAGGACTGGGAAGCCAGCTCAGCAGTTAAGAGCATTGGCTACTTTCCTAGAGTATCTAGGTTCAATTTCCAGCATCCACATGTTGCCTTACCAATGTCTATAAATTTAGTTCCAAGGGATCCTATGATCTTTACTAGTCTTTATGGGCAATGCACACATGAGGTACACAGGCACATATAGACAAAACACTAATACACCTAAACGTTTTTAAAAGTAAATAATGATATTTTCTCTAAAAACAAGGCAAAATGAAAAAAAGTTAAGATGATACATTTTGTTATGCATATTTAACAATGTTTTAAATAAAGACGTATGCTTCTTGAAAACACAACTACAATACTAAAATCTCCTGGGCCTGGAGAGATCATTGCTCAATGGTTAAGAGCACTGGCTGCTCTTCAGAGGTCCTGAGTTCAATGTCCAGCAACCACATGATGGCTCACAACCATCTGTAATAGAATCTACTGCCCTCTTCTGGGATACAGGCATACATGCAGCTAGAACACTCAAATTAAATAAATCTAAGTAGTAATAATAATAACAACAATAATCTCCTTCTCATTTAAAAAAAAAAAAAAAAAGACCACTCAGTATCTGAGAAAGAAAAAGCCCTATAAATCACTCAGGGCTATTCAAAATGCTCACCACGATTCTTCCTTTTACAAATGAAACGATTTCTAAAGTTCTTGAAACTCAATGTGTTCAAAACCAAGTTCACGGACTGGGGAGAGACAGCTAGCCCTAAGATGATGGTCTGCCTATACCTACCAAAGTTCTTGCTGCAAAAGTATCAGAGTGATCCCTGGCATGGTGGTGCTGGGAAGGTAAGAGGCAGGTGGATTCCTGGGGAATGCCCAGTCTAATCAGCAAGTCCTAGGTCCAGTGAGAGACTTTGTCTTTAAAAACAGAGTGGATGGCTCCTGAGGAGCAACACCAACCCTCCCCCTTCTGCAAGAGCATGTGCACCTACACACACCACAAACATGAACACATACCCCACACAAAACAAGTCCATCCCCTTCTGCCGATTCCACTTTTCCTTTTTCATGATTTTAAGCTGAGAACCCAAGTCATCTTGAGTACTTGTTTCCTCTCACCCCCAGTTCAGTATTCTCCGGAGTAACTATGATCAAAGGTTGACTCCTTATCCTCTGTGTTATGTGCTGGCTGTAAAGCCTCATGGACATCAAAGGCAGACGATGTCTGTCTTACTTATAGACACATACAGAGTCTGGTAAAGGTGAGGTCAAAGTAATGAATGGAATCAGCTCAAGTTGCGTTTTTTGGATTAAAATGGCTAAATTTCTAGAACCCGGTAAGAAATGGTCACCACTTCCTCTCCTGCCCTTTTCCAATCCAACAAGTTCTTGAGAAAACCAATCGAATGCAAGACTCCTGCACTACAGATGGGACTCAAGTGAAATGAGTCCTCTTGTTCACCATTTAGAATCATAGATTAAGTCCTAGATGATAATAGGAGCTAAACCAAGCGCCTATTCTTAAAACATTGTCACATCATTGGTGAATAAACTAGAAAATGCTTTTGCATTAAAAAAAAAAAAAAAACTAGGCCAAGGGGCTCAGCTTTGTAAAGGCACCTGCTGCCAGCGTGATGGCCTGAGTTCAATCCCCAGATCACATGTGGTGTAAAGGGAGAACTAATTCCTCCTTACAAGTTGCCCTCTGACTCCACATGCGCTGTGGTGTGTACACACACACACACACACACACATACCACACACACACATACATACACACACACATACATACACACACACACACAAACACATACCACACACACACACATACACACACACACATACACACACACACCCTCTCTAATTCTATGTTTTGGCGCTAAGAGGTTACCACATCCTGTTGGGTTTTTGCAGGGAGAGGGTAGGGAGGTTTTTCAAGACAGTTTCTCTGTAGCCCTGGTTATCCTGGAACTCACTCACTCTGAAGACCAGGATGGTCTCGAACTCAGAGATCCATTGCCTCTACTAGGATTAAAGGTGTGTGTTACCACTTACAGAACCACTTAGTTACTCCACCTAGACTCTGTCCCTCAGCTTCCTCATCAGTAAGTTGAAGCACATCATGACCTTGATTCTATGTGTTGGGATACTTAAGAAACCATACATAAAGTACCTAACATAGTGTCCAGTATATAAGACAGTCTTACTTGTTAGCAACTTGGGACATATGTATCATCTCCAGCAAGGCTTAACAGTTCTTTCTAATCATTTCTATGAGTTCAACAAAGGGACTCAAAGTCAGCCACTTCTATGACACACACTCACACTAACATCTTTTGAAACTTTATGCATCCATAAAACTAAGATTTCATACAATAAACAGAAACTCTGCTGTAATGAGGTCATTGTCGTCTATGCAGATTTAAAAGTACTTAAAAAATAATAGTTAATATTTTATTTTTATTTTTAATTTTTAAAAAATAATCATTTGGGTATAGTCTCATCTTGCCCGAGATGGTCTCCAATGTATGTATATAGTCAAAGCTGCCTTGACTATATACAGTATGTGTTACAGTGTTTAGCATCTCATTGACTTTCTAAGATAAAGTACAAACTGATCCTGATCCTCCAGCTCCCAAGTGCTGGGATAATGAGTGTGGCACCATACTCTGCTCACTAGTATTTTCAATGGGTGAAATCACTAATAGTTCCTGTTGAGTAGAGCTAAGTGTTTCATTTTTCATACTTTACATGTATCTAAGAGGAATTATAAATAAACAAGTGCAAAATATCCCTAATAATTATCACAAGATATCCTTTGTCTAGGAAATGCATCATATTGTGAAAAACAAAATTTCATTTTAAAGTTTGGCTATGAGAATGGTGAAGAGTTTCACTAGCAGAAGCAATGTCTTCTATTGAAATAAGACACTAATAAAATGTCCTTGTGGTCTTCAGATGTACCAATAAAACATCCTTTGCAATTTTGCAACAAGTCGGGCAACTATTAGGTTTTATTTGTTTCTGTGTTGGTGTTTTGAGACAGGGTCTTACTATGCTGCCCTTGCTGGCCTGAACTGGCTCTGTAGACCAGGCTGCCCTGGATCTCACAGAGATGTGTCTGCCTCTGCCTCCAGAGTACTAGAATTAGAGGCATACGACACCATAGGCTGGACAACCATTAGGTAACAGGCACTGGTCTAAATATGCATGGAAAGTAAAAGAAATATTCTTAGCTCTCAAGGAACTCAGCAGAAGAAACCCATACAAATACTGCCCTCGTTTGTGTATATATAAGACTCTATAACTGAACCCTGCAAGGCACAAAAAAAATCTACTGCAGGAAGACCAGGAGGGCCCCGAAAGATGAACAATAATTCTTCAGTGTGGTAGAGAGAAATAGCAATGCCCATAAAGGGGATTGTAGGACCGTGAAAACACAGAAAGCCACGAAATTGCATGATGTGATGAGGTCCTGCAATTCTACGCGGCTGGAACACGATTTGAGGATGATTGAGATCAAATTGGAAGCCGCTTAGAGAGACAAATAGAGGCTGAACAATTGATATATGTTCCACAAGCAGTTTGTATTTTATCTTTGAAAGAAATACAAGACGCTACCCACTGTAATCACGTAGTTTAGACTCGAGAAAGACCCACTGCGCAAGTGGGTGAATTGTCAACGCCTTGAGTTCTTCATTAATTGTGTCCCAAGACGGAATGGCTATTTACCCCCTTCCCTTAGCTTTGGTCAGTACTGTCACCCCGCCCGCTGTGGCGATCCCGCCCTCCTCTGAGAGACCCTGTGGTCTGACTTCAGCAGCAGTTTCCGGAAAACACTCGCTGTCGCCGCAGGCGGCCTCCCTCAACGTGATCTGAGCATCCTTCCGGAGGCCGACAGACCTCTGTATTGGGGTGCCTTCAGAGCTTGCCTCCTTTAGAGCAGAGGAAGGACCAGATTGCTGCCCCTAGACAACCGTGCGTGAAGTGGCAGACCTCCCGGCGAGCCGCCGGAGGGGCGGACGCCAGCACCCACAGTGACTGGGGGTGGGGTTGGGGGCCCGAGCGCCGCTGGCTCCGCCAGGGAAGGCTCAAACCAGCAAACAAGCACGGTAAGCTGGGCAATGGGCAAGGTGGGGCGGCGGGCGGCTCACCGGTAAAAGGCAGAGTCCCCGAGTGGATTCCAATTCGCAGTGTAACAGTCCATGTCTGGGTACAGCTGACTGCTAGAGGCGCCGAGAAAACACCCGCCTGGCGCAAGCCCCAGGCCGCACTTCCGCTTCCGCCCGTCGGGGTCACGTGGCGAGGCCGCCTTAGCGGCCATTAGCACTGTGGGCAAACCGCACTGAGGCTATCGTTCTGTCCTCCGCTCTTACCCGTGTTTCGCGCCTGCACGGGCGGGCCTACCCCTGATTCCTATCCTTCACGGCGGCCAACCTCTCTGTCTTTCTGACCCCTCCGACGTCGGGGGTCGCGCAGGGAGGGACATGGGTGACCGAAAGTGGGAGCCATGACCATCTCCTGGAGCTCAGATGCTGGAGGCGTTGGCTGGACCACCGGAGCACGCATGGAGAGCACTGGGCGTCGAGCTGCGCACCGACGGCTAACTTGGTCAACAGGGCTCTGTGGGGGCGGGGTCTTTGCAGATCCCACCGCCCTCCAGGGGCGCGGGAACATGACTCTAGATCGGGAGCCTGCTGTGGGTCAGGCGCTCGGCAGCGCTGGAGCCTGCCCTACTGGCCGGTGAATCCCTGGAGCCCGGAAACTTGGTAACTGGCTCGAGTGGACGTGTGTGCACGCGCAGGGACGTTGTTGACACGTGGTTGGGAGCCAGGGCATCGCTCCGCTGTGAAGCACCGTAGTGTAGGCCCTCGGCCCAGCAACCCTCCGCCTTTCCTCCGAGTGTGATGAAGGCTGGTACTATCATGGCCACGCAGCCCCACTCTCCTCCCTATTACTCAGAGCAGCCAGGGAGGGGCCAGCACACATCTGTCAACTCGGGACAGACTGACCTACCTTGAGCCCCTGCCCTCTATCAGCTTTAGTGGCCTCTCCCTGCAGCCGGTGTCAGTGGCAGCATGGTCTTCTGTTTGGAAAAGGAGATCCCACACCGCCTGCTGCGAAGCGCCATGGTCCACTTCCAAGCCTCTGAAGTCCAGCAGCTGCTACACAACAAGTTCGTGGTCATTTTGGGGGACTCCAGTGAGTGACCATGCTAGGATGGCATTTCACAGTCCGATATCTGCAGCCTTTTCTTTATGTCTGCACCCCATATCGTCATTTCAGTTCTCCATCTTTTACTCTGATTTAGAACACTAGATTTTTTCGCCCTACATCCACAGGTGTCCTAGCGTATCATTTGTGCACTATTTTAGCCCATGCCTGTAGCATCTTTATCTCTTGTAGCCCTCATGATTTTCTTAAAAGGAGCCATGGGTTATGTGAAGGGGCCAACTTAATTGTGCCAGTTGGCCTTGGGCAACTGACTAAAAAGAACCAACCCAGGGTTTTTAAACCTCATCTTTTCTTCTCTAAGTCAAGGCTCCATAGGGCTGCTTTCAAGCAGCCAAACCCTGGGAAACAAAAGGCCTTCATTTGGAAGGCTCTGAGAAGGGGTGAGGCCTGCCTTAACCTTAGGATCCCTGTGTTCCTGCAGTCCAGAGAGCTGTGTATAAGGACCTGGTGCTTCTGCTCCAGAAAGACACACTGCTCACAGCTTCCCAGTTAAAAGCCAAGGTGAGAGAAGCTAGGCAACCATGCCAGTGTTGGGTGGGTGCAGACCCTGGCCTGAAAAGGACCACCTGCCTGGCATGGCTCTGACCATCGGGGTGGGGGTGGGTGGGTAGGGGGAGCTGAGCTTTGAACAGGATCAGCTGGTGGCTGGGGGCCAGCTGGGCGAGCTACACAACGGGACACAGTACCGAGAGGTCCGCCAGTTCTGCTCTGGTTCTGGCCACCACCTTGTGCGCTTCTACTTCCTCACCCGTGTTTACTCGGAGTACCTTGAGGACGTCTTGAAGGAGCTGTCATATGGACCTGCCCCTGACCTCGTGATCATCAACTCCTGCCTCTGGGATCTCTCCAGGTTCAGGCGAGGGAAGGGAGAGACTGGTTGGAGGTGGAGGTTTGGCACCATTCCTGTGTTCTTGCCCACCCTAAGTGTTTCCCAACAGATATGGCCGCTACCCGATGAAGAGCTACAGAGAGAACTTGGAACGAGTGTTTGTGCGAATGGACCAGGTTTTGCCAGACTCTTGTCTGCTGGTGTGGAACATGGCAATGCCTTTGGGGGAGCGTGTCACTGGGGGTTTCCTCCTGCCAGAGGTGAGTGACTGGGGCCCTTCTGGACAGGGAATAGAGTGGCTGTCTGGTAGATAGGAAAGCATCTTAGAGTCTCCACTTTCTCACTTAGCTCCAGCCCCTGGCAGTCTCTCTGCGACAGGATGTTGTTGAGGGGAACTTCTACAGTGCTACACTAGCTGGGAACCACTGTTTCGATGTCCTTGATCTCCACTTTCATTTCCGGCATGCTGTACATCACCGTCATCGAGATGGTGTCCATTGGGACCAGCACGCACACCGCCACCTCTCACACTTACTTCTGACCCATGTGGCTGATGCCTGGGGTGTGGAACTACCCAAACATGATCCTCCCCCAGGTAAGACCTGCCACAGAGTGGGTAGGTAGTGATATAGATAGGGCTTTTACCACACAAGGCACAAAGAACCAAATGCAACAGAGGTACTTGTAGAAAGTTGGTAATCCCTTCCTTTCTCACTTCCTGGGAGTGGTTGGGTTACAGGAGTCACATGACTGTCCAATTTCCAGTTCGTCAGCTGTGTGATTCTTCTGTGTACTTACTTGCATGAAAGTGCGCAAGTACTGCTTGCAAAAGGCAGGGAGACCCTACTCAATAGGTGAATGGAGAAGAAGTGAGAATACTTCTGGGTAGTCTCAGGTGTAGGAAGTGGGATGACAGATAGGAAGAGCAGTCCAAGCAGTGTCGGAAGAAGCATGAGAGCTTGTCAACTGGAGAGGTGAAAGGTTTAGCCTGCTTGTGGGTTGTTGAGCAGAGACAGTGTAGCCTACAGTGTCTTTGCAAGTCAGTCTTGAGGTGATAGGGTTAGGAGACAACAGCTCATAGGTTCCTCAGCTCTGCCTTAGGGTCCAATCTCACTGGTTCCAGCCGTATACAGTCCTCCACTGGCTCCACTCCAGTCACTGCTGTAGGTGCCGAGAGTCCCTCCTTCAGCTTGTTTTTGGGACACTACTCTAATTGTATCTCTGCTGGGATGGTCTCTGCTACAGATCTCATGTTTGCTTGTTAGTCTCTCAGTCCCTGCCTGCTTCTCCCCTGCATCAACTCACCTGCTGATAGTTTATTCCCCCAGCTGAGTGCTAACACACGTATGTTGTGCTTCAGTGCCAAGAGTACAGGGCTTGTTGAATGGAAGGTGTGAGTTGATTTGGAATCTGTTTATTGCAGCAATAGAAGCTGAGAGATAGGCAAGGAATAGAGGCAGACCTCTAGGGTTTAGTAGCTAGGAGCTGGAACCTTAGGAAGTTGGGATTTGAATGGATAATGTTCTGATTCCATTTCCTTGGTTTTGCTTACTGAGAGAATTGGTCCTCAGTAAATGAAGGAATGTTTTGAAGATTGACAGGCTAGTTTGTGGTGCTACCGTCTAAGAACTATGGAAACAGCTGGAGATGGAGCTCACTTGAGAGTGTTTGAATCTGACAGCATGCATGAGCCATGGGCCCAATCTCTAGCACCGTATACAACCAGGCATGGTGGTGTATGCTTGTAATTTTAGTACTTGGGAAGCGGAATCAGAAGGAACAGAAGTTCAAGCTCATCCTTAGCTATAAAGTGAGTTTAAGGCCAGCCTGGAAGATATGAGAAAAACGAAATTAAGTTGTTAAAAGAAAGACTTAATTTGAGGTATGAAGATGAGCGAGTGAGTGATTTGGGTAAGAGGCAAATCTGTTTGGCGTATTACAGAGACACTTGGAATCCTCAGGATCCAGCAGAGGTATACGAGTGTGGACCAGGAAGGAGGTATCAGAACAGGGCTCTCACTTTGAATTGGCAGAGAACAGATTGATGGGGAAACAAAAGCAGCTAAAAATAGAGAGATGCTTTCAGGGCAGGGTGTATTGTTATGACATGTGCCCGGATGTTGGAAAGAAGGGGCTTGTTAAGTTTGTCAGGCAGTTCCATTTGGTAGGAAAAGCATCAAAGGCATGAAGTGTTCAAAAGAGGCACTATACAGTTGAGAAGGGAACAAACAAAGCCAGGGTGGAAGTCTCCCATGATGGCGCAGAAGCAAATAAGAACCAGTTGGGAGGGGAGTTGAATCTTTATATTTAACTAATTTACTGGCCTCTGAGGAGGACTTGGGAAGAAGAAAAAGCTAAAGATACAGGCACTGGGCAGAAGCAGACATGAAGTCAGACCACAGGCAAACATGAGGAGCAAGAAAAAAAGAACACAGCGTGGTCTTGGCTTGAAGTGAAGGGGGATGAGGAAGGCTGGCTACTGCCCTTATTCTCCGAGAAGATGGGGAAGAACTTTGGAGCAGCCTGGCATCCCAAGCCTGTGTAACATAATCATCCTGTTCCTAGACCCATGGAGTAAGGACTGGCCGGAGATGGGTCATCCATTCCAGGGAAGCCATAAGCAACCTCCAGACTTGAGGGAGAAGCTGGCCTTGCCCCTGCTCCCACCTTTCCATTTGCCCCCTCCCATGTCTTTTCCTTACCCACCTCTTCAGCCCTCTCCACCTCCCTTGTTCCCACCCCTGCACCAGGATGCCCCCTTTTTCCAAGGCCAGCCCTTTCCACCCTATGAATTCTTCAAACACAATGCAATGGAGGACTTCTCGATGCCATCTAACTTAGGTAGGTGCCTCTAGCTTCTGCTCACACCTTTCCCAGACTCCTGTGCACATTTCTCCAGCCTAGCCCCCTGTGTTCACAGAGCTTGGGAATTGGGTTTAGTAGCATTAATCTTGCAGATTGGAACAGCATCTGTAAACTTATTAAAATCTGCTCACAGTTCCTGGTCTGGTAGTAAGGGAAGTAGAATCGCCATTTTGCAGATGGGAAAGGAAAGCCCAGAGAAACTTCCCCCAAAGGAGCAGAGCTGTCTGGTCAGAAATGTACTCTGATAATGACTGGTTCTTTTGTAGGATGTGGCCCTGGAATGAACTTTGTGCCTGGTCCCCTGCCACCATCAGTCTCTGGCCCTGTCTCCCATGATCAACACCGGGGCCCTGTGGTCCACCGGGGCAAGCCACGTTGTGTTCCCAACAACCCCTACCATGTACCAAGGACTGGTGGGACATGTAGGCAGCGACTCAGACACTCAGACAGACTGATCCACACATATAAACAGGACAGACGGGGACATGCCCATTCAGGGACATGGCCTGGGTAGACAAGATCTCAGATTGGGGCTAGAGGTACTAATGGCCCTGAAGGGTCTGCCTGATACCCTAGCTGTTGGGCTGGGGTATTCTTGTCCATTGCTGACATCAATAAAAGCATGGAAGGACAGAGTGACATTCCTGTGTGAGGGAGTGGGTCTCCCAAACCATGGCCTTAAGGGTTGGGGAAGCTGTCTCTTGGGCTTTTGTGCAAACTATTGAGACACCAATGAATATACTCTTCTAATACAGTTACTATCTTCACAAGAACAAAGGCACTAAATAAAGATCTCAGTGAATCCCTTGTTATCAACAGTTCTTTGGGACTGGAAAAAAATCAAGGACCGAGTTAAACAGTATTTTGGGTGGAATTTTGGATATGGCTAATTCTAACTTTCCCTCCCAGTACTGTTCAGTCATGTATGCTTGGTATTCATTTCTCCCTGGATGTGGGAAGATACAGCCTTAGCATGCATACTTGGCACATAGCAGGTTAAGTGAGAAGCTCCCAAAAGCAGACAGAAGACCAGGTAGGCGGATCCTTTATTCACTCGATATGGTGTGCACTGAGGGCAAAGCATTCACTGACTGACTTTTGCTGTAGTTAGGAGAAACAAGCTGATAGAGAAGACAGCAAAGGTTATTACAGACGGGTGCTGGCAGAGATGCTGTGCTAACCTGGTCACAGAAAGGCAGAAGTTCAAGGCCTCAGCTTTGACATAAGGGAGGGAAGGGCTGGAGTCTGACAGTGATGATGGAGCAGTGAGTGGGGTAAGGACCCTTTGGGTTAGAATGGGTGGAGCAGAGTTCCTGGGTTCATGTCTATTCTTGTTAATGAACCTTTAAAAAGGACATCTCACTCAAAACAGAAAAACTGGTCAGAAAAATGCAAATCTTGGTTAACAATCTGGTAGATTAGTAAAAGACCTGGTTAATATAAGCTGGTGCTAAGGAAATGGTCACAAACAATGTGAGTTAGTAAAACCCTTCAGAGGGGCCAGGAGACTGCACAGGCAGCACAGTGCCTGAGACAAAGGCACCATGTTCTTGCTTAGGAGCTAGATAAAGAGAGACAGAAACAAAAAGCGTTTTCGGTTTGTTTTTATGGAAATAAGAATTATGATGCCTTTTCTTGCAGAAACGGGTTTTTCTTTTCATCATCAAAAGCCTGTTGGTAGAGCAGCCCTCTCTAGCTCACCTTCTGCATTTCCTTCCAGAGACTTGTGTCTTTGATTTTCCAGTGTTGCTGGGGGAAACCACCTACATTGATTTCCAGGAAAAACTTTCTCTGCTTCATGGCCTTCTCTGTTGCTGCCACACTGCCCTCCAGGGTTCTGTCACCTTCCTGTGCCTTCCTCAGCCTGTCCTGCTTGGTCTTTAATTCTGAACTTACACTCCATACGCCACTTCAAGACAGTTGTGCTTACTACTGTCTGCATCCTTCTCTTCTTCTCCAACTTTCCATGCCTTAACCCTTTTAAATAATTATCTTACATCCCTTTAAAGTTTTCTGAAATAAAATAGATACACTTTAAAATCTACCTGAAAATTGAATGAAGAGAATTTATTTTTGGTTGTCATACAGTTGGAAAGTTAAGAAGTAGCCTTATACATGTCATCTCTTACAATTCAGTTATTTCCTGGACTTTGTTTTGAGGAGTAAAAGCTTAAGTTTCCCCAGTATAAAGGCCCACTATTGGCTAATAGGACAGAACTCAATATTTATTGTCTCCAAAACCGCTGATTCACACTGCCTCGCTCACAGAACCATGTTTTCACAGGGCGGGTCCAGTATTCCACTGGAAGATACTACTGAAAGAAGGACACACTGTGCGCTTGTGTGTCAGCTTTTACTCTCAGGGAAAGGGCTACTTAACTGCTTGGCTGTGTGTGTGTGTGTGTGTGTGTGTGTGTCTGTGAAGGGGATGGTGTGCTACAGCACATGTAGAGATCAGAGGACAACTTTGTGGAGCCCTTTCACCTTTATGTGAGGTCCAGGAATTGAACTCAGGTTGTCAGTCTTTGGTAGCAGCTCCTTTACCCACTGATCTACCTCCGTGACCCAAAGTTCGTGTGTGTGTGTGTGTGTGTGTGTGTGTGTGTGTGTGTGTGTGTGTGTGTGTGTGTGTGTGTGTGTGTCTAAGAGCTATCAGATCGCTTGGAGTTACAGGCACTTTGTGAGCTGCAGCTGTCAGTGCTGAGAATCAAACTAAACCCAAAGTTCTTTTAAGAAAAGTAAAACTACTAAATTTTTTTCCCCTAGAGAGTTTGATCAACTGAAAGTTTTCCAACAAAAGTAGATAGCTGCCCTGTTCTTGTGGAGAGTGTATGTACAACATTGTGTTGAAATGCATCCAGATTTAAAATGGTGAAAGTGTATCCTTTCTCATGTTGTTAAAAAGTATTGGATGCAATTGAGATATTTCAAGCACACAGTTTGGTAAGTACATTTGTGAGATCCTTGTCACCATCAGGATAACGTGTGTGTGTGTGTGTGTGTGTGTGTGTGTGTGTGTGTGTGTGTGTGTGTGTGATTAATAAGCTGGCTCAATAGGTAAAGGTGCTTGCCAATTTCTGGAACCCATGTGGTTGTATACAAGGGGGAGGGCAGCAAGGAAACTGTTGACATGACAGCCCCATGATAAGGAGCTGTGGATATGAGAAGAGCCAGAGGCATCTAGAAGATTCAGAGCAGAGACAGAAAGCCGACTTAACATGGCCTGCAGACTGGCCAGGGCCAGGAAAGCAGGAGAGTGAGAGGATAGTGGAGAGGACAAGCCAGAGCCTAGAGCAGAGAGAGAGCAGGCAGATGAGTAAGTATGGGAAGACTAGCCAGAGAACAGTAGAGAATGCCAACAGCGGGGTTGAGTAGCTGGGGGGAGGGAAGGGCCAGGAGACTGGTGTTGGGCTTAGAAATACATAACAAGTACTTGTAACTAGGAACTGAAGGAATCTGTAGGCTGGCATGGGCTTTGATATGCAGCCATGGGTGCATGTCAGTGGAACCATATACCCCTTCTGCCAGAGGTAAGGGAAATGATCCCTTTTGATAGACAGGAACTAGTTTCATACATTCCTGAGGAATGCTGGTTTTTACTCTAACTGCTAGTGATCCTCATATAGTCCAGGCTGAGCTCATTTCTGAGTATTTGGACAGCCTGAGACCTTAGAATAGTGAAAGGACGGATTTCTGCAAGTTGTACTCTGGCCTCCACATTTGCGCATGCACACACACTAAATAAAATGTTAATTATTTAAAACTAGGAGTGGTGGGGCACACCTTTAATCCCAGCACTCAGGAGGCAGATCTCTGTGAGTTTGAGGCCAGCCTGGTCTACAAAATGAGTTCCAGGACAGCCAGAGGCTGTTATAGAGAAACCTGCCTTAAAACAGCAAAACCACTCTTTTTTAAAAGATAATTTTTTCAAATTGATCTAGATATAATCATAACCAAACTACAAGCAATTTTTGCAAAAGTTAACGAAGTAATTCCAAAATTTTATATGGAACACAGGATTGGGAAGCTAGCTGACAATTTTGATGAAGCTACCTTTAGAGGATGTGATACTGGCATAGACAGGCACAGGGCTGTAGAGTCTAGAGGGCTGGAGAGGTGGCTCAGTGCTTAAGAGCTCTGGCTGCTCTTGAGAGGTCCTGAGTTCAATCCCAGCATGTACATGGTGGCTGCCAGTGTCTGTAACTCTAGTTCCTAGGATTCCTTCTGGCCCCTCTGAGCACCAGGCACGTACACAGTGCTACTCAGATATACAAGCAAATACACACAAAAATTAACATAAAATAATTTAAAGGCAGGTTAGTAGAGGATAGATTTAAAACGTGGAGAAATCACTGCATAGTCATCTGAGGAAATGCATTTCAATTTGTAATTCATACCATATAAATATTAGCTTGAAATAGCCCAAAATGTAAAGTTTTAAATTAAAAATCTAGAGGGAAGATTGTAGCCTGTTGCTGAAAGCATAATCTACACATAATCTATAACTTTTTTTGAGACAAGGACTCTCTATATAGTCCTACCTGTCCTGAACTTGCTATATAGAGCAGGCTAGCCTCAAACTCATAGAAATCTGCTTGCCTGAGTGCTGGTACCAAAGGCATGCGCCATCATGCCCAGCCCATAAAATGACATTTTGATATGCTGCTGTACTTTATGGTCCAGAGAATGGTCTGTGATAACTATATTTTTAGTTTTGAGTGACAGTTTATTAATCTGTAGTAGACCCAAGTGAAAGAATAAACAGCAGGCTGGAGAGGTGCTCTGTGGTTAAGAGCACTGGCTGCTCTTCCAGAGGTTCCCACTGGGTGCCTCATGACTGTCTGGGACACTAGTTCCAAGGGATCCCATGCCCTCTTCTGGCCTTTGTGGGCACAAGAAAGCACATCTGTATAGACATACATGCAGACAAAACACCCCTACACATAAATAAAAAGTAATTTAAAAGAATAAATAGCAAGAGATAACAGCTAACCCAGGCAACATGCCTTTAACCAAAGAACTTGGGAAGCAGAGGCAGGAGGATCTCTGTGAGTTTGAGGTCAGCCTGGTTCTATATAACTTACGTGAGTTTCAAGTCAGCCAGAACTAAATAGACCATGTCTCGAGGGGTGAGGGAGGGGAATGAGCTAGCAAGTGAAAGCTAAATATCAAATTGGGTGCTCAAAACATCCAGCAGAGATGTACTGGGGAAGCCTCAAGTCAGCCAGCTGATGTTCTCAGTAGAGAATCCCAGGTGAAGCAGACTTGTTTCTTTGGGTGTGTGTCCAAATAAAAGAAATAGCAACAGAAATAATGACATTAAGTTATGCACAACATTTAGCAGAAACCAACTGGGGAAGTTGAGGCAGTCCATCGGAATTCTCAATGGAACTTTCTGTAAATGAGCTTCCCATGACTGAATTTGTAATTTTTTTTTTCCTGCTGTGGGCACTTATGTCACAGATAAACATTAGTAACCACTGTTAATTGTTTGCCTCCTAGATGGAATCCCAGTCTCCTGGGAGACCCTAGCCAAGGCTGTCCTCTCACAGCCAGAGCCACATAACCAGAGCACCAGGGGGTGCGCCTTGCTACATTGAGCACCAGATTCCCCCCACACTGGCATTTTTGGGGGCTCTCCATGGTCCAGGCTGCCTCCATGTGGAAGAGATACAATGTTGAGCAGTATGGCAGTTCTCTCCCCTCTCTGCCACAGACATCAGAGGCCAGTCCACCTCTCAGACAAGGGGGGATTGGAAGATACTTTGAGACAAACGTGCTTCTTCCTGAAATGGGTGTGGGAAAGGCAACCCTGCTTCCAGTGCCAGCTTCTCAGTAAGCCCAGGCAACACATGACAGTTCACCAGTACAGTTCATTATAGTGTAATTTCAGTAAGATGTAAAACTTCTGTTCTCCTAAAAGCTGTTAAGGCAAGCTGTAGCCTGAATTTACAAATCATATTATCTGAGAAAAGAGTTGTATCTAGGATAAGAAACACCCTTCTATTTCTGGTTTAGAATAAATAACTTTTTTTTTGGTTTTTTGAGTCAGGGTTTCTCTGTGCAACTTTGGATCCTGTCCTGGAATTCACTTTGTAGACCAGGCTAGCCTTGAACTCACAGAGATCCACCTGGATCTGGCTCTCAAATGCTGAGACTGAAGGTGTGTGCCACCACCGCCCAGCTGAATAACTATTAAAGTCCAGTAAATTTAAGAGAATGCAAACAGTTTGAACACTTGAAGACAGATTGTAACTAAGCAAGTCAAAAGATGTTCAACATCTTTCGCCACTAGGAAAGATGCAAATACACATCATAATTAGGTAGCGCCATGTGCTGCTGGAATGGCTAATATAGAAAAGCTTATCCTATATGATGTGGCCATTTCCATCTTTAAGTGTGTACCCACACAAATGAAAACATGTTCATATGAAGACTTCATAATTGCATTTCCAAAAGCTGAAAATGATTCATATCCTTCAATGGGTGGATTATAAATTGGGTATCCTACCCATTAGAATATTACTCAGTTTTTAAAAAGTGATTGGACTCAGTAGGTGAAGTGCTTGTCTTGCAAATATGAAGATCAGAGTTTAATTCCCAGAACATACATAAGAACGCTAAGGATTGTGGTATGCAGTTGAATCCAGTGCTGATGAGGAAGAGACAGGCAGTTCCCTGGGGCTGGCTGGCCAGCTCTTCTAACCTAATTTGGTGAGCTCAGGCTATGAGAAACCCTGTCTTATAGGATGGTGTTCCTGAGGCCTGAGGCTTCTATCCTGTGGCCTCTGATCATGCAGACGTACAGTGTGAACTGTTGATACAAATGCCAAAATCTCCAATTTTATTTGGGGCTCTGACATTTGAAGATGGGAGAAAATACGGTAGAAATAACAGATGTTAATGAAATCTCTTTTTAAACTATTTTATTGCAGTACCCGGAATCAAACCCAGGACATCACACATGTCAGGCATCACACATGTCAGCCAGGCTCTGCCACTGATTGAGCCACATTTTTTTTTTCTTTTAAGATGGAAAAGACTTGAAAGGTGAGATATCAGTATAAAAGAAGCAAAGGTTTCATTCCAAAGTTAATTGCATCCTCCAGAGCCTTACCAAAGGTAGCTGCCCTGTCAGGATTCTCATCAGCTGAGCCCTCTAAGCCTTGGTTTTCTTTTGCTGAGGTAGCCAAGCTGGAGATTTAGGAAAGTAAATGAAGAGGCAGCAAAGCTGTCACCCTGGTGCTGGTAGGCCTGATTTTTCTCCATGGGCCCAAAGTTCTGCTCTGCTCACCCCAATAGTGGCATACAAGCCTATGGAATCCTGCTCCCCTAGGGGACCCTAACCAAGGCTGACTGGCCAGAAACGGATCTTCACCAGGGGTCGAGCATTGCTACACTGAGCACAGAATTCCCCATGCTGGGATTTGGGGGCTCTTCATGGTCCAGGACAGTGATCACTTCTTGTGGATGCTCATGGTCTCTGTTTCCCAGACTGGGTTTGGGATTTTTTTTTTTTTTTTTTAGCAATGCCAGGCCCATGTTCACCCCTTTGTCACATTGGCCCCCTCCCCCAATGCTTGTCAGCTGCCCTCACTCTTCTCTACTTAGCCAGACAAGGATTCCAGAGGACACCATCTAGACCAGGTGTCTCTGAGTACTGTGCTAACAGTCTTACTCCTGCCCCCACCCTTTAGTATAGCACAACGTACATAACAGTGGTCAGCCCTTGATTCTGGGTGTCCATCAATTCTCAGGTCGCCTCCTAGACCTGGAAGCCTAGGTTTCTTCACTTCTCATATGGCCAAGGGTCAGTGTCCCTTGAGCACCCTCTAGAGCCTAGTCTTTCCACATTGAGCCTGGAAAGTTTTCCAGGCTCTGCCTGTCTAGGGCGACCCTTTTCCTTCCCATTCCACTCAGCCAGGAGTGCTTATCAGGGAGTACCTAGATACAAGCATTTTCCTTTGACCATCTTAAAGGTCCTTCTAGGTCCAAACTGTTCCTTTTTTCTTCCTATACCATGAGGCAGAGAGCTAAAGATCATATTGGACACACACACAGACACACACACACTCAGTATCAGGATACTGTGTTGGTGTGAGTCAAGCCATGCCTGATCAGTTTTTCTGGCTAAAACCATTGGTGGGTTCCAAACCCCATCAGAAAAAATTTATTATAATAATCATCCTGTGGATGACGTGAGGAAGCATAGGCAAAAATATTCACCCAGTGGTCCAGGACATCGAGTCAATTGGGAAACTTCTTTCCTCTTGGCCCAACTGGAAAGGCTTAGAGCACTTCACCTCCAGGGTTTTCAAGCTCTTTAAACTGTAAGGGGGATGGCTTTGTATACATTAAAGGAATTTCAGGAATTTTGTTGAAACTGTTTTGTTCTTTTCTGCAAAATGTCCCACACTGTCTCCCACTCCCGTTTGCCTGCCTCCTGTCACCCCCGCTGTTCCCTTTCTTGCCTTATTTTCTTGAAAAAAAAAATGTGCAACTATACATTTTAAATGTGTGCAACAAGAACTTTATTTTATACTAAAATCTCCCGACGGAGCCGGTGGCTTCTGCCTCTTTCCAACTGCTGCCTTCCACCCCATGCTTGACCCTTTCCATCTCCTTGTCCCATCCACAGTGCAGTAGAATCCTCAAATGTCCAATGCAGCGCCTCTGAAACACCTGTCACCTCAGGCTCTTTAAAATGCAGGCCCTCCCTCACTCAGCAGCTCTAAGGTGGAGCTGTCAAATCTGTTTTTGTGGGTTTTGGTTTTCTTTTTAGACACATAATCCAGCCTGGCTTCAAACTTTCTATGTAGTTGAGGATGGCCTTGAACTTTTGTTCTGAGTTCTTTGTCTCCCAAGAGATAGGATTACTGGCAAGAACTTCCAGCCAAACAATAAGGCTGATTGCTGGGTAAACACTACCAAATGATCTACATTGTTAGCCCCCAGGGTGTCTATTCTTATGTCTAAGTTTTATTTTATCTGTATGAGTGCTTGCAAGTATCGGCACCACCTGAGTTTCCAGTGCCCTCAGGAGAGAGGAGGGTGTCAGATCCCCTTGAACTGAAGTTACAAATGGATGTGAGCTGGCCTGTGGATTCTGGGGACTGAACCAGGATCCTCTTGCAAGAGCAGCAAGTGTCCTTAACTGCTGAGCCACCTCTCCAGCCCCCACAGAGTCTCTATATATCTAAAAAGCTAAGAGATGACTGCACTGCTCTTCCTGGGACCACATTTTGAGGACCTCTGTGAGAATTCATTTGAGTTTCTGGGTGATAGGATATGAGTGCCCTGATTTGGTAAGGATTGCCAATCTCCTTTCCAGTTTCACTGCATCACCCTACTGGTGTTCTGACATGCGAGGAAGGGAAAGACCTTTCTTGTTCTTGCCTACATTGTGTCCCCTGCTATCCTGGGTATATGGTCTTCATTAAAACCTCCTCTTAACTAGAATGGTCTCCCCCAGCCAGTGAGGCATGACTCAACTAATAAAAGATCTAGGCTAGGCATCTTAGTCTCTATTCCCACCACAGACAACTCTGAAGTCTCAGCCCTCTAGACATCTAGACCCAGTTGACATATAATATCACTAGGTCTTGGCTTCATCTCTTAACATGGATTTCTCCTTAGTAGCCTTTTAGAATGACCTGGGACTCAAACAGCTCGGTTTTGACTCTGGTGAGTGGCTATCCTGACCCTGAGAAGATAGTCACAGTGTATGTATGTACGTACATTCGTACATATGTATGTATATATGTATGTATGTATGTATGTATGTATGTATGTATGTATGTATGTATGTATGTTGTGGCATTATGGGCTAGTTAAGGCACTTTGTCTTGCAAGCCAGATGTCCCAAGGCAAGTGTCTTTCTCTTTGTTTTACTCATGTAGAAAATGAAGTTCAGAAAAATGTAGCTGAATTAGTTGGCAGAGTGCTTGCCTAAGATGCAGGAAACCTTGAATTTGATCATCAGGACCAAATAAGCTAGGCACAGTGGCATATCCCTGTAATCCCAGCCCTTGGGAAGTAGGGCAATATGATAAAAAGTTCATCAGCTACACAGTGAGTTTGAGGACAGTCTGAACTGCATGAGAAGTGTGTGTGTGTGTGTGAGAGAGAGAGAGAGAGAGAGAGAGAGAGAGAGAGAGAGAGAGAGAGAGACAGACAGACAGACAGACAGACAGACAGACAGACATATCTATGGAACAAGGAAGCAACAGTGCCAGGATTACAGCATGCTAACCATAAAGCTGCAGCATCACCATGTTTTCCCTTGATGTATGGCCATATTGCAAGGGGAACTACAAAGAAACAGGAAGGACTGGTTCTGGTTTGGGGTTTTAGGCAATGAAGCTAAAGATGTCTAACCAATAGCATACGGAGTTCCAAAACTGGCAGGTTTTGGCAAAATAAACCATGATTTAAGGTGTGTGAGTGTTTAGGTGGCAGAAGGGCTTTTTGGCCTAGAGCTTCTGAAGCAAAGATTTAAGGTTAGATATAGAACAGATAAAGAGTTGGGAAACAACAGGAACTGGGTAGGGGTCAGCATGGATAAAGATTGTTAGCTGGGCCCAGGTTGTGTGCAAATTGTCTGTCTAATGTGTCACTTTTTTGATAACTGATACTCAAAGTTTTGTTTGAAGGGGTCAGCAGATAGGTAAATGGTCACTTCGTCACTCTGAGGAAGTATGGATGATCCAAAACCTTCTGAGATGTAAGCAACCTTTGATCAATTTTGGAAATCCCTGAGCTATTATTTCCTTACTTACACAGCTTTGCAAGCATTTCCCGGTACCAGGCTCCAGCCTCAAACATTGCACATTAGTACAGTTCAATATCTGCTTAGTTTGAAGTTGTATGACACAATCTTTCACCCTTTGTCTACCCCATCCATTCTGTGTTAAGTATTTTAGGGCTGAGACTCTATGACAGAGAATTTCTCTGGACTCCTAGAGAAACCTGCCCCATCATCCAGCTTCTTGATCAAAAGGCCTTTAGAGCTTGTAGACTGTTCTTGGAGTCAAAACATCTTGACTGCTTTTTGAAAGTCTTACAAAGTACTTTTCATTAAACAAGGCATAGTGCCACAAGTTTTAATCCCAGTACCCCTGGAAGTAGAGGCAATAGGATCAGAAATTCAAAGTCATCCTCAGTTAAATAGTGAGTTCAAAGCCATTCCCAGCTTCATGAGACCCTGTCTCAAAATGAAAACAAAAACACCAAAGTATTTTGAAAATAGATACCGACTTTGGATCATAACAATCCCATGAAAAAAATGAGACTGGCCAAAGTGTGAGTGTCTGAAGCGGGACCTGTTCTTTCCTAACAGATCTGGAGGAGGTTCTCCATGTCTGTAGAGGCGGAGTGTATGCTTATACACAAACCTTGGATTCAGTCTCTAGCATGTATGCGCAATGCACACACACACCCACCCACCCACACACCCACACACACACAAAACTCATTATGATGATTGGCCTATTTCCTATTTCTGGGAAGTGAGTTCAGGGTTTTGACCCAGGACCCACCCCTATCTATCTATCTTTCAGTACAGCCCATTCCAGAGTCCGTGCTTCTCCTGGAAGGAGAGAGAGGATCCATGACAAGTCCACAGAGAGTGACAAGACAAAGGGCGTGTAGGTGGACAGACACTCTCAGGAAGCCTGAAGCAGGGCGGCGCTGAGGTGGTGAAACAAAAAGATGCTGCCTGGGGGAGCCAAGTGATGCTGCCACATCCATATAGGTGTTCTCAGTGGCTCGGCCTCTTGTTCTTGGCCAAATGATTTGTCCTGTCCCCAACACCAACATGAGTTTAAAGTAGATGGCCCAGAAGCTGGCCCCATCTGTGCTTGTAATTGGGGTCTGAGGCCTGTTGAGTTTCCACTACCCTCCTCCCACAGGGCTCAGGCCCTAGGCCAGGGCTCAACAGACACAGGCAGTAAGATGGGGTTGCCCTTCTATTGGTCCAAGTCCTGAGCGTAGCCTGGGTGAGTCATGGAGGTGAGGAGGCCCACGAGGCTCAGCAGTGTGGAGAAGAGCAGTAAGAAGGAGGCAGCGAAGAGCAGAGCAGGCAGGGCACTGAGTACCAGCAGCAGGATAGCCGGCAGCAGGTGGCTCCACATTACAGCCACCACAGGCCACAGGGAGCTCAGCAGGTGGGAGCCAGTGGTGAAGAGTGCGTGGCACAGCATCAGTGCCAGCAGCAGGTAGAGTGTGCCCTCCAGACCCCATAGCATACGCTGTAGTGGTTGGCGCCAGCCTGATGTATTCCACCACTGCGACCAGCTTCGGGGCATATGACATGCCCACCAGCGCACCCAGTCCTGACGGGTGACCCAGGCTGACCAGGGCACTGTCCTCTGGGGCCCCTCGCCAGCCCCGATGATATCCGTCTCCACTCGTGGCTGCTGCATCACAGCTGGTGCACCTGCGGACAGGGCCAGGCCAGCTGCAGGAGCAGTCCCGGAGATGCCCAGGACTTCTGGATAGGTGGGGTTTCAGGGGTTCTGACCAGCATGGACAGGACTGGGCTTTGAACTGGGGCCTGGACTTACCTTTGGGCAGAGCCACCTAAGTCATTATGCTTCCTGTTGAGCCTAGGCTAGCCTGACAGCCAGGTCCCAGTGTCACCCTCACTCACCCTACCATCCTCAGAGGAGTCCATTATGACCCGGGCTGAGGTGAGGCCCGGCTAAGGGCTGCTTCGTAGTGTGAGACTCACTTGAGTCCTTCACTTATGGACCCTCCAGGCTGTCAGGAGAGTTCAGCAAACCTCACAGTTACCATTCTCCTTGCTTTTAGGAAGCCTTCCTCACTCCTGACCCTCCTTGATGGCTTCCTCCAACTGCAGACCTGGAGTTGGTTGCTATATCCACCTTTTTTTGCCTTCTCTTGTCCTAAGCCTCAGACCCAGTTCTCAAGTGTTCATAAGGAACTAGAGGCCTCTGAGGTTCAAGCTAAACACAGTGGAATATCTACCCTCAGCCCACAACTTTGCCCTCATGTAACTCAGGATGGAGAGGAAGAACACTGAACGCAGAATGGCTGGTGTATTTTTAGAAGGCAGAGAGTTTTTGGAGGGCCCTCAGGCCCAAGGATGGAGGCAGAAAGCTAGGCCCAGCAGGGCTAAGGGTATACCAGAGCCTCCCAAGAACAGGCCCAGGCCCAGGATCAGGAGGAACAGTGCATCCTGGAGGCTGAGTAGTCCTGAGTCTATCCCTGTTGGGAGAAGGGGAGCCGCCTGCTGTCCCGGACCTTCACCAGCCCCCTGGCTCTGACCCATTGGGAGAAGTCTGTGTTGAGGCAGGATGGGACCTATGGGCCTGTGGAGATAGAAGATGGCAGCTCAAGGCAGTGCTCATTTGTCCTTGTGCTTGTGACACCCACCTGCCAGGTTGCTGCCACTTACCCATGGAGCAGGTCAAAAGCAAGGAAGCTGAGCAGCAGCAACAGCAGGAGGGCTAGGCCAGATGTTGAGAAGACTGTTGGAATCGCTACTCCTAGCGCTCCCAGCCCTAGGATTCTGTCCAGGAGCTGGGCCTGGCTGAAATCAGGGGACACACATGGCTCACTGACCTACTCAACCCCTCTTCAGTATCCAGACCGCCAGGAGGAACAGGATGGGGTCTATAAGGGCTTTGGGCATGGACAAGAAGAGCTGGGGCTTGGAGGTGTTAGGAAGAGCCCTAAGAATCCAGAGGAAGAAGGACCTTGGTATATACTCAAGGGTGAGCTCAGAGAATAGGGAACTAGGCTATCTGTGGATGTCCCCACCTCCCAGCTCCCACTCCACATTTTCACCAAACCCTCCTCACCTCCTCCCACTTGGGTCAACCATTCTGGGACTTGGACACCTAGGGCATTGTGACTTACTGCCACATAGGACCTTGCGTTAAGGACAGGACAACAGTTTGTCTTGCCTCACAAACACTGGTAGCCTAGGTGGGGCTTAGCTAGCAAATCAGTGATTTCTGAAAAGGAAGACTCACCCTTAGTAATTGCCTTGGCTAATAATTCTCTGCCCTGGGGACTTCCCATGTGTTCTGGGTTGTCAAAAAACAGTGTGACTATTTGGACTTTTGCCCAAGGGAGGAGAAGCTGCTTCTTCCTGGAAGATCCTCAGGCTGTGTGCCTGTGATGTCATTCAGTCATTCCATTTTCCACTTCTCTTCCCTGAATGTGGGGTAAGGCCTGAGGGGAGTCACACCTGCAACTCTGGGAGGCAAAGTAGGCTTTCCAGGAGGCAGGCTGGGCTGCTGTGAGTGGCAGGAGGGTGCCATTTGGATGTCTTAAACACTGCAGTTTTGAGAGATGTTATGGTTTCAGAAATGAAACCGAGAGCTGGGTTTGGTAACATATGCCTTAAGTTCAGGCTCAGAAAGCTGAGGCAGAAAGACTGTGGGTTTAAGACCAGCCTGGACTATATAGAAAGATGCTGCCAAGATAAATTTTTTTAAAAAGTAGAGGTTGTGAACCTCAGAGGCCTAACAACATCATGACCCCAAGTCATGTGTTCCAGGCTGGCCTTGACATTGCCATGGAATGCAGGCTGTTCGCTAACTCTTGGTGATTCTCTGCCTCATTCTCCTGAGTGCTAGGACTGCAGTTGTACCCTACTGTGCTTCACATAAACTTCAAATGAGAAGTTAAGCCTCCTGCCTAAGAATGAAATTAAGGAATGAACATGAAATAAATGGATTGGTCACCGTTACTTGTTACAATGAATGAGAATAAGCGTACTCACACTGAGTCTATGAAGGGGCAGTGGTTACAGAGACACTAAGTACATGACAGCTTGGAATGACAGATGAGTAAAAGTGACATATTAATTTAAATATTACTCATACTGTAAGACCCCCCCTCCCTTTTCCTCCCTTTGCTTGCAGCCCCCTTGTTTTAGCAATTCCCTCCTGCCCAAGAAGTAACGAAACTTGTCTAAGACATGACAGCACCAGGTGCCTTGGCCCAGGGACGGGGGAGCTGCAGTCAGAAGCCTGCCGGACACTCCCCAACCAAGGACAAGCTGACTCCCCTGGGACATGCATTCTGATACTGGAGACACCAGCATCTTTGCAAAACTTAATAATAAAAGCTTTCACAGTGTCAGCAGGGCAGAGGGGGAAGAAAGATAAGAGTTACATGGCTACGTGAGTTGGCCCCAGTCAAGGACCAGGGAAAGTTCCAGAGAAAGATAGAAGACAGAGTTCCCAGAAAGATAAACAGCAGGCCAGGTGGTGGCCTGGCCCTCACCCCCTCAACAGAATAGCTTCATTCAAACCAGCCAATAGAAACCTTGTAACTATGCTTCTGCTTCTGTATGCACGCTTTTGCCTCCCCTAACCCTATAAAAAGGCCCTGAACAAAGGGCTAGGCGCGCAAGTCTTCTCGAGGGACTGAGAGACTTGTTTTGCCCACAGGTACCTGTGTTATTCAATAAATAAACCTCGTGCTGTTTGCATCTGATCTGTGACTCGGTCCTTCTTGGGTCCCAGGGGGTCTCTTCCTGAGGAAAGGTCCATTTCGGGGGTCCCTCACCCCCAGGGGTCTTTCAATACTTTGAGGGGAAACTGAAGGGGTTTGTGGGGAGACATTGACACCATAGCCCCAGAAAGAGGAAAGATTGAGAATAATAGAAAAGGCATTAAGCTGCCTCCAGGACACTCTCCCCAAAGATCCAGGCCAGTGGCCTTGGCATGTTCGATATTGATGAACTTAATCCCATTTGCCCTTAACATTATTTACCAATTGCCCCTCCACTGGCTTTTGTCTGCCTGGGAACTGTGTCTCAGATATAAATCTGTCTATGGAGACATTGAAAATAGCAGAGGATCCTGGTTTTGTCTATGTCTCAATTGTCTTTGTAAATGAGAAAATCAGCATTTAGGATTTAAGTTGCCAGCTCCACGAGTCTGCTCATGTCTGGGGCAGCCACAAGATTGTATCCCTGAACTATGGGGTTGAGGGTCATGTCCTGCCTGCCCCACTGAGAGGAAGTCTCAGCTCCATGATGCAAGGGGTTGAGAACAGGATATGTGACTAATACTCCTTAGGATTTAGTGTGTGCAAGGTGAGCTGCAGAACCTGTAGGGGAGTTGTCTTGTACTGCCCGATTTGTACATGCTGTTTTCTCAATCCATTCTTCCTTCAATAATAATTTATAAAGTGATCCCTGTGATCAGGTCTTTAGCCTAATGTTGGGTTATGGCTCCTAAGGTAGCCATGGGCTCTCATACAGCTAGCTGTCCTACTGAGTATTTGGGGTTGTTTTCAGAAGGAAAAAAAGGATATGAGGAAGGAGGAGGACAGGATAGAGAAAAGGGCTAACCTAGCATATAGGCTTGTCTGGAGTCTAGCCTCAGCCCAACCTTGCCAATTGCCCTAGAACCATGTGCTATAGAGTCAATCCCTGCAGTGGAATTCAGGCCTTAGCTGATAAGATTGGAAGGCGTGTCTCTGGAGCCCTGCTGAAAAAGGGCTGCTGGGATCTTGAGTGGCCTGTTTTGTTTCTGCCTTCTTGGAGATTGGATCAGCATCCATCGCCTGGATCATCCTGTCTTCAAGAATCGCCCTAAGGTTTAATTTGTATCGTGAGTGTTAAAATACCCTCTAATAAATATTAATCCTGTATATAGTAAATCACAAGTGAGATTTACTGCAATAGCTGGAGCTCCACGTTGGGCACCATCTGTTACAATGAGGTTTCTGGCCCCGTTCGGCCAGAGGCCAGACCCACAGACCTGCCATCTCAGACTGCTTAGCCACCCACTGCTACTGAGGCCCCCAAAATGACTCAGATACTCATGTTAACTTCATGCTGTTTGGCCTATGTCTCCGGCACATTGCTACCTAGCTCCTTCATCTTAACTCAACCCATTTCCATTAATCTGTCCTGCCACATGGCCCACGGCTTACCTGTGTTCCTTATATGTTTCTTCTTTGGGCTTCTGGCTCAATCTGTCTCTGACTCTGCCCTGCTTCTCTTACCTATGCTGTCTTTGGCTATGTGTTCACCAAGGGCCAAAATAGCCCCCTTATTTAAAGATTGATATTCACAGAATACAGAAAGACATTTCCACATCAAATCTCATCATATCAATCAGTCATCAGTGATACCTCTTTTATGGAGGAAAGGAAAGAGGGATATAGAAGTTGGAGAACTGTAAGTTTCATCATGAAAGCAACTCCTATCTGCTGAGGGCTTTTGTCTGTAGAAACCAAATGGCTATGATTTATGAATGGCAAATCACAATGGGGTGGGCACACTGTTGGTAAAGGAGACCTCAATGGGGAATCAACAGCAAATAGCAGGCAATCTTGTAAAGTATTCAGCAAATCTGGATGATTTGTATCATGTTCATTCATTGAAAATTATTTGTTCTGGGGCTAGAGTAGAGCTTGGTGGTTAACAGCTCTTCCCACTCTTCCAGAGGATCAGAGTTCAGTTCCCAGCACCCACATAAGGTGGCTCACAACTGCTTGCAACTCCAGGAAATCCAACACTTTCTCTGACAACCTGCATATACACAAGTATACATATATATATTTAAACCTCATAACTGGTTGGCTCTTGCTGGGCTCTCTAAGGAATAACATAAATGTCTCTGTTTACGCAGACATCTTGAGCCACATCAAATAGTCTATGCCAACAGTATGGTTTTGGTTGGGGACTTGGACCAGGAACTAGGATTACCTTGGCTTCTAGAAGGTTTGGAATAAATCAGCCAACACAGGCAGTCAGCTATATTTGTATCTCAAAAAAAAAAAAAAAAAATCAACACCAAGGCGCCAGTGAATTTTTCTAACAGTACTTGGTGCGTGCTGTCTCACATTTTGCTGGAGGATTAAGTACTGGCTGACTCCATTTTCATATAAACAACCAGAAACTTCCTGTATGCTTTCAATGTACATTCTTCTATTGTTGGTTTTAATCTGCCTATAACCTTTCTTGTCATAATCTGTGACTGTTAGTATAACCACTTTGGTGAAGTCTTCTGATAAACATTGAGCAAGAGAGTGGTCTTGGGGACTCTAGGAAAGCATTGGCATCCAAAGTAGGATTTCACCAGGACACTGCTGATTCACTAAAATAAAATGGAATCACGAGTTGAGAGAAAGAATAAAAGGACAGTCTTTGGTTCCCAGATGTCTACTTAGTCACCCATATCTTGGAAATGAAGCAGCATCATGACCAGTTATTGGAGGTCAAAGTTATCAGTGGAATTTATTGATGACAGCTAACTCCTCAGGGAGTTTAGAAAATTGTCCAGAAAGTAGAAAAATAACCAAAATCTCAGAGAATTTTTTAAAAAGTTAACAAAATAGAATAATATTTGAACATTAGTTTTAGAAATTTCAAATAGAAAAAAATTATAAAACTTTACTCTGGTGCAAAGAACTTCAGTGATATTATTCAAGGGAATAGGGCCCCTTAAGTGTCCTCCCTTCTGGAGGCCTGGGACAAAAACTGAGACAGGAGATGCTAAGCATCTTGGGGATGTATGTTCAGGCCTGAGCTGGGAGGGGGATCCCCAGCAACCAAGGGTCTCACTCTTCCCTTCACTTCCTTCCTGGTGGTCCAGGACTCCTTACTCCTTGGAGGTCATGTGGACCAGCTGTTGTAGCTGAACTCATTGTCATGCCAGGAAATGAACTTGAGAGAGTTGTTATTGAGAATAATACCAGCCCCAGCATCAAAGATGAGTGGGTGTCACTGCTAAAGTCACAGGAAACCACCTGCTCCTCCTCATATAGCTCCAAAAGGCCTGTACAGCCCTTGGCTGCTTGCTTCATTACCTTTTATAAACAATTTGTAATGTATTTTCTGTGTATGGGTGTTTTGTCTGTGTGTATGTCAGTGTACCATGTGTGTGCCTGATGACTAAAGAGATCAGAAGAAGGTGCCAGATCTCCCAGAACTGGAGTTATAGATGGTTGTGAGCCACTTTGTGGATTCTGGGAATTTAATCAAGGTCCTCTGTGAGAGCAGCAAGTGCTCTTAACCACTGTGCCATCCCTCCAGCCTCTTCACAATCTCCTCAATGTCTTTATACTTAGCAGCCTTCTTCAGGTGGCAGGTCAGATCTACAACAGGCATATTGTATTTTTACATGGAAGGCTATGCTAGTGAGCTTCCTGCTCAGCTCTGGCATGATTTGTCCACAGCCTTGGCAGTGCCAGTGGATACAGGGTTGATGTTCTAGGAAGTCCCACAACCATCACATCATACTTTCCCAGAGGGGTTATACATTTTTTTTTTTGATGGTGATGATGTCATGTGGTCATGGATGACCTTGGCCAGGAGCGCTAAACAGTTGATAGTATAGGAAGCGTTGCTGACAATCTTAAGTGAGTGTACTTCTTATGGTTCATTCTCATCACAAACACAGACAATAGCAGAAGAAGCAGAGATGATGACCTTTGCCTCCAGTCTTCAAGTAGGCCCCAGTCTTCTCCATGGTGGTGAAGACACCAGTTGACTCCACTGGTGTTTGGTACCAGCATCACCCCGTTTGATACCGACAAGATCCTGCCGCTGGAAGATGGAGACTGTCTTCTCATTGATGACAAATTTTCTGTTCTCAACTGTGTTCCAGGGAATTTATCATAGGTGGAGTCATACTGAGATATGTAAACCATGTAGGTAAGGTCTTTGATAGGAACAATATCCACTTAACCAGAGTTGAAGGAAGCCTTTGTGACCAGGAGCCCAATAGAGCTAGCTGCACAGGGAGGATCAGAGAGCTTAAATCACACAACTTTTAATAAACCAGGTGTGGTGGGGAATGCATACTTGTAATTCCAGCACTCTTTAAGCAGTCAGGAGGATCAGGTATCCAACATCATCCTCAGGTACATAGAGACTTGTGATAGGTAGTTTGAATGTGATTGGCTTCCATAAGCTAATAGGGAGTGGCACCATTAGTGTGATCTTGTTGGAGAAAGTGTGCTGGAGTGGACTTTGAGGTCTCCTATGCTCAAGAGATGCCCAGTGTCTCAGTTCACTTCCTGCTGCCTGCAGGTTGAGATAAAGAATTTTCAGCTTCTTCTCCAGCACGACGTTTGCCTGCACATTGCCATGCCCCACCACTATGATAATAGACTGAAACTCTGAACTGTGAGCCACCCAGTTAAATGTTTTCCCTTATAATAGTTGCCATGGCTGTGGTATCTCTTTACAGCAATGGAAACCCTAACTAGGACAAAACTCGTCTGGGCTACATAGAGCACATATAGTCCTACCAGTTTATAGTCATGTGAATTAAAATTACTGACGCTTCCTGCAGAGAAAACAGTGACATACATATAATCAAAAAGGTTATATCAGAATTTTGTTTATTCACTATATTACTTGTTTTACTGTTTCATTTTAAGACGAAGGCTTGCTGTCCTGCTCATGCTGTCTTTGAATTCTTGATCCCAGCCTGTCCCATAAATTAAAATCTCCTTTAGACAGGTGCCACATCCAACCTACTAGATTGTTCCCTGAAACATATACTTGTCCTTGTAGCATCCAAAGATCCTCCATGAGGCTCTTGGAGACAGAGACCAGGCTATGTAGGTGACTGGATATAAATTTGCCATTGTGTCCCTGGGGTCATCATCATTTGAATCTGTCTTGAGGCCTCTTGCCTTTGCAACCCCAAATACCCAGTGGCCATGGTCAGAGGAGGTAGCCTAGTAAGAGAGAAGATGCTAAGTGGTTCATGGACATAAAGGGGCTCTGTGGAGTAGGAAAGGAGGGAGGGGGGCCGAGTCTGAGATCTCCTGTTGTTGGTACATCTCTCTCCTCTTCCCTTTTACACCTCTTGGTAACTTGCTTGAGTATTCTGCTAGAAGCCCTCTACATATCAGATAGTGGCCTGCAACTCCAGGAAGCCCTGAGTATGCTGTCTTGCATATGTGCATTGGCCCTGTGCTCAGGAAGTCTGTGCTTTAAAGCATATTCTGTTAGAGTCTGTTGTCAACTTGATACATCAGAGGGGGAAACCTCAACTGAAGAACTGCAAGATGAGATTGCCCCACGGGGACTGCCTTGTTAATCTATGTGTGAGGGCCTAGCCCACTGCGGGCAGCACCATTCCTTGAACAGCGTCCTGAGCTGTATAATAAAGCTAGCTAAGAACGGGCCTGATATAGCTAACCAGCAGGGTTTTCCTCCTGTTTCTATTTCAAGTTCCTGCTTGAGTTCTGCCTTTGACTGCCCTGGATGAACCTACCAATAAAAATAAATGCTTCCTTTCTCTAAGCTGTTTTTGGTCTGTGTTTTCTCGCAGAGGCTTCCTTACCTTCTCTATGTCTCTCAGGTGACCTGGCCTAGCACTGCTGCTTGGGTGGGGATGCCAAGAAGGGACTTGGTCATGCATTGGTTCTTAGTGATCACTCCCTTCTCAGAGTTCTCTGCCCCTCTCTCTGGAGTGCCACAGTTGGACCAGATGGCTTATTCCCTTGGAGTGGTCCCTACTGGAGAAGGCCTTAGTTCAGGAGCTCCACATGTGGCCTCACGCATTCCAACCAAACCCGGGTTCTGTTCACACTGCCAAAAAAGGGCCGACTTGATGACGAGGTTATTCAGTTTGTTTACCTAGACCGTGGTCCGTGGTCCTGTACTTCCTTCTTAGGGCTCCCAGCCACCTGTGATCTACACTTCTTGTGGGGATGAAAGCAAAATCAAAACGAGCACCGGAAGAAAAAGCCTTTCGTTTGGGCAGGTGGCTCAGGTGCATGGATAACTCAGAGGGGTCCTGGGGAAGGCAGGTCTGAAAACTCCTGGAGGAGGGATAAGAGGAAGGGGGGGGGGAGGTGGGACAGGAAGTACAGGGCACACAGCTGGCTTGGCCTCTCGATTCTTGATACTCAGTCCTCTGGTTATCAGCTCTGGCTGCCTTCCTCCAGTTATATAACCCCCCAAAACGTGGCAGCCCAGGGATGGAAAAAGAAGAGGCGGAACCAAGGATGATGGTGACAAAGGGGAAGTGCCGCCTCTCTTTGCATCCCATGGGTTGTCCTTGGGATTAATGGAGGACACCCTTCCCCCTTACTCCCCACCTCCCACCCCGCAGCCCTGAACCCTCACCAGCAGACTTTCCGCTTTGTCCCACCCGCCCCAGCCACAGAATTTCCTCGCAAAAGCTCACAGCTTTGCAAAAGCTCACAGCTTTGCTACCTTGGTCACATCAACAAGCCGCCGCTCCAAGCCTCGGTTTACCAGTGTGTAAACTGAAGTTGGACTAAAATTCAGACCACGTGCAAAGCGCCTTGCATAGGTGCCTGTAGTGGGATGGCCGCGCGCAGCCAAATGCAATGTGTGCGGTGGCTTCGCAGACAGTGAAGGGCCGGGCACCGGTGGGGCTGCGGCACCGGGTCACCGGGCAGGCCCAGGCCACCGCCCGGGGTCCTCGCGGCTCTCCCCAGCTCGCCCTCCCCTCTCCTAGGAGGTCGGATTTCGGCGGGTGGCTGTGGGCGGGCCGGAGGCTGCCGAGGGGCGTGGGGCGGAGGATAGCGGGCGGGCAGGAAGGGGCGGGGGGCTCGGCAGGCGCCCGCAGGAAGAAGGGGACCCACCGAGAGCTTCGGCACGGCAGGCGCGCCGACCCTCCGCTATGTGGGGTCTCTTGCTCGCTCTGACTGCCTTTGCGCCTTCCGTCGGTCTGAGTCTGGGGGCTCCCAGCGCCTCAGTGCTGGGCCTGGCGCCGGGCTCAACCCTGGCCCCACATAGCAGCCTTACACAACCGTCCACGAAGGCAAACGGTGAGCTCTGGGACCCACTCCCCCAGCCCGCCCTGTGAACGGGGACACTCACACAGCCCTGTGCAATGGCTGCTGACTCAGCAACCCCATTCTGGTCAGACCTAGTCAGCAGTTCCAGCCAGGGTTGGCCCAGTGGGATGCTGGCTGCCCCAACTCCAGCCTTCTCTTTTCACAAATGAAGAAACTGAGGCAGAGTCTGGAAGAGCTCAAGAAAGGTAGAGACATCAGACTAAAGGGAGTAGAGTAAGTCTGTGTAGGAGAAAGTTTAAGGCCAAGGACCGGAGGCGGTTGGGATGAGGCTGCGAAGGGGGAAAAGGGTCCCCGGCTCCTGATTGGTACGGGCAGGCCGACTCCCACTTCTTCCAGTGGGAAGTTGGAGCTCTGAGGCCAGCAGGTAGGCCAAGTGCCCACTCTTCAGGACAAGACCTGAGGCCTAGTCCGAAGCCTAAGATGGCTTGGAGGATGGTCAAATCAGAGGTGGACAATAGTATCACTGCAGAGGAACAACTCGGGTCTTTAAAGTGACCAGTTCTAATGGCTTGGCATTACCCTCCACTGGATCAGAGTCAGAGGGCACACTATCCAAAGATGTAATTGTGTAAGAAGCACCCACCAAGGAAGTGACTAAGAAAGGCAGATTGGGAATAGATGGCAGGGCTTGAATGCCACGCTGAGACTTTGGTAATCGTAGTGAGTGTCCCATACGCTCAAATGTCTTTTTGGGCTAACATCTTTCCATCTGGGCTTCGCTGCATTCTTCCCTCCCCTGATACATTGCCTCCTGTTACCCTAGAGACCTCAGAACAGCATGTCCGGCCACGAGTCATCCGGAAGAAAAAGATCATTGTCAAGAAGCGAAAGAAGGTAAGGCAGCCCGGCTCTTCGGTGACTGCCAGACCTTTGGGGACCACAAGCCCAGCAAAGACCCACATTGTCTCTGAGAAACAAGAACCAGGTATTGCCTTTCCAGGAGCCCTGCCTAGAATAGGAACATACTCAGGCTCATCTCCTGAGCTGCTCTGGCTACCCTCTATCTAATACTGTCTCCTTGTTCTGTCCTTACCCCAGGTTGCCCCCCTCTAGGCCTGGAGTCCTTGCGGGTTTCAGATAGCCAGCTGGAGGCCTCTAGCAGTCAGTCTTTTGGTCTTGGACCACACCGAGGACGGCTCAACATCCAGGTCAGCAGCCTTAGGACCTTCTCCTTCTCTTTCCCCATCCTAACCCACGTCTGTTGCCTTACCTGGCCTGATCACCATGATCTTGTGTCCACAGTCAGGTCTGGAAGATGGTGATCTGTATGATGGGGCTTGGTGTGCCGAGCAACAGGACAGTGAGCCTTGGCTTCAGGTGGATGCTAAGAATCCTGTCCGCTTCTCAGGAATTGTTACACAGGGCAGAAATTCTGTGTGGAGGTGAGGCAGGCCAGCTCTTACCCTGGACATGATTAGTGGACAGACACAGAAGTACTGCAATGGCAATACTTGGGCAGTATTTCTGTATAATACTTCCCATTATCTCTGTGACCAGGTATGACTGGGTCACATCATACAAAGTCCAGTTCAGCAATGACAGTCAGACCTGGTGGAAGAGTAGAAATCACAGCAGTGGGATGGATATGGTAAGTGACCCCAGAGTGGCTAGGACCAGCCTATTAAGGTGCTGGGCTAGGATGAGATTTCTCTGCAGATACACACTTAGGCTCCAGGAGAAAGCTGGGGTTTTTTGTTTGTTTTTTTCAGTGCTAAGACTCAAATCCAGAACTTTGTGCATTCATAGGACAATTATTTACTCAGCACATGCTCCTTTGGGATATCCCCGTTAACTTCACCAGAGGGTGGGTGCACGCTACAGCTTTTTCCTGGGACACCCCTTCTGACCACCAGCCTCTCGTTTATTTACTTCTTGCCTGTCCATGGCTCTGGTTTTCTATCTCATGGATCTCTTTCATACAAGGCTGCTGAATGGGTATGTTGCTCTAATGAGCTGAGACCATGTCAGAAAACACAGCTGCCCAAAGTTGCCCACTGGCAGGAGATATGGAAATGGGAGTCCATGTTTGGGAGTGTGCACATCTCCAGTTGAACTCACTAGAGAGGGTTGGCTTGTGAGTGTGAGAGTCTGAACTCCTTCCTGGATCTTGGACCAGTCTCAAGTCTGAGCATCCTCAGCAAGGACTCCATATACCCAGGTATTTCCTGCAAATTCAGACCCAGAGACCCCAGTGTTGAACCTCCTGCCAGAGCCTCAGGTGGCTCGCTTCATTCGCCTGCTGCCTCAAACCTGGTTCCAGGGAGGTGCATCATGCCTCCGGGCAGAGATCCTGGCCTGTCCAATCTCAGGTAGGCAGCTGGGCAAAGGCTGTATGGGCATGACCTGACTTCAGGGGCATCCTCCAGGATGAACTTAACTTTTACCTGACACTCACTTCCCACCAGATCCTAATGACCTGTTTCCTGAGGCCCACACACTGGGATCTTCTGACTCTCTGGACTTCCAGCATCACAATTATAAAGCTATGAGGAAGGTCAGATACAATCCCTGTGCCCCAGGAAGGAGAGGCCTGACTATCTCCTTCCCACCAGGGCAAACTGGCTGTGACTACCCATGAGTCTCCTGTCCCTGTGAACCTCTTTTCTCCATTTTTCGTGACCCCCAAGTTACCCTTGTCATGACACCACCACTTTCTGTCCCTTCCTACTTACTGGCCTGCTGTGCCTTTTCCGGATCATACCATGTTGTTCCCATCTATGTGCACATCTGGTTTTTTAAATCCTTCCATAGTTACTGATGGTCCAACTTCTGTGTGTAACTGCCTCATGCTCCCCTCTGCTTCCCAGCTGATGAAACAGGTGAATGAGCAGTGCCCCAACATCACCCGCATCTACAGCATAGGGAAGAGCCACCAGGGTCTGAAGCTGTATGTGATGGAAATGTCAGACCAGCCTGGGGAGCATGAGCTGGGTATTGTTTGATGGTATGGGAAGAGGTGGGCACAGGGTGGGCAGGCTACAGTATGAGCTGGTTCTAAGGCTCCATGTATTTCCAGGAGAGCCTGAGGTCCGCTATGTGGCTGGTATGCATGGGAACGAGGCCCTGGGGCGGGAGTTACTTCTGCTTTTGATGCAGTTCTTATGTCATGAGTTCCTGCGAGGGGACCCACGAGTGACTCGACTACTTACTGAGACCCGTATTCACCTCTTGCCTTCCATGAATCCTGATGGCTATGAGACTGCCTACCGCAGGGTAGGCCACCTAGCAGGAGGCCTCTCCGCCCCTTTTCCATGGTACACAGAATCTGTTTGACCTGAACAAGGACCTCTTTTGGCAGGGCTCAGAGCTGGTGGGCTGGGCAGAGGGTCGCTGGACCCACCAGGGCATTGACCTTAACCACAATTTTGCTGATCTCAACACACCCCTGTGGTATGCCGAAGATGATGGGCTGGTACCCCATACTGTCCCCAACCATCACCTGCCACTGCCTACGTACTATACACTGCCCAATGCCACTGTGAGTATTTCGGAGGGCAGTGATGGAGAGCAGGTTCCCTTGTCTCTGTGTGCAGCAGCCCATCCTCACCTACCTTGTCCAGGTGGCTCCTGAAACATGGGCAGTGATCAAGTGGATGAAGCGCATCCCGTTTGTGCTAAGTGCCAACCTCCATGGGGGTGAGCTTGTGGTGTCCTACCCTTTCGACATGACTCGGACCCCGTGGGCTGCTCGTGAACTCACCCCCACACCGGATGATGCTGTCTTTCGCTGGCTTAGCACTGTCTATGCTGGCACTAACAGGGTCATGCAAGACACAGATCGCCGACCTTGTCATAGCCAGGACTTCTCCTTACATGGCAATGTCATTAATGGAGCCGACTGGCACACAGTTCCTGGGAGTATGTGCCCGAGAGTGGAATTAGTCCTGTCTCCATAACTATCTATCCCATAATAGTCTTGTAATGTGTAGTACTTGTCCATCCCTACCCTGGGTATCTCTCAAGAGCACCGGGAAAGTGGGGCTCCTTTCCACCCACATAACACTCCAGTGTCTTTGGTATCCCCAGGCATGAATGACTTCAGCTACCTACACACCAATTGCTTTGAGGTCACTGTGGAGCTGTCCTGTGACAAGTTCCCTCATGAGAAGGAGCTGCCTCAGGAGTGGGAAAACAACAAAGATGCCCTTCTCACTTACCTGGAGCAGGTGGGATCCGAACCCCCAGTTCCTGACCTCCCTGAGTTATCCTGGCCAGCCTGCTACCCATGAGGACACCAGCAGTCCTAACTGGCATCAGATTTCAACTATATTGTTGGCCAGGTGTAAAACAGATTGTCTTGGAATGACCTAGGCAAAGAAGTGCACTTTGCTAGTAGGGTGCTTTCAGAAGTGATAAGCCAATGGTACTAGAAGCCAGAACAACCTGAGGCTAGCAGGTCCCTAGAATTGTCACAAACCTGTCATTGTCAAGATAACTTTTCTCAGAAAATACATTCTTCAGATGTAAAAACTACCTTGGCAGAAAATATTACATCCCTCCAGAGCTAAGATCTCCATGAATGGTGCCATAAGAATAGCATACATGGATTCAACAAAAGATACCTCCCCACTGTGAGATGGTTCAGTATGTAAAGGCAACTGCTGGTCAGCCTAACAAACAAAATTTAATCCCTGGGATACACATCGTGGAAGGAGAGAATTGACTCTTACCTTCTCCGACCTTCACACACTTGTCTGTGTACCCACATGCAAACAGGCCCGCATAAAATACATAAATGTAAAAAAAAATTTTTTTTTTAAAGAGAATGGAAGTTGAGTTCCCATGTAGCAAGCTGAGTATACCCATAAATACCTGTAACCTCAGCTCTGAGCTCCAGGTTCAAGGACAGACGGTGCCTTAGAGAGACGGGAGAATGGTAGAGAACCTTGATGTCCTGTCCAAGGACACCTGCACATACACAAAGACAAGCCTAATGACAGCATCACCACACTTCGGAAAGCCCCAAGTCACACCTTCTTACAAGATCAGGTGTAAGATAGCAATTAGATGATTTTTTAAAATAAATTTATTTATTTTATATCCAGATGCAGCTTCTTCTCCCTTCTCTCCTTTGTAATAGAAATTTTACACATAGGACCAGGGTAATCCTGGCACCTTATCAGGCTCGCAAGGCAACAGCCAGAAAGTTAATGAAGTCTTGTTCTTATGCAAAGGGAAAAGGGTCTTAAAAAAAATTTTTTTTGTTTATTTATTTGCTTTTAAGTCAGGCTCTCACTGTGTAACCCAGGCTAGTCTTAAATTTGAAATCTTACGTTTACCTCAAGGTTTTGATAAACTTTTGTATAGGCTGAGGTGGCTCACACCTGAATTCCAGTACTTGGGAAGTAGAGGCAGGAGAATCAGGCTCAGGGGTAGCTTGGACTATTTATTGAGACTTTGCCTTGAAACAAAAATCTTAAGCTGGGCAGTGTTCAAGGCTAGCCTGGTCTACAGAGTGGTTTTCAGGACAGCCATGGCTACATGGAGAAACCCTGTCTTGAAAACCACAAACAAACAACCAACGAAACAAAACAAAAACCCCCACTTAAAAACTTGTGCTATGCAGGTGCGCATGGGCATTGCAGGAGTTGTACGAGACAAAGACACAGAGCTGGGGATTGCAGATGCTGTCATAGCTGTGGAGGGCATTAACCATGATGTCACGACAGGTGTGTGTGTGGCAGAGGGAGGATCTGGGGACTTTCTGACGACAGGTGTGTGTGTGGCAGAGGGAGGATCTGGGGACTTTCTGACTTGCCAGAAGTTGAGGGTGTCTAATCTAATCTCTCCCATCTCTTCTGTCAGCATGGGGCGGAGATTACTGGCGGCTTCTGACTCCTGGGGACTATGTGGTAACGGCCAGTGCTGAGGGCTACCATACAGTTAAACAACATTGTCAGGTCACCTTTGAAGAAGGCCCTGTTCCCTGCAATTTTCTACTCACTAAGACTCCCAAGCAGAGGCTTCGAGAGCTGCTGGCAGCAGGTGCTAAGGTGCCCTCAGACCTTCGGAAGAAGCTGGAGCGGCTGAGGGGACAGGAGTAATGACCTCAGCTGAAGAGAGCTACATCCTTGGACAGGCTGGACCTGTCCAGAACTGAGGGAGGAAGAAAAGGAGGGAGGGGCAGGCTAGAACAAGAGGTCTCTGCCTTATTAAAGCTTCCTGGTGTCTGGTACTCCTGTTGTCTCTGTGTTCTGGGTCCTTCTCCAGGATAGGTCTCAGCCTGCCTCTGAGTTCCTAGTTGCGTACACTAGAACATTATGTACAAAGAGGCCGCCTGATCCTTTGTACCTGGGTCCGCCTGTGATTTTCTGCCTTGGGTGATAGATACTACATTCCTTAAGCATCTACTTGGTGTCAAATGTACAAGCAGTCAAGAGTCAGCAGTGTCTGTACCCAGCCTTCCAGGGCTTCTAATTAGGAGAGGACAGGTAATACAGTGTGAGGTATGTCAAGGTGGAAGACAATTGATTTGGCAGTGCAGACAAGGTGATGACACACATGGGAAATGCAGGTCTGCAGGGACTCAGTCAAGGATGCAATGGAGATGGTAAAGAAATTCACATGAAACTGGACCGGGCATAACATTATGGATAAGGAACTAACGATCAGCTAAATGTATTTGAATTTACTTTATCAGCTATTCAGAGAGTACCAATAAATGATAGTTTCTTTCCTACTAAAGGAAGAATTACTTTGTGAACCTGTCTTGCCAAGGAAACAACCTATTACAATGATTCCAGACCCCCCCAAAAAAATTAATGCTAGAAATAGTGTATTGAAATTATTGGATGAGAAAGGGGAGGAAGGGAATTTCACCCAGAAAGCAGGAAGTTAATAACCTATATTTATTATTTTGCTATTTAAAGTTTTATTTATTCATTATGGGTGCCACATGCATGTGGAGATTGTAAACAACACAGCCAATGTAAAGAAAGACCAGAGGAATGCCAACTCATGTTATAGGAATATCTTATAAGAACCACTTGATTTCTATCGGCAGGCAGGACACTAGAGATCAGACGTTAGAAACTTCTTATGTACTAGAAGAACCGAACACTTTCACTACTATGGCTGTCAGAAAATACAACACCTCCTGTTGCCCAATCTTACACCCATGTCTAGGGCTATGACATCTCTTTGGTGCTATCTAGGTTATAAGAGTAATTCCAGGTAAAAAGAAGTCTGGGAGGCTTAGCTCTTGGCCTTCTACCTTTTACAATATAGGAAGTTAAGCTAAAACAAACTTCAAGTCAATGTTAAGTGAGTTAGTCTACATGTTGGAAACGAGAGGATTTCTGAGTAAGATCACTGGACTATGCAGCTTTAGGAAACTGTTTAAAACAAGCCAATAGTAGGACTGGAGAACTATCTTGGCAACTGAGGACTTTTTGGAATTGACAAAAGGCAAAAATTCACAGGTATAAAACCCACCTTGGGATTTCTTGATCTTTCGGGGGCAGGCGATGGGTGGATGGGGATGGGGGAGGCTGAAGACTGGGAGGGACTGGGAGGAGGGAGGGAGGGGGAGCAGAGGGATACATGGATAAAAAAGACATTTTTTAAAATAAAAAATAAATTCCAGGGGCTAGGAGTGGTGGTCACGTCCTGCACTGCAAAGGCAGAAGCAGAGGCAGGAGGACCACTGTGAATTTGAGGCCAACCTGATTTACATAGTGAATTCCAGGCCAGGATAGAGCTACATAGTGAGATCCTGTCACCTTGTTTCCAAAAAAAAAAAAAAAAAAAAAAGAGGGAGAGGAGGGGCAGAAGGAGGAGGGGCAGAAGGAGGAGGAGGGGAAGGAGAAGGAGCAGGAGGAGAGGAGGGGCAGGAGGAGGAGGGGCAGGAGGAGGAGGGGCAGGAGGAGGAGGGGCAGGAGGAGGGGCAGGAGGAGGAGGAGGGGCAGGAGGAGGAGATAGAAGAAGAGAAAGAAGAAATGCATCTCACAAAATGATTGTCCACTTTTTTTTTTTTTTGGGGGGGTGGGGTGGGAGTATGGGATTTGTCTATATAACCCCGGAATGTCCTGGCACTAGCCCTGTAGAAGTCGCTGGCCTTGAACTCAAGGATCCACCTGCCTCTGTCTCCCAAGCGCTGGGATTAAAAGCTTGCACCACCACTCATCCAATTACTACTTGCAAATACAATTTTTTAAAGATAATTGAACATTTTGGTTATTTTATTGTTTGCATGCATTCTAAATACCATTATAGCCAAAGGTAAGTGTAGATCCGAACTCTCATCAAAAAAGCTACTTCCATTTTTTTTCTTTTTTTACACCAGGTAGAGATCACTACAGAAGGCCACAGTTGGTCAAAATGCATAGACCATGGGGTGGGTGTCCGTCCCCCAGTTAATACATTTACATCACAGCCCTTCATGTAAGGCTCAGCAAACATCGTGGAGGGAGGGGAATGAAAGACTGTAAGAGCCAGAGGACAAGGACATTAGCTTTGACATAGTCTCTTCTGAGACAAACAAAAGGGACAAGTGTGTGTGTGTGTGTGTGTGTGTGTGTGTGTGTGTGTGCGCTTCTGGGAGGGTGAATATAATAAAGATGAAATTCTCGAAGAATTAATAAGAATATATTTTAAAGGAAGAAGATTTGGACCCACATAACAGCACGGATAAGCCTTGAAAACAATATGCTAAGTGAAATAAGTTATAAAATGACAAATAGAGAGCTGTATGATTCCACTCTCATGAAGCAGTAAGTTGGATGGATTAGCAGTGCCAGGGCCGGGGAAGAAGAACCTGGAAATTATGGATTAATGGCTGTATCAGTTACTTTTGACACAACTCAGGGAAGGCAGATCTATTGTGGCTCCTGGCATGAGCAGGTGCTCCCTTGGTTGGGTGACACAGTTGGAACTCTTCCTATCTCACATCTTGTTGGAAGACAGGAAGCCGGGAGCAATTAGAAAGCTGGGCAGGCTGTAAACCTAAAGCTCATCCCCAGCAATCCCTTAAAAGGTCTATGACCTACCTCAAATTAATACCAGGCTCTGTTGACACCCGTGGGAGGCCTGCCCCTTTCTGAACAGAAAACAGAGGAGTGGATTGGAAGGTCAGGGGAGATGGGAAGAGAAGGGGAAACTGTGGTCGGCTTGTAAAATAAATGGATAAATTTAGTTTAATAAAAAGTTCTACAATCTCTCAAAGCAATGCCATCAACTGGAACCAAATATGCACATATTTGGGCCAGTGGAGGGACATTTTCCTTTAAATCACAGTAGGAATATAGAACTTGAACTTTGCAAGTTAAGAAAAATTTGAAAGATAGATAGTGGTGATATTTGTCCAACAATATGAGCATATTTAGTATCATTGACCTGCACCCTTAAAAATGGTGATGACGAGTGAGCCATGATTTACAACATCTCCAATCTCAGATATCCAGAAGACTAAGGTAGGATTGGAATTCAAAGCCAGCATCTTAGGGAGACACTAAAAGCACAGAAGCACTGGGGAAGTCTGTGTGTGTGTGTGTGTGTGTGTGTGTGTGTGTGTGTGTGTGTGTGTATGTGTTTGTGTGTGTACATGGGAAAGAAAGAAAGAGAGAACCTGCTGAGCCCCTACCAGGCACCATAGTAAATCCCCACTACTCCAGGGAAGAGTAACAAAGTTATGATAAGTTAGTTCTCTGGTAAGTATGTTTTACCACAACTTTTAAAGTTATTTATTTTTATGTGCATGGGTGCTTTGCTGTACGTATGCCTGTGCTCCATATAGTGTCTGAAGAAGCCATAAGAGGTTTCTGGAGACAAATCCCCTGGAACTAGAATTGCAAACAATTGTGAGCCAACATCTGGACACTGGGAATTGAACCTGGAACCTCTGGAAGAGCAGCCAGTGCCTTCAACTCCTGGGCCATCTCTTTGCCTCTACAATTTAATTAAAAAAAATAAACTGAATGGTTATATTTGAACACAAAGGTTAAAGAAAGAAAAAGAAGGGACCATGGGTTAATCTGGAGGTTTCTGTACTAAAGGAAAGAATTTTTCTTTTCCTTCTTTTTATTTTTTAAAGACATATTTTTATTATTTTAAATTATGCACACACATGTGAACGTGTGTGTGTGTGTGTGTGTGTGTGTGTGTGTGTGTGTGTGAGAGAGAGAGAGAGAGAGAGAGAGAGAGAGAGAGAGAGAGAGAGTGTACAGGTACCTGAGGAAGCTAGAATTGACAGATTGCCCTAAAGTTGGAGTTCCAGGCAGCTGTGAGCTGTCCAACCTGATGCTGTCAACCCATATCCTCTGAAAAAGCAATATGTGCTCTTAACCACTGAGCCTCCTCCTCTCTGTTCCTCTTCCTATTTTCCTTCCTTTTTAAGATTTGTATATTTTATTTTATGTGTGTGAATGTGGTGGTTTGAACAAGAATGGCCTTTATAGGCTCATATATTTGAATGCCTGAGCCTTAGCAGAACTGTTTGGAAAGGGCAAGGGCATGTTGTTATGAGTTTATACTTTTGTATATTGTAGATGTTTGTCTCGCCTACTGGTAGAATAAAATGCTGATTGGCCATAAGGCAGACAGGAAGTGTGGGTGGGGCTACCAGACAAAGAAAACTCTGGGAACAGGAAGAACCAAGCAGAGACGCCAGCAGATGCAGAGGAAAGAGGACCAGAATGCTGCTCTGAGAAAAGGTACCAAGCCACGTGGCTACACAAGATAAGAATGATGGATTGAGTTATGATGTGAGAGCTAGCTAGCAATATGCCTGAGTCATAGACCCAGTAGCATGTAATTAACATAAGCCTTTATAAGCCTTTGTGTGATTATTTGGGGGCTAAGCAGCAGCAGGGCTGCAAGTGAATGCAAACCTCAGGGCTAGGCCAGAAAGACAGGCCAGAAACAACATACTACAGCCTTAGCCTTGTTGGAAGAGAAGTATCACTGGGGGTACAAAAGTTATTTTCAGTCTCTGTCTCTGTCTCTCTGTCTCTGTCTCTCTGTCTCTGTCTCTCTCTCTCTGTCTCCTACTTGTGGATCAAGATGTAAGTCCTCAGCCATCATGCCTTTTCTCTGCCATCAAGGATTGCAACTTTCTGAAACTGTAAGCCCCAAGCTAAACCCTTTCTTCTATAAGCGGCTTTGGAAATGGAGTTTTATGACAGCACTAGGAAAGTAACCAAGACAATGAATGTTCTGCCTACATATTTGTATGTGCGCCAGTGTGCGTGCATGTATCCAGGGAGGTCTGAGGAAGTTATGGAACAGAAGTCATGAATGATTGTGAGCCTCGGTGTGGATGATAGGAATCAAACCACATTCTGTACAGGAGCAACAAGTCTTTTAGCTGGAGAACCATCTCCTCAGCCACTATTTTCTTTCTGACAGAGGTATGTTACTCAAAGTGGCCTTAATCCTGGATCCTTCTGCCTCTACCTCCCAAGTGCTGAGATCACAGGCTTCACCAACACAACTGGCCTTGAATGATTCCTTTTATATGAAGCGTTCAGTGAAGGCAAATCAGTATATACAGAAAGAAATTATTGTATAAGGATGAGCACATTTTGGAAGGAGTCTTAGAACAAAAAATATAAGATTTTTGTTAGTTTTAGTGGCTATATTTTTTGTCTTTCCCAGTTCTAAAACTGAATGTGTTGATACTGATATTTACCTCTACAGCTACAGTGAAAACCACCAAACTGTGGTTTGAAATGAATGGATTATAAAGTTGTGAATTTTATCTAGAAGCTGTTACAAAAGTTTACACTGGCATATCTATGATGCATAAAATATAGTTTGTACGAGAAAAGCACAGAAGAGATGCCAAGGGAGTGGAGCTGGGGAGGGGCAGAGGCCCTGCTCCTTAGGAAAACTAGACAGATGCTGATCTATTGTTGAAGGGTATTACAGTCCCCATGGTAACCACTGAGAAAATAACTCAAAGGAAATAGTAGAGGGAGAGATGGGAACTTAAATGACACAAAAGAAAATATTTGAACACATGAGGATCTAGAGAAAATGAACAGCAAAGTGGCAGCAAAGATGGACATCATGAGCTATAAAACACATTGTGTAGCTAGAGAGATGGTCCAACAGTTAAAAGCAATGGCTGGTCTTGCAAAGGTCCTGGGCTTGGTTCCCAATACCCACAGGGCAGCTCACAACAGTCTGTAACTTCACGGGAATCCAAAGTTCTCTTCTTGCCTTTGTGGGCACACACATGGTACACGGACATACATGCAGGCAAAAATGTCCTTGCACATAAACAATTTTTTAAAAACACAGTGTGGGGGTGTTTTTTCTGAGAAATGTTGTTTAAAGTTTGCCTTTACCAATCAAACCAATCAAATGTTCACTCAACTGGTAACCAAGCTAACGCTGTGCTTTGAGGTCACTTAGAACCCCGCGCTCCTTCTGCTGACATACTGGACACTTAGCCTGTTTAGAATTAACTGACCTTTAAGAATAACAATGCAATCAATCTTATTATACTTTGGGCTTCCAACGTAATTAACTCCTACAAGCTTCACTAAACGCAAAGCTTTGACTTTACTATATTCCCCATTTCTTTGTGATGCATTCTTGCCCTGGACTCCGAGCAATGCAGGCTTGCGTAAGATGTGCTGACTAGACTAAGACTGTTTCTGGAAGCAGTGAGGCACTCAAAGCAACTCCCCCACAAATGTTGAAAACGAGTGAACACAGATTGATAACATCTGATTGTGGCTTTCTGAGTCAGTGGGTTTGGAAAAACAATTTCTCCCTCTATGAGACTCCTGTAAAAGTTTCTCATTCTTTCTGTGTGTTTATCTGAAGTATTATTCTTAAAAAGTAAATATTAATGCTTTTTTTTGCTTGAGGGAAGAATGCATTTTTCTACTTTGTATAGAAATTTCATATGCACTGTGTTCAAAATGAAACCTATTTGAGATTAACAGAGAACATGACGAAGGTAGTCTAAGCCTGTGTTATATACATCTCAAGCTTGATACTCTCAAATTAGCCAAGGCAATAAGACCATAGGCTCCAGATTTAATGCAAAATTGCTGCCTACTAAAATCTGCAAGCAGGGAGGCTTGGGGAAACGCAATCAATACATGGACTTGGCTCTTCAGGGTTTTGTGAAGGTATAGATGTTTTAAAAATCTTATCTTTATAAGAAATTAAAGTGTATGAAAGTGGGTTGCTAATTCAGGCGTAGCCAGAAGAGGCTGCTTTGTAAACAGTGTCCCCATGGTTGGGATAAAGGGAAGTTTTGGTCATTCATGTTGGTCTATTGAGCTTGCTGGTTTTTATTTTGGTTTGTTTATACCCTTCATTGTTGAACCTATGATTATTACTAATTTTATCATTGTTTATTGTTGAACTTTTTATCCTAACTGTATTTTTCAGGTGTAATGTTTTAATTAGCTTATTCATATCTTGGCTGTCACTGTCTTTCTTGGCTAAGGCTGGTTTGTTTGTTTTTTTTTTTTTCATTTTGCTTCAAGTTGATTCACACTCAATTGTCAATCACTTTAAAATTATTCCTGTTAATTATGTTCATTTGTGTTGTATACAAGGTCTTTTGTTGCTGTTGTTGTTTGAAATTATTTTATTTGTTTTGAAATAGGGCCTTACTATGTCTGCCTGGCCTGGAACTTGATATATAGACCAGGCTGGCTTCAAACTCACAGTGATGCACCTGCCTCTGTCTCCTGAGTGTTGGGATTAAAGGCCTGTGCCACCACACCTGACAATTTTATATTATAACTAGCTTTTTACAATGCTTATCATCTGGGGCAGGGGGCTGCTTTGCTGAATGGCATAGAAAATCTAGTTTCTTCACATGAGGGAGGCTGGTTCCTAAGGAGTGTTTATTTTTACTGATAGGCAAGGGTAGGCATCTGGTTCTAAGTGCGATCTCCTGTGACACCATGGTGTCAAGTAAAGGCTAACTCTGGGCTATGATCCTGACCCTTAACTAGGCTTCTGGTGACACCAGCCCCAAAGGGAGGCTGAGAAGCACTTTGCGGCTGCTGAGTAGGGTGAAAAAGCTGGTTTCCTATGTGGTCTTCACTGAGAAGTCAGGAGACAATTGTGGGTTGGAGATCGCACCACTGGCTGGCATGATGAACATCACAGGCCTTTACTTAGTCTACCTGATACTGTTCCCTGAAACTTCAGGAGGGTGAAAAGTGATGCTTTCTACCTACTCTTTGCCGGTGTGGCAGAAAACAGGACGGTTTTGCCTGTGGAGTTGCTGGGAATGCTGTTTAATTCCCCTTTCTAGGGTTTTGTTTAGAACCCTTCTTTCCCCATGAGCTCCCCTGCTCAGGGCTTCTTTCTCAGGCCACTCTCCTAGGGCAGGCTTTCTCGGTTCTCTGGGTATTGTCTCATGTCCCTGGGGTCCCCTTCACCTCCTTTCTGTCGTTTCTACCATCATCTCTATGAATTAGTGATATCTAGGGCTGCCTGAGGGAGACTGTTAACTAAGACCACTGTCCCAGCATAAAGGAAGAAATAGAGCAGGTTCCATTTTCCTGCTTTTTGTTTGTTTGCTTTTGAGTATCCAAGGACCAGAAGAGAGAACTTGATGTCGAGAGACTCCAGTGAGACGAGGGGCATCGTAAGATCGCCACCCCTCATCCTACTCTGGGGACTGGCAGAGGGTCACCTGACCTAGAAGGCAAGGGAGAAGGGATAGAAAACTCAACCTGTGGGAGTGTGATGGCTGCCAAGCTTTTGACCAACTGTTAGTGACGTCTATAGCAAGAAAAGCCATGTTTCAACAGAACTAATGTAGACACTAATGAGTGCCTTTGCCAGTTTGACACAAACCTAGACAAATCTGGGAAAGAGGAAACTTGACTGAGAAAGCGTTCTTATAAAGTTGTCTGTGGGGCATTTTCTTGGTGACTGATACCAGTGTGGGAGGGTCCAGCTCCCAGTGGGCAATGGCACCCCTGAGCTGGTGGTCCTGAACGCTGTAAGAAAGCAGGTTGAGCAAGACGTGAGAAGCACACCAGTAAGCAGAACTCCTCCTGCATCAGCTCTGCATCAGCTCCTGCAGCCAAGCTCCTGTCCTGCTCAAGTTCCCACCTCAACTTCCCTGGGTTGTTGAATATTCCTTTACACTGTGTGAAGATACACCTTAATGTGATTTGTTTAATAAAAAGCCGAACAGCCAAAACCTGGCAGGATTTCTGGGCGCAGGGGATGCTGGGAAGAAAAAAGGCAGGGTCATCAGCCAGATGAAGAGGAAGCAATATGTGCAGGAGAATAAATGTAATAAAGCCATGAGATAAAAAGTAGTAGATTGATAAAAATAAATTAGTTTAAGTTGTAAGAGTTAGTTGGCCACAAACCTAAGCTATCAACCAAGCTCTCCTAAGTAATATGGTTATTTGGGAGCTGGCTGGTGGGACAGAAAAACGTGTACACTCAGTGATGGAATTTGATCTGGGAATTATAAGCTGAAGCAAACCCTTTCCTTCTTGTATTTGATGACAGCAAAATAGAAACCCTAACTCAAACAGACAGTATCACCACCCTTCCAACAACCGATAATTGTTCAGTCAAGGGCTTATTTGTGTCCACTTCTGGGGCAGAACTCTGCCAGCCTCCTCTGACCATGGGAGGGTGCACACGCTTTGCCTTCCAATGGCCTAGGAAACATCCTATAATCTTCACTTAGCAGAAGTGGAGTCTTCACTACTCAAAAGGTAGGGATGCATAAAGGAAGGCCTAACTCCTTTTTTCTGGAAACACTAGATAGACGGGCACAGTATACCCCTCAGATCCTCTTTGCCGCCTTTTGGTTGGAGCTTCTAGCTAGCTCTGCACTGGAAAACCCTGTCTGCCTTACTTCCTCCAACCCCTCCCACAGAAAAGGCTATGAACAAAGGAATGACACACAAGGGTCCTCTCAGGGACTATGGTCACTACATCCTCTAGATAATTAATATAAATGGCTGCCTAAGGCTCTCTGGGTCCTAACTTTATTCAGGATCTTTATACCTTTTGTGAGGGCACAGGAAGGGGGAAGAGATTTCCCTTTCTCTGCTCCAAGCTCTCCCTGTATGCTCCTGCTCGTCATCCCAGGGCCTCTTACTCTCAAGTCCTTAGCCCCTCCCCTTGACTCTTCAGCTTCTGGAAGAGGAACTCTGGCCTTGAACCCAGCGGTGACCCCCCACCCCAACCCCTCTGCCCTTTCCCCCTGTCTGTTCATTCCCAACAATCTCCTTGTCCACCACTCTCCCCAACTCCCTGACCCGGATTTCACCAAGGCCGACAGATTAGCTTCTCTGTCCTTGGCTCTAACTTCCCCCTTACCCACTTCCTCTGCTCAGTCTAGCCCAAGGGGCTGCAGAGTCCACCCAAGCCTAAAGCTTCTCTGGTCATGTCCCTCTGGTCCAAACTTCAGGGGCCCCTCTCTCCCTACCCATCCACTGCCCATCTGCACTCCAGTCCAGCCCCGCTTAGTGTAACCTACACTCCTTAATAACAGATCAATCTTCTGTCCCTCTAGAGACTACACTTCCCCGTGTGTGTTCAGGGGGGCTGTCCTTGCTCAGCCTCTTGGGGTTGTCCAACATGAACCACTGCTTTCTGTGGGACACCCTGGGCCAGCCTTCTCTCAATGTGGTAGCCTTGCCAAGCCCCTTTGAAGCCTTCCCTTCCTCAACTCTGCGGCCATCTTAGTCTTCCCTGATCCAGAGGATTCCCCTTTTCCGGGACTCCCCTGGACCCATTTGGTACTTGGGTTCATCCTCTTCTACAACATCACGAATTCACCATCAACAGCCATCTGCACACCCCCAGGAGGGTTCTTGTGATATAATCAGATCCTGTCTAAAAATGGCTCATCCACAATCTTTCCATCCACTTCCCTAAGATTCCGGTAATGCTGGCTCCAGTAACCCGAGTTTGCCATAATTTCCTTTCTCTTTTAAGCTTGACTTGGGCCAGACACTCCTGTGTGATCTTTCTCCAGATAATAGTGGCCATCTCAGCCCAATGGCATCTTGCTGAAGATGTTATATAACAAATAATAAACTTGTATCTGAACAACTCCAGAAGGCCATCAAGGACTCGGCAGAGTCCCTAGCCTCTCTCCAACCCCAGGTCGTTTCAATAGCTCAGGTAGTGTTACAGAATCACGGAACATTGGACCTCCTCACAGCAGATGGAGATACCTGCATGCTCCTGGGGAGGAAATGCTGCTACTACACAAACAAGCCTGACCTGATGAAGACCTGGGTTGAGTCACTCCCGAAACGAGGCAAAGGCTTCAGGTGGTGTGACCATTCCACTCCGCCACCCTGGCGGCAGACCTTTTTGGCTCACCCCTACTATGGGACCAGTTGCTCTCACGTGTCTATATTTTCTCCTAGTGCCTTGCCTTCTCTGCTTCCTCCAGGAATGGATTCTCAAAGTCTCCAGAGTGGCAGTTAACTAGATGTTTCTACACCTGCATCTCCCTCTAAACACCAGCCCAGCCCACCCTCTCTCCCCATGCTGTTCCATGCTAGTAGGAGGCAGCCGGATCTGAAATGACACCCATATACCCAAAGAAAACAGGATGTTCCATTGTAGCTTCTGGCTTACTTCTGCACAAGCTGGAAAAACCCATCTGCCCTACTTCGGCTGTCCCTTACTTCCGCTGTCCCTGCTCATGCTGAAAAAACTAACAAAGGAACAGCACCCAAGTGCCCATCCAGGGATCTAGCTTCTGACCACACTTGGGCACGGTCCCAGCTCCTCATCGAACTCCTCAGGTCTATAAGACCTCCCTGCCTTAGCTTGGGAATGTGTCTTCCTGGCTTTGTCTTCTGAGATCAGTGAACCCACCTAGGAGTAGGTTTGTTCTCAGTAGGCCAGTTGTTAAACTTGTAATTTGGCTTGATCTGCTTTACTGCATCAGCGGGAAAACTTATTATCTGGGGTAAAAAACATTTCGCCAACCACTATACTCACCCTCTGTTTTGGTAAGTGCTGGCTACTAACTTTGTACACAGTTCTTTCCTTCTCCCAGGTATTGCCCATGGCCAAATGGGAGCTGCTTTACCCAGGTTACCACTCTGGCAGTCGTCAGCCAATTATCAGGCGCACAGGAATAATAAAGCTGTGGAGATCCTACTGTGGTACCCTTCAGCTCCCAGAACTTGGATGGCTTAGACTTCCATGGAGAAGACGTTATGCCAAATTGCCCCCTACCCTTTATCTTCTTCCAGAGAGAACTTTCATGCACATCCAAATCCCTTCAGGCTCTGTTTCCAGGGTCTCCTACATCAGATTATAGTGCATGCTGAATAAATTATAGATTTAGTGGCACTGTAGCATCATCCCATTGGCTATGTGGAGGGACTGGAAGGCCTTGCTGGCTCTTTCTCCTGCTACTGCAAACCCAAACCTGGCATATACCTCTCTCCACACCTTTGATACAGTGCTGCTTCAAGGGAAGCTGGATTTGGAGTTCTGTCAACCTTAAGTGTAGTGAAGGAATCTTCGGTTTTCAGGTAAGAACAGCATCGCCTCACTTCACAAGGATTCAGAGAGATGTCTGATGCCTCTCCCGTCCAGGCCCGACTCAGAGCTCCATGCTGGGGAAAGCAGTGGGATATCCAATGACATGCCTGCCAAGCTTGGGAATTTTCAGCAGCTGCTCCAGCACATTTCACCAGGAACCAGTTTGTCTTGGCAAGGTGGCCCTCTAGGCCCAGCTTCTTAAGAAAGGCTCCAGGAGTGGACCAGAGTAAACAAGTTTTTACCACAGAAGCCAATGCTGGTCAGATTTGAATAAATACCAGTCCAAAAATGGCTGGGTCCTCCCCTATCCAACTGAAAGTGGAGTCAGTTCTGAGTAAGGGCGTGAATGCACAGCAAGGAGCAGGCTCAGGATAGCTACCAGGGCTCCACAGAACCTGGGGTTCCCACCACCCCCGGCCCAGGATGCACTGCGACAGCTTTCATTCTCAGGCTGGTAGAAGATGGCAGAGAAAAGCTTTGGAGAACGAAGATGCTAAATGCTGGGCCCTGGGGTTGGAGAGATGGGTCAGTGTTAAGTGTGAATACTGCTGTTTGGAGGACCTGAGCTCAGTTTCCAGTCACTCCCTTTCCAGGGGCATCCAACACCTCTGGCCTCCTCAGGTACATGCACACACACACACACACACACACACACACACACACACAAAGTCTCAATGAACAGCAAACCTGCTATCTGATGGCACGTCCCTTCTCTCTTTAAATACCTGGCTCCTTTGCTGTCAAGGAACAAAGAAATCAAAAAGAATGAAGCTAAAAACATCTTGTTCTATGACTCCCTGCTAGGAAGCCTCGACCTCATCCTGTAGTCATGAAGTCTATTCTGATGTATCTCCAGCTGGAATCTCTGCACTAAAAATGCTCCCACTCATCCTCATGCCAAGCAGTTCCGGTAGATTCAAACCCAGAGCACCCTCCAGCCCCTGGGTGCAGACACCCTATTGGGACAAGGTAAGGAGCCTGGACACCTTTGTACAGCAAATAGATACAGGGACTTGTGGGCAGGTCATCTGATAGGGCTCTTCTGGATCTTGAACAGAGCTGTGGCGCCTAGCTGGGCTGGAATCACACAGAACAGGACAGTGAAAAGGTGAATCATAGGGAGGTCGAATGAGCATGAATAATTTGTTCTCATATCTTCCCCTTCCTGGATCCCAGGAGGTGCCAGAAGCTAGCATGTAAAGAAAAGTCGATATGTCATGTGGATTTCTGCATTTTGCTCCTCAGAAGTCATAGAGACATATTTATGTGCTGAGAAGTAGGCAGGACAAAAGTAGGAAAAGGAAGAGGATGGGACCACATATCAGCAATTAATACGGCGGGGCAGAGGACATGTAACTGTCTGCCATTAAACATGTTATTCGACAGTTAATGCAATGTTTACAATTAGACACATACCTAATGTGACTCGCCACAGTCACAAAATAATGAGGAAAGTCACTTGATTATCTTATGATATGCAGAAAAGTGGGTGTTTTTTTTTTTTTTAAAAAAGATTTATTTATCATGTATACAGTGTTCTGCCTGCATGTGTCCCTGAAAGCCAGAAGAGGGCGCCAGACCTAATTAAGATGGTTGTGAGCCACCATGTAGTTGCTGAGAATTGAACTCCAGACCTCTGGAATAGCAGCCAGTGCTCTTAACCTCCAAGCTATCTCTCTAGCCTGCAGAAAAGTATTTTTAAAAATTTGAAATTCAGCCACAATTTTAATTAAAAATTAAATTTAATGATAACTATAAGCCAAACATGACATTTAATAGTGAGATTCTAAAAGTCTGCCATCCAGGATCGAGAATAAAGATGCCCATTATCACTACTTTTATTTACCGTCAAACTGGAGACTCTAAGCAGTACATTTAGACATAAAATTGAAATTAAAATAAAAACCGCAAGTGAAGATGTTTCTAGATGAAATAGTCATATATTTTAAAAGATCATACTTAAGAAAATCTATTGATAAAATATTACTGATTGAAGTAAGTTGCTGGATGTACAGATAATATTTTTAAAAATCAGTTGTGCTTCTAAGTAACATTCACTTAAGTATTTATAACAAATACTTAGGTAATGAAATGTACAATTATATAAAATTCTTAAAGTGAAAGATGTATAAGACTATCATGAGAAGTCTTTAAAATATTATTTTTTATTTTTTGAGATTATAATAGAATGACATAATTTCCCCTTCTCTTTCCTCCCTTAAAGCCCTCCCATATAAACTTCTATTCTCTCCTTCAAATTTATGGCTTCTTTTTCATTAGTTGTTACCATGTATATATCTGTATCTATATTCCTAATGTATAAATACAACCTGCTCGGTCTATATAATGTCACTTGTTTGTATGTTTTCCCAACTACATTCTGAAGTTTTGTTCTTATCCCCACAGACAATTGTAGTCCTCGTCCCTCATCAAGGAAACCTGTCTTTGCCGCAGAGACCACAATGAATCAAAATGCAGGCTATGGATCACATTCCTAACAGATACATCTCCAACACAACTCTTGCCCATAGTAACGTTTCAGGAGGACAGAAAGATTATAAGAGCCAGAGGATCGGGGAGTTCTCGGTGACACTGTGTCTGTCTCCTGGAATGTCAGAAGCGACACTCTCATTGGTAAGTTTTAAAAGAGGGGATCACTGAAGAGCTACGAAGACAATATTCCTACATCAAAATACTTAAGTTGCTGGCTCTGCATTAATTAATTTAGAAATTTTTTGTAACCTCAGTGAAAATACAGGTTTTTAAAAATAGTAATAAACATAATTTAAAATTAACAAGACCTGGGTGTAGCAACACACACCTGTAACCCTATAACTTGCGAACTGAGGCAGAAGTATCAGAAGCTCAGGACCAGTCAGTAAACCTCTCAGGTAGAAAACTAAGTCTGATACCTTGCTGTGTGCTGACTAGTTTTATGCCAATTTAATACAGGCTATATTCATTTGGGAAGAAGGAACCTCAATTAAGAAATGCCAGCATCAGACTAGCCTGTGAGAAAGCCTGTAAATTTTCTGGACTGATGTGGGCAGCACCATCCCTGGATAATGGTCCTGCATGCTTATAAGAAAATGGGCTGAGCAAGCATGGGAACAGACCAAGAAACAGCCCTCCTCCATAGTTTCTGCATTGGTTCTTGCCTTGAGTTCCTGCCCTGACTTCCCTGGATGATGGACTATAAGCTACAAGATGAAATAAAACCTTTCTTCCCAAGTTGCTTTTGGTCATGGTGTTTGTCACAGCAATAGAAAATCTAAGACTTTGTTGTACACAGTAAATTTTGCTATATATCTAAAGTTGTTAATATATAACAGACAAAATGACCAATAGATCACAACAGAGAATAGACCTTTGTGTAGACAACTGATTAGTGGCTAATCTCCACTGCAGTGAGATGAAGGAAAGACAGAAAGCTTGACAGATAGAGCTGGGCAGTGACTATTCACTTAAAAACAAGTACATTTGCTCCTTTGGTCACTTAATTCTAGCTGGATGTGATGGTGCACCCTTTTAATCCCAATACTCATAGGTGGGCAGACCTCTGTGGGTTTGAGGCCAGCCCGAGATATATAACGAGATCCTTAAAAAAATTAATAAACCAAAAAACAACTAAACAAACAAACACCAAACAAACATACTAATAATAGTATTGTAGAGAATGGGAGCTCAGAAGAATGAACGGCAAAGATTCCGGGGTCCACATTTGTGGTCCGTGCCTCACATTCATCAGGCTCTCATACTGACTGACGGACTCCTTGTAAACATCAGACTTCTAGGTTCCTTCTGCTCCATTGTCCACTGGTTGTGGCTATCACTGAGGTGACAGCAGAAGGCAGGGGCTTGAAGATCAAGGGCAAAGGCTGCCTGGATTGGAGGACGGTGGCTTCTCCGGGAAAAGGAGCTCAGGACTTCAGAGAATCATGAACCATGAAAAGTCTTTTTTTCCCCCTAGGGAGAAAGAGTCTATAGACTGTGACTGTTTCCTATGTGGAAAAATCATCTTGGAAAAAATAGACCTCGGGTCTATGTGAACAGCCTCAAACGTGTTTAATACTTGTGACTACACACACACATACTCAAATCAATCTATCAATCAATCAACAAATAAAAATAACAAGAAATTAAAAATAAACTGTGTGCCAGGCTGGTAAGATGGCTAAATGGGTAAAAACATTTCCAATCATCCCTGGATTCCACTGTGGAAGGAGAAAACAGAAGTTAGTTGTGACCTTTGATCACCACACTCATACTGTGACGCGCATGCACACACGCACAAATGATAATAATAAAGCTTTTATTTTAAATTTAAAAATTGGTCATGCCAGTGGGGAACAAACCTTGGAAGTCTCTCTGTCTTTCTGCAGAGAGTGGAATGTCTGTTTCTGGTTTCTTGTTTTGATGTATAATCTACCTGGAACTGGTGTGTGTGTGTGTGTGTGTGTGTGTGTGTGTGTGTGTGTGTGTGGAGGGGGGGGCAGGGAGGGATCGTGTAACTCAATGGTTCTTAAGTACTGTGATGGGACACTGAGGAAAGACAGATATCTCATTTTATATTGATCATGGCACCTGACCCATTGGGGGACTAGAATGTAACCACCGTCTAAACCACCATCTAGTTACTAGTCTCCAGCACTGATTGGAGTCTGTAGAGCCTGGGCCTTGGAAGACTTGGATCAGTAAGGAAGGCTTGCAGTTGAATGGAACAGGCTTGGATAGGTAAGCTTTGCTTTTCTATGCGAGCTTCCATCCGGGACAGCAGGGAGGCCAAGCCCTGAGGGTGGGTGACACCATCCATGCTTGCCAAGTGAGAGAAATCCTAATTTTGTCCAAGAGCACTAGAGAACAAGGGGAGACCTCTAAGGATAAGACCTGGCCACCTGCTGTGGCAAGGATGTTTTCCCAGAAGGCTGCAGGACATCGGTGTGGGGAGTTGGTAAATACAGGGTTTCCAAATGCCTGAGGTCCAGGACTCACTGGAAGGTATATTTAAAAAAGAAAATGGCTGACAGAAGGAGAGAGCCTGACCTTACCTAAGGAGTATGGCTCAGGGTCTGGGAGTCTTCTACTATTCTGGGTGGGTGAATAGGCCAAGGACATTTTTTACTAGACTTCTCTTAAATGCTTAGGTAAAGCCAAAAAGGGTCTGGGTCTGGGTAAGAGACAAGAGGGATTGGAGTGTGATTCAAAGGGACATCCTGGAACCCATAAGCTGCTCAAGCCTAGGTAGATTCTCTAGCCTCTGAAACTGGATTTCACTTCTGGGCTCCTATACATCTAGGTTAGTATATTTTTGTTTTTGTTTAGAGAGACAGGGTTTCTCCATGTATAGCTCTGACTCACCTAGAACTCAATCTATAGACCAGGCTGGCCTTGAACTCACTGAGATCCACTTGCCTTTGCCTCCCAGTTGCTGAGATTAAAGGTGTGGGCCACCACCTCCCAGCTCTAGGTTAGTATTTAACATGCTCTGCTCTAGTTCCAGAAATGTCTTAAAACCTGATGGTTAGGATACCAGGTCCTAAGTTCCCCATCATGCCCCCATGTTGGGACCGAACCCATCCAACAGGCACAAGGGACTGACTTCTCAGCTGATCACTGGAGATGTTTTAAAAGCCTGAGACACAAAGTATCCCAGGAGCATGGATCAAAGGGGCCCTAGAAGAGCTGCAGAGCCACTGGCTGAGAAAAGCACACCAAGGAAGCAGGCAAGAGAGGCCAGGTGGCCACCTGCATCTGGTTTATTGTTCCATTTTGTCCAAACTCAGCAGAGTGTAAAGCTACCAAGAGACAGCCAGGCTGTTCTTTGGAGCCAACTAGAGTTGGATGTGTGGTGGTAGGGGACAAAATTCATGAAACATCCATTGGGGCAAGAGTCAAAATTCAGGAGGCCCTTCTGTGCATCTTCCATGCCTAAAACCCCCACAGGAAGGCATGATGGTATCTGCATGAATGTGCTACTCTCATAGGAAGTGGTGGCAGCCATTGAGGTACAATGGCTTGTGGGCAGCTCCATGGGAGCCTTAATGGGCCTCCTGAGACTGCGAGACACCACCTTGTTCACAAGAGAGAAGGTGGGCTGGTAGGTCAGGTGAGACTGGTCAGACACAAACAGGACCTTGTCTAGATCACCTCTCCCTGAGATGTCCTCTTTCCCATGGTTCCTAATTCTTGCTCATCTTACCAACATCTCTCATCTTCACAAAAATCCATCTCTTTACAGAGGAACCAATCCAGTGGGTAAGGCCTGACATCCCAACACATCCCTATGATGCTCTCTTGCCAAGAGCATCCTCACAGTGCTGGGCTTCTAATGTGCCCCCTCCCAAAGGGAGGTAAGTATGAAAGTCTATGTATATGAGGGGGCCTTGAGCACAGAGGTGAAGGCCTCTCCCTGTGTATCCCAGGGATTGAGGTCTACCCAGAGTCTTGACCCTATGTCTGTGCTGTGGTCCTGGCCATGAATGTGAATCCAGAAGGACCTTCAGTTCAGCCTCACGGGGGGGCAGCACCTGCAGATCCGGTGAGGAGAGAAAGAGAGAAGAAAGTCTTAAAGGAAGACTGGGTGCAAGGGGATAGGAAACCACTTCTTTCCACGTACACTAGTCAGCTATCTAGACAGGCACAGGGAAGCAAGCCTTGGACTCCAACTCCCCAACCCTGCCAAGCCCATTCTAGGGCTGAATGCGAGAGGAAGACCAAGGTGGGTACCTACCATAATTAAGAGTATGCCAGGCCCTGGAGACCCCGGGCTGCAGAGTGAAACTTGTCAGTATCTTCAAAAGGCTGGTCTGTGGTCACCAAGGAGAGAGGGAAATAAGCCTTCTGTAGCCTGGTGATCTTACCCAATATTCACTTAAGAATTTAAGTGTCGGCACAGGTGCTGTACTAAGTGCTAAGGTCTGGGTTGGGTCCCAGGAGATCCTTCCCAGCTTCCCTGTGGCTTCATCGCGAACACCTGCACGTCTTTTGAACATGACAACCTCATCTAGCTCTGCCCCCAGCTATCTCTCTCAACTGAGACTTGCTCTACCCCTCACACAGCCTGTTACATCTGCCTCCTTCCCCACGGCCATTCTCTCCTCCTCTCTACCAAGTTTCCATGACTATTTGGGTGGGGAAGTTCTGTGGGCTAAAAGTATTGCTGCCTGTGGGTGAAAGTGAGGAAACAATCCTTTCACTCCTGGGACACAGGAGGGGGACTTGTTCTTAATTCCTAATCTGTGCACTAGGAAAGGGGAAGACAGGCTAAATCTTATCCAGGTCAGTGCTCTCTTGTTCATTAGATGACCCAGCATCAGCATGGTATGTCCCTCTAGTGGACACAGGAGAAAGACATGCGACCTATATAGGTTCCCTGAGCTCTTAGGGTTGGGAAAAGGCCAGGACACTTCTAGCTTTAAGGCTCAAGGACGTAGAGTCTAGATGGGACTTCCTGGACCCTCACAGAACCTCTTGCTGGGCACCCTCCAAAAACAACAGTCAGCTGCATGGGACATTGGTGACAACTAGGTGGAATACGCCTTCTGTCAGGTCACTATGAGGCAGCGTCGATTGCTCACCTGGAAGCCCCTCTCTGTGGGCTCTGGGGCAGGCCTGGGGTGGGGAGCTGGGTGGGCGCAGCACAGGGGCGAAGGCGCTCCTCTGTTTGACAGCGGAGATCATGTTGACAGGCGAGAAGGAGAAGACGCTGGTGGTGGGGGCAGCAGCCGGGAGGGACATGGAGGAAGCAGCTGCCAGCGGGGGGCTAGAGGGCATGACTCCGGGGCGGGTTGAGGAAGGGGCAGGTGCAGCGGGGAGGCAGTAGGAGACACAACAGGGAGACAGCACCAGAGTGAGCAGCAAGACTGGCGTCTTCAGGCTCAGACCTCCCCGGGGCTATGAGGGTCCTCAGAAGACCAATACAAGATAATGTCTAGAGGTAAAATGGGAGCTTCTGGGTCCTGGACCAGTCCTTGACATTTTAGGAGTTCACAAACAAAACAAATAATTGGAAAGTGGTCTTGAAGATGGGAGACAAGAAAGAGATGAAAAGATTGGAATTCCTGCTGGATACTACTGGAATTCTGAATGACCTGCTAAGATGTTTACGGGCCTACGCTGCCAAGGCTAAAGTCAAAGTTCAAGAGTCACAACAAGGTTGAAGTGGATAGCAATGAAGTTTTGGTGTATGTGCAGCCTCACAAGTACTCCAGTCTGGACCCTGGGCGCCTCTTCGATCTGCTTGGTTCCTGTTTAGGGCATCTCAGTCCCACCTTTCTGTGTCCTCATCTGAACCCGCCTTCCTGCTTCTCTCTTCCAACGACCAGTGAGCAGGATTTTTTAATCTTCTCAAACTACCAGGCAGTGGACAGCAGGCACAGAAATGACTGAAATAGCTACCCTGTTCTCAATGTCCTTAGCCTGTGGTCACCATCTCCCTGAAGAAAATGCTCAGGGCTAGCTGGTAAAGCCCTGGCCATTATGGAGTGCTTAGCACCAAGGACAAATAAATATATATTAAGGCCCAGAGAACTAGTACCCACGTTTTACAGTCATGGAGTTTTATGTTTGCTAATAACTACTAATACCAGAGACCAAATGGAGACACAGACGGCCCTAGACCCTCATAGGGCAATTCCAACAACATTTTAGGGACATTTTGGAACACTCAATGAGAATGACACCCTATGCAATGTGTTACAAAGAATCCTGCACTCAGAGGAATGGATGTGGACCTGAGTAAGAATATTCTGAGATGGAAACAGGTCTGGGCTGAGTCCCGAGTGTTCCTGCTGATGGTGAAGGACGGTGTGACTCGATCTGGTTGACTAGGGTGACCCAGGATAGACTTGCATTGGGGCAGCTAGCTTTCACTGCTGACAGTACTGTTGTCTATCTGGGAAAGGGTGAGAGAGCCAAACACAAGGGAAACACAGAGAAAGGTTCTGAGGTCACTGTTTTAGAACTGAAGGGATGTGGAGCAGTGGAACCTGGCTGAGATAAGTGCCAAGAGAGGCTGGCCTTGGGGAGGAGGGCACAAGAAGGCTACATACAGCCTGTGTGGACTCTGGCTTGGAGGGAAGGTGGGTTCCACAAGTTAAACCAGGCCAGATTTATAGCCAGTAAGAACAGCATCCCAAGTAAGGAAAGTTAGGCAGGTGGCTAGACAGTTATTTTAGGGGATGGAAAACAGAGGGGGCAGGAACAAGTAGAAGGGAGGGAACTGCAGGTAAGGCCACAAGCTCCTTCTTGGACAGATGTCACTATTTCTCAAATTTAATATTGCCTCAGGCCTCGAGGGACAGCCTCTCTTGTGAATGGTAGAGAAAGGGTGGACAGAGACTCCCAAGCCTTGTGCTTTCTCACCGGGTGGATTATAAGTACCTGCCAAATAGCCATTGGTATTGCAAGGGACTGACAGGCAGTGTGAAATGATAAAGCATAAAAATCCACTGCCATCCACCTTACAGTTCGGGCTGGACCTAGAAAGTCACACACTCTTTCTAAAGTTTGTCTGGTTTTGTCTGAAGCAGGGGGTTATACTGATCCTGTTTCATTGAAAGGAACTCAAGTTCAGAGGTGCAACTTGTTGACTGTCTGACAGCTCCTGGCTAAGACACTCAATTCTGAGTCTGGTTCTAATCAAAGGGAATTCTCTTGTTTTGTCTGAACCATCTGGAAGAACCTGGGAGACTGCCCAAAGTACTCAGAGGAACGGGACAGAAATAAGAGTGTTCTGTGGGTGTGGAAGCTCCTCCAGAGCGTCCGCCGCACCCCTAGGGGCTGCCACTCGGTCCCACCGTTTCCTCCCTAGCCCCAGGAAGTGTTGCTGAAACCCGAGCCACTCATCCCGGGGGGCCGCCGGGCGCTGGAAGCCCGAGTCTCTAGAGTTTCCTTAGGCTTCCAGCAGGGGCCGCCAGCCTCCTCCCGAAGTCCCGGCGAAAGACCAATAGGTTGCTGTCCACCAGGTTTCAGCACAGGTCCCCCTAATTAAGGGCGGCTTCACAATCATTGGGAGGGCTAGAAGCGATGTGTACAACTGGGGTCAGCAAAGAGGGCTTAAGGTGCAAGAAGTTTGGCCCCAGGATCCCGGGGCTCCCCAAGGAGGCTAAGGTCCAAAATCGGGGAGTGGCCGTATGAAAGAAGGACCGAGAGCGCTCCACGGCTATGCCAGGGCCACTCGCATGAGGCAGGAACTGGAAGCCCGCACCCCAGGATGGGATGAAGGCAGGGCTGAGTCCATTCTGCATTCCCAGGCTCTCCCACCCCCACCCCGCAGTGGGCTGGGGACACTCACTGGCGAAAGGTGAGGTTGCGGTGGAGCCATTGAGGAAGCTAGGGGACCCGGGCACGCCGAGGCCAGTCACACCGGGTGCACCGTAGCTGCTGAGGCCAGAGCCAAGGCCACCGCCGTAGCTGCTCTGCTGAGATCCAGGGCTGGGCGCAAACCGAGGCGACGCGCTGCCGCAGCTGCGGGCATAGCCTGCGGGACAGTGGCAGTTAGCCCAGCTAGCGGCGCTGGGCTCTTCTGGTGCACCGCAACGGAGGGAGGGGTAGTGACATGCACCTGGCTCCGGTGTGGCGTCCCCGACGGCGATGGCCAGAGGGCTACTGAAGGCGTTGATGCCCACGACGGCGGGGTGTGGGTGGCTGGGGGCCAGGGGTCCGAGGGGTGCAGGTGCGCGCGGAGCGCTGTAGAGAGCCTCGGCCACATCTGCAGCACGCTTCAGAAGGAGCTCCTGCGAAGACAAGAACCGAGCAGGGCCGGAGCAGCCGCAGGCGCGGGGTCAGAGTCCCGGCCCCTAGAGCTGGGAGGCGGGTGGAGGCACCATACCTGGTTACTGCTGGGCACTCCGTACAGGGCCTCCGCCAAGTCAGCCGCCCGTTTCAGCAGCACTTCCTAGGGCAGGGGAGGAGACAGAAGGACCGAGGGACAGCCCCTGGGATGCAGCGGGGGGGGGGGGGGGGGGGCTGGAGGAGCTTCCTCATCCCCTAACCCACGGGACATCCTTATTCCCGGCCCATCCCTCTGAGTACCTTGGGCAGCCTCTCAGGGTCCCCAGGGTGTCTGGGAATGACTTTTTGTAGCCTCTGGAATCCGTAGTCAATGGTAGGCTCATTCAGGGCTGGGGAGAATGTCAATATTTGGAGGTGGGTACCCCGCCCAGAGCAGAACTCACTCCACCAAGCCCAGCCCCACGTTGCCCAGAAAAACTCACGCTCAAATACCAGTGAATATCGGGGGAGGGTCTTCTCAGTTCTTTCATTTATTTGGTCAGAATTAATTCAACAAATATTTACTCAGCCAGGTTCTGTGCCAAGCCTGGCATCAACACCACACACACACACACACACACACACACACACACACACACACACACACACACACCTATACTCCATGGAGCAGGACTCCGGATTTTTTGCATTTGGTCAGATCAGTTTGCCATAAGAAAAAAAAAAGATTTTTTTTACTTATCATGGATCAGGTGGCTTCTTGGCAACATGTAACTATCAAGGTTTGCATGCACCTCAGGAGAGGTCAACTGGCCATAATCTTGGGCTCTCAGGAAGAGGCGGTGCTCAGCCTTTTTTTTTTCTTCCCCTTGAGCTTCTTACTCCATTTAGGTCACAAAGCTCTACTTCCTTCACCTCCAGTCCTAGACTTAAGTTAATTTCCTTTCCTTTTCCGAAAGCATAAAGTATGTACTTCCTGGGCTTTGTTCTAGCCAGTCCTTCGCTACCAATGTCTACTTCCCTATTCTTCCTTAGCTACAGCTTAGCCTAATGCAGGACGTACTCCCAGGGGTAGGTTTTCCTCTGTGAGTCCCCTACCCTGTAACTCCACCACCACACACCCACCATCCACCCATCCTATAGTTACAGCTCAGCCTTGCAAGTTATGAAGGAGCTACGGAGGGTATCCGGAGCCCCCATACCTCAGCGAGTATGGGGAGAAGTCAGTGGCTCGGACGGGAACCAGATGCAAAGATGGCAGTGGATGGAGATTTCCACCAGTGGTCAAACTGAACCCAGTTTTCACTGCATCCCCTTGAACCTTGTGCTAACTGTTCATCAAGGCATTGTACAAGGGTGTGTATGTGTTTGTGGGCTTGCACACAACAGTGTGTGAATATAGAGTGCAGCCTGGAAGACCCAAGACACCCAGTAAGGACTTGGAGAGCCTATCTGGAAGCATCTTAGAGATGAAAAAGCAAAAGAAAACCCTAAAAGAGGTTCTGAACTCCACAGTACATGGCAAGGAGGAATAGAAATTCCTTGGTGAGAAGACTCAGGCAATTGTCTCCTAGGAGCCTGAAACTCAGGGGAAGAAACATAGGTCAAGAGAAAAAAGAAATCTGAGAGATCACTAAGTAGGTGTGGATGAAGGTGCTGGGGGGGGGGGTGGGTGTGGAGAAACGGCTGCTTAGGGCGTGTGGCCACCTGTAGATTTTTGACACCCCCTGCAATTGTGTGTGAGTCCTTGAGCTCAGAGGGCTGTCTCTGTGGATCTTAGTCCCTGTTTCAACTGCCTCATTCCTTACCTGTGTAGACAAAACGGCCAGGGGCTCCTTTACAAAACTGCTTGGACTTGTAGGAGAGGGTCACTTCTACTACCCCAGGGATGTGTCGTGGTGGCGTCTGCACCCGGATAGCGTGGGGAGTGATGAGCTGTGAGAGGAGAGGGAGGCCTGCCGGTCTAGTCCTGTGGGGAGGGCCTAGCCCTGAGGCTCAGGGGGAGATGGCAGGGGTTAGCCCACCTCGCTCCACAGGAGCACGTTGCCAAACACGACCTGCAACCCATCAAAGAAGTTGTCTCCGATGATAATGACGGTGGCGCCTCCCGTGGTCCAGCCCTCCCCAGGGCTGATGGCCTTGATGCAGGGGGTGGCAGCTGGGAGGTAGGAGAGGATTCAGGGTCAAAGGACTGCACCAAGGTGGAGGCTGAGGTTGGCCAGGGCTGGCCCGGGAGTCCTGACCTTCAGAAGGGTCCAGGCGTCGGGCCCTGCGGCCATGTTTGGAGTTATTGTGCACAAACATATTATCAGACACAGCAAGTACGTGTCCATCCACGCTCACTGTCGTGGACACCACCACCTGTGTGGACAGATAAGACCAGTCTGCCTGGGGTCCTTGGGAGCCCCGTACGAGCACGGTTAGAGAGGATAAGAAGCTGGAATTCAGAGTGTCTTAAGGGGAGAAGTTCCATCAGGTGGGGGCTCTGCTGGGGAGTTAAATCCAGCTAAGCTACATGACACCCTCAGATGAACTGACCTCTCAGGAGATACAAAAATCAAAAGCCCTGAAAAAGTTGTGGAGACAGGAATGCCTTCTTCAAGTTGGGCACAACTTCAGGTACAGAACCCATCAAGAGGAGCCCCCACTTTATTCTGGGCAGGAAATCGGTGCAGCCTTCTCCCTGCCTCCTGCTTTGGAAGGGGTGTGCAGGTTGGGGATGTGCTAAGGGCAGCTGTTCTCAGCTTCACACTATGCAAATTACCTGGGTCGTTAATCATGTAAAAATGTCACAATTAGCATCTTCTTAAGTGGGACTCTAATGAAGCCTCCCTTGGCAGGCAGCATAAGTTGAGATGGAGATGCCCCACCCCCAACAGGCACCAGGCCCTGAGGTACAGGGCCAGGCAGAGATCTTCTCAGGCAGGGTCACAGCTTTCCCACCACCTATCAGGAAAGGGTAGATTTGCATGGGGTGAGAGGGCTTTTCCCAAGCCTACCTGGAAGCGGCGCATGTCTCGGGGATTCCCTGCATTCTTCAAGCAGTTCTGGTTGCATTTAAGAAAGAATTTGAGGAAGAACCTGAAACAGTGAGGTTGGGAGGCTCAAGGGTCTGGGGGTTCTGTAAATAGATGAAGATCATGGCTCTCTACCATGCCTCCTCTCAGCACACAGACATCCCTTGTTTGCTTACACACAGGTACACACTCCATATGCCTATCTCAAACTGTGTGCACACAGGGTGCCTGAGATGGACCAATCAATCTACCACAGGACTTATTTGTCTATAACATGTATATTTATCCACCTGCATAGTGTATATCCATCACAAAAAATGTGTCTTAACATAAAAATTCTACAGTTTATGTGTATCTATCACTCATGAATTATACTCATCACAACGCGTCCCTATCACACAATATATATTCCACATGTACCATATACTCACATATGCCCAATACCAAATGTAAACTTTTTACCATGAATATCTGTCACAGCCTGTGCTCACCACATACAATATATCTGTCATACAGCACATTTCTCCCAGATGATATCCTTCACCTATACAATATGTACTCAGCATAAATTGTCAGTTATAGAGGATGTATATCTTTATTATTACTCAAAAGATACAGCCATAGCACAAGCATATATTTCACATATGACCTATACTCATCAAACACAAGGCCAGGCAGTGATGGCCCAAACCTTTAATCCCAGCACTTAGAAGACAGAGGCAGGCATATCTCTGTGAGTTCAAGGCCAGCCTAGTCTACAGAGTGAGTTTAGGCCAACCAAGACTACATAGAGAGACTGTGTCTTAAAATATTTCAAGAAACAAAAACCAAACCAAGCAAAAAACACAGATTATAAGCAGTACAATGCACGTGTAAGTCTAAGCCCACCATGTGTGTTATGTGTCCATCCTAAAGGGTATATGCATAGAAAGAATATAGAAAATAATTTACCTACTTGTGTTGTATATGATTTTTAAAACTATCATTGAAAATGACCATCCTCCTCATAAATTCCTCTTTCGTAGATTTTATATTTATTATACACAGAAAACTTGGTAACACGGAACACAAACTTAGTATATATACATACATCATGCAGATATGCAGATTAGCTTCCTGTTTTGTTTTTTTTGTGTGTGTGTGTGACAGGGTTTCTCTGTGTAGTCCTGGCTGTCCTGGAACTCTTTTGTATACCAGGCTGGCCTCAAACTCACAGAGATCCACCTGCCTCTACCTCCCAAACACTGGGATTACAGGCAAGTGCCACAACCTCAAGGCTCTTTTTTCCCATATACTTAGTAAAAAACAACAACAAAAAAGCAGAGTATGTGCTGGGAAGAGGCCAATCCTCCAGCCGTCCAAATAATTGGTGGGAAGCCCTGACACATTGGTAAGGTAACCATGGACAAAACTATTACCATCGTAAATGCCGTAGCCCTGACACATTGGTAAGGTAACCATGGACGAAACTATTACCATCGTAAATGCCGTAGCCCTGACACATTGGTAAGGAAACCATGGACGAAACTATTACCATCGTAAGTGCCGTAGCCCCGTGAGACTCAGGGAGCATCTTTGAACATGGACTATATGTAGAGGGCAGGGTTAAGTCCATTGGAGCATCTTAGAATGCAGCACGGCTTCCTGGGCATCTAGTAAGTTCTTCTAGTTAGTGTTCCTAATTTACTTTCACTAATTTGTGAGACATTCTTACTGTGCTGTTTCTTAAAATTTTATAAGAATAATTTATAATGTATAATTCTTCAGATAAGGATCGAAAATTAGAATGATACTCTGAAAGGTTACATATTGTAACTATCTATATACTATTTATACACATTCCTCGCTTGTTAAGGCATTGCATGGTATAGATGCCCTAGAGCCTCATTCATGCATAGTCTTCATATATGTCCCACACTCAGATGGGTAGTGTATCAGGCTAGTTCACTAATTTTTGGTACTCACCATGCTTTGTCAGGGGCTAGAAGGAGGGAAACATCTCAGATTGGGACCCAGTCCCTGTGCTGAGGGGATTCATGCTAATTCCTAAACACCTTAGATGATATAACCAGCATGATGGTGGTGGGAGGACCCAAAAGGTACTTCCCTAGTCTTCACACTTGCTCACCGTTCCCAACTCCCAGTGCTGTACAGTTGAGAGGAAGGTTCTTGGGATATGGATGAGATGTGGATACCGTGGGCAAGTGATACCCTGCACACACACTGTCGGCCAGAGGGGCATAAGGTAACGGTGGTTTTCAGAAAGCATCCAGACCAGTGATATTGCATGGGAATTTGGGAATACAAAAACTCAGGCTCTGCCCTAATCCAGCTGTATCTAAACAGTTTTGCTGGGGCCCTTAAGTTCTCTTAAGTCCTCTGTGGCATTGAAGCTCTTGGATGTGTTTGGTCTCAATCTGAGAGGTACTGCAAGTATGAAATACATACTTCAGAAAAAAATATTATAAAATAACTCAGGAGTTAGCTGGCTATGGTGGTGCATACCTGTAATCTCAGCACTCAGTGGGTAGAGTTGAAAAGATCAGGAGGTGAAGGCTAGCCTCAGCTACACAGTGAGTTTAAGGCTAGCTTGGGTTACTCGAACCACACTCCCTAAAAAAAAAATCTCAGTAATTTTTTTATCACATTGGAACAATAATAGTTTAGATGCACTAAATTAAAGAAAATACATTATCACCACTAATGTAGATATTCTTTTTTTTTTTAAAGTAGGTTGTAGCTAGAAAATCTTATATGTGGCCTGCATTGTATTTATATTAGATAATACTGCTGTACAGCATTATATCAAAAGTACTGCCCAAGATGTTATTCTGATGTTAGGAACTGACTGGTAAAAAGCTGGTATGATGTAAATGATACTTGTTAGAAGAAGAAAATAACTTCTATTTGGTAGAGAAAATTTTCAATTTTGTGTCCTACAGATATTATCTAGCTTTGTATCTAACCGGTCATGTTCCAGCCTTTTTCACGCACTCTCTGCCTTTCCCTTCCCCTCCCTTCCCCTCCTCTTCATAGTTATGGGTAAATTTCCTCTGAGCCAGACAGAGCCCAGCAGTAGATTCACAGTCATGGTCTTTTCACATTCCAAGATTGAGCGTTGGCATGCGTGACTGTGCCAGCCAGTGCTCCTGTCTCCCAAGGAGGATGGGAAGAGGGTGACATGTGCTTTAACCCATGTCTGTAGAGGTCAGATGTGGGGACTGGGAGCCGGGAGGTAGGGTTCAGGAACCTGGTGAGAGACAATACACATGGGGACATGGAACCCCAGCATCTAAAACACTGTCAGGGACCTGGAGCGTGTAGGGAGGCATACATGTATTATTGAAGATTTGTAATCCCTGTTCATCACAAAGAGTACACTTCACCCCTAAAGTCCTGTGCTCTCTGCAACACTGCTTTGTTCCTGGCTCTACAGGGCTGGAAGGAAGTTCAGGGAAGCCCTTTACTCTGACTGAGATGGACCATGAGGGAAAAGAAGAGAAGGTCAATCCCATAGACCCCAGCAGAGTGAGCATGGGACAATAGTTAGTGACATTCTCACTGGTGATAACAGGTAGCTCTGGGGACACAAATTCATCTGAATCTCAAATAAATGACTATAAGAGAAAGGCTACAACCCAGGAGCTGCTCTTGGAATTAATGAAGAAAATACTCTAAATACAAGTATGGGGTGAAAATAAAATGCATCATGGAGGGAGCAATACAAAACCCTTAAAGCAAATCCATTCTAACCAGTTATGAAGTGAATGCCCGGGACTCTGCTCAGTCCATCACTTGGTATTGTCTTCATTCAGCCTCTCAAAACTCTGGGGTGATGTGTAGCTCTGTAATTGTTCCCATTATACAAACAAGAATCAAGGTTAAGCAAGAATAAGTTGGCACAGTAAGTCTAAAGTTGGGATGTAAACATCGGTCTCTTTGAACTTCTGCTAGTGACAAGAGTCTCTGTAAGTGGGGACGTCAGAATCTAGTTACCTAGGCACAGGACTCCACAGCCCAGAGAGGTGTCCTGTGCAGGGACCAACAGATCTGTTCTATGTTATTCCCTCAGGGTTTCCATTGGCCTGTAGTGTGGGCCTTTGGATATGATGACTGTGGCTTTCAAATGTTCTAAACTAAACATATCTGAACAAGATGAGCTACAATTGATGATTTTTGAAGCTCTTTGAGGCTCAGTATCTTTCTGCTTCGGTGTTCAACACTCTTTATACTAGAAAATGTAATTAAAACAGGTGGTGGCACATCCCAACACTCAGGAGACAGAGGCAGGCAGATCTCTGTATTTAAGATTAGCCTAATCTACAGAGTGAGTTCCAGGAGAGAAACTCTGTCTTGAGAAACAAACACACACACACACACACACACACACACACACACACACACACACACACACACACACAAACACACACACACACACACACACACACAAAGAAAGAAAAAAAAAAGAAAAGCAAAGAAAATGTAATTAAAAAACAAACCAGAAGAGCTATGAACAATACTCATCCACCTAATAAAGCATTTAAGATCAACATGTACCAGGACATAGTTGCCTGTGATTTCAATGACAAGTTAAGAGCAGGTGTAGTGACCTGCTCTTTAATCGCAGCTCTTGGAGGCAGAAGCAGGTGATCTCTATGATTTCCAGGCCAGCCTGGTCTACACAGAACTACATAGTGAGACCTTGTCTCAAAACGGGGAAACAAACAGCAGAGTATCTCAGACACACCTACCTTCCTACATCCGAACTTGGTCTGATCTTTCTAATCATTTCTCCAAGGATTTTTTACTCCTTTGAATAAACACAGCTCAAAATCAAATTAAACTGGCCCTTCTTCATCAATGGAACATCCCAAAGAAGCAAGATTGGGTTGAGAATGAATCGAGGGCAAACACTGAACTCATAAATGGCCTCTTAGGAGGGTGGTACTGATCAGGAACCCTGCTGCGGTACAGTCTTCATCCAAAAGAGACACTCAACAGAGGAGAAAATGTGTGGGCAACCAATGACCCCACTGTTAAATTTGAGATTCACATGGGGGCAGAAGGCAGAGTGGGGTGAGTTGCTCTTGAGGCCAGCATCCAGGGATAGCACAGTCAGGCAGCACTGGCCTGAATCAGAGCATCCTGAAACTATCCTGACTGTTGGTTGTTAAAGGGCTCACAACTGCCCAACCAGAAGCATATCCTCCCTGTAGCAACTCATGGTCAATGAAGTGGATTGACAGTCACTAGACAGATCAGTCCTTGAGGGTTTCATCCTTCTGACCACCCCAGGGCATTAGAAAGTTTGACTTCCTTGCCAAGCTCTTGCTCCCGCCCTACCAGGTTACCTTTACTCTTTTCTTCTCATATATCTCCTCAAATAACTCACTTTCACAAAAGTCTCATCTCATTGTCTACTTCTAGAAATATGGATAAGAAGTCAGGTCCCACAGCTAGGGCTTCCTTTTCCCATTTTTCTCCTTGCCTCTTCCATCCCACTCTGAGACACCGAAGGCTGAAATTACGGTATCCACTTTCAAAGAAAAAGCTGTTACAGAAACTCAAAGACTGGGCTGAGAGCCAAGTAGAATTTACCTACAGGACAGCCAGGGGCGCAAAAGAGAATGTCTAGACTCCAGTGCCATCCCACTTCCTCCAGAACGACATCTGTTAGCCCCACACAGCTACTGAACCCTTGACGGACAGTGACTAGGGACTGAACACTTGAAATCTTATTTCACTTTCACTAAAGTTATTTTCCCCCAGCAGCTGATGGCCGCCATATTGGATTGTGTGGATCCAGAAAGAATGTAAATGAATGATGCACACGTTGGGACAAGGTGTTCAAAACAACAGTGGAACTCATGGAAGTCTTGGGGGAAGAAAGATTTGAAACAAAAGACAGCATGAAACTGCAGATGTATTTGTAAGTACAAGGTGGCACTATGGCCTGGGATGGGGATAGGGCCCTCTGCTAATTTTTATCCTAAAAGCCCTGCATTTGAGCTCATGAATCTCAAAAGAAACAGAATAGCATCCACAGCAATGCTTTACTCCCCTGCTTCACTCCACTCCCAACTCAAGTCCACACTATAGATGCTGACTACCCTGACTGAACATATTTCACATGTCTGTCACGGGGGATCTAAAGCCAACAAGAGTTTTTTCCTTTGCTGCTGATGCTGGGTGTGCTGGAGATTGGATCCAGGGCCTCGTGCATACTAGGCAAGTGCTCTACCACTGAGCTCCAACTCCAACCCTTGCTTAATTACTCAGCCTGGCCTTGAACTTCTGTTCTCCTTGCCTCAGTTTCCTGAGTGGCAGAGATTATAGGCCTATGCCAAGAGATCTAGCTTCTGAACAATATTTTAAAGAACTTAAAATATATTAACAAAAACCAGGAAACTCAAAGAGCAAAGACTGATACATCTCAGTGGCAGATGTGGCAGGACAATCTGCCAAGTATTTCGTGAATGAGGCAATTGTTTTGCCTACCAAGGGTACAAGAGTTTCTATAGTTCTTATCTGCTCTTGAGCATTGGGTCTTAGAGGACCTCAGAAAGACAGGCAAGAGGCAAAGGGGATACCGCTTTTCAAAGTTTAGTGGCGAGAATGGTACATTTGTCCAGTGGTATCTGAGAGCAGCTGTAGGTCTGAGCCTGCGACTGGCTTCATTTCATGTGCAATTTGGATACTGTGGGCAAAGGAAAGTCAACACAGGTTGGTTGCCTTACTGACCATAACACCTGGAAGAGCTAGTTTGATTCCAGAGAGAAGCAGACACTGAAGAGATGAGGCCAGAGTGAATAAGGAAGTAGATGAAATCAGTTGAGAAATACATGGAGGTGCAGCAGCGGTCAAGATGGAGTATCCTCAAGTCACAGCTATACCTTCAAGTCATAGCAGGCGTGGACCTAGTCTCCCCACCAAGATCCCCAACTAGAGTAGAGGTGGCTGTTGTGCAGATGGGCTGGGGGACTATAAATAGCCAGGGCGCATACATTAGCATGCCAATGCACCCGCACCCCATCCTCTATGCTAATGGCCCACCATGCGCCTGAACACCTTCTGTTCCCCTGCATGCATTTGCATGCACAATTAGCATAATCTTGTATAATTAATGAACAGCGTCAATTTTAGCTCCTAAGTAATTTGATTAACATGTTGATGGGGCACTTACAAGGCTCTCCAAACCTCAGGGCTGGGCATGGGGCCTGAGGAGATGGGGAGAGGGGGTGGAAAGGCAGCTAAGAGGTCCTCAGCTGTCCATGAAGAGTTGTGGGGACCCCACTTTTCCTGAATTGGGCCTAAGAGGAGAGGAAGTTGAGAGGTTGATAACTGAAGGCTTCTGGGGTCTTCATATGAAGTTGGGGGATCAGCTGGGGTGCAAAGACAGTGGCTGGTCTGAACATTAAACTTATTTGTGCCCATACAGACACAGGCACATACATGTGTCTTTTGCATGTCCCCCTAGCCTGGACAATCTTATATGAATGCAAGATATTAGACTCTTAATTCCTCCTCAGAGAAGCGAGGGTGAATTTATGGGTAATATGGAGATAAGGGAAGATTAAGTGGTCTGTTCCTCAGCCTTGAGGGTGGGAAGCTGGACTCCTGAGGTACAAGACTTTGGCAACTCCAAGAATGTTCTTGGTGCTATCTAGACTTAGGTATCCTTACAATCTAAGATGATCAATAGAGGCTGGCAGGAGAGGCAATAGGTAAGAAGAGATACAATGGCAGGCACTTTGTTGGACATTGGGATGCATACAGGGCCTCTCCTTTACATCTTCCAAATATGTCCTTCTCCTCTTCCTCTTTAATGAGTGTGTGTGTGTGTGTGTGTGTGTGTGTGTGTGTGTGTACACAGGTAGAGGCCAGAGGACAACTTCGGGTGTCATCTTTAGGTGCCATCTATCTTGTTTATTGAGACAGGGTCTCTCACTGGCCTGAAGCTTAAAAAGTGGGCTAGGCTGGTGGGCCGCTGAGCTCCAGGGATCTGCTTACTTCTGCTTCCCCCAGATTGAGATTATTAGCATGTGCCTTCAGTCCTAGCTCTTTTGTGTGGGTTCTAGGAACTGATCCAGCCAGGTCTTTAGGTTTGCAGAGCAAGTATTTTACCAACTGAGATATCTCCCCAGGTCTTCCTTTCCTTAGCATCCTTACCAAGTGAGCAATCAGTCAGGTCTATTTCACCAAGTAAGAGACTGAAGCCCAGACCAGAGAGGCAAGGCTCAAGTCACATAGCCAGATATCTAAGGTAGTTTGAGACCCAACTACTAATAACCCTCTGTGGTGGTCTGGATGAGAATGGCCCCCATAGGCTCATATAGTCGAATGTCTGGATTGCAGTCGCTGAACTAATGTTCAGGAAAGATTAAGAGGTGTGGCCTTGTTAGAGAAAGTGTGACACTGGGGGTGAGCTTTTCAGTTTCAAACACCCATGTCCTGCCCAGTCTCTCTGCCTTCCTTCTTGAGAATGAGGTGCGACCACTCAGCCACTGTTCCAGTGCTGCATCTGTCTACCTCCTGCCTGCTCCCCACCATGATGGCCGTGGTCTAACTTTGTGGAACCGTAAGCAAGCTCCCACTTAAATAACTTTCTTTCATGGGCTGCTTTGGTCAAAGTATCTCTTCATAGCAATAGAACAGTAACTAAGAGACCTTCATTTAAAACAAAACTTAATATTCAAGTTGTAGACAATCGATACTATAGATGCGTATCATGGATCTCTAGGCCTCCTGTCATATCCAAGGGGAGAGCTGTTCCCTGTCCTTGTTGGAACAGGCTTGTCCTGAGGACTGGCACTCCAGTCTCTATAACCCCAGGGCAGACAGGGGAAACGTCTCTCAAACCTCTTTTGGTTTTACATCCCTCAAATAATCTGAGCTGTGAAAAGGATCATGTGTCAGGAGAGGCAAGTTATTCAGGCCAAAGGAGGAAAACCATCCACAGGATGGGGCAGAATGTTCAAGACAGACACCCACACTTGCAACGTGGTGTGAACAGAGGGTCTGGTTGGAAGGGAAGAAGGTGGAAGCTACTGTGGGCTTGATTTGGGACTGAGGTACAATGAGTGTTTACTGTATCAGGAATAAGGCTGATTCTTTTGGGGCCTCCAAAGCCTTTCTCATTGCCTTGTACCTGTTAGGTTTTGCCTGACTGGGAGGTTAGGCTAGAGTTTATGACCTACTTTAACAGTACCAGTGTTAACAACGCTCAGCGAGCAGCAGGCACACGGCAGTAGTGATCACAGCTGACAGCTGGAAGAGAGCAAGGCCCTTTTCTTTCCAGCCCCAACCCAGAATCATCCTGGCCAATCAAGCAGTTGTTCAAAGTCTTAGAACTGTGATGTCGGATGCAGTATCTGTGTGTGATTATTTAAACCTGACTGAATGGGGGCTGGAGAGCTTCACAGCTAAAATCACTTCCTCCTTTTTTGGAAAACTTGGGATCAGTTCCCAGTACCATCAGGATAGCTCGCAGTCACCTGTAATTACAGTTAGATCCCCACGCCCTCTTATGGCTCCAAAGACTCCTACGTGCTTGCAGTACACACACACACTAAATAAATAAAATTTAAAAAGTAAAATTTGACTTAGTTATAACTAAATACAATCGAAACTCAATTACCTAGTCACAGGAAAGAATTTTAATGACTATGTGTGGCATTGGCCACCATGGGTAGCATAGTCTTAATATCTGATATTCCTCTCTGTTTCTTCTTTTAAATTTTATTCATTCATTTATTTGTTTGTTTGCTTATTTGTTTAAGGAGCATGGGTGTATGTCTGTGTACCACATCCATGGAGGACAGAAAAGGGCATTGGATCCTCTGGAACTGGAGATGCCAACAGTTGTGACCTGCCATGTGGGTGCTGGGATTTGAACCTGAGTCCTCTGGAAGAGCAGCCAGAGCTTTTACCCACTAAGTCATCTTCCTAGCACTTATTTCCAGTTACTATGAAGTATATACAACTAATTTGGCTTTAAGTTCACTAATTTTCTTCATTATTACAAAATGTTTAAGTAATTACATTTCACCTCTTTGCCTGCTCTGTTCAGGCTCTCTGGGGCATGAATCATTTGTGCAGATCTCTCTCCCCTACTTATCATAGTGTCTGCCTCACAGCAGGTGCTGCTTTATGGTGGAATTAAAGAATCAGAAATTAGCCAGGCAATGGTGTTGCACTCTTTGGGAAGCAGAGGCAGGTGGATCTCTGTGAGTCTGAGGTAGCCTGGTTTACAGAGCAAGCCCAGACACAGTGAAACCCTGTCCCAAATATGGAAAAAAAGATTGTAGGGGCTGGAGAGATGGCTCAGTGGTTAAAAACACTGACTGCTCTTCCAGAGGACTCAGGCTCAACTCCCAGCACCCACACGGCGGCTCACAACAGTCTATAACTCCAAAATCTGACACCTTCGCACAGCAAAATAAGCAGGCAAAACACCAAAGCATTTGAAAATAAATAAATTATTTTAATTCTCTAAAACAATAATCAAATTACTGTAATGGAGCCTGGGGAGATGGTTCAGTTGATAAAGCTCATGTGCATTCAAGAGGACCTGACTTCAATCTCCAGCACCCACACTAAAAACAAACAAACAAACTGGTCAAACCTGTGGTGGGTGTCAGCTGGAGAGAGAACTTGTTGCTCTTACAGAGGACCCAGGTTCAATACCTAGCACCTACGTGGTGGCTTACAACCATTTGTAATTCAAGTTCCAGAGGATCCAATGTTCTTTTCTGATCTCTGCAGGCACCAGGCACACTTGGGATGCACATACATACATACAGGAAAAAAAAGTTATACACATAAAATAAATAAATATATAAAAAATAAATTTGCTCTTGAGGAATGACCCTTGCAGTTGTCCTCTGTCTTCTCCATGAACATACTGTCACACACACCTCATATGTCACTCACACATAACACATGTACACATACCACATACAGCACCCACCACACGGTACACATCACTCACACATAACATATATACACATACCACATACAGCACCCACCACACGGCACACATCACTCACACATAACACATGTACACATACCACATACAGCACCCACCACACGGCACACATCACTCACACATAACACATGTACACATACCACATACAGCACCCACCACTCGGCACATATCACTCACACACCACACCGCACATATCACTCACACACACACACATACCACATATATTACTCACACATGACACATATATACATACCACATACATCATGAGCACACATACACATGTGCACACCCACATACACCCCACACATATCATGCACATACACACACACTACAAATATCACTCACACTACACATATCACTCACTCACACACACACATACACACACACACCACTCTGATAAGATGAACTTTGGTCCAAAATCTCACTTTAAGTAGGAAACATTGTGAAGTAGTATACTCAGGTTAAGGCTACCACAGGATAGAACTGTGAGAACAACAGAATGTCTCCACAAATCAATAAAAGCAACAGCAAAAATAACCACGATCAACTTTTTCAAAACTTTGGGTTTTGTTGTGGTTGCTCTTTTTTTTTTCTTTTGGACACAGGGTCTTAAGTAGCCCAGGCTAACCTTGAATTTACTATGGTCAAGGAACACCTTGAACTCCTGATCCTCCCACTGCTGTGTCCTAAGTGCTGGGGTTATAGGGTTTAACATCCTGCATAGTTAACATTTTCACAACTCCCAAAAGTAATACTTTTTGTAACATTTATCCAAGAAGAATGTCTGAATTTTAGCAGAACAAAATTGGCAGTGTTTAAATAGCCCTATTCAGAAGCATCTCCACTACGGCAACTGTAAGAGCGGCAGCCATGGGGGAGCTGGTGGGCTAGCCTCTGACAAGCTGCACTCCCCAGCAGTTACCTCTCTTTGGCCAGCCTGGTGGCTCCTAACAGCCCTGTCTATAGATCTTATTTCACTTGATTCAGAGTTGTTCTGTGAGAAAAAACCCTATGCACAGGATGTTTGCACAATCAGCTGTCTGGGGAAAGCAAATTTGGCCAAAAGGTTTTTAAAGGGAAAGAATAGAGGAAACAAGAGGTGTACAGGGGACTCTGAAAAGTTCCAGCACATTCTGAGGGTCTTAGAAAGCCATGCGTGTTAGAGTGGAGGGCACATACCCAGGGATGATCTGAGAGGGTCCTAGTTTCATCTCTAGCTTCCTGCCCAACAAGAGGAGACCTGTAAGGCAGAGCTGTCAATTGCTAAACAAAGGTGCGCCCACACACACACAAAGATGTGCTCCGACACACAAGGGTGCGCCCAGACACACACAAGGGTGCGCCCAGACACACACAAAGGTGTGCTCTGACACACAAGGGTGGGCCCAGATACACACAATGGTGTGCCCAGACACACACAAAGGTGCAACCAGACAAACACAAAGGTGTGCTCCAACACACACAAAAGTGTGCTCCGACACACAAAGCCTTTTAACAAAGAGCAGGAAACTTGCTTAACTGAGTTGATCACTAAGGTAGTATCAAAAACTTTGGTAACCACACATCATAGAAAATACAAGCTGGAGAACTAATCCAGAAAAATTACAAAACAAAATAAAAACTCTACAAAAAAATGGACAATAGCAATAAAACCATCCGGGGATATGATTTCCAGAGGATCTACATTATATGGCCAAAATGCTTGGTTTTTAATAAAAAAAAATTGTGATATGTATAAAATGATAGGAAAGTGAGGCTCATATACAACTAGGACTGTCCCTGAGGAAGCACATGTTAGACTTTCTAGACAAATAATTTAAAAATTATTATTAATAATTATAGAACTAGAGGAAACCATAAAAGAATTTAAGAAAAGTCTGAGAAAAATGTTTCATTTCAAAAATACAACAAAAATAAACAAATGGTTTTTTTTAAATGTTAATTGCAAAGTTCAAAGGACATGATTAACGAAAAAAGATAGTTCAGGTGTAATAAAAACTAGCAGTGAACTGGATGAAGCCAATTGAGATTATCTAGTTCAGAAGAATGAAGAAAAATGAACCAAGCCTTTAAGACTTAGGGAGCATCCTCGAGCATGTGTACTATATACAGCATATTCTCTCTGAGAGGGGAAAAGAAGGGAAAGGTTAGAAAGAATGTGTAAAAAAAATAGTAGCCTAAACATCCCATAATTGATTAAAAACTTTATTGAGCACATCCAAGAAGCTCAGTGAATTCCAAGCAAGTGAATTAGACACCACACAGATGCGTCAGACTCAAACCATCCAAGGCAGAGATGGAGACAGAATCAGAGAAGCAAGTAAAGAGAAATAATTTCCCGTGGGCAAAGGGACCTCGGAAAGATTAGCACCTGACTTCTCAGCAGGCAAGTTAGCAGCTCATGCTCATGGAAATGACAGGCTATGCCGAAGGGAAGCTTTTAACCAGAAATACTGGCAAGATTCCTACTTCAAGTTGAGACATTTTTCAGGTAAACAAGAACTGAAAATTCATCATTAACAAATTTTTCATGCAAAAAATATTAACAAGAATCCTTCACTTTGAAATTAAAAGTCATAAGACAGTAGTAATTAAAATTCACATGAAGAAAAAATAACAGGTAAATTTAAAATTTAGCACACATAAAACCATTTTTTTAAACCTAATTTAAAAGACTGGCAAGGGAGGCAGGGTTATAGTAACATCCTGTTGTGCACTTGTAGAGAAGCAGGAGTTTTAGGAATTTATTAGCATGCACACATGTGGGAGCTAGGGTTATAGTAACATCCTGGTGAGCACACATTTGGGAGCCAGGGTTATAGTAACCTTTGTGTAGAAGCAAGGGTTATAGGAACGCCCTGGCATGCACACATGTGGAAGCAGGGGTTACAGGAACACCCCACAGTGTCACTCTTCTGTTTCTACAAGGCATCTCAGGTCCGGGCTCCCCTCTTGCATCCCCCTCCTGAGTGCAAGGGGTTATAGGCATGCTCTACCAATGCTGAGGATCAAACCCAGGCTTCAGTCATGCTGCTCAACTACATCATCAGTTCTCTAGGAACATTTTACTACAACTATTCTTAAAATAAGGTCAGTTTTTAAATGACCATATTATAGGCCTGTACAAGCAGGCCCTGCTACAAATTTTATCTTACTGATAATGGGAGACTGATAGAGAAGGGAGAGCATGAGACTATATGGGGACATTGTTCACTCGTATTGTAAACTGGTTTGCTTTATTTATTTGTTTTGTGGGTGTGTATGTGAAAAAGCTATTTCTCTGGTCTTAGAACATTATTTTTGTGTATTATTATTTTAGTGTATAAATTAGATTGATTTCGCCTAAATTGGATTGTTCTTATAATTATAATTATAATTAGAACAACTGCTAAGAAAGTAACAGTAACAATAACCAGAGCAGAATTAAAACAGCTCGTTGGAAAATATACACTTAATACCAAAGGAGAAAAAGTGGAGGAAGGTGGAGGGGTAGAGGACCAGAAAAGTGAGACAGCACACATCTGGGCCTGGTGGCACAAGCCTCTAGTCTCAGCTACTTCTGAGCTGGAAAGCAGGAAAACCACATAGTTAAGGCCCACTTACAGTGGATCTATATGAGCCAGGGATTGTAGGTAGTGGATTTTGTCTCAAAACAAAAAGTAAGAAGGGCTAAGGATTTAGTTCTGTGGAAGAGCATTTGCCTCATATCCAACGATCATAGACTCAATCCTTAATATCAATACAAAAAGTGCCCAAATTTCCTAATGTATTAATAACTATATTAAATATAAAAATCCATTAAATGCCCTCATTTAAAGGCAGAATGGATTAAAAAGAAAAAACACATAATTCAACTGTACATTATATATGTGAAACACTTTAGAAAGCCAAAGGATGGGAAAGATACAGCACACAAATCTCAGCCCAAAGGGAGCCAGAGTGGGTTCTAATACCAGAGTGCAAGACAGAAACTGTTGTGAGACACAAAGTCCATTTTGTAGGAAGCGTGTAACTGTCAGCAGAAATAACAATTACAAACATACACATAGGGAAAAAACAGAGAAGAAACAGTCCAGCAATAATAGTTGGTGGCGTCAGCTCCCTGTTTCAGTAAGAGAAGCAGGCAGTGAGCTAACAAGGAAGCAGAAGACCCTGTAAGCCCCTAACAGGTGGTCTGATAAACAGCAATCCTTCTCAAGTGCACAAGAAATACAACAAATACACTCTTTTCAAGTGCACCTGGGCCTTTTTTTCCCTTCTTTATGCAAAGCTCAGGTTAGGCCATTTTAAAAGCCTTCATAAACTTTTAGGGATCAACACCCTACAAAGTTTACAAAGTATGTTCTCTGTCCACAACAGAACTGAATATAGAAATTAGGAATAGAAGGAAGTTCACACCTATTGGCGTGAAATAACACACTTGTAAATAACCAGAGAGTCAAGGAAGGGATCGCAAGAGAATTAGAAAACCTTTTAGCTGACAAAATAAAAACAGCATCGTGAAACTTAAATGTTGTTGCCAGAGAATGCTTAGGTGAAATTTTATATAATTTATGTAATCTACATGAGCTTTAGGAAAAAAATAAAATAAAATAAGAAGTCAGACCTCAAAATCACCGACGTAACATTTAAAGACTAAGAAATGTAGAAACCAGTGTAAACCGGTGTAAACAGGAAAGAGGAAATGAAGATTAGAGAAGAAATGAATGAAACAGAGAATAGAAAACAGAGATAATTATATAAAAGATGATTAATTTGTTTTGTTTTTTTAAGATCCACAGGCTGGTGGTGGGATGGCTCCTCAGGAAAAGGCACTTGCCAGGTAAGCCTGAGGACTGGAACTTTTAACCAGATTTGACTTGAGCCAGGGAGTAGATAAGGTGCTTGGTGCTTTGTGTCACAGAGCTACTGAAGGACCTGAGCAGCAGCTTCAGTGCCACGGGGGTTGTGCATTTTAGCAAACTCCTTTTTGATATGGACCACAGCATCCTTTTCTATGGCAGGTTTCTCTAATGCCCGACTAGCACACCCCACCAAGTCTGTTGCGGCTCTTCTGACACAGTTGCAGTCTGGACCGCTGCCTTCCCAATGTCCATGCCAGAACATGGTCTCCATGAGCAGGGCCTGGTTGACTGCTACCCTGTCCTGGGGAAGAGGCTGGCATTACTGAGACTGTCAAGAAGACAGGGTCTTAACAGGAGCCGTGGTGCAGCTAGAGGCAAGATCTCATTCAGTAACCAAGAGAAACAGTTTAGTTAATGCTTACCAAGCAAATGCAGTGATGTCTACTAATGGTGGTTAGCAAGGGGTGAGACCATCAGCCATACTTTATTTAGTCACTTTTAATAGGTCATTTGTTTTCTGTGGACTGTAGGATTAGGTTATTGGATGTTAAAATTACACAGAATAAAACATATAGGCTTATGATAATAGCCACAGCAAAAAATGGTGGATGAGAACCCAGCTACACAAAGTCATTTTTCTGGCCTCTATTCTCGCATGACCCCAGCAATAAATTATAAAAATAAAAATAAAAGACTAACAAATGTGATAAATACTCAGCTGACAATGGAAATAGATCTATCTTGCCAAGATCATGATTGAGAGAGGTAATATCATAATCAATCTGCATGGCAGGAACTGTGGGAGGACAATGGCCAACTGCACACTAATGAACACACGAAATGGCAAAACTTCAAAATGACTCAGCAGTAAAATAGAATTACAAAGACGGATTGAGTTAGTCCTTAAAAACCTTTCACAAAATCTCAGGCCCAGATGGCTTTCATGCTAAATTCCACCAAACATTCAAAGAAAACTCTCGATCTTTTACAACTCTCAGCAAAACAAAACTAGAAGTTGGATCCCTACTTCACATCAAGTATAAACACTGACTCGAGTGCCTGGCAAGAGGGCTCAGTGGATAAGAACACTTGTTCTTGCAGAGGACTTGGGTTCAATTGCCAGGACCCATGTGATGGCTCACAACTCTAATGTAACCCCAGCTCCATGGAACTTCACTCCTCTTCTGGCCTCTTCCGGCACCAGGCATGTGAAACACAAACATACACGGAGGCAAACAGCATCGACATGAAAGAAATCAATCTAAAAACACTTAGGCAATAATAAGTATTGATGAGGGTTCCAAGAAGTAGAGCCTTCATCTGTTGGTGAAGGGGTAAAAGCTAGTATCCTTGTTCTGGAAATCAATTTGACAATGTTTCAAAAAGTGAAACAGAGTTAACCTATGCAATTCAACAATTCTATTTTAGTTAAAAATATTTGCTATGTATATAAAGCTTCTTAGTTTTGTTTGCATTTTGGAGCTAAGGACTCTCTATCTCAACCTAGAACTTGAAGGTCTTCTACCTTGGCTTCATAAATAACTGGAAGTATAGGGTTGAGCCACTGAGCTCATCCATAAGACAGTACATGAAGCTTCGTATTAACATAACTCACAAAAGCTCAGCGTAGAAACAGCCTGACTCTCTGTGAACTGGTGAATAGATAAATAAAAAGTAGAACTTTATAGTGGAATGGCATTTGGAAGAAAATGGAATGCAATGCACATGTAAATTATCATCTGTGTGAACCTTGAAAACACTTTGTCAAATAAAAGAGACTGGTCACAAGCACCATGGACTGGAGCTGGTGAGGTGACCAGGTGAAGGCACTGCCACAGAATTTGAGCCAACAGGGAAGGAGAGAAGTGACTCTCTGTTGTCCTTGACCTCTGCACACAGTGTGGTGTGCACACTCACACACGCACAGCATGCACACACCACAACAGCAACAGCCATGTGCTGTGCGATCCCACTTACAAGAAGTATCCAGAATAAGGCACCCACGGACGTCGAACACAGACTGGTGACTGCTAGGAGCCAGGGGCAGGGAGAATGGGGAGTGACTGCTAAGGGGGGTTAAATTTGTTTTAGGAGCGACTTTCTGTAAACTAGACACAAACTAGAGTTACCTGGGAAGAGGATCCTTGCCCCCATCGTACTCCCAGGTGGGTGTGTTGTGGGGCATTTCCTTGGCTACTGATTGATATGAGAGGCCCTGGACGGGTCCTAGGCTGTATAAGATAGGAAGCTGAGTAAGCAGTGCTTCCCTGTGGTCTCAAGTTCAGTTCCTGTCCTGACTTTTCTTCATGATGGACTATAAACTGTACGGTGAAATAAGGCTTTCCTCCCTCAGGCTGGTCATGGTGTTTTGACAAACAAAACCAAACTGGAAAAAGAGCTGATGACATATTCTAAGTGTAGCAATGCTCACACTTGCATGATTTTCTTTAAAAGAGTAAATCTTTGGTATGTTGAGTCCATCTTAAAATATATAATTAAAAATTCACTTTCAATAGCCTGGGTAGTTGTTCCTGAGCTTACAATAGCAAACAAACACACCCAAACCAACTAGATATCTTAGCAGACCAGAGCTGATTAGAGCAAAACTACCGTGCCAAAACAAAAAAAATCTCTTTTCCACGTTGAAACTTTGCCAATGAAAAAGGCCGGGAGAAAGCGATGCTCCTGGCTTTAGGCCTGCTCCTAAGAACTCACTCTTATATTCCCAGAAACAAAAGGCCCATCAAATCACGGCAGATGGATATCAGAGTTCTGCACCAGCTTCCTGTTCTAAAGGGGACCATGGACTACAGGGGCTTGCTCCAGGGAGGGGTGTTTAGTAGCAATGGGCAAAGGGAAAGTTTGAGAGTGACCAGACGGAGCATGGGCTCTCTCTGCTGTCTATATTCCTTTCTGTTTGAATAGAAATGTCCCTCACAAGCTCATGGAGGCTCTGTCTCCCATTGTAGGAAGTTTGAGAAACGTTAGGAGGTAGGGCGTAGCTCAAGAAAGGAGGTCCCTGGCAGCGTGTTCTTGCTGGTTGTATCTTGTCCTGTGCACTGTTCTTTACTCTCTCTTTCCCTCACTATCTTCCTCCCTTATCTCTCCTTCCGGCCCACCGTTATGTGAACAGCACCTTCCTCCATATGCTCCTTCTGCTAACAATGTTCTACCATAGGCCCAGAAACATGGAGGCAAGTGACCAAGAGATGGACACTCTCTAGCTGGGAGCTCAAATAAATCTCCCTCCTTTAAGTTTCTCTCTCAGGCACGGAAGTGGCAGTGAAGCAGAAGCAAAGAACACACTTCCTTTGTTTGCAGGTCAGGGCTCTTTGACTTATCTGGGTTCAGCAAAGTCTGCCACAAATCTCCCTTTCCCAGCTTCCCTTGCAGCAAAGTATGTCCATATGACTATGTTCTGACCAATAACATGAACAGAACTGTGGTGGGATCCTTAGATCATCTCTGAAGCTGCTTATACTGTGTTGATGAGGGTGTTAGTTTATGAGAGAGCTGAGCACAAATAGCTTAGCTTAGTCTTGGATGGCTTTGTGGAGAAGAGCCGCCTAGACTAGTTACATCTAGACTGTTCCAGGTAAGAGAAATAAGTACTTATGCCTTTGTATTCAGGAACTCTGCTAGAGTAGATGACTCAAATTCATTCCATGCTGACAAATGGGGAGCCAGGAGGGAACACTGAGACAGGGTGGACACAGAGAGCAAGCATCTCTTCAGCAGAGTTGTGAACTTCTGTGTCCTGTTGTTCCACACAGCAAACTGGCTGGGTTTAGCACACCATGTGCTTGTGAGCCTCACTAGCAACAAAGAGGTTAGCAGACTCTTTAGTTACTCTCAAGTAACTTATTAGCGTAAGGGTTTCTTATACAGATGTCATTAGCACTTGATCCAATCCCTTTCTCTGGGTTTGGGGGTGTGTGTGTCTAATGCCCCCCAAATATATCTACATTCCATAATCTGTAAATGTGACCCTATTTTGAAAAAGAATTTGTCTTAGCGTTTCGATTGCTGTAAAGACACATTATAACCACTGCAACTCTTATAAAGGAAAACCTTTAATTGGAGCTGGCTTATACTTCAGAGATTTAGTCCATTATCCATGCGGGGCATGGCAGCATCCAGGCAGACATGGTGCTGGAGGAGCTGAGAGTTCTATATCTTGCAGGCAACAGGAAGTTAACTGTGAAACTGTGTATAGCTTGAGCATAGGGGACTTCCAGGCTCACCCCTACAGTGACACTTTTTCCAACAAGGATACACTTAACCCAACAAAGCCACACCTCCTAATAGTGACTCTCCCAGTGAGCTTATGGGGGCCAATTACATTCAAACCACCACAGGGTCTTTAATCATATTATTAAATTAAATATCTTGATATGAAATCACCATGAGTTATCTGACTAGGCCCTACATTCAATGACAAGGATTCTTGTGACAAGGAGGCAGAAGTGAGAGAGAGTGGAGAGAAGAGAGAGGAGAGTGGTCCTGTGAAGGCAACAGACACAGTAGCTGACCTCCAGAACTTATAGAGAATGCATTTCTTCCCAGTCATAACGCTTGTGAGAGGTGTTATGAGGCCCCAGAGATTAGTATACTGGGTCAGTGTGCTCAAACTCAGCTGCAAATTCCCCAGAGATGCAAAGAGTCACTCCACCTAGAGATGCCTGGTGGGAATTCCCCTACCGCCAGTCTAGCTGCCAAATGCTAGCCCAGTGCTCCACTCCAGAGCTCCCGGGTGAATGAGGCTGGAGACAGACTCTAGCTCAGCCCACAGCCCTGCTTCATTCCACTAGCATAAGAATCCGCCTCAGGTTTGACCTCTAAAGGGACTTGCTGGTTTACTTAAGAGGTGGCAGGATTTTTGTTTGGAGTGGGCTTTAGTTTCCACTGGGAACTGAAATTTAGGTACAACAGAGTAGTTCCTGGACCTGTTACCTGGCAACAAACTGTTAAGGCTCATGACCCTGAAGCTCATTAATGGTTCTTATAAGGGAAAAGTGGGAACATTCAGGGTGTTGGTTCCTCCATTTCAGTTCAGCTGAGCTTCACTAACTGTGGAGAAGTTGTAATGAGCCCTGTAAAGGTAGAGATTAAGGAATTGATCCTGAAAGGATACCTGTCAGGTTTACCAGAAGACTGGGAAATGGCTAGCTCACCTCAGGCCCTGAGCAGGGCCGATGCTCTTCCAGAAATCGCCCAAGAAGGAGGATGCCTTTCCATCAGCTCAGTGTGGACTCCTTGAGGATGACTAGCTGGAAATGTCATGGAAATACACTCAATATGGACTAAAATGTTCTTATAAAAGAATGGGGAAATAGCTCTAAATTAGAAGCTTTGAAAGTTCTTAACTTTTAAATATTTCTGGTGTCATGATCCCTATTGGGTCTATTCTCAGACTAATGTTTCCATTGGTATAAGACAAAATACACAGGATTACAAATGCGGTTATCAGTACCTGGAATGGTAATATGGCTATATACTTTACTAATTGAAGATATAACATAATTATGACAATGATTATGACTTTAAAGCAACATTGAGTAGGAAAATTTAAAATATTCGCAGCCCCTCTATACTAATATAAAAACTGACCTCTTTGAGGACCAGCAAGATGGCCTGGTGGGTAAAGTTCTTAGGGGTGCCGTACAGGTCTGGCAACCTGAGTTTATCCTCAGAACCCACAGTGGAAGGAGCATTCCAACTCCTGAAGGTTGTACAGAGAGAGAGAGGGAGAGAGAGAGAGAGAGAGAGAGAGAGAGAGAGAGAGAGAGAGATGACTGTTACAACCCTCCAGTGTCTGTTGCTTATTCCCTTCATTGAAGGAAACACTGAATAGAAAAAGGCTGTCCAAGCTAGTGGTTGTATAAAATACAGACAGAATTTTCTCATCCAAATTTACCAAGAATTCTATCTCTGGGCCCATAGAGATTCTTGTAGAATTCAGGCTAAGGATTCCTCCAGTGGATGAAGGATGAACAGCACAAAAAGGTAGAGTCTCTGGGACAAGGGAAAAGATTTCAGAGGGCCACAAAAATTTATCCACAGTGAAAGAATTACATATTGTATCCAGAAGCAAGAATGACACACTGTTGCCACAGGACTGTCTTTTCTGTCCCACACATCTTTAGCTTTCTACCATCTCAGTCAGCCATGGTGCTGACTCTAAACTAAGGATGGAGTGAGTGGAAGTGAACGTAGGAAATGAGACCCATTGTTGTACAGCTGCTTCCTCAGAACTGAAGCTCCCCTCCCCTAGATACAGAGCATCATAAAGACTGGGGAACTCAGAGGTTACAAAAATCACAAGGCCCCTCTGTTGTATAAACAATAAGCAATTGCTGGGGTACAGGACTCTCTTTACTATACATACATATATGTATCACTTTAACACACATTTACACATTTTATATGATCTATCACTTTTCTGTCTCTCTCTATATATATCCATCTATATATAGATATAGATTTATCATACCTGCACTTATAAGTCTAGTACTCGGGAGGCTATAAAACCTTATCTCAAAAATAAAAAAGAATCAGTGGGCCAAAGAAAAACTACAAATGCCTATATCCAGCAATTCGAAAAGTGTGACAGGGCAGAAATATATTTAAACAAATAATGTTAAATAAAAACTTCCTAAATATAGCTAGATATTGTGGTGCATGCCTTTAATGTTAGAACTTAGGAGGCAAAGACAGGCAGATCTCTGTGAATTCCAGACTAGCATATCTACATCATGAGCTCCAGGCCATCCAGACTACATAGTGAGACTGTCTTTTAAAAAATATCTAAATATACATAAAACTTTAAACTGAGATCCAAAAACACCAACACACTCCAAGCATAAGAAACATAAAAGTGCCTGGTGGAGGCGGCACACACCTTTGATCCCAGCACTGGGGTGGTGCGGTGCAGGGGAGCAGAGGCAGGTGGATCTCTGTGAGCTGGAGGCTAGCCTGGTCTACAGAGTGAGTTCCAGGACAACTAAAGCTACACACAGAGAAACACATCTCAAAAATAAAAAATAAAAAATAAATAAGAAAAAAAACATAAAATCCCCATCATTATACACTGTATTCACACTGCTCAAAATAAAAGGTATGTTATATAAACTCAAACAAAGATAAGTATGCTATCAGATTTTTCATCAGAAATATTAGGGGGCACTGGGATGCATATTGCTGATAGAGAAGATTCTTGGTGTATGTATAAGGCCCTGGGTTTAACTGTAATCACTAAAACCAAAACCAAAGTGCCCACAAAAACCAGCTGTCAGTCTGAAATTCTATACCCAGCAAAACTACAAAAAAAAAAAAAAAAAAAATTATGAGTACTAGAGCTTCCTTCAGGCATGAGAAAAATGATAACAGATGGTGTTGTATTTCAAAAACAGTGCCTGGCCACCTTGGAGGGTTTGAGCCAAGGTGCCCCACGGTGGGAAAGAGTCATAGACTCCATGTAGACAGCGCGCTCACGTGGAGTGGTTGGGGAGGGGAAGAGAGAGAAAGTGGGAGGGGTCCCGCCTTTTATGAGGGACCACAGAGAGATCACACAGCAATGAACACATGACCCTGAGCAGGCCAAGGCATTGCCTGCGTATTGGCCAGGTCCCCAGGGGGCGGTGTGAATGCTAACAGATGGAACCCTGGAGCCAGGGAGCCCTAGAGCCAGGGAGCAGCATGAAGAAACACTGGGAACATAAGTAAGGAAGTAGATAAATGTATTGTTTTGTAGGACTTTATTCCTCTTAAAATAATTCGTCTTTCACAGATGGAGTCTAGATTTAAGTGTGTGTGTGTGTGTGTGTCTTGAGAGTAAAAGGGGAACCATGAGAACAGAGGAAGATATTTTAAGGGGAAAAGAGGGGAGAAAGAATCCATGTGACATGATACCAAAACAAAACAAAAACAGTAAGTTAAAGGTGTATTCTAAAAGCTTTAAATAAACAACTGAAATAACAAAATACAGTTTTGTTTAAAACAAAAACAAAAAATAATGATAAGCCAGTGATCACAGTGGGGAGGCGGCAAATCTCTGTGAGTTCTAGGCCAGCCTGGTCTACAGAGTGAGTTCCAGACTGTTTGTTATGTGTGTGCCCGTGCGCTAGCACACACACACACACAAAAGAAAATGAAAAGATAATTGATGGGGTTGGGGAGATAGTTCAGAAGTTAAGAGCACTGGCTGCTCTTCCAGAGGTCGTGGGTTCAATTCCCAGCACCCACAGGGTGGCTCACAATCACCTATAACAGTATTTGATGCCCCCTCCTGGCCTGCAGAACACCTGTGCATAAAATATAAACAAATAAAAATAAAAAATCCAATGATGAACATAAAGGTGAGCTAATATGGAAAAGGGGGAGGGAGCTTAAAAAGCCAGGTAAGGTGGCTCTCGCCTGAGCTACCGGGCAGTGTGAAGGGAGGAAAGAGCCTCAGGAAATAAAACATGTCTCAGAAATCTGAAGCTTAAGAAAAATTACAAGCAGAAAGGATGGTGAGGAGACGCTGCGTCTGCTGCCTGCCCAGCTGCCTCTAAGTCCTTGCAGGAAGCCCTGAGCATGCAGCTTTCTTCAGTAGTCACCCATGCTTCTGTAGATAGCTCAGGTAAACTCCCGGTCCACAAGCTAGACTTGAGTAGATCTGGTTCTTTGATCTATTCTCATCTGTTTCTTAGGTCTATCCTCATCTGTTTCTTAGGTCTATCCTCATCTGTTTCTTAGGTCTATCCTCATCTGTTTCTTAGGTCTATCCTCATCTGTTTCTTGGTCTATCCTCATCTGTTTCTTAGGTCTATCCTCATCTTTTTCTTGGTCTATCCTCATCTTTTTCTTGGTCTATCCTCATCTGTTTCTTAGGTCTATCCTCATCTGTTTCTTAGGTCTATCCTCATCTGTTTCTTGGTCTATCCTCATCTGTTTCTTAGGTCTATCCTCATCTGTTTCTTGGTCTATCCTCATCTGTTTCTTGGTCTATCCTCATCTGTTTCTTGGTCTATCCTCAGTGTCTTATCTGTGGTCAAGTTTGCTTGTATCTCCCAGGGAAAAGCCACAGAACACAGGAGTCTGTCATAAAACAGGTGGACAGGAAACTAAAGCCCCCAGCCCTATTTTAAAAGACAAAGGAAGAGGGAAGGGGTGGAAGTTCATCTCGACTTCTGATTTGACAGGGTCCAGAGTCACCTAGGAGACAAACCTCTGGGAATTTCTGTGAAGAGTTTCTAGATTCGGTTAGCTAGGTGGAAGATTCACCCTAAATGCAGGCTGTACACTGAGGTCGAAGACTAAGGACAATCCGTACTGACGCTCAGTCTCTCTCTGCATCCCGCTGCATATACAATGCGACCAGCTGCCCCCACATCCTGCCATGATGGACTGTGTCCCGAACTCTGAACCAAAAACTACACCGTTCCTTCCTTAAACTGCTTTTGTTACAACACAAAATAGTAATTGATAGAGAGGGAACAGAAGAGCCAGTACAGAGGGGAAGTAAATATCTATCATCAAGACAGTTAGACCCAAAGCTAACCACGCCTACAATCACATACAATGAAAACAGTTCAAATATCCCAACTAAAGGCAGATAGTGCTATCATGATATTGGCATGTCTATAATCCTAGCACTCTGAAGGCAGAGGCAGGAGGATGCCCTGGGCTCAATGCTAGTCTGGACTACACAGTGAGACCCAGCTTTTTGCTTTTTTTTTTTTTTTTTTTTTTTTTTTTTTTTTTTTTTTAAGCCGAACCATAGCTAAATAAATAAATATATAACAGGCAAGTATTATCATAATGAAGTTTTAAAAAAAACACTCAAGTTTCTTTATGAACAATGCATTTAGGGTCGGTAAAATTGTTCAGTGGGTAAAAGTTCTTCTGTATGATCCTGAGGCCCGAGTTCAGTGCCTGGACTCTACAAGGTAGCAGGAGACAAGCAACTCCCAATCACTTTTCCCTGACTGGCACAGGCATGCATGGCACATACACAAAATAAATGAAATGCAGTTTTTAAAAAAAGCTAGTATGACTATATAGTGTCGAAACAGATTTCATGATATGAGCCCATGAAAAGGAAGGCATAATAATCTCAAATTCTGTACCTAATAAATTTTCAAACTGTATGAAATAAAACCGACAGAAACTCAAGAGAAAGAGAACACATGGTAATAATCAATGACTTTATTTATTTATTTATTGAGTTAGGGCCTCATGTAGCTCAGGCTTGGAAGTTACTGAGGATGACCTTGAACTTGTGATCCTCCTGCCTCCGACCCGAGAGTTGTGCGATTACAGGTGTGCATAGGAGGGAACCCAAGCCATCACGGATGCTAAGCAAAGTTCTATCAATTGAGCTATGTCCCAGACTAGCCAGTAATTTTTAAAAAAGATTTATTCACTTATTATTTTATGCAGACAGGTGTTGTGCATGTATGTCTATGCACAACAGAAGTGCCTGGTGCCTATGGAGGTTGGAAGCTAGTGCATCAGATACCCTGGAAATAGAGTTTCAGATGGTTGTGAGCCACAATATGGTTGTTGAGAATCAAACCTACGTGTTCGGAAAGAGCAGCCAGTGCTCTATAAAGCACTAAGCCATCTCAGCAGGCCCCATCCACTGATTTCACAACCTTCTTTTAATTATGGAGTAGGCAGAAAATCATTGAGGATATATGAGCCTTGTGCAACTATGTTATCTACTTTGACTTGTTCAATGTTTATTCAACTTTATCCACCAGTAACATAATACATACTGTTTGCATATGCAAGCAAGACTGTGTTTAAAGGTATGCTATACCCTGGCTCATACAATAATGCTTAACAGGTTCAGAAGGATTCAGGTCATACAAGGTATGTCTTCTGACAACAAATTCAATTGGAAACTAATAATGGAAGGATCTTAGGAGCATCTTCCTGTTTTTACTTTTAAAAATTTTTATTTTTCAAGACAGGGTTTTGATGTGGGAATGCCTTTCTGTATGCTGTGAATCTCAATCTTTAAATAAAGGAGCTGTTTTGGGCCATGACAGGCACCATAGAAAAAGTAAGAGGAGGAATCAGGATAGATAGAGAGAAGCAGGGCAGAGTCAGGCAGATCCAGTTGAAGCCCAAAGGATCAACATGTAAGAGCACGGGTGAGCCACGGGCCATGTGGCAGACAGATTAATAAAAATGGGTTGATTTAAGATGTAAGAGCTAGCTAGCAAAGTGCCTGAGCCATAGGCCAAACAGCATAAACTTAATATAAGCGTCTGGGTCATTTTTGGGGCCTGAGTGGTGGCTGGGCGGCTAAGCGGTCTTGGGTGGCAGGTCTGTGGGGCTGGATCTCTGGCCGCCTAGGATCGAGAAACCCTACTACTACAGGGTTTCTCTGTGTAGCTTTTGCTGTCCTGAAACTTACTCTGTAGAACAGGCTGGCCTCGAACTTACCTCTGCCTCCCAAGTGCTGGGATTAAAGGCATGCACCAACACTGCCTGGCTTTTTTACTTTTTAGTTACATTTGTGTGTGTGTGTGATACGCATATGCCAAAATGAGTATGTGGAAGCCAGGGGCCAACTTTTGTATGTTAGGGATTGAACTCAGGTTTTCAGGCTTAGTAGCCTTTGTCACCAGAACTGTGACATGTTATCAGGATCTCTAAAGGGAGATTAGAAACATTGTTTTAAAAGATTTGTTTTTATTTTATATGTATGATTGTTTTGCCTGCACGCACGTATGAACCTGGTGCCCAGACAGTTGTGAGCTGCCATGTGGGTGCTAGGAACTATACCTGGCTCCCCTGGAAAAGTAGCCAGTGCTCTTAACCACTGAGCCATCTCTACAGCTCCATGGAATTAAAACCGAAAGCTGAACAAAAACAAAAACACAACTTACCAGAATGTTTGGTGTTACTAAAGGGATACTTAAGGAGAAATGCGTAACTCTGAAAATCCACTTTAGATAAAATGAAAGGCTTAAAATCAATGACTTAGCTTCTACCTTAAGAAACATGCCTGTGGGCTGGAGACATAGCTCAGCGGTTAAGAGCACTGGCAACTCCTCCAGAGGTCCTGAGTTCAATCCCAGCAACCACATGATGACTCACAACTATCTACAATGAGATCTGGTGCCCTCTTCCAGCATGCAGGCATATATGCAAAACACACAAAATATAAATAAAATTTAAAAAAGAGACTTGGGTCTTAGAAAGAAAAAAAAAAAAACTTAGTTCTTGGAGGCAGAGGCAAGCAGAACTCTGTGAGTTGGAGGCCAGACTGGTCTACAAGGCAAATTCTAGGACAGCTAGAACTGTTTACACGGGGGTGGGAGAGGGTGAGGGGGGGCTAGAGAAAGATGGCTCAGTGGCCAAGAGCACCTGTTGCTCTTCCAGAGGAACTAAAAAGCTCCCAGCATCCACATGGTGTCTCACAACCATCTGTAATCCAGTCCTGGGGACACTATGCTCTCTTCTGGCCTCTGCAGGCAATGCAAGGCAATGCACAATGTGGTGCACAGACATATATGCAGGTAAAACACCCACAGACATAAAATTAAAAAGAGAAAGAACTGGAAGTTAAACAAAAGTAAGCAAATGAAAGAAAATGCATATCAAAGTAGAAATCAGTAAGATGCGATAGAAATCAGTAAGATATGAGCTGGGGATATATCTGTGCAGCACACACACACACACACACACTAAAAAAATAAAATGCCAATGGAGAAAATCATTCAGAGATGGTTCTCTTATAGCAATAATATAGGCAAATCTGTAGCCAACCTGATTAATGGAAAAAGAGAGAAGCCACAAGTTGACAGGATCAGAAATGAGAAATGTTATTTTATATGACCATTATGAACAGCTTTGTATTGACAAAGTGAGCTATTTGTAAGAAATGAAAAAATTCATTAGAAGATACCACTCACCAAAGGTCATTCATGGAGAAATGGGTATTCTTTAAAAAAAAAAAAAAAATTCCGTTTGCAGGTATAGGCAAGGCAAGGTGCATATGCTGGTGTGGAGATTTGAATGAAAATGCCCCCATAACTCATGTTTGAATGTTCGGTCCCCAGTCGGTGCAACTGTTTAGGGAGGGTTAGGGGGTGTGGCCTTGTTGTTGGAGTGGCCTTGTTGGAGGAGGCGTGTTTCTCGGTGAGGGCTTTGAATTTTCAAAAGACCCTGCCCCTCCCAGTGTGTTCGCCACCTCCTACCTGTGGGTCAAGAAGAGAGCTCTCAGCAGTTCCTACGTCATTTCTGTGCCTCCTACTGCTGGGATTAGAGGCGTGCCACTACACCTGACAGAAAATACATGAAGAGAAAAAGAACACTAGGAAATTTAATGTTGGAGACGAGGTTTGCGCTGAGAGTTAAGGTGATTAAGGAGTGGCCAGGTCCAAAATGGAACAGAAGGAAGGAATGTCCTCAGGGCGAGACGCCATCGAGCTAAACGTTTTTTATTTGAGAAAGAAAGGGCCTAGGACATTTTCTGCTGAAAACAAGAGAAAGCTATTGAAAATGGCTTCAAGGTTCCACGCAAGCTGGCAGCCAAAACTCAGCAGTGCCATTCGTGTGTCTTTATAGTCATGAAGGATACACGGAGGGGTTGTGGAATCTTCCTTTGAGGTTAAGGAGAAGGGTGGAGGTCAGGCAATGGGTGGCGGGGCAGTCCCTGCATGAATACCCTAAGAAGCCATTGTGTGGGGCTGTAAAAATGAACCCTGCATTGCACTGGAGAGCCTAACATGTTGGAGCTGCCAGAGCTGTGGGACTGCTGCCCAGGTGAGCTGTGGACAGGAGTGGAACCAGCCCAAGAGACAGAAGTGTTTTGTAGTTGGCAAAGCTGCAAGGGTGGAATCATCTAAGCCCTGACATCGGATGTGGAGATACAAGATTTGGACTTTACCTTGCTTGGTTTTGGTCTTGCTTTGGTCCAGTATTTCCCCACCATTCCAATTCTCCCTTTTGGAATAGTCATGTATATTCTGTGCTACTGTATGCTGGACATATGAAATTGCCTTTTGATTTCAATTGGGTTACAATTAGGAGTGTGCCTTCAGTCTCAGAAGAGATTTGAATTTCGAATTTTAAAACAATGTTGAGACTAAAAGACAATAGGGACTTCTGAAGTTAAACTAAATGCATTTTGGATTATGATACAGGCTGGAGCCTAGGGGGCCAGGGAGTGGAATGTTGTGGTTTGAATAGAAAGAGCCCCACTATAGGCTCATACGCTTGAATACTTAGTCCCCAGTAAGTGGAACTGTTTCAGAAGGATTACCAGGTGTGGCCTTGTTGGAAGAGGTGTGTCACTGGGGAAGACTTTTAGTTTTCAAGACCCCTTCCATACCCAGTGTGCCCCACATCCACTTGCAGATTCAGATGTCAGCTCTCAGCTGTTTCTGTCACCATGCCTTTGCTCTGCCGTCATGGACTCTAACCCTCTGAACCTGGGAGCCCATTGGAACACTTTCTTTTGTAAGTTGCCTTGTTTGTGTGTTGGCACAGTGATAGAAAGTAACTAAGGCAGTAGGCCAAGGGCTGATATCAGGTGTCCACCTCAACCACTTGCTACCTTATTTTTTGAAACAGGGTCTTACTGGAACTCGGAGCTCACTGATTTCTGCCAGCTGGGTTGTCCAGAGACCCCCAGCATCCTCCTGTCTTTGCTTCTCTACGGATGGGGTTATAAGCTTATGCCATCAAGTCCTGGATATTGTAGTTTCTTTGTTTTACATAGATATTGCAATCTAATGCAGGTCCCCAGGCTTCAGGAACAAGTACTTTACCAACTGGTGCATCTCCTCAGCTCCAAATAAAAGATAAATCCTTATGACAATTAGAGTAAAGAAGATTTCAGGCTAGGTGGTTACACTGGTAAGTTTTATCATATACTTAAAAAATAATATCAATTCTACACAAATTCAAAGAACTCAAAGAGGATGGGCAAGCAAGATTGCTCAGCGGGAAAAGGCATTTGTTGCTGTAACAATCAGGGTTTGATCTGTGGAACCCACATGGTAGATAGAAGAATTAACTTTCACAAGTTATTCTCTGGCTTCCACTTGTGCACACACACATGCACTTGTGTGCACAGTGCATACACACACATTAATAAGTGTGAAATTTGTTTTCAGATATCAAAGAGGAGAAATACTTCCCAATGAACCCAAGAGATATCAAATATTTGCATGATATTCAAATATTACCCTAATACTTAAAAAAGCAAATAAATTATCAAGGAAAACATATAAGTATTGATCATGAAGATGGCTGTAAAAAATATAAGCAGGGATGGGGATGCGGGTCAGTGGGCAGAGTGCTTGCTTTGCAAGCATGACCCTGGGTTCAATCCCAAACACCACATTGTCTGGGCTTGGTGGCGCACACCTGTAAACCCAGCATGTGGGAGATGAAGGCAGGATGATCTGTAGTTCAAATTCATCCTTGGCTGCCAAAGAGTCCAAGGTCAGCCTAGGCTACAAGAGACCATCTCAAAAGAAAGAAACAAGCAAAGACATTAACGGGTCTTTAGAGATGGTTCAGTTGTTAAGAGTACTTGCTGCTCTTTCAGAAGATTTGAGTTCAGTTCCTAAAACCCATGTCTGGGGCTCACAACCACCTGTAGCTTCACTCCAGAGAATCTAATGCTATCTTCTAGTCTCCATGGGCACCTACAAACATATGGTCTACTAATACACAGACATGCATACACATAAGTAAAAATAAATGCTTAAAATTTATAAATTAAGTTAAATATTCTAAATAAATTTTATTTCAACAGCATATTAAAGTACAATACATATTTTCATACATACAAGTAGAGTTTATTGGACAAAATGTGGGATCTGCTTAATATTTAAAAACATCTAACGTAGTTTAGTATACTAAAGCAAAAATTTTAAATATATGATGGTTCAGTGGTTAAAAGCATGTATTGCTCTTGCAGAGAATTCAATTCTAGGATCTACATCAGGTAGTTACTAACTAACTGCTTATAACTCCGGTTCCAGGTGATCTCTGATGCCCTCTGGTCTCTCCTTGGGCACCCGTACATATGTGGTACATATAAATGCAAGCAGGTACATATACATATATATATATGTGTGTGTGTGTGTATAAATATAATTTTTAATCATAAAAGTATGATCATCTTAAGAGATGCAGAAAAGGTATTTGGCAAAATCTAATATCCATTAGTATTTTTTTTTTGTCTTTTTGGAAGAGAACCTCACTATGCCTTTGTTAGCCTGGAATCACTATATAGACTATGCTCATCTCACACTTGCAGGGATCTCCTACCTCTGCTCCCTGAGTGGTAGGATTACAGGTGTGCGGCACCATGCTCAGTCCTAACACACCTTCCTCTTTCTTTTCATTTTTTATTACATTTCTAGAAGGGTGTGTGTGCATATCTCAGAGCACATGTTGGGGTCAGTTGGCTCTCTCCTTCTACCATACAGGTTCCAGAGATCAAGCTCTGTCCTCGGACTTAGTGACACTTGTACCTGCGGAGCCATCTTGTTGATCCAACACCCATTCTTCATCAGAATCAGTCACTAAGAACAGCAGAGATGCCTTCAACTTGATAAGGGACATTTATGAAGAACTTACAACAAATATATATGGGTGAAATTCTAAATACTCTCCACCCAAGATTAATACGTACTCATTTTCTTACTACTTTCTTAATCAGCTTTCTTTAGGGAAATATAGTCATAATATTCAGATGAGAAAGAAAAGCCAAAGGTATCTAAATTAGAAGTAATAAATTGACTTATTTTCAAATGGCAGGATTGTCTATGTAGAAATCAGATGGCCTCTTTCAAAGGTTACTAGAAAAATGAGTGACTTTGGTAAGGCTGTATATTAGTAATCAATAGACAAAAATCATTTGTATTTAGAACAACTAGAAACTGAATCTTAAAATAGTATTTACAGTAAATTAAAATAATAAAATATAAAAGAACTAAACAGTGTAAATCTAAACAAATATAAACAGATGTAAAATATCTATACTTAAAACTGCAAATATTCTTGAGGGTAAGGAAGATCTAAATAAATGAGGGGATACACCTGTGGGTAAACTAAAAAGCTCTTAATTGTCAAGATAATTTTTCCCAAATTGATCCAGAAATCCAATATAATTTTAATCAAACCACTGGGCCATTTTCTCTTGGAGAAAAACCAAAAAACCAGAACTTTGAAGGTGGCTTCATGGGTAAAAGTTCTTGCTACACAAACAAGAGGCTTATGTTAAACCCCTAGAGCCCACCTAAAGGCGCGTGTGTGTGTGTGTGTGTGTGTGTGTGTGTGTGTGTGTGTGTGTGTGTGTGCGCGCACCAGCACAAATAATAAAGAGTAATTTTAATTGGTAAACTGATTCACAAGTTCATAAGGAAATTCAAAGAATGAAGCCTAGCCATACAAATGGGAGCATGAAGGACAAGGGCTGCAAGAATGTTCCGTGGGTAAAGGAGCCAAGTCCAGTGACTTGATGAAGTCCCTGGATCCCACACAGTGGAAGGAGAGAACTGATTCCACAAATACACAATGCTTTGCATGTGTGTGTGCATACACATAGAGTAATAAAATTATTTTAAAATATATGAAGGACAAATGGAGGACTTTCATTTCCCAGCTGTAAGGGATATGGGCTAGGGATAGAGCTCACTCGGCACAGTGCTGGCTTGGCATGCATGACATCCTGGATTTGATCCTCAGCATATATAAAACAGGGGTGGTGGTATACACCTGTGATCCCAGCACGTGGGAGGTAGAGGAAGAAGGATTAGGAATCATCTTTGGGTCCACAGGAAATTCAAAGCTAACCTGGAACCCCTGAAACTCTTTCTCAAAAATAAGTGTACACACACACACACACACATACACACACACATACACACACACTCACAGGCATGGTGGCTCACACTTGTGAGGCAAAGGCTGGAACATCAACTTGATTTCCAGACCAGCCTTGTGTACACAATGAATTTCAGGTGCCAGGGAGACATAGTGAGACCTTATCTCAAAGAACAAAAACAACAAGCATTATTATAAAGCAACAGCAATCAAAACAGGGTGATACTGGCATAAAAGCGAAGACTAATGTATCATCAGGAAAGAGAAGAGTCCAGAAATAAGCCCAAACACACAGAAATAGTGTGTGTGTGTTTAACAAAGAGCCAGAGCAAGGAGAGTCTTAAAGAAATAGTGCTGTGATAACTAATATCTTCTGAGTAGAGAACACACACACACAAAATAAACTTAACCTACCCAACCAATCAACCAAAACCATTTTGAACCGAAACCTCTTATCATCCATAACAATTTACTTAGGGTCTTGGGATGTAGCTCAGTGGTGGAGCACATGCCTAGCATGCAAAGCTCCTGAGTTCTATATCCAGCATTGTAAAAATTAGATTGGGACTGGAGAAGAGGCTCAGTGGTGGGAGCACTGTTTGCTACCCATGTGGACCCAAGCCTGTTTCCCAGAATGCAGGTAGCAACTCACAACCATCTGTAATTTCAGTTTCAGGGGATCTGGTGCCCTTTTGTGGCTTCCTGGGGCACCAGGGATGCATGTGGTAAACATATAAATTCAGCAAAAACATTCATATTCATACATCATAAATACATCTTAAAAATTTTGCTTAAATGGATCAAGGACTTAAATATAAAAACCCAGAGCCATAAAATATAAAGGATCTCAGCAAGAACAACAAACACAAGCCAGAAAAAAAATGTACTAAACTTCCTTTGAAACAGTAAAACGTCTGTTCCTTAAAAGGTATTTCTACGAGATTAAAGACAACACTGACCGAGAAAAAACATTTGCCAAGAGTCTGTCTTGTGAAGCACCTGCATTTACAGGGGATGGAGAACTTCCCAGAGTTGATACTGAGAAGAGAATACCCAGTTAAAGAGGATGTGAACAGCACCTTATAAGGACAGCGTGGGGATGGCAGGTAAGTACAGGAGGAGATTGGTGTCACTAGCACTTAGGAACACATGGATTAAAAGCACAGGGAGCTTCTACTCCATACCTATCAGAGCAGCTAAAATTAGAACGAGATCTTTCTAAGCGTTAATGGGATGTTCAGACATTGATTGAGAAACAGACTGCTGCTTACAGCACTTGCCATGGGGTCTCCTGTTTCAATTTTTTGGCACTTTACCCAAGAGAAACAAAACCATTTGTCCATATAGAAAGTTGCATGTGAATATTTATGAAATTTTATTTACAACACCCCCAAACTAGAAACAACCCAAGTCTATCAAATGATGAGTCAACTAATATTGCCAAATTCATAAAATGAAATACAATGGCTCAATCCCATAAAGACATGAACTATGGACACAGGCCACAAAATGGATAAAAAATCAAAGCAAGTAAAATAAACTAGACAGAAAGATCACATACTGTACTCCTCGACTAGCTTTGAACTTGAGGCAATCTTCCTGCATAGCTGCCTGAGTGCTGGAATTACAGACATGTGCTATACTTGATGAGCTGAATACTACATGTGCATTCCATTGCTTATTATTTGTAAGTAAAACTGATTTTAAAATAAAGAATAAGAAAACATAGGTCGAATGTCCCTGTAATAAAAGGGAAAAACCATCACAAGAATTTAGCAATAATTAGCATTGAGCCAGTCACAGTGGATCGATTTCTCCATCTTCTGGAAGTATTTTAAGTAAATGGCATAGCTTTAAATGATTGTAAGAATAAAGAAAATGGTAAAAACTAACGAGCATCCAATTTAAGGAGCTAGAAAAGAATAACAATATAAGCCCAAATGAAGCAGAAATTAACGTACTGCAAGACAATACACATTAGGAAAAGACTGACAAGGCTAATAGCTTTTTGGAAATAATAAAAGACTGGAGAGATAGCTTAGTGGTTAAGAGCACTGGCTGCTCTTGCAGAGGACCCAGGTACAATTCCCAGCACCCACTTGGCAGTTAGTAACTATCTGTTATTCCAGTTTCAGGGAATCTGAGGCTCTCTTCTGGCCTCCACCAGCAGCAGGTACACACATGATGCACAGACACATGCAGGCAAAATACTCAAAAAAAAAAAATTAACTCAAACAAAAAATTAAAAATAATTTTAAAATGCATTCTTTTTTATTCTTCTCTTATACAACATATCTCAACAGCAGCCTCCCCTTCCCTCCCCTCCCCCAGCTCCCTCCTCCCTTTCCCTCAGATCCACTGCTCCTGTTTCTCTTCAGCAAAGAGAAGGCGTCCCAATGACTTCAGTCAAATCTGGCATAACAAGATGAAAAAGATTAGACATGACCTCACTAGGAGGAAAAGTTTCCATGAGCAGGCAAGAGTCAGACACCCCCATTTCCACTGTTAGGAGTCCAACAAAACCCCCAAGGTGGGGAAACCACACAGCTTGTATATAGAGAGCCTAGGGCAGCCCCACTAGGGCTTGAGGTTGCCATGTTCATCTCTCTGAAGCCCTATGATCTCTGAGATCCATGGTAAACATTAGGCAGAGCTCTGGGCACTCCCCAGAAGAAGGGGAGGAAGGATTCTTGGAGCTAGAGGGGTCGAGAACCCCAGAAGAACACAACTCACAGGATCAATGAAAGCTTTAAAAAGAAAAAAACAATAAGCAGAAGTATAGGGAAGGGCAACATACTTCTATAGTCCCAGCATTCATGAGGCTGAGGAAGAAAAATAGCTACAAATTTAAGGCCAGCCTGGATTACAGTGTAAGGATCGGAAGAGCCGGGACCACATAGCAAGAAGACTCTGCCTCAAACAAACAAGAAATAATAAGCACATAATAAAAATGCTGACTTTTCAGCAAAAGTTAAGGACAGGGATATGACACACACAAAAAGAGAAAAGGTTCACAGCCCCCAAAAAGCAGAGATTTATTTATTTATTTAGAGATAGAGTTTCTCTGTTATGTAGCCCTGGCTGTCCTGGAACTACCAGTGTAGATCAAGCTGGCCTTGAACTCACAGAGACCTACCTGCTCTTGTCTCCTGAGTGTTTAAAGGTGTGTGTCACCACATTCACCCAGAGAGATTATAAAAAGAATGTCATGAGCAACTTTGTGGAAACAAATTCAAAATCTTAGCAACAACGCACAGATCCCTTTAAATGTAAGCTCATTAAAACAGTGGAAGAGGTTTAGAGTGCAGCCCAGTGACAGAGCATTTGTCTGGTAGCAGGAGGCCTCGAGCGAGCTCAGTGAAAAACAGAAGGCCTGAGTAGTTTTCTGACCAGAGAAAACAGAGCAAACTTGAGACAAAGTCTAACAAATTTCACAGAACAAATCCAAACTCATTCAACAAACAGTGAAAAAGAGACCAGATCCCAATTATTGAATGCTAACAAATCATGGGTCAAAACCACACAATAAAAGGCAAATTATCAAAAATTTACAAATCACAGATGACCATAAAAGCTAGCACCTTAAACATTGTCAAGCAGCCAGCATGGCAGACGAAGGTAGCAAATCCTCCCAGGCTCTCTCCACCATGAGCCATTCAGCATTAAACTTCATGGCTTTAATGGAGGTGCTCAGTTGGTAAAGTGCTCGTAGCAGAAGCAGGAGACCTGAGTTTGATCCCTAGCATTCATGTAAAAAGACCAGAGGTCACGGACACCTGCAACTCTGGGGGGAGGGGACGGAAACAGGTAGATCTCTGGAGCTCACTGGCCAGCTAGTCTGGGTTTCTCAAAAGGTAAGGTGGAGGAGATGGAGACAGACATCCTCAACCTCTAACTTCGACATGTGTGTGCACACAAATAAAAAAAAAAAAACCCCACAAAATCCCACTAAAGCATTTTAGCACATTAATAACAGATTAAAGGAGAAAAGCTATATGATCAACTCAACACATGCAAAGAAAAGCAACATTTTAAACTCAACAACATTTTAAATTTAACCATTCATGATTAACATGGAAAACCACCTTTCTTAACCAGATGGAATATAATCAGCAGGTAGCTAGCTGCAGTTTACATTCTTTTGTGTTGTTTTAAGAAAGGGTCTTATGTAGTACAGGTGAACCTTGAACTTGCAATGTAGCCACAGATAATCCTGAGCTGCTGAGCTCCAGCCAGCTGTGTGCTACTGTACTGTAGCAGCGAGACACCGAAGTGCTTTCTTTCAAATCAAGAACAGAGCTGGATCTAGTGGTACAGGACTGCAATCCCAGGCGATTGGGAGGTGGATGCAGGGGGCTCACAAGATCAATACCTGTCTGAAATACGAAATGAGACCAAGGCCAGCCTGAGAAACTTATGACAGAATGAGGAGTGAGTCCTGGGAGGAAGAATGGACAGGAGGAAGACAAGAGAACGGACCAAATAAATGTATTGTCTACATGGTAAGTAGCCAGGACTACACAGTAAGGACACTATTTCAAAACAAAACATGAATGTCCATTACAAGCCAGGCACTTGGGAGCTTAAGGCTGGAAGATCACAAATTTGAAGCTAGCTTGGATTACATAGGGAGGCCCTATCTAAAGTAATATAGTAGTAATAATAATAATAATAATAATAATAATAATAATAATAATGCCCATTATAGTGCTTGGATGCTTGTTCTTTTGACAGGCTGTCTTTGAATTGTTATATAGACCAGTCGGTCCTCCAACCCACAGAATTCCACCGGCTTCTTTACTGCTGAGACTAAGGGTGTACCAGCATGCTCAGCTTTGAATGCTTATGATACTCAAGGCTGTACTTGTAATCCTAAATGGTGCCACAATGCAAGAAAAGTCACATTTTAAAAAGGCCTGGATATTAAAAGAGCTGTTTGGATAAAATGGCACATACACAGAAAATTAAATCAAAGCAAAGCAAAAGACATATGAAAATCAGTTGCCCATCAACACATGCTTGTGGCCATGGCGACTCTACAGGAGGGAATTTCATGCTTGGTCAGGAGTCCATGGGGAGGCTGGAGAAAAGGGCTCATCAGCTAAGAGCACTGGATGCTCTTCCAGAGGACCCAGGTTTGGTTCCTGGACCCACAAGGTAGCTTACAATCATTTGTAACTCCAGTTTCAGGAGATCTGATGCCCTCTGCTGGTCCCACAGGCACTAAGCACTGGGTGGGTGGCTGTGTGTGTGTGTGTGTGTGTGTGTGTGTGTGTGTGTGTGTGTGTGTGTGTGTGTGTGTGTGTGTGTGTGTGTGTGTGTGTGTGTGTTCCCACAGGCACAAAGCACTGGGTGTGTGTGTGTCCCAGCATGAATCATGCAGGCAAAACATCTATACAAGAAGTTTAAAAAAAAAAATTGTAAAAGTCCATTGCTGGCTAGGTCACAGGCTCTAGGGAAAAACTGGTTACTGTTTTGCCAAGTGGCCATACTGTCAAATGCCTTCTACATATTTATGCTTTCACCCATAGACTTAGGCTGCTCTCAACCCCAGTCAGGAAATTACTTCCTACTGTGGGAGCAACCAATGGGGCAACATGTGGCCAACATGCTGAGAATAAGAAACTAAATATTCAGATCTTAATGTCACATCTTTATCAACCCTACCACCTAGGCTCAGGGAACACCATAGACAAGTAGAAAAAATGTAACCGACAGAGCACTGCTTCTCAACTGGAGGGTCATGATACCCCTCCCCCCCATCACTGGAAAGCATTTTTACATTACAATTCATAACAGTGGCAAAATTACAGTTATGAAGTAGCAATAAAAATAATTTTATGGCTGGGGGTCACCATGACATGAGGAACTGTATGAACGGGTCACAGCCAAAGTAAGGCTGAGAAGCACTGAGCCAGACGATGGGGCTAATGTTGTGAAATGCTGTCTTTTAGGCAGGATATGGCCATTGTAATCATGAAGTCATTGCAGCTATGGTTACCTGCACAAGATCATACCACTCTAAATGATTCCCAGGATCTGCTCCTTACTGAGGAGCTACTGGAAGTTGATTGTTGCTAGGAGAATAGGAGAAAAAGAATCACTTTCTTTGCTGATTGGTGTGTTCTCATACCCCAATGTATGACCCCACACTGGTGTACATGAGCTATTAGTGAGCTGTTAAAAAAAAAAAAAAAAGATATGATGGGGTGGTGCTGGTGGTGCATGATTTTAATCCCAGCACTCAGAGGCAGGAAGAGCTCAGTGAGTTCAAGGCCAACCTTGTCTACAGTGTGAGTTCCAGGACAGCCAGGGCTACTCAAGGAAATCTCAAAAACAAAGCAAAACAAAAACCAAACCAAACCAAACCAAACAAAAAAACCTATGAAGTTGGGGGATGTTAAAGGGGATATGGGTGGATATGATGAGTTGGGATGGGGAAGCCAGGGGTAGATATAATCATATTTATTGTACACATGTATAAATTTCTCAATAATAAGTAAGACATTAAAGATATGATTTACAACGGGAATAAAATCTACAAATGGCCAAGAGAAGGTATGTATATGTGAGTGGCTCATTCATCTCTTGAAGTTCTTCCTCTAATGCCACATTCCCGATTAACTGTGACCATTCCATTTAAAATTGTACTTCTCCATTATAATTATTTTCACTTGTTGCTACTTCCCCATTTCCTTCTAAAAGACTTAAACTGTATATGAATATTCAAAAATTTGACCTGAGAACACAACAGGCCAAAATAGCCAACATTTCCTTGAAAAATAATTTTCACCTAATTCACTGCACTTCCTCTTCCCACAAGGACAAGCATTTTTGTTTAATTTGTTTATTCTTTTTTATTTATACATAAAGCCTAAAACTGTTGCTGGAGTCTCTTGGTTCTTGTCTTCTTGAAGGAAAGAATTCAGTCAAGAGACTTAGATGATTTAAGCAGAAGTTTATTTAACAAAGGAATCAAAATAAACACTCCAAAGAGAGATTGTAGTGGACCGCCTCAAGGCAGGGAGCAGTCAAGAAGGTTCTGCACTGGGATTTTTTAAAAAAAGTTTTCATGTGCATTTATGAGATTAAGTGGCAGATTCATGACATAAGGTAACTCTGTCCCTCCCAAATCATGGTAGACCAGATCTCCCTTTTAGAGTACTGGTTCCTATGCTCCTCTAGAAAATCCCACAAAAGGAGGGTGTCAAAAGTACAATACAAGGTGCAAGAAATAGCTAAAAGGTGAAGAGCTCTTATTCCTGAAGAGGACCCAGGTTTGTTTCCAAGAACCCACGTGGCAGCTCACAAGTACCTGTGACACCAGGTCCAGGGGACCCAATGCCAATGTCTTCTTCTCACCTTGTCTGGGGCAAACATCCACACACACAGGCAAAACACCCATACACATGAAAAGAAAAGCCACAATGCAAGTTATAGTGTAATGATGTCAGGTCTTTTGAGAACGTAGACCCTTGGTGAATGCACGTGTGTGGGAAGATGCCATCTGGCACCTTAATGTCTGACAAAGCTTGAACAACTTAAGTACATTTTCAAGGATGTTTAGTAACCACGGTTACTTTATCTCTAGCTCCTTGTCTATCTGGTACCAGACTCTGGTATATACACTATTTACCCAGTGCCTGGTACACAGCACTGTTCAACAACTATTTATTGACTAAGTGAATAAGTGAAAACAGTAAGTACATGTGGCCTTGAGAAATTATACAACTTTACTGAAAGGCATTAAAAACAGCCATATGAATGGACAGATAGACTATACTCACTGCAATATTACTCAAAGGATAGTATTATACATTATGTTGTGTGTGTGTACATATATATGTAGATTAGTGTGAAAATCTATACAAGTAGATTCTAAAATTTTCATGAACACACTAATGGCCCAAATGTCCAGTATTCTCTTGAAAAAAATAATTAGGGAAAGTGATGGACTTTCTCTAGATACTCTTCCTACATCATCATTATTGTCATAAATCTATAGTGATTAAAACACTAAGGTTGCTAAAATTAACTGGGAGATGTGCCAAACATCCTCTGTCCCCACACTGTACCAGGGAGGAGGCTCAAGTTCAAGGGCAGCTTGGGCTACTCAGTGTCTCAAACACAATAAATAACAAGTAGGTAAGTGGGTAAATAAATACATAAACAAGAAAAAAAGCCCAATAATCAAAGAAAGAAAAATGGAGGCAAGGCATGCTGGTACACGCCTTTAGTCCCAGCATTTTGAAGGCAGAGGCAGGCACATCTTTGTGGATTCACGGCTAGCCTGGCCTCTATATCTAGTTCTGGGCCAGCCAGAGTTACACAGGCAGACCTTGTCTCAAAACAACAGAAAACAAACAAACAAACACAACTCTAACTACACAACATATTATTTAGAGATTATACAATCCATGATACCTTAATCTAAAAATAATGAAGTTACGCAAGAGTACTAGACAATGGTTATAAAACAAGAAAGAACTGGTTGCTATGAGATTTTTAAATTTCTTAAATTGTTTATTGTTTTGTGGGGCAGGATTTCCATGTATATCCTAGGTTGGTCTCAAATTCATCCATCCAGTGGGATGCTTCATGATTTTTATTTTATTTTTCTTTGGCTTTTATCATATAGGTTACAACATTTTTGCTTTAAAAAAAAAACTTAAAAAATAAATCACTTGGTGAGCATTTGTCTCGATGTATATACATATATAGCACATGTGTGCCAGGATGTCAGAGAAGGTATTGGATCCCTTGAAATTGGAGTTATTGATGGCAGTAACCATCATGTGGGTACTAGGAACAAAACCCAGGTCCTAGCAACTGCCACAAGTACTCAACCACTGAGCCATGTCTCCAGCCCCATAGAACAAACTTTAAAAGAAATCACAGGGATGGGGGTGTAGCTCAGCAGGAGAGTACCTCAAAGGCCCTGGGTTTCACCCTTAGCATCTCCAGAAGAAAATAAAATAACATTAATATAAAAGCCTTTCTAAACACAACAAAAGTCCAAAACATTTTTTTAATTGAAAGACCGGACAAACTTCATCACAACACTGTTCAAAGACAACAGTCCCATAGAACAAACACGTACAGTTAGTTCACAGCGAGACTGATTTTTTTTCAGATTAAACCACTAAAAAATGCCAACTCTTTGAGAAAAGTTAGCGCGAAACATAAACAGACCATTAAAAAGAAACACAGGGGTATATATGCTGAGCCTTACTCAGAGAACGAGAAACACATGTCGCTGGGACACTACTTGACGGAGACAGGGAAGTGGGGGAGCAATGGAGACAGGGGAAGAAGGGGATCATTGCTTGCTGCAGCCACCTGTCAATCTCACACTCATTGACAGTGCTGGGAGCTTTCGCTCCTCGAGGATTTCAGTACCAACACAGACTTTCTTCCAATCTCTCTCCACCCCGTTCCATGATGACTTCTTCCTCTGTGCACATTGCTCCCCTTTTTTGCTGGCCACGTGCCACTAACAAGTTCAAAACAAACTACTCGGCTCTCCAGCCCCCTTCTCAGTTCCTAGTCTCGCCTCCAACAGTTCTTCAGCCCATCTGAGCCTGCATTCCTCTCCTTAGGCCACTTGAGCCCCATTTCATCTTGTGACGCCATCTTGCCCATGCCTTTCACCTTTTACCATCCCAGCTTTCTTTGTGCTCAGCTGACAACCCCTTCCCTGGGGCTCCCACAACCACTCACCTGTTCTGCAGCTGTACCTGTATAGCCCAAGATGGCCAGAGAAAGTTCTCTAAATTTATGACCACAGAACGCAGGCCTAGCGCTGCTTATAATTCCATGAGATTCCCCCAGACCATTCACTCCTAGACAATCATTTCACCCCACCCCACCCCACCCCCCCCCCCGCCCCAGTGTCTCCCTCTCCATCTTCATCCTCAGCTGATGACCTTCCTTCTTCACTGAGAAAACAAAGCAATCATAAAACCAAAGGGCAATCAGAAGAGGATAGCAGCCAGCTCCTGCACTAACCCACTTCCAAGTCCATGTTCTCTGTCTTCCCTGTTGCTTCCCTGGACCAATGGTCTGTGTTCCCAGATGAAATCAGTGCATCAACCTATGCACTAGAGCCTACCCCTTCTCACTAGCTGCAGGACATTAGCACAAAAAGCCTCCCTTCTCTTGCTTGCACACTGGATGTCTCTCCGTGTATCACACTGGAGTTTTCTTTGTCCTTTCATCATTCCTCACCATCCTGCTTCTCTGTCTGACCCCTTCAAGGTTGTTCTGCACTTTCTGAACTCTACAAACCCCTTCTCTTTGTACAGTGTAGGGAGCGAGGTCAGTCCTGATTGAATGTGTATTGTTGACACTGGACATCAAAAGCTCCGGTAGCTCCGTCCCACGGGAGAGGCAAAGCTTTCCCCAAGTGAGGCAGAGGGGGATGGAAAAGCCTTCCTAAGGTCTGAGTTCGAATGTTGACAGATGTAAAGACCCACTACCACCCCTCCCAGCATCCAATGTTCACATCCCAGGGACTGCTCTCCCACAGAGACTGCTCCTACTCAGGTTAGCTAAACTCAACTTCTTGTTTAACTGTATGTAACAACCCTAACTGCTTGTTTATCTGTATGTAATAACCTCACCTCCTTGTTAAGCTGCGCGTGATAACCCCACCTCCCTGCTTATATTAAACACACTGAACTTCTGGGATGCCAAGGCTCTTCTATGAGACTGAGCACAGAAGCTGGATAGTCCCAGCTTTTCTGTGTGTCCATGTGTTTGTCATCCCTTCATTTTCTGGCTGCCCCAGGTAGGTCAATCCCTGGTGTTGTACAAGGGCTTGGCAATATATCTCAACTCCACTGAAATATTCCTGTTGAGGCAATCAATATCTCTGACCCTGCTAAATCTAATGATCAGTCTTCAGCAGTATTGGTCACAGTTGCCTAGTGTCTCCTCCTTGGGGCATTTTCTGACATAAGCTCCATGACCTGGCACTGCCTTGGCTTTACTCTTACTTCCCTGGCAGCTTCCATTCATTCTCCTTTATTGGTTCTACATCTCCTTGACATCTAAACACTGGGCCCCTCGGGTCCAGCCCCAACCCTCCTATTTCCTATGAGCTCATTCACTCCTCCAGTCTCATTTACTCACATTTTGTGCCCACAGCTTGCTCCTTCCCTTAGGCCTTCCACTTGTGTTTTCAGCTTCTTCTGAAACTTCCTACCTGGGTGTTCAACTAGCCTCCCAAACATGGATACAGCCAAACTCCTAGCATTTCACCCTGCCAGCTCGCTCTCTCCTTTCTGATGAACTCCCTCTTCCAAGCTGATCAGATCTGAAACCGTGTAGACATCTTTGTCATCTCTCTCTCTGACTTTGACTCACTTGCTCCTCCCTTAGATAACAAAATCTAGATTCCAAGACAGGTGTGGTGCACATACGTGTTCGTAGCTCTAGAGGTCAAGTCAAACAGCACAGACACCAGCACCATGCCCACAGCAGCTTCACTCTCTGCCATCTCTCCTTAGATGTTCTTTGCCATCCTGTCATATACCTGTTCTTCTCTGGCTCCTTTGCTAAAGGAGTTGGGGACTGCAGCCCCAGAAACTTGTCATGGGATTTCTCTCAGTGAACCATGACTTGCATTTCCTTGGTCCCTTAGGAAATCTCCCTGGCCTCAGGGCCACCCACATAGCACCTTAGGGAACCTCTCTGCTTCTACCTCTCTGCTGAATGTGCAGTGGCTCAATCCAGCCCCCCCCCCCCAAGCCTGTACCTGTCAATAATGACTGGATCTGAAGGGGTCTCGTTCCGGTTACCACAGCTCTTGCGGTCACAGCATCGGCTAGAGGAAAGATGAAGAAAGACAGGAAGAAGTAATGAAAGTCTGTGAGGGGCAGGCCCAGTGAGAGACTGGAGGTCCTATTCTGGGTATAGAATTCCTACATGCAGGGGATCTCTTCTAGGGACTTGAGGGAGAAGGCCACAGAGGATCTTAGCAGGAACCTTGGCAGCCTAGTTCTAGGGATGGGGTTGGCCGTGAAACCTTTGTGCCACCAAGCAGTGGATCACCTGCAGTGTCTCTTGGATGATCACATAGTGAACCTGCCCCTGTACGCAGCACTCTGACCCAGATACGTCCTGTGCTCAACACTCCAGAGGCCTTCTCTAGCTTTTTAAAATTATTATTTTAATCACTTTCCTTACAAGGGCAACTACTGTCTCAACTATGGGTTTTTAAACATATTTTCTTTTCCATGGATTGGAACTATCTCTGAGGCACTGAAGGACTGATATATCCAGGGAAAGCCTTCAGAAAATGAAGAAAATTTACCTAGAGGGTAAATGAAGGAGGAGCTAAGAGCTGTCCCCTGCCCCCAACTTATTTACCAAAGAGCTGCCCATCATTTCTCACATCTAGGCAGCTAGGTTTTCTCTACCAGGCCCCTCAGAAAATCCCAGAGGCCTTTGTGTTGCCCAACCCAGCCCTGTCACCATCTTCCCAGAGAGCTACTCCCTAGAGCTTTATTAGTGAACCTTCTAGCAGCAGTAGGAGGTCTCTCGCAAAAACACTTAGAGAAGTCATATAAACAGGCTAGGCTAATGGGGCCTCAAGGAGCCTCTCCCCTGCCCAGGCTTCCCCAGGGAACTGGAGATGTTGTGAAATAGGAGCAGGGCTTGACAGAGGGCCTGGGCTACATCTTGACAACATTGTCTTGTCGGTGTCAAGGTCTATCTTGACACTGACGGACCATCTTACCTGCACATAATCTCGTGAGTGAGCAGCACTCGGCACATCTCAGGATTCTTGTCCTGTCCCTCATAGATGATAGCCTGGGGAGAAGGAAGTGTGCAGGCTTGCAGGGAAGGAGGCTCTCTCAAGTCCCCACGGCAAGAACAGGTGAGCCTGTGGGTCTGCCCTGATGTCTCCCAAACCCAGGCCCAGGAGCGGTCCCATCCCAAGAAAGATCATGTCCTTTGCCCTGATCTGAAGAGTCCAAGGGTAAAAAGCAGGAACCTGGCTGCTCAGTTGGAAGAGAGCATGACCATCACCTAGGTGGCAATAATGGCACCAGGTCTGCAGATTCCCTGCTGGTGGAGCACGGGCTCCTGCTCCCACTCTGAATCACACCTCTAGCCTCATGCACCTGTAGCATCATCCGTGCAGGCTGTCCCACGCTGATGGTGGGCTTCCGCCTTTGCTCATGTCCCGCTCTACAATGTCTGCTAACTAATAAATCAGGCCACTGAGCTTCCTCTTCCCACCTCCCCATCACTTCTCCAGCTCAGACCAGTATGTTGTCCTTGCACTGTAGTATCCTCTCATTCAGTCTCCCAGTGGCTGTCCTGAACAGGAAGTGAGCTTCCCAAACTGTAAATCTGGCTTCCTAGTCTACTAGCCTCTGGGTCTTCCAGCCTTTCTGTTTGTAGGTCCTTTTCTCTCTAGGCTCCAACATGCCACCACTGCCATTGCTTGGCCTGCCTCCCCTGTCACAGTGACTGAGAGCTTTCTGGACATAAGTCATTGTGCTTTGTATTGGGATGAGGCCTAGGTGGAGGCTACTAGGGCACTGGCCCATATGAGAGTCTGCAAGTCGCTGAGTTTCATTCCAGACCTGCTGATCAGGACCATTTCCGATTCAACCTCCTCAGCATGGTTCGGAAAGCCCTGATACTTGGGCTACCTCTCAGAGTGCATCAAGTTGGTTTCCCTGTGCTTTTGTCAGGTAAGAGCCTCCTTCCCGGACCAGCGTATCATCAACGTGACCAGCGCTGCAGCCCCAGCTCTGGGACTGCACACAGGTCTTTCTTCTGACCCTGTGATCCATCCCCCTTTGCAGACACCAGAGGACTTTCTCTTGAGACCTGCTCTCAGTGGAGTTGCCTCTAATGTGTACTCTCCCTAGACAGAAGTGACTGACAGAGGACACAAAATGCTGCCTCCTCGCTGTAAGGGGCCAACTCCAGTACCATTTTTATCCCAGTGATCCCTGCAGACTGGGCTAAGGCTGGGCTCTAAGGCCCACCTACTTCTTAGGTGTCTTCCTGTCCTGCTCTCTCCCCCTCCTCTTGGGGGAGGTTTCTCTTCACCAATAAACTGCATGTCCCTGACTTGTGTCTAAGATTGGGTTGCTAAGGAACATGACTTAAGCCAGGGTCTTTTTATAAATACTTTCTTTCCCAGGCTAGAGAGAAAAAGCAGGGAACTTGGGAGATAGAGTGGTGAGGGTAAAGGTACAAGAGAGACAGAGAGGGGTTCAAGATGTTTTACTCAAACCTAGCCTAGAATGGGCCTGAACATCCCCCAGGCTGGCTTACCTGCTTCGACATGGAGTCAATGAGACGCACATAGAGGTCTTGCTCTGTCCGAAGTCCTAGGATGGGAAGGTAGAAAGAACCTGTTGTCAGGGGAGCATGAGAGTGCCTCAGATGACTATAGCCTACCCTCTCTGGCCCTGATGAGGATGCTTTGTGTCTCAGGGTGCTGCAGTACCCCGACCTGCTTACCATTGTTATACACCAGCCGAAGGCGGTAATGGATCCCATTGTTCGTCTTTTCTGTTCCAGGTTCCTGCGAGGACAAGACAGGAGGATGTTCAAATGCCCAGGGCCTTCAACCTCCTTCCCCCATCCCCTTCTTCCCCCATCCCCTCCGCCCTAATCCTGGCTGTCATCCTTTGCCATTCACCCATGCTTTCCCACTCATTTACCATGTATCCGCTCATCTTCCCCAGGGTGCACGTGTATGTGGCGGGTCCCTGAAACCCTCCCATACTCCCAGCGCTAGTCCCAGGCCAGCCCATGAGCCTCTCACTCGATCCTTTTCCACGAAGTCGATGAAGGCTGTGCGCTCCACCTCCACGGGTTGCCCCTGCCGGTCGTACATGGCCAGCACGAAGTGGAAGAAGTTGGACTTCCTGAGGTTGGAGGGGGGCTGCTTTTCAAAATGTGCTCTTGCCAGGCCCACGCCACTGTGGGAGGAAAGGAACTGGAAAACCACTGGAAGGGCCCTCCATGAGAAAGACCCCAGTGATTCTGGCCAGGTAGGTGGCTGGCTCTGAGTAGGCTTTGACATGCCAAGAGTTTGGACAAGAGATCAAATTAGATGGTCCCTTTCATCCTGGACAGGACCATATCAGGTCCATAGAGGCCTCCAGCACTGAGGCTACCCCAGCCTGCTTCTTTGAGAAGAAGGAACACCACAGGAACTGCATGAAGACGTCCTGACAGGCTCTCCTCACTGCAGGCTTTTCCCTGGGACCCATATTTAGGAAGGCTTATCTCTAAAAGCAAGTATATAAACTGTAAACCAATTCATTGTACTACCCAGAGGTGTTTAGGAGTGTGCATTAGGGCATCAAGGGATAGGAAATGCTGGAATGAATTTCCCACTGAACCCCAACTTTCAGTTAGGTAGGGCTTCACTGAAACTATGGCACTGCTTAGGACATGATGTCCATCAGATACCAGAGGCACTGAACTGGTTCCAGGCTATTAGCCTGCTAATCCTAGACCTGGGACAATGATATAGATAGGGTATATCCTTTCTGAGTACAGAGGGTATGACTCCAGCTTCAAGACATCATGGCCTCTGGGCAGGAGGATCTTGTAGAGTGGCCTTAAAAAAGCTTTCTCCTGGCTCATCAGAAACCTTGCTTAGAAGCAAGGAGGAAGAGAAGAACAAAGCCTCGCTTACCAGATGGCCCGTAACTCCAGTACAGCACTAAACTCTATAACATGCAGCATGTAACATCGGAATTAAATGCCGGGAAGAGGAAGGAATTCACAGGCAGAGAGCTGGAATAAGGGTCAGAATGTGGGTACCAGTAGCCCAAATATGTCACTATGTGAAAAGGAAGCAAAGCAGGAAAATATTGTTTGGAGGTTTCTTTTTGTTTGTTTGGGGTTTTTGTTTTGCTTTTTGGTGTTTTGGTTTTGTCTTGTTTTATTGTTGTTTTTGAGACAGGGTCTCACTCTGTAGTCTAGGCTGGCCTGGAACTCACTATGTAGTTCAGGCTGGCCTCAAACTTGCTGTGATCTTCCTGCCTCAGCTTCCCAAGTGCTGGGATTATGATATGAGCCACCACACCTGGCAAAAAAAAAAAAAGGATAATAATTTTGTGGGATATGAGGGAGGCTTACAGAGACTGTGGCTTTCCCGCCACCCCCAAGGAGTAAGTATAAAGAGCCAAGAGAACAGAACAGCCCCAGAAATATCTGTAAGGGCTAGTGGCAGTGGATCAGATTTCAAAAAGTGAAACACTGGGTGAAAGATGCCGCTCAGTTGGAAAAGTGACTGCCTAGAGTGAGGGAAGCCCTGGGTTCAGTGCCCAGTGCCATGTAAAACCAAGCTTGGTGGTGCACATCTGTAATCCCAGGACTCTGGAGGGGGGGCAGGAAGACTGGAAGTTCATCCATGGCTACATAGTGAGTTGGAGGTGAGCATGAGATACAGGAGACTCTGTCTCAAAATAAATAAGTAGAGAAAGAGAGAAAGGAGAAAATGAAATGGAATAATGGGGGTGGGGAGATGACTCAGTGTTTAAAGCACTTGCCGTGTAGACTTCAGACAAATGCTAGGTGGATATGGCATTGTTAAAAAGACAGGCACAGAGGGTACACATAACTATGTGTACCTAGCCTAGCCTAGCCATATGGATGAGCTCTGGGTTCAACTGAGACCCTGCCTCAGAGAGTAAGCTGGAGAATCAAGGAAGACTCCAGGGAAGACATCAATCACGGGCCACACATATGCACGTGCCCTCCCCCACGTGCAAAGATGCGCGTGCACACATGCACACACCAGTACACCACATAGACATATTCATGAGGGTATGAAGCAAGGAGAGAAAAATTTGCTTTTGAAGTTCTGTCAGACTGTGGAGGAATATGAACACTAGGAAAAGTGTAGACCTTCTTCTCCAGGTATCCCAAAGCATTTTTTAAAAAACAGGTTTCCTTATATTATCCCTAGAAAAGAGTCTTGTGGCTACACTGCTAGGGAATGTGATTCATAGCACACGTGGAAGTCTTTGAAGGCCTTTGGACATCCTACAAAAATGGACTCTGCTTCAGTTTTCTCAGGCTAGTTCTCCCCTAGACTCCAAGATGATGGTTCCCAAGGATTCTGCCTCTTGATACTCATGTGCTTAAGCAGGTTCCTCTCATAATGTGCTTCTGCTTGTCTGTGTGGTCAATAGAACATAACAAAAACAACTGTACCTGACTTCCATATTTTAGGTCATGAATGCACGGAAGCCTCTGCTCTTTATCTTGACTCATTACACAGGGAGAGCCAGCTGCCTTTAGAAGCCAGTGCCCAGAACTGGGGAGAGACTCAGTTTGCAAATCGTGTGCTTTATAGGCATGAGCGTCTGAGTTTGGACCCCTAGAACTAACATAAAAAAAGGTGAATATAGTGTTGTATGCATGTAATCCCAGAGATGGGAAGATGAGAAGCAGAGATGGGGCTTGCTGTGGTCACTGGTGAAGTCCCCACTTGGGAGACCCTGTCTCAAAACAGAAAGTGGAAGGTGCCCGAGGAATGATGTGGGGCTGTACACTGACTTCCTTATGCACTCCACACAGATACACCTATACTTGAACATACACTCATGCACACATGCGCGCGCATAAACACACACACACACACACACACATAACCAGCATCCCAGATGCCCATTAGGTATGCTTCCTTGACAATGACTACCAAATACATTGGTATTTAATATTTTCTTCCACATAATTCAAAATCATGAGCTAGTAGATTAGCCCAGTGGATAAAGGCTCTTTCTACCAACCTGAGTTTAATCCTAGAAACCTACATGCTGGAAGGAGAAGACCAGCTGTCACCAGTTGCCCTGCCAGCTCTGTAAGTGAGCCATGGCATGTGTGAGCAGCCCCTCCCCCAACACACGCAAATATATAAATATAAGTAAATTTTTTTAAAAAAATCAACTTACTGTTTTCTTTGGCTTCATACCAGGCAATAGTATCTAGGCTGTCAGGGAATGAGGCGACTTGCCATGTTTCATTCATACAGAGTATAGCAAATTAAAAATGACTGTTCTTTCTCCTGGATACATTCTTGGGAGCCACAGTGGCCATGAAAATGGGTGATCTAGGAGGCAGATGTGACGAATCATCTTGTCTCTGGATAAATATGACAAGAGGCACCTAACACTCCTCCCTACCAGAAGTTCCTTTCTCCAGGGGCATTGTCTCTCCCTTCTTCCCCAAGCCCTCCCGGCTAGGTTGCCTTAAGTGGGGACTTGACCACCCTCTGTCAGCTTCTCAACCCGGCTGAGCGTCGGGGAAGCCTGAAGAGAGCTTTTGATCACAGCAGGCCTCTGATTACTATGGATAAATATGCTAATGAGACAGCAACCCTGAGCTCCACCCTCCGGCTTTCAGGGCCAGCTTAGCTTGAACTCTGCCAGGGATGGTTTCAAGAACCACCAAGTGGGAAAGATGACCAAAGGGGACGACCCTGGAGAGCAATTTCATCACTGCTGCCCCGTATCCCTACCCTGAGTCTGGTATGCTCTCAGACAATGGGGAGAAAGTAGGGAGGAAGGCCTTGGCAGAGAAGTTGATAATGAGAAAGTACAGAATCTCCAGGCCACTCAAGAGGCCTTTTCTATGCAAAAGCCCTTCATGCCTCAGGGCTTCTACCTTGGTCTAGAGGAAACTGGAGGTACCCTGGGTTTCCCTTTCCAACCCAGGCCTCTTGACAAGTGTCAGTCAGTCCAGAGACCTGTCTATCCTCATTCTGCTGTTCTCCTGAGAACCAAACCTGAAGACTTCCCTAAACCCCAGGCCACATCCCCTATGCTGGGCCTGCCCTCCTTCTAGACAGGGTTCCTTGGGAGTAAGAGAGAGCACAGAGATCAGGGAAGGGGAAAGAAAGCAGGCTCCTCTAGGGGATATGGATCAGTATCCAGTGCTAGGGTATGAGGCACAGAGAAACTGAGCCACCTCACCTGCCCCACAACACTTGGCCTAGCTCTATCCCTCCTAAAACAGCCTAGAGTAGCACCCAACCCTCCACCCTGCCCACAGGCATCTGTGGGGCAACATTGACTAGTTAACGTTTCCATTATCATGAACAACCACAGAACAATAATGACAGTCCTAGCCCCCACCAGACCGAGGTTGGCTTCAGCCAGTTAAGCGAGGAGACAGAGGTAAAATGGGAAAAGATTTTGCTGAAAAGAGTCTAGTATTTTTTATGTGCATGACACACAATAATACAAGGCAAGCGCTGTCCTGAGGAACAGAGGCAAAGGAAACAGAAGCAGGCTGGGTCGGATCTCCCTTCCCTGGCTGGCCTCACTGCTCTTGTACCTGTAACTGCAGTGGGTGATCAACACCTGTTAGGTAGAACTGCAAGCTGCAAAGGGAGAGAAAGCTCGGGAGGAGGAATTTTTTTTTTTCTTTTCTCCCTTGGGAGAAGCTGCTGCTCTTGTAATGAGAAAACAAACCACAATTAAGAAACAGGAACAAATATAGGCGGACTAGAACAATGGGCAAAGTACCCAGAGTCCCCATGGCCACAATCTGGGCACAGGCATGGGGGCTATAGGTAGCATTGAGTGCTCTCTGCTCAGAACAAAAGACACAGACAAAGGCCTATATCTCTGGCTGTTTGCTTTCCAAAGTGGAGTTGTCCAAGACAACCATTGGAGGGTGGGAAAAAACTTGGAGGTGTCTACTGATGAATGTTCTTTATCTAAAGAAAGATGGGGAGATAGGAAGATTGGGTTCTGGATCCTGGAGAGGAAGGGGTTTATGTTAGACACAGAGAACTCCCTGTGGTAAAAACCTAAATATCAACAGCTTATGGATGGGCCTGACTCAAGGAGTGGAGCTGGACAAGGCAACCCAACAAGCTACCACTGTAGGCAGCCAAGCTCAAGTGTATGGGGAACTATAAAAACACACAGAACAAGCACTTGAGACTTACTCATCTGAGTACTGGGTAAGGGACCCCGTGTGTTAGGCACCCCCATCACCTTCTCCTCCAGAGTTAGTTTATTCCTGTGTATTTGCATGTACATATGTGTAGTTCTGCCCAAAGAGGCCAAAAGAAGGTATCGGTTCTCTCAGAGCTGAATCTCAGGCATTTGTGAGCTGCCCAATGTGGGGCTGAGATCCAGTCACTGGTCCTCAAGATGGAGGAGCAAGCACTCTTACCTACTGCTCACTCCAGCTCCCACTGCTGGGTTTATTTCTGCTCTCCTGGCTGCCATGTGTACTTGTAGGCAGAACCAGCTCTGGCTTCCTGAGAAAGTCTTCAAGCATTAGGAAGTAGATGCTGGCTAAGGGTAGACCTTTGCCACCCCAGGGTACTAAGTTGGAGCATGGGCTCCAACTGCCAGCAGCCCAGAAGACTGGGGTATGAAGGAAGCCAACATAATGTTAGCCCCTGGAGCTCAAGGGTAGCTTGACAGATGCCAGGCTTATGATAAATATGCCAAGTTTATGATAAATGCGGGCAAGCACTGGCCTACTCAGGATGTGTGCTGTAGAGCTCCTGGTTCAGTGACACTTTGTTCATAGGAAACAGAGCATGCACCTTTTTTAAATAACGGCTGCTGAGTAACTAAGAGTCACACTAACCATTTTTGTGAGAATCCAAAATACCAGGTAGTGGCGGCACATCCCTTTCTTTAATCCCAGTTCTCAGGAGGCAGAGGCAGACAGATCTCTGTGAGTGAGGCCAACACAGACTTGGAAACCTTCACACCAGTGTTTCCCACAACTTCCAGTCTTCTGTTCTTACACAGGCCCAGGATTAAAGGAAACTTTTTGTGACATCAGTAAGAACTTAGCTTGCACAGATACTCTTTGGACAGAAGAGTCCTGCCCTGCAGCAAGCTTCGGTATGCTTAGGTTTCCTGAGCACTGTGCTGGGACTTTGAGGTCAAGTGAACAAGGACAACTTGACTTTCACAGCCTGAGCCACTAAGGTGAGATGCACTCCAGAGCACATGAGGATCCTAAGTTGGCATGGTAAGGCAACAGAGTATCTGTTTACTATTACTGAGCCCACCCACCAGGTCTCTGGAGATGTTCCTTTGCAAGGCTGAGCAAGACGCCCCAGGGTTCTTCTAGCATCCAGGACTCTCCAGTAGACAAAGCCCTGTTTCAGCCTCTGTCTCTATTCGCAAAACACTCATGCTTGATCACATACTTACTGTAAATAGCAATTTAACAATAACCACCTGCATCCCCTTACAAGGCACCCTGGGGGCTTCTGCCTTCCCGTTTCCTGCCAAATGTTAAGTCTGGCCTACTTGACAGCCCAAGGTTCTGAAGCAGCAACACTTTGGCTTGAGCCTGATCCATCTTCAAATCTGAGATGTTGAGTTCATGAGTCATCAGCATTGGAAGCAGGCTCTGCTGACCACCCTCCACCTCCATCAGAAGGTGTAAGAAATAAAAACATATGCCTCATACACCTCATCTCCGGTCTCAGATTTGCCTCAATCTCTTCTGCTCGTCCAGCCACTCTCTTTCCCATCCTGCCACTGCTGCAGAATGCCCAGTTCTTCCACACTCTCCCTTCCTTTAAGCATCCCGTTGGTACCCAAGCTCTCCCTTAGGCAGCCTCATTGCCCAAGGACTACTAGTGATCACCATGCTGTGCCTGCCTCCAGTCAGGCCTAGCCCTGCCCAGGCCCTGAAATTCTCAGAACCATGATGCACATCAGAGGATAAAAGCAGTGATGTGCGGGGCACACCCACCTCACTGGAACCTACAGAGGGAAGGCCTGGTAACCAAGAGCAGCTGCCCAGAACCTGTGTGTGGATGAATCTGCTAAAGAGGAGGTTTGGGTCATCGGAAGCTTCAGAGTCCCCCTTCCTACTGTTCAGCACAATTCTACTTAGTGACCCATGTCTAAATGGCAGGCAGGGGGAAAAAAACCCTCACATGTACGCTCTAGTGATTTCCCCAGCATCTTCCAGTTTCACCTACTGACTACTCACTCTGTTTTCCTTCTGCCTACCCTCTCACCCTCCACCCACAGGCCTGCCTGCCAGCCAGGTTCCAGGATGAGGAGCAGCTATTAATTATTAAAGCAAACAAAAGCATTTCCTAGCAGGGAGGCTAGCCTACAGCTGCTTACAGGAAAGACATCCCCAGCTGCTTTTCTTCTCCGAGGCCTTGCTTCTGTGCTGTGACTACCGCAGGCGTAGGGCTGACCAGGCCCCTCTAGACTCCCCAGCCTAGGAAACCAAACAGAAGGATAAAAGTGTTGCTCCTGTGCTAAGCCCATGGGCAGGAAGATTTGTCTAAAGAGGAGGATTGGGAATGGACAGCTGCTAGATCTCAGAGAGAAATTCCTATTAGTTCAGGTCAGGGGCAGTCCCAGCAATGGCTAGGGGTCTCTGAGCTGACATCCCTATTAGAGAGCCCCCATCAGGGAGAGGAAGCCTTCTCTATCAGCCCTCACCCTTCCTGTGAGCTGGGCATTCAGCTCCTTCCTCTTCTTCCCTATCTCTCGTGTTCAGAATCTTCTTCATGTTAACAGAGCCTCCCTTACTGATCTTGGCACACCTTCCAGAGCTTTTCCTCCTCATCTACTTTCTTCAAAACCTTGGGATTTTATAGTCTAAATTGGAGAGGGTAGCTGAAGGATATAGGGCAGTTGCTGGAATATATTGAGGTGAAGAGAGGCACTCCATAGGAAAGGCTTTTGGAGTCAGCGAGGTCGACTACTTAAGCCTGTGGGTGCTGTAGAAAGGACAAATGGGCAGCCATCCTTTCCCTACAGGAAAGCCTCAGCTGGCAGGACTGGAAGAACAGGGACAGGCAGAGGACAGCAGAGCCTGGCCTCTAGTAAGTGTCTTTATGTAACGTTAGGAACTGTTCTACTGGGCATAAACAGAGCCTGTTGCTGGGGTGGAGTCTGGTCTTCAAGGCTTGCTGTTCAGTGGGTATGTGATTCTAAGGGCTTGAGGACTGTTTTAAGAGAAAGCAGGTCTGGCACTCTTGCTGACTCCCAGGCCATTATCATAAAGAAACTAGGAAAGAAAAGCTGGACCAGACTGTGATGAGCCCTGAATGCCAACTATCTGGAAAATGGGGATGTGCCAGTGACAGCAGCCTATAACATATCCTTAACATTAAAAACAGTCTGGGCAGGGTGGGGGGACACAGGACACAGACATAAGGGTACTGTGATGGAGTGGATCACTTTTTTTTTTTTTTTTTTTAATTAAGCCAAAGACATGATCAGGGAAAAATGCTTTGAAGCCTGCTATAGTGGTGGTATATACTTGTAATTCCAGCACTTGGGAGGCTAAGGCAGAGTTGGAAGATAGCCTGGGCTACACAGTGAGCCCTCCCCCTCCCATAGTGCCTTGGAAATGTAACTTTGGTGTAAAGAGCTTGGTAGATAGTTTGGGGGAAGTGGTGAGTCAGGGCACAGGACTAGGAATTTTGAGTTACCCAGGGAGGAGTGGGGTCTAGGGCACAGGAGTTTAATTGTTAAAAGTGGTATCTGGGGTCGCTGGGAATGAGACTCGACATACAAAAGCTTTGAAAATCAGGCGGTTGTGGACGAAGGTGAGGGAAGCACAGATCCTCCACAGAGCAATCTTGCAGGAGAATGAAACCAGGAGGGAATGGAAAGGATAAAGGATGGGAGATGGATGCTTCTTGTTATGTTTGGGGATGGGAAAACCAGAGCAGGGGCCGCCTAAGGGAGAAGATACACACAGGACAAATGAGAAACATTGTGGACAGAAGTGAGAACCAAGGATCAGTTTCCCCTCTGGAAGTGGGAAGAGAATCACCAACACGTTTGAAAACTCTCAATCTCAGTCCAAAAGTGGAGCTCTCCAGGGAAGAAGCAAGCTCAGGCCCAAAGAATGTTCTGTTCAAACTTCAGAAGGCTTTGGGCTTTAATTTTGTGGCCTTGGGGACCCAGAATAGACACCACTCAAGAACCTTTCTCTGTGTAGACAACATTGCTGGTGAGTGTGTGAGGTGGTGTTCAAAGTCTCACCCTCAGATTTCTCGCCCCTTCACCCACCTTCAGGATATCATCATCTCTGTGACTCCTGCTTCCCTCTCATCTGACCTGCTGGTCCGGGGCAGGCAGAGAGCAAAGTCCGAAAGAAACAGAAACTGCCAATCTAATATACTCCACTACATAACTTCCCACAACCAACTCAAAGAAAAAGCCAAGACCGACAGAAAAAGGTGGCACACAGTTAAAACCATAGCACAAGACAGCGTTACAGGGGGAAATGGAGCAGAAATACACTCACACTGTGACTTGTATTTCTATAATCTCTAGTTAGATCTCTCTTAAAACTTACTGGATTTGGCTCATCTGCAATATCCTTTCCTGTCCTGGAGAGATCACCTAACAGGAAGCCCAGTGCCCTCCCTGAGGGCTATGAAGACAGGCGTGCAAAAACACTACATCCCTTTGCCCACAAATACTCCCGTGTCTACTCTTGGGTGAGGTTAGGGAGCATTACAAGTGACACCTGAATAACTTCGGACAGGTGAAACGGAGTGGTGTGCCAACCCACGTCTGCTTTAGAGGATGGGCAGCAGCTATTTAAACTTCTAGGAAACCCAGGGCTCAGTCTGCCCTGGGTCTTCTGGGACAGTTCTGCCCAGTGCTAGGCACTGAGCTCCCAATCCGATGTACAGTCTCCAGTCCACGTTGTATGATTAGACTGTACAGAGATGAGTTCCAGCGGCTGCAGTGACTGGGTTAACAAGCTTTCAAAGTCCCCATCCAAATTCTGGAGTTCATTCTTACCGAGGTCTCCTGCCTAAACCCCTGTGCCTCCCCATGAAAAGTAATCAGCGTAGAAGCTACTAATTCCCAAGAGCGCCCTGCTTCCCTCGGAATCTACCCCAAACCACCCAACAGAGGAGTTCAGGCTCCATTCTCAACCCCAATCAATTCTGCAAAGCCAACTGCCTACCCCCCCCCCACCCCCGGCTTAGCCACTCTTCAGCACCACACATCTCTGGGGCTGCACACCACCATGCCCCATCTCTGAGGAGCATGGAAAAGAAAAACAGGTGGCATAGTTTCTTGTCTTTCTTTTCGGGTAGCCGTGGAACTGGACAAGCAGAACAGTAGAGACTGCCCAGGAAGAAGGAGAGACTGGACACCTCTAGACGGCTAGTAACTGTGGGTCAAGTCTCAAGGACTACAGTGGGACAGGATATCTCCTGTAGAGCCTTGGAAATCAGTGAGCAACCTCGTCCCATACTCTCAGGAAAAAGTCAGACTCAGGGTGAACAGGAGACTTCATCGGTATGGTCAAGTATTAAGACTCCCTTCATCCCTTGCTCCAGTAGCTAAGACATGCTGGACGAAGGTGACACGAAGCGGTCCAACCAGAATGCTAAGTCGGGTGGGGCTCTTACCTCTGCGCCGCGGTGCTGGAGTCCAGGATGCTCGTGCTCTGCATCCAGGAGCGCACTGAGCCCAGGCTGGAGGGCAGCAGCGGCTCCTCTTTCAGGTGGAGCCCACCGCGGGGCAGAGCGTCCTGTGCGGGGAACATAAGGACCCGCAGTTCGTGGGCGCCCCCCACTGCCAGGGATCGCTTCCCGCCGATGCTGTGGGAGTCGCAGCTCAGCCGGACCCGACGGCACCAGGAGCCTCCAGGAGCGCCGCGCTACCCGAGTCCTGGAGCCTCAGTGCACGCTCGCCTCTCCGGTGCTTTCTCAGTGAAAGCCGGTCCCCGGGCGCCAACGCTGTCCCCTCCCCTCCCGGGGCGCGGGGCGGGGAGATGGAGGGATTCCCCCGCGGCCTGAGAGCCTGTGATCAGACTGAGAGCGGAGCCCGCACCCGCTCCGCACGGAGGCGCCCCAGAGGCGCGCTCTGGCGGCTGTCCAGAGCCGCGGTCGTCGGAGGGGGAGCCCCCGAGCGCCCCTCAAGCTGCCCGCCCTCCCCACCCCCCGGCTTCCCCCGCCCACCCGCGGCGCCCGCGCGGGGCGCTGATTACCATCCGAGAGGGGGAGGCTGCGGCCGTAGAGCTCGGCGGCGGCGACGGTGGCGGCCGGGGCGGCAGCAATAGCAGCAATCGCGCGTCCCGGGGAAAAGCAGGGCCGGCTCCTGGCCAACAGACGCAGCCGCCGCCAGGCCCCCGAGTGCCTCGGCGCCCCGGGCCTGCCGCTACCCCGGGCGGCAGCACCTGCAGCAGGAGCAGCAGCAGACCGGCCGACTCCCCCCGGGGCCCGTTCCCCGAGCTTCCCCGCCGCGGCCGCCGCCGCCCACCGCTCCCTGGGGCCTGGCCGCGGGCCCTGGCCATCCCGCTGCCGCCGCCGCTCCCTGGGGAGCGGGAGCCGAAGGGAGGGAGCACGGGCAGGAGGAGGGCTGTCGCAAGCGGGTGGGCCCAGGGGACTCGGGGCCAGGGGAGGCGGGGGCGGGGCGCGAGGCCGGCCGAGGGGCGGCCAGGGACGTGACATCATCGGGGGAGGAGCGGCCGGGCTGGGGCCGCGGCGGCGGGGCGGACCCTGGAGAGTCGGTTGCCGGGCTGGGGGCCACGGGCTGCGAGACGCGGCGGGAGGGCGCCGGGAAGCTGGCCGGGACCGGGTGAGGTGAAGACAGGCGGGCTGGGAGCTTGGCCTAAGCAATTCACTCCATCACACCGCGCTCGGGCACCACCACCGCCTCCCGGTCGGAGCTCCAGCATCTTTTTGATCCCATCTCCTTCCCCAAAGTATACGCCGCCTTCTCCTCTGCCAAGGCTTGATTCCCGGAGTTGTTACTCTTTGGGTTCCTTCTGACTTTTCACTGGCCCTCCCGGGACTTCTCTCACTGAACCTGACCTCGGCTTAACCTCTGCGGTTTAGTGCTCAATGGTCTCTCAGTGGTAGGTTGTGGGCCCTAGGCCAGCTGAGCTACATTAGTCCTGCACCTCCTATCCTTATTCCTGTCCTTGGATTACCTAAACTCAAGTTTACATTCCCAACCGCGCCTTTGAGAAACCTCTTGACTTCTGATGACAAGTTAGACACGTGGAACTCAGTCTTAGGGTTATGAGCCCAGCTCGCCTTCTTTTCCCCAGCCTTCTTTCTGATTCCATCAATCTGTTTCTGCACGTAAATCATCTGACCTTTGACCTCTTGGCATAGCCTTTTCTGTGTGTCCTGTAGGCTGTCAGCAAACCTTGGATCGAACACAACAGCCAGGCGGGGATGGGGGAATGGCCTTGCCTTACTGCTGCTTGCTTGTGCTGTCAGATCTCCATCCTCCTGGGGGTGGAGCACGCTCAAGTCAACCCTTAATACTCTGCCTAATGGTGACCCAGAGAAAGGAGCCCAGAGACACTCTGGGATCTTTTGACTTCCCAGAGTTCCTCTGTCTCTTCTCCTGACCTTTGTTCTTCATTATCCCTTCCCCTTTATACCCATTTTTTTAATCACCACCTGTCACCTCTGAAAGAGGAGGGACACTCACTGTCAATCCACCCAGACTTCTCAGGGTCTCAGCTTTTATCCCAGGTGAAACTGTCAAAAGCGGGTCTCTCAAAATGAATTCTTTTCCAATTGCCCCCTGCATCCCTTTAGCTGACTCTAAATCTTACCCCTCATAGCATGGCTCCTGTATCAGCAGCATTGACTTTGATAGCTTGTTACAAAAGCAGACTTGAAGGCCCTCCCAGACCAGTCAAGTGAGAGCCTGCTTCAGAGAGCTTGAGTGTTGGGATCACACATGTGATCCTCTGTGTCTGGCTAAGACTTCCCATCTCTCCACCTCCGAAAACCGTGGCCCCTTCTGTTTCTGTAGAAGTTCACAGGAATACTCCACTGAGGATGCTTTGCCAGTCGGTCCCTTCTGTTTCTGTAGACGTTCACGGGAGTACTCCACTAAGGATGCTTTTCGAGTCTCAGCGGCTGATCTCAGAGGCTCACAGCCTGATTCCTCCCTGCTGGGACTCTGCTTTGACTCCATGGTCTCTAGGGGGTTCTGATCCTCTGACATGCTTTTAATATCTACTCACCACATCTCCTCCTCTCACATATGTGATGAAGCTACCCCACAGACAAGAAGTATGATGATTATTTGGGTGATGTTTCTCCTACCCTCTGGGGATACTGAACTACCGTGTCTTCTCTCTCTCTCTCTCTCTCTCTCTCTCTCTCTCTCTCTCTCTCTCTCTCTCTCTCTCTCTCTCCTCCCTCCCTCCCTCCCTCCCTCCCTCCCTCCCCTCTCCTGTCCTCCTTCCCCTCCTCTATCTCACCCTCCCCCTTTTTTCTTCAAGAATTCAGGTTTCTCCACACTCCCAGGTCATTGGGAAGACCACCTCCTAGCCTGGGCTTCTGTCTTCCTTCTGTCTGTGCTGAGCATCAACTGGGAAATTACAGCTGGGATAGACCATGGGGCAGGAGAGGGGCACCTGCCCCAGGAAGAGTCCCCAGCACAAATGGCTCTGCTCCTAGACTACAGTGGCAGTTTAGTAACCACAAGCCCACCCTTCACAAGCCAGTGCACCCTGTGTGTCTACACGACCCCCCTCCTGCTGCCCCCAGGCTTTGGAATGAGGCGGGAGGGGGGTCATCTCTGATACTGTTTTCTCCTTCTACAGCAGCCACTTGTAAGACCTTCCAGCACCCTCAGAGAATCTCTCTAATGGGAGCACATTTCAACACTAGATTCCACCCTTGCTTAAAGGAGACACATCTCCTGTCTGCTCGAATCCTCTTCATCTGTCTCCATCCTCCTCCTGCAGGTTTTAAAGTGTTGCTTGATTTGGAGTATATATCACCTTCTTAAGTAGATTTATGGCTCCTCACACTTAGGAGCTGTTTAGGAACATTCCAGGCTGATCCAATTTCTCTCACCAGACAGTTTTCTTGCTGTGTCAGCTCCTTGCTTGCCTCACACCAAGACCTCTCCACTGCCTAAACTCTTTCCCATACTATGGGCTGCCTCTTTACTCTACTGTCCTGTCCAGCAGAAATGCTTGAGCTTAGCCATTGCCTTTCTTTCCAAGGCACAGTGGAGTCTCAGTGCCTTTTTTTTTTTTTTTTTTTTTTTTTTTTTTTTTTTTTTTTTTTTTTTGGTATTGCATTGTGGCTCTGAAGAATAGCTTTGAGGGACAAGTGCTTAGAAATAACCCGGAGAAGCAGAGGAATCGATTGACCTAGGAAAGTGGCACTGGGAGATAGCTGTCATAGTGGGGGGGGTGGGCTCCTGACTTGTATGGTTTCTACTCTACCCTAACCCACCCCATGGGATAGAAAGGAAGCAGCCAGGATGATGTTGGAAGCCTGTGAAGGACTTCTGGGTTAGAGCTGCCAAACAAAGATGCAAGGGTTCTGGGAGACTCAGGGTATCTCCTGGACAAATGCTACAACTGTCCTAGATTAGAGGTGAGTGTCTCTTCTTAAGATCCAGCCACGATTCTGCTTCTTGGAATGGCATTTTATTTTGCATGTTTTGTCTTGTTTGGAGGGAAGATTTTTCTCCTTTCTACAAACTGTGCCTGCTCCTCAGACAAGAATTTAAGGGATCTGGAGGCATGGTAACAGACAGAGGAAGCTTGGTCTGAGTCTGTAGGAAATGCCGTACCCTCATTGGGCCCAGTCAAGGTCTCGCTTTTGGAACCGTTAGACTAAAACCTCTTACTTCATCTTTTATCTTCCTGGACATTCATGGTCCTGTGCAGAAAGATTCTTGTTATGTGCTCAGTGCTAGAAAATTAGTGGAAAAATAGAGCCTAGCTGTGCCCTTCTGAAGCTGTGATAGATGCATGAACATTCAGAGTTATTCATAGGAACAGGGATGGGCAATGGGACAAGCAAAAATGGGCCCAAGCCCAGGAAGAGAGATAGGCTTAGCCAGAAGGAGGAGCCTGTGAAACTGATTGGCTGGCTAGACTTGCTTCAAAGGTAGATGCCAGCACCTGATATCATGGTGATACCTCACATACCATGCCTAGGAGCTCAAGGTTCATTTTCTTTCTGTTAAGTTTGATCTTGAGATAATACTTTTCCCCCACACCTCAGCCCAGTGCACACTGTGGGAAACAGACACAAAATTACTTTAGGCTGACCTGTGCTTGTGTAGTCTGTGTGTTGTGCCCCTGGAGTGCCCCCTGGAGTCCTCAGTGTTCGATTGCTGTCTGGATCTACTTCCCAAGTCACCTGATAATTAGAAAATAATCGAAAATTAAAGTATGCACTAGTTGTGGCTTCTCACATACGCCTGTGAAGTGAAGAAAAAGGGTCACTTCAGAAAGTCGCCTGTTTCGTGTCAGTTCTCAGTAGACTCCTGAAGTCTACTCAGTCTCTTCAAGAGAATCAAACCACAGACACCCTAACAACTTGTCCTACCTGGAGATCTATTACATTCCCAGTCTGGTCTGGCATCTAGGCTGAATCATTCCGTTCTAAATAATAAAATGATGGGGGCCACAATGTTGGACCCTCTGACTGAGTTCCCATTTCCAGTCTTTGGGCTGAAACAAAGGCAAGATTTATGCTCTCGTTATTCTAGACGTTCACATCCCTACCAGTCATCAGGAATGGCAAAGACAACCAGTCCCATCCTCAGTGGCTAATGGGAAGTGACTGCTTTTCCTCACGTTTTAACAGATATGTACACCATGCTATTTTGCAGAGCTGTGCTGCTCCCTTAGTTTATCCTGCAGCTTGGAGAGGTAGCATCTCTACCTTTCCAACCTAACACTAGAATGGAAGCTACACTGTTTGTGGGTGGCTGCTGTTTGTTCTCTCAGTGGTTATGACTATTACTTAGGCCGAGAAGGGTGTCAGATTCTTGTTTTGTAGGGATATCTGTGTATTGGCACTAGTAGGTTTTGTTCCAGAAAGGATAGAAGTAAATCCGTGAATTGTTGTTTATGTGCTGATTACAAACTGGGTGCTTCCTTGCTGTGATCAGGCATAACGTAAATGGTTCAGTAGCAAATATATACATGTTTACATTTTAAGATGTATGTAGTAGTACCTACAAATCAGTTAATTCAGGATACAAATATTAAACTACTCATTTCTTTATCTTGTTTGTTTTGGATTTCTTTTTTTCAGATAGGCTTTCTCACTATGTAGCCCTGGCATCCTAGAGCTCACTCTGGAGTGCTGGGATCAAAGGTGTGCACCATCACACCCAGCTAGTTCTTTACCTTTTAGGGTGTGTGTGTGTATGTGTGTGTGTGTGTGTGTGTGTGTGTGTGTGTGTGTTTGTATGCTGCTGAGGAGGGACAACAGGAACAGAAGTACCTCCTCTCTGGAAGGGGGGGGACAGTAGAAAATGTAGGGTGGGCAATAAAGGCTTCTCTTCTTGTCTGAGTGAAGTAGAGAGAGGGTGTAGCGGAGACAACTTCATGAGGCTTTTCATGGGCTCTCTTCAAAGCCCTTTGAGAAGCCATTGTGATATATCCGCATGGTTATTTATATATATTACAGATCCATCATTGTGTGTTCTCTTACATGACCTATTCCCTCCATACTAAATCTTCTGGGGCCTGGAGCTAAATAGGAACAGTTTATGTCAGACATAATAAAAACCTAAATTAGCTAGGCATGGTGGCTCATGCCTTTGATCCCAGCACCAGGGAAGCAGAAGCGGGTGTATTTCTGTGAGTTCAAGGCCAGTGTGATTTACATAAGTACTGGACCCTGTCTCAAAAAAAAAAAAAAAAACAAACAAAACAAAACAAAACAAAACAAAACAAAACAAAACCAAGCAAAAGAACAACAGTGCTAGCTAGTGAGGGGTCTCTGCAGTGTCACTCAGGGAATGAACACTGGGAAGAGATAAGAATGGAAACCCAATGCAGATAGATTTTGTCAACCACTTCACGGAGTCTAATGCCAGGTGGTTCATTGTGAGCATATCTAAAACACAGTACAATTTGGGGAAAGATTTCCAGGCAACAATCAGTCCAATTCCAAATGCATAATAAAGCTTAGAGTATGACTAAGTAGAGACTCCTTTGCAAAGTACATGTGACCATGAGGTGTGCTCTGCAGCTAAACCGCCTAGAGTCTAGTGTGGTCTCTCTGACTGAGATAGCATAGAGGTCAACAGGCCATAAAGTACTTGCAACATCAATCCTAAAGATGGGTAATGCTCTAGGGACGAAAGAGTCTAGGACAGTCATTGTGAGGCATTAGGGTGAGATCTGTCCCTTCAGACAGCAAAAAAACGGTCACCTCCACTTTTAGCTTTCAGGATGGAACGTAGGTATTTGTATCTCCTCCATTGAGGAGACACCCTGTGAGATTAACATTCCTGGTCACTTAGTGCCTCTCTGTGTGTGCAAGGGCCTCTGTGTCCCCAACTTTTAAGCAGGGTCAATGGGGGTAAGATATGCCACTTACTGGTCTGTAGTTTTTGGAGACAAGGATGTTTGTCCCTCCTTCTCTTCCTCATCCATATGTACTGTAGTATGTGGTAAGTAAATATTTGTGGAATTCGAACTTGTATAGGGTGCAGAGGTCATACTCAATTGGATGTGTAAGGTCATATAGGTTATCCCAGAGAAATCAGCTCATTCAGCTGCCAGGATCACCTAGTCCCACTTCATCTTGCTGCTCCATCCCATCCCTAGAAAGAAACAGGTCTCCATTACCTTAGGCTTTGTGGCCACTTGGCCTGCTGAAGCCAAGTCTTTGAAAAGTGCCACAGAGTAGACTTGGGGTCTGGAGATCTGGCATGAATAGGGTGCCACTTTAATTATGCCAAACTTCAGTTATCTCATAGTTACACTTGGATGCTGGGTGTGTGTGTGTGTGTGTGTGTGTGTGTGTTGTGTCATGCTAAGTATTCAGTGCTGCTTCCCAAAAAATTAAATCTAGTTGGCAGCATCTACTGATCTGTATGATGTCTAAGGTCCTACTACAACCACTTCAAATGACCAATGTGTATTACTGAATGGGATGAGAATAGGTTTCCAGAGCCTTTGTGATCTGGCTGCAGCATACTCTTGTGTGAGGTTTAATAACTGATGCTCTTATTTGAGCAGCCTGTTGGACAGTGGGGCCCCTGAGCTAAGCTATATGTGGGCAACTCTTGTTTTTTCAAGATAGGGTTTCTCTGTGTGGCCATGACTGACCTGGAACTAGCTCTGTAGACCGGGTTAGCCTCAAACTCACAGAGATCCACCTGCCCCTGCCTCCTGAGTGCTGGGGTTAAAGGTGTGTACCACCATCACCATCCAGTTAAGTGGGTTCTTTATGCTGACATGTGGGTGGTAAGTGTTGTGGGATATTCACCAGAGAAGACTACTTAGACATGGGTTTAAGTCAATACAAAGTCTTTATTAGTGGGCTAGTGACTACACTGTGTGTTTGGGATCCTAGTGTAACACCCAGGCTTTCTCAGGGTGAGCTTTTGAGCACAAAACATATAACCAAGGTTAATATACTTCAGTTAACAAGAACAGTTAGCCAGAAGTGGAACTACAGAAGCCAAGAAGCAAGGTTAGCACATTCAGGGACTTTCTCAGAACTATGGACTTTGATGAGTTAGGTCTTGTTTCCATTTTGTCAGGTGATGCCACCTACATGCTGAGTTTTATGGCCGCAATGGAACTTCCACCATGCAGTATTACTAAGGTCTGTAGCCTATTATCAGTGCATGATCAGCTTGTAATTTGGTCTTAAAATCATAATGTTTAAGCTTAAAATATTTTGCTTTAAATTATGGTATAACCCCAAAAGGTGTGTGTGTGGGGGGGGGGGGATGTGAGATGGATCACTGGAAGAAATACTTGCTGCCAAGACCCACTATCTGAGTTCAATCCCCAGGACTCATATAGTACGGAGAGAACTGACTCCTGTATGCTGTCCTGTAACTTCCACACATGCACCTTCGATGCATGCACACACGCATGCACACAGACACATACACATACATACACACACATAACATACACATATACACATGCATATGCATACACACATATACACATGTGCATACACAAGAACACACTAAATAAATGTAAAAAATATATAGAGAAAGTAATCTATTTTATGAGTCAGTCTTATCTAGCCCAGGCAAACTTCAAACTAAGTATGTAGCCCAAGAATGACCTTTCATTCCACACTCTCCTACAGGTCTTCCATATGCTGAAATTACAGGCATGCCCTACTATGCCAATTTGTGCTTTTGAGAATTAAACCCAGGGCTTTCTGAATGCTAGGCAAGCACTCTGTATAGTTCATGTATAGTGCCAGAATACTCTCAGAATGTGGGAGGCCCGGGGTTCCATCCTCAGTACCATAAAATAAAACATTGTGTTGAAGTAGAAAGATGGTATATTCCAGGTAAATCCATGGATTTTTAAAAAATAAGCCTCAATATCTTTATCTGTACAATTATAATATGACTTCCTCCCACTTAGAGTGATACCAAGTTTGAGGTTTGCCTGGGATACATGAGACTCTGGCTCATAAAGCAAGTTATACTGTGATTTTTATATTTTTTCTGCATTTGTCTAGTGTGTGCTTGTACCCTTGCGTTCACATGCACTTAAGAATTCAATAGACTTTAGCTGTTTCATCTATTTTTAAAATGTCTTTTCTCTTGCCCCTCTGAAAGATGAGTGATTGAATGACTGAAATACCCCTTGGTACTACATTCCTGTTATCGGTTGTCCCCTCCTCCTCCCTCTCCACCTTCTGATCCCTTACTCCTGTGCAGTTCTTCTGTTACCACGGGAACCCTCAGATCTCCACATCTCCTGTAGCTTAGAGTTAACATCAAGCAACTCTGGACTTGCTTGGCCTAATGGTTTCCTGTGCCTGTAGTACCTAATGCCCACTTTGCCTCTCCATCATCTCCAAGTTTGAGGCTTGAGATCGGTATGGAGTGGCTGAAATCACAGTGTGAGGTCCGTCACAAACAGCTTCTAGAAAAGGAGAAAAGAAATGTAACCTTCTTTTATTTTTAGGTTAAAACAATAGTGAATTTATCTCCCTTGAAAGCATGTAGGTGCTAAAGTGTTGAATTGAGTCAATTCAACACTGATGATGCTTCATATCTAGGCAACATTTTTCTTATCAAGGAGAAAATAATTAGTGATGACAATTATCTAAATAACATCTCAAACAGATTTAAACCTAATGACTAGGGAGTGCAATTCTTTAGACTATTAAGGAAACATCATACTAATCATTTTATCTTTTGATTGTATTTTCCTTTTGTTTTTTAAGACCATGCAGATGTCCAAAAAACAAGCATTTTTTAAAAAATTTTATTCTGACAAGATTTCTCTGTGTAACAGCCCTAGCTGTCCTGGAACTTACTCTGCAGACTAAGCTGGCCTCAAACTCAGGAGATCTGCCTGCCTCCGTCTCCAGAGTGCTGGGATTAAAGTGGCGCATCATCATGCCTGGCAATGGTCACCCCCCTTTTTTTTAACTGTCAAAGCTGGTGGAGGACCTGGTCCTCACGTAGGCTTGAGCAGAACCTCTAGCCTTTCTAATCCCCACTTCACCAGTGGTTCCAATGCTGTGAGGATAAGGCAAAGGCCTTGCTTGACTCTGGCTTCTTTGGAAGCAGGAAAGAAAGTTTTCCTCTGTATTACCTCTCATCTTTGTAGACTGGACACTGTTAGAGCTCACTGGAAGTCTCCATAGCCTCTGTGAACAAGAGAACAGGAAATTTCTCACAGTTACAGAACATTTTGAGAGATGTTCCCACAGTCTCCTGGGATCTAGTTGACCCTGGAGGTGAAGGGAGAAAATATTCTCCTTTTTAATCCCCCTGACCACGTTAGAATAGATGCTAAGTGTGGTTACTGAACACCCAGAAGGTCATGGGCACCAGCCAGTAACTTTTATCTGCTGTGCAATATCAGATAGAACTTGGACAAAAACAAACACTTAAACTACAGGGTTTTTTTGTTTGTAGCCCTGGCTGTCCTGGAACTCTCTCTGTAGAGCAGGCTGGTCTGGAACTCAGAGATCCTCCTGCCTCTGCCTCCCAAGTGCTGGGATTAAAGGCATGCCACCACACCTGGCTCTGCATTTTGTACTTTGATACAGTAAATTGTTACTGAGAGTAGATCAATAACTCCACTGATTTAAGTAGAGGTTCAATGTATTGAACTTTTACCTTTTACACACTTTATGTAACTTGTTCAGAAGTTTGTAGTACCGCTTACTTTAATCCCAGCCCTTGGGAGACAGAGGCAGATGGATCTCTTAAGTCTGAGGCCAGCCTGGTCTATTGAGTGAGTTCTATGACAGCCAGAGGTACACCAAGAAACCCTGCCTTGAAATTTTTTTCCCAGTTTTCTTTTTCCATTCTGAAAAGAACCCCCAAACATTCAAGCCTACTTGATGTCATGTCATGGAAGACAATGCTGTGTAATACTTAATAAAAGAAAACTGAATCCAAATTGAATACATGATAAATGACTATTACCTGTGTTCAGATTGTTAAACTATGAGACTTGGTTAGTTCCCAGGTAAATCTCATAGAAAACACAGGCAGTCTTTGTAACTTCATGGAGTAATCTTTCATACCTGTTTTTGGTTTTGAGTGAGTACAGTAGCAGATAAAACTGTATATTACAAGATAAATAAGTTATGTCACCTTTACATTGTTCTATTCTCTTTTCTTCCTATCACAGAATCAGGGAAGGAAGCCTGAGGAGACACTTAGGAGACAAGCATGCATGGGTCTGATGTGGAGGCACCATAACCCATCTCCAGAGCTAGCTTCTCAGTGAGCTGAAACAGCACACGGCAGTTTAGATATGAAAGGCATTTGCTCCTCTATCAAAGCTGGATGAAGACTCACTGTAAAGTCAGTGGCCACAGGCCGGACCCATTTTATTTTGTAGGAGCTCACAGTTAAGAGATTACTTTGTGTCTCAGAAGACTTTGGACTTGTAAATAGTGTTTGAATTATCAAGTCTGTGGCATTTTGAAGCTGAACCCAGTGTATTTTGCATTAGGAGATGGCCATGAGCTACAGGGACAAGAAGTGGAGAAAGGGTTATAGCTTAAAAATGATATGTTTAGGTGTCAAGCTGACAAGAGTGGACTTGTGATGGTTAATGTTGCTTGTCAACCTAACAGGATCTAAAATCACGGAAGAGTCAGACTCTGGATGTGCCTGTAAAGTTCTGTTAGCAGAGGTGAGAAGGCGCACACTCAGTGTGCAAGGTCCCATTTCATGGGCTTGGGCCCCAAGTTGAATATGGAGGAGAAGGTGAGCCGAGCATCTCTGCTTCCTGCTGCCAGTTCTCTGTGATGAATTCTCTCTCCCAGGAGTCAGAGTCAGCCTGCTCCTCTATAAGCTTATATCCTGTCACAGCAAGTCAAGATAATGGCAAGATAATGAATACAGTATTAGCCAGGGGTGGGGGACACCCCTAACCCAGCACTAGGACGCAAAAGAGGCGGTTGGCCTCTGTTCCAAACCACCCTGGTCTACACAGCAAGGTATAGGGCAGCCCAATGAAACATACATGCCTGTTCTGATTTCACTTCTAGTGCAGCATTCGATAAGTTATATGAGATAGTCAACATTTTATAATAAAACATTTTATAATAAGACACTGGGTTTAACGATCAACTGTAAGGGTTTTTTTGAAAGATTTATCATGTATACAATGTTCTACCTGCATGTATGCTTGCACACCAGAAGAGGGCGCCAGATCTTATTCCAGATGGTTATGAGCCACCATGTGGTTGCTGAGAATTGAACTCAGGATCTTTGGAAGAATAGGCAGTGCTCTTAACCTCTGAGCCATTTCTCCAGCCCTAATCAACTGTAAGTTAATTAGTATGTTCTAAACAAATTAAGGTAGATTAGGCTAGCTATGGTATTTGGTGAATGAGTTACATAAAAACACTTGACAGTATTTTCAGTGTATAATCTGTCCATTGTAATGTAATCCTGTCAAAAGTCAAGGAACATCTCTATTTGATTAAGGTAGAATTTCCTGTTTGAAGAAAATGGCATATAAGTGATGCTGAAGGAATTAGCTAAACTTTTGAGGGAGAAAAAAAAAAGAGTTATCATTAGGAGATGGAGAGGTGGCTCAGTGGTTAGGAGCACTGGGCTGTTCTTCCAGAGGACCTGGGTTCAATCTTTCCCAGTTCTTTCCCTCCTAGCTGTAATTTTGGAACTGGAATAACTGTTTGGACCTTGAATGACCTTGGGAATGGAGATCACACACACAAAGGCCAGTGAAATGTTGAAATGTTGAGTGTCTTTGACAGGATAGAGGGCCATTCACCGTCATGGAATTCTGTATGTTTGTTTTCAGTTCTAGGGACTGGACCCAGGACCTTGTGCTTACTTAACAAATACTCTACCACTGAGCTACATGGCTAGCACATCACTGAATTCATATGTGAGAATTAAAACTCTCTTTTGTTAGGTTGTGAATCTCTATGTCATGATTCACCTGCCCAGACCCAAACGAAAGTTAACTGGTGTAAGCTACTGGTTTCAACTCTGAATTTTAGAGGCATCCAGGGAGCTTTAAAGAAGCAAACAAAATAAAAGCCTACAATGTTTTGGTTCTACCCCAAACCAAGTATATAAAAATCTCTAGAGGTACAGCCTAGGTTAAGAATTTTTAAAGGCCTTCTAATGTGCAGCCAAAATGTGAATTGGTTTAAGATGATCTGGATGAACGTCTTACCCTCATTATTAGCTTTCTTTGTGAGAATAGTGTGTTAGGACTGGCTCTGGCCAATGAGACCCAAGAAATCTGATGAGAATGTTTCAGAGAAAGTTTTGATATTTTCTGTGCTGTTTGTGGTGTGTGTCTGAAGGTATGCACATGCTATGGCATGTGTGAAGGTCAGAATTTTTACTTTATTTTATGTGCATTGGTGTGAAGGTGTCAGATCTCCTGGAACTGGAGTTACAGACAGCGTGAGCTGCCATGGATGCTAGGAATTGAAGCTGGGTCCTCTGGAAGAGCAGCTAGTGCTCCTAACCATTGAGCTATGCCTCCAGCTCCCCAGACTTGGTTCTTACCTTCTGCTTTGTTTTGAGGTAGGGTCTCTTGTGGCTTCTACTGCATAGTCCAGGTTAACTGGTCCACAGCTTCCAGCTATTCTCCTGCCTGTGACCTTTCTCAGAAGTCCTGGGATTATAGGTGTGTGCTAATGCCTTCTTTTTATGTAGGTCCCAGTGATCTGAACTCAAGTCATGAAGCTTGCACAAAAAAATGTTTTTATCCATAGAGCCACCTCCATAGTCCCATGCCTTTGTATTTCAGATAAGAAAGAATATAGAAGACTGGGGTTGTTCCATTTTCTAACTGTGAATGCAAAACTGATGTCCAGAGCATCAGGTGCTCTACTGCAACTACGAGACAAGGATGAAGACATCACACAAACCACTGGAGTTCAGGGAGGAGATGACAAAGAGCCTAGATCAGTACTAAGCAGCCTAATCAATGTCCGTAACTCTACTTTCAGAATGGGAAATTAATAGCCATCATGATTAATGAGTTTTCTGTTTACCGCATCAGAATGCATTCCTAAGTGAAATACACTTATGGATCTACAACCAAACTATCATGACTACACCATTTCATCTGAAATACATACATGGATAGAAGTGCTTTGTGGGATGGCTGTAACCTTCATCATGTACACAACGGAAAATGTACAAGGATATACACAGCAATGTTGCTGATAAAAGCCCAAATCAGGGTTCATACTAAGCACTTGCCTATTTAGGAAAAGATTTAGTAAATTTGCATTATAGCATACTATGTAGTAGAGCAAAAAAATGGGTTTTTGTTTGTTTGTTTGTTTGTTCTTGGTAAGGAATGGCGGTGTATACCTTTAATCACAGGCAAATCTCTGAATTAGAAGCCAGCCTGATCTACAGAGTCAGCTCCAGGACAGTGAGGGCTACACAGAGAAACCCTGTTTCCTAAACAAAAACACACAAAAAGAATGAGTTTTTCATTCTTTATGACATAGTGAATGACATGTAAGATAGTGTTTAGAGAAAAAGGTGAATTATGTAACAGTAAGCATATGGCGTATAAAACTATTCTGAAATATATACTAAAACCAATATTATATTCTTCTGTGTATACACGTGAAAAAGCTTTGTTAACTGACTGGTTTGAGTGACAAGAAACTTTGTCCTTATTTACTATTTCTATTTTTAAAGAGAATTGATGTCATTTAGTTATTAAAATACTCGAGCTAAATATTAGAGCCGTAGTTATATAGTTAGACCCTGTGTCAAATACTAATTAATAGAATAATTCTTGCTTGGGGGAGCTCTGTCTTGATATAATCTTTCATTCCTTGCCATATCTGACTTCCTGGAATGGCCTTTTTGGTCCTGGCTTGCACACTGCAACAGGACAAGCATCAGTACTGTGGATGCAGGTCCTCATCTGAAGGGTCTCCAGTTTCACTTTTTCTGACATTTGTTTGACAAAGAAAACTCATTATGTCGGTATATGGCAATGAAAAACCTAACTTGAAGTTGATGAGACTTACTGGGTAAAGGTGACTACTGTCAAGCCTCATGACTTGAGATAAACCCCTGAAATCTAAACGGTGGCAGAAGAGTACCAACGTTCTGAGTGGGCCTCTGTTCTTTGACCTCCACAAGTGCCCTGTCATGCCCCCTTAAATAAATATATATCTAATTTACAATAGAGTTGCATATATAGTTTTTCAATTCATTGAATAACATGATTTAACATTGGGTCAATAATGTCAAAGTAGGTTTGGCCTGGAACTCAGAGATCCGCCTGCCTCTGTCTCCCAAATGTTGCGTTTAAAGGTATGCGCGACCACACAGAACAGAGAATAATGGTATTTTAAGGTATACATTACAATTGAAACGTGTCGTGCAAACATTTATATTAGTGATGAAATTCTAGCCTATAACCACCGTTTAGAGCAAAGACCCTGTAATAAAAACAAAACAAAAAACCCCAAACGCAGAGACGTGGTAAATACCCAGTAACTGGATAAAAGGAGAAAACAAAAACGTCTCCCGTAACATAAGAGAAACATTCATAGACTCCCTAGAATTTTCAACTTGTTGTTAAACTCACGTCCTGGCTGGATAAATAGCCACATATTTTTTTACGGTTGTTTTAAAGTTTCAAAAGAAAAACCTGACGACTGAAAGCAAACAGCCGAATTGGTTGTGTGTCCCGTGACCCTACACTTCTGAACGGAAAGACAGAGACTCGGTAGACCCTCTCGACTGGTAGCGGAGAAGGAACCGCCGAGCCCGCCAGGTCCGACAGGAAGTTCGGCTCCCAGGTCGCGCTCGCTTCCGGCGTCACTTCCCGCGCGACTCCCCCCGCAGAAGATGGCCGCGCTGAGCAATGTCCGCTGGCTGACCCGAGTGAGGCCTGGGACGCGTTGGGCGGAGGGTGGGCGCGAGAGCAAAGGGTCCGACCGGAGTTTCCAAAAGGAGGCGAGGTCAGCGCGGTGTGAGGGGTCTAGCTTTCCCAGATCTGACCTTGTGTCTGTCGCAGGCGGTGGTCGCCGCTCGGAACCCCGGGGCTTGGAGAGGTCTCCGAACATCGGCCACGGCCCACGCCGCTTCCCAGGTACGCTCTCGCACAGCCTTGTCGCTCCCCCGGGGTCCCCTCCCCACCTGTCTCCATGACCCCTGCTGCTGCCCGGCTCCACCTCTGCCGATCCCACTCACAGGCAGAAGATGTGAAGGTTGAGGGTGCCTTTCCTGTGACCATGTTGCCGGGAGACGGCGTGGGGCCAGAGCTCATGCATGCTGTCAAGGAAGTGTTCAAGGTGACTAGCCTGTGGCGGGGTGGGTGGTCGAGCTGCCAGCAGGAATGGGTTGAATTGGAAAGTTCAGACCTGACCGGGTCCTGTGCTTGGACTGATCTCTGAAGGCTGCCGCTGTCCCTGTGGAATTCAAGGAACACCACCTGAGCGAGGTGCAGAATATGGCTTCTGAAGAGAAGTTGGAGCAGCTGCTGAGTTCCATGAAGGAGAACAAAGTTGCCATCATTGGTTTGTATGCCATTCTGTCATTTAAAGTCAAATGAGGAGTCTTCATCCCCCCCCCCCCCCCAATGCGGCGCGTTTGCATCAGCTTCCCAGACTGCCCTCTACTGGTTTTTGGGAATTTGTTTCTTCTCTGTGGGAAACCAGGAGTTAGGGAAGTCAGCGGAAGTTGCAAGGCTTGGGTGCCTGCTAAGCCTGTTGACATCTTGGTCAGACCCTGTTAGCTGTGCCAGCAGTGCCCATTCTAACGGTCTGTTCCTTCTGCTGGGCTGCTTTACTCCCTTTATTGGATTCTTCTAGCTTCTAGATTTTCCCCTCTAGGCCATTTTCCAAATGTTTTCTCGGACAGCCTGACTACTAGGACCAACTTTTGCAGAGGAAAGTCGGTTTTCTATAATCTGGCCCCTGGCTTTCCTGTTTCCCTTTCCACAGCTTGTTCTGTACTTTGCTCACAGTTATCTGTGCTGCTTGTCCCGTTGATATCCTGCCTTGACTTAACGCTCTCCCCTTTGCCTTCCCACCCCCATTTTTTTTTTTTTTCTGATGTCACCTATCAGAATCCTCATTCATTTTTTTGTGGTTACCATTGAATACTACAATTTTGTGGGTGGCTGAAAATAATATAAATGTACTCTCAGTTCTGAGGCTACAGTCCCTCTGAAGGCTTAGACTGAAACTCCTTTTCCTGGTGGTTCTTGGCTTACACAATTTTCTTTTTGCTGTCCCCTTTCTCTCTTACCATTGGATTTAGGGACCACCCTAATCCAGGACAATTTTATCTCAAGACTACTTGAAATTTTACCAGAAAAAGGTGTTTTTTCCAAATAAGATCACATTTACAGGCCCCATCACCTTGTGAGTTTGTGTTTATGGTTTCTTGGCATAGGGCATAGGCCTGTCTTTTGGGGATCACTGTTCAGCCCACTGTACTCAGTTAACCAAGAACTGACATCAATGTCAGCTTTTCTATAACATTCCTATTATTACAGAGGGTTCCTCCTCTGTGCTCCTATGCTTATTGTTAACATCTACTTACTTATTTGGCAGGAGTTGTGTACTTTTGACTGATATCCCTATTGCCTTACAGACATAGTCGATTTTCAGTAAGTAGTAGCTGAGAAAATACAAAGTCAGGCCGTACAGGAATGTAAGGAAAGCCAATGATCCCCTAGCATTGCTCTTCAGCTTGTTATTAAACCCAGGTTCTTTGACTAAAAACAAATAGCTCTTAGGTCGCTTTGATTTTTCAGCATAAATAGACTAAAACCAAAGTATTACACTCAGTTTTTCTCATCTTCCTTTTCCTCTTGCCAGGGGCAATAAAGGGTGAGGGATTTGGGAGTGGGAGATGGGAATCTAGGTTGTTTGATGACATTGGGAGACTGGTCTCTGCTTGACCTTTGTCCAACCCTACTTTCCCCATACTTTGTTTCCACAGGAAAGATCTATACCCCGATGGAATATAAGGGTGAATTAGCTTCCTATGATATGCAGCTGAGGTAGGTGGGTGGGTAGGTTTGGGTCATAGGAGTGCTGGGCACCTGGCACAGAGCTGATGGCTATCTATTTTCAGGCGTAAGTTGGACTTGTTCGCCAATGTAGTCCATGTGAAGTCACTTCCTGGGTACAAGACTAGGCATAACAACCTAGACCTGGTAATCATTCGAGAACAGACAGAAGGGGAATACAGCTCTCTGGAACATGAGGTAAGGCCCAGAAACTGGGGAAGGCAAGGAGAGAGGCAGGCGAGAGGTAGAGGCCTCCTTGCCTTCTTTTCCAAGTGTTACAGTCACTTCTCTCACCCAGAGCGCAAAGGGTGTCATTGAGTGCCTGAAGATTGTCACTAGAACCAAGTCTCAGAGGATTGCAAAGTTTGCATTTGACTATGCCACTAAGAAAGGGCGGAACAAAGTCACAGCTGTCCATAAGGCCAATATTATGTGAGACATGGCTTTTTGTGGGGTGGGTTCCTGGTATCCCTTGAGCTCTCTAGACTGATATTTGTCTCTTTAATCCATGAACAGGAAACTTGGGGATGGGTTGTTTTTGCAGTGCTGTGAGGAAGTTGCTGAACTATACCCCAAAATCAAATTTGAGACAATGATCATAGACAATTGCTGCATGCAGGTGAGGCCCTTTATGTTCCCGGAGGGAGGGCAGTGAGTGGAACTCTTCCACATTTCTTCATTCTCATAATCTCACCCCTAGCTGGTGCAGAACCCTTACCAGTTTGATGTGCTCGTGATGCCCAATCTTTATGGGAACATAATTGACAATCTGGCTGCTGGCCTTGTCGGGGGAGCTGGTGTGGTTCCTGGTGAGAGCTACAGTGCAGAGTATGCAGTTTTTGAGACGGTGAGCAGGGTTATTTTTTCCCCTGGGCAAGGTGATGCATGTCTTTAATCCCAGCAGGTAGAGCTCTGAGTTTGAGGCCAGTGTTGTCTATATAGTTCCAGGACAGCCAGAGCTACATAGCGAGACCCCATCTGAAAACCCAGATCACCACCAACAAAGATTATTTTCTGTTAGTTATCTGTGACCCCTTTTCTGACCTCAGGTAGTTCTGCTGTATTCTCCCTGTATCCCAAATGATCATGGCTGCCACCTCTCAGCCAACCTTAGCATGCTCTCCTCCTGTTGTGCCATAATGCCTTTTGCAGACCGTCATCTCTGTAAGTGCCTGTTTCCTTCCAGTGATCTGGCTTGCCCTTTCTCCACAGGGTGCCCGACACCCCTTTGCCCAGGCAGTGGGCAGGAATATAGCCAATCCCACAGCCATGCTGCTCTCAGCTTCCAACATGCTGCGGCATCTCAAGTAGGTTCTAGGAGGCTGAGGTGGGGTAGAGGGTGGGTGTTGGGAGGGGAAGCATGTGGGAACATACTGGAAGGGATTCTCACCTTCTCGTCTGTTTACAGTCTTGAGTATCACTCGAACATGATTGCAGATGCGGTGAAGAAGGTGATCAAAGTTGGCAAGGTGAGTCCAGAAGGGTCTCGGCTCAGCACCATTCCCTGGGGAACCTGAGGGCATTCCCTCCAGGTCCCAATACCTGCTGTTATCTCAGGGTTATCCTTCACTTCCCTCCCTTCTCTTGGCTGTTTTCATCTTCTTGGTCTTCTTCACCTTAGTTCCATCCGCTGTTCCTTTTCCTGCACCATCCATTGTGCCTTTCTTGGGCCATCTGAATGCAGACTTTGCAGCTTTGTCTAGGGGTGGAGATACAGGCAGGATTAGGTGCCTGTCTTTTCCTCCAAGGTAACCTCTTTGGTTTGCATCTCCCCATCCCACTGCCTGCTCATCTTCCTGTACTGTCTGCTCCAGAGTGGGTCTTGTTCCTCCACACCTGTTCACCTCCATCCACTCTTGCTGAGTTCAATCTTCTTTTTCTTGGTCTCCATCTCATCATTGCCCCATCTCCTTCATGGGCTCTCTTTTCTTCCCCACGGCTATTGCTGGTGGTGGCTGTAGGTACGGACTCGAGACATGGGCGGATACAGCACCACAACTGACTTCATCAAGTCTGTCATCGGCCATCTGCACCCCCATGGGGGCTAGAGCCCTTACTCCCTCCAACTTCAAAAGGACCATGCTACTACACAGTACAGTGGACCAGGGAAGAGAACATCTAGACAGTAGACCATAATTGCTTTTCTGGCCGAGCCTAGGTCGTCCGGGGGCTGGTATTAGGAGCAACTACACCGGGTGGGTGTCTGGGACTGGGTCCAGATCACAGGATGATGACAATCTTTTCCTACAGGTTCGAACCTCAGATATGGGCGGTTATGCCACTTGTCATGACTTCACTGAAGCTGTCATTGCTGCCCTGTCATAAATCCTATATACATGCACATGTAAAATATTCAATAAACCAACACACAGGCTATGTTTTTGTGTTTTTATTGGGGTTATATCATGGGTAGGAAACTGTTATGCCCCCTCCCACTAACATGTCCATCCTAATCCTCCTCAGAGGGTTTCTGGGACTTTTTTTTCTTTTTCTTTGTGCTACTAGTGGTAGCTTCAGGCTCCTCAGAAAATTTCCTTTTCTTCTTGGGGATGCTGGGACTTACGGCCTCTTCTGGTTCACTGGCCATTTCCTCCTTAGGGGAAGAGGATTTCTTCCTCTTGGGAAGACTTATACTGCTAGTAGCCATCTCTTCAGGATCACTGGTAAACTCCTCCTTGGGAAAAGCTTTCTTTTTCTTACTTTTAGGCAAGGAGACAGGTGGATCTTCCATTCCATTTTCCTGTGGAGTCTCCTGGGGTTTTATCTTTTTCTTCTTCTTGGGCTTTTCATTTATCTCCTGAAGGGGAATAAGACATAAAACTGTTGCTTATACTTGCTAACAGCCCCAACCTCCATTAGATTCCAGCAGAAAGAGTAAACAGCCTAGTGCTTCTGATAGCTTCTTTTTCTTGGCCCTATTAAACCCTAGAGAAAAACCCCTGTATGCTGGTCACAATAGACATCATGCAGAGCTCCCAGGGATCCCTGAAATGGAACACTGATTACTCATGATGAAAATCCTGGGGAAAAAGTTAAGACTGTCACATTGGTGATCTCCCTGCCCCCACCCCCATGAGACACTGACACTATCACCTCCAGACACAGAACAGGGAGAGCAGGAATTCACACTACCCCCGGTTGAGGACTCCTGGGAGGCAGCCGAGGACAGTACACTTGCCCATGGAATGGGCCATGTGCTACAACCCGCACTCTGGGCTCTTGGTCAAGTTCTCTCAGCACCTATCTCCTTCCTATAGAATCAAGAGGTAGTTTTAGTCCAAAAAGCCCAAGCTCCAGATGATGGTTTGATGTCCTTTGCTCCACTGTATAAAGTCCTACAACCTAGGACCTATGGACGACTGACCTCACACTCTTCTGGAGTGCTACTGTTTTCTGAAGATGCCAGGGCCAGTGCAGCCAGTCGCTTCTTTTCCTTCTTCAAGCGTTTCTTCTCCTGTTTCTCCAGCTTCCTGGTAATTTCAGCAGCCGCTTCCTCTGCCTGGCAAAAATTCAAAAGTGCTGAAAACCTGGAAGGCCCCTGGCTTGTCACAAAACTCCTAGTTTTGCTGGATCAGGCTCATTAAATCAGTTTTCTTGCCCCCATTTCTTAAGGTCAGGCCAAGACAGCTCATCACCTCCAACAGCCAATTACGGCATTCAGCTACCTCAGTAAAGCACCCTCCACACTAACCTGAACCATGGCTTCCTTCATAACATCCAGGTTCTTCCGTGGAATCTCTCCAGTCTCATAGAAAGATAGCCGCTCCTCAACTTGTTCTCGTAGTTTTTCCCCAAACACACTTGTGGGCACCTCTAGATGTAAGCGTGTAATCACAAAGTCCATCACAACCCTTGAAAAGACAAGGCACCCCATAGTCCCTCTCTGCCCTCAGCTTCACTCAGTCCCAATGTGTCAACACTCACTAGGTGAGCTCTGCTGACGAAAAATATTACCATCATTGTAGAAGCTGTCATGCAGTTAACTCCCTTGTAACCCCTTCACTAAAATGCCTGAGAAGGTATGCCACCCATACCTGAGAAGCAATCAATTCTTGAGGCAATACTGCATTTGTTTGCTAGATATCGGGAGATGCGGCCTTTGTTCTTCGCAGCTGCTCGACCAATGAAGGTGGAATGGAAAATGAGTCCATATTTTGGTGTATTGCCCCTTGTCTTCAGGGCTCTGTAAGAATTTTTTGTTACTACTTCAGGGTCAGGAGACCTGTCCAAGTTCCCCTCTCCCCACAATTCCACACCAGGCTTGACTGGACTTTCTACCTCAATACATGCCAACCCAGTTCCCAGAGGCATAGAGGGAAGGCATCCAATGTCGCTGACCTGGAAACTTGGTCCCTTTTTGCTGGGCCCTGGGAATCACTCAGACACCAGGACTGGCCATCACCCCCATAGCAGAGGCCTGTATAGGTCAGGGAGTCCTGGTCAGCCATCATTGTAATCCCCAAACAAAGCAGTGAGCACCAGAAGTAGCACCTGACATGGGCAGGCGCCCTCACTGGTACCTGAACAGGGCCTTTTCAGCCCCAAGGATCTGTACTGTGGAAGCTGGGTACTTGGCCAGGTTGGTGAGGCTGCCAGCATGAGCAATGAGACGTGCACCTACCTGGAGAAAGATCCAAGGAAGAAGGCAAGTTGAGTGAGAACTTGACCTCCCAGCTTCACACCCTACTCTCCTCCCCACCATGCAACAACTAGTACAGCATGGTAGCTACAAGTGCAGCAGCACAGAAGGCCGGCATTCTTATTCCCCCGTCGGTTCCCCAGGACGCACCGCTTCCCCAATTAAGGCTGACAGGCTGGGGGCTACTTGGCTCATCTTGGAGCGAAGGTAAGTATGTAGGCTCTGGCGATACTCTGACAAAGACACCACACGACTGGAGAAGCTCTCGATGTTTATCAAGTCGATAGCAGATATGTCCATGCCTAGGAAACACCTAGTGTGAACGGGGGACCAGGTACTCAAGGAGTCTCGTACCTTATGCAGGTTGCCAGGCTCTGCACTGACCCATGGAGGACCGAGAGGCATCCAGAATAGCCTTAGCCTTGGCCCCATCCATTGTCAACTCTTCCAGTTTCTCCAGCTTCTCCTCGTTCAGCTCCCTGCGGTTTCCAATGAACTGAGCCAGGCGACAGTATGTGGCATTGTCATTGATGATCTTCACCAGCTCTGGAAAATGGTACCCATACCACTCCCTGCAGAGGAACAATCATTTCCTCACCCAGTTTGCCAAACCTCAAATAAATGTCCCTCCCGGCAACCCTCGAATCCATGTCCCCCCACTCACAATACAGACTAGGCACAATGGCCTAGGCTGAGGTGTACATGGGGCAGCTTTATTCTGCCTCCTCTTTCTATACAGTCAGTGTAAGAACACAGCCTGTGGTAAGCACAAGGAGGCTTGGCTTCAGTCCATGATTCTACCCACAGGAACTGTCAAGCTACCAAGAGCCTCCGCACTGCATCTTACCTGACACGCATTGAAAAGGTATTGATATCTTTATCCAGTTGGTCCAGAAGGCTAATGGACTGGATGATCATATTGTCCACCCGGTTCACATTAAATTTAACTTTGGCACGAGAATAGCTGTGTCCCAGCCCTAGCTGGGCTTTACAAGCAGATAGGTCAGTCAGACCCTTTACCAGATTATGGAAATGCAGACGAACTCCTAAAAGGAAGGTAGGCCCATGAGTTAGGAAGGTCTCTTCTAGAATTTGCATGGCTACTTACAGCTGATAACCATCTACCTCCAGTCCCCCTCTTCTGGCTTCTGTGGGTGATGTGGAAATATCTATGTTTACATAAAGGAGCTGTTTTGGCCCTTGATGAGCACCATAGAAGTAGGTGGGGGATCAGAATAGGTAGGAAAAGGGTGGAATCAGATGGAGCCAGCTGCCAAGAAGAAACATGTTAAGGAACACAGGTGAGTCACAGGCCACGTGGCAGACAGATTAACGAAAATGGATTAAGATGAAGGAACTAGTTAGCAATGTGCCTAAGCCATAGGCCAAACAGCATGAAGCTAATATAAGAATCTGACTCATTTTTGGGGGAGCCTAGGCAACAGCTAAGGGGTCTGGACCTCTGGCTGCCCCAGGTCAAGAAACCAAATTGTAACACGTGGGCATGGCACCCTCATGTGCAATAATACACGAAAACAAACACATAATAAAATCTCAGCAACTTAGAAACAATAGGATTATCTTACCCCGAAGGATCTCAGCTATCACACCCCCAGTCTGGCAGTTGTACCCCAACTCTTCCTGTATTGCAGCACCAATCTTGGGGTCTCCAACCCCCAGAAGTACTTTCTTCTTTTTAGATGGCAGGTATGTCTCCAGAAGCAGGCGGAGGTCCTCATGAACGACACCTTTGGACAAAGAACACAGCTCCCACTAACACACTGAAGGGCACTTTACCTGTAAAAGAGGACTCCACCTCCACATAAACTCTGCAGGAACACCCATCCCTCCAGGCATTGCTCAGAAACATGGAGACATCAGTGATCACACTCAGTGGATTGACAGATTCTTAAGTCATCATTGCAAAGCCTGGACTACAGCAGCAAAATGTGAAGCATCGAGGTCCATGAAGTCAACTTTTTAAAGCTGTCATTTAGCAGGTCTTAAGGCCTAGCATGCATCATGCTTTGAACAAAATCAAAGAATCACATGTCACCGAGGGGCTAACTCACCTTCAGACACAGCGTTGGCATTTTCCAAGGCAACCTGGGATGAAGAAAACGGACAAAAGGCCACCAGGCGAACGACATTGTGGAATTTGCCAAGGTTAAGTACACATTCCTCCACCTGTGGAGAGAATGAATGAGTTTTCTTTGAATTGGGCCTCTACCATGCAGTAAACCAGGAACACTCACCCGGCTGGAATTACACTGGTGTTCCTAAATGCCGATTCTACTTTAATTTCCAAGAAATGTTAACCTCCAGTCTCTAAGAATATTACATAGATACGCATTAATTAGACCTCGTTCCAGAGCTTTCACCCCCCCCCTCGTGCGGCCGGCCACGTGGGAACACGCGGTGCATGATGGGGTTCGGCGGCCTCAGGGGCTGCAATGCAGCACCGCAAGCCCACCGATCCCACCCACCTGCGGCAGCAGCAGGCTGATTTCCTCCACTTCCTTCAGCGCCAACAGCGCGTAGCCGACCGCATGCTCGAACAGCACGTGCAACAGAACCTGAAACGGGAACCGCGCGCGGCCATCAGTCAAAATTTCTGAGTCCGCCGGGCCGCTCCTAGAGCAGGTCCTGGCCCACAGCCGAAAGCTCACCCAGACCCGCACCGAGGCCTTCACACCGCTAAAAACGCACAACCACTCCTCACCATGGCGTCTGCTCCGTGCCCGGCTCGCAATGCGGAGAGCGCGCGCCGGCGCCCGGAACCACACTGCGGAGGCCACGCCCTCCCCCGCTTGGCCAATCAGAGGCGGAGGACGGAACCATTTTCATGCCTTTGGAGGGGACCGCGGGGGTGGTACCGCCCGTCCGGCGGGCTGGACGGAGGCGGGCGCGAGCCGGCCTGCCCTCCCGAGCCTCTGCGGCTGCGCTAGCCCGTGCGTTGACGGGCCGCTCATGGCGTCAGCCCTCCCCTGAGGCCGCCGGGTGCTCTGGAGAGCGCCCTTCTCCATCTCTCGTGCTTTTGTCACCCGTGGGCCGAGCGGCAGAACCCGGCGACGAGCGTCGCAGGCTTCCGGCTGGTCTGCGCCCTCTGGTGACACTCGGGGTCCTCGCCCGCCGTCTGGGACCCCCGTCACAGACGCAGCAGAAATGGCGGCTCCTCGCCTCCCGCCTCTTCCTCTTCAATTTTATTGTTCAGAAAGCGGTGATGCGGCCAATCGCGTAGAAAGGAAGGCGGTCCGCCTCTTCCTAGGTCTGGTCTTTGTCCTGTTTCGTAGAACCCAGCTCTGCCCGGCGCCACGTGTTGCTCTTTGCCGGGTAGGCCCTAAACTTCCAAGGAGCAGCTTTCTTGTTCCGCAGGGCTGCTAATTTGAGGTACACCAAAGTGGCTAATTTAAAATTACTTTATTTTTAAAGAAAAAAGTCTTTTCACTTTAAATTATGTTAGAATTATAAGACCCAAACTTAGTTATCTCTTAAATAGTCTATGCCTTACTGAATTAAAAATAATGCTAAGGGGGTTTCTCCTCCCTCCCATCCATTCTTTATTTTCTTCTTTTGACCCTTTCCCTTCCTCTCTCCCTCTTCCTTTTCTGTCCCCATCCCTCCCCGTTCCTTTCTTCTCCCTCTTCTGCTTATCTCTTCTTTCCAGGGCTGGCTTTCAATTGGCTCTGTAGCAGAGAATGATCTTTGAACCTCTTGTCCCCAGTACTATGCCACCTGTTAGTAATTCAGTGCAGGCACTACACAACAGCGCTCTACTGCAGCCTCTAGGGGAAATTTGAAAATTCTCATAACCATAAGGCACATTTATAGGTTAGGTCTGTTCTTTTCTTACTCAGTGACTTCACAAATTAAAGCGCGAGCTGGAGAGATGGCTCAGTGTTTAATAGCCCTGATTGCTCTTCCAACAGGTCCAGTGTCCCACAGACACAGGAGGAGTAGGTCTGCCATTTCTGGGCCTCAGCCTTTTGCATGCTTGTTGACTTTGCCTCATAAGAAGTCCCATAAAAAGGAAGCTACTAGCCTACATGGAAATGGACAGAGCCCACCCCCAACTGTCCCTGCCAAAATAGTAGATGTGTTCTAGCCCTTGCCACTGACTGCAGCTGCATGAGACCCTGGAAGAGATCAGAAGAGCCATGTAGATGTAGCCTGCCTATCCATAGAATTGTGAGAAATATTCACCTTTACAGCCATTAAATACATGGGTGACTCATTAAGCTACTGTGAACATGGGTCAAAGTAAGCAAACTTGTGTGAGAACCTAAACTTCTTACTTCCAGTGTGACCTGAAATTAATTGCCTGACCTTGATATTCTGTTTCTTCAGCTACAAACTAAAGAAAGATTCATTCATCTCTTAAAAAACTCTTGTTGAACATCTGCTCTTGGGGCAGGTATAAAATAGATATAGTATCTGACGTGTGGGAACTCAAATGTTTGTGGTTCTTGCTTTTTGGGTCATTTTTGTTTTATTATTATTATTGTTTTGAAACAAGTTCTTACTATTGAACTCTGACTGGCAAACTCACAGATCCAATTGCCTCTTTCTCCTAACGCTGGGATTAAAGGTGTACACCACCTTACCCACTTTATTTTCTTAAATTACTGAGGGCTTTAACAAAACATGCAAGATCTTTATCATATTTTTTTTCTTTTCTCTTTTGTGTGGTTTTAGTGATTAAACTTAGGGCCTCACTGATGCTAGGCAAGTGTTCTGTCTCTCCAGCTCACTTTTGTGTTCACTTGTCAATAAATTACACGGCATTCTATACATAAAATTTCCTAACACCATCTTTTACAAATCCTCCTAAGCTTTATTCTTAAAAGTTACTTCAGTAATTCACTTAAATTTGTAAACACATAGCTCTAAATATAATTAAGTTTAACTTGTTGAAACAGCAATACCATCCAACTTTCAATGGCAGGGGATTAAATGATAAGGATTGGAAAACCCATTCAGATGGTAAACTTGCTAATTATTAGTATCTTCATTCTTTCTACTTGAAACAGCCTTGTTAAGAGTCTATTCTCTTAAAAACAAAACAAAACAAAACAAAAAAACCCCAAAAAACAAAAAGTAAGTTCTCTTACTTGGCTCTTAAAAAAAGTGGCATTTTCCACAACTTAGTGCTGGGGACAGACAGTGATACATCGGGTCTTTATGCTTGGTCAGGTTTGAAGGTTGTGCCCTGATCCATTAGTTCTGCAAAGGTCTGGTGGCTGGGCCTGTGCAGTCAGTCCGTCTATCATCTTAGCTGTCCAGAAGCGTAACGCCTGAGCCCCAGGGCCTCCTTCAGGTCTCCCAGGTTATATCTTTACAGTGTCCAGAGGTTAAGAGCGGGCTGCTGTTGCAGAGGTCCTGAGTTTAGTTTCCGGCAACCATATGGTGGCTCACAACCATCTATAATTTGATCTGATGCCCTTTTCTGTGTCGGCAGAACACTGTATATATAATAAATAAATACATCTTAAAAAAAAATGTTCCACAGCAAGTCTCCTTACTAGAGGGCTTATTATCAAGGGCACATCCTTCATTTTGAAGCTTTAAGCTAAGCATTTTCTATCCAGACGGGTATTTTGCATGTTTAGGTTCAGTTTACATTCAAAGGGAAGGAATTAGGCTTCACCTCTTGAGAGGGTTGACTGAAGAATTTATAGATATTTAGTAAAAATTCTTATTCAGGCAGTTGTTTTCCTGAGAAGAGTCCACTAAAGGATTTTCTGCTTAGAAAATGTCCTCAATGAGCAGTATTTCTGAGCGGGCTCTCGGCTCTCAATGTGTGCTTTGGCTTGAGCTTTAAGCCATAGGCATCTAGGCCTGCCTTCTCCCTTCTGTGTGACATGCCTGTCCTTTGGAAAGGATCAGACACCAACTGTGTCATTTTTGTGTGCTAGCTTGGAGTTTTCACTTTCACTCAGCATTGGTGGTGAATCACTGTGGAGATAGAGGAACATTTTAAAATCCCAACTGTGAGCTCCAGAGAAGGAAACTGCAAGGAAGCGCCACAAGGTGGTGATACTTCACACTTTTTGTCAGTGAGAAAAATCATGTCCCAGTTGAAAAGACTTCTAGCCATTCTGGACCCTTTTCTCAAGCATGGGAAGAAGCCCCCCCCCCCCCCCCCAATTCTTTGGCAGTTCTTCACGTAGAGTTGGGGAGTGAGGACAGTCTTAGGAAGATCGTTTAGGCCAGTGCTCTTTGTCATTTCTGTCAGTGACAAAGTCAGTGTAGGTCTCATAATCTCAGTTAACTATAGGACAAATATCTCATTCATGTTGCTGTGGTGTTCACCACCCAGGCCAGAGCATAGCTGATCTCATCCATGCTTGTAGTGCTGTTATTGCTGAGTACATGGCATAATGCCTGGTATATTGTAGTCTTACATGCACCAATTTGTTAAACTTCCCAACACAATTTGAAAGTTGGCCTTATATGGTCCATTTCCCAGATGATAGAGCTATCTCAGTTTTTAAATTCTGCATTTGTGTGTGTGTGTAATGGATGAATGTTTATGTTTTCATGTGTGTGCATGTATGTAAGGATGCCCACACATGTGAAAGCCAGATGTCAATATATTTGTGCATGTGTGCAAGGATGCACACACATGTGTAAGCCAGATGTCAATATATTTGTGCATGTGTGTAAAGATGCACACATATATGACCATCCAACATTGATGTTGGAAGTCTTCTTTTATGGTTCCCCATCTGATTTATTACCTATCTACATACCTATCTATCTAGCATCTATTTGAGAAAGAGTCTCACTGTGTAGCCCTGGCTGTCCTAGAACTCAATATATTGGCTAGGCTGGCCTCAAACTTACAGAGATGGATCTGCCTCTATCTCCTGAAAGATGGCCCCAGAAAGTGCCTAATCTCCACATTATTTATTTGTTTGTTTATGGTTTTTAAAGACAAGGTGTGTGTGTGTGTGTGTGTGTGTGTGTGTCCCTGGCAGTCTTGTCCAGTCTTGGAACTTGCTTTTTAGATCAAGGTGGCCTTTAATTTGGAGATCTGCCTGCCTCTGTCTCTTGAGTGTTGGAATTAAAGGCATATGCTACCACACCCAGCTCCACCTTATTTATTTGTTTACTTATTTATTTTGAAACAGGCTTTCTCTTCTAGATAGTCCTGACTGTCCTGGAACTCATTATGTAGATCAAGCTAACCTCAACTCACAGAGATCCCCTGCCTCTGTCTCCTGAGTGCTGAGATTAAAGGTATGTGCTGTTATGCCTGGATCTCCACCTTATTTATAGTGTCTCTCAGTAAACCTGGAGTTCACAGATTTGGCTAGGCTGGCTGTGCCTTGAAGCTCGAGCACTAAGATTATAGAATGTGAATCTCTCTCAGCTTTCTATGTGGATACCAGCCATCTCAGTTTGGATCCTCATGCTTAAATAGTAAGCACTTTCCTGAGTTACCTATCCAGACCCTTCAGTTTCTGTATGCTGCATTTACTCCAATTATGACCTTGGGACTTTCTTTACATTTTCCAAAGGAGACATTAGATGACATAACAGTGCAGAGGGCTCTCTGTAACAGTAATCCTCAGCACTCAGAGAGAGAGAGAGAGAGAGAGAGAGAGAGAGAGAGAGAGAGAGAGAGAGAGAGAGAGAGAGCAGTTTATATTAGATAACACATACTTGGTAATTTTGTCCTTGAAGATTGTATTTCAGTTTTTATTTCCTAGAAAATAAAAAGACAAGTTAGTGTCTTATCCTTATGGTTTAAAGGTACCTCTTGGGGAAAATGTGAGATTTAAGATGTCCTTTAGTTAATTTCACTTACTGTCATGGCTAATCTTAGCTGTTGACTTGACTGCATCTGGAATCAAGTAAAACAATCACTGGGCATTCCTCTGAGAGATTTTCTTGGTTGGTTATCTTAGGCAGGAAGACCCAGCTTACAGTGGGCACACCTGGTGGAGCCCAGGTAAAAGAACAGGAAAGAAGGAAGCTTTGCTTTTTGCCTGCTTGCTCCCGATTTGCTGGCAAGTTAATCTATCCTGTTTCTGAGGGTGCTGTTAGAGCGAGGTTCTTCTGGTTTCCAATGTAGACTGAAGAACAGTGGCTCTCTAGGACTCCTCCAGGCCTTCAGTGCCAGACTGGAACTGTTGAGACGCCATCTTTGTGAGTAGACTGAGCAGCTACCAGATCCCCAGCCTCTCCAGTTGTGAGGCTGGGCTACATGGACTGCATCTTATAAGATAACCCCGTTTCTTTAGAGGACTGTAAGATACAGATAGGTTATACACAGAGCTCAGCCTGTTTGTATTTATTTCTATGTGCACACAAATGTGCTGTGGTGTGCTTGTGGGGGTCAGAGGAAGCCTGCAGGAGTCAGTTCTCTCTTTCCACCATGTGGGCACTTTGAGCAAGCAGGCCATTTGCTGTCCCTTTCCTCCTGTTTTGAAGGGTAGAAAGACAGGCACAGTAGGAGACCTGGGAAGGGAGAGAAGCTCCATCCTGGAATCTAGTTTGCCTTTCTTGATAAGAGTGAAGAAACTTGGAACAGTTTATAAAGCTGCAACTGCCTACAGATACTGTATATCTTTCTAAAGATACATCAGATAAGGATGTTTGAAACAAATGATCTATGTTAACTTAGGGCCAGGTCTTCCTAACCTTGAGCCTTATTAGCACTTTTCTCTCATTCCTCCATCAGAATAATGGATCTTATAAAATATAAAGGTAACATTGTCTCTGTCTGTCTCTTTCCAAGATCTTGCTATGTAGCTCTGCCTAGCCTAGAACTCACTGTGTAGAACAAACTAATTTTGAACTCAGATATTTGCCTGACTCTGCCTGAAAAATGCTGGGATAAAAGGCATGCACCACCATGCCCAATCCTTTATTTTCTTTTAAAAAATGAGACAGGGTTTCTTTGTGTACCGCTGGCTGTCCTGGAACTAGCTCTGATGATCAGGCTGGCTCAAACTCACAGAAATTTTTCTGCCTCTGCCTTCTGAGTGCTGGGACTAAAGGCATGTGCTACCACCACCTGGCTAATTCATCTTTTCTTTCTTTCATTTGAGAGAGGGTCTCACTGCAGGCCTGGTTGCTTGGAACTTGCCGTGTACCTCTTGAGCTCACCAGACATTTGCCTGCCTCTGCTCCCCAAGTGCTGAAACTAAAAGTGTGTGCTACCACTCCAGGCTGCATTGACACATCTTGCCAGCACCATAATTATATTTATAAAAGTAAATATTTTAAAATTATTTATCATCATCATCATTGTTATTATTTTGAGACAGGGTCCCTCTATGTAGCCATGACTGGCTTGGAAGTCACTATGTAGAACAGCTTGACCTTAAACTCAGAGATCCACTTGTCCCTGCTTCTCGAGTGCTGGGATCAAAGGTGTGTGTCACTATGCCTAGCTAAAATTGATTTTTAAAAATAATATTGTATATATATACATATATATATATATATATTGTACATGTATGCATCCACATGCATGTGCCACGGGTATACATGTAAAGGATGGAAGAAAATCTGGAGTTGGTTCTCTCTTGCCACATGGTTCAGGGGATTTAACTCTTGGCAGAAGGTGTCTTTACCTGCTGATAAATCTCACAAGTTCAAAAAGGAAATAATTTAAATATTAAAACAAATAAAGAAGTTTCTTACCTTTAGGACTCACCAGATACAGTACTGTCCCAGATAGAGACTCTCCAGTTACTCTACATGGCCTTAAAATCCAGATTGTATTACTTTCAACCGTGGCAGAGAAGTCTCTTATTGTAGTGAGCAGTTAATGAAGAGACTTGTAATTGTTTTCTAGTTCTGATAGTGACTATGTGATATGGGATGTCTATATACTGTGAATAAAGGACTGTTTTGGCCATGGCAGGCACCGTAGAAGTAGGCAGGGAAATCGGAGTATAGGTAGGAAAAGGAGGGTGGAGTCAGGAGAGACACGAGCCAGCCTCCAGGAATCAACATGTAACGAAATAGGTAAGCCATGGCCATGTGGCAGGACAGATTAATGGAAATGGGTTGAATTAAGATGAAAGAGCTAGTTAGCAATAGGCCAAACAGCATGAAATTAATATGTGCTGGGTCAATTTTGGGGGGAAAAGCGGCTGTAGGCGGGTCCGAACCATGGGGCTAGTCTGGGCCAGGAACCTCTTATTACAACTGTGTGTGCTCAGCTATACGTGGAAATCCATATCACTTTCTCCAAAGCTTAGGGAAGAATGTAAAAGCTAAGGAATGGGAAGGAGTGCTGGGAAATGCTATCCTGAACAAGGTATAACTGTTATGGAGCCTGTGTAAGACTTGACAAGATCAATTCAGTTAACATTTTCAGCATGGAGTAGGGAGGGGTTCTTGAGGTCCCCACCTCTACCCAAGGAACTATTGGTAGTTGATGGCTGAGATAGAAGGGAAAGTCACTTTTCTCCGAGGGGTGGCCACTGGCAGATTCCTTACACACCAAAGCATAAGCCAAAGTCATGCACCTAAGAATAGCACTAATTGGATTTAGTGGACTGTTAAGGAGGACTTAGGGGAGGTCAGACAGAGGTGGAGGGAGGGGGATGCGATTAAGATACATTGTATACTTCTGTGAATACCTCAGAGAGTAAAAAGAAATCTGAAAAAGAACAATAAATAAACAAGCTCATTGTATTTTTACATAACTTTTAAACCTTACTTAAAATTTAAGCTTTGCCTAACCTTTAAAACTTGTAAATTACATGCACTGAGGAATGTAACTGAGAAAGCCACAGGATTGTCTAGCCATTGGAAAGGCTATTGAGCATGGCTATCTCCAGAAGCCCTCTCTGTGACTTGGGGTTGTGTATGGTCCTTTTCTGCATGTCTTCCTGTCTAAATACGTAATAAACTCACTGTATTGGCTTGAATGAGAACAGCTCCCATAGGCTCATATGTGTGAACACTAGGTTCCAGCTGATGGAACTGTTTGGAAAGGATTAGGAGGTGTGGCCTTGTTGCAGGAGGTGTGTCTATCATGGGTGATGGTAGGTGGTAGAGATTCGGGGAGTATTTTGAGGTTTCAAACGCTTACACCATTCCTAGTTAGTTTTCTCTGTCTCATGGTTGTATCTCAGGAGGTGAGTTCTCAGCTATTGCTCCAGCCTGCCTGCTGTCATGCTCCCTGCCATGATGGTCATGCTCTTATTCTCGGGAACTGGAAGTCCCAAATTAAATGTTCTTTTATGAGTTGCCTTTTTTATGGTGTTTTATCACAGCAATAGAAAAAGTATACTAACTTTGCTTCATTCTAGCTGGTCTTGAAATTCTTTTCTGAGCTGTAGTTAAGGACCTGGCCCTTAAGGGGGAATCAAACTTAGTCTACTGGTGTCTCTCTGCTGCTGCTAAACACTGTTAACCTAAGGTCTCTGTAAGTTAAAACCTCCATTTGAGTTTTTTTGGTAACACATATAGTATCTGTGTCATGAGGCTACCATGTAGATATGAAGGGAGACATGTTCTCTTCCATTTCCTGTCAATGTCAAGAGACATGAATATTCCTTATGCATAGCAAGTTTATTTCTTAAAGAGAAAGAGAACTTTGTGTACTTGGCCACCGTTGGGTAGGCACATAGGAGTATGTCTAAAGTGACCTTACTGAGTTGAGTGAAGATCACCAGCACAATGAATGCTCTTGAAACCTTGGTCAGATTCTCTTAGGAGCTGGTACCTCAGCCACTAGTATCTGTGAGTGTACAATCAGGAGTGAGAGTGGGTAAACTGTTGTCTTCAGTGTTGAGCTGGGGAAACTGAGGATTGAAAACCATGTTATTGGTTGACTGGGCTCCTTGAGTGTGATGGGAGCTGTGGGGATTTAATAAAGTTTCAGAAGTTTTGGAGATATCAGAGGGAATCTACCCATAGTCTATGTGGGGGGTTAGTAAAAGCTCCAGAAGTCCCAGAGCTCTAACCACAGTCAGTCTAGGAAAATCAGAGTGGTGATTCAAACCTTTAATCCCAGCACAGGGAGTATCCTGGGAGTGGTGACCTACACCCTTAATCCTAACTGAGTCAAGGTCACTTCAGATTATAGAAGGAATTCCAGGCTCCCAAGCAGGTGTGGTGGGGCCATGCCTTAATTACCGAAAGAGTACTTAAGACGGGATTCAAACACAGAGAAATCCATTCCAAGGGAATTGAGGCTGAGGAAGCTAGAAGACAGCTGGGTAAGATTTGACTGTGTGTTTATTCACTCTAGTATCTCCAACTTCCTCAGAGGTCTATCCCTGAGTCTCATTATTTTGTGCAACAGGGAGTAAGGCCTGCCTTACTGTGCACCCTTCCTCATCCTGACCCTCAGTACTCTTGGTTTACATAATCCCTCTTCTGGTACTCTCACACTCACCCACCAATGCAAACAGTGAGAGAGACCTCTGCTGAAGGACCCAACCCTTAGAGATACTGAAGCCTAATTTTATCACCTCTTCCCCTAGACCCTGAGGCCAGGACAGTGTCTTAGGGGCTCAGACTGAGCAAGGTGAGCCCCTGTGAGTAAGTTTCTATTTGTGTAAGAGACAAATACTTTCATTAGTCCACCCAAGCTCACCTATGATTGATGCACAACGGCCCCCAGTTCTTTGGTGTTCCTGTCACTGGGAGCTGTAATCTGTTTCTACCCCTTGAATCTGAGTAAAGAATGCAGCAGAATCATATAGTCAGAGCCCCAGGGCTCAAGAAGCCTTGTTACCTATACTCACTATAGGAACTCAGAGGCCATTTATAAGAATAAACCTGAGATAATCTGCAGGAAAGGCCACAAGGGGCTGTCAAGCCCCTCCAGCCTACACTTGTCAATTGCCATATGAGATAAACTGCTATCCTAGCCCAGCCAGCCCCAGCTGAGGTGGTAGCTGACTGATGACCACAAGTGAATCCAGCTAAGTCAAGCAGAATGCTCAGATGAGCCTAGCCCAAACTCTCACAAGACAGCCCTAGCTCCTGCGCCCCTCAGTGTGGAGCTCATTTGTTACTTAGCAAAGCTTAACAGAGACACAGATTCTCCTTGCTCCCGATTGCCAGATCCTGTTGTAGTTTGCTTCCTGTTGTGTGAGACAGCTTCTTGGGAGAGGAGAGTTTACTTGGCTTCTATTTTGCCACCAGAATCCATTATTTAGGGAAGGCAGGCTATGGGATGGCAGCAGAGGTCATGGAGGGGTGCTGCTTACCGGCTTGATCTCCACGGCTTTCTCAGCCTCTTGTCTAGGGGTGATACTGCCCACAGGCTGGGCCCTCCCATATCAGCTGGTAATCAGCTGGTAATAGTGAACCGCCCCACAGGCCTATTTGATGGAGACAACCATCAATAGAGGCTCTTTCTCAGTGGTGCTACCTTGTGTCAAGCTGACAGAAGGCACAGATCCCAAGACAGTTCTGTTCTGGAGGGTTAGGACAGACAGGTGTGCTCAGTCATGCCAGTGTCCAGTCCGTCCGTCCAACCCCACCCCCATCTTAATTTGTTTGAAGCTAAGAGTAACCATTAGAATTAGCCTAGGGCTCCTAAATGGAAATCTGCCGGAAGATATGACCAGGCTTCTGGAAGAGGTTTCCTTTCTCATTTAAGTGGACAGGGTCAGGAGGTTTGGTTCTTACTTTCCTCAACCCCCTCATTTTTCCTTAAACATGGATCCCTGGAGATGCAGCAGTTGTCTTGGGACCATGAAGTAAAGAAGTAACAAGGGAAGGGCCAAGCGATTACAGAGAAGCCCCTCCCTGGCTGAGCTGTTGGAGTTAGCTGTTTCCAGAATTCAGGTTATGTGCAAACAACCTTCACTTGTTATGATGCCCTGACTTAGGTTTTCCTGAATGTCCTAGTGTAGGGAGATTATGTTGTTCCACTGTAAATAATTGTCCCCGCCTATGAGTTTAATAAAAAGTGCTGATTGGCCAAAGGCAGACAGGAAGTGTGGGCGAAGCTACCAGACTAAGAAGACTCTAGAAACAGGGAGAACAGAGCAGAGTGCCAGAGAGAGAAGCCAGAAGAAGCAGAGGACAACTATGCTGCTCTGAGAAAAGGTACGGAGCCACATGGCTGAACAGGATAAGAGTCATGGGTTAGATTAAGGGTAAAGAGTTAGCAAGTTATATGCCTGGACCTTAGGCTGATCAGCCTGAAACTATTGTAAGCGTCTGTGTGTGTCTGCGGGTCTGTGGGCCTAAACCTTGAGGCTAGGCCCGAAAGTCTGGGACAGAAACCTCTTACTACATCCTAGTGCCTGTGTAGTCTGGGTGCTCTAAGGACATAAATGGAGGCAGTCCATGCTTTTGGAAATTTAGAATTTGCTGTAGCCCAATTCTAGCACAGGTGGCAATCAGAGTCAGAGCCCTCCCTAGGTACCAAAGGAGTGGATTCCTGTTAAACCTGCCTGGCTTAGTCTTTTGGTGGCCAGGTGTACCTTCTGGACTCTGGAAGGTGGGAGTGGCAGGTAAGCAAGGAAGCTGCTGTTGTAGGTCAAATGTAGATGCTTAGGTACAACTTCAGGTATGAGAGGCAGACCTGAGGAACTTGATGGTGTAATCTCTCACTGCAGCTGCTCATAGGCCAAAACAGTTAGTTATACAGCCACTTAAGGAGAGTCACCACTGGACCGCTTTGATTCAGAGGTTGGTGATGGGGTGTGGCACACTGTTCAGTTCCTTCTGAACTGTGTTCACAAAGCTCAACATTTTGGTCAGGTCCATTGCCCACATGACAGGATGAACGAACGCACTTAGCCCTGTGCTGTGGATAAAGTGACTAGGGTAGCTATGCCCTACCCACAGCCCTATTGCTAGCCTGCCTCCACAGACTGGGATGCCTTCATGGAATATGAAGTATAGGATGGAATATGCTGCAAAGTCAAACCTAAGAAAACAGAGCGGATAGCAACCTTATTTTCAAATAGTAATATCCCTTATCTGGAAGCTCACATTGCATCAGCCCCTTTTCTCACCCTTTCCTTAGCTCACTCAAGTAACTGTGGAAATTTATTAAACAATAAGGATGGAGAAATTTCTCAGTGCTTAGGGCACTCTGCTCTTCCAGAGGTCCTGGGTTTGGCATCCACATAGCTGCTCACAACTATCTGTAACTTCAGTTTCAGGGGATCTGATACACTCTTCTGGACCCCATTGGCACCAGGCATGCATATGGTGCAGATATACATTCAGGCAAAACACCCATACAGATAAAATAAAAATAAATCTTGGAGCCAGATGATGGTAGTACATACCTTTAATTCCAGCACTTGGAAGGTAAAGGCAGTCAGATCTTTGAGGCCAGCTTGGTCTACAGAGTGAGTTCCAGGATAGCCAGGGATACTTAGAGAAACCTTGTCTTGAAAAACAAACAAGCAAACAAAACAAGACCTTAAAAAAACAAATAAACCAAGACTGAGTTTATACATTAAGTTCTGCCAATTTGAATTTTGAGCTCCTGATAATACCCACAATGCCACAGAACTTTCTTTCAAAATATCCTCTGTTCTAATAAACACCCAACCTTTCTTCCTTTTCCAGATATTATAAGAGGGTCCTGTGCATGCTGTATTCCAGATTGCAATCCTATCCTTTGATTAATACAAATAGAATTTTCCTTACTGGAGATTTGCCTCCAGGGAGATTCACAGGGAGAATCACCATGGTCTTCTGTCAATACTCAGGAGGAATTAAGGCCTCCTGCTCACAGCCATCTGTGTGCAATTATGGGATTATGCCTTGTAAACCATTTCCAGATCCTTCTATGTCTATGTGTGTGCATGAGTGCACATGTATGTAGCTGTTTCTGCACCAACTTGGGTGTCCTAACTCAACAGTTCTCCCTCTCTCTCTGTGCACTTTTGAGATAGAACCATTGACGTTCACTGTTTGAGCTAGACCCGTGAGTCAGCAAGTCCCTAGGATCTGTTTGTCCCCCTGTCCCCTTGCCCAGAAACATTGGTTATAGATGCAGCCTGCTGCTCTTGACTTTTCCATGGGTTCTGGGGGTCAAACTCAGGTTCTCATACTTTCACTGTAAATACTCTTTTAATTAAGTTATCTTCCCAGTACACCCCAAAATTATTGGCCATAAACACCTTTCAGTTATAATAAATATTTAATATGCTTTATTTATTTACTTTCTTTTTGGATTTTTTGAGACAGGATCTCACTATATAACCTTGGCTGGCCCAAAATTTACTATGTAAACTAGATTGATTTTGAACTTAATGTAAACCTCTTGCCTCTGCCTCCTGAGTGCCCAGAATTCTAGGCATGCCCAACCCATTTTAAGGCATCAGCTTAGGGGATAATTCGATATATAGCAATAGACAGCAAATATATTCACTAACAGAATTATGCGTCCTCAAAACAGGTGATTTATTTGGTTTGCAGTGGGCATTTATGTGTATTGTTAACTGTCAGAGGCATTGCAGTAACAGAGGCTGATGGCTCAGGAGGTCCATCCCTGAGTTGGCGTTATGCAAACAAGATGATGCTGGAGGCACAGGAGCTGCTGTGTTAGATTGCCTGAGTCAATGTGTGACTTCCAGGCAGTGTCAGATCTGGAGGTTCACTGAGTATCCATGGAGATCTTCATCTTGTTAGGATGGGCTGAGGTGAAGTAAGTACCCTGTTTCTCCTGCTCATATGTCTGCATTCTCATTCCACTGCAGCTTATGAGTGAAGTTCAGTTTGAAAACTGTTTTAATTGTATAATCTCTGAGTAGCAGTCAAATCTTCTCACTACCAGGACTTTGCCAGGCGTACAGTATGTGGGGGCCCTCGGGGGCCTTCGGGGACTTGGGTGATAGTTACAACAAAAGTAGCTAGCTAAAGAAGGGCTCCCCTCAGAATATTCAGAGACATGGGGTGAGGTGTTCCCTTGGTCCTGAAGCTTTGTCCCTCCCTTAGGTCTGGGGACACAGACCAGAGGAAAGTACTGCCTGCAGAATGCCTGGGATTCCTAGAGAACCCTCACTAAGATTTCTACCTTGCTAAGCCTTTGGCTTCTAGCGAAGCTTTCTTAATAACCTGGCTTCCCTGACTTACGCCTGTTAGGAGACATAAGAACCACCACTTTCCAGAACCCTTATACAGGAAATGGGTTATTCAATTTCTTTTAGAATTTGGTGCGTGGAAAAGGCTTCCTGTCTTGAGAAATCCTCATGTTTTCTTTGGTTGGATCAGAAGTGTTGCCCATGTGTTCTTTGTCTTGCTGCTTGGAGGCTCTAGTGCAATTTCTGTTAACTGGCATTAGCGTCCCTCAGGCTGGGTGATGGGTATCACTGATCTTACTATCAGGGGCTCATTCACCTCTGTTTTCCTTTACTGGTACCTGCTGTTTGAACCATCTAGCCTCCTTTAGATAGTGTTGATGTTAGAAATGTAGACTCTTCCACACCATAGTTCTGCCCAAAGGGGGTGCAGAAACCAGGTCCCAACATGTACAACATGAAAAAAGTCCACAAAGTAAGTCATGGCCTCATCTCTGCCTCTCCAAGTCTGGAGCCAAGGGAAACCACTAGTGTGTGGGCTCCAGGGTTGCCAGAACAGGACACTGGGAAGGCCAGATAATTTGGGCAAGGTTTCAGCTCCTTCCACAGTCCTAAATCATGGGAAGCCATTGCCCCTCCCTTTGAGTAGTAAGCAAAGGCTGGAGAGCAAGGATCAAAGTTCATATGTTACATGTGCCATATGGAAACATGCATGTGGGTGAGAGAAGGGACGGGATATACAAGCCCAGCACTGGGAGACCCATGAACCAGCCATCACTTGTGCAGCCTCTGGGTACTCCTTCTAGAAGCTGACGTGCGTGTGTAAGTCTGAGACTGGGGTTGGCTACAATCTGGTGTGACTTTCGGTGGCTGAGATCCAACAAGGTCCTTGGAGGTAGGCTGTGAGGCCCTGCCATGAGTACTGGAGCTGCCAGGGCCCTGCACTTTCTTGTCCAGGGTCTGTATTTGGCTGGGAGAGGAAGATGTGGGCTCTGGAAAACAAAGATGAAAATGAAGATGTAGAAGACTTTGTCGTTTTCATTTGGAGCCTCTGGGGCTGCCCTGATATCTATGCAGATTCTAGTCCTATTTGAAGTCAAGAGGACTGTCAGATTCCCCTGGGGGTCTGGTGTACTTGATTAGGAAGAGATTTGTCAGCTGGCTGAGAGTTTGAACTCTGGTCTTAGACTACTGGTTTTTGTTTGCTTGTTTTTAGACTTATCTAAAATTTTTAATTATATTTACATATCTTTATTTATATGTATTTGTGTCTCTGGAGTTCAGGAGAAGTCATTAGATCCCCTGCAGCTGGAGTCACAGGGTTTGTAAGCCACCTGATGCTTGTGCATGAAGTGAACTGTGGCCTCTGAAGAGCAGTAAGGACTCTTAACTGCTGAGCCATCCCTCTAGCCCCAAGGGTAGAGCTTTCATCCTAGGTTTTCCATAGTAAAAACTGGTACAGTCGCAACCAAAGACTCCGAGGGTGAGGATGGAAGGGAAGAGGCTCCTTTACCTCTTAGAAAATAGCCTCATCTCCAGCTCTTTCTTCTCTTCTCCTCCTAATTCCAAGGTGGGGACAGGCTCCTTCCTAAACCCAGTTCCTTTCCTCATGGAACACAGCAATAGACAATTTTCCTCTTGTGGATTTATAAGTACCACTACCAATTACATCTTCTAGGCTTTCTTCTTTCAGAGATTTGATACAGAAAGAGCCATGAGATGGAAGGAGTTATGCTTTCCTTTCAAAGCAGACAAGCCTGGGGAATTGTGTAGTATCCTGGGGTCCTATTTAGTTTTGAATTATGCATCCACGCTTCCTTCTTGTAATAATGCATTTGTCAGGCTAGCTCCTTTACCTGCTAACTCTGCATCTTTGAACAATGCATTGGCAAACTCAGAACCCTCCCTCCCACCTGCACATGCACGCCCCTCTCCGAACAATAAAATGCATTTCCCTGGCTCTAACAATTAAATTTAGACAATTTCTTTTCAAGTATATTCCCAATCTATCTGAATATGATGAATAGAAGGGCCAATCCATTCCGAACTTGTTTTGGGCACATGCACAGTAAGGCAAATATTTGAAATAGAAAAAATGAACATGTGACTCGATCTATGAATAAAATAGAGAATCCATCAAACTGTGCCTCTTAGTAACCAGCCTCTCCTTTTCCACAAGAGAGTTTCCAGGCTGTATTCAGGGTTATGGAATATCTTCACTCATGTGGCCTGCTATCTATATTATTATTATTAATTGTTATTTTGGTTCTTAGAGACAGGATTTCTCTGATAACAATTTGGCTGTCCTGGAACTCACTCTATACACCAGGCTGGCCTCAAACTCACAGAGATCCACCTGCCTTTGCTTCCCAAGTGCTGCTGGGATTAAAGGCCTGCACCATTAGCCTGGCATCAATCTTTCCTGATGGTGTTTCATTTTCTAATCTGTACTGTTACTTTGCTCCCAATAAAGCTTTCTTATTACTTCAGTAATTCTGTGTGAGTCCTTATTTTTGTTTTTTTGGCCAAGAGCCCAGAACCTCCAAATGTGCAGGTATAGCCCCTGACCACTCATTACATCTCCTGTACCTGTGGCTACTAAGTGAGAAAAGAACACCCTCATTTGGATTTTGCATCGAGTGAAATATAATAAGATAGTTTGACCTGCTGATTATAGCAGTTAGTATTATTCTGGTTAATCCTCCAAAAAATAATGGTGAAGACTGTGTGATAAGCAACTGCTAATAAATTGGAACACGTAAAGAATTCTAACCCTTAAGTTATTAGTCATTTATTGCTCATTTTGTGTAGCTCTCTCATCCAATGTCATCACTGTTGCACAATGGTACCCTCTAAATCAGTGGTGCTCCTATCCTGAGACAACTAGATAACCTCAGGCTTTTCATCTTGCTTCCCCTCCCCCCCACACACACATTGGAGCTGGTATATCTATGATACCTCTTTAGAGACATGAGACCTTTTTGGGAGAAACTTCTTACCTGTCCCCTCCAGCTTATCTAGTATGTCTTTTTAAAAGTTATTATTCTTAATGTATATTAGTGTTTTCTCTGTGTGTATGTCTATGTGCCGTGTGTGTGTGTGTGTGTGTGTGTGTGTGTGTGTGTGTGTGTGTGTGTGTGTGCACGCGTGCGCAGTGCCCAAGGACACCAGAAGACAGCACTGGACTATGAGCCACTGTGTGGATGCTGGGACTAGAACCTGACCCTATAAAAGAGTAGCCAGTGCTCTGAACTGCCGGGCTGCCTCTCCAGCTCCAGCCTGTCTCTTAGAAACTACAAACTACTACCTTTAGCAGGTATCTGTCAGTTGATTCTGGTGCCAGCAGTTCCATTGGGCAGTCGACATTCTCTGCTTTTATTATCACCATCTGGTGAGGTAGGTGCTTCATATTGTTAAATAATTATCAGTGTCCTTATCTTAAACCAAGATCAATCAGTCCAATTCCACATCTTTTGTTCTTACAACTTCCATGTGGACTTGGAAAAGCTTATCCCTGCGGAAAAAATTTACCTTCCTTAGTGAGTTGTATCTGGGTGGCATTTTTGAAGTTGTTCTTAAGTGTGTCTTCACAATTTGTGACGATGGCTCTTCCTTTGACAGATTTATGGTTCTTCTCAACTTCACGGAGCTGCAGGGAAAAAATGAATTATTTACGAAAGCTAGGGGCTAGGCGTCTGATGCTTAGAGTCCTGGATCATGACAGATGAGGTAGAACTGTGTCTGTAGTTCTTGCTGACAACCTTCAACTGTTTATGATTGGTTCCACAACTAATTGGAGTAGTGTGTAGCTCGGTTCACACAGCCCTAGAAGGAACATCTAGCAATTATTTCAGTGTTCTCTTGTCTGGGCAGGAGCCAGCGAGGATAGCAGAAGGAAGTCTGAGTAGGGAACTGGCAGCAAGTTATATGTTAGTTCCAGAAGCATAACAGGAAGTGAGGATGGTAGGACTCACGGATTAGAGTGGGGGTGGGGGGGAGAGAGAGAACATTCAAGTCTGTCTTTCTAGAGAGAATAGTCAAGGTATCAGCTGGGATGTTGAGAGAAGCTGTCTGTGTATCAAGGAGACATCTTAGGTTGAGAATCAGCAATGTGTTGTTTGGCTGTTTATTTTAGTATTTTTAGTATTTATACTATTAAGACAGCTGTTGGTGTGTGTATGTGTGTGTGTGTGCTTGTGTGCAGACCTGTGAGTACTAGTGACTGACTCCAGAGCCTTGCAATTGCTAAGCACTTGATTCTCCACCACTGAGCTGTACAGCCTCTCAAATATGTATACTTGTTGCATTGGTCTTGGGCGGCCAGAGGTCTAGACCTATAGACTTGCAGCCTCAGACCCTTTAGCTGCCCACCATTGCTCAGGCCCCTAAAATGACTCAGACACTTATATTAACTTTATGTTGTTTGGTCTATGGCTCAGGCACATTACTAGCTAGCTCTTTTATCTTAACTCAACCCATTTTTACTAATTTGTTTGTCATGTGGCCTGTGGCTCACTTGTGTTTTTATAAGTTTGTTTTTTTTGGGGGGGCGGCTGGCTCAGTCTAGTGGTTAAAATTCTGTTCTCTCAACGCCTCAGTCCGGGTTCAATTCCTGGTCAGAGAAGAGAGAGAGAGAGAGAGAGAGAGAGAGAGAGAGAGAGAGAGAGAGAGAGAGAGAGAGAGAACGGGACCCCAAGATCCTAGCAGCCTTTTATGAATGCTGTTGGCCACACCCCTTTTCAGGAGCCCGGGACCCTGGATAAATGTCTTTGGACCTTATCAGCTGACACCTGAATCCCACCACATATACTGTATATGCACGTTGTTGAACCCTACAGGGCTGCTCTCTGTAGTGTCGGATTTTGAATTTGGCACAACAGAAAACCATTGAAAGAACACAATTGAGATCACTGAGCCAAATCAGCAAGAAATCACACCATTATTGATGTAGCTCCTGAGAGACTCACCGCTTGAATTTTCTTTCGCAGCTGGGCATTAGCTCTGGAAAGACTTTTTGAAACTGAGTTCAGGTAGTAGATGGCCAGGCTAAAAGAGAAAAAGCATACCTCCTATTGTTCTGAGATATTAGGAAAAGACAAGAGCTCAGTGTTTCTGAGCTAGGGTCCCTGGATTACCAAAGCCTTTTCTCTGGCAGGATAGAGCTGGTCCTACCATCCTAGGTTGTCTGCTCCACAGGGAGAGGGTTCTGAACACCCTCACTATTTTATTGACTGTGGGCATGACCTGCACTCTCAGAGTGTTCAGTAAAGGTTGGTAGAAGGAATCACCCTGATTCTAAGGCGGTAGGGCATAGCATGGCTTCTTGTCTGCAACCAAAGCTGGAATGTTTCCTGGTAGCTGCCTTGCAGCTTTGTGTCATATACAGCCATCCCCATCTCATTGGTTTTGATGAAAATGTGATGAAGTGATGTTGGGCAGCTAGACATCTTGGAGGCTACTGAGGATGAACACCTCCCTCAAGATCCGCTTTGGTCCATTAAGTGGAAGCTACATCTCCCTGGTCAAAAGAATGGATCTGGGTTCTACTTTTGCTCTGAGCAGAGATGTGACATCTAATCTGCCCTGAAAGTAAAGCATTACAAAGTCGTACAGCTTATTGTTCTTTTCCTTAAAAGCTAATCTAACTGGGTCTACCAGCCATCTGGCCAGGAGACCACCCTAGAATGAGGAAATCTGATTCATTCAAGGATGTACTGAGGGAAGAGAGGAATAATCATCCTGCAATGAGACAGTGTACTTACCCATCCCTCTCATATGCAGTTGCTTACAGATCTTAACTGCTAAACTTTCTGAGATCTAATTCAGAAGTATACCTTCTCTTTCTTTCTCTTTGGATACCAGATCATTCCAAACCTGATGTGCTTGCCTCAAAACCCTGGGCTTTCTTACGTTGTTTTCTCTGAAGATAGCCCCCACCCCACCCTGCTTTCTCTAGCTGCTTGTAGACTTCCATTGCTGACCCAAATCAAAACCGGCTTTTTTATTGGTCCATCTCCCTCCCTCCGGTAGCTGCCTTCCTTGCTTTTCTTTCTTTCTCTGATATATCAGCCTTTCCTGAGATCTGGCCCTGAGTTTCCTTTGTTTGTACAACACCAGATCTCATCATAGATGGTTGTGAGCCACCATGTGGTTGCTAGGAACTGAACTCAGGACCCCTAGGAAGAGTATCCAGCACTCTAAGTCATCTTTCCAGCTCCCAATATTACAATTCTTAATATCTATGCATCAAATACAAGGGCATCCAAGTTCATAAAAGTATCATGACTACAGCATAAATCATATATTGACCTTCACACCATAATAGTGATAGTGGGAAAGTTTAATACCCTGCTCTTGCCAACAGACAGGTCATCCAGAAAAAAGCTAAACAGAACTGCTGGAGCTGACCTTATGGACCAAATGGATCTAACAGGTATTTACAGGTCATTTCACCTAAATATAAAATATACATCCTCAGCAGCTCATGGAACTTTCTCCAGACTGACCACATACCTGGCACACAGCAAGATTCAACAGATACAAGAAAACTGAAATAACACCCTGAACCCTATCTGACAACGGTTAAGCTTCTGGACACACCTGGCCAATGGCAGCTAGCCTGGCCCCACCCTGAATTCTGACATCAAGCTCCTTCCTTTCCCCCATCCCTTGACCCCTCTGCCTCTCCTCTCTCTTCTCTCTCTATCCATCTATCTCTTCTCCCTGTCTCCATAACAATAAGGTCTCTCCATGTGGACCCAGCTGTGGCTGTCCTATACTCACTTTGTAGACCAGGCTGGCCTCCGAACTCACAGAGCTCCGCCTGTCTCTGCCTCCTTAGTGCTCGTATTAAAGACAAGAACTACCAATTTACAACAAACACGTAGTACACATCAACCCGAATGGAGAGAAACTCAAAGCATTCCCACTAATACAGTAAAAATGTGGCCATCCTTCCAAAGCTGTTCTACAGATTTGATGCAATACCCATCAAAATTTCAACACAACTCTTCACAAAACTTAAAAGGACAATTTCCAACTTCATATGGAAGCACAAATAAACCCAGAACAACTAAAACATCTCAAATAATAATAATAAAAAGAACTGCTGGAGGTGTTCTCTTCCCTGATCTAAAAGTGAGCTACAGAGATAGAGTAACAAAACCAGCACGGCTCTGGCACAAAAACAGACACATTGCTCAGTGGGATAGAACTGAAGACCCAGAAAGAAGTCCACACTTGATTTTTGATGAAGAAGCCAGGAGCACACACTGGAAAAAGACAGAATATTTGATAAATAGTACTGGTTATACTGGATGACTGCATGGTGAAGAATCCATATTTATCACCTTACATAAAACTCCAAATAGAACAAAGTTCTCAACATAAAGCCAGACACACCGAATCTGATAGAAGAGAAAGAGAAGTAGCCTTGAACTCATTGACACAGGAAAAGATTTCTGAACAGAACACCAATAGCTCAGGTGCTAAAATCAACAATTAATAGACGGAGCCTTATGAAACTGAAAAGCTTCTGTATCGAAAAGATACCATCATTTGGACAATGTAGGGTATTATATTGTTTCATGGTAAATAATTGTCCCACCCACTGGTTTAATAAAAAGCGCTGACTGGCCAAAGGCAGGCAGGAAGTGTGGGCAGGGCTACCAGACTAAGAAGACTCTAGGAACAGGAAGCACAGAGCAGAATGCCAGAGAGAATGCCAAAGAGAAGCTGGAAGAAGCAGAGGACAACTATGCTGCTCTAAAGAAAGGTACCGAGCCCCATGGCTGAACAGGAAGAATATGGGTTAGATGAAGGGTAAAGAGCTAGCAAGTTATATGCCTGGGCCTGAGGCCAATTAGCCAAAAACTATTGAAAGCATCTGTGTGTCTCTGTGGGACTGTGGGACTGTGGGACTGTGGGTCTGCGGGTCTGTAGGTCTGCAGGTCTGCGGGTCTGCGGGTCTGCGGGTCTGCGGGTCTGTGAGCCTAAACCTCAAGGCTAGGCCGGAAAGTCTGGGCCAGAAACCTCTTACTACAGGACAAAGCAGCAGGTTACAGAATGGGAAAAAAACTTTGACCAACTTTACATCTGAACAAACCCTTTCCTTTTAAAGGTGTTTTTGGTCATGGCATTCATCACAGCAACAAAAAACCAACTAATACAACCCAGAAGGGTCAGTTTGAACTGCCCTCTGTGGCAGTTACTTTATCAATACCGTATGAAGTGCCGGAGAGAAAACATTTCAAGGAGGAAAGATTATGCTGTTCATAGTTTCAGAGATATCAACCCACCTTGACAAAGAGGCTGTAAAATGGCTTTGCTATGGTGGATGGGAAACAAAGAAAATGACAGCCAGGGACTCAGACAAGACACACACCCAAAGGACATGTGCTCCGTGTGAGCCTGACTTGTCATAGAATCACCTAGAACATGGTAAGGCACACCTCTGAGTGTGGGCAAGGGTGGTTTCAGAAAGGATCAACCAAGGATGAGAGAGCCGTCTGAATGTGGAGAGTGCCTTCTCATGAGCTGGGGTGCCTGGGCTTAAGCAGGGGAGGAATCTGAGAAAGTCAAGCACCAACATTCCACTCCTGGTCAGCGAGACAAGAACTGTTCTGCTGTGCCTCTGAAACGAGAAGCAAAACAAACCTTGTCTCCCCCAGGTTGTTTCTGCTGAGCATTGTGGATCATCCTGCGGAGAAGCAACTCAAGACCGAGGGTGTTCCAACGGGAGATGAAATAGTCCCGCTGACAGGCTGCTAAAACCCAGGAATAAACAACTCAAAAAAGCTTTCAGATGATGGATAGTGGTGTGTGTCTTTAGTCCCAGGACTCAGGAGCCAGAGGCAGGTGGATTGGTATGAGTTTAAGACCATTTGGTCTACACAGAAAGCCCCAGACCACTCTACACTACACACTGAGATACCAGAAGCAGTGTATATAGTCCCTGAATGGAGCGGATGAACTAGGTCTTCCCTCCTCAAACCTATAAGCAATAAGAATCCCTGAGAGACTCTGAGATAAGCTGAGCTTCTTAAAAGAGGCAGAGACCAGTAGGGTTACCTGGAGGAAACCCTCTGACCTGTTGTTAGGCTGCCTGCAGGCTGTGCAGCTTTCCACTCCAGGGTGGACTTCGGTGATACAGCTGTCTTTGAGGCATTTCTGCTTCTGCACAACACTACTCCCATTAGTAATCCTAATGGACTCACTGGTTCACATAGTTGGACTTTGGTGCTATCCTTAGAGAGTAGATGTTTGTTTACATTTCCCCAGGAACAGTGTCATGAAACATTCGGTGGGGTGTAACACGAGTTCTAGTTGTTATTAAATGAAAACTCAGAGCCAGATATTGGGGAAAAGCTGGAATATCAGAGAGAGGAAACATACCACAGTCACTTCTCACCCAGACAACTTCTCAGGGTAAAAGCTATCTTCCAGATCCTCAGGCTCATTCCTTATGGCTTCTACAGAATAAATCTGTCTGCATACCTTAAATACCTTCTTTGCTCAGTTGTTTCACTTCCGGGTTCAACTCTGCATCATATTCTAGAGTTAGGATTAAAGGTGTGAGCTACTATTTGGTAGTTAGGTCTTGAACTCACAGAAACACAGAAAGATCTCTGTTTCTGGAGTCATGGGATTAAAGGTGTAGGCCACCACTTCCGGTCTTTCCCATGCTGGCATTAAAGGCCTGAGTTACCACCACTCTCTGAGCCTCTTGGCTTGACTGTGGATGGATCTGTTCTCTGATATCCTAGACTGATTTTATTAAATATAAAATATATCACTCAATGTTGTGGTTCCAGTGACCCAGCCTTAGTAACTAATACACGCAATGACCTACTTCTTTCAGGCAGCCCTCAACTAAAGTTTCTAGAATGTCCCAAAGATGGTGCCCCTAGCTGGGGCCTAAGGCTTCAACAGTGATCTTTAGGAGACAGTTACATTTAAGTGTAACATACTCAGCTTTCAGAGAGTTCAGACCCCTCAGCATTTTGATATGTTCACTTGACCAGGCTGGTTGCAAACACCCTAGACTCCTTATCTTTAGACAAATATCTCTGAGGCACATTTGGGTTCCCTGAAAGATTTCCAGTAGACTCAACCACAACAGAGGTAACCATATCTTCCTCTCCCAGCATCCCCTGATAATCTACTTGCATTTGACTCAGTCTCAGGGTCTACTTCTGGGGAATCCAGACCAAGAGTGAAATGAAAAACCTTGTCCAGAAAGCCTCAGCTGTTAGGAGAAGTTTCCACGAGGCAGAGCCAGGGGCCCTGGGTGACTTACAACATAAGTAGAATGGCTGGGATGATCAGGCCTGGATTGGCAAGGAATGCAAAGATCTTGCCCAGGAATTTGGGGAAATCATTTTCAATGGTTTCATGGAGGACATCATACATTCTGTTCTTCCCACTAGAAGAGGAGAAGACATGTCATAGTATGTGCAAAGCTCCCGTGTCCCGCACAGTCATGTCCATGGCCCCAGGGCTCCCAAGCTGCCGCTCACTACTGATTTTCTGAGAGAGGCAGAGCTCTACTCCAAAGAGGAACTGCCCACCTGGCTAGGACAGACTAGTAGGGCTGGCTCCACAGTGCTCACCTGCTTCCTGCCCTCAATAACTCACAAACTGGCAAACTACACTGCTCTCTGTGTTTGACACATTCAGCAAGAAAAAAGGTGAATTTCTTCACATATTCTTCTCTTCTTTGAGGGGATAGGCTCTTGCTATGTTGCCTGGTTTATTTCTGAACTCCTGGGTTGGAGTAATGGAGTAATCTCAATACCAAGTATCTGGCACCACACACATACGCCTCTGTGCCAGGCTCTTGTATATATTCTACCAAGATAAGTTTATGATTTAGTTATAAGACAAAGATGGACTTTTCTGGGCTTCTTGAAGCAGTTCTCCTAAGATTAATGTGGTAGACACGCCATAGTACCTCTAAAGCACACTTAGAGTTAGTTATTCTTACAACCAGGAAACTGGATTGCCCAAGGTGGGCTTCTTCACTATTTACAATAGTAGGTTCATTTTTCTCCTAATTCTTTAGAATTATCATAAATATTGACTCTAAAAATGCTTTTCAGGGACACCTGGATACTGGTGGCTCTTAAATGATAATTTTAGTGCTGTGAAGTAGACTTAGGAGTTTGAAGATTCTAGTTCAAATCCTTTATTCTATAGAACTATCAATCAGTCAATCAATCAATCAATCTATCCATCATCTGTGTGTTTGTCTCTCTTCTTTTTCTGGGCATATGTGCAGGTGTGTGTCCGTGCATGTGGAGGTCTGGGGTTGACGTCAGAATCTCTCTCAATCATTCTTCTACCTTATTCATGACAGGATCTTTCAGCCCAGAGCTAGATAGTCTATGTAGCCAGATTTTTCAGGGAGTCTTCTGGACCTGCCTCCAGAGGCTAGGATTCTAGGGGGAAGCCACACCTACCTGGCCTTTATGTGGGTTCTGGGGACCTGGCTTGTGGCACAGGCTTCTCCCCATTCTCTTTAAGACTGCATTCATACCCTGCTTCTTTCCACTAGAGCTGTACCATCAAATGTGACTATTAAAATAATCATAAAATAATTAAAGTAAAATTTTGAAATTTTGTTTTTAAGACAAGTATTTCAAGTGTCTGTCCACAGTCCTGTGATGAGGAAGACTGCATCAGAAAAGTGGGTGCAGGGAGTCCTCATCACTACAGGGCTTTCTATTGCATGTACTGACTTTTATCTCTGGATCTGGAGAAGCTACTGACAGTTTCTTTGCTCTAATTCCCACTTCTCTCTGTAGGCAAAAAGGCAAATGCTCACACACTTCAGGGCTCCGACTGAAGTCAGCAGATGCTGAGGACAGCACTGTTAAGCTGTGTTATGACATGTTGTCATCAGCAGCTTAGTTTTCTCTGTGCAAAGATCAGATTGACATATAATGCCTTAGGGACAAATCAGCTTGTCATCTGCAAGCTAAGATGGTTCCTTCCTTCCTTCCTTCCTTCCTTCCTTCCTTCCTTCCTTCCTTCCTTCCTTCCTTCCTTCCTTGCTTTTCCCCTTTCCTTTCTTTTTACATTTTTAAGTGGTCCAAAATTAAAGTAGAATATTTTGTGACATATAAAAATTGAAGTATGATTTTTTCACATTTCAGTGTCTATAAACTTTTGCTGTAATATAGCCATGCTCATTTGTTGGTGCCATGTACTTGGCCAAGCTATAATGAATGGTATTATATCATATATGATACACTGGTATATATTATCCTATAATTGCAGAGCTGAGCAGTTGCTTCAGAGATCATATGTGGCTATTGCATTGCTTGACACTGTTCTGTTGGCACGCCAGTAGTCCCAGCATCTGGGAAGCTGAGGTAGGAGGATTGTGGAAACCTAGCCTAAGCTATGCAAAGAGGCTCTGTCTAAAAAAACCCTGCAACATTTTAGTTATGACATTTCAAGTTTCATGCATATCTCTATATCATGACATTTGATTTTTTATTATTAGTATATACCTATCATGTAAAAATAATAAAAAAGAAGAGAACTTCAAATATTAGGCTTTTAAGTCAAAGCTGAAGATGAATTCTTTTGCCTTTGAAGTGTTGGAGTGGTGGCTGCTATGACCATTAGTTCACTGATGGATTAACATAACATACGTGAACTACATTACAGCTCTGGAGGCCAGAAGTTTGAAATGGCTTCACTGGGATGTTGGCAGGACCACCATCCCCCTGAGGAAGGAAACAGAGGAATGCATGCCTTGTGTTCCTAGGCTTAACTCTGTGTAGCTAGCATCATGGAATTTCAGAACTTTCTCTGCTTCCACAGTCATTCTGCCTTCTGTTGTTATTTGATGGGGTTCCCCCTGCAGCCTAACATCTTCGGCTGCTGTCACTCATGGTAGAAATTAAGGTGTGAGCGGATGTGTGAAGGAGAGGCAAACGCAGGGACAGGCTTGCTTTATAACACATTACATTAACTAATCCAGTTCCATGGGTGGGAACTGGCTCACGATCGTGATTGCTAGACCAATTTCATAAGAGAATGGCACCGCTACTGTTTGATTAATCACCTTCTAAAGCCTAGGCTTTCTCAAATTGACATAATGGCATCTGGATTTCAATATTAGTTTCAGAGGCAATAAATCATACTCAAACCTTAGTAATTTGCAAAGTTTAAAATACACAGGATCAGGCTCCTTACAGACAGACAAAGTTAACTGCTGCTTAGTATGTATAGTGCCTCCCATTGACGGTGGTTTTATAGGCATTAATAAATACCTCATTCGGTGACTGTCACAGACTAAGCTTTCAGAATACTTAGGCTACCTCCTTGCTGCCTCTGTTTTCACTGGCAAGTGCATGGTCATTTGGGGCGAATGGGGTCCTTGGCACCTTTTGATTTTTATTACAACCCTATAAGCTAAACTTTACCAATATCTCTTTCTTTTAGGAAATGAGCCTGTGCAGAGCTTCAAACTGCTCAGCTGGTCAGTGAGAGAGTTGGCTCTTATATCTGTCCTATAAATCAGATGACTTTTCTGCAAAGACCTAAATGATTCCATTAGCTGTGTAGGTAGGATGGTTTCCACGACAACTACTCAGTCCTACTGCAGAGATAAAGAAGTACCCATGGAGGATATATGTAAGCACGTCGATATGGCTGTGTTCCAATAAAACTTATTTTTAAACCAGATGCTGTTTTGGATTTATTCCATTTGTGACTGCATGTTATGAGACACTAATCTCAGTCATTTATGTTGCCTGCCAGGGTCCTGCAGGCATTTAGTGTGGCCTGAACCCTAACTTCTTCCTTGGCAATGGAATATCTGTGAGGAAGCACTCGGAACATCAGCCAGAGGCAGCTGTTTTCTTCCAGACACTGAGTATTGCAGTGAGAAAGGAAGAAAACATCCCCTCACGGATCTTCCGTCCTATGGGAGAATGCAGTACACAAGATAAGTGAGGAAAAGATGCAGCATGTTTGTTTGCAAAATAGATTTGGGATCCAAGCTCAAACTTCTCTTGTCTTAGCTTCCTGAGTGCTTGGTGATTGCCAGTGGTGCATGTGATTTGTTTAAGGGTAAAGAGGAGATAAACAGAAACATGTGTGTGTGTGTGTGTGTGTGTGTGTGGTGTATGATGTGTGTGCATGTGTTTGGTGTGATGTGTTTGTGTGTGGTGTGTGGTGTGTGTGTGTGGTGTATGATGTGTGTGCATGTGTTTGGTGTGATGTGTTTGTGTGTGGTGTGTGGTGTATGGTGTGTGTGTGGTGTGATGTGTGTGGGGTATGATGTGTATGCATGTGTGTATACAAGCACATTTCAACTGGGAACTCTAGCAAAGGCCCCATTAAGAAGCTGGCCTCTGTCAGCTCAGCTTTGTGGAGGTTGTACCTATGTTTCTTCCATGAATTTGGGTCAGTTCTCTTTTCCTATGATCTGACATAGGTTCTCAGGGTTACCCAGGAACAGGCATGCCATAGGCCATCTTTCCTGGGCACAGGTGGGAGGTCTGAGGAAGTGCCGGCAGTGCCTGCACAGGCTTGGGAGGAGGCTGGCTGAGTTCTTTCATGTGGCTGTCCCTTCCCTCTGGCATCTCCAGTGTCCTGCAGCTTTCCACCCTGACTGCTACCTTCTCCTGTGTGGACCCTTGTGTGACCATTGATACCACACGCTATTGAATACCTCTTCTAGGTTCCGCCATCTTTAGGCCATCTTAACTGAAAACAGACAGCCAGCTCCCCCACAGCACACTTCACACTGACATGCAGGGCTGGCTCTGGAGTGGATGAGAGCACAGCTGGATGAGATACTTGTGTTCAAGATCATGCAAGGGCTATGCATGGCCGTTCTCACTTGCCTTACCCTATTTCTTGTCTGGGATAGCAAGGATGGGAACACGAGTTTATCCATGTTAACCTATTGTAAGATTCTCGAGGAGCCCACCTAGAGAATTTCTAAGTAGAAAGACAGTTGATAAAAGGATACCATGCTCCAAACACCTTTAGTTCAAGGCCTGTTTTTTTTTTTTTTTTTTAAGGGAGTAAAGGGATTTATATTCAGTGGGTCACATATTTATAAAGATAACAGGAGGTGTTCATTATTGTTCAGTCTACCTCCTTATATAACTATATCCAATCTCCCAAATAACTTCACTTTTAATCAACCTTCATTGCTGCCAGTGTTCTATAGAGTGTGGGGCCCAGTTGAGGGTCTCGGTCAAGACCAACTATGCCTGTTTCACACCTGGATGGAAGTCAAAATACCCTCCATCACTTATTCTGCGCTAAGATAACTAAGGTGGCAGATTATCTGTGGTTAAAAGGTCATATTTGTACCATCTAATATGGTAGCCAGCCACTTGTAGTTATTAAAATCAAAATTAATTACCATGAAAAAGTGAGAAATTAGGTTTCTCAGTTTTTCATTTCAAGCACCCAGAAGCCACCAGTTGCTGCCCTACTACCACAGGGAGCATCTCCACCCTTATAGAAAACTTGCTGAATGGTTCCGATGGTTTGCCCAAAGTTCCATAGCCTCTCACAGGCTGGCATGGAACCAGAGCTGGAATTGTGAGTCAGGACCTGTGGGTAGACTGCCTCTGGAGGAAAATTCTCCCCAGCAATGAAGAGTGCACCTGAATGGGCCACAGTCGAAGGATGGTGGGAGGCACATGATAGTGTAGGCCACGGGCAGGAGGCTAAGGAAGAGCACCAGCAACAGCAGGCCCATGTAGAAGTTGTTGGATCGGGAGGCTTTAAACACACGCTCGTGGGGCACGTTGCTGCTCATGACTGCCCAGCACTGGAAGTACATGGAGGTCAACAGGCGCAGGACGTTGATGCCTACCAGTCCTGGAGCATAGAAGGAGCCCATCCTGAAAGGTCAGAAATAGGATACCTGGTTGATCTAGTAGCAAGCAGGACAGGCAAGGGGGAAGGCTAATGGAAGGCAATGTGGTAGGAGGATCAGGGGCAGTCACGTTACTGTCCTGAAGAGTCTAAGAGCAGAGGCCTCGGCTAGAGCCATCCAGTCCCCAAGAGAAGGAGATAATTCTGAGTGCTGCTGGCTGGGACCCTGGCCAGGACTCTACTACTGCTTCCCTAACAGGCTTCAGCAGATCACAGTCTCTGACCTCCATGAGAAGCACCATTGGCAGACAGTGGCTTGTAGACAGTCCTCACCTCTCTAGCCTTAGGCTGACATCATGCAGCCTCCAGAGAAGCAAGCCCCTTCCTTCCTTCACCCCTTTCTCCTCTCTTGGCCCATCTTTCTCTGTAGCACACTGGTTAGCCACCCTGTCCTGCTGCTCACCCTGCCCTGCTGCTGCTCACCCTGTCCTGCTGCTCACCCTGTCCTGCTGCTGCTCACCCTGTCCTGCTGCTGCTCACCCTGTCCTGCTGCTGCTCACCCTGTCCTGCTGCTGCTCACCCTGTCCTGCTGCTGCTCACCCTGTCCTGCTGCTGCTCACCCTGTCCTGCTGCTGCTCACCCTGTCCTGCTGCTGCTCACCCTGTCCTGCTGCTGCTCACCCTGTCCTGCTGCTGCTCACCCTGTCCTGCTGCTGCTCACCCTGTCCTGCTGCTGCTCACCCTGTCCTGCTCTTTAGTCCTTATCAGAAACTGAGTTGAGAGAGCTGAGGTGATTTGCTGCCCCCCTACCCCATCTCAAGCTCATTGAGAGACAAAGTTGGAGGTTCTAGTTTTTGTCTCTCCAAATTATATGCTCCTCAAATGAAATAGACAGCTTACCAGATCATTCCTTGGTTGAAGATCAAACCCAGCACATTTCCACTAATATCAAACTCGGCATATGAGGGCTGGAGGGAGAGGAAAGGAAGGTGGGGGGATGAGCAAGCCAACATCAGGTGATTCCAGCTTGATCCTACTCAAGTCAAGACAACTCACCCCAGAACACCCGTGTTAGGCTAAGGATTCTGTTTGTTTGTTTGTTTGTTTTTGTTGTTTTGTTAATTTTTGAGTCTCACCGTGTAGCTCAGGCTGGCCTCTAACTTATGATGATCCTCATGCCTTAACTTCTCAAGCTCCGAGAGTAAAGCATCATACCTGGTAGAATTGTTTTTTCATAGGCTTTTGACACGTATGTATGTATAGATAGATGGATGTATTCCGATGGTTCACATAGCCCAGGCTGGACACATAGCCAGGACCTTCTAATTCTCTTGCCTGCACCTCCTGAGTGCTGGGATTACAGACAGAAAGCTATCACACTTGGTTTATATGGTGCTGGGGATTGAACCCAGGGCCTGTGGCATGCTAGACAAGTATTCTACCAACTATCTCTCCGTCTTTGTTTTCACCTTTCAAAGACAGGTTTTGAAGTTTTAATTCATTCATTCTTATTTTATGTGTATAGGCGTTTTCTTTGTACCCATGTCTGTGCATCACATATGTGCAATGCCCCTGAAGCCAGAGGAGGGCATCGGGTCCTCTGGAACTAATGTAACAGATGCTGTTAGCTGCTGTGTGTGGGTGCTGGAAACTGAACCAGGTCTTCTGCAAAAGCAACAGTGCTCTTAACTGCTAAGCCATCTCCCCAGCCTCAAGAGCTTTGACGTTATTAAAGCCGAAGATTTCACCATCAAAAACTAATTGCAGTTGTATCTGCCTCTTCAGGTGGCAGCCTGAGCCCTTATTCTGGAGAGGACTTTAGCTCTTAAGAAAACATTTCATCAGTGTTTTAACCACAAATTTACCTCAAATTATAATCAAGGGAGAAAGAAAATGAAGTTAATAAAATGCAAATAATAAATTGAGACACAGCATGAGAAGCTAGCTTTAAAACAAGCGCAGAAGGGGCTGGAGAGATGGTTCAGCAGTTAAGAGCACTGGATGCTCTTCCGGAGGTTCTGAGTTCAATTCCCAGCACCCACATGGTGGTTCATAACCATCCATGATAAAACAAGCACAGGAGGCCTTTCCTTTCCCCTTCTCCTTCCTCTCACTTTCTCCAGTCTGACAAGAATTTACAGAAAGAGCACAAATTGGTTCAGATTTGAAGCCGACTATTTTGTGGTTTTGGTTCTTGACAGGGATCTGAAGGGACTCAGAGCTCATGAGTACCGAGTCCTCAGAATGTAATCAGGTCTCTGCTCCCAGTTTGTCTCCTGAAGTGTGAGAGGGCAGGAGAGGGCGGGCAATGAGTCTCACAGCAAAGACACGGGACTTAAATGCTTGAGGGACAGATTTTAAGAACTTAAAATTTAACTAATATTACAAAAATGGTCCTGGAGAGAAATATGCACCAGGGAAGAACAGTTACTGCTCTTTCAGAGGACCCATGTTCAGTTCCCAGAACCTGCTTTAGGGGCTCACAAGAGCATGTAACTCCAGGGGGTCGAATGTCCTCTGGCCTCTGGGGGAATTGTAAGCATGTGGTGCACATACATCCACACAGGTGTATATACATATCCATAAAATCAATCAATCAATCAATCAATCAATCAATCAATCTTAAAAAACAAAACCTTCAAATTAAAAAAATTCTTACTTATTGTTTTTTGTGTTCTGCTCAAAAAATATTTCTCACTCCCCAAATTATGAATGTATATGTGTCTTTTAAAAGAATGTTTCTATATACAAGTTAGATCTGTGGTTCATGCCTATAATCCTAGCACTATGGAGGCTGAGGCAGGAGAACTGTTGTAGGTTTGGGGATATCTTGGGCTACATCATAAGTACCAGGTCAGCCAGAGATACATAGAAAGACATGTCTCAAAGCAAAACAAACAGAACTCTAAACCTACTACCCTGAAAACTTCGATTCACCTGTTCTACTTAATCTATAGAGGGGAAGTAAGTGAGAGATATGGTTCTTTTCCCATCCACAGCTCATTTTTAAAAACGGTTGTTTTCTTTGTTTTGGTGTTTTGAGACAGGGTTCCTCTGTGTAGGCTTTGCTGTCCTGGAACTCACTCTGTAGACAAGGTAAACAGTTTAAAATTATTCATTTATATTGCCTATACATATGTTTGTGCGACACATGTGCCTAGTGCTCTCAGAGGCCAGAAGTGAGTGTTGGATCCCCTGGGACTGGAGTTACGGATAGTTGTTAGTTGCTATGTGGGTCCCAGGAAGTGAACCCAGGTCCTCTGGAAGAGCAGCCTGCACTCTTAACCAGTGAGCCATCTCTCCAGCCCCTAAAGCTCAGTTTTATATATTGCTTCTCTTCCTTACTGATTTGAAGCAGCTTCTTTATTATACACAGTTTCCCCTGGCTTATATCAGTGTCTGGGCTTTGTATCCTGCTCCATTGGCAAGCCTGTTATTACTGCGTTACCTTACCTTGCCTTTTTGGAATAGAGTCACAGTGTATAATCCAGGCTGGCTCCAAGATCCTGATCCTCTTGCTTTTTTTTTTTTTTTATGTGTGTGTGTGTGAGTGTGATGTTTGCACGTGTGTGTGCATATTTATCACTCTCTGCTTCGTTCCTTTGAGACAATGGCTTTCACCAAACCTGAAGCGAGGCTGGCAGCCAGTAGCCCTGGCGATCTACAGTGTTGGGATTACAAGTGTGCACAGAGCCCTGTGTGGCTTTCTACATGATGCTGGACTCAGGTCCTTACAATTGTGCAAGAGCTCTTACTTGCTCAGCCATAGCTCCAACTGCCGAGCCTAGCTTCTTAATAAACTTTACTAGAGTGGTAGGCATAGTCCCTTAAGAGTTTTCCTATATGTTTCACATACTTATTTTTTTATTATAACTTTGCAATATTGTGGAATTTAAAAATTCCTTTGAGGACAGCGGTATTATGTCTTCCTATTAAAGATGTCATCATTTTTGAGCAAGCATTCTTTCACTATTGCTCTGAGGTCACAGGCTTTGTTGGTGCTGAGGAAGAGTTGAATGGTCTTACTTAAAATGTATGCCAGAAACCAGTGGCCCTTAGTGTTAGGTACCATGCCATAGGCCAGGATAAGGGCTACATAGATAGCCAACATATAGAGTCTTTCAGCAGAAGCTCAGTCAAGGAGGCTTTATTTCCCAACACAACTGATGAATAGAACAATGAGGTGTTATGGAAGAGATACTCACTGGCCCAGTGAGTGGGCCTGAGGTTCTGGCAATTCATAGAAAGTCATATGGTGAGAAAATGTTATATGCTTGGGATTTTACCAGGTGGGTGGGGAAGAGAGGGTCCATAGGGGAGATAAGAGTCAAAGAGGCTTCTCAAAGTATAATGAGTTGATAAGGGGCATCAGGTTCTTGGTTGTTCTGGGATTTCTAAAGTGTTTATCCATCCTAAGATTTCAGCCTTCCTTATGAAAGGTTACCAGACATCTGCTTGGCATTGAAGAATGTGATCCCCTTCTCCCAAAGCTGAACACTTCCATTAAAAAAAATTAAAACCCTTTTTTATTTTGATATTTTATGTGTTTTGTGTTTCGCCAGCATGTATGTCTGTGTACCACACAAGTGCCTGATGCCTGTGGAGGTCAGAAGAGGGTATTGGATCCCCTGGAACAGGGCTGCCAAGTGGGTACTATGAATGGAACCCAGGTCCTCTGTGAGAGTAGCCAGTGCTCTTAACCCCCAAGCCATCTCCTTAGCTCCCATGCTTCCAACTTCTAGATGAAGGTCATGGAAAGAAGTGGAGCTGCTTCCATGAATGCAAAGAAGACTCTTAGCAAATATGACTAAACACTGATTCATTCCCACAATGTAGAAATGGAATGTACAGAGTGCATCTGAGCACACATGTCAGAGAGGGTGGTGACCGGAGCTTACTGCCCAATATACAGAAGAACTGCTTACAAAGCCAGCCTCAAGGTCCCAGCACCAGCAGTGATTCATGAACCGAACAAAACAAGCTCGGAGGAAATCCCCCACCAGGATGGTGAGGTATGTCACCAGCATGTCAGACACCGTCAGCCTCATAAACTCCTGTAAGGAGGAACGGGAAAATAAGGACTGGCAACATGTGAACTTGTCCACTTCTTACCCCTCCCCTGAATGTGTCAGTGCGGCCTGATTCTTCCTGGCACTGTGGATGAACACAGAAAGGACCTCAGACTTTGGAGAAAGCTTAATTTAAGCCTTGACTCTATAAATCACCAACTTTGGAATAGAATCTGAGGCTCTAGGAGTTACGAATATCATGCTTGCTGAATTGTCAGGAAGCCCATCAATCATGCAAATTGCCTAATTTATTTGTAATGGCCAGTACTCCATATCATTGCTAGACTCTGAGGGCTGACTCTTTGCTTTCTCCATCTGTTCTGACATCCTGGTTGCCCTCATTAAAACTTAGTATGACCATTAATTACTCAGGGCAACTTCCTATTAATTCAATATTTTCTTGGTATATGGAGAAGATGAGCCAAAGCATCACATAGCAGAATCAAAAGAACAGAGCTTTCTCCACTCACACAGGACATATATAACTTTTTTTTCCAATAGGAAAGATCTGCCAACCTCTGCTTTGAAGCGGCTTTTTTAGGAGACTGAAATATTCCCTCTCACAGGGAAGGTCCTTAAACAACACAGGAAGGTAAACAACTCAAAATAGTTCCAGGAAGTCGCTGAAACTGACCAGATTCACTAGGCCCCTCCCTCCCAAGAGTAAACAATAAAGATTGCTGAGAGTCACTTTCAAAGAAGCTGAGTGACAAAGATGACTCTCAAACAAGCCAGGCTGCAAAAAACATACTCCAAGACCAGCCACTGCTCAGAGGCAGCTTAGACCAACTGAGGCACCTACAAAGGATGCTTTTCAATGTGTTGAACTGCCTGCAGGCTGTACAGTGTACTCAGGTTCCCAGCTTTTGTGAGCTGTCACCCATGCTGGGGGCAGCTGTCTTTGAATCATTTCTGTTTCTGTTAGTAACTCTGACAAAACTCACTGGTTCGAGTTTGATTGTATCTATACTTTGGTCTGTCCGGAGCTCCCTGCCTGGGGTGAGGAGATGTGTATGTTGCATCTCTCTAGGAAAAGTTTTGTCACAACTTTAAAGACAACAGATAGATGTGAAATTTCAGGGTCTGCTCTTTTCATCTTAGACCCTCCAAGCTGATTAAAAAATGTCTACTTGACCCCTGTGGCTCCTAAACTCCTTTAACCCCTCTTCTGTGGAATTCCCCAACCACTGTCAAATGGTTGGCTGTGGGTCTGTCTCCATCAGAGTTTGGATGAAGCTCTCTGATGACAATTGGGCCAGGCACTCATCTACGGATAGAGGGGAGGTAACAGGGAAGGACTTGGAGGAGAGGAGGAGGGGAGTCTGTGGCCGTGATGTAAAATAAACAAATAAACGAACATTAAAAATCCCTCCTTGATGGACACTTGAGTTTTCAGGGTTATTTCCAAAATGGAAGGATCAAAGAAGGAGCAATTAGGGACTGAGAATAAGGGTCACCTTTCCAGAGAGCACAGTTACTCACAATGCCCACGGCTGTCTCCCAGCAGGAACCCCTGGGCACGTCGGCAGGGTGTGGTGGTGGCCGAGGCACACTTTCATTCCCTCCAGAGGAGTTGTAATAGTTGAACAGGGTCCAGTGAGTGAGGTTCTTGATTTTCTCCTCATTAGAAAGCTGAAAGAGAAAATGGTGATGGGAAGTTGGAAGGAGCCATGAGCAGTTCAGCTGTTGCCATGGAAACAAGTAAAACCAGCTCCAACGCTGCCATTTGGCTTCTGCCTTATTACTGGATAATCTTTTCAGAAACAAACTACTTAGGCTTTCAATTCACCAAGAGAGATTGCAATCACTTGAAGCCCTTGGATCTTTTCCATGAAGTTTTCTCCTTAAGTTAGCATCCACCTGTCCGTCTACCCATCTGTCCATCTGTCCATCCACTCATCCATTTATCCATCCACCCACCCACCTACCATCTTTCTATTTGTCTGTCCATCCACCTGTCTGTCCATCTGTCTGTCCGTACATCCATCTGTCCATCCTGAACATGGATTTTTCAGGGTCTGATCTGAACATACAAATAATTGGTGACAAACAAGTTTTTTTTTTCCCTCAGAAAGTTGAAAACAAAGTAGAAAATTTGAGCTGTGGAAAATTTTTTCTGGGGTTGAGGAGCACCCACATTAGATAACAGGGCATAGAGGGCTCCTTCAAGGCAGTGACACCTGGAACTAGTCAGCTAGTCTCAGAGAAAGGCAGGTGGTAACTGTAACTCAGAGTAAAATCTGAGGCTCAGGAGGGTGGGGACAGTTTCTCAGGGAAGAAGGGAAGCCAGAGATGGTAGGACTATGGAGCAGAGCTAGCCACTTGCATGTTAGAACCTGTCAAAAAGTTTCTGTTACCTCAGGGAAAGTTTCTGCAGAATAATGAGGATGGAGGAAGACTCACTGGTCCCTCCATGTCTCTACTTTTCCCTTCCCTCCGCTCTCTAGTCATCCTTAGTTTCCTGTTGGCATCAGCTGTTTCCAGTACCTGCCGAGACCCCCCAAGCTGAGGGTATGATCTCCTCCTGTGCTCTGACACACTACCTTGGACTTGCCTCCACTGAAGCATATTTCACAGCATATTGAATGAGTCTGCCTCCTGACCTTGAGCATGAAACCATTTGGAACAGGACTGTGTCTAGTTCCCTGCTGTACCCAAGGGCTTAACAAGCAGTTTTCCATACATGTCTGACAAGCATTAATGGGCAGTCTGGCCAACCATGACATATCGCATCAGTGGACAATTGCTCGGTTATTGACTATGGCAGGTCTGAAGCAACGCGGGAAAACCCTGCATATGAAGTGTTAGAGTTCTAAATATTACTGACATGATGTGAAAAAAGGAACCTAGGAAAAAAGCAGGAAAGACCCAGAACAGTTGTTTGCAACTGAGGCCTTTGGACTATGGGTTCTAGAGATACCTCTTTTTAATATTCCTTCCAAAGATTCCAACATTTTTTAATCAAGAAAAATAATACATGGTAAAGTTATTATATTATAAAAGAGAATATGGTGGCCAGCAGGCACAGTGGAGTGTGTGGGCTTTACCTTAAGGTGAACATCATCCATGAGGGCCAAGAGAAATGTATAGAGGTTTCCCAGGAAAAGTGCAAAGATGCGTCCCAGCTGCCACTTCAGCCTGGTGCGTGGGTGGTAATTCTCCAGGGCAGCAATGGTTTCAAACAGAGGGGGGCAAAACATCCCAAGCAGAGACATTACAATTTCCACCTGAAAAAATTGGAGGGGAGTTTTGAAATAAAAGATAAATGAATAAAGAAGTTAAAAATATTAGAAAAACAGAAATTACAGATAGCCAAAGACTCAGAAAAGGCTACAAAACAAAAATATAAAAACCATACCTCAATAACTCATTCTTTAAATATAAAACAAAATATAAATGCCTAAAATAAAATATTCAGAATGTATATACTCTCTAGCTGAGGATCAGCCAGAATAACAAGCACCTTGTTATATTCTAGTGGAGTTACTGAGCTATAAACAAAACAACTCTTCCAGCAATAAGAACAAATGATTTGTAAGAAAAAGAAAATTAGAATATCACCAGCCTTTAAAAATACTTAAAAAAAAATAAATTTGGGTGCTGGGTCCCCGGAAACTGGAGCTACAGATGGCTGTGAGCCACCATGCAGGTTCTGGGACTGAAATGTTCATCTTCTTCAAGATTGCTGCTAATCACTGAGTCATCTCTGCAGCCTGTAATAGTTACCTGTTTTGAGACAGGGTCGCACTATGTAGCCTGGCTGTCCTGGAACTCACTATATAGACTAGGCTGTCCTCAAACTTTCAGAGATCCTCATGTCTCTGCCTCTTGAGTGCTGGCATTAAAGGGATGTGCCTGGCTTAATTTTGCTTTTTAAGTTTGTGATTCAGACTTTGAAAGGCCCTGCTGAGTGATTCCAATACTTCCCCCCAATCTTGGCTTCCTTGGCGATGCCAGCTTACCTCATTCCTTTCATACCAGCTGACATTCTGCATTTTGGAGAATTCTTGTGACCGCTTCACCACAAAGTAAATGAGGTATCCACTTCCACACAGACAGCAGAGAATGAGAAAATTGGCCAGGACACGGAGAAATCTTGTCAGGTGGATATTTCCCTCTTTGTTACTCTCTTGCTCATCCACTATAGATTCCTTAGCGTGTGAAAATGAGATGTGAATAATGTCAGGCCAAGAACCATCTGCCCATGGTTGTGGGCCCTGAGAATACTTTTCTATATTTCAATAAATGACTCAGAGGTGGCAATGTAATACCCTGTAGAGAGTTATAGATATTTTCTATTATATAATGTGTGTGTATGTGTGTATATTTATATATATTACTGTTATTATTAGGTTTGGTTATTTTATAATAATGGAAGCTGAGATTTGTTATGTGATAGACATGGTACTAAATATTTTCCATGAATAATTTTTTCTTTCTGATTTTTCAAGACAGAGTTTCTTTGTGTAACCAAAGCTGTCCTGAAGCTCTCTTTGTAGACCAGGATGGCCTCAAACTCAGAAGTTCACCTGTCTCTCCCTCCAGCACTGGGATTAAAGGTGTGCACTGCTACTTCCCGCCCTCATGTATTATTTCTTAATCTAACAGTGAACCAATAGACCAGTTAATGCTATTGCTCACATTGTGTGTATAAAGGCCCAATGGTGTCAATGAGCTATGTAGGGTTGTTTTAAATCTATAGACTAAGTACATCAAATTTAAAAGTTAATTCATTTATGTTTTATGTTATTTTATTATTTTTTATCTGTATGGGTCTTTTGTCTGCATGTATGTCTGTGTATCACATGTGTGCCTGGTACCTGTGGAGGCCAGAAGAAGGTTCAGATCCCCAGGAACTTGAATCGTAAACAGTTGTAAGCTGTGGGTTCAGGGAAGGATACCCAGGTTTTCTGAAAGAGCATCCACTGCTCTTACCTGTTGAGCTATCTCTTTAACCCCTCAGATTAAAATTTTAATCTTGAGCTTTCAAATATCCTACAAAATTTACATAGTAGATCTTGTTGGTCTGAAGTCCATGTCATCTCTCTCACTATTTACCACTGACATTGTTGCATGAAAATAACTGTAGACAATATTTAAGTAAATGTGCATGATTTTGTTTCAATAAAGGTTTATCTATAAAAGTATGTGCCAGTTTGGACTTTGTCCCCAAGCTATATTTTTACCAGTTCCTGCTTTAGGCTTTCTTAATATTGAATTCTGTTTTTGTTTGTTTATCTGTCTTATATATTTTTTGGTAGAAGAACTTTAATTTATTGATAGGCATTTATGTTTTGTGTATTATTGTAAATAAAATTTAATAATTAGTTTATTTTCTGTTAGTTTAAAATTCGCTTGATTTTTGTGTGTTCTGCTTGTGTCCTGCATCAGTGACTGTGAAGACATGTGCCACAGGATGCAGTCTAGGACAGCAATCATGGCCTCCTAGAGCGAGTGCTTGGGAAGAGACCTCTCTACCAATCCCCAGTTACTGTGTTCTCTCTGAGGCTTAGCTAACTCATCAAGCAGTTATGTTAGCTCACAGAATCCTCACATCTACCCTGTCCTGTGTAGGAGGTACCGAGGTCCTTGTGTTCACAGATATGCACCAGAGAAAGCAGGAACATTAAATACACAGGGTTGTCCTTCAAGGGAAGAGAGACATAGCCTGTTTTCTGCCCAGAAGGCTGGGAATTGAGGTGGTTAATCACCTGATGACATTTTTGTTACCTATATGACCAAGACCACACCAGATCCTCCCCTAGACCCTTAAGATGCCACATGTAATCAATCTATAGAACTCATCTTGGAAGATGTCACGTGTACTTGACAAAGAGTTTCAATGTAGTCCTGTTTTAAGCTTTATTTTGCACATGGGATTGAGTTACTTATCGCCAGGAAATGTTTCTCACTTAAATACATCTAAAATAAGTTACTGGGGTCAGACTCTTGAAGTTTGAACCAACACTGGCTACTGATTCATCTTTCTTGATTGTTACTCTGCTGGCATTGGTCATCACAGAGACTCCCCATGGTTATGTTTGTGTATTACCTCTGTTTTCAGTAAACAACGCATTCTTCCTGATCCAGCCTTCCCTGCTCATGGCTGCAGATGTCCACATCAGGAGAAGACAGAGCTGAGTCAGCCCCCATCTACCCACTGTCAGGCAAATGGGACTCCGGACCAATAAATCCATTTAGTGGGTAGTAAGCTCGAATCCTTTGCTGGCAGTGAGCAGAAGGCTATCCTCCCAGGGAAGGTTGGGTCAGACAGGGAAATGAAAAGGAGCTAAGTACAAATAATGTACAAGTGAGCGCTGAGTCCTGGGAAAGACAGCCTGTCAAACCAGATAGGAGAAATACCGAACTATCGGGAGCTTGGAGTGGACACCAGCTATAGTAGAGTAATCCTCCAATTCCAGCACCCAGGGAGCCAAGGCAGGAAGATCACAAGTTCAAGGTCATCCTGGGCTATGTGATGAGACTCCTGTCTCAAAAGCTTGCAGTTCGTTTATTTCCTGTCTGGTTCATGTTTGCTTGGCTGAGATATAGTCTTGTTACATGGGGTGGAGGAGGGACTGGGTGGAGAGGAGGGAAGGGGAAACTGAGGTCAGGATATAATATACAAGAGAAAAATGTCTAAAAGAAGAAGAGTCAGGATTCTCAGCCACATAAGGAAGATACTTAGCGTGTCCCTGCCATAAGCATCTTTTTAGAAGGTGTGTTATTGATGCAGCTCCTCTTATCGGTAATTTAGAGACCTTATTTCCACTCACTCAGCTGAGGACCCCAGTGGCTGGGGGAACCCAGAGTTTCGTTTTGGAAGAGGAAACACCCTAGGGTCACTACCTTGAAGCTGGTGGTGATGGAGACATATTTGTTGTCGGCTGTCTCTGAGTTGCCGATGAGGTAGTCCCAGCTGGTGAACATCTTGAAGCTGAATGTGAAGTTGTCATTCTCTCCATCACTGGTGGTCCCTTGGGTATTGCTGGCCATCCTGGAGGACATATGTTACTGATGTCATACGTGTCTCTTTTGTGCTACATCAGCCACTGGGATCCTTGGCCTAAGTCAGTCTTGGGCCCAAGGAAAAGATGACATGCAATGAGGTGACGAGCTAGGGAGAGACATTAGCTAGGACAGTTTTGATTACAGCCAGAGACCTCCTCTCCCCAAATTCAGAGTTCCCTAAAAGTACCATGGTGTGTGTTAGATAATGAGTCTGCAAGATATAGGACACCTCACTACATTTTCTGTTCTTGTATGTGTTTGTAGGGGTTTGACTCAGTTGTGTACACAGCCTGAGAACTTAGGAACTTTAGTCTCAAACAGAAATGTCTTTATTTCTAAGCCATCTAATTTTACTGGCTACAGGTATGAACTTTTCTGATATAAAACTCAGTAACATGGGCTGGGATGTCTCAGCTGTTAAGAGCGCTTGTTGCTCTTACAGAAGACCCAGGTTCTATTCCCAGCACCCACATGGCAGCTCACACTGTCTGTAACTACAGGTCCAGGGATCTGATACTCCCTTCTGACCTCCCTGGGCAGCAGGCATGCATGTGGTATGCATACAGACATGCAGGCAAAAGTGCTCATGCATATAAAATAATAAGTATTTTTAAAAACTCAGTAACTCTCGAGGATGCTGGTTGGATGATCTGGTTAATATATGCTTCAGCAAGCTTGGATAAAAGCACACAGACTTTTCTTGTCGGCTACCTATTTCTTCCTACCTGATTCTGCCTCTCTATACTTCCTGGTGCTCAGCCCTGTGGGAATCACAGAATTATAATCAAGGACTCCATCAGAAAGTGTGGGGTATTGTGTTCCTCCCTAATTTTTTCTTGCCGGTTGACTGTGTTGAACTTGCTGTTCCAAGTGACCTAGATATTTTTGGTTCATCACAGAAACATTCCATATTCATTGGGCTGGACCAACTTTTTCTTCAAAGACTATGAATTTAGAGAAACAGATAAAGTTGACGGAGATGGATTCATTGTCAAAGTGACTGGTACAGGCAAGAAGACTCAGGTTTGGGTTCCTAGCACCCAAGTAAAGAACCAGGTGTGATGGCGCATGTCTGTAGTTCCAGGGTTGGGGAGGTAGAGACAGGTGGATCGCCAGAGCTCACTGGCCAGACATCCTGGCTGAACTGGTAAACTTCAGGCTCAGTGAGAGCTCCTGCCTCAAAAAAATGAGATGGAGAGTGATGGAGGAATACTTTTACATACATGCAAAAAAGAGGTACTAATGTATAAAGGCCAGTCTTGACCACAGAGGTAGATAGAGCTGGAGCCGGAGAGGAAGCCATGACTAGCCACAGCCACACAAATTCTTTTGGTATAGGTCTACTATTTATACCTTTACAAATGACAGAATTAACATTGTTATTTATGTTTTTCTTCTGAGAAGTCTGCAAACTTCCAGCCACCTTATCAGGTTACACAGTGGCCCTTTGCTAGTTTGGGTAACTGGATGGGCTATCCAGATAGGAACTCTAGAAATGTTTGCTGTCTTTAGGTCCTCGCACAGGTGCTTTTTCCACTCACATTTTACATTTCAGACATTCAGCAGAACTGGCTTTTCTCTGCCTCATTTAAAGGAGTTTCATTTCATAAAGCTCATTTCCCAAAGCTTCACGTATTATCTGACTTATCTCTTATATTACACAATCCACATTTTCTTGGTGTGATCATTAATACTGATTGTGGACAATATCTAGAATGGCCTAGGACATGCTGGTGAGTGGTTATCTAGATTAATAGCGTTGGGAAGACCCAACTGCTGGTGACATTGTTCCATAGGCTAAGGCACCTAGAGGGAATAAAAAGGAGAACTTGGCAGCTCAAGTGACGAGCGATGTGACCGGGTGCCTCATGATGGACTGTGCCCGAACTGTGACCCTTCACCCTGACATTACCTTTGTCAGTCATTTTGTCAAGCTAGATTTGAATAGCTACCCATTTGTTTCCTCTCGAAGTATTCACAAGAATGTAAAAACACACAGATGCTGTGGGACTATGCTTTTGTATTGTAAATATTGTCTTAATAAAATGCTGATTGGTCAGAAGGCAGAAGGAGATATAGGTGGGGCTACCAGACTAAGAAAATGCTGGGGAGAGGAAGACGGGAGACATGCTAGGAGGTGCAGAGGGAAGAAGAGAAGGATGCTCTGAGAAAAGGTACTGAGCTACATGGCTAAACAAGAATCATGGATTAGTTTGAGAGTAAGAGTTAGTAAGTAATGAGACTGAGCCATAGACCAATCAGTTTGTGATTAATATAAGCCTTTGTGTGATTCTTTGGGACTGTACAGCTGTGGAACCAGCTGAGTGGAACAGCAACTTCTTACTACACACAGAAGAACCAGAGGAGAGTTGTTTGAATGAAGAAAGATCAAAACCCACAAACAAGACACTTACGATTTAATTACAATCATCAAGCTGTAGCCAAACACGCTGACCCCCACCATAAAGTAAGCCATGGGCAGCCTGTACCTCAGCCATCCAATGGTCCTCTGGTTGTTATAGTAGCCATAGAAGAGAGCAGAATATTTGATGTAGCCCTGTAGGAAAGACATCCAAAGTCTCTGGGTTTGTAATCTCAGAGGAGAGTCACTGTACAGTTACATCCTATAAGGGATGTCTGTCTCCAGTCTACAGGGAGGAAGATTCCTAAATATTTACAGCGTCTCCAGAGGACATCCATAGTCATTGCCAATTTTCCTTCATTCCTCCACTGACAAGGTGCATGGAGATTCATGGAGGAGGGGAGTGTGTGTGTGTGTGTGTGTGTGTGTGTGTGTGTGTGTGTGTGTAAGCATGTATACCCAGCACATGCATGGAAGAATGCATAGCTTCAAGCGTGTTATATAGCTAGGTTCTTTTTTGGGGGTGGGGTGGGGGGTCAAGACAGAGTTCCTTTGTGTAACAGTCCTGGTTGTTCTGGAACTCTCTTTGTTGACCAGGCTGGTCTTGAACTCACAGAAATATGTCTGCTTCTGCCTCCTTGAGAGCTGAGATGGAAGGTGTACACCACCACCGACCTGCTCCCTTTTTAAAAATTTATTCCTCTCTCATACATCTTGCCAGCAGCCTCCCCTCCCTCCCCTCTCCCAGCTCCCACCTGCCCTCTCCCCCAGACCCACTGCTCTCTTGTTTCTCTTGAGAGAAGAGCAGGCTTATCAAGATTTGGTAAGACTGGGCACAAATCCTCATCTCAAGGCTGGATGAGACAACCCAGTAGGAAGAAAAAGGTCACAAGAGCAGGCAAAAGAGACAGAGACACTCTCCCTCCCTGTTAGAGGGACACAAAACCCCGAAGGTGCACAATCACTACATATACGCAGAGGACATAGCACAGACCCGCGCAGGTTCCGCGATTGCTGCTTCTGTCTCTGTGAGCCGTTAGGATCCCTGCTTTGTTGATCCTGTGAGCCGTGTTCTGCTATGGCCCACTCTGGCTCTACAATCCCTCCTCCCCTTCTTCTGGGGGCTTCCCAGAGCTTTGTAGCCAGGCTCTTTTTTTTATTTGTTTGTATTTTGGTGCCCCCCCCCCCCCCCCCCCCCCGTTGCTCGAGTGTAGCTGTTTGTTGTTTTTTAAAAAACCTTTTTTTATTATGCATATAGTGTTCTGCCCCTACCCACCAGAAGAGGACACCAGATCTCATAGGTGGTTGAGAGCCACGATGTAGGTGCTGGGAATGGAACTCAGAACCTCTGGAAGAAACAGCCAGCGCTCTTAACCTCTGAGCCATCTCGCTAGCACACTTATCTAGGTTCTTTTTTTTTTTTTTTAATTTCAAAGTTTTTTAAAATTTATTTTACATACCAACCACAGTCCCCCCTCCCGTCTCTTCCTCTGCTCCCCCTTCAGCCCCCCACTCATCCCCATCATCTCCAAAGAAGTAAGGCCTTCCAGGGGGACTCAGGTAGCCAGAAATAGATAAGAGTTAGTGGAATTTTGTAACATTTCAAAATGACCCCAGATAGCTGTGTAACCTAAAGTTTACATTTTGTTTTGCGTTAATTTTTACCGTGTGTGTGAGTGTGTGTGTGTGTGTGCATGCGTGTGCCACAGTACACATGTAGAGGTCCAAGGACAAGCTGTGTAAATAATTTCTCCTGCCATGGGGTTTGGGGGCCACACCCCAGTTGTCAGTCTGTTGGCAAGCCCACCTACCTTCCCTCTGAGCTATCCCATCTGTCCATGTTTCTTTTTGGATTTCACATGTACTTGGCTTTAGTAATGAGTAAACTTTTAAAATAAATTAGGTATAGTACTAATTTGGATTTTAGTACTAATGAATTCCGTTTGTTTTTGGCAGTAAAAGATTTCAACAAGGATTTCTGGATAAGAAAAAAGTAAAGAAATCCCTGGCAGCAATGTGCCTGGGTAGCTTGGGAAATTATTGTTGCTCCTCATTTCTGAGGAGACTCACTCACATCTGACTCTGAGGATGGAGGATGCCAGCCCTGAAGATTGTTGTAGGAAGCACTGTTGCCAGGCTACATGAGCTCCGAAACCCATGAAAGCTGCAGGTGAGAGGCCTAGAGGCTGAGGAAAGATAAAGGGTGGAAGATTCCAGGGAGAAACCCATCAGTAAGCAGGCACTGCAGCATGCTCAGGGATGTCCCTGGCTTCAGAGTATGGGGCACTCACTTGTGTGTGTGTGGCTTAGACAGTTGGTGGCACACTGTTGTCACACTGTTCTTTTGCAAATTTGATGAAGAACACTGGCTTTAATTCCACTGGAAATGGAGGAAAGGACAGCCAAAGTAGGAGACGAACACGTTCCAATCTGCATTTTAGGAAGTTCACTCCCGCAGCAGAGGGAATGAATGAGAGATGATATTGTCTACACAGAGACAAGGCATGGCATTCTGAGGGTAGCCATGGTCAGCTGGGCACGGCACAGACATAAGGGATGGGAAAGGTTCTTTCTGTTTAAGACAGAGGTCCTATTTGAAGAAAGCATCACTTTTCAACAACTAAATGTAACACTTACATTATCTACTTACTCATAAGATGTTTCCCTAGGGATCCTTGGATGAAATAAAGGATAAAGAAAAGCCCAGGAGCAGTGTGTCTGGGTACTTCAGGAAATGACTCCAATTATCCCTCCATTTCCGAGGGAACTAAAATTTGACCTTGAGAGTGAAGGAAACCAGCCCCATCATCACAGAATGGAAGTGTGTTGATACCATGGTTTGTACCTCGAAATCCCAAAGGACGGAGAAATCCATGGCTTTTTCTTCCTCAGCTCGAGGCACTGTCTTTCTGGGAATACTTCCATAGGGCATGCCCATCAGCACCTCACAGGGGACAGAGTAGGTGGAAAAGTACAATAACCATAAGCATATCTGACAAACCCGTGTCCTTCTATCAGATGACCCTCACACTCTTATGAAAAGGATAAGAATTGACTCAAATTTACAGGTTGGTTTTAGGGTGGATTGGCTTTTCAAAATAATATTTATTATTATTATTATTATTATTATTATTATTATTATTATTATTATTATTAGTGTGTGTATATGGGGCACCCAAGGAGCCCAGAAAAGGATGTCAGAGGTCAGAGTCCTTGGAGTTGAAGTTACAGGTGGTTGTGAGCCACCCAATGTGCTAACCTCCAGTCTTCCAGAGGAACAGGAGATGCTCTGAACAGCTGAACATCCCTCCACACTCTAGGTTGGCTTTTGGGATAAACATTTCCTTCTACACAGTCTTTCTATTTCTTATCTTATTTTGTCCATTGACTTTACAGTCCCTTCCTGACAATCCCCTAGTCTGTTAATCTTTACTAGTTACGCTAAAGATTTATTGTTCTTATGTCAACATTTTTAATGTCTTACAAATAGAGAGTAAGAGTGTAGAGATTTGTTGGCAATGTTTGTCTTTTTAATGACTATAACCAGCTCCATTATTTAAAGTCAAGCACTTTTTGATTGAAAACATGGTTTTAGGGTCTTCTGCAGTGATATTACTTATAGGAAAATTGTATTTTTTGTACAAAATATTCATTTTTTTATCTGTTGGCTAAAGTAAAAATTTCAAAAACCACCGACAGATGTTAAAGATAAAGACATGATGTTGCTCTTAGTTTTTGTAACATCAGTTTTGATATTTCACTTCATAAAATTACTTTTGCTTGTTAATTTACAAGTTCATGATTTCAGATCTGTCCTCTCTCCCCTGACCCCTCACCCGGCCTCTCTGGGTCTGGATTTGTAGTCCTGGTTGGCTTAGAACTTGCAATGATTCTCCTGCCTTTACCTTCCCAGTGCTGGTAAGACAGATATGTGTCAGCTGAGCTCTTCTGTTTCTATAGGTTTTAATTTATACTGTTATTGGGAAATATATTACACATAAGGCAGCATACATAACACATAGGTATAGTCAGTCATAATAATGGAACTTTACTATTTTTTTATTCAATTATCATCTAGCTTTTAAATCTCCACACATTTGGGGCAGGGAGATGGCTCAGTAGGTAAGTGCTCTTGCTCTGGAAGCATGAGGACCTGAGTTACTATCCCCAGCACCATGCAAAAAGTTGAGTAGCTACAGTGCATATGACATCAATACTAAGTGTGTGTGTGTTGGGGGGAGTGGGAAACAGACAGGAGAATCACCAGGCTTGCTGGCTACCAACCTAATTCGAGAATCACTGTGAGAATCTGTCTGCTTGCTCATCAGTCAGATTCTTAATATATAGTCCTGGCTGGTCTGGAGCTTGTTTTGTAGACCAGTCTGGCACTGGGATTAAAGGTGTGTTCCACTGTGTCCAACTGACAGACTCTGTTTTAAGGGAATACATTGCAAAGGAAATAGATAGGAAATCTTATATCTTCCTCTGGCCCCTGCACATGTGCACAGGCACACATACTTTACATACAAGCAGGACCTTGTACATCTCCAGAAGTATGCCTGGTTCCACTTCAACAGAGAGCTCATCTTCTAACCATATCCTCAATTTTCCTTATAATCCACTTCCTTTTGTTTGGTTTTGCCTATTTCTCTCTTTCCCCCCTCAGGGTAAAAGAAAAAAAAATAACTGAGATCTTGATTTTTTTTTTTTTTTACTCCTTTTAAATACAGATGAAAGGCAGAAATGTGTTACTAGTTTCTTAGTTCAAAACCTTAAGTTCATGCTCTGTACTGAACAATAATAGACATGAATTCTGAATCCAAATGGAGCTGTTCCTTGTGGTGCTTGCTTATAATTCTGGTATTGGGAGGAATGAGTCAGGGGGATTGTGAGTTTGAGGGCAGTCTGAACTCTATAGCAATATCTTATCTCAAAAGAAAATAATGTAAATATGACAGATTTATAGTTAAAATAAAAGTATACGGGGAGCATAACTGAAGACATGGCTGTAGTAAAGCCCCAGCATGCTCCGGAGGCACAGGAAGTTCTATTCTTACCTCTGGAATGATGACTAGACCAAATATCAAGCCAAAAAGGACGAGGTTAACTCCATACATCCATCGGAGAAAAATGAAGTATGATGCCACTGAAGAACCAAAGTGACCTGGGGGAGACAGTGAAATGTGTCAGCGAAGAAACCAACGTGCCTGTAAGAGTGGTCCTCATACCAGTCTGTCAATAAACATTTTCTTATTCCAGATAGATATCTTGAAACTCTGTGAAGTAACTGAGCTTGCTGGGCTCTCACAACAGAAAGTAGAAATCTGGATTTGGATCTGGACCCTACACTAACCCAGTATCCCGTCCCGTGTCGTCCCCCCCCCCCACCCCATGCAACAGATCTGTGAATCTAACCAGAAGGCTAAGCGCGCTCAGAATCTAAACCTCGGGAGACTTCTTTGAAGAAACCAGTAAAAAGCTAGTGATGCCAAAATACTGACTTTCAATATCCTTGATCTTCATTTCCCAGGGAATACACTGAGTCTTGAAATTATCAAAGTCCCTCTTAAACTTGATCCATTTCTGAAATGAAACAGATAGAACCCTCAGTCACCAACAAGTTGACCTTAAGCATCAAGGGGCACAGATGGGTCATGGGAGACGCTGAGGGAAGTAGGGCAGGGGTAGTGTGTGTGTGTGTGTGTGTGTGTGTGTGTGTGTGTGTGTGTATGTATGTGTGTATGTGTATATGCATGTGTGTGTATATGTGTATGTGTGTATGTGTGTGTATGTGTGTGTATGTGTGTATGTGTATATGCATGTGTGTGTATGTGTGTATGTGTGTGTGTATGTGTGTGTATGTATGTGTGTATGTGTATATGCATGTGTGTGTATGTGTGTATGTGTGTATGTGTGTGTATGTGTGTGTATGTATGTGTGTATGTGTATATGCATGTGTGTGTATGTGTGTATGTGTGTGTATGTGTGTGTATATGTGTGTGTATGTGTGAGTGTGTGTATGTGTGTGTATATGTGTGAGTGTGTGTATGTGTGTGTGTATGTGTGTGTGTGTGTATGTGTTGACATGTCCAGGGAAGGGGCAGAGAAGGGAATGGGGCACTGATACTGAGGGCAGGCAGTCTGGCAACAGTATGGGAGGCTGCTAAAAGAAGCAGAGCAGAGGCAGTGGGGGTGTGTGGGGACAGGAACCATTTGCATTAGGCAGGGCTACCCAACAGCTCATGTCTGTACTGCAGAAGACAATTCAAATTTGGACATTTTAATGTGAATTTAAAAATTCTGCATATGTTTTATGGGTCATCTGATACAATTTTCTTTATGTTAAAACAAAAATGGAGGAAAAAGAAACCTTATGTCTCACTCATGTTTGCCCAGGAGCCGAGAGCCTGGGTTGGCTGTAAGTGTTGCTAAGCTGCACTGAGAGATCTTGGCCCAGGTCTGCCCATCCTTTTCCTGGTGGTATCTCTGACCTTGCTGGACTGCAGGGAGTTAGGGAAGATTTCCTCCTTCCTTTAGAGTGCTACAGTTTGGAGCTTGAATGTCCCCCCAAAGGTACATGTGCTCCAGGTTTGTTCCCAGAGAAGCACTACAGAGAAATGGTGAAAATTTTAGGTCATGAAGTCTAGTGGGAGGTCTCTAGGTCACTGGGTGTCTGTCCCGACTGGACAGGGGCTCCCTAACCCTCTCCTCCAGTTTTTTCACACTCTCTCTCTTCCTCACCCCCCTTTCTGAGACAGGGTCTTGCTGTGGATCCCAGGCTGCTGAAACTGAAGGTCCCCATGCTTCTGTCTCCTGAGTGCTGGGATTATACACATCACCACCAAATATGACGTCTTCTCTCTTTTTATTGGATGTTGGACCTGTGGTGTGCAGTATTGCTTTGCTATGTGATCTCCAGGCCCAAAGCAACAAGACTACTCGTGGGTTAGGAAACTCAGTGTCAGTCTAAATAACTCTTTCTGAGCTGCTATCTAAGGAATGTGTTACACACACTTACATGCACACACACACACACACACACACACACACACACACACACACACACAATCTATAGATAGATAACTCAATGAGCCAGATTATCACCTGGCAGATTTATAGGAAATAGCAAACTCCCTTCTATAATAACCTTAAATGCAAATGGCCTCATCTCACCACTAAAACGATACAGACTAATGGCTGGGTTACAAGGCTATGTGTTGCCTCCAAGAAATACATTTAGCTGGAAAAGTACCAAACACTACCAAAGGATGAGACATAAACAAGCAGGCAAATGGAAAGCATAAAGAAGCAGGCTCCCTGGTTGGTGGTGGCGGCACACCTTTAATCCCAGCACTTGTACGGCAGACAGATCTCTATAGTTCTAGGACAGCCTGGTCTACAAAGGGAGTTCCAGGACAGCCAGAACTACACACAGAGAAAGTCTGTTTCAAAAAACCTAAAAAACCCCCAACTCTCCCCTAAAAGAAGAAACAGGCTCATTCATCTTTATATCAGACAAAATAAACTTTAAACCAAAACCAATTAGAAGTGATTAAAATGGACACTACACATTAATAAAAGAACAGTTCATATAGAAGCTAAAATAGTTGTAAACTTTTATAAACCAAACACTGAAGGCCTGAATTTCATAAAACAAACATTAAAAGATGTAAAAGACCACCTAGGCCCTAACACAATAATAGTGGAAGACCTCAGTCCTCCACTGATATTTAGATAAGGCTTCTAAATGACAAACAAGAAACTTCAGAGCTAAAACATACTTTGAAGGAACCGGACTTAACAGACATAAACAGGACATTCTAGTTAATGGATAGGGAATATACGTTTTTTTTTCTCAGCAGCACATAGAACATGGAACCCAAACTGATCACATTTTAGGATACAAATCAAATCCAAACAAATACCAAAAAAAAAAAGAGAGAGATAATTCCTTGTGTCCTATCAGACTACAGTGGAATAAAACTAGAAATCCATCTGTGGGAAACTACAGAAAACACAAACACTCTTGGGACTAAAAAGATATATATTTGAATGAATAGTGCGTTATCCAAGGAATCAGAGATGAAATTTAAAAAATCTGGAGATAAATGACAATGAAAACATCCTATCAGAACCTTGGGGCATAGCCGAGGCAGTCCTAAGAGGGGAGTTATAACAGTAAGTGCCCATATTCAGAAGTCTGAGACAGTGATAGTAACTCTAAGACAGAAATTGGAACTAGGAGTGTTGTTGACAGACCTAATCATGTCATTTTGGGGAGGACTGTGGAAGGACTTTGGAACTTTGTGCTAGAAAAGCCACCGAGTGTTCAAAGCTTGATGAGCTGTTCTGTGGAACACTGGGAGATAACTGTGTTGAGAGAGGCCGGCCTTGAGAAGTTCCAAAAGGGAAGTTGGAGAGTCACGTAACTCTGTTGATATCTTTAGTTGAAATAAAATTTAGTTGAAATCTCTTGATTTCACTAAATTAAGATGTGTTGTCTCCCGAAATAAGTGCCATTCTGGCCTTTAATGGCCCATCCTACTAAAACCCTATGTTAATAAGGGAAAAAGGAAAAAACCTGTTTTCCTGCACTATAGACACTGCCACCTGCTGAGTGCTAGCCTCAGGGATACTCAATGACCTTGGGTGTGCCCGGATGAGGGGGCAGGGTGTGAAGGAGAGTTAAGGTAATAGAGCTGGGACAAAAGGAAGGGAACAAAGGGGTCATGAGGAGAGACACACGGGCAGAAGCTGGGGACAAGCATGGATTAGAGTCAGTGTGTGTGAGCAGGAGCAGAAGGAATCCAGCATGGCGGGAAGCTAGAGGGGAAAAAGCTAGGCGAGATGCAGTGGCAAGAGAGGAGCTTGGCTAAGAGACAGACAGGTCTAAGATATAAGATGTACTGAATAAACCTCGGGTCTCTCAGTGTGTGGAGAGCTCGAATGATGGAACCTAAATGACTCCTGAGTGCAGATTGTTTTAATCTTGACGACCCTCGCCTGGAAACACTCGGACCACAAAGAAACCAGACACAGTAAAGATGCCTTGATTTGAATACTGCAAATCAAAATAAACACCTGTGGTTTTAATACCATTCATCCTGTGGGTTTATTTATTGTAGAGGAAACACATCTCCTACCCATTGAAGCTCCACAGATAAGTGTGGAGTAATCAGCAGTGGTAACTAGTTTCTGTCCCTGGAGGACCCAGAATGGTCTACCAGACCTCGCGTTCAGAGTTCTAATGGGAACCTGACACCAATGGTCCAGCTGCCAGGTGTTTGTGGTGGTCCCCTGTCCTCGTGCAGAGCAGGCTCTCCCACAGCTTGTAGTCTGAACATCACACATACCTTAGCTATTAGCATCCTGTAGGCATACAGGTGTCTGCCCTTCCCTTTCCCCAAGGCTCCTTCATACTTCTCCACAAAGGCTTGGGCTTCTCTGGTCAGGGAAAAAAAAATGAAGAGAGACACAAATTAAATCAGAATCTAAACCACGAGGCTGAAAGCCTTATGTGTTTATACCCTTAGTTAGAATTTCAATTTTATGAAACAGGACATTTTATCCACTGAACTTTTTCAAACACCACCAGTGCCAGGCATATGTTAGATACTGACAGGCATGATTTTGTCTTTGCTCTCTAACACTTTGTCCCTTGGTGTTACATCTGTGAATAAACTGTTATGTGACAGGTGTAAGGAAAATAACAACTTTAAGTCAGGGAGGTTTGTAGGGCATTGTGGCACAAGCCTTTAATCCCAAACACTTCAGACAAAGGCAGGCAGATCTCTGTGAGTTTGAGACCAGCTAGCCTACATAGAGCGTTCCAGGACAGTCAGAGCTACATAGAAATTCTGTCTCACAAAATAAAAAATAATAAAAAAAATAGCTAAAATAAAAATGGGGAGGGAGCATATTTTGGTCATCTGGCTAGGGCCATGGATAAGAAAAGCAAAATAGGTAGAGGGTCAAATAGACAAAAAGCAGAAAAATCTCTTCATTTTTATTATGTAAAATGTGTGTGTGGGCATATGTGTGCCGCTATGCATGCATGGAGGTCAGAGCACAGTTCCCTCCATCTGCTATGGGTTCTGGGGAATCTAATCTGGGGTGTTAGGCTCATGTGGCAAACACTTTTTACCAGCTGAGACATTCTACCACCCCATATGGTTTTCATTATAGTGGGAATACTGTGCTTTGAATCTGAAGTGACCCCCACAAGTTCATACTTTAAGTGCTGGTTCCCCAGATGCTGGTACTGTCATGGGGGAATTGTGGAGTGTTTCAGAGACGAGGCATGGTTCATGCAGGTCGTCTGCAGGGGCAGGCTTGGAGTATTATATTCAGACCCTGGCTCCAGCTTGCTTTCTCTGTCTTCTGCTTTGGTTTAATATGGTTCTTGTCATCATGAACTCTGCCCTGCCTTTTCTGCTATGATACATGGGTGCCTCTGTGAGCCAAAATAAACCTTTCTGCTTTTATAGCGAATCCTCCATCTGTTGGGAATTGATCCTAGGAGATCAGGGCCTAGCATTGATCTTCATGGGCAGTAAGCACTCTACCATCATGCTACACTCTCAGGCCCAGTTCAGGTCATTTTCTAAGACATCAGTCTTCTGGCAAAGCGTGAACCACGTGGCTATGATTAAAGTAACATCTTCAACTCACAGGCTCTAGACATTCCTAGGCCAATAACACCTCCTACCTGGTCTCACTGTTTATGATGTCCATATGCTTCTCTGATTCATCTTTATTCCCCAACCTCATCTTTCAGGATTCAGCATAGTATCTGGCACAAAAGATGTTCAAACTTTAATAATAACACTAACTATTGTTTACTAACTCTGCCTAGGACACTTGATATTTATAATTTGTGAAAAAAAAGAGAAATGTGAAGCTGAAATGCCAGGAGAAAGAAACTGGTTTGGGTGACTAAGGAGCCAGTAAACAAACAAACAAACAAGAACACTTGGATGGGACAGGGGTATAAACTTAGGTTTGCTCTGTTTGCTACCCTTGTTCTTTGTACCTTGCCACCCTTCTTAGACAGTCTCTGGCCATATGCCTGGGTCAGTAGTCTCCTAAGTGTGGTGTTGCTGCTGGAAAATAGGATGTAGGAATGCCATCTGCAGTTGGAGACCGTCATGGCTTGAATGAGCATAACCCCCATAGGCTCATATGTTGGAATACCTGCTCCCAGCTGATGAAATAATTTAGGAAGGATTAGGAGGTGTGGCCTTGCTGGAGGTGGGGGTAGGCCTTGAGATTTCAATGAATCACTCCATCCCCACTGTGCTATCTGCCTTTTGCTTGTGGTTCAAGATATGAGCTCTCAGCTGATGCTCTGGACACCTGCTGCTCACTACCTCAGCTTCTCTATCATGACCTCTAACCCTCTGAAACCATGAGCCTCAAATAAACTTTTATATTAGTTGCCTTGATCATGTCTGGCATCCTAGAATTGTAATAGAAGAGTAGACAAGACAGAGACTTAACTGCCAGAGGAATCTACACAGGCAAGGGGTGCACTCTACAGGGTCTGGTAGGTCTGGAGAAGTGACTAACAGTATAGGCTCTAGAGCCAGAGTTTCTGAGTTCAAATTCAGACTGGATCACATAACTTGCTGTGGAACATTGGGCAAATTGGTGGTTCTGTGACTCAGTTTCCTCATCAGTACAATGGGAACAAAATAGTACTTGCTTCACAGGGCTGTTTTGAGGTCTGTTATGTGATTTGCTGCACTTACTGTACTTAGAGTGGGGCCTAGCATCTAAGGAATATTCAGCAAATAGTGATTAGGCACACCTTTGCAAATAAGAGCATACAGCCTGAGTGCAGGAAGAGGTAATGGGGACTTCCCTGCAGAAAAGACTGTTGGCCAAGTCTCATTGTGTGAATAAGAACTAGTCAGGTGGGATTTATCACACTTCAGGGCTCCCACAGAGATGCTAAGGAACTACCCAAGGCCTTGGCACAGGAGTTCTGAGCCTGTCTGTCAGTCTTGGCAGCTATGCATGAGTGGGCAACATGCTTGGCAGAGCCCTAGTGGCACATGTGTAGCCCAGAAGCATCTTCAGATGACTGAAAAGGTGACCACTCAGAATACATATCCAGTGCCTCCCAGGTGCCAGCTGAAGAGACAGAAGGAACTTGAAGCTGCTGAGAAGACAAGGCCATACTTGTAGATTGTGTGTTGTGTGCTCCCTTCTTTCTTAGACTGAAGACACGAAGGCAGAAGCTGGTGGCTACAGAAGACCACAGCACTTGTGACACCTCAGTCAGAACTCGGCCTTGTGGCTGCGGCAGAGTTCATCAGAAACGAGTGCTAAGGTCATTCATCCTGCCCACCTAAGGCCAAGGAGGAGAGCTCCTCTGTGGGAGACTGAATCAAAATGTTTGACTGAGAAGGTAAGACCTTCCGATGGACGGGCAGTGGGAACATGTCTCCTAGTGTGGGAAGAAAGGTGACCATCTAAATAGCTGTGCCTGGGGATGAGACAATGGCGGTGGAAAGTCTCTGGAGTTAATACGTACTGGTACATGTCTAGTTTTAGTGAGAAGGATTGGAAGAAGGGAAAAGTCTTTATACAGAGGCATGGCTGGAGTGGAGGCCTTAGAGGCTGAGGAACCTGAGGCCTGAGCCTAGAGTAGGGCGCATAGAGACACGGATGTGAGGGGGACATAGTCACTGCCAACCTGAGAGCAACAGAGACCATGAAAGCTCAGCCTCTTTTATTTCCTCAGGTATCCAGATTACCCTCCTCCCACTGTGATAAAAGTGTTTAGGTTGTATGTGAGTATGTGGTTGTGTGAGAATGACAGATGGTGCAGGAGAAAGAACCCGCCTGGAGGGCGGGGAGGGAACTTCTTGGAGAAGCCAGCCACTATGTAGAACCCAGCCCGCTGTCTAAACATTTTTAAGTTGGCAAATACATGTATTCATTGATGGCTACATCAAGCTAATTAGCATATTAAATTCTCACCTTTTTGTACCGAGAACCTTTTAATATTTACTCTCATTAATTTTCAACTACACAGCTATTATTATTACTATGCTTAACATTAGTTCAAATATGTTTTAAAAAACAAAAAAAGGGTTCTTGGTCCTGCTAGGTGTGTGTTTAGTGCTCAAGGGTCGAATGTGGCTGTAGACTGCTGTATCGGATAATATATAGATTTAAGAGATTTTTATCATGGCAGGAGGTTCTAGTGGTCAGTGCAGTGGGAGTCTGGGGTTACTGCAGGGAACTGTTTTTCTTGGCCACATGAGAGATTGTGGTAAATTTGCCCTGCAGTAGAGTCAACTCTGATTGCTGAATCCATTGTCAGGGTTTATGCAGTGTTGATATGGCCAGAATCTTCATTTTTTTGAAATAAATAATGTTTCCAAGGTCTATGGCATAATACAGCAAATGGCAACTCATATTCAAGGAGTCAACCCACCAGATGAATAATTCTCATTCAAGCAAGACTTATGGGGCCACAGACTCTGCAGTATCATTTGCTTCTGTCTGTAATTTCTCATATGCTATTGCACTTTTTTTCCCTAAAGGGCTGTTGGAACTTCTCACTCCCTCTACTGCAATGTGTCTATCTCATGATTATATCTTAATCTTACGGCCATGTATATCTGTGGACTGATAGAAAATGACTCCTCATTAAGCTAGATTGTCCATTTGATATCTATAATGATAGCTTATGCAGACTTTGATAAGTAAATATGAATACAAGAAATTCTACACAAGTCGGGAATTATAAGTCCCTGGAACTGTTTTATATCACAGCTCAGGTTGACATAAGAAAATAGTTGCACACCCTTCAGCTTTAAGGCAACTATATATCATTAGCTGATTTAATGCTTCAAAGTAACTTTAGATTAGACCAGATGCCTTGCTTATTGGATGAATTCTATTTGGTATTATGATAAAAACCTAGAGCCAGATATTGGGGAAAAGCAGAAATATCAGAGAGATAGAGTAACAAACCACAGCCACTTCTCACCCAGCCAGTTTCTCGGGCCTGTCTCCATGAATCCTCAGACTGAAAGTCTCTCCATCCTCAGCCAAAAAGGGAAGTGGCAGGCCAAGGGGAAAAACACTGCCTCCTCCAGCATTACCTGTCCTTCCCCATCCAGCTACTTCACTTCCTGATTCAACTTTCCCAGTGCTAGGATTAAAGGCTTGTGTTTCTCAAGTCCTGAGAGCAGAAGCTGTGATGACAAGCTAAAGGTGGGCGCCACCATCACCTGGCTCCTAGGCCTTGAACTCACAGAGATCCAGATGGATCCCTGCCTCCCACCTGATGGGATTAAAGGTATGGGCCACCACTCCCTGACCTTGGTGGTTTGGCTAGGTCCTCTAATATTTCATACTATTTTTTGTTAAATATACAATATATCACCACATTTTACTAATTTTTTTAGATGAACACCCCCTATTTTTGTTCTCAAGGACCTATCTGACTAGGTCATATATACAAAAAGCTCAATTATTGCTAGCTGGCAAAAGATTTAGTCCCTGTACCCATTCCTGACCTCAGTTTGTAAAAATATATTCTGACTATTGAAGGCTGCAGAACATATCTTGACTCTGTAGCTGCTAATGAGGGCTACATACATTCTTAGGTAATCAAAAGTTACACGAAAAATAGGAAAATATATTTTAAGATTTAAAACACTTCTTAGGTCACTATGCTTTGAAAAATGCCAAGTGGGCTTATATTAAGAGATTTAAGGTAAACCTGAGTTCCACTTATGACACAATTCTCTTTCTGTAAACCCCAGCATTTCTGTTTATCACAAAATATTAGTTTAAAATGTTACTTACTACACTCAGCAACATAGAATATAATGCACAATTTCTTTATTTTCTTAGACACCTCATTAGGTTTGTGTTATAACTCCCTAAAGTCTTTGATAGGCTACTAAACAGCTGGGTCTTCCTTTACAGCTGCAGCTGCCCCACTAAATAGGAAGCTGACAGATTGATTACATATGTGTTATCGGGATGGCTCTGCTTCTTACGGTCTATTTAAGAAATGAAATGTGACCCCCAAACGTAACCTTTTTTTCCTGAAGTTTTCTGTTGGGTAAAATACAGTTGTGTAAAGCAAAGAGATTTATATTCATCATGAGAGAATAAAAAAGTTACCATCAGAACATGTGTGTTTCTTTCCTAAAACCCTCAAATTTAAAAAAAAAAAGTCACAAAGTCCCACTCTATGGTGTTCTCCTTACAGCCCCGCTGCTGCCTTGAAGCTGATCTGACAGGCCTCATTATCATGTCAAGATAGGATCCCTACCACTCTCCGGGATAATGGGAGTTTAATGTGAGCACGAGAAAATTTGTGTTTGAGGGGAGTCAGGAAAAATGACTTACCAAAGGGACGGGGAAAGTGAGTCGCTGTAGTCGAAAACGGAGGCCAGATCTGAGGTAGGAAGGTAATGGTGGGAAGGACTTTCCTAGTGAATAGCTAGGAACTATGCACTGTGAACCCTGGTTTACCTCAGAACTGCCTCAGACATTCAGGAATGAGAAAATATTTGGACCCAGTGGTGGTACATGTCTTTAATCTAGGGAGATAGAGGCAGAGGCAGAGATTTCCTGGCTAGTGAGTTCCAGGTCAGCCTGGGCTACACAGAGAAACTCTGACTCAAAAAACCAAAAACCCAAACCCCCAAATCAAAAACCAGAAACCAGAAAAAAAGAAAGAAAATATTTGGTGTGCCAGTCTTTCATATACAATCAAGGGAAAGGCCTGGTAGGAAATAAGAGTCAAATGGTGTAGTTAGGAAGAGCTATTACAGTTCAAATGCACACCAATAGAGCAGCGTTCCCAGTGTGGCCTTCCCTTAGGATACAGCGACATGCTAGTAGTAGAGACAGACCTTTCCACTTGTACAAATCATTCAAGTGAGAGGCAGCTGCATAGGGGAGTTTGTGGGTGCTTAACGCAGACAAGACAGTTAGTTGCCCTTGCTGAGAAGGGACATCATAGCTTCCTGGAGAAGGCATTTCTGTGCTGGGTCATGAGAGAGGGAACCAGCACATGGCGTAGGGCATGAGGGAGATGGCTATAAGCAGCGGAAGGCCTGAAAATCCTAAAGGCTGCCAGGCTTGAATCCATCTCTTTGCTCCATGCTTACAGTAGGGAGGCTGGAAGGGCAGATTTCCTTTCCTGTCCAGTCCCACATGGGCAAAGAGAACAGCACACCCTTTTCTGCAGAAGACACACACACACACACACACACACACACACACACACACGCACACCCACGCACACGCACACGCACACGCACACACAGTGCTGGCTAGTTTACGTACCATGAGAAGCATTGCCTACAGCCCACTCACCTGAGCTCCCTCAGCTTCTTTGCCATAGGCCAGGGTTTGCTCCGCATGGTGGCCATGAGTTTCTTCTTTTCTTCTACCTGCTCCAGGATCTGAGCCAGCTCCTCCTCAGACAGGGACTCTCCAGTAGAGACACTGGAGGTTAAGGAAGTGGACCTAGGGCAGAGCCACGGCGGATACACATGAGAGTCAGAAGGACTCTGCACAGGGAAGGAATTCACAGGAAAGGCGGGCAGGATCCTTGACTCTCAGAGTTGATGAAACCTGTCCCTACCAGAAACCGGCAGTGGCTCCCACTGTCAACCAGAGGCCCAAACTGTATCCTGTAGCCTCTGGTGTGACTCGGCTGCCTTCCCAAACTTGATTATTTCTCTGAGTTCTCCATCCATACACACGCTAGCACAGTGGTGTCCAATGGGATAAAAGGCAAGCTACTTGTAATTTAAATTTCCTTCCTTCCTTCCTTCCTTCCTTCCTTCCTTCCTTCCTTCCTTCCTTCCTTCCTTCCTTCCTTCCTTCCTTCCTTCCTCCCTCCTTTCTTGTAAGGATTTCAGGGCTGACAAGATGGCTTACATAGCAAAGCGGTTGCCGTGTCAAGCCTGCTGACTGGAGTTTGATCTCTGGAACCCAGGTAAAGGCAAAAGGAGTGAATCAACGCCACCAAATTGACCTATGACCTTCAAACATGCACAGGGGCTTTTATCCCTGTACACACACACACAAATACACACACACACATATACACACATACATGCACATACACACACATACACATATACACACATACATGCACATACACACACATACACGCACATACACATATACACACATACACGCACATATACACACATACACACACTCATACACACTCACACATATATACTCACAAATACACATATACACACACATACACACTCACATACACACATACATAAACACACATACTCACACACACATATACACACATACATGCACATACACACACATACACATATACACACATACATGCACATACACACACATACACGCACATATACACACATACACATATACACACATACACGCACACACATACACACACACAGTGCTGGCTAGTTTTATGTCTACTTGACACAAGCTACTGTCATCTTAAAGTAGGGAGCCTCAATTAGGAAAATGTCTCTGGAAGACTGGGCTGTAGACAGGCCTGAAAGGTGTTTTCCTAATTAGTGATTGGTGGAGGAGGACCCAGCCCATGGTGGGTGGTGCTATTCCTGGGCAGGTGATCCTGTGTTCTATAAGGAAGCAGGCTGAGGAAGCCAGAGGAGGAAGCCAGTGAGCAGCACCCTTCTGTGGCCTCTGCATCAGCTCCTGCCTCCAGATTCTGACCCTGTTTTTGTCCCTGTCCTGACTTCCTTCAACAATGAACAGTGATAGGTAAGTGTAAGCAGACTAAACCTTTCCTTCCCAACTTGCTTTCTGGTCATGGTGTTTCATCGCAGCAGGAGAAACCCTAACTAAGACACACACTAGTAATTTTTTAAATCTTAAAAACTTATTGAAAGTATTTTCATTACAAATTTAAAGTCTGAGGAAGCCCTTTATTGTCCCCAAATCATTCATAAATATAAATCACAGGGCACGTTTTTATTTAAGGAATCTTGTTTAGATGGTAAGCCGTGAGCACAGGTGTTAGTCTAAGGGGCAGTGATGTCCTCAAGCAGTGAGCATGCTGAGGGTACAAGGTTATTGCACCATCTAGAATTTAGAGCTTAATTCCTACACTGAACAGGAAGAAATAAGATTTTTATGATCTAACAAGGGTAAATTGTCCCTGAGTAATGACTCTCCCTGGATTCCCAAGTATTCAAATGCATATAATAAGCATTTCCATCTCATTGATTTTTTTTTAAACTCACCCATTTTCTTCTGTCCTTTTTTCATAGTCTTATAACAACAATAAAAGTCCATTTAGACAACAACAACTCCTTCTGATCAAGAGAATAGAGTCTCTGACCTGGGAGAAGACCTAACATTCCAGTTGGGCAGGGTCAATCTCTTGGCCTAGGGACCACCCTTAGGGAGGTGGGCTCACTTTATGCCGTCATGCTAAAGAGATGGGTGAGGCAATTAGTTTTTCAATAAGACACAGCCCTCTCCTTCCCCATTCAGGCCTCCAGTGAAGTAGCTTACTGTGCTACAGTAACATAGCTTCTAAGTCTGCTTGCCTTTTATTTTTGAGTTATCCAGAAGAGCATACCTTTTCTTCTTTCTTTTTCAAGCACGCTTCCCCTAGCACTTTGGACTTACCCAACATTTCAGGGTTCCTTATACTTTCTCTAATGCCTTCCTCCACACTATGTGGCTGCTTGTCCCCCATGTGCCTGGCTTCCATATCATCCTAAATGGTATGGCTTTCCCCTTTCCCTACTCCATTCTCTGACAGCAGCTGCAGTTTACAGCTGGCCTGCCCTGGGGCTGTTTTAGACCTTAATAGAATTGTCCTGGGTTTTCCATTTGAGTCTATTCTTAAATTCTCTCATTAGTGAGAGGGACTAAGAGGGACCTCCATTTTCCCTGTGTCAGTAGGTTGAGAGGACTTCTTTGATCCTGGCGGTCATGGTGCACACCTTTAATCCTAGCATTCAGAAGGAAGAGGCAGGAAGATCTCTGTAAATTCAAGGCCAGCCTGGTCTACAGAGAGAGTTCCAGGATAGCCAAGGCTACACACAGGGAAACCTTGTCTCGAAAAACAAACAAAATAAACAAAAAGAAACCTCCTTTGAATGTAATATAACGCTGAGAATGACCAATGAAATCTAAACGCACTATGTCACACAGATTGACCTTTGAACGAGAACAGCTATTTATGAGCCAGTCAGGGTCAGTCAAAGGAACTCCAAGAAGTTCTGTTCAGGTGTATCCTAGGCTGAGGATGCTTGACTCACTCCAACTCAGAGCCAGGTTGCAGTTTGGGTTACAGAGAAGTTAGCAAGGGCATGAGAAGATTCTGACACACCAGAGACCCCCTATGGCTGCAAACTTAGCCCAGAAGCTCACAAAATTGGGAAATTTTAATTTAAAGTTTTTTTTTAAGAGCCATATTTAAATGGTGACATGAAATGGATAAAATTAATGCATATTTCATTACTTCAATCAAATTATAGTTTGAAAATGATCAATGTAAGAAAATCATCAAAATATTACATTTTGGGTTTTTTTTTGTGTGTTTTTGTTTGGTTTTTTTGAGACAGGGTTTCTGGTCCACCTTCCTCTGCCTCCCGAGTGCTGGGGTTAAAGAAGTGCACCATCATTGCCTGGCCAAAACATTCTATTAATCGTCTTTTGATGCTCTTGTCACAATCTGATATCCATCCTTAATTTACAATGTATGTCAGTTCAGACATCAAATTTCCATCATAAATATTGCTGTCAATTTGTAGTTTCTAAAATTATAGTTGAAAAAGTAGATACACATACACAAATTGCTTTAGACATGCTTTAAAAGGTTTTCTCTGAATCAAGTGATATATGTTTATTTTTCTTTGGGGTTTATATCATTAACAAAATACTCTGATTCCAAAGTCAGTTCAGGTCAGTTTCAAAAGTATATCCATCTGTCCAAGTGCTGTGGGATGTTGCTCTTGTATACTGTAGATTTTTCACCTATATTGGTTTAATAAAACACTGATTGGCCAGTAGAGGCAGGAAGTATAGGTGGGGCAACCAGACTAAGAGAATTCTGGGAAGGGGAAGGGCAGAGTATCCGATGCCAGCTAGAGGCAGACATAGCAGGATGGAAATGTTGCACTGAGAAAAGGTCCCAAGTCACATGGCTAGACACAGATAAGAACTATGGGTTAATTTAAGCATAAGAGCTAGTTAATAATATGCCTGAACTACTGGCCCAGCAGTTACTATAATATTAAGCATCTGAGTTAATGATTTTTTTAAGTGTCTGTGGGAGAGATTTGTTTGGACCACAGGGCCAGGTGCGACAGAGAAAATTCTGACTATATCCAAGTTAAATAAATTCACTAACTCAGTTGCATTAATGTCAAATTTAAATTATGCTACATTAAATCAAGTTGTAAACTTATTTCTTCAGTCTCCCTGACCACATTTCAAGTGCCCAATGCCCAGTTGTTATTGTATTGACACAACTACGGAGAACTATGGCAGAGAATCCTCATGGTATGCCCCTCTCCCATGCCCTGGTAACCCTGCCTGGTCAGCTGCTACAGGATCCAAATGACTGTGTGTGCTTAGGTCCTCCATGGCAAAGTGACACAGGAGCTGACAGGGTAGTAAAAAGAGAGTCTAGAGAAAGGTTATGTGTGTGATCTGAAGGAGAAGTGTCTCCACAGGCTCATATATTTTTGGTCCCCAGTTAGTGGAACTATTTGAAAAGGATTAGGAGGTGTAACCTTGCTGGAGGAGGTGTGTCACTGGGGGTGGGCTCTGATGTTTCAAAAGCCTAAGACAATCCCATTGCCTCTATTTTTCTCTTTCTGCTATCTGTGGGTCAGGATGTAAAGCTCTCAGCTACTGCCCTAGAGCCAGGCCTCAGTGCTTCCCACTGTGATGTTCATGGACTAACCCTCTGAAACTGTAAGCAAGTTCCCAATTAAATGCTTTCTTTTGTAAGAGTTTCTTTGGTCATGGTGTCTCTTCATAGCAGTAGAACATGCACTAAAATATTATGACTAGAAAACCTTAACAAGGCTCATAAAGAAATTAATCATGAGTACTGCTACCTCCAGGTTTTGGAGACCACTTTACAGAAATCTCTGTGAGTTTTAGCTTCTTAACCCTTGGAAATAAAGAAATCTTATCATAACCTTGAATGCAGAAAGTCTAGGCATAGGCATGTTTGGTCATACCTCACCCATTCCCAGTGATAGCTGTCTTTGAGTCTTTCTACGATGTTTTCCCTCATTGGAGGGGGTTGTCATTGTTTGTTTAAATCCCATCTGTTCTCCAGATACTCACTGAAATGCTCATCTTCTCTGTGGAAGAAACTTGATGCTCAGGGCCCCAGCAGGACAACACTATCTAATCTTGTCTGTGTGCACATGGCTTTCTGCCTTGTCTTAATTGAGTCTCATCTTTCCCACTAGACAATCAGCATCTAGGGAACCAGGGCTGAGTCTTCTCATCCCTGTCATGCAGCCAGTTAAAAATGGCACTGTTGAGTTCTTGCCTGTAACTCCTTATATTGCATATGTCATTTAGGGTATGGGTTCTATCTAAAACTTAAGGTACCCAAGGGTGAGCTAGCTAGAGGTGTAGCTTCATTTTAGGGCATGTTCTTTGGATGCAAAAGAACCCGAGTTGAATCCTGGGCACAAAAACAAACAAGGAAAAAATTGAGGCATGGTGGCATGTGACTATAATCCCAGCATTTGGGAGCCGAGATCTGTTAATACTGTTCAAAGTACAACCTCCAAAGACAAACAAATGTCTTGTCAGTGTGTGGTGTGTGCATCTGAGTACAATGCTGGGGAGGCCAGAAGAGAGCATTGGGATCTGGAGCCCAAGTTAGAGGCATTTGTGAACCGTCCAACGTAGGTGCTGAACTGAACTTGGGTCCTCCCAAGTGTAAGCAGCATGTGCTCTTAACCACTAAGCCACCTCTCTAGACTGGAATGAAGATATTCCAAAGAAACACCTGTGCTTCTCCCTTTGGTTATCAGATTATTGAAACAATGGACCCCAAGAATTAGAGTTTTCAAGGAATCTCATGCTGAGAGAAGCAGAAAGGCTGAATCCTGGTGCCAGTCAGAGCAAGGACAGGAAGGGATTTCACAGTTTCCATGGTTTGTCAGATCACGTTGCAGGAGAGATTGGACCTGAAGTAATGATGATGGAACCATGCCTTGACAAGGACTGCCTAGTTATACACACCCCCTGCCCTTTATTTAAACTTAAACTTCATGTCAAGGCCCCAAGATAGACTTGGGGTGTGAGGGATGGTGGCTACTGAATGAAAATCTTCCTCTTCCCAGAGTGGTCACGTTTAATAACCCCCTCTCTCCTCTTCTCTTATTGAGTATGTCAGGGTCTGGGCTCTGATTCTAATTAGCTCGGTCAACAATATGAGTAAGAAAGGAAGAACACGCTGGGACCCAGAAGGAAGGAACTTCAAGTGTCCGCCATCACCCTAGTTCTAACACCGGCTTCAAAAGCCTCCCATATCCATCATAATAAGGGATTCTTTAAATGTCCCTAGAAGCGAGTAAACCATAGACTATCCCTAGTGAGTGCCAAAGAGAAGCCATCAAAAACCACAAAATGAAAGGAAACCCAATCTGTAGATTCTGTTACTTGCCTGTCTACTACCCCATCTACTTTTGGAACAAAGGACTCCAAGCCAATTATCCCAATATTCGTAGCCTCAGAGTGGGCAGAACTCTTGAAGTTCTAGACTGTCATATTTCTAGAAGAAAGAAGGGTACATACACATAGAGAAGGGAGTGTGCATCTCTGTATGACATCCAAATTCAACGTCAGTCATTCTTTTCATCTGGAGTGATGGTGAGTCACCGGCTGAAAGTCAGGAAGCTTGAGATCTTATCTCTGCTACCTCCCCTCACTTAGAGCTCCTTCACAACTGCTCTAATAGAGTATTGGGGCTGTCTACATGTGGTGATCTGGGAAAGTAGGAACAAGAGCTGTATCTACTTCTCCCCAAAAGTGAAAACCACCCCCCGCCTCCAGGGCCGAGAAGAGGGTAGCCAAGCAGTAAGAGCTACAACACACCTGGGTTTCCTCAGCTGTTTGCCTGTCTCCTTACTCAGAGTTGCTCTTTCCTTCTTTGGAACTGTTCTCTGCTCCCTGAGGGAAGTCCTCCGGTCTTTCTTCCTCCCCTGGGAAGGCCTCTCCATTTTGCATGACTTTTGACCCCGAAGCCCCCTGTGACAGCTTCCATGTTCCATATGCCTCTTCCGGGAAGATCCTGGCCTTCCAGGAAGACTCTTAACAGGCTCCTTCCGGTTAGACTGAGCTCGGTGTCTGTCTTGGGGACATGTAGCTGTGGAAATTTTTTTCCTGGAGGGTCTCCTTGCTGACTTGTCACCTGCAAAAGCAGAAAATGGACAGTGGTGGCTCCACAAGACTCTGCATTACTCCCTTGTAGGGGTTGAGCAACAAAAATCCAATATGCTTTCTAGAAACTACTAGCTCTGTTGCGCTCAGAGCATAATGCCCTTAAATAGAGCACCTTGGTATACCGAGTGCTTTAGGCTGAAGAAAAGTGAGAAACCAATGGTCACTCTCTGGCCTTCCCTCATATCCCTGGAGACCCACTCTGATATAGAGGTGCCCAGCTCTACAATGTTAGAAAAAGAATAGCCAGTCTGGAGAGATGGCGCAGAGGTTAAGAGCACTGGATGCTCTCCCAGAGGTCCTGAGTTCAGTTCCCAGCAACCGCATGGTGCCTCACAACCATTTATAATGAGATCTGGCACCCTCTTCTGGTGTGTATATGAATAATAAACAAATCTGAAAAGGAAAAAAAGCCAAGAAGCTGAACAGAACAGACAGATGTGCTCATGTCATCAGTGTTAGCTCATGCTCTATTGTTCTCCGACATAGTGCATAAAAGTGCATTTCTGCCTAGAGCGTTAATTCTTCATTTCTGAAGCTTTTGTGTCTCATAAAACTTAAATGGATTTGTCTCTTGTTAATCTGTCTTGGTATAGAATTCTCAGTCATAAACTTGTACACCCCACAGCCCTAAAGACCAATTTGGGAGAGGGTTGTTGTCCTCTTCAACCTGCTGGCTCCCCGATCTCACCAAACCTTGATATAGATTCACATTGATGCCTTTTTCCTCCTGTATTTGTGGTTCTTTGGCTCAAAGTAGATTCATATACAGACTTCCCATTCTGTGGTGGTTTGAATAAGAATGACCTCTTCCTTAGTTAGGGTTTCTATTGCTATCAACAAATACCATGGCCATGGCAACTTATAAGGAGAACACTTAATTGTTAAAGTTTCAGAGGTTCAGTCCATTATCATCACGGCAGGGAGCATGGTGCTGGCTGCATTTTGGTCAGGCACAGGAAGTAGACTGAAGCCCTGGGCATGGCTTGGGCACATATGAGACATCAAAACCCACCCTGCAGTGACGCGCTTCCTCCAACAAGGCCACACCCCCAATAGTGCTACTTCCTATAAGCTTATGGGGGCCAATTACATTCAAACAGCCATAGCCTCCATAGACTCATATATTTGAATGCTTAGTCCCCAGTTGGTAGAACTGTTTGGGAAGGATTAGGAGGTGTGGCCTTGTTGGAGGTCAGTGGGGGTAGACTTTGAGGTTTTTAAAGCCCATGCTATTCCCAGTTAGCTCTTTCCGCCTGCTGCTTGTGGATCAGATTATAAGCTCCCAGCTACTGCCTTAGCACTATGCCTGCCTGCCTGTTAGGTTCCCTGCATGATGGTTACGGACTTTAACTCTATGGAAGGGTGAATTAAATTAAATGTTTCCTTTAATAAGTCGCCTTGGTCACAGTGTTTTGTCATGACAATAGGACAATAGCTAAGACAGCTCAGCAAATATTTTGCTTAAAGTGATCAGTGATACAGCTTACTGCTTGATGGAACAAATCCTAACTATCCACAAATTCAGCTCCCTGGAAATATTTTTAAAAGATCTCAAGAAGCCAAAAGTTATGGTTGGCAGAAATAAAAATGTAAGGTATAAAGATATTTTAGCTAGATATATCAATTGATGTTGGATACCCCACTGTCAATTGTTCTATGTTATGGAATATTTTTTTATACTGTGTGAAGATATGTCAGTGTGATTAACAAAAAGATAAACAATCAATAGCTAAACAGGATTTCTGGGGAAGAAAGAATACTGGGAAGGGGAAAGGTGAAGAAGCCAGCCAGACCCAGCAGGAGTCAGACACACAAAATAGCATAGAGGTAAAAGCGACATGAAAGAACATAGATTAATAAAAATATGGGTTAATTTAAGCTGTAAGAGCTAGTTAGGAACAAGCCAAAGCTAGCAGCTGAGCTTTCATAATTGATAAAGGTTTTCATGTGGTTATTTTGGAACAGCTGTCAGAAGAAGTCTGACTACAATTCTATGCATTGTGATGAATCCTGAATCTCTGTCATGATGTCTGCTACAAAAAGTAGCTTCTTTGATGAGTGTCGAGACACACACTTATCTGTGGATATAAGGATAAGAATGCAGTCACTTATACTATTATTGAACCCTCAGGGAAATCTTGCCATGCTGGTTATTGTTGGCTTATTTTTTTTACTATGTAAGACTGTAGAGGGATTTTCTCCCCTAGCATCTTGCATACCACCTTCTATGAGAGCCAGTCCTCAGGAAGAAGGCTCCCAGGTCAGCGCCAGCTCAAATCTTCCAAGTCCTATGTCCAAAGTATGTGATGTCTTCAGCTAGAGCCTTACCGTCAGATTCTGAGAAGCAACCAGAGGCAGCAGCCACAGTCCCTATTGTTTGTGGGTCTCTTGGGCTTCCCTGGCCAACACCTTGAAAGGGAGTTTCTCATGCTCAGCGCTGGGGTTCCTGGGGCATATTGGCTCATTCATTGTTTCCTCTGTAAACCACAGTGAAGATTCTTACCCAATGTGATAGTCTAAGTGAAAATGGCCGCCACAGGCTCACAGAGAGTGGGGTTATTTGATAGGATTATAACACGTGGCCTTGTTGGCGTAGGTATAGCCTATTTGGAGGAAGTGTGTTATTGGGGGTGGGCTTTGAGGTTTCAGAAGCTCAAGCCAGACCAGTGGCTCACTCTTTCTTCCTGCTGCCTGTGGATCAAGATGTAGACTTCTCAGCTACCACTATAGTAACACGTCTACTTGCACATTGCCATGCTCTCCGCCATGACAGTAATAGACTAAACTTCTGAAAATGTAAGCCACTCCCAACCAAATGTTATCTTTTATAGTGTTGCCTTGGTCATGGTGATTCTTCACAGCAATAGAACACTGACTAAGACACCCATATCATCTCTTATTCCCTCTGCCTCCTGACTGGCCATTCACAGGAGGGCCCAGGCCACTATGGGGAAATTTTTCCTCAGGAAAATGGTCCTGGGCTATATAACAAAGCCATCCCCCCATGGCTTCTGCTTCAGCTCCTGCCTCGAGTTTCTCTCCTGACTTTCTTCAGTGGTGAACTGTGACCTGGAAGCTGAAGCCAAATGAATCTGTTCCTCTACAAGTTGCTTCCAGCTACGGTATGGTGTTTATAACAGCAGCAAGAGAGCCAACAAGAACAGAGCATGAGTTAGGCTACTTACTTTCTTAGCATAATCTCCTTGTGTAAATGAAATTGTAAAACAGTCTTATGATGTGTATTGCTTGGATTGGAAGATGAGAGAGGTGCTAATATGTTCAACTTTAAAGTTACAAATATTCTGACCCTAAGTAAATGCATTTTACTTATTTTTATAGTTCAAATATCCCTGTTTGTGAGGGCTTTTGGAAACTGATCATTATCTCTGTAGATAATTTTAACTTTATCTGTTGTATTGTAGTTTCTTGACTTCCACCAGCCCACAATGGAAATCCTGATCCCAGGAGGTGGAGGCTCCTTCCCCTCCCAACTCCTTTCCATTCTCCTCATTTTTTTTTTAACCTCAATTCTTTCATGTGCTTCTTTACCAAGAACCCTCACACTTGACACTGAGGATTAGTGCTTCCATTAGGAAGGAATGAATACAGCCTGAAGCATGCCCAGAACATTATGCTATTGTAACTGGCTAGTTTAATGTCAACTTGACACAAGCCAGAGTCATCTGAAAGGAGGGAATCTCAACTGAGAAAAGGCCTCCAGCTGTGAGGCATTTTCAGTGGAGACCAGCCTATTGTGGGTGGTGCCATCCCTGGGCTTGTGGTCCTGGGTTCTATAAGAAGGCAGGCTGAGCTAGCCATGAGCAACAAAACAGTAAACATCATTCCTCCACGGCCTCTGCATCAGCTCCTGCCTCCAGGTTTCAGCCCTGCTTGAGTTTCTGTCCTGACTTCCTCTAGTGGTGGATTACAATGTGGAGGTATAAGCCAAATAAACCCTCCTAAGTTGGTTTAGGTCACGGTGTTTCATTACAGCAATAGTAACCCTAAGTAAGACACTGTCCAAATGCTGCCCTTAACAGGAGCCATTTGTTAGAATAAAATTAATGGATTCAAGGTCAAAGAAATGTCTGACTCTGTCTCCTTCAAGCCTTCGTGTCTCTTTTAAGGGGGAAAGAATTGGTACACGTGAAGGTCACAAGTCTAGTGGTACAAGTGCACTAAAAGATTGAGACATAATGATGGGATGTTATTAAGTGATAAAAAGAAACGAGCTTTCAAGCTATGTAAAGATAATGCTTTGAGACCTTGAGTGCACATTTCTAAGTGAAAGTTGGCCCCCGTGAAGACTTCGTACTGTATGATTTCCGCTCAATGGTCTAGAAAAGCAAAAAGTGGTGAGACAATAAAGCCATCCGTGGCTGCCAGGATTCAGAGGGAAGAGAAGGTTAAACAGGTGGGCCGCAGGGTTTTTGGGAACATGCTGTTCTGTACGATATTGGGACAGTATATTTACTCCGTTATGCATTTTCAAAACCCATAGGATGCTGTGGAAAATCCTTTTGTATATTGTGAGCATCTGTCACTGTGATTGTTTAATAAACAAGCTTATTGGCCAATAGCTGAAAAGGATAAAGTTTAGGAGGGAAAGCTAAACTGAGAATGATGGGATGAGGAGGGTGGAGCCAGAGGCGTCGACAGCCAGAGCACAGGGAGCAGGAGATGAACGTGTCATGCTAATAAAGGTACTGCCATGTAGAAAAGCATAAATAGAAATATGGGTTAACTTAAAATCTAAGAGCTAGTGCTGTAGGTTTATGTTCTTGTACATTGTAAGTATTTGTCATTGGAAATATTGGTTTAATACAAACAGTGATTGGCCAGAGCTAGGCAGACAGGAAGTACAGGCAGGGTGACCAGATAAGGAGAATTCTGGGAAGAGGAAGAGGAGAGCAGATGCCAGTGAGATGCAGAGGAAGTAAGATGAGAACGCCGCACTGAGAAAAAGTACCAAGCCACGTGGGCTAAACATGGATAAGAATCATGGATTATTTTAAGAGTAAGAGTTAGCAAGTGAAAGCCTGAGCCATAGACCAAACAGGTTATAATTAATATAAGCCTTTGTGTGGTTATGTGGGACTAGGTGGCTGCAGGACCAGCCAGTTGGGACAGAGAAACTTCTACTACAAGCTAGCTAGTAATAAACCTGAGCTATTGGTGGAGCATTTATAACTCATATACAGCCTCCAAGTTGGTTATTTGGGAGTGGGTTGTTAGGGGACATGGAAACACCCATTTATGATAAAAGATACACTGGATTTTGATAAGAATGGATTGATGTAAGAGGGGAAAAAGTAATTTATGCTAAGCGTTTCTATAAACCCAAAATTTCTATTAAAACCCTCATAATATTGGGGCTAAAGAGATGGATCAATGGTTAAGGTCACTGGCTGCTCTTCCAGAGGACTAGGTTCAATTCCCTTACCCACATGGTGGCTCACAATCATTTGTAACCTCAGTTCCAGGGAAACTGACCCCCCTTTTCTGGCCTCTGTGAGCACCAGGCGTGGGAACACAGACAGATACTGCCAAACCACACATACATGTAAAAAAATTCTATTTAGAAAAACTTAAAATTATTGATTAATGAGATGCTTTGAGAAAACACTCCCCAAGTGTTTTTAAAGATTAAGGAGCTCTTGGCACAGAACCAGGATTCCCTTACCCTTTCATACTCATCTCTCCAGGCTTATTCCTAGTTCTAGTTTGCCTGTAGGAGCCCTCACTCCCACCCTACTCCTTTCCTTGGGGACTGTGATTCTTGCTGTGAACCCAGTGTCTTCAAAGCTCTTTCCTGCTGTCCCTTTCAGCCTTTCCTTCTAGCCTATCTCTATTCCTTTGTGACACCTGAAGACCCTCAGAAAGACTCCATCAAGGACCCAACAGCCACCTCATTTGCTTAGGATCTAGAGGAGGCATCTACACTAAAAGAATGGAGTTACCCACCCAATGAAGATGAGACCAGCTGTCCATACTAGCAAAAAACTTCCAACATCAACACTCCAGATGTCTGTATCCCAGTGCAAAGCCAAACACCAACAACCAAGGCACTAGGCCTCCTCCGGAGCCAGCAATTGTAATAGGACCTGAGAAAAGCAATTTAGCTAAAGTACAAGACAGGGACTCAAACTAGCAATTATGAATTACTCCAAGGACCTCAGAGAAGATATGAATGAATAAATGCCTTGTGAAATTACAAAATCATAGTAGAATGAAGTAAGAAAACATTTTAAAATATATAAGTAGACTTGAACAAAGAAATACAATTACGAAAGAAAACCCAAACCAAAATATAACTGAAAATGAAAAGTTTAGGCTGTTAAGCGAAATTCTAAGAGGACAGCCTCACCAACAGATCACAAGACATGGAAGAGGGAATGTTAGTTATTGAAGACAGGTAGAAGAAATTGATATCTTAGTCAAATGTAAAATCGAAAAAAAATTCCAGGCACAAAACATCCAAGAAATCTGAGGCACCAGGTAAGGACCAAATCTATGAATAATAGGAATAGAGGATGGAGAAGAAACTCATGGCAAAGGCACAGAAAATATTTTTTAACAAAAGTAAAAACAAAACAAAACAAAACTCCTTAATCTAAAGAAAGATATGCCTATCAAGATAAAGGAGCATAAAGAACACCAACTAGATGGGACCAGAAAAGAAATTCTAACAAGAAATAATAGTCCAACATTAAGCATACAGGTTAAAACAATATTAAAGGCTGAAAAGGAAAAATACTAAGTAACATATAAAGACGGTTTCCACTAGAATAACGCCTTGCTTCTCAATGACACTAATGGCCAGAAGGGCCTGGGCAGATGATCTACAAACTCTAAGAGACCACAGACACCACAGACTATTATACCCAGCAAAACTTTCAACCACAGTAGATGGAGAAAGCAAAACATTCAATAGTAAAACTAAATTTAAATAGTTTCTACCAATCCAGCTCTACAGAAGGTGCTGGAAGAAAAACTTCAGCTGGAAGAGGGATTGACTACATCTAAGGGTGCAGGGAATGAGTAAAATGAGTGAGGAAATACCTACATCACGAGACCAAAATAACAGGAATCAATAAAAGCTGCTCATTAATAACCTTTAACATTAGCCAAGTTGGTGACACAGACCTTTGATCCCAGCACTCAGGAGGCAGAGACAGACAAATCTCTGCATTCAAGATCAGCCTGGTCTACAAAGTGAGTTCCAGGACAGCCAGCGCTATTATATGGAAGACCCCTGTCTTGAAAAACAAGCAAATAAACAATAAATAAACTTTCAACATCAATGGTCTCGATTCCCCAATAAAAAGACACAGATTAATAGAATGGATTAGAAAAAAATCCATTTTTTTCCCTGCTGCACAAAGCAATACATATCACTGTCAAGGAAGAAAAAATGAAATTATGAAACTTTCAGGTAATTGGATTGAGTTAGAAAAAAGGTTATTCTGAATGAGGTAACCCAGACCCCAAAAGACAAATACTGTATGTTTTCTCCTGTGTGTGCATGTTTTAAGCTTGAGTGACCACAGAGGTTAGGAGCAGAGGGAGGAGAGGATTTCCAGGGAAGGGGATGGAGCACAGTGTTTTGGAGAGATAGAGGGAACTAGAATATGAAGATTGAATAGGGAGGGGGATGGGAAGGCATAGTAACAGAGGAAATGGGGGGACAACTTACGCCTAAGGCCTTTTGAAAAGCCACATGGAACCCACTACTGTGGATGCTTCCCAAACTATATACCATATAAAAAGAATATAAGTCAAATCACCAAATAGTAGAGGAGATGATGCCACAACTAGACATCTTATGCCATTAAGGAAAACCCCAAGTGCCAGGAATGAACTATATCTTATTGAGTTATTGGCCAAAAGGGTACCGTGAACAGGTTGCTTCCCACAACCTGATATAAGGCCTATTGCTGAAGACAACACTCTCTCATGCCATGCAACACAGAGAGGTGGATCTGGGCGGGGCCTAACTGGAAGCCTCAGCCCTCCTGAATAGGGTTCACGGTAATGGAAGGTACTTTGCACTATCAGAGGTGAAAGGCAGACATCTCCCAATACTAACCCAGTGAGCTGCAACAGCAACCTTCCTGCAAGATACACTGCTGCAATAGTGGTATGAATGTTATGGAAGTAATTAACCACTTTAAAAATTACCTGACACTGCTAAAGTAGCGAAGAGCCTGAGGCTAGATAGGTCATGGCTTAGGGAAAAAGCAAATGCTATTAACCTGCATATAACAAAAGTATGATGCCTAATGACGCATTGCTGCACCCATAGGTTAGTGCTTCACTTAACCCACATCAGACAAGACTCTTCTTTCAGTCGATGGGACTCAACCCAGAGACCCACAACTGGACAATGTGCAGCGAGTGAGAGACTTTGGAGCACTCAGTCCTAAATGGGGTGTCTTCACCAAACCATCCCTTCCTCTCATGGCTCAGGGATCTATGCAGAGGAAGAGGCAGAAAGAGTGTAAGAGCCAGAGGTGGTAAATGACTCCAAGGAAACAGTGTGTTCCAGACACAGCAGGCTGTGGCAGCATGCACAGGCCCTGCACAGGGATCAAGCCAGGCAGGATCCCAGTGTTGGGAGCAGAAGTAGACAGGAGGCCTTACCCTAACTATGAAACTATTTGTAGTTGATGCCTGCTAGGAAAGGGAAAATCAGTTTTCTCTGATGGAGTGTCACTGAGTACACCCGCTGCACTCTATGGTTGACCCCATGCCCAGGAGTAGATGGCCAACACAAAATGACCGCCATGTTTGGTTTGGTTTTGTGTATGTAGACTTATCTTGTTTTATTTTGGCTTTTTCTGTCTTATTGGTCTTTTGCTTGTGAGTTTTTATTTTAACTTTGTGGGATGTTTTTGAAAGAGAGATTGAGAAAGGAAGGAAGGAAGGAAGGAGGAAATAAAAAGAGCATCAAGTTGGGTGGGTAAGGAGGGGGTATCTGAGATGAGCTGGGAGAGGGGAAAATAATCAAAATATATTATATGAAAAATTCAAATTAAAAAAGATTAGAGGGGGGCTGGAGAAATGGCTCAACTGCTAAGGGCACTGACGGCTCTTTTAGAGGTCCTAAGTTCAATTCCCCCAACCACAATATGGCTCACAACCACCTGTGATGAGATCTGGTACCCTCTTCTGGCCAGCAGGGATCCGTACAGGAACATTACATACACAATAAGTAAATGAGTCTTTAACAAAAGATTAAAAGAGCTTATTGTCTGCTTATAACACATAAATGAATGATTATTAAGATAAAGTATTTAAAAATATTTCTAAGTTGCTGGTGTCTGGTAGCACATGACTGTAATCCCATCACCTGGGAAGCCATTGCCAGCACAAGGAGCCCAGGAAGTGGCAGTGACGTGCAGGACTTTAGCATTCATTAGCTCAATCTTCTGTGTTTAGGGTGTGTATAATCGACATGAAAAACTGAAGTCATGGCGATGGAGGAGAATCTCTCTCTTTGTAGAGCCTAGGGTCTCTTCAGCTTCTTTGGTCTCTTGGGAGCTGGTTAGCATCCTCACAGGCCACAGAAATGCTGTAATTACATGTGTAGGAAGAGCTACTTAAGCCCTACAAAAAGATTTCTGGGAGTGCCCTTTTGAGGGAGGGAGGCCTTTGGGTGTGGGTCCTGGCTGTACCACCTGCTGGGCTCTGCTTGTCCCCAGGATAATCAATGTCTATAGCTTACCAAGGCAAAGCTCAGTGCCTCTATTTCTGGGAGTGTCCCTGTTAAAGCGGAGGCTAAGTAGCAGGCCATCTCTGCTTGGCCTAATGCTTCCTCCCCAGTTAAATCAGTGGCTACCAAGGAAAGAACTACATGCCTGTTACTGAGCAAGGAAAGAGGGAGTGGCGGGGGGGGGGGGGGGATGGTGTGGGAAGGAGAATGTGAGATGGCTGAAGTGAGCTAACAGGAGCCTGGCACACTACCCAGAGGCCATCACCCTCCACACTGCCTCTCCATCCTCATCCTCCATGCATGGGAGCTGCTCTGATGACTTTCTCTGTTTACCATCTGTCCAAAGCCAGAAAGAAGGCAAATGGTCACCCTCTGGAAAATCTTTGGGCAGCAGCCCCATTTCATTGTGGGAACCTGCAGAGCAGACCTTGGCTCTAGTTACTTTATTCAAAAAGCTCTAAGTCCAACATTTCCCTGATACCTTGGACAAATCCTAAGTTCAGAACTCTCTTGCTACTCCCACTGCATAACAGACAGAGACAGACAGACACAGTGGATGAGAATTGTTAAGGAGAGACAGCTGTAGACAGTAAGCTCTTAAGATCATGCAGATGGGTGGCCACCTCCAGCAAGTTCATTAAGGTGGGCTCTGCATCACCCTCTGTACAGGCCATTTTCAGTTCCTATTGGAGCCCTGCAAGGAAGTGACAACCACCCTCAGCCCATTGTTGGGTAGGAAGAGGCTAAGTAGCCACCACGAGGTTGCTCAGCTCAAGTTGTAGGATCTGAACTCAAATGCAGGGCCTTCCCATGCCTCTTGAAACTGCTTCCCCTATATCCACTGTGCTGAGAGACCTGGTAGGTAGGTCCCTTGAGGATCAAGGTGAGGACTCACCTTCCTCCTCCAGGCTTTTTAACTGGTGGCTCATGGTCATCAGAATATCAAGGGCCTCACACTGGCTCACATCTTCATATACCTTGACCCTGGGGGGCTCTCATGCTGTCATGGTCACTGGCCTCTCTTCCTGGGACTGACAACAGCTGGAGCTTCTCTGAGATGAAGGTAGAGGTAGGTTTCATTGGGGAGAAAGGTAGGGAAGGAAGCAGTGAGTTTTCAGCATGTCAATCCATCCACACACTCCTGTGCTCTGGTTTCTCTGCCGAGGACAGTGTGGCCTCACGTTTCAGGCATCACTTATACATGAGGGCCTGGAGGGGTAGGAACTGCAGTCTCCTGACAATGACACCACTTGCATCCAGCCAGGGAAGGTGTGAGCTATATTGCATGGCTCTTTCCCAGTGTCTGGAGTCCCTGATTGGGACAAAGATGTAAGTTATCCTTTGGACTTCTCTTTAAAGTGTAGACTATGAACACTGGACAATGAGATGGATCTCTGTTCTGTTTCTCCTTCCCTTTCTGTGTTCAGAATCAAGCCAAGAGCCTTGTGCATGCTAGGCAAGTGTTCCTGGGTCCTGGAATCTACACTCTGGACCTGAGCCAACACCAACAGCTGTCAGTGCTGAAGTCACCTGCTTATTCATTCAGCAGCTTTCTCTAGTGCTGCCTGCCTTTGGGGAAGGTTCATCTGTCTGCTTTGGAAACCATTGATATCATGTAATAACAAGGCTGCAGAACCAGAATGGTACCAAGGTTCTTGTTGGTATCTGTTGATAGTGGAGTTTAGAGAGTGTCCCTAGAGAGATTCCAGGTTCTTCTAATTCCTTAGCAAGGAAGTGGTCAGAGACATGGAATTACAGCACAATCAGTCTTAGGAAAGGATATACTTCCAAGGGAGGGATCTGGCTGGGACACAAGGCTTAGCATCTAAACAGTCCTGCAGAGCTGGGGTCTTTCTTGTTGCCATAGTGTGGGCTTCTGTGCTCATTTGCAAAGGGAAGCTTTTTCCTGCATGTTCTGTTACATGTGGTTCTTTTATTTAACATTAAAATCCTTTTTTAAAAAAAATTTATGTAGGTGCTAGGAATTGAACCCAGGTCCTCTAGAAGAGCAGTTGGTACTCTTAACCACTGAGCCATGGCTCCAGCCCCTATGTGTAGTTCTATATACGACTTCCTGTCTCCCTGGCATTCTCTATCTCTACCCATTGGTAATATGGTGAACCATAGGCTACCTTTACACTGGAGTGCCTGTCTGCCTGGTTAGCAGTGTGAGCTGATTTCAGGTAGCTTCCTGGGGTGGTTTCCAATCTTTGATTTATGCCAACTTTCTTTATTCATATGCTAGTTTTGCAAAGCTTTGTGGGAGTCCTTCTGCCTCACTATCAACAGACTTCCAGAGGGACCCCCTGGAAAGGATTCACAAAGTCTCTGAGTGCAGGAGGCCTTGTGAGCCCCTTTTTACTTACTTATTTTACAAAGGATTAGTGGGATATTCTAAAGTTTCAGGTGTCCATTAGACGGTGGAGAATATTGACCCTCCAAGGACAGAAGGCTGGAGGACACATTGCTGTATAAAGACTACTAGTTATTGTTAATATGAATTACATAGCCACGGCATGCCCCAAGGTAAATATTCCATTTAATTCCAATTTGACGGGTACATCATACCTATTTACCAAAACAATAGAGATAGCTTCTCCTCTAGGGCCTCTGATCTTCTCAACCATGGGGTTTTGATCAGATTTATAGTATCAGACATGAATTCCCTTTGTAGACTTGGCTTCAAACCCAATCAGAAAGTGATCAATCACCTCTTGGCCACTATTGCACCTATTGGCAGGTCTTGCCTGGGTAGTCAGTTACATTACATGCACCATGAGGGCTAGCCAATGGGAGGAAGCTTCAAGCCCCGTTTCAGCTTTATTCCACTATATTCTATAATCAGGATATATGGTACCTTCAGCCATATGGTCTTACCATCAAGTTGTGGTAGGCAACTATTTTGAATCATTTTGGGGGGTCTTAGGGACCTCCCTGACCAGCACGGTGTAGGAAGGTAGCCTATCCCTGATACTGCCTTACTTTTTGGCTGAGTCATTCATTTTCTTGTTTGGTTTTCTGTTTGCTCTGGATATTAATTTTCTGTGGGGTGTGTAGCTGGAAAAGATTTTCTCCTAATCTCTAGGTTGTCTTTTCCATGACTGATGGTTTCTTTTGATGTAAAGAAGTGTTTAAATTTCATGAGGTCTCACGTATTTCCCCAGACTGGAGTTTATCTGGACGTCCTCACCTATGTCCACATCTTCCCGTTTGTTGTTCTAGGTCTCCTGTTAAGGTCTTCGGCCCATTTGAAGTAGATCTTTGTGGAGAGTAAGGAACATCCATCTAATTTCCTTTGTCTACATATTGATGTATTCTTGTCTCAGCACCACTTGGGAGCCGTCTTTTCTCCAATATGTATTTTGGAATCTCTGTTGGAATCAGGCAGATATAGATGTTCAGGCTTATATCTGGGATCTGGATTTTGTGTGTTTTTAAACCGGAGCTATACTGCTTTCATTACCATGGCTCTGCAGTACACCTTAAAATCAGGTAGGGTTGTTTCTCTAGCATTATCCTCTTTTCCCTCAGGAGTGCTTTGACTTCCTAAGGGTTTTTAAGATTGTCTTTCTCTGAGGAGAATGTTAACCGAATTTTGTTGGAGATTGTATAAAATACGTAGGTTGCTTTCGGTTCATAAACTTAATTCTTCCAATCCATGAGCACGAGAGACCTTTCTATCTTCCAGTGTCTTCTTCTTTCTTTCTCTGGTGTCTTTAAGTTTTCATTGCAAAAGTCTTTCACTCCTTTGCTTAGGTTTATCCCAAGGCATTTTTATTTTGTTTCGATACAATCTGTGGATGTTTTTGAGTTTTATCTTCTGTTCACTGGCAAAGGATACCAATTTTAGTATGTAAATTTTGCATCCTGCCACTTTCCTGATCTATGAGTTTTCTGTGGGGATTTTAGAATCTCATATATATAGAGAGAATTGTAATATCTAGAAATAGGGATATTTTGAGTTCTTATTTTATTTGTATCTCTTTATTTATATCTCTTGTCTTATTCTGGCTAAGCACTAGAGTGGATAGAAATGGAAAGAGTGGGCACCTTTCTCTTATTCTTCATCTTAGTGGTGCCCCGGCCAGTGGGGTCTTCAGCGGAGACTCTAGAAGGGGGAAAGGTGAATGAAAGGCTAAGAGACACAAAGAATTGGCAGCAATACAGATATTCTGATCAAGCTGCAAAATTTTATTTTTCTCAGGCAGGTTTTATAGCAAGCCAAGCAGGAAGTAGGTGCAGGTTGGAAAGGTCTCAGAGCCAGGTTGCTTAGCAACCTAACCATAATTTGTTCTCAGTCAATTGCACAGGAACCTGGGCTTTTCCCAAGGGCTTCATATGATTTCTATGAAATAGCCCAGGCGGAGAGGGAGAATAGAAACTTAGTCTCTAGCGGCAATATGGCGTGGCTCTTGTTCATCCCCAGCATAGTGGGAACACTTTGAGTTTTTATCTATTTAACATGAGTGTGGCCAGATATTTGATCACCCTGTGTGAAGATGTCTATGTTTTACCTCACCTGCCTAAAGCACCTTTTGATTGGTTTAATAAAGAGCTGAATGGCCAATAGATAGGCAGGACTTTCGGATAGAGATAGGAATTCTGGGAAGAATCTGAGAGGAGGGGATTCATCAGCCAGACTCAGAGGAAGTCGGACCTATGGTACTGAGGAGAGGTAATGAGCCATGTAGCAAAGCATAGATTAATATAAATGGGTTAATTTAAGTTTTAAAGCTAGTTGGGAAGAAGCCTAAGATATGACCAAACTTTCATAATTAGTAAGAAGTCTCTGCGTCATTGTTCAGGAGCTGGCAGTCCAAAGAAGAACCTGTTGGCTATAGGTTTGCCACATACCATGTTTATTATATTGAGGTACATTTCCACTACTTCAGGTCTCTTCAGAGCTTTTATTAAGAGATGTTAGGCCTTTGAGAAAAGCCTTTTATGCATTATTAAGTTTATCATATGATTTTGGTCCTTGACCAGGCAGGCCTTGAACTCACAGTGCTAGGATTAAAGTCTGTGGATTAGTCTTCTTGCTTCTTATAGATCTGTTACTTTATCTTACCTAGGTTTAACTTCGGCAGATTGTATGTGTTTAGATTTTCCCCATTTAGTAGATTACGTTTTTTAAGGTGTGTCCTTGAGATTTGCTGAATTTCGTTGGTATCTGTTTTCCCCCTTCTCTTTCTAATTTTATTGAAAATCCTCTCTCTTTTGTTAGTTTGGTCAAGGATTTGTCAATCTTTTCTTTTCAAAGAGCCAACTTTTTATTTCATTGCCTTTTTTGTTTCTACCGTATTAATTTCTGCCTTGATCTTAATTGTTTCTTTACACATATTGCTTTTGTGTTTGGCTGTTTTGTTTGTGTAGGGTCCTAAAATGTATCATTAAACTATTTGTTTGAGATCTGTTTTTTTTTTTCATGTAGGCACTTGTAGATATAACCCTCTCTCTTAGAACAACTTTCATTGTAGCTCATATTTTTTGTATTCTTTGCTTTCATTTTCTTTCTTATTTAAAGATGTTGTCTCACTGTGTAGCTCTGGATGGCCTACAAATTCATATGAAGATGAAGCTTTGAATAGAGATTCGCCTACCTCTGTCTCCCAAGTGCTGGGATAAAGGCATGCACCACCAAGCCCAACTCATTTTGTCAATTCTAGGAAAATTTAAATGTTTCTTCTTGATTTATTCTTTGATACACTGATCACTCAGCAGTGTATTGCTTAGTCTTCATGAGTTTGTTTGTTTCTGTCGTCTCTCTTGCTGTTGATTCCTGGTTTGATTCTATTGTACTTGAATGGCAAAAGTTATTTTAATTTTCCTGTACTTCTTGAAACTAATATAGGGTCTGCTTAAGAGAAAGTTCCATAAACTTCTGAGAAAAATGTGTATTCTGCAATGATTGGATGGAATGTTTTGAAGATGTTTATTACATTCATTTTATCTAGAAATATATGTTTTATGAAATTAGGTGTGCTTGTGTTTGGTGCATATGCATTTTGAATTGTAATGATGGAGTTTTCCATTAATCAGTGTGCTGGTTTGAGCAGAAGTGGCCCCCATAGACTCATGTGTGTGAATGCTTGATCACTAGGGAGTGGCACTATTAGGAGATGCTACAATGTTGAAGTAGGTGTGGCATTGTTGGAGGAAGTGTGCACTGGGGGCAAGCTTCGAGGTCTGGGAAGCTCAAGCCAGGCATACTGTGTCTCAGTCTCTTCCTGCTGCCTGCAGATCCAGATGTAGAACTCTCAGCTCCTCCAGCACCGTATCTATCTGAACACTACCACACTTCCTGCCATGACAATAATGACCAAACCTCTGAACTATAAGCCTGTAGGGAGATTATGTTGTTCCATTGTAAATAATTGTCCCCACCTATGAGTTTAATAAAAATCGCTGATTGGCCAAAGGCAGACAGGAAGTGTGGGTGGGGCTACCAGACTAAGAAGACTCTAGGAACAGGTGGAATAGAGCAGAATGCCAGAGAGAAGACAGAAGAAGCAGAGGACAACTATGCTGCTCTGAGAAAAGGTACTGAGCTGAATGGCTGAACAGGATAAGAGACATGGGTTGGATTAAGGGTAAAGAGTTAGCAAGTTATATGCCTGGACCTTAGGCTGATCAGCCTAAAATTATTGTAAGCATCTGTGTGTCTCTGTGGGTCTGCGGGCCTAAACCTTGAGGCTAGGCCTGAAAGTCCGGGCCAGAAACCTCCTACTACATAAGCCAACACCAAGTAAATGCTTTCCTTTATAAAAGTTGCTGCAGCCATGTTGTTTCTAGAAATAGAACCCCTAAGACAATCAGTATAAAGTAGTTTTACTTATCTTTTATGACTAGTTTTGAAATCTATTTCCTCACATATTAAAATAGCAACAGTTTACTATTTCCAAGTTCCAATTGCTTTGAATAATCTTTTCCATTATTTTGCCCTGTCTTACTTTGGGTTTTATTGCTGTGAAGAGACACCATGGCCACATCAAGTCTTCTGAAGAAAAGCATTTAATTGAGGTTGGCTTACAGTTTTAGAGAGTTACTTCATTATCATGGCAGAAAGTATGGTGGCGTGCAGGCAGATGTAGTGCTAGAGAAGAAGCTGAGAATTTTACATTTTGATCAGCAGACAGCAGAGTGATTGCCAATGTGAAAGGTCTCACAGGATAGGCAGAGCACACTGGGCATAGCTTGAGCGTATGAGACCTCCAAGCCCACCCACACAGTGACACACTTTCTCCAACAAGGCCACACTTATTCCAGCAAGACCATACTTCCTAATAGTGCCACTCCTTATGGATTAAACATTCAAAGGCACGAATTTACGGGGGTCAAACCTATTCAAATTACCATACACCCTAAGGTCGAATCTGTCTTTGTTGGTGAGACTTGTTTCTTGGGAGTAGAAAGTTGATGAATCTTGGTTAGTTGAAAAATTTTCAAGTTTATTCTCTGTCTCTCTGCGTAGGTATGTAGACACATGTACAAGCTAAGACATACATGTGGAGGGCAGAGGACAACTTGTAGGAATCTCTTCCACCAGGTGGGTTTCTAGGGATCAAACACAGATATTTGCAGTAGGCACCTGTTTCAGTTGGGGTTTCTATTGCTGTGATGAGTCACCATGACCAAAAAAAGCAATGGGGAGAAAAGGTGATTATTTTGGTTTACACATCTCATGTGTTACAAATCCACTGAGGGAAGCCAAGGAAGGAACCTGGAGGCAGGAAATGAAGCAGAAGCCATGAAAGATCACCACCTACTGTCTCGCTCTGCTTACTTCATTATACTACCCAGGACTACTTACTTAGGGTGGCACTGCCCTCAGTAGCAGGGCCCACCCACACCAATCATTAATTAAGAAAATGCCCTACGGATTTACCTATGGGCCATCTTGATGTGGGATGTCTTTCTGTACACTTTGAATATATGTTGCTTCCATTGGTTAATAAAGAAGCTGTTTGGGCTTATGGTAAGAGAGCTTACAGCCTGGTGGGAAATCCAAGCAGAGAGAGAAGGAGGAGAAAGGTGGAGTCAGAGCGGACACTCTCAGTGCCAGGGGAACAAGATGTAATGGAACACAGGTCAGCCATGAGCCATGTGGCAAAACATAGACTAATAGAAACAGGTTAAGATGCAAAAGCTAGCTAGCAAGAAGTCTGAGCCATAGACCAAACAGTGTGTAGTTAATATAAGCCTTTGTGTGTTTATTTGAGACCAAGCAGCTACAGGACACAGGAAGACTTCTGGCTATACCATCTGAGGGGACATTTTCTCAATTGAGCTTTTTTTTTTTTCCCAGAGAACTCTAGTTTGTATTGAGTTGTCAAAACAAAACAAAACAAACAAACAAAAAAATCCCAGCCAGACAGAACCTTTGCTGCTGAGCCATCTCAATAGCTGCCGATTCCTGCTTTTAAACCAAATATCTAGTCTGTGTTTTGATTGGGGAACTGAGACCATATATATTCAGTTTTATAAAGTATGTGTGTGTGTATGCAGATGTGGTGATATGTTATATATTTAATAAAACCAGTCTGGAATATCAGAGAAGAGATCTACCCACAGTCAATCCAGGAGGATCAGACAGTGGTAACTCACACCTTTAATCACAGCACAGGGAATATCTCAGGAATGGTGACCTACGCCCTTAATCCCATCAATTCTGAGTTTGAGGTCATCTTAGTTTACAAAAGGAGTTCCAGGCTCCCAGACAGGAAGTGGTGGTGCCATGCCTTTAATCTTAACCTGGATGGGAAACAATTGAGTGAAGAATGTATTTAAGGCAGGCATAGAAAGACAGAGGAGGCAGAAGAAGCCAGGAGGACCAGGCTGAGGAAGCTGAAAGACAGCTGGGTGAGATCTGACTGTGGTGTTTACTCTCTGATATCTCAGCCTTTCCCTGAGATCTGGCCCTGAGTTTCCTTTATTACAACCAGAATTCATGCAACACAAGTGACTGTGAAGGTCAAAGGCATCAGATACTCCTGGAGTTGTAATTACAGTTGGCCATGAGCAGACCAACATGAGTGCTGGGAATCAAACTTAGGTCCTCTGTGAGAACAGTCCATGTTCTTAATCATGGAGTTCTCTCTCCAGCCCCTTTGACGTAAATGAATTTTTTTGTACTGCTGGTATTTTCTTAATCCTTATGTACAACCGTTTAATCATCACATTTTTATCCTGAAGTTTCTTTGTTATGCTTATTATTATCTTCAGTCTGAAGAATTCCTTACAATATTCTCTACAGACAGAGCTGGCCTAGTGGTCATAAATGCCTTTATCTGGCCTTTCTCACGGAATGTTTTTTTTTTTTTTTCTCCCCATGAGTTATGACCGTTTTGATGAGTGATGGGTATAGCAATCTGTTTGGCAATAAGCAACTGTGGTCTTTTGTTTTGTGTATAGACTTTATTTTTAAGTGTGTGTGTGTGTGTGTGTGTGTGTGTGTGTGTGTGTGTGTGTGTGTGTGTACAGAGTACAGTGTTCACAGAGCCCAGGGAGGGTATCAGATCTCCTGGAGCTGAAATTAGAGGTGGTTGGGAGTCACTGCATAGTGGTATCTGGAACTGAACTCGGATCCTCTGCAAGAGCAGCATGCATTCTTAACCACTGACCACTCCTGGATCACTTTTCTGAGGACTATTCACCATTAGAGTCTAGATTAGGCCCTGGCTCTGACTGCTTCTGGTTCTGGCTCCAGATCCTAATCTAGATCTGCTTTTGGTTTGATATCTGGAAATGTCTCTGGAAGAGGCTTCCTTCCTTTCAAAGTGAGCTTCTGGTTAACTGCAGCAAGTGAGTGGTCAAGTTAGCCTGGTGCTCCTGGTGCTGTTTGAGAGGATAAATGTGAGCACCTTCTCAGAGTACTCAGCACTGATGTGTGGAGAAGGGACAGTTGAAGGTGTTGCCTGGTGGCTCCTCATCCAGTCTCTATATTCTCTTTCAGTTTAATGTGATCCTGAGGGTCTTGTATTCAAAGAGAAGTTCTCAGCCTTGTATCCACCATCAGAGCTGTTGTGCATAAGGAGAAGGACTTCCCACTGTACAGCACTTATTATTAAGGCTTTGTTCATCCAGGAATTGATTTCCATGGCTTCAAGCTGTTTCCATGTGAAAATCTCACTTACAGACCTCCCTTGCAGAAAAGCAAACACTGTATATTATCTTCACTGTTGTTTTGGTAAGGCTTCTAACATGTCATCTTGTCCCTTCTGTCTTTGGGACAGTGTCTCCTTATGGAGTCCTGGGGATCTGGGACTTGTGTTGGCCAGCTTTTGTGCTGCCGACAAAATCTACCAAAGAGGCAGCCTGCAAAGTGGGGAAAAAAAAATCTTTGCCAGCTGTACATCTGAGAGAGGAGTGTTAGTGTCCAGAATATACCAAGAACTTAAAATTAATCACCCCAGACAAAACAAACCCAATTAAAAATGAGCTGTGAGACTGTACAGAAAGATTTCAGACAAAGAAATAAGAACAGCGAGGGGTAATGCTCCTCTCAGGAGCCATCGTTGCCAGCTGTGGGGATTTCTCCACATGATGTTGGTCAGAGGAGTCTCTTGATCTTTGCTGTCCATTAAAACTTGATGGTAAGATGATCAAGACACCTCATGCTTTGTTCACAGGACATGAAGAAATCAGGCTGGTACTGATCTGGAAGCTTCCATCCTGTTGGTTGGCCCTCACAGTGCTGGAGGATGCTATCCAAACTGCTGGGGAAGAGACATCATTGACAAACTTATCCAACTATGAACCCTGTGGCCTACAATAATGACTGACCAGCCTGGCAAAGGGCACCATGGGTAAATAGTGACTTGAATGTTATGGGGGTTATCAATTGTTTTATAATTAAAAGGCTCACTCCACAGGAAGAATCTCATGCCTGACACTGTCAATCTGCCAAAGAATTTGGTTCTGGGGAGCTCACAGGCCCAGGAGTGAACTTGCCACTATTGTTATGCTACATGGACACAGTATGAAGTTATATATACATTATCAGCTCTCTGTTCTCATCAGAGAAGCTTCTCTGTGTAGTAAATGACAGTTAATACAGAGACACAAACTTGTCAAAGTGATGAAAATAAGGGCTTATGAAGTTCTCAGTCATAAATAGCACATCTATATCACATTCCCTCCAAACCAAAGCCATGGAGCATACTGATGGAGGGCTCAGGAAGAAAAAGAGCCAGAAGTCAGGGAATGATGTGACAAAATAGTGTCTTCTGGACATGCCGGGATCACTGCACTCATGAACCCACAGCATCTGTGGTTGCCTCCACAAGACCTGCACAAGATCAAGCTGTTCAGCATCCCAGCATGGATGAGAAGTGGTTCATTAGCCCCTCCTCTAGCTGAGAAGATACTGACAGCTGGTAGCTGCTATGGTGGGAGAGTCAGTTTGCCTTATAGGTGTGGCCCTGAGTATGTTGGTGATGCTCCAGTGGATGAGCCTATTAGTTAGACTGGATACATTCTTTAAAAAACCAGAGATTAAATTGGGAGGGAGTTGATCCTGGAGAAGTTGAAGGTGGGGGAGAGTGGAGAATAAATACAACAAAATGCGTTATACAAATGTGAAATTCTCAAAGACTAAATGGAAATATTATGTTAAAAAGACTAGTCAGCTATAATTCTCTCTAAATGCACCAAAATAGTAGATGCGACATTTTTCATGGTTCCACAATCACAATAGAGATGTCTTTAAGCCCTTGTTTCTCAGTGCCCCTGACAGCTAGTTTCTAACATAATTCTGGCTTCCTTGTAAATTCTGGCAGAAGCCCAAATAGTTGAATAGAACCCCAAAATTTCTAAAAAGAGCTTTCCAACTGCCTAGGCCTATCATATAAATAGTGGTCACCCAGATGGTTCAAAAGGAACCCTGGACTCAGAAAAGTCCCGAAAGACAAGGCTAGTCACATAAATGACAGTTGACCAAAAGGCTTAATAAAGCCTAAATAACCCAAAAGATACCAAACCTGACAAGAAACGGGATGGCGAATCCCGAGGTGCCCTGACTTAACAAGCATCAGACTTCGGGTCTATAGAGACCATGTACTCAGTTCTCTGTCTCACTGAATAGAGATGAAGGCTGGAATGGAGAGAAATGGCTCCTGGGATTAAAGACTCTGGAAGCTGTGTGGGTCACTTCTGCCTTCTTTCTCCATCTTGACCATTCAGGACTGACTTACAAAGGTTTCAGAACGCAAATGTCTTTTTTTGTGGCTTGATGATCCAAAACTGTTGTGTGTGTTTAGGGAGGAATGTATGATGTGCATGTGGTCAAGTGTGTGTGACATTTAAACATGCATGTGTGCACTTGTGCATGGCACCCTGCTCTCTCTACCTTAACCCTGTGAGACAGAGTCTCTCACTGAACCTGGCGGAGGCTGGCAGCCAGTAAGAGATTCCCCCTAACTCTTCACTCACATTGACTTTTTTTTTTTTTAGGCTCTGGCACTCCCAATAAGCAAGGTGTGGTTGTTCATGCCCAGTACACAGTTAAAAAGATAAGTAACACTGACAAGGTAAGACATATCTATCCAGTGTGGTTCCATTGGGAAGAGGAACAAAAAATGGGTCCATGAATCCCCAAATCTATCTATGGGCGCTAACAATGTTTTGGCATAGAGGGCCAGAGGTGTCCAGAGCCAAGCAGTTCTGGCCCAGGTGTGGTCCTGCTCACCACTGATCTCTCATTGTTTCAACTCTGCTCTGTCCCATATAGTGGTCCGAGAGTGGCCAGAATTGTGTGAATCTCGATGCGGAGGTAGTAATGTTCTCCTCCGGCTGGCACTGAGTTTCAGCTTTATTCCTTCAAATATGAGATTCCTGGGGGAATATTAGTCTCTGGAGTCCATTGTTTCAAGAGGACCTTAAACTCTCTTGTTCTCTGGCCAGAATAGGTAATTATACCTCACCAAGTTTTGTCGTTTATTTTTGGCGATTTCAGTGTAAATTAATTGTAGGGTCTTGAGTTCGCAGTTTGCAGGTAAGGAAAAGATAATCTCATTGGAAAGATCAAAACAAAATTAACTACCACAAAGACATGCCTTCCATTCTTTCAGGAAACTTTGTGTTTTTCCCCCTCTGAAAACAAAGCTTTAGGTAATTAATATTTGGTTTACACTGATTGTGACCTAACTTAATAGAAATAAACATTGTTTTGGTAAGTAATCATACTGGAGTGTCTCATATGGTGTGTCTGCAGAATGGTGGACACCATTCCTGCCAGAGCTAAGGACAGTGAGTTCTATACTAATTTTCTTTCATTGTGTGACCAGAGGAGGCCAAATTCACAAGAAGAGCAACCAATATAATAGTGCAACATCAGCTAAATGTTTCAGGGTGTCACAAACCCTTTTATCAACTGAAGCTTCTTGCATTATCTTGCTAGTTTAGCTCTCCAATTAAAAGTATATACATAATTAGCCAAGGGTGTCTGCTTACTAAACATCCAGTGCCTCTTACAGAACCTTGTAAACCATCACAGTGGAGGGATCCAATTGCATGCAGGTAACACTTTCACTGGACAACATGATCTGGTGCTATCATGAGGTCGTTGTTCTGCATCTACTAACCCACGGCAGAGCTCATTACTGGGTATTTTGTGGTGCATCAGAGGGAGAGGCCATGGAATCCGGATGAAAGCAGCATGTTCGCACATATTTTGGGGTGTGAAGTGTGAGCAGGTTCTGAGGCTTGCTGGAGTAGTATTGGTTTCAGCCTTCTTTATTAGCACAGAAAGTGAGGCACAAGAACCCTGGTGGAGACCTCTAGGGTAGTCACTGCCATTTCAGGCTCTTTGAACATTAGACCCACACCAAGAATCTTAACCTGGGAAGAATATAGATTTCCAAAACCAGGAGACAGATGTTATCTGATAAATACAAGCAAACCAAGAGACACTGCTTATAAAATTCACAATGAAATTCATGTCCAGGTGACAAGTATGGATCATGTCTGTTCGTTAATTATTTTTACTTTTTGTATTTGCCTGCATGTAAGCAATACACCATGTGCATGCAGCAAGCACCTTTAGATGCCAGAAGAGGTATCATATGCTCTGGGACTAGAGTTACAGACAGTTGTTAGCTGCCATATGGGATTTTGGGAATTGAACATGAGTCCTTTAGAAGAGCAGCCAATGCTCCAAACTGCTGTGACACCTCTCAGGATCATGCTTGTTAATTGTCTGCTCATTCCCTCCCTCACCGTCCTTGGAGACAGGGAGAGAAAAGGAAGCCAAGATTCAGAGGCCATGCCATTTCTTCCCACAGTGGATAGAAACAATCCATAACTGGAATTCTCCTCAAGGCAAATGTGTTCTGCAATATTGTACTCTATCAAGCAGAATCACCCGAATTAGATGGGGTTCTTATTCCTATAAGAACCTATGTATAGAACATAAACAAGATACTGAAGGTCTTTCTGTCTCTTCTTTAGCCTTTGTATGGATGTCATCCTCTATGACTTCTATAAGGGTCCTTCAGAGATTGAGATGCTGTGGCCATAACTGTGATAGTTCCCATTATGTTTTTTTTTTTTTAATTGTTTGTCCCCAAAGGTTTATGTGTTGGGAGTTTGATCCCTGATCTGCCAGTACTGTGAGATGGTGACATGGTTAGGAGGCAGGGCTTTATGAGAGACTATAAGGTCACGAGGCTATGTCTGAAGGGACCGGATCAGCTGCCACAGGAGCAGGTTATGATAAAGTAAGACCGTGCCATATGCTGGCCTCTTCTCCATGCTGCTCATCAGCATGTGGTGTTATGTTGTTATGCTCCACAATAAAGCAAAGTGGGCTAAGAAAATTCCAAACCCAAAGTTAGGAGGTAGATGCTTTTATGGAATTCTTGGTCACTGTAGCTTTGCTCACAGATCTGGGTCCTGCAGCGTGCTGGGCTCCATCCTGTGAGTGCACAGGTGACCTTCTTGTCCTGTTTCTCTCTATCCACCGGAGAGAAATGGCTTTTAGAATTTCACCTCACAGAGTAGCACTAGACCAAGCTTGTGTGTATTATCACTGCTAACAAATAATTTGGATATAACCTGGTATAGTTGTAGGTAAGACCATGGCAGATGTTCCAAACAGGGATGATTTAACAGCTTTAAGTTTCTTAGTCACTCTGTCATAGGACAGACCTCCACTGGAGTGCCGCTTGGCACTTACTTACGCTCTGTCCCTATAACTCTCTCTTCCTTTCACCCACTTGGCATGCTGGGATGGCAGGGCATTAATGGATACTGCTAGAGTGAGTAAAGAACTTGCCCGTCTGGGGAAATAGGTCAGCTACAAAAGACAGATGTATCTGAGTAAAATGACACTGAGTAGGGCCCAGTACAATCACATTTGGATTTTATACAGAAATAAAAAATGGCATTGTATCTTGAGGTATGTGCCCCCTTCTAGGAACAATCCTAGAGGTCCCCTTGAGGAAACAGGTTGTACTGGAACATGTTAGAACTCTGGGGAGTAGGAGGAGCAAGCTTGTAAAATTATGGAATTCAGAAAAGAAAGAGAGTCTTGGTCACTCACAGGGATCTGGAGGCATCTGTGAGTGGCTTCCATCTGGATGTCACCACAAGAGGAGACAGACTTTCAAAAGGCTCAAAGAAATCAGCACTTTAAGCTTCTGGTTAGGGAGTTTTAACTCTGGGCAGATGGATCACAGTGACAGGCTTGTGGTGTTGTAGAAATAAAGCGCCTTTCCTGTGAGGGATCACTCTGCACAGAAGATTAATGAAGAAATTTCAAGCCCTTTAGTGGTGTTTGTCCTGCTCAGGCTATAATTCTCAAAAAAGGAGCCAGCCTTGAATAGAAGATATATTAACTTATACACACTTCAGGCTTGTGCACTGCACATATGTGGTCAGTCTTCAGTCTTTTTCAGGTCCTGGCCCCAGGTTACACTCTGAACAATTTAAACAGAGACAGGAAACTACAAGTCTGGCCATTTGGGCAGATGGGAGGTTTTCACAATTATTTCTTAATACACCAATGCTATTCTTTTCCAATAGTTGATACCTGGGGTCATCTTACCCATTTGGCAGGATTACACTTTTTTCAAGAGAACTGGAGGTTTTATGGCAAGCCAAGATTTAACATTGAAGGTGACCCCATGCTGCTCCCTTGAGCTGGCTGTTAAAGGCATATTCACTGGGGATGGATCTAATGGCTGGTGAACAAATGGCAGCATGGTAAATTTCACTCATTTCTAGCAGGCCTAGTTAGCATACTACTTACCTCTGGGGTGTTCTGGAGGCAGGTCCCTTAGCTAAATTCACTTGTGTGACTTAATGTCACCTAAGTGAATCTATTAAAACATTCTCTAATATTAATTCTATTAGTTTGAGTTTCTTCTACATCAGTAGCTTGACTGCAGTTAGAAGCAGACTACAAAGTCTAAACAGTTCCTAAATGAGTGGCCTGGTAAAAACTGTTAAGGATTTTCCAAGTGGAAAGAAAAACAGCTTTTTTTCTAAACTCCACAAACCCCCCCCCCCCCCCCCCCCCCCCCCCCCCCCCGGGTTGGCTATGAAGCCTTAATATAAAGCTTGTTGAGTATCCCAAGGGGTGTTTTGAGGATGAAGGAGGGTGGGATTAGGAACTACAGAAGCTTGGAGTGGAAGCCAAACTGTCTGTTGGGCATTCTTAATCAGGGTGTTATGGGTACTAAGGAGAACCATCTGTCTAGATGGCTGACTGGGTATGGGTTACATTGGAAGAATAGGCGAATATATGTCTTATGTAGTCTCATTCTTGTATCTAGCTTAGAAACTCCAGTGAGAGCAATTAATTTATTTTTTGGACTGATGTGGAATACCTCAGGTGGTCTAGCTCCATGACCTCTATGTCCTGCTGCCATAAAGCTATTTTTATCTATGACCTAGGTGGCTTCATGTTGGGAGAGTGGGGACTCTTGTAAACATGACAGAGCAACATAGGTAATGTTAATGGTCTCTACATGAGAATTCTGCAGAGACCCCAGGGCTATGATCTGGCAGTAAGGTGACAGTGAGACCCCAGGGCTATGATCTGGTAGTAAGGTGACAGAGAGACCCCAGGGCTATGATCTGGCAGTCAGGTGTTGGGTCTTAAAGCTTGGAGCAGTTAAAGCTCCAGAGTTCCTAAGAGAAAAATGGTGGTTTCTGATTCTGTTAGCTGAGACTCCTATAGGAAGCCCTTGAGTTCAAAGGACCTGGCGAGGCATTTAAACTGTTATATCAACCAAGACAGCCAAGATGCCAATGGAAGGAGGCAAGGAGGAGGAGGAGGAGGAGGAGGAGGAGGAGGAGCCCCATGAGACAATTTGGAGAGATATGTAAGTCTGGGTTAAACCTCCGAGTGTTGTTCCCTGCATATGCAGCAGGGTTCTCTCTTCTCTTTAGATCTCTGTAACTTGTCTTGTACTGTGCTCTGGAAGGTCAAGAAATCAGATGGGACACAGCAGCAGAGTAGGCAGTCAGGAGTTTATTTAGAGAAACCAAGAAAGTATGAGAAATGTTGTATGATGTTTTGTTTGTGTTATGACAAATTAAGCTTGCCAGGAGATCAGAAGTCAGAGCTTCTGGCCTGTCTGGCCTGTGGTCCAGACCTGTAGACCCACTGTCCCACAGAAACACACAGATGCTTTATTAATTTTATGCCGATCAGCCTAAGGCCCAGGCATATAACTTGCTAACTCTTGCTTTTAAACTAACCCATGATTCTTATCCTGTTCAGTCATGGGGCTCAGTACCTTTTCTCAGAGTAGCATAGTTTTCCTCTGTATCTGCTGGCTTCTCTGGTGTCTTAGCTCTGCTCTGCTCTTCCTGTTTCCAGAGTTTTCTTAGACTTCCAACACTTACTGTATGTCTTCAGTCAATCAGCTTTTTAATTAAACCTTTAGAGCAGGACAATTATTTACAATGGAACGAAACACAATCCTACTACACAGAGCTACCTGCTTGTTAACTATAGGCCAGGCAGTGGTGGCACAAGCCTTTGATCCCAACACTTGGGAGGAGGAAGCAGGAAGATCAGGAGTTGTCACGAATAAATGAGACTCAGGGATAGATCTCTGAAGAAGCTGGAGATATTAGAGAGAATAAACACACACAGATTTTACCCAGCTGTCTTCCAGCTTCCTCAGCCTCGATTCCCTTGGAATGGCTTTCCCTCCTGTGTTTCTATCCTGTTTTAAGTACCCTTTCAGTAAATTAAGGTGTGGCCCCACTTCTGCCTGCTTGGAGCCTGGAATTCCTTCTATAATCTAACCTCACTCAGTTGGGATTAAGGGCGTAGGTCACCACTCTCAGGATACTCCCTGTGCTGGGATTAAAGGTATGAATCACCACTCTCTGATTTTCCTAGACAGACTGTGGTTAGAGCTCTGGAACTTCTGGAGCTTTTATTAACTCCCCACATAGACTGTGGGTAGATTCCCTCTGATATCTCCGAAACTTCTGAAGCTTTTATTGAATCCCCACAAGGAGTTCAAAGCTACCCTAAACTACATGAGATTGAATCTGTCTTAAAGAGAAACAGAGCCAGGCAGGTGGTGTTGGCTCACACCTTTAATCCTAGCACTAGGAAGGTAGAGACAAGAACCTAAGGTGGGCTTTCTGTTTTTTAGTAGAGCTACAGGGCCCCAATGCATTAGGATTTTGTTCAATCTGGCATGATACTGAATACGAATGAATTACCTGGTTATCTAGCGGCAGGCATCTGAGGACAGCAGGAGACACTTAGAAGCTGTTTCTACATAAAGTCTTTGTTATTAGAGGGATGTGGTTATAACAGAGAAAGGGGGAAGGAAAAGGGGGAGAGAGAGAGAGAGAGAGAGAGAGAGAGAGAGAGAGAGAGAGAGAGAGAGAGAGAGAGAGAGAGAGAGAGAGAAGGGTGGGGAGGATAGGAGCTGAGCGCTTCTGAGAGAGAACAAAGGCAAGAGAGAGATTCAGCTGAGGGAATTCTTCTTAAATGGAGTTTGCCATCAGAACTCAGAGGAAGGCGTGGCTTCAGAGTCTAACACTGTGGCTTTCTGGCCTAAGGGCCTCTCCTTGATCATCTAGTGAAAGCATATAGTATAGCGCTGTTAGCTTTATATGTAGTATCCCCAGTTAACTTTATTTTGTTTCCACCACTGTACTATTGCACTATATATTTACTCCTTAGATTTATTGTTTTTCTTAGTAGAACACGGGCTTCTTAAGGTAAGAAACACTGTATTCCAAAACCGATTCATGGTATTAGTAGATACTAAATAAATTTTTGTTTTGCTTTTTTAAAAGACAGGGCCTAGGCCGATTGTGAGTTTGCTATGCCATTGAAGCTGGCTTTGACTCCTGATCCTTCAGTCTCTATTTCTCAAGTTTGGGATAGTATGAATGTGCCAGATGCCTGGATCCAAATACATTTGTTTCTTATTTTTTGGCTTTTTGAGACAGGGTTCATCTGTATAACCTCCTCAGCTGTCCCAGAACTTGCTCTGTAGACAAGGCTGGCCTCAAACTCACAGAATCTGCCTGTCTCTGCTTCCCAAGTGTGGGGACTAAAGGTATGCACTACTACTCTGCCAAATACATATTTTTAAAATGCTTCAATAAATTATGCATCTGTCAACTGGGTAACCAGGGACAAAAAAGCAGCTGAGTCAGAGTTTCCGATCTATATTTTCATTGTGATCCTTCTACCTTGGGCCTGCCAGTTCATCTTGCTGGACCTCCATATCTCCATCTGTAGGCTGATGGAGAACAGAGATATCCCTTAGAAGGGGCGGAGTTCTGAAGTGGTAGCATTCCCTAGCATTCCCTCATTAGGTCTGAGCACTCAAAGAGATCTGTGTAACTGGAGACAGATGAGCAGTGGGATGTTGAAGGAGATGGGGTGAAGGGGAGTGCAGGCTGGATTGTTTCCTACATGAGTCCTGGGAAGTCAGTGGGAGAGAGGGCAGGTATCTGTCCTCTGAGAGAATTCCAGTGTATTTTAGGACGACTCCTCTGGCCGCAGTGAGACCAGTTAAGGGTCATTTAGTAACCAGAGATGCTGGAGGCCAGAACCAATGGCGGTGGCACAGGACAAAGAAGAACAGTTCTAGTCAAGATAATCTCAGTGTGGGTCCATACTACTTCCTCTTCCTCCTCCTCAGCTTTGTTTGTTTTTTTGGGTCAGATGACCATGTGGTCCAGGCTGGTTTCCAACTCCTGGCTTACCCACCGAGTGCCGAGTGCCGGGATTATAGGCATGTCACCATGCCTGTCTGTGTGGTACTGGAGTGCTGTATGCGCCACACAAGCACTCTGCCAAACACATTCTAACTAGCCCATTACTTGTCTTCTTAATGAAACTTCTGAGCTGGGAAGTGCTTTGGAGGAAGAGTAGTAAGGTTGAGAATTCAGTTCTCAGCATCTTAAATTTAGTATATCTGCTGGACAGCAATAAAGTAGGTGGCTTTATTTAAAAGATCAAAAGTTAGAAAAAGATAAAAAAACAAAAACAAGGTTAGAGGAATAAATTAGAAAGTCCTGGGTATATAGGTAATTATTAAAAGTCATGGATCTGAATGAGATTAATTCATTCAACAAACATTTATTGAGCTCTTTATGCTAAGCAGTGATCTAAGCAATAAACGCCATCCTCTACTGGAGTTTACATTTTAATGGGATAATAAAATAGCTTAAAACATATACAATAATCATCTCTTATCTCAGTTTCAGGTATCTTTGGTCTATTAGTCTAAAAATATTAAATGAAAAAAATCCAGAAATAAGCAATTGACATTCTAAATTGTGCACATTCCAGGTAGCATGAGGAAATACCCTGTTTTTGCTTTAACCACAAATCATCCCTTTGCGTAGGTGTGCACACTGTATCTGCTACCCGCTCAGTAATCATAGGCATCATCAATTATCATAATCAACATAATGCTGACCTGCATTGTAGTCCTTGTGCTCAGGTAGTCTTTATTTTCTTTCGTACTAAAGCACTTGGTCAGTGACGCTGGCTATTCAAAGGTAACCAAATATACTTTCTTAAAGGGAAAAGGTAAAAGTTTACCATAAGTATGACTATGTAGAAAAAATACAGTATATATAGGGCTTGGTACTGTGACTTGGAGAAGTACTCTGAGTCTGCTCCTCCATTAATGAGTGGACTACATTTTAGCTTGTCAGATAGCAATCATTATTAAAGAAAAAACAAAACAAAACCAAGCCAAAGTGTAGGCGTGAGGTGCCTAGGAAGGTTACATTTTTCCCTCCAAAATAAGAAAGGACGGTCAGGGGAGTCCTCCTCATCAGGGCAATTTTTTCAGTCTAAATAATGAAGGTTAGGGCTTGAGCTTGTACATATTCCTCGGGGTCTAGTGCCCCTGCTGAGTCAAAACAGATGCAAAGGTGCAGAGGCAAGAACTTGGCAAGCCTTAAAGAGATAAGCAAAAAACAGGGGCTTCCTGTAGTCAGTTCACGAGAGTGCGAGAGTGCGGGTGAAAATTGGGGGTTGGGGTGGGGGTGGGGTTCCGGGGCTACTCATTGGAGACTAAACTGGGAAGGTGTATGTTCAGTGCTGATCCGAGTCTTCCCACGACGACAAATTTGATGTTTGCCATTAAACTCTCAACACCACTTAGGACTCTATAGGTAGAAGGATCGGAAGTTCAAGACCAGCCTGGGCGACGTAGTGAGACTCTGTCCAAAACAAAACAAAATGAGAGGGGGAACCCAATAAAACCAAAACAAAAGAAAAAAAAAAAAACCCACACCAAAAAATCAAAATAAAAAGAAAAGCCCAAACAAGCCGAACGCTGATATCACCACTGCAAACCCTAATCTGCTGTCTGCTCTCAGAGACCGGAACTCCAGGGCTGAGGCAGGACCGGAAGTAGCTTCACAAGCGGCGGCATTTTGCAGGCTGCATTTCCGCTAGCGGCGGCGGGAATCGCACTGCTGGCTGGCGGCTAGGCCTCTGTGGAAGCGAATCCGGCGGGAATCTGTGACATCGGAGCCGCCACCATGGTAAGAAGGCACGGGCCGGACTCCGGGAGCTCGGGGGTGCAGAGCGGGGCGGTGGCTGACGGCGTCCGGGGAGTGGGAGCCGTCCGGGGCGGAGAAGGTCGGGGCCGAAGCCGCTTGATCGGGGCGCCAAAGGCCTGGACTTCGGTGCTGCTGGGCCCCGGCGGAGGGGAAGGCCGCACCGGGGACAGAGGCCGAGTGCGGCGACGGTCCAACCCTCCGGTGCCACCGTGGTTCCAGTCGGGCGGCCCCGCTAGCTGTAAACTTGTGCCGGGACAATGTGTGTCCCGACTTTTGGGGCAGACGCGAGCCTCCGGCCGACTAGGGGACGCCGGGCCGGACGCAGACGTAGCGGAGGTCACTGCCGGGAATCGGAGACTCGTGGCCGGAGGGAGCGGGAGGGTGGAGGGGAGTGTTTGCAAGCAGAGCGCGACCCGGCTCCGCGTATTGTTATGTCAGGCGCTGGGACTGCACCCCGAAATAAGTTCTTTTAGCTCAGTTTCTAGCGTTTGGCGGGGCTGGTAAAGGGCAGTTCGGCTGTAGGCGAAAGTAACAGCCGGGGGCGGGCGGGGACGTTCTCCGGTAGCGGATTCCGAGGGGATTGTTTGGGAGCGCCCGGCTACCCGGTGGGAGGGGGCTTGGAAACTGGAGACCCGCGAGAGCAAAGAAGTAGATGGCAAGAAGTTGTCGGAACCTGGTGGCTGAAGTCCTTGCATCTTGCTTTATTCTGTCGCTAGTAAGACATCGCAGCCGGGGAAAGTGGCCGGTGCTTGAATCTCAGTTTGTAATTTGTGTTTTCTGTGCAGAGTAGGCAGAGGCCAGTTTTAGACAAAGAGCAAATGTAACAAATACCTCGGATATTTCCAAAAACTTTTCGTTTCGTAGTTGAAGAAATCCGATTAGCGAACAGGTTATCTTTTCGTAGAGTTGACTGGGACAGCCCTTAACCTTCAGGTTGGGTCGTCTGTTTTATCAGTGAAAAGGAATGGCAGTCGGCTGAATTTTGAGGATTAAATGAAATACACAATTCTTTTCAAGGGCCTGGCTATACAGGAAGTATCCAAAAAAATATTAGCGATTACTGGGTATGGTGATCCTCGGGAAATCCTCCTTGAGATGATTGTTGAAGCAGAAAACACATTATCCTAAGTTTTCAGATTAGGGCTGGGTAATGTTTACAGGGGTGGACAGGACATCAATTGCAGTTCCTGGTACAGAGAAGGCACTTGGGTAGTTAGAAGTGACATATCAGTTAGACTTGTGGGGAGCTGATACGTTTCTGAGAGAGACTGCCAAAGGTACCTCTGTTCACCTAGGGATGTGTATAGCATCCTCCCTTATTTTTGCAAAGTTACACTGGGAACCAAGATAGAAAATGTTGTTTCCCTTAATTAAAAATTAGGTGTAATAAGTTATATATCAGACTATTCAGTATCCAAACTAAGCACTCTGCCCAGAAAAGTTACCTATGTTACCCTACTCCAATTCTTGATTTGAAGACTCCATTCTTGCTTCAGAGCTGATTTACTTTCTGGTGATAAGACTTTCCTTTAGTGGATTTTAGTTGAGTTCTAGTTCTTAGTTTAGATGGATTTAGATGTTGTGGCACTCAGTCTACACAGTGATGGATGGCTTAATGTTTAGTGTGTCTAGTATGGATGGATTTGATTAGTTTGTGGGCACTTTACACTCCTGGGACAGATACAACATAGAATCTGAGGAAGAATGCCTCAGGGTAGGGAGAATAGCAAATTAAAGGCAGAAGTCAAAACTGATCAGATTCTCAGAAAAAGGCCTTGTTTGGAAGATAGCAGAAAATTGTTGAGAAAGTTAGACATAAAAAATTAGACTATGGTGGGAAATTTAGGGGAGGGCCAGAGTGTGTGCAAAAGAGCTGAACCTCACTGATCTCTGCTTCCTTCTTGCAGACTGTGGGAAAGAGCAGCAAGATGCTGCAGCACATTGACTACAGGATGAGATGCATCCTGCAAGATGGTCGAATCTTCATCGGGACCTTCAAAGCTTTTGACAAGCATATGAATTTGATCCTATGTGACTGTGATGAATTCAGGAAGATAAAGTAAGGAGAGGGTTGTTGGGAGGGAGAAGGAGCTGGGGATGGACTGATGGATGGATGGGGTGGGTGGACCAAGTGTGGGATGGCCCTTCAGCTAGGTTTGCTCACCTGCTTTGAAGGGAGAAACTTATGGGAACTTTGGCTGCTAAGGAATCTCTTTAATCCAGAAAACCTTGCTCTCTAATTGTAGCAAAGTGGAAGCTGGTGAGGAGGGCTGCTAGGCTTTTAATTTCTCTGAATTTGCATGCCCCTGGGTACTGGGGTAAAGGCTCTCATGTTCTCCCCACAGGTGTGTGAGGGGGGAGAGCTTGGTTTTCTGGCCTCATTACCTATTTGTAAAGCTGTAGCCTACAAGGCTCTCCTATTACAGCCTGGTCTGAAACTGCTTTAAGAAGCCTCTGACCCTCTCCAGGGTAAGTGCTCTGCTCCCCATGTGGGCTTGGGGCCAATCATTTTTTGTTGGCATTTTCTAAAAAATTGGAGAAGATGTTGCCTCAGTTGCTGCAATTCTGTAAGTTTACTAGCTAACTCCTATTAAGACCATTAAACAATGTGGTCTGGTTCAGTCATGCTTTATGTATTCAAGACATCTTGAGGCTCAATAAATGGTGTGACTTTGTGGTTATATGCACACCTCTCAAATGCAGCATCTGTATTATGTGCTGACTGAATTCCCCTAGATTCTTTTTGAGATCGTTTCTTTGGTGGCCCCAGGTCAAGTATAGAATAGAAATGCAAAGATGCCTGGGTGCCTTGTAACGTTAGAGTGGGGCCAGCACATTAGTGTGGAATTTCCATTTTAAAAATTGATTTTCTGATGGAAGAAATGTCGGGAAATACTTTTTCAAATAAAATTAATGAGAAAAAACCTAAATACCTACTTTTTTTCATCATGGAAAACCAATAGAGGTTTATTTAACAAGTAAGACAGTGTGAGCTAAAAAAAGGGAAAAAATGTTATTTTTTTAAAAATCAGGATATTTTTATTAAAGACTGTGGCTTTGGTTCCCTGCTCCCATCTTGCAGTTACTTTTTCTAGTTAACATTTTCATTCATTCATCTTTTTTAATTGTTGTTTGGGAGGGATCTGGTTTGAGATCACCTATGTGAAGTTTCTATGTGGCTCTTACGAGATTTCTCCTACCTTTTCTTCTATCCCTCTTATTTCTCATGTAAAGTGAAGGGTGTAATTGTAAGCCTTGAGGTTGAATTGTTGCTGGTATGGCACTGCATGGGTGTGGAGAGTGGGTGGTATTCACTTTTGAGGAATTGTTTAGTCTGCCTCTTGTCTGTGAAATCTTAAGCTGAAGTCCGAGGAACAAGGTGATAACAAGGAAAGCCGGACAGGCATTTGTGGTGCCTGGGGAAGCATCTTCTCCAGGGCTGGGCTTTCTTGCTGTCTGTCCTGGCCCCTGGTCTGTGCGTCTTCTTGGTTTGGTAGAAACCAGCTAGCCATCTCTCCATATGAGGTCACTTAGCCTGGGATACTGTCCAGGAGACCTGATTTTAGAAAGCTTGTATACTGTTTGTCAGGTGATGTAAGAAAGCAAACCTTTATGGTTCCTAGATAGGTAAACATAAATGTTCCCTACCTTCTAATACTTTATCATCTAAAAACTCAATTTTAGGCCAAAGAACTCCAAACAAGCAGAAAGGGAAGAGAAGCGAGTTCTCGGTCTGGTGTTGCTTCGAGGGGAGAACCTGGTCTCCATGACAGTTGAAGGACCTCCTCCCAAAGATGTAAGTCTCTCCTGGAGAAGGGAGGCCCTTGTGGTTCTCTGCCTGTGCATTCTTTTACAGATAGTAGAGAGAGCTAGAATTTGTGACTTTAACCCTCTCCTCAGTGGAACCCTAATGAGCTTGGGAGCTACCTGAGGGCTGTTTGGTCAGTTATTAAAAATTAAAAATTAACAGCTTCGTAGATTTATGTAACAACAGTTAATGGAAAAAGAAGGCGGGTTTGGATAGAGGAAAGGGGAGGGAGAAACTAATTATAGTCTCAAAAAATTTAAAATAAATAGCTCTGGGTGTTGTGGCACACACTTTTAATCCCAGCAGAAGCAAATGGATCTGTGAGTTCAGGGCTAGCCAGGGCTACATAGAAAGACTCTCAAAAAAACAAACACAAAATCAGCTGCTATCATAGAATTTATCGATGCTTTGTTTGGTAGTTAACAGACTAATAGTATTTATTGATCATCATTGTTTTATTTAATCATTACAAGAGGATTTAGATTGTTTATGTTTAGTAGTTTCCCTAAGATGTCACAACTAGTAAGTGGCAAACAAGGCATTTGATCCCAGATGATCTTGGTTCTGCAGACTTTTTTATGTTTATAGAGCTGTCTAAAAAGAACCTAACCAAATTTATTTTCTCATTTTATTTCAAGACATTGTTAATCAGGAGACTATTCTTAGCCTGTATTTATGTATGTCTCTCTTAATTTTACTTGGTTTGGATCCAGGAAGTCATGTATGTAGGGCAAGCACTTGCCCTGCCTGGAGCTGCATCTTCAGCTCCCCTTGTGTTTTTATCCACACACGTTTTGTAACAGGAGAGAATATTTTGTTCTGCCCTTTCAGTTTGTAAACGTCCTTCAGTTACCTTCTTTCTTGATTTAAGTCCCGTTAATTACAGATGGCCGCTCAAGTGAGTAGAGAGTAGTTTTATCTCATCCCTTCCCTTAGGTTGGACATACAGCCTTTCTCATTTGTAAATATGTGTCAGAGGTGTTATCTGACCACTGTCACTTGGCAAGGGAGAATCAGAGAGCCCATAGATCTCATGTCTTTGTTAACAGGTCCAGTTCTATTGCCCGAGTTATATTTGTATTACAATAAAAACCCGAAGCCAGATATTGAGGAAATGCTGAAAGATCAGAATATCAGAGAGACAGAGAAACAAACCACAGCCACTTTTCACCCAGCCAGCTCCTCAGACCTGTCTCCAGATTGAATGCCTGGGTCCTCAGCTGAAAGGCCACTGGGTCTCAGGCCAAGGGCTGAACTGCCTCTTTTCCCCTCCCAGCTATTTTCCTTCTACTTTCCTAGTGCTGGAATTAAAGGTGTGTGCCACCTCTGCGGGGGGGGCTATTTGGTGGCCTTGAACTCAGACCTAGAGGACCTCTGCCTCCTAGGTCTGTTGGGTTTAAAGTGTTGGGATTAAAGGTGTGGGTAAATCTGAGTGGCTAAATCTGAGTGGCTCTGTCTTCTAGTTTTTCAGGCAGGCTTTATTAGATCTACACTACGAAGTGCTATTTTATTTTCATAGGAATGAATGTAGGTATTGAATGTAAGTATTTCTAGACTCAAGTTCTAGTTTCTTTAAGGGGTGAAAGGTTCTTGGTCTTGCATAGAAGAATGGTGTTAATGTATACAGCTAGCACTGTTTTGGAGCCTTGTAAATCCAAGAGGCTCTTAGGCAGTGCTATTTATTTCAAGGTGTACTTAGAATTCTTTAGTCAGCATCTTTTGGGCCACCAAGTAGCTCCCAAATCATGACAGAGACTTAACTGGTTTTCAGTGCTCGGTCTTAGCTTAGCTTGTTTCTAGCTAGCTCTTAATTTAACCAGTTTTGCTTTATATATGCTTTGCTTTCAGACTTTTCCCCTTTTCTTACTTTCTTGCTGTCTTGTGTCTGGCTCTTTGACCTCCTTGTTCCTCCTATTTATTCCCTGCCTGCTAGCCCCACCTACCCTTTCTTATTAATAGCCACTATGCCTTAGGTAGGCAAGGTGAAACAGATGCAGTGTATTTTACATAATTAAACACACGTGTCGTTAAATGCAGCATAAACAAAGTAACGCCTTTACACAGTTAAAGTAATATTCTATAGCATAAACAAATAACACATTTTTGCCTAGTTAAAATAATCTTTTTTTTCTTTTCAGACTGGTATTGCCCGAGTGCCACTTGCTGGAGCTGCTGGGGGGCCAGGTATTGGCAGGGCTGCCGGCAGAGGAATCCCAGCTGGTGTTCCCATGCCTCAGGCTCCTGCAGGACTTGCTGGGCCAGTCCGAGGGGTTGGAGGACCATCACAGCAGGTAAGGCATTGGAGGAGGACTACAGTTTTTGGTAGCTAAAAGGATAGGGAGAGTCCAGAATGACCAGTCTCATGGTGAGTCATGATTGTCAGGCTGTCAGTGTTTGTGAAGAGTGTACACAAGGTATATCCCAGTCACGTGAATATAGCCAAATGTTCATTCACATTCTCTTTCCATGTTTCAGTTGTAACTGAAGTACAAATGCTTTTCCCAAATGCATTGACCAACAGGCTGGAAACACGGCACCTAGGCTACCTGGCATGAGTTGTAGCTTTAGGGGACTTCAGGATCAGTGCACGGGGAGAGTAGGAAGATACACAATTAGTGTGCTTAATTCTTTTTTGTCGTTTTAGGTGATGACTCCACAAGGAAGAGGCACTGTAGCAGCTGCTGCAGCTGCCGCCACAGCCAGTATTGCAGGAGCCCCAACTCAGTACCCACCTGGTCGTGGTGGTCCTCCTCCACCTATGGGCCGAGGGGCGCCTCCTCCAGGTGAGTGTCCTCAGAGGAGACCAGTACTAATTAATCACAAAATACCTTAGCTGGATTCATGATGAAGTAGATCCTTGACTGAAACTGATGATGAGTTTGTGTTTAAGCAGGATTACTCTGAGATCCAGCCTGGCTGACTGAGGGTGACTAGCTGGACAGGAGCCATTAGGAACCCCACTCTGGCCTTGTCCCTTTGCTTGTAGAGGCGGAGAGGATGGACTGGGCTGTTGGACTTGGTAGACAGCTTTGTATATTTTCTCCCAGCTTTTAAGGGATAACTTTTCTCTTTCAGGTATGATGGGTCCACCTCCTGGCATGAGGCCTCCTATGGGTCCCCCAATGGGGATCCCTCCTGGCCGAGGAACTCCAATGGGCATGCCCCCTCCTGGGATGCGACCTCCTCCCCCAGGGATGCGTGGTAAGTGCCCACAACAGTGACGTTGGCTTCCTTCCCTAGAGTTTTTTGGGCAGGGAACTGGAGATTAGCTTTACACTAGATCTGCTTTGGAGCCTCAAATTTAGGAATGTGAGCTCTTGGAGGACAGCTGTGTCCAGAAAGTAGAGAGGAGGGAGTAAGCCTGTCTCCCTAGTGGAGCAGAGGTATGTTGAGTGTCAAGTCTGTCAGTCTTGATGTAAAATGAGAGTCCTTGAGATCACAATTAGGAGTCTCTTGCTGGGTATGGTGGCTCATGCCTTTAATCCCAGCGTTCCAGAGGGAGGTTCCAGAGGGAGGTCCTCCAGTGAGTTTCTTTGTCAAAACAAAAGCCCAGAGAGCATCCTGAGTACCAGCTCTCTGTTCTTTCCTTGAAGTCATAGTAGGTTTTAACATAAATAATGCTCAAATTTCTTGACCATTTTATTTCTCTTTAATTTTGCATTTGTGTTTTTTCTGGACATGGCCCAGCCAACCCACCCTTTTAGTCACTTGATAGCTACCTGCAGAGTGTGGGAAGCTGGGGTCTTGAGTTACAGATCCAGTTCTGACCAAACTTTCTCTTGCTTCAGGTCTGCTTTGATCCTTGCACAGCATTATGACAGTAGCTCCACAGAGGTGTGGGTCCTGCTCCCCAGGGCCGAGTTACCACAGACCTGTTTATTTGTTACGCTGTTCATGGAGTCTCCCTGGATCGTCTGGTTTCCCTTTCAGGGCCCTCTCCCTGGGGAATGTGCCCTCCAAGGCCCTAGACTCATCTTGATCCTCCTCTGCTCCTTGCCTATTTCTCAGAAGACTGTACATAGTTGTTTTATTTTCTGTGGCCTATGAACCTGGTTTATAATAAACTCTTAAGAGACTGTTCAATACACAGACGTGATAATTCATTTGTCTTTAAAAGATGCTGTTGATAAGTGCCTAAGAGTTACTCTTAGCTGCTTCCCTATAATATTTTTCTGTTTGGATTAAGAAAATTGCAAACTGAACTACAATGAGGCTTTTTGTCCATCAGATGTCAAGGTCAGTTTGAGTAAATAAACATTGATAAGTTGTTAAGTGTTGCATCCCTTGGATAGGCAGATCTTTATGAAACAGAGTGAAAACTCTGTGGGGAGGGGCACTGTTAGAGCTTTGTTTCAGGGTCACACACATACACAAACAGTAACCTGATATGAGTGGGATTGCGTTGCCATCATCTACCTGCCTTGAATGATGAGATAGTGAGCAGCACTGTAGTACTTAGTACTAGAAGACTAGTGGTGAACCATGGCAGTGCTGGGTGTCTTGGCATGCCCTGGTAGCGCAGAGGTAAAGGGTCAGGGTTAACACAGCACAGAACATTTGGTTAATCTACTATCCTTTCATGAGCAAACTAGGAACAGAAGAGAATTATAATTTTAAGATTTATTATGTGAAGTGTTCTGTCTGCATTTATCCAAGCAGGCCAGAAGAGGGCACCAGATCTCATTACAGATGGTTGTGAACCACCATGTTGTTCAGGACCTCTGGAAGAGCAGTCAGTGCTCTTAACCTCTGAGCCATTTCTCCAACCCCAAGAAAGAAATTCTAAATACGAAAGCCCCTCAGCTCGGGCCTGGGATGGGGTTGGTGGTAACCTAGTGATGGAATATTTGCCCAGCATTTGCAAAGCTGGGTTAGATCTCTAGCACTATAGAAAGTAAAGGAGTGGCTGGTTGTACTGCTAACAGCCTAAGTTCCTGCTGGAAGCTGAAGCTATGGCAGTTGGGAAGAAAGTATAGTTACTGAAGTAATTATCTGCAAATGACAGGATCATGTGTCCAGGAAGTTGTGAATAACTCATTAGGCCAGTAAGAAGTAAAGCGAAGTTGTACAGTAGAAGTCGACAACTTAGTGTCAGTCTGAGAAGGAAATTAATTTTGCTTGGGATATAGTGTATTAGAGTTCTCTAGACTAGAATAATTATATGTGGATTTATTAGGATGACTTAATGCCTGTGGTCCAACTAGTCCAATAATGGCTATCTGCCATTGGGAAAGTCTAAGAATCTAGAAGTTTAGTCCACAAGGCTAGGCTAGTTGGTCTTCAATATTTGCCAGTGTTGCACGAATAAAGGAAACTCAGGGCCAGATCTCTGGGAAAGAGATATTAGAGTAAACACCACAGTTAGATCTTACCCAGCTGTCTTCCAGCTTCCTTAGCTTGGCTCCTGCTTATTCTGCCCTTCTGTCTTTCTGCGCCTGCCTTAAATACTCTTTTTGCTTAGTTAAGGCATGGCCCCACCATTCCCTGCCTGGGAGCCTGGAATTCCTGTAAACTAAAATGACTTTGAACTCAGTTTGGATTAAGGGTGTAGGTCACCACTCCATGGATACTCTGTGCTGGGATTAAAAGGTATGAATCACCACTCTGATCCTCTTAGACTGACAGTGGGTAAATCCCTCTGATATCTCCGAATGTTTTATTATATTTCCATATATCCCCTTTTGTGTCAAATTAAAAAAAAAGGTTATAGCTAACATAAGAAAAAACATATACAATAGGTATAATAATTATATATAATATATACAATGAGTAATATCCAGTCCATTTAACAATTGACAATTCAAAGAAAATATTTCATTAATTATCCTATTTTGATGAGTCCAAAGGATTATACCTAATTCACTTTCTTTCTAACTTGTATTACTAACTAAAAACTTATTTTGATGTCTCTTAAACTTATACACTTTAACTTCAAGTTTCTTTTCTAAAACTGTCACTAGAAAACTATAACTATCTCATCCTCAACTACCTCAGAGACCCAAGAAGGAAATAATATTTACCCAAGTAAACAGGAAGTGCAAGCAACTTCCAAAATCTAGAAAGGACAGTGATGACACCTGCCTGGACAGTCACCCAAAGTTCCTTTATAAAGTTGGGGCATCCATCTTCAGCCTACAGGCCCAGAGTCTCTTTTCATTTCAGTGAAGCAGGAAATCTGCTCTGCCCATTCTGGTACAGTTCATCAGTCACTTCTTGTGTCCTGAAAAATATCTGACAGTTTTCTCTGAAAAGCAGGAAGCTGAAGGACCATCTCAGCTTGTTCTGTCAAAGTTCAGAGGTCACTTCCCTAGGGAAACAACATACTGTCAAGCAGTCAATACAAGAACAGGTTCTTGTCCAATAGCTATCTGTTGGCATAAAGAAAGTAGACTCCATATGGAGTTTGTTCGATGCCCATTTTTTCTCTTGAAGTAGATTGGTGCTGCCAGGAGCAGACCTATTTCACTGTCCAGAAAAGCCTAAGTTCTTAAAATATTTTAAATACCATATTCTATGGATCTCTGAAGTGTTTAAAGAAGACCTGTTCATCTAAAATATATTTGTTTGATCTTGAAAACAGATCTGACTATGTTTGAATGTAATTTCTAACTACTAACTTGCATTACTTTATATTCTAATTAGTTGGTAATAAAAACTTGCATGGACTAGCAACTTGTATTACATTGTTAGATGAACTGAATAAGTATACTACCTTGAACAAGCATAGAGATATTTGTACAGTAACACAATCTCAACATATACAATTTGCATATAATATACAAAAATCCAATCCAATGTAAAATACTTAAAGCTAGTGAATCCTTTTAAAAGAAGATTCAATAATCTATCCTTATATCCTATATATCTGTATCCCCCCCTTTTTCTGTTTTTTAACACAAATCTTGAATCTAATTGTTCTTGTTTAATTTTTTTTCTAACCATAACTGTTAACAATTTTTAACCAATTAACCTAAACAATGACAATCATCCATAACCCATTGAACGACCAAGAACAACCCACCCCACTTCTTGGGAATGTGGGTGCCGTGTTCTTAAATTTACTTCCTGCTGACTGGGGGTGACGGCCGTGTTCTTAAATTTACTTCCTGCTGACTGGGGGTGACGGCATCTTTTGGGGATCCTAAAAAGAAAAGTTTTGTTAAATGTCAAGTCCTGAAATTAGTAGCTGTGTCATTTGTTGTCCAGTCTCTGCATAACAGGAAAGTGCACGGCTTGTCTCAAGTCCTGGCATAGTAGTCTGTGAAGCTGGTTCATCTCAGCGAGCTGCCTCACAATTGTCCTGAGCAACCTGTAGTCCAAATCTGATCTTTGGTTGGTGTTTGTCAGCCGAGTGGCTTTGTCAGAGTTCATGTGAAATCATCGTTGTGGGGCCCCATCTTCCTTTTGGATACTTCAAGTTCACAATTAGTCCTGCAGAAAACTGATAAGAGATTAAAACCTAACACAATGTACAGGAAACTAAATATATAACGATTTATTCAGCATAGGATTGGTAACAACAGAATATTCCCTTATTTTTTGTTGTTATTCTTCTGTCCCATATCAGGTAGCTCTTCTGATATGATACAGAGATTTTGTATTTTCCTTTAACAAGTATGCTTGAGTTTAGAGAAGGAGTGAGCCACAATCCAACTCTAAAGGCAGCTTTAAATTATAATTAAACTGGGACTTCAACTTACAAAAAAATTTGTAGAAGTTAAGCAATGAGATTTTACCCTATGAAGTATACTGCTACCAATGGTTACGATATTCTTTTGCTTGTAAATTTTTTCTGGATAGCCTCCCTTTTGCTTTAGATGTCTAGATGTCCAAGGCCTTTTAACTTTTTGAAGATGGGCATTTCCAGTTTTCTGTAAAGACAAAAACAGTAACCTGCCCCCACCCTTTGTTTTTTCTTACAACTTAAAGATTTGTAATATGGGTGGATGAGCCATCAATTCTTATTTTCATGAAGTTTCTCTGGCTCAAATTGAGTCTTTATTAATTTTGATGGTATCCATAACTTTTCTTCACCTGTTGAAACAAAGCAAAACCCTTTCCTAATGTAGCACATACCCTAGCTTCCATTCAGAGGTTAGTACATCTTTGAAGTAAACAGGCTGATTTAGTTCAGCTGTTTTTTCTATAATCCAATGCCTTTCAGCAGCTGTTGTTCCTTTCTCGTTAGCATTGAGAAAATTCAAAGTTAATAAAGCATTATGTAGTCTATCTCTGGGGGTCTTTGTTATTCCTTTCTGTTTATTTAGCATATCCTTTAAAGTTCGATTTGATCTATGACTGCTTGCCCTGTAGGATTGTGTGGTGTTCTGTAATATGTGTTATAATAAGCAAAAAATAGTTTCATTTTACTAGAGACATATACTGGAGCATTGTCTGTCTTAATTTGCACAGGTATTCCCATGAAGGCCATAAATTCTAGCAAATGTGTGATTATAGAATCAGCCTTTTCTGAACTCAAAGCAGTTGCCCATTGAAATCCTGAAAAACGTATTTATTGTATGATGGGCATATCTTAATTTCCCAAATTCTGTAAAATGAAATACACCATCTGCCAGATTTTATTTCTATGTATACCTTTAGGATTACTTCCTTCTGGCAATAGAGTTTGGTTATAGAAAGAACAGGTTGGACACCTTTTTACAATTTCTTTGGCTTATTGCCAAGTGATAGAGAAATCTTTTTTTAATCCTTTGCTATTGATGTGAAGCTTTTTAAGAAATTTTGAGGCCTCTAGTACATTTCTTATTAATAATTTATCAATTTCACCATTACCTTGTGCTAAAGGACCTGGCAGACCCGTATGGGATCAAATGTGTGTTATATAGAAGGGATGATTTCTAGTCCTGATTATTTCTTGTAACTGAATAAATAATGGAGTTAATTCTGACTCATCATTAATAAAATCAGCCGTTTCAATGTGTAGAACAACTCTTTCTGCATACTGAGAGTCAGTGACTATGTTAAGAGGTTCGGTAAAATTCATTAATACCATCACGATAGCATATAATTCTGACTTCTGAACAGACTTATAAGGGCTTTGAGCCACTTTACTTATATGTTCTGATTTGTAACCTGCCTTTCCTGATTTGTTTGCATCGGTATAAAATGGTAGGGACTCCAGAAATTGGTTTAATCTCGTACAATACAAGGAAGAATTCAATTAGTTTTCTTTAGAAATTCAATTCTTTTGCTTTGAGGATATTTGTTGTCAATATCTCCCAAAAATTTACTCCATTTCTTTGCCAAGGTTCACTTTCTACCCATAATTGGTCAATTTCTTCATTAGTTAAAGGTACAACAATTTCTGCTGGATCCATTCCTGTCAATTGATGAAGTCTTAATTTTCCTTTAAAAATAAGTTCGGAAATCTTTTCCTTTAACTTTAACTTCTTACTTGGTTTATGTGGAAGAAATATCCATTCCAATATAACATTTTCCCTTTGCATTAAAATTCCTGAAGAAGTCCAATGCCGGCCTAATCTCAAGGTTTAGGCCTGCAGGCCAGTGGGCCTGCAGGCCCGCAGACCCACAGACCCACAGAGACACACAGATGTTTACAATTGTTTTAGGCTGATCGGCCTCAGGCCCAGGCATATAACTTGCTAGCTCTCTACCCTTCATCTAACCCATGATTCTTCCTGTTCAGCCATGTGGCTCAGTACCTTTCTTTAGAGCAGCATAGTTGTCCTCTGCTTCTTTTGGCTTTTCTCAGGCATTCTGCTCTGTGCTTCCTGTTCTCAAGAATTTTCTTAGTCTGGTAGCTCCGCCCACACTTCCCGCCTGCCTTTGGCCAATCAGCGCTTTTTATTAAACCAGTGGGTGGGACAATTATTTAGCATGAAACAACACAATCTCCTACACTTGCCAGCAAGAGCAAGCAGGCAAAGAGCAAAGTTTCTTCCATATTCCTTATATGGGCTGCCAGCAGAAGCGGTGTTCCAGGTTAAATACGGATCTCTTCACTTCAAAAGATCCACTTCAAATGGTTTAATTAAGAAAGAGTCTCGTAGGTGTACCCAGCAGCTTTGGTTTTAGTTGATTCCAGATGTAGTTGACAACCAAGAGTAGACATCACAGAGAGCAAATACAAGAATAGGAATTAAATCAAAGGGCTAAGTTCCACTCTGAAAATGAAAAGTGAAAGGAAACCAGGAAAGACATTTATGGATTGGAACATGATATTAACCTATTTGAATTCAGTACTCCAGAAACTCTATAGTGTTAAGTTAGAAGAAACATGCTAATTTTGTATGCTGTCATGAATAGCCACAATCTTGAAAGTAAGATGTTCACGGTATAGTTAGCTGTCAAAGCTATAGTTAGAGTTCATAAGTGGTATCTAGGCCCAGACCTGTGAGAGGGAACGGAGCTGAGAGAGAAGCCTTTGACAAGGTTGACAGTTACTAAAGTATTCTAACAAGTAATCTTGAGACAGGACTAACCACAGACCTCTACCTCCTAAAAATTACTCAACAATCTAGAAAAGCTATAACTATAGGCTAATTATAAGGAAATATAAGTCTTTATCACCCACTATATTATTTATGGTGGTGGTTTTTAGACTTGACACCAAAAGCACAAGCCACTTGAGTTACTTAAATTTAGTGTGTATATGTTAAGGTGTATGAACTATATACACTTTAAAGGGGTATTTTAGAGACAAGAGCTAGAAAGAAGGTGTGCACATGGAGGTTAGAGGACAACTCAGTCATTTGACTCCTTGGTCCCAGAGGACCTTTGTCACCATGAAAGCAGTTACCTGTTGAACCGTCTTAATGGCCCATAAGGAAAATGTTTGACTATACTGGGCAATTGTTCTACTGCTGAAGGCATGCGTATCTTTAGTCCTCTTTTTTTGAGATGATGTCTTAAGTTGCCCACTTTGGCTTTGAGTTCACTGAAATCCAGACAGGCCTTAAATGTGGTCTTCCTTGCCACTTTCTGAGTAGCTGGTATTATAGGCTTGTGCTGTCAAAAACATCCTCAAATCTTTAAAAACATGAGCGAACGTACCACTATTGGTTCTTCTCTGATTGGACTTATTTTTTTCACTAACAATGTGATGGCTATATTTTGCATAAATATTCTATATTTAGCTGATTAAATGGGATGTCTGAGTTAAAGGATGTAAACATTTCAATTATCAAAGAAAAGTGATTAAAGTTAATTATCTTGAAAGTTTGAGTCTATTGCCCTGTCTCAAATTAGACACACTTGACAGTTTACTAGGTGTTCCTTAATTGGTAAATATGGAGAAGACAGTCCACTCTGACAGTTGATGATATGTCGTTCATGTATTGTTCTTTTTTCACAGTGTGAAACTATTCTATCTACTGTGTTGAGCAAAGGATTGTGGAGACACTCACCTAGACTATTTGGTCGTTCTTCCCACTTTGGGAATTCATATCTTTGATTTTTTTTAATAAAAAATGAATTAGATGGTAATAAATTAGATTATGTGGAAATACTTTTCTTTGGATTTTCTAAATTTTTAGGAGCATTATTTATGATTTAAAGGCAAAAGTTAGAAAGAAGGTAACTGGTGAATCCAGGTCACATGTCATCACTCACTGGGTCCAAGGCATCGGCCAGGCCAGTATAGTTAGTTATTTCTGGAAAGAACCTTCTTGGAGAGAAACAAGAATTAAAAGGAAATCTACACTGGATATCACGTTGAGCCCTGTAAATATGTACATCACTTAGTTCTGAAAATCAGATGTATTTAAAATGATGGGTTTGGCAAGGTCCAGATCCACCAGGAGGCAGCATTGCTCCATGGGGACTGTGGGGACAGCAGGTGTGGGCGTTAGGACAGGGTCTTGTGTCCCGTCCCCCCCCCTTTCCCTTACGGCATTTTTTTCTTTCTGTAGTAGTGAGATCTGCAGCTGTGGACGTAGCTGCGGTGTCTGGTTACTCTGTACACGTCGTATTTTTGTCCCTTGCTGTTTAGTGAAGCAGTGTTTAGCTGGATGTCAAAGGAAAACCACACCAATTGCTGGAATTCCTTGTCAAGGGCTGTGAACATTGCTGTGTGCTTCACTTAAGTTGTATTAGGGTGCATTACCTGACAGGCTAAGAGTCTTAGGTGGGGATTTTTTCAGTAAAGTTGAATATAGCATATATCCTATGATTTATCATTTCAATTCTAAAACATACACCTGATAGAAATGCTGACATTCACAAAAGGACATGTGTAAAAACATATACAAAACTGTACTCACATTGGACACTACCTAAGTACACATTAGTGTTAAATTAGACAACTTGTGTATTTGTACAGTGGAGCATCTCACACCAAGGGAGATGCACAGTGGGTCTGTAGCAACCCAGGGCAGTTTGAATCTTCTATGCAAGTTGTCAAGTAACATATCAAAGTGCAGACTCAAAACATTCAACAATAGAGTTCTATTCACCAAGTATATGATCTAGCTTCCATAATGGAGCAAACTTGACCTTGGTGGGTTGCACAGACGGCACAGGTAAGGGTGCTGATGATATTTTATCTGAGTCCTGGTTACCCTTGAAATGAGTGTGTGGGTATGTTCGTGTATGGTAGAATTCAGTGAGCTATACCTGTTTACCTGTTTTGGTTGGTTGGTTTGCTATGTAGCTCAGGCTGGCCTCATGATCTTCGTGCTCCAGCCTTCTGAGTGCTGCATATTCTTGACATGAATAAATTTCTGTGTGCACATAAGCCCTGTGAGGTTGGAAGATCCAAATAGTCAAGAGCCCTTGGAGGCAATCTAAAAATGTGGAGTGTGGTGCTGTCCACGTGACCCTGGCTGATATTTGTCCTCTCTTGCTATATGCTCGTAATATAAAATAATTGATTTATCCATCCATATTTATTGGGCACCTCCTGTGCGTGCGAGACACCATTTTTTTTAGTCAGTTCTGGGTGTACAGAGTCAACAAATTAGAATTCCTTGTACCTGAGGAGCTTGCATTTTAGAAAAGGAAAGTAAAAAAAATGAATGAATATGTAAATTAATGGATGGTGCTGAGTGGTGATAATTGCTGGTGTGTGGAGGAGATGAACTGTGTCTGGAATGTGGTTCTGTTTCATTAGTAACTGGAAAGGCTTTCTTCATAAATCACAGTTTGAACAGAAGCCCAGAGGAAGCAAGGGGACTGGCCATGTGAGTATGAGGGGAGGGAGAGTCTTCCAAATGGTGTTAGTGCTAGCCTTGCTGCATGAGGGTGTGCTTTGTTTCCAGAGAGCACCAGAAGGTTTCCTGTCAGCTTCAGAGCCACTCACCAGTGTTTTTGTGCCAGGGCCGATGTTCAGGCTTGTCAGTAGAGGGTGCTGGAGAGACATCGTCAAACAAGGCTTTCTCTCTTACAGCCTGGGTGATTTCTCTGGCTCCAAGATTTGGTAGGAATATGGCTTTTGTATTGCCAGTGGGTGCTGGCACTTAGGAGCTTTCTTGGGTGGTGGTGTCACAGGGCCCATGAGCGGTTCCTCATTAATTTTCTCTGGCAGATTTACTGCAAGTTCTGATAAGAAGATGCCTCAGTAGCTTCTCCGTTGAGCCATAGCCTCCCTATCCTGCAAGGCCTGGTTCTCAGGCTTGTTAAGGTAGACAGGGGAGTATGCCCTTCCTTAGACACTCTGTCTCAACTACTGTGGCTGCTCTAGAAATCTCTACTTCTGCTTTTGATGCGCTCTGTTTCTTATTAACATTACTACAGAGCTTCTACCTTCCAAGGAGACCTGACTGATGCAGAAAGCCAGTTTCACAGGAGTAAAATGATAAAGCTGAATTCAGAGGAGCCAGGGAACTCTGAAGGATACTTGCTTTCACTCTGGGAGGGATGGGATGCCTATAGAGGGAAAGTTTCCTGGAAGAGGGATGGGGGAGGCCGAGAGACACAATTAGACTAATGAGGTCACTGCAAAATTCTCAGCAAGGTGACAACATGGGTCAGGGTGCAGTTGGGGATTATCTGAAGCATATTATGGGTGTCTACTGAAGGGAAAGTGGACAGTGTTTTCAGTTGGGTTTAGGAGAGAAAATTAGGGGCAGGTATAAACTCGATTTTTCACCTTAGAATGGAGTTTTCATTTGCATACGGATGGGACAGAAATCTGAGATTAAGGTTTGGAGATATATATATATATATATATATATATATATATATATATATATATATATATGTGTGTGTGTGTGTGTGTGTGTGTGTGTGTGTGTGTGTGTATAATCTACAACTTAAAATTTTGAATTTTGACTTGTTCCTAGTCTGGTGGTATGCTGTGTTATCCTGTCTGGAGTGTTGGCAGCAGCTATGAGCTACGGTCTCCATCAGCTGCACAGTTGCTAGGGGACCTAGCCACACGTGGCAGTGCATTGTGTTGCAAGTCTGTGCTTTGTAGGTTAGGGTATTAAATACATTTTTTTTTTTTAACTTACGAAAAGAATATAAGGAAAGTTGGAGTTTACTAATGAATAATAGGTCTAACAAATTTAAAAATGAGTATGTATGGGTCAAGAGTGTTGCCTCTTGATACTTTTGCAGTGAGTTTCTTGGGTTGTACCAGCAATGCAAATGGAGGAACATTGGCTGACACTGGGTGTACTAGATTGGGAGCATTCATTTAAGGAAATCTACTTAACTAATAAAAACAATGAAAATTCTGGGCAGTTTAGGCCTGTACGCTGAAGACAGATGCCCCAACATTGCAGAGGAACTTTGGGTGGCTGTCCAGGCCACCAGATGTCTCTGTCATTTCTAGAACTTTAGAACTTTACAATGCACTTCCTGTTTACTTAGTTAATATTATATCCTTCTATGGTCTTTGGTGGAGTTGAAGACTAGATATTTATAAAGTTCCTTAGTCATGATAAAAGATAAATTAGATATGAAACTAGTCTCACAAATATAGGCTAGATGGCAGAGTATTTAATTTTTCTAAATACAAATAGACTAGCTATTGTAACTATAATTTTTGCTTGATTACTGTTTCATTACCTGTAATTTTACTATGTTAAAGTTGAAACCTTCCTTCTTGATTAGACAGAAAAGGGAATGTAATTTGGGATGTCTTTCTGTATGCTGTGAATATGCGTTTCTACTATTGGTTAATAAAGAAGCTGTTTGGCCTATGGTAAGATAGCTTACAACCAGGTGGAAAATCCGAGAGGTAGAAAAAGAAGAAGGGAGAATCAGAGCAGATGTTGACAGCTGCCAGGGAAGCAAGATGTAATGGGACACAGGTAAGCCATGAGACATGTGACTTTACATAGATTAGTAGACATGAGTTGAGTTAAGATTCAAGAGCTAGATAGAAAGAATCCTGAACCATAGACCAAACAGTTTGTAATTAATATAAGCCTCTTTGTGTTCCTTTGGGATCAAGTGGCTGAGAGACACAGGAAAACTTCTGACTACAGTAATATTTCACACCATGGGTGTATTACAAGATGTTTAAACACTTACCGGTTGAATTCAGACATGTTCCAGTTTGGAATCAGGAGGAACAAAGCCGTTGCAAGCATCCACATACAGATTTTTGTGTGAACACCATTTCTTTGGGTTAAGTAAACAGAGTTGCAGTTGATGGACTGAATGTGTGAAGTTGGGACTTTGCCTAAGGTCTAGGCCTGAGAATCCCACCCACAAAGGCTTTAGAGGGTCCTCCCCAGGAAACAAAGACCCAGAAAATCTGGATCTTTCATCTGCAGCTCAGATCTATTGTTAAGCTCCTGGAACAAAGTTTTCATTATGTTTAATATGCTCCAACTCCAGAATTTCTTTTAATTCTTACATAGGCAATCTACTCCTTGGTAGCAGTCCTCATTTTAAGATACTGCTTTTTTGTTTTATCATCTTTTAGTTTTTTATGTATTTCTTCTGTGTGTATATGGTGTGTGCATGTATGTGTGTGCATGGAAGTCAGAGTTGACTTGGGTGTCATCCTCAATAATTTTCCATCTTGATTTTGAGACAGGATCTCTCACTGAACCTGGGCCTCACGGTCTAGACTGGCTAAGAGCTCCAGAGAGCCGCTGCCCAAGAACAAGCTCATGTTCCCCAGTCCTCACGCTCCCAGTCCCCACGCTCCTTTTTTTTTTTTTTTTTTTTTTTTTTTTTTTTTTTTTTTTGCACAGTGCTTTGAACTTCAAGCATAATGTTAGCCATCACAGATGCTGTGGGGTCCTGTGCATGTGACTTCACCTTTTTGTACCTTCCTTCTCTTTCTCGTTTGCAAAGAGGGGACAATCAGAGGGCCTTATGGAGAGTTGTTATGAAGGAAAGATGAACGTTTATGAGGACCCTGAAGTAGTTTCCAGCAGGCACACTAGTTCAAACACTATTTTTATTATAATTAAACCTCTAGCCTTCTCAGAGAGGCTTTCTCTGGTGTTTCCCTCTAAAAATAGGTCTATCACTTTTAGGGAGGGGCAATCACTTTTAGGGAGGGGCTATTACTTTTAAGGAGGGGCTATCACTTTTAAGGAGGGGCTATCACTTTTAGGGAGGGTTAATCACTTTTGTTTGCCTTTGAACACTCAATACTAAATTCAATTAGTTGATTTATTCACTAACTCATTGTGTGTTTACTTTTATTTCTCACTTTGTGTGTCATGCTGTAAAAAAAATAAATTCACCTGTCTTCACTGGCTAGAGAGTGTGTGAGGGACATATGGCACAGTCTTGTCCTTGAACTTACAAAGCATTCACTGTGGGGACTGGACACAGCCGGGATCCTCTTCAGTGGCACTAATTGCTCACTTGTAGGGAGCACTGCCTGTAGATGTTGTCTATTTAGGGACATCCCAGTTTAGAGCCTTCTTCTGATCACCATCATGTTCCTAGGCAAATCAGAGATAGCTTCCAGCAGAGAAGCACAGTCTTGCCAGTCAACCTGGACACTCTGACAGTCCCTTCCAGCTTCGGAGCTACCTGAGGTGAGGCGAGGGGACACATCCCAAGGCTGCCACTATCAAGGCTCAACTCCTCCCTCTGTTTACTCCAGGTCTTCTAACCCTGGTCATGGGTGCTGGACTCTAGGTTACTCCTTATCAATCAATGTCTTGTACTCTAAACTTCACCTGTGAGTGGCATCTTGGGAAGCTCAACCCTGAGCTGCCTGAGGATGATTTGTTGGAGGATCCAGGAGCCAATTTCCACTGCTCTGCAATGACTTCTGCTATGGAGGGAAGCGTCCCTTTCACTAGGAGTAGCAGGTGACCTTCTTTCTGGGGCTAGTACTGTCACAGTTTCACTCTCTTTGGGGATCTCTCAGAAAAGGGGGCCCATATGACAGAAGAGACAGGCCTGGTCAGATGTTTTGTGAGGTGGTTGTTTCTGTCAGCTTGATACAAACCTAGACATACCTGAGAAGAGAATATATATTTTTTTCAAGACAGGGTTTCTCTGTATAACCCTCCTCTTGTCCTGGAACTCACTCTGAGACCAGGCTGGCCTTGAACTCACAAAGATCTGCCTGCCTCTTTCTCCCGAGTGCTGGGATTAAAGTTGAGTGACAATAACACCTAGGGAGAGAATTCTGAGGAGAAGTCTGTGGACGACATTTTCATGATTAATGATTGGTGTGGAGGGACCCAGTTCATTGTGGATAGTGCCACTCCTGGGCCAGTGGTCTTGGGCCGAGCAAGGTATGGAGAGCCTCTACATTCTCGGCTTTCTTTCCTGCCTCCAGGTTCTTCAGTTTCAGTCCTGACTTCCCTCAGTGATAGACTGTGATGCGGAACTGTAAGCCGAAATAAACCCTTCCGTCCCCGTGCTGGCCATGGTGTTTATCACAGCAATAGGAACCCTAAGACTCCTTGTGAAGACCACACTGTGGATACAGCTTCTCTCAGTGAGAGGGCGGGGGCCACATCACACTTCTTCAGTATTTCTGCCCCGTGCCCTTCAAAAGAAAGGAAGGTAACGCTTAGAGACCTGTCTAGGAAGACAGTCATTTTTATCCACCTGCCTGGGACAGCAGGTATGGGTCCATTTTAGAATCAGATTTTTGGAGAGAGCAGCAAAAGCCAAGGCCTAGAGTCAGATCTAAGTGAGGCTAGGGGTCAGTCTAGGATCAGGATTCAATCAAGAGGTTAGAATTAGTTTGGGTGGGAACTATAGCCTGGCTTCAGAGTTGCTGTGGATAGTTGGTTCAGTGACAGTGTTACTATGAATTTAGTTTGGTACTAGCCAGGTCTTGATTTGAGGACAAGGGTTAGGATTTAATTTAATATTGGTTATGATCCAGCCCAGGTCTGAATCATAACTCAATCTAGAATCACTGTACCAACCTGGCAGTTTATTCTGGATCCTCAAAGCTTGTCTTAGTTCTGGATAGAGCTGGATCCTAGCATTTGAGTTGTCCTGCTGGTCTGTGGGAAGGTTGGGCAGCTCTAACCCAGGGTAGGCTTGGCCTGCAGCCTGTTCTAAGTGATGTTTATCACGATGCGTATGTGGTCGTGAACCACCTGTGTTAAACTTCAGTGCTGTATAATCAAAATCGAACAGTTGCAGCAGAGACTTCCTGGTTTGCAAAGCCTAAATAACTTATGTTGGGCCTTGACATTGGCTTACCAACCCTCGCACTGAAGGCATGGGAAGGGAGGGGACTTGAATGTGTAGAAGAACAGACCCGTCACCTGTCTCGATGTTTAGAGCTTTCATGAAAGCAGATGGTTTAGGGGCTGGAGTGACTTAAAGGATGCAGAAAGGCTGAAACTCATGTAAAGGCTTGGTGCTGCCAGTTGGAGCTAGAACATCTTATGAGGCCAGTTTGGTCCCATTAAAGTCCTATCTCAGGTCAGCTTGGAGGCACCAGGGTAAAGGAGACACATAGAAGGCTGTCCTTGTTCCTTAAACACAAAACTGTCCCAGTGGGTTTAGTTGCAGAGCTGTGCAAGCCCCCGCCCTCCTGGCTGCCACAGAGCCTTCAGCAGGGCTAGGCTGTTCCTCTCTTTACTCCTGTTCCTTGACTTCTACCAGGGTTGATCTCAGGTTACTTGTCAGTCTACATACTGTGTTAACTTACTCTGTAGCCCAGGTTGGCCTTGAACTCACGGAAATCCTCCTGCTTCCTCTTGACACATCTATTCACCTAGCCTCCAAGTCTCGTTTCAGGTTTTGTAGAACTATCAGAGACGGACCTATTTGGGGGAGGGGTGCCACAAGAATCATCTAGCAAATACTGTGTATTTGTTTGACTCCCAACATAAAGTAGTCTCATCTGTATTAAAAAAGATTTATTTTATTCCAATTGTGTGTTTTTGGGAGGAGGGTGTATGCACATGTAAGTGCGGGTGCCCACAGAGGCCAGAAGTGTTGGACCCCTGAAGTTGGAGTTATAGGAGGTTATGAGCTGTTTGACATGGTGCTGGGAACCAAACTCAGGCCCTCAAGAAGAGCAGAAAGTGCTCCTAACTGCTGAGCCATTTCTCCAGCGCATCTTCATTTGTATACAAGGGGTACCACACTGCTGATGTACCTATTGTATTGTTCAAAGTCCTTAAACTGTATCTGAAGTTTAAGTTTTTGGGCTGTCCAGAAAATTTCAGTGCTAAATTTTATATCCAGTGTCATATTCTTCATGGCCCGGTGGTGACTACTCTGATCCTTATCCTGGACATATGTGTCCTGCTTTGATTCTAAGTGTGGATTTGCACAGTTCAAGCTGCCCTGGTTTCAAGAAAGGGTTGCTGAGTGATCCAGACTGGTCTTGTAAACTGCAGGGTGGCCAGAGCAGGATCCATGCTGCCAAGTTTAGAGAATTCCTCTTCTTAAGCTGCTCCCAGGCAGCTGTAGCCCCTCAAATCCAGATCCAGTGTCTCCACCGAGGGGGATATCTCCTTTTGCTTAAAATCCATTTTTTTTTTTTTTAAAGAACATGAGTTTGGGGTAACAGTTGAGTGAACGGCATGGCTCTCAGTCTTGCTTCTGCTTTGCTTTATGGCTTCAGGAAGGTTTCTCTGCAATGACAGTGTCTTGGCCTGGAGAATTCTGGGGCCCAAATGTGACTAGGACACTTGAACAAGTGAAAGAAGCAAAGGAATTGTGAGCTGCCTGAGCTGAACTGGCAGAGCTAAATAGGCCAGGGCCCTCAGGGGCCTGGGCCTGCCATTATTCCAGTAGAAATGTGATGGGAGCTGAAGGATCTCTCAGCTCTTACATCACTCGCTTGCCCTGAAGGGAAAGGTTACTGAGTCCAGCACTCAGTGCACTGGGAAGGACCTTGCTTATCACAGGAAGGAGAGCAAAGACAGAAGCAGGGTTAACCCAGGGCTCCTGGGTCTCATATGGGAGAAACAAGCTGATGGATAGGACCCTCCCCAAGTCACTCGTGGCCCCCTCACTTGGCTGTAGCCACATGAATGATCACAAAGCCCTTGATGTCCGGGAACTGTGAGCTGACAAAGTCCACTTGCAGCTGCCTTGGGCCACTCTTGGAGGGGGTAATGTTGAATTGGATCGAGGCCCGCTCCTGAGGCTGCAAGCTGGGTACTCTGGAGGTAAGAGCAGGAGAAAAGTCAGTCAGTCTCTCTGCTGCAGTCTAGCTTGCCTGGCTTTGTGCCCTAGATCCTCAGAATCAATAGCTCTATGCTTGTCCACTGCTCACCTTTCTTCCCTTCTGCCATGGTGGTCTCCTCCCTCGCTAGTGCTGGCCCTGAGCACACTTGACATTTCCCTCCTTGGCTTTTGGCTCCAACATTCCTTCCACCTTGCTGCCCTTTCCTGTCCTAACACACCAGGGGTCCAGACCGGGTTCTCTTCTTAAGGAGACCTTCCCTCTGCATCAGAGAACTCTGCCTGGAAACTCTGTTTTCCCTTTCTATGCCAGAGAAACACCTCATGCTCTCACTTAGGAACCAGCTCAAATGCCAGTGGTACTAAAACCTAACCCTAACCCCACCCCATCTTCTCTCGAGGGCTCTCTAGTCCCCTAGAGTGTGGGGATTCATCTCTCATACTCTTCTCATGGCAGCAGGCATCTTAGTGTCCCTAATAATGCCCATGTGACTCAGAGTGCAGATTAGTATGACCAAGGACTGTATGAGTAGAGAGTAAATGAATGTATAAGTGAAGAGTGGATGGATAAGACATGGAATTAAACAGTGGATGGCTGGATGAATGAGCCTGTCAAAGCTGAGCCGAGTCAATGAATAGCTGATGAGTGAAAATATGAATGGGGCTGGAGACTTGGTTCAGAAGTTAAGATCACTGGCTGCTTTTTAGAGGACCTGGGTTTGATTCCCAGCACCCACATGGTGGCTTATAACCAAATGTAATTCCAGATCCGTGGGATCCCAATACCTTCTTCTGGACTCAGTAGGGACCAGGCACACACCGTATACACAGGCACGCATGTAGCACAACACTCATATGCAAATAAAAAATTAAAGACAGCAAATGAATGCTAAGCAAGAGGGTGAATGAATGAAAATATGAGCAATTTTTGTGAATGACAGATCTGCTAGGCAAGTGAAGTCATGGTTAAGTGGGGGAAAAGGCTGACGTGGGCAGTAGGTGTGTCCCTGAAGTCTAGCGTCTCTCCTACCTTCTCAGTACCTTCTTGGCCTGTCTCTGTCTTTGTCAATCAACAGTCCATCACTTACTCAATACTGAGCTGTCCTTGGAGAAGGCCACTGCCCTCTACCATCAGCATACAGTCCTTTACACTCTCTGAGAGGGGGTTGATCACCAACACTTCCACAGCAACTGCCAGCCCTACCACAGCTGGGCCCAGCACCTGGAGAGGCAGCATCCATGAGTCACCCAGCATCCTCCGAATCCCCACTTCCCCGAAGCCCACGGTTCTGGCTGGGCCAGAGAATGTGACATTAGCTATATCCACCTCTGCCTCCATACACCCTATTGGAATGCCACGATCCTCCCCCCACCCAACCCTTGAGAGATGAAGCTGGTGCCTGAGGCTCAGACCCCAGTTTTGGATCTCCGCAGCTCTGTCAGCTCTGTCAGGAACAGAGTGGTAGATGTGGACGGGAGTCACCTTGATGGTGATAAAGTTCTCCAGGGTAATGTCCTTCTCCACCAGGAGCTTCTCTCCCTTACTGACAAGGCACATGGCGGCCAACAGGATCTTCTTGTCCTCTGTCAGATCTTCTTTGTATTGAGAGTAGGATATCGTGACTGGGATTTTCTTCTCTGAAACGGAGAGCCCACAGGAAGCTAAATCCAAAGCTCAAAGAGGGTATTTTCTTAACTAAAGTCACACAGCAAGTACACTGATGAATCCACATTCAACTGGGTTTAAATCTAGGCCAGTGAGTTCCTGAATACTAGGCTGTCTCTCCAAGAGAGCCTAGACATCTGCACAAATTCCTCATAGTTATTCAAAATGGAAATGTTTGATACACTATCTGTCCCTCCTGGAATTTATTTACTGTTTATTGAGTACTTATTTTGTATCAGGTCTAGAGAAGAGAGAGATCAAATGATGGCCTTCAACTTCCAAGCTCATGGGGCAGCTTCCTTGTAATGTCTCCAGATTACTTGACCATGAAGGACTGGCTTCAGTCAGCCCCACCAGCTGTGGGCAGGCTTCACTGATATTCCTTGTTAGTTCTCTCCTACTTGAATCCCCATGTTCCAGGTCTCTTTTCTCTCTCTCTGTTGCCTAAGCACTCTCTTCCTGTGTAGCTCACTACAAGCCATAGCTAATTCTTGGCTCAATTTGGATTTTTGATCTCTATCTTATGTGAATGTACATGTGTACATAAGCAATGAGTCCTTTTTCTTATCCCTGGTTTTATAATATTTTATTATTCTATCACTTTATTTTCCCTTTATTTATGAACCCAAAGGCATTCCACTTTTTATGTAGGGAATATCCATGAATGTCTCATTAGCTCATAGCTTTGCATACAACATGCTGCTCCTATATGCTAGGAGGTTGGTCTATGTGTTAAGATACTATAAGGCACATCCTACTGTGTTGTTCGGTTCACTGAGAAGCTGGCTATAGAAGTGTGGTTGTCCCCTTCTCCATTTCAGATACAAACATGTTTGTCCCAAAGTGTCCTCCAAGGTCTAAGGATGGGCTGCCCTGCCCCAATCCGGCACAGGGAGGGGAGAGAACAGCAAAATACTCCCAATAGTAAAACATGATGTCCTTGAGAAGAGCTGGAAAGCAAACCATTTCCAACAGACATACCATTGTTTATCACATAATCTGAAGGAAACTGAAGTGGGAAAGAGACACCATAAGTTCAGCCGTGGGACACTCAACCGTGGAGAGAAAGCTGGGAATCCCAGTTGTCAGCCTGGACTTGCCCTCTAGTGTCTGCTGGATGTTGTCAGCGCCAGAATTGGCGATGCCATCTCTAGCTGCTGCTCTTCATTCTTTTACTCGCACACCTCATCAGAGGGGATACTACTTTGTCTTGACACTCTTGACTGGGATCTCCAGCTGACTGACTTAAAGGGGCTTCCCCAGTTGACTTCTGATGCATGTTTAAAACAATTTTTTTTTTTTAATTTTAAAGTTTTATCTAATGTGTGTGAGTCTTTGGCCTGTACCATTTGTGTGCCTGGTACTGGCAGAGGACAGATAGAATCAGATCTCCTGGGACTGGAGCTACAGATTATTATGAGCCACTATGTGGATGCTGGAAATCACACCTGGGTCCTCTGGAAGAGCAGACAATGCTCTTAGCTAGAGAGCCATCTCTCCAGCTCCTTTGCTGGGATTTTTTTGAGTGGCCAATTCGATTTTATCTTTCTCTTGATTATTTAGTAAATTTACTCATCAAAACATGAAATATGTTGCAGTAGATCATTCCCTGAACCACACAAACTGATTCTCCCTTCTTTGCTGGGCTCCTTTACTTCACTAGGTTATTACTAGAAGAATCCTTGTTTTAATAATAATTTTGGAAACAAACTTTCTTAAAGGATTAAGGTGTGCTGGGAATCTAGAAGCACTTTCATAGATGAACTAATAAAATCCTTATAGTTCATGGACATATATTATAAATATTGTCCCCAATTTATAGTAGTATAAAAATAATGATTATATATTCATTAGATGTTAGACATTATGCCAAATATTTTATATTTATCATTTGCTTCTTTCATAGTCATAGACATGATTCCTCAAGAGTGGTTCTGGGACCAGCATCATCAGAATCAACTGGAAACTCATTGGAATGCAAATTCTTGAGTTCCATTTTGGAGAGCCAACGTATGCTGCTACCAGTGATAACACCTGGCAGAGTGTTGTCACCAGTTCAGACCCCTGAGAAAGGTGGCCCCTCATAAAATCAGATCCAGTCACTGACGCCATTCTCAGTTAAGAAATGCTTTCCACAGTACCTTAGTCAGCTGGAAGTAATGGACAGTGACTGACTAAACATTAACACAGTAGATACCCTTTCTTCTCAAGCTGACATGAAACATTCAAGACAGATCATATTCTGTGCCATAAATAACATATTAATAAATGTAAAAAATGAAGTAATGTAATGTGTGCCCTCAGACCAGGGGAAATCTAACAGAAAACAATATAAAAAGAGACTTAGAAAATTCAAAATGCTGGAGATTAAAGGAATGTGACTTTAAATAAAAAAGATAAGCTTTACTACTTAATTTGGGCTGGCCTTGAACTCATGCTTTACCTGCTTAAGCCTCCTGACCACTAGGATTAGATGTTTGTTCCACCATGCCTAGCTCAATATAATTCTAAAAGAATATGAGCCGAAGAGGAAATGTCAAGATAAATTTTAAATATTTTGAACAAAATGAAAATAAAAATACCTTGTGAGAAATGTCAAAAGTAGTTCTTAAAAAGAAAATTTTATTATGTATATGTATATATAATATGTATATACATACATAAATATAGCAGATTTAAAATTAATCTAGGTATTCATAGGAAACTGGAAAAATTAAAGCTAACATGTACCAGGAGAGGAATAACAGGAAATGGCCTGGTGGCATGGGTCTGTAACCTTAGATATGTGGGAAACAGGAGCAGGAGGACCACACACTCAAAGCCTGCTGAGTCTACAGGGAGAGTCAAGGCTAGCCTGGGCAAACTGGTGAGACCCTGTCTCAAAATAAAATTATAACGTGTGTGTGTGTGTGGGGGGGGGTAGGGATGCTAACCAGTGGTGAAGAGCCTTCAAAGCATAAAGCTCCACACCCAATCTGTACGACAACAGCAACCAGCCAACCAGAAAAAGAAAAGAAAGAATCATACAAAAATATCACAATATAACCAAAAGATAAAGGGATAGTGGAGTAGAAGTCAGTGAAAGTTAAAGGAAAAAATCAGTACTGAAAATCAACCAAACCTAAAAGCGATCTTTAAAAAAATTACCTTGAATTATTTAAAATTTTAAGCCAGTGAAAGGATACCTATGAAGAGCTTATAAAACGAGCTATACTATACTATGAAGAGAGCACAGCGTGGCAATATTTAATTAGAACTATGCTTTTAAAAAGGCAAGCAGGCAGCTGCACATTTAGAAGAAAAACCTGTCAACAGTTTGTAGGTAGGGGGTGAGATAAGAGGCGATTTTTCTCTTTTGTTTTGAAGTTCTTTAATGAATATGCATTATTTTGAACATGAAAGAAACGCTAAGAGCCAGGAGATGTTAATTTATTCTATTACAAAGTGTTATTTTGTGATCTAGATTTTGTGACAAGAAATGGCATAAAGAGCTAAAAAATGTGTGGTACCTCCTTCGTGTGTTTTTATGCCTGTCTAAGCCCACAAGGTGTGTTTGCAAGGAACTGGTCCAAAGGGGTAGCAGCAATTAAACTTTGTTCTGCTGTATCCTCAGAATTCAGATGGCATGTGAGGGAAGTGACAGAGGCAGACAGATGATGCACGCAGACGTAGACAGTGCACGCATGTATTTAGAGAATTAGGAAAGACATGGAAGGACTGAGATAGAAATGGGAGACAGAAAAGGACAGCGACACACAGCCGGGGAGACAGAAAGAGGGACAGTACGTGTGAAGAGGGAGGTAGAGTCAGAGCAAGGAGAGAAACAGATTAAGAAAAAGAAGGAAAAATAAACAAATGGGTCCATCTGGGAAATCATACATGGTACGTGATGTGGTCATGTCTCATGAGAAACATCTCTGACTGCTTAAAAGAAAACCATCAGGGCCAGTTCAGACCATTCAAACATTTTCTAAAGGCCTACCGCGATGCCATCTCACCGTCAAATACCAAGTATGGATTTTAGGCAAATGCCCCACCACATGAGCATCACTGGCATGTGATGAGCCATCTCCAGTATAGCCCGGAGACAAATGACTGAGTGCTGGGTGCTGGTGGTGTTCTGGGCATGGAATCCTAGCCCCTCTCTACCAGAGGTCAGGAGGTCTTCTCAGCCTAGCTGCCTGGATTTGGATTTGTCCACCACATGTAGCAGATGTGAATTTGAACTCTGAGTGTGGGTCTCCTTGTCTGAAGGATGGAGCCATTGCAGGCATGTAGGATTTCAGAAGAGTGACACAGAGCATGTCCTGTGCATGGTGACATGCTCCGAGCATGTGCTTATTTGGTCTGTAAGTAATCACATTGGTTGTGATGACTAGGTGATAAGTCACCTCACCCTCAAGGCCAGTTTGCCACCAGATGACTATGGTCTTGTACTGTCATTATAGTACAGTGAGCCACACGGTTATGATTATACCTCTGACCTTCAATTTTCTTATCCGTAAAGTGGGGACAAGAGGCAGGCAGTGACATCAAAGCTTAGGGCTATCCTTCCTGGAGATGAATATCAAGCTGAGCATCTCCCTCACTGCTGCTCACCTCCTAGTCTATCTGGAAAAGGGGGTGTGTTAGCCAGATCCCACTAGGCCACTCTGATCTTACCTTCTTGTGGTCCCAGTGTCACTGTGTGGGATTCACGCAGAATCTCTGCTACTGGCTTGCGGGTATAGAGGATGGTGGCGCCACTCAGATTGACTCGGACCCGCTGGGTCCTGGCAGTGAGACTGGTTAAGCACAGAGCTAGCCTTAGGTCCTGGCCAAGCACCGGTGGCTCCAGCACTTTGAACTTGCCACTGATGCTGGGTTTGGTGGCCGGTTCCAAGATGTCATCTCGCCAGACACCACGCACACTGGCCCTGCGGATCCGTCTCCTCTTCCCCCAGGGTTCTATGCTGATCAGTTTCTTCACAGCTTTTCTGTACACCTGCCTCTCCTTCCGGGACCCTGCAAGGCATCCTTACATCAGACACAGGCAACACAGTCTTCCTCAACCCAGATTCAGACTCTTGCTCTGGGCAAACTCACCACCTGTCACCTTATATTCCTATGGCTCTTGGAGGGCTCAAACTGGAATCCCAAGAATCATAGGGAGCCCTTTGCCAAATGCCCATGTTTGCTTCTCTATTTAAACATACTTTATGACAGTTGTTAACACATCAGGCCTGGAAATTTTACATAAAAATGCAGGTTTTAGTATCTCTGACAACTGGGTGGAAAGGAACTCATAAGTGCCATCATGTAATGAGATGCTGATTTCTTCTCAGGCCAAAAAGCATCCCAAGACTCCACATTCTGATTCTATAAAGTCTCTGCAAATGGCAGATCAGCTTTCCCTGCCACTCTCATGTAACAAGAAGAGGACAAAGGGGTGGCAATCTCTAGCAGAGGCGGTAGCCAAGACAATGCTGGTGCCTGTGAGATATGGATGCTTTAGAGAGTTGAGAGGAAGTTTGGAGTGTAAACATGGAGTACCCTATCTCAAGAAGGAGGTGGTCCCATAAAAATCTCACTAGTCTTAGGGAGCCTCAGATTATCTGGGCAATTCCTGCAGGGCATGCTATGGTGGACACACCAGCCCTGGCAGAGACATCCAAAACAGACTCACTCCCCCCCCACCTCCTGTAACTGCCAGCATCCCCTGCTCTGGTGTATGCTCAGGGAGCTGCAGGGACAAACTCTGATTCCAGTTTGAACCTGATCTTAATCACTTGGTAGCATGTCTTAACAAACAGATGACTGCCCATATGGGTCAGATGACCATCCAGGGACCTGCTTCCCTTGGGTCAAGGAGATTTTTAGAGTACAGTGTTGGAGGCGGCAATGAGAAAAACTCCCATCTTGTTTTTGTACCTCAATAAATGCAAGTTCTTTCATAAACCCGGGACTAGGGTTGTGGCAGAGGCCTGGGAGGTGACAGGCTCCAGTGGCCGCTTCTATTGTTTTGCACGGTACCTAGTTCATGCTTCCTATCTGTGTTATTGCTATCATCTGCTACTGTCTCCATGATCACTCTGTACAGCTATTACCCCATGTATATTCCTGTACAGTCCTTGGCAGATGGCATCCATTTGAGAAAACAACACTATTATTACCGTACATGGGAAAACCAGCCCAGAAGAGGTTGCAGCAAGCAGAGAAGGCAGATATCAGCAGCAAGACGATGCCGAACAGCAGCTACTGGGGCCATCCTCACATTTGGAGAGGATCTGGCTCCAGATTTTCCACGGGCTTTCTGCAGCCCATAGACCATCGTGTAGAGGCTCCATGGCCCTCACCTTCTGGATACTTGTAGAGGCCTGTGATATCTACACGAGAGTCACTGCCCACTGCCTTGGTACTGATGCACCTGCCAATCTTCTTTGTGTCTGAGTACACACGCTCCCGCTTCCTGTCCTCATGCCACAGCCAGGTGATGTAGTCTGCATTGACCTCAGCGAAGACGAAGGGGCTATCGTGGGCTAGATGCACATCACCCTCACGGATGGCAGTGACTGAGGCAGGGCCGCACTGGAACATGCCTGAGCAGGAGGAGTAGCATGAGCAGTGTGATGCTAAAGGGGTCTGGGTCCACCCAATGATCCCTACCTTCACTTTCTTCTTGGGGTGTGGCATCCAAAACCTGCCAGCCATCGTAGGATGGGCCCAGGTCCTGTCGCGCAAACCAGCTTTCATTCCAGACATGGAAATTCCTGCCAGAGACACAGAGGCAAGGCAGCTGTGTGCATAACAGAGAGAAAGGCTCAGAGAAGGGAAGTCCTTACTGCAGGTCAGCCACCAGTGCTGGGGGGTGGGGGCGCATCTCATCACCTGCTCTGATGGACACATATTCACATTTGTGCATGCATGATTGTGGACACACATACCAACAACCTGTGTTCAAGATACCAGAAATACAACTATAGGTAAGACCAAAAGTCTTGCCCTCATGCAACTCACGCTGTCTGGTTAATGTAGGCCAGACTGGTCTGTAACTCTTGGTATAGACCAGGCTGGTCTCAGCAGACTCCAGATCCTCCTTCCTGAGCACCCCCCCACCCCACTAGAATGACAAGCATGTGTTGCCATGCCAGGAAAAAACTCAGGACATCATAGCATCATAGTAGTAATTGAGTGTGTATGAGTAAGTATATATTTATGTCTACATGTATGTAATGTATGTGTGTATGTGTAAGTATATGATGTGTGTGCATATGTACATAAGTGTGTTTATATGTGTGCATCTTGCATGTTTGCATGTGTATGTGCTTCTATGTTTGTGTGTTTGCATGCTTGCATATTTGTGTGTGTTTGTGCCCTTGTGTGTATGAGAGCTTTTATGTTTGTGTGTGCTTGTATGTTGCATGTTTGTGTGTTTTTTGTGTTTATACATCTTACTACTTGTATATTGGTGTATGTTTTGTTTCTGTGTACATACATAAATGTATGTATGTATGCATATTTCTGTGTGTATTTATGTGCATGTGTGGCTCTGTGTGTACAAATGTGTGTAAGTATGTGCATATGTGTGTAGATCCTTGTATATGTGCGTGTGTGTGTTTACTTTAATGAAGGTGGCAGAAAGAAAGACAGGGAGAGCCTTAAACGCTATCACAAATACTGTGCAGAAATGAGAGGCTTGTACCAGAGAATGGCTGCTGGAAACCTACTCTAGGTAACTGACATCTAAGATGAGGCTTGTATTAAAATGGATTAGCTAGAGAAAGATCGCAGGAGATTCTGGAGAGGAGGAATAGTATATGAAAAGATTAGGAGACAGGGCATTGTGCTCAAGAACTAGGAGATGTGTAAGTTTCTTGGGCATGATTAACAGGAGGGTAGGCATGGTGTAGGCTATGCAGACATTGTGTAGGCCCCGGTGAGGAGGTCTTGACTATTTTCAGCTTCCTGTGCTCAGAGTGAGAATATGAGATTAGGACCATCAGTATTGCTTGCACAAGGCTACACAGCAGACAAGCAGCAGAGGGAAACCAGAGTCCTGTTTTACCGAGCTGGTGTTAAGGGGCAGTAAAATCTTCTGGGGAGGCCATACTCATTAAAAATATATTGGTAAACATCTGGGGCCAGTGGGAGGTCACAGCATCAGTTAGAGAGGTTTGTATAAGGAGAGAATCCAGCACTTAGGACTGGCCTAGACGGGTTTTGACCCCTATTCTCAGTGGCCCAGGACCTACCACATGCTGTCTTCTGTCAGGTCCTCCAGTGTCAGTCCAAAAGAGTCCACATATTTGTCCACACTCAAATTGCCATCGGTATCGTGGGCTGAGTTGAAGTTGGAGACCACCCTAGTGGCAATCCCCAGGCATCTGAGGACTGTGGAGTAGACACGATCAGAGGGAGGTACTGAGCTACCGCAGGCTGCCCCACCTCTCTTGCCTTGGTCCTTAGTCTCTCTAGTGTGGCTCTCCTGAGAACCACCAAGTCCTCTGAAATCTCTCAGAGGGTCTCTGGAGATTTTTCTGTCATCCTCGTCTGGATCCACACGGCAATGCCATGTACCTTTCTGAGGGAATCTGAGGACTACAGGGCTGATCCATGACACCCAATGAGATAGAGGCCAAGGGAAGAATTATGCCAAATAAAAGACCAAATGCCAGATAAATGAAACATTTGTTTTCTTCCCTTTTAAGCCTGATTTTTATTTCTTCTTCACTAATGAAACTGATTGAGGCATATGCGAATCTACATAAGCACATGCAAAGCAAGGTGTGTGTGTACTGATGAGAAGCGTTCCTTTTCATACCTGTGCACATGACTCCAGCAAAGACCCAGCACTGGCCATATTTGACTGGTTTATATCTGCCCTTGAACCACTTCTGCAGGATGGCCACACTGCCACGCCAGCTCAGTGGGCTGGTGCCACCTCCATATTTGCCCTGCCACTGGCCTTGTACCACACCCTGGTCATTGTTGCTGTTCACCTGAGCAGAGAAAGTGTGAGTCAGTCAATGAGCAGGTATCCCCACATTCACTGTACAATCATCTCCAAACTTTGGAATCCCGAGTTAATGGGGTCACGCGTTGCCCAAAAATTAGGGCAACAAGTGCTTTCTTAAAATACCACTTTGTGCATGTGTGTGTCTAGAATGTAGAGCACATGATTGGCATGCGTGGGGCCTGGGATTTGATTTCAAACACCTCCCCAAACAAAAACCCATTTTTGCACTACATTTAAGTCTCAATTATCAACAATTTTCATATTCTGCTGTCAAAAGCCACCTATGGTTTGGGAGTATTTCCTGCTTTAAATATCTGTATGTTAGTTACATTTTGAGCTGTCAATGTACTGTAATCATAGTAGCAGTCTAGTGCCTGTTGAATGCTACTGTGTGTCAAGCACTGTCCCAAGAAGTTAACATCAAGAGGGTTAACTTGTTTTAAATCTACAGTATAAAATCTTTGATCCTCCTGTATCCCGCTATATTCCCACCCACAGAGGAGAAAAGTGGAATTCCAAGGGATTAGGGGATCTGCCCAATATGATTATCAAAGAGGCGATTCATGAGCAGCCTGTATGGCACCCCTTACTGGTGTTGACTCTGACCGCTATCATCATTCTGAGGTCTTGGGGGGAGCTTAGGTCATCTGAGAAATACAGCTTTAATTTTAGAATCCCATGACCTTGACATTTGAATGGGGTGGAGGCTGCTGTTAATAATAAACTCTCCCAGAGGACCATGAATGCTGCTGTGAGATTGTGTCTCCTAGAAATGACAGGGAAGCTGCACCCTGTGGTGATATATATTTAATTAAACTAGTCTGGAGCATCAGGGAGATAGAGAAACAAATCACAGCTATTTCTCACCTGCCAACTTCTCAGGCCTGTCTCTATGAAATCCTCTGAATCCAAACCTCTCTCTCCTTAGCCCACCAAGGAAGTATCTGGGAAAGTGGAAAAACCTCCCTTCCCTTCCTCCGCCCAGCTCTCTTAACTTCCTCTTTCCACATTCCTAAAACTAGGATTGAAGGTGTTGGGTCCACCACTCCCTGACCTTCACTGATTGGCTCTGTGGTCAACTCTCTGATACTCCAGACTCATTTTTATTAAATATATATTACCACAGCACCCATGACACCTCAACAGTATGGCTGACCGAACAGGACCTGGCTTACAACAGCTGTAGGCATACTAATGTGGGAGGGGAAATCTCACAGGCCCCACCAAAGGCAAAGGACCACAGACAACTAAGGAAAGATGAGATGGGCAAAATGGTCTTCCCCATGGATGAGCTCCCTAATTGTTACACAGTACCAAGTGGTCAGACCTAAAATCGTATATATACAAGTAACACTAAGCAGACTAAGCAGGTTGTATTTATATATTTAAATATTATATAGTTTGGCATCACACACACACACACACACACACACACACACACACACACACACACACACACACACACACACCAATAACAGTGGAAGAAAAGGAAGCCATGGTTTTGAGAAGGAGCAAGGGCAGTGGTACATGGGAGGGATTGAGGGGCAGAAAGGAAAGGGTATAATGATATAATTGTATTTTAATTAAAAACTAATAAAAAAATTAGTAGACTCTCTTGCAGCCTTTTGCAGCATGTGGACTTCAGCTTATGATCAGTCAAAGCAGGTACTCCTTCCCTGGAGAAGTGGGGTCTGGGCCCATTTTCTTTTGTCTGAAATGTTCTGGGAATTCTTTGACCACAGATCACTGGCCAGTCTCAGTTTCTAGTCCCCACCAGTCTGGAGACCTGAGTGAGGGTTGGGAAGACCAGCACGCACGGCATGCATAGGAAACAAGGAGCTTCCAGCAGCCAGAGCTAAAGGCTTCAGATATATGACTACCTAACCACCTTGGGGATCCATAGCCATTCAGGAACTCCCAGCAGAAGTGTCCAGAAGCTGGGGTAAGCCAGTCTCATGGTATCCTGCCAAATTCTTGACCCAAAGAATTGAATGTAATACAAGGTTTGATAGTATAGACTTTAGTATGGATGGTTATGTAGTAATATATAAGGTGAGAGTCTTAGGGTTGGTGCTGGGACTAATTGGGATATCCTTGAAGGAAGGCTATGTAAGGATGCTGGTGGCCTTCTTACCATAGCACTGATGATCCTGGTGACATAGACTGGGTCATGGCGGTGGGACACATCAGTGGCTGGGTCATCCCGGTGAGTAGGACTTCGGTCGAGGATGGAGAGGCAGATGTTCAGGATGTCCTCTTCAAACTGGTCCCAGAGAGGTTGTACTCAGCAGCTAGAGTTTTATCCATATTCTAGGCTCTCCCGCAGCCCCACCTGATCTGTTACTTGTGTTTGTATCAATTCGCTCCAACTTTCCCATGATTCCCCACGATGGTCTTGAGCCTACTTTACTGACACACTCCTCTGCTCTACATGTTTCATGTACATTTTTGATCAGCTGATAACATTTAACAACTAGGATTTCCATTCAAATTATCTCTGAGAATCTGGAAGGTCTAACAATGCGGGACTCCCATGGTAGAAAGAGACTGTTGCTAAGGGTGGTAACTCTTTAGATGGACCCTAAACTTCCAATGTGTTATTGGAAGCCCTGAGCCCTTAGTGCTTTTGACCGCCCCCCCCCCCCAGCCTGTTCTTAGCGGGGCAGTCAAGTCCCATGTGGCACCCTTGGGCTGCTCCTCCACCTGCCCAGCCAGGTCTTGCCCAACACTGAGGACCTGGACCGACTATTTATTATTCTATATGTGATTCTTTTCACCTCCCGAGATGCCTCTGTTTCATTCTACACGTCTCCATTTTTCTTAACCCACTGGGACTGGTCTTGCAGCTACGGTCTGCCTTATGTGTGTAGGTTCTGTATCCTTGTATCTGAATTGAATACATGTATGACTATTTCCGTGTCATTCCTTGAGCAACGCAGCATAAATATTTAACATTCCCACTGTTTTGGCATTAAGAGTGGTTTAGAGAGAAACAGAACACACACAGACATTCAGGCCCCACACAAATCTGTCTCTTAGAGAAGAGACTTGAACATCTGTGGGTTTTGAGCAGAGGGCATTGGAACTAGTTCTCTGCAGACATGGACGGGCTCTCAAAGTAGAGTCTCAGATCAACAGTGTCAGCATGACTTGGGAACATGTTTAAAATGCAGATTCCTAGGCCTGGCCTTACAGCTCTTTAAGTCAGACTCTCTGAGGGAGGAGCCTGGCCACCTGTGATTTTAGGAGATCCCTGTGATTCTGATGCAGGCTCTTGCTTGAGAACCACTGACTGAGGTTACTTTTATTTCCACACAGAACTGACTTCTAATTCTAAACTGTATCCAAAGTTGCCCCCCCCCCTTTCCCAAGGGTCCAGGATAGGCCTCCACACAAAGGATAGTATTTTAGTGGGTGAATGAATGATTTTGCCTGACTTAAGAGTCAGCCCAGGCTGCCCCTCCCAGGAAGAGGTGTGTGGACAGAAGTCTCCCAGGATGCCTTTACCACCCCAGCCCTGGTCCACCCGCTCTGGTTGTGCCCCTGAAGACCTGCCCGTAGTTCCAGCCCTGGGCTCGGATGTGCTTCTCCACGCCTCGGAAGATGATGCCACTGTCATTAAGGACGTACTCCTGCCTTTCTTCCTCTGAGTCCAGAAACACATCGTCCTCTGAAAAGCAGTCAGCTGCTTAGCAATACGGCAGAGCTTGGAGGCTAACATGCTCAGGACAGGAAAAGTGGTTTACTGACTCCATGCCCCTCTTTGCTAAGGCATCTTTTCTGGGTGGTCCCCCATCCCCAGCAGGGTCTAACCCCTTGAATTCTGGTATGTCTGATGTCCCATCTTGATGCCAACAGCAGCCTTGTATTTTCTAAATATTAATAAGGTCCTGATCCTAGCTGCCTCCTGTTGAGGCCTTGTCATGTGACTGCATGTTGCAGAGACTAGCTAGATGAATTCCCATCACATCTACAAGATTAGGCGCGGTTATCACTCCCACCTTACAGGTGTGGAAATGGTTTCATTCAGGGATGCAGCTTAGAACAGTCTGACAGTCCTCCTCCCACACATATGTGATCTCTTATCCACCCCAAGCCTCTCCTATGTTTCTCAGCCCCATTTGACCACCTGGCCTCCAACATCAGAAGCCTCTCCCTCTTCCTTCTCCCTTGCACAGGTTCTATCGTCAAGTCTGGTAATGTGGGGTCTTTACCTGGTCTCAGGTCTTGGCTTTTGCCTTCCTATTCCTTATCTTGCTTCCAAGGCTCCTCCACCCCCACCCCACCCTGCGTGCCCCCGCATCCAAAAGGCAGCTCCTACCTGGGCACCAGGGATTGAAGAGGAGAATGAACTGGCCCAGTTTGCGGTCGCTGTGTTTCCGGCGGGAAGAGGCTCTGGCACTCAGCAGGTATCGACCAATGACTGCATTGTAAGGGCTCGCAAGGCTAACAGTGACAGTATTCCCTATTTGTTCCTGTTTTACAGCTGTCCAGGTCTCACCTATTTCTAGCTCTGCTGTCTGGAATACAGCTTTGGTGTGGAGAGCCTCAGATGCGTGGGGCCCTGGCAGGAAAAAGAATCAAGAGACTCTGCTTCTTAAAAATGTTGCTTTAGGGAAGTGGAAATGCTACAGGCCCAGAAGCCCAGAGTTTACCCCCCAGGTGCTGGAAGGGTGTAAAGGGAAGGACTGGGCAAGTTCAGGGAGGCCAGGGGCCGAGTGGACACATCTCAGTTGCCCTGACTGTCAACCATCCTTTGGAAAAAGGAGAAAGAAACAGCTGGAAAAAGAAAAGAATTTAGATTCCAAAAGTGCTTGAGTATTTTCCATCAAGAGCCCTGGATTCCTTTATATACAAAGGGCTCCAGAAATGTCACCTCACACAGCTGGCTGCTGTGTGCCGATGGCATTTTCCACCTTTCCCTTAGAAATTGATCAGAAACCCGTTTCCCAAGGACTAGCTTCCCTCCAAAGCCTGGACTCCTGACTGAAAAAACGTCAAATAAGATCTGTAGTCTGCGACCACCAGGGGTTCTGGCAAGATCAGTTACCTGTCTCCACAGTGAAGATGAGGGCCTCCTCGCTGTCCAGGACTCCACTCAGATCCAGAGTAAGACTGAATAACTGGCCCCTTCGAACCACCAGCTCAGGGCACGGGTAATCTTGGGTGTGGTGGGCAATGCCATTTTCTGAATGCTGCCAATCCACCTTGGTTACTCTGACCCCTGAACATGGAGAGGAGAGAAGTGAGGTCAAGCTTTTGAAGTATCTTCATCTACCTTCCACTCAATTTCCATCTGCCTCATTCTGACAACGCTGGTCCAGTGCTTTATGGCATAATAATGTTGGTTCTTTATCAACACTACTTAAATTCTGTAAAGGTTTTAGGTCTTGAATCGCAGCAGACACAGATAGATCTCTGAGTTTGAGCCAGCCTTATCTATACAATGTGCTCCAGGCCAGCCAGAGCTACATAGTGAGACCTTGTCTTAAAAAAAAAACAACCCAATAACCCCCCCACCCAAACCAAGCCCCCCAAAACTATCAAAACAAGCAAAAAACTCACCCAAATAAAAAGTAAAAATACAAAAGTTGAAACTAGAATGAAGTTTCTTGTGCAGATTCACCAGAGAACATGAATGTCCTACCTCAAATTTCTTTTGCTATTATCTGGAGGTCTGTGAACAGCCAAGGAAGTACCAAGAAAGTTGATTTTTAGAGTTAAAAATACACTTCATATCTACATAATAGACCAATGCCAAGGATTGGTCTATTATGGACATGGTCATCAGTTTGGTGTCTGGGTACCAAGAGAGACTGGTGAACAAGAGAGATGGTGTGGGAATGTCTTTCTATATGCTGTGAATAAAGGATTGTTTTGGTCATGGCTGGCACCATAGAAAAAGTAGGTGGGGAAATCAGAGCATAGGTAGGAAAAAGAGGGCAGAGTGAGAGAGAGATCCATCCAGCAACTGAAGAAGCAACATGTAATGAAGTAGGTAAGCCATGGGCCACGTGACAAGACAGAATAATGGAAATGGGCTGAGTTAAGATGAAAGAGCTAGTTAGCAATGTGCCTGAGCCATAGCCCAACCAGCATGAACTTAATATAAGTGTCTGTGCGTCTCTTTGGGACTCTGGGATTGTTGTTGCAGAGAAGCAGCGGTGGGTGGGTTCAAACTGTGGGGTTAGTCATGGTGTGGTCTTCAGTGATGGGATGGTGAAGCTCAGTGCTCAAGGACAGGGCCTCTGAGTCACACAGTGACCAGAGCTTAACTTGATTATCTACTGGATGAACTGCTTTCTCCCTGAACCATATATATCATACTTTTCTTCTCAGTAGTGTGGAATAATGATGCCATTGGGGTGATTGTGAGGACAACTTGTTATTCAGATCACTCAAAACATGAGAAATAAATATTCATCATTATGTTCCAAATGAACAGGTGCATCACCCGAGCAGCTGAGTCCACACTTGGCTAATTACTGTTTAGATACACACTGTCGGGAGCACACGATCTGGAAGGACAATGGCATAGGTTCCTGATGAAGTCTAAAGAGAGACAGACAAGATTTCCTGGGAAGGTGGCATTGAGGTTAAGTCTTCAGTTGGTGGGGCCTCTCTTGGAGAGAAGGATGAATCTGACCCCAGTCCCAGAACCCTCACCCTTTGTCTGTTTTGAAGTCCACTCATTTAGGTATTGTGTGTTATACTGAATACTGGGGACCCAACAATCCACAGTGCTTCTGACAGCTGCTGTGAGGATAGACTGTCACCAGCAACAGATGGCCAGAACATGGAGGGAGAGAAGGAATGCGCTGTGGTACTTGCATATCCACAGGCACTGTTAGATTAGTACATTCATTCCTTCTGGTTCTCTCCTCTGTTTCCTGTCCACCACAAGGGAACAGTCCTCTTTTGCCACACATTCCTGTCACCAAGTTGTTATGCTCAGGCATGTGTAGGGCTAAACTGAATCTTCTGAAACACGAACCAAAAGTGAACCGTCTCTCCTTATGTCAGGTAGTCAACTATTAATAAACATATTGTTGGAGTTTTCTAAAATGTACAGTCATGGACAGTGACATTGCTTGAGTTGAGTTCGGTCTCCACCCCATCCCACAGGAGTAAGTCTACATTTGTAGCTGATAACTCCATGGAACTTTGCATGTTGCCTGACCAGAATGCCATGCATTCTGATGAAGTTGTGATAAGCATTCATATACTTAACTGTGTTGAACTAAAATTGATTTCTAGTTCACCTTTTATAGTGCAATTAGAATATAATAAGTGTGAAATGATAACTGGAGCCAGTAATGTACATCAAATTAGTTTTAGAAAATCAGTAACAGGAAAGTTGATGTATTCGCAATCTATTGCTGTTTAAACAGCTTGCTTCCCTCAGAGTTTATGTGAGAGAACCCAGAATTGCTTTCTCACACTGTGAGCTAGTTTAGCTATTTATTGTCAGCTTGACACAAACTATAATTATCTAGGAAAACCTTAATCAAAGAATTACCTTCATCAGATTGGTCTATGGGATATTTTCTTGATTGTTAATTGATATTGGAGGGCCTGTGGATCTGTGCTGTGTAAGAAAGGTAGTTAAGCAAGAGCCTGGGGAAGCAAACCAGGAAGCAGCATTCCTCTGTGATCTCTCTTTTAGTTCCCACCTCCAGGTTCTTGCCTTGTGTAGCAGGACTATATTCTGTTACATTGTAAATAATTGTTCTGATTACTGTTGATTGGCCGAAGGCAGACAGGAAGTGTAGGCAGGACTACCAGACTAAGAAAACTCTGGGAACAGGAAGAGCAGAGCAGAGAGGCACCACCAAAGACAGAGGAAAGAAGATGAAATGCTTCTCTAAGAAAAGGTACCAAGCCGTATGGCTAAACAAAATAAGAATCATGGGTTAGTTTAAAAATTAAGAGTTAGCAAGTTATAAAGCCTGGGCCATAGGTCAACCAGCATACAATTAATATAAGCATCTCTGTGTTTCTGTGGAACTGCGGGTCTGCGGGTCTGGAGGGTAAAAAATGTAACAATATGTTGTGAAATTGAGATGATATTATTATGGGTTAGATATAAAATGTACCCCTCACAAATGTACTGGGGGCTTTGTACCCAGCTGGTGGTGCTCTTTTGAAGGTCCTGGAAGCTTTAGGAGGTGGAGTTTAGGTAGAAGACATAGGTCGCTCAGTGGGTAGCATGTGGGTCCTTGGGAGAGTCTTATCCTCTGTGTCTGTTTCCTGTCTTCATGAGTTAAAATGCTCCTATGTGCTCAGGCACCATGATTTTCTGCCCAAATGTATATGTAGCTAAGTGACCATGGCCTAAAACTGTTAAAGCTGCCACTCAAAATTAATTTTTCTTCCTTTAAGTTACTGTCTCAGGCATTTTGTCATAGTGACAAGAAATGTACCAATACAACATCTTTAAATAGTTACTTCCTGCCTAAGGGCACCTGGAATCCTGCTTCTATTTTCTTTGGTGTATACAGCAGGCATACCTTAACTATGGGCAGAGACAGTGAATGGGTTTTATTTAGTAAGACTTCCTATGAAACAAGTGGTTTTTAAAGTCTTCTTTAATCTTTATTAACCACTTTAGGGATGTTTATTTCAACTTTACAAATGGAAACAGGAAGAGTCAAGAACTTTGTAAGCAGTGGAGCTTGGATCCTGGTGTTTGAGTCTGTACTTGCTTAGAGCCCCTACATTCTGCTACCTTTACTTTTGAGGCCACAAGATCATAGACCCAGAAGTCCAAGACTCTAAAATACATGAGGAGTCTGTATTATGGACATTATAACACTGCTCTGGCAAGGGGCATAATCTGAAGAAGATAGGTGTGATGATTTGAGAAATGTCCCCATAGTCTCAGGTATTAAACACTTAGTTGCCAGTTGGTGGCACTGTTTTGGAAGCATTAGGTAGCAGAATCTTGCTGGAGTAGAATGGGGACAGACTTTGAGATTAAAAGCCTTGAATTTCTTCAAGATCATTTTCTGTGCCTCATGCTTGTGTTTGAAGCGGTGAGCTCTTGGCTTCCTGCTTTGGCTTTCGTGCTTGCTGCTGGCTGCTGTGCTTCTATGACATAATGGACTCCCTTCCCTCTGGAACCATAAGTCAAATAAACTCATCTATAAGTTGCTTTTGGTAGTGATTTTTTTAAATCACACTCAGTGAAAAGTAACTAATACAGAATAACTTTAGCAGAAGTTGGTGCCAGAGAGTTGGCTGCTGCTGAGAAGAACACAGCGTGCTGTTGTTTGGAAGAATGTGGATGTCTTTGGGACTTTAGACTAGAAAAGCCACTGAATGTGGTAAGAAGAACTTCCACTGTTCTAGCAGGAGTCCTGAAGACAGCGGTGCCGAGAGTAATGTGGATGGCTTATTAACTCAAGAGGTTTCAGAAGAAAGCGGAGATTTTAACGGTAACTGGGCTAGAGGCTGTTGATATGATAATCTGGCAAAGAATCTGGCTGCCTCCCTCCATATCCTGAGAACTTGCATGAAGGAAAATTAGAAAACAAAGGACTAATTTCATTAGGAGGAAATTAAAAGACTGCACGATATTGGATCTATGGTATGGTAGTTATTGATAAACCTAATGAAAATCTACAATACAAAGGAGCAAGAGAGCCAACATGAAATACAAAATGCACAGTTTGGAGAGAAGAACACTAAGATGCTTTATGTCACAGCCAAGGTGTGTTCTAGAGGAGAGGCTGTGATTAGTAAGGAAAGCAGAAAGATCTTCTCTGCACTGGAGTAAAGGGAAGGTGTCCCCAAGGAAAGATCCCACCCAGCTAAGCTTCCAACCTGTGATGGAGCACAGTTTCCAGAAAGGAACTGGACAAAACCATTGGTGCTGATGTCTCTCCCATGCTGAAGCCAGACTTGGCAGTGTTGTCTACATAGTGCGGTCTTTATGGGCAGAGAGGATGTCAGAGTAAAGAGGCCATAGATTATTTCTCTGTAGTTTCAGAGAGATGCTGAGGTCAGACAATGTGTGGCAGGGGAGTCCCTGCATGAGAGAGAAATAGGCCCTTAGAGGCCATTGTATAAAGCTGTGAAAGTGATATATGGATGCATTGGAGATCAGAGATGATGAAGATGTCAGAGCCATGGGATATACATAAGAGCTGCATTTAGGAAGTGGAACCAGCCCAGGGGAGAGATGTGTGTTGCAGGCAGGAAAGCTGGAAGGGTGGAACCATCTAAACCCTTTGATAATTCCCACTGAGCTACAGGACTTCATGTTTTCCTGACTAGATTCTGGTCTTCCTTTGGTTCAGTATTTCTTTACCATGTCCTTTCTTCCCTATCATGGTAATGTATATTCTGTGATATTATATGCTGGAAGTATGTAATTTGCTTTTTTATTTTTCAGAAGGTTACAATTAAAAGATTACTGGAGTCTCGGAAGAGACTTTGGACCTTTAAACAGTGCTGACACCGTGAACGACTATAGAGACTTCTAAGGTTAGATCAAACACATTTGCATTATGATACGATCACAAACCTGTGGTGACCAAGGAGTATGGTGTAGACTCAGGCATCTGAACACCTGATCCCTAGCTGGTGGCACTGTTGAAGAGATTTAGGAAGTATGGCCTTGTTTGCAAATGTATGTCACTGGGGTGGGCTTTAGTGTTAGAAACCACACATCACTTTTAGTTTTCTCTCTTTTGTGCTTGGGTTTGAGAATATGAACTCTTGACTTCCTGCTCTGGCCGCCATGTCTCCCGCTTGCTGCCCAGCTTCTTTACTAGATGTGCTCTTATCCCTCTGGGACAGTAAATCAAGTAAACTTTTCCTTGTATAAATTGCTTTTGGTTGGAGTATTTTATAATAGCAGCAGAGAAGTAACTAATATAGCAGATAAAAGTACCTACCTTTTTAAAGATTATAGTATCTTTAATTTTTTTTATTCCAAAGACCATTGTATTAAAATTTGGTATAGAGTCTTAGTTTAGAACTTTCTTGGACAAAAGGGAGAGATGTAGTGGGATTCAGGTGTTAGCTGGCAAAGCTTGGAGGCTTGTCTCTGGACACTGGGAGCCCGAGTGGGGTGTGGACAGACCCCATTAAGCTGCCTACAGGACACGGACCCTCCTCCTTATTTTTCTTGTAGAGTGGGTTGGCAGCCTGTCATGGGACGATTCCTATTTCCAAGAATTGTCTTAAGGTTCAGTTTGTACTGTGAGTGTTCATATACCCCTCAATAAACATTAATCGTTCATATGATAAAAAAGAAATCAATGAAAAAAAAATAAAATTACAAAATTGATGTGAAATGTCTTTCTGTACCCTGTGAATTACCATTGGATAATAAAGGAACTATTTGGCCTATGGCAAAGAGGCTTGGAAACAGGCAGGAATTCCAAGCATAGATAAAAGAGGAGGATGGAATCAGGAGAGAGGCTTGAGCTGCTGCCAAGAAAACAAGATGTAAAGGTACAAGTAAGCCATGAGACATGTGTCAAGAAATGGTTTGAGTTACGATGCAAGAGCTAGCTAGCAAGAAGCCTGAGCCATAGGCCAAAGAGTTTGTTTCTTTTTAAAAAAAGAATTTGAAAGAAAAATAACAGGGCAAGCAAGCTTGAACCTCAGCTGTGCTGGAAGAAGAGGAAGAGGGAAGCCACACCCCCTCAGTTAGGGCCCTAGAAAGCAGGCACCTTTGGCAATGGACATTGAAGTCACTGTAGAAAGGGTCAGTGAGAAGGTCCAAAGGAGACTTCTCCCCTCCCCTCTCCACATATCCAGAATATCCCAAGGCCATCCAAATATCCATAAATATCCATAAATGGGCTCAGACTGGACTAAAGGAGGATTTCTGGTGGTTAGGTAGAAGCCAAATTTCCTCAGGAACTTGTGAAGCTGGTTCCTTTCTACCAAAGGAGACATTTCCTTATCACTGGCAGAAGGAACAAGTGGCTCCCTGTGGTGCCTACTGGTATACCAGTGCATGCTGGCCTCCAGGCTCACAAGTACCTGTTAAACATCTCTAAGTCCCCAATAGGCTTCTAGCCCTTTTCTCCTCCCCTCCCCTAAACTCCCTCAAGCTCATGGACTTCCCTTCCCACAACTACTCATTCTCCTTATAACCCTGCTATCTCTTAATATCTGGCCACACCCCTCTCTCCTTGTTTCTCCCCCTTCCCTCCCCATCCCATTCTTTCCTGTCTATCTGAGAAGGATTCAGATGCCCCAGAAAGTGACAGGAAATGGTGTGATCTGTGACAAAGAAACAGGAAACCAGCACAGATGCTCATGATCCAAGGCCTAAGCCTCCTCATCAATTCTCACCCCCTTTATATCCATCCTGAGCCATGACAGGGTTGAGATAATTACCTCCCAATAACCTTATCTTTCACCCCTACTCCTGTGGGATGAGTCAGAACCACCATTATCATTAAGCTTAGAAACCATCTCTCTCATACCTTTCCAGAACAGAGTCAAGTTTCATCAGCTGACTTACCACCTACCTGTTTTACTTCCTTCCCCTATCTCCTTTCCTCCTTCTCTTTCTGACAGTGTGTCATGCCATCCAGGATTTCCTCAAACTCACTATGTAGCCAAGGATAGTCCTGAATTCTTTTTTAAAATTATAGTTTTAATTTTTTTTGAGTTTATAATATAGTTACATCATTTTCTCCAATTTCCTCCCTTCACATCCATATACCCCTTGCACTTCAAATTCACGACCTCTTTGTATTACTTACAAACACACACATACACCCCTAACTACATAAATATATAACCTGCTCAGTCTACATAACATTATTTGTAGATAAACTTTGAACTCTATTCTTCCGCGTCCTGAGTGCCAGCAAAGGCACCTGTCACTAAACCTAGCTCCCTCAGCTGAATTCCTTTAAAAATATATTATACATGTTTGTGTATGAACAAAGTATGTGTGGACATACATATGTATGCATAGTGTGTGTATGTGTGTGGACATGGGTACATAGCACACATGTAGAGATCAGAGGACAACTTTATGGAGTTGGTTTCTCCTTGTGCCTTTATATGGGTTCTGGAATTAACTTGGGTTTCCAGACTTGTACAGTAACTGCCTACTTTACTGCCTACACCCACTGAGCCATCCCACCTGGTCTTCCGCCAAACTCTTGCAGATCTTGAAGAGGTAGCTAACCCACATAGACATGTCATCAAGATCCTCTTGCTAAGCTAATATCTTCATTCTTTCAACTTCTCCCCACTACCCCTCCAATACTGATTTTCCTTTTATGCCTCGGTGGTCCTGCAGGGATATTAACCTACCAATCATAATCTTTCATCTTTTTGCCCCAGCTTTATACCTCTTCACAGTCAAGGAGGTTGCGGTCCCCATTTCTCTATGATCTGGTCCTGGAGACACCCCTGAGGTGACTTAAGTCATTCAGACCCATTGGTATCACACCCTCCAGACTTGCTATTTGTGAAATGGTCAGATGAGAATGGAGGCTGTGAAAGTCACCATTAGTGCTTACATCCAATCCTATCCTAACCGGTGTCTCCCTAGTTAAGGGAACAGTGAGTTGAAAAGCATGGAGGAAGGAATCCTACACATGAGTGATGTAAAGGAGGAATCACGTAGGTCACAAATCTGTTAAGATAACTCAGTGACCCTCTCCTTCGTCCCAGCTCAGATACTGCTTCTGCCCATAACCCATCTCAAGAATGCTTTACACTTGTTTGCTTGTATGTTTTTCTCCTCTGTACTAAGAGCTCCATGAAGCTCAGTCCTTGCTCTGAGCCTCCAGGGTCCCCAAGAGCCCAGGTTAGGGCTTGACCTAACAGATGCTCAGTGAATTTCAGATAGGTGGTGAACCTCTCTCTGCTCCCTGGAGGGGATATGACAAGGAATCTAATGCTTACCATCAATCTGGACTCACGCTTGGCGGACCAGACCTCACCCATATCATGCTTACCCCACACGTCCACCCAAGCAGTCCTATGTTGAGCCCTGTCTTTCCCTAACTTCTAACTTTTTCAAAGTCATGGGACAAGCAGCAGGGTATCTGTGTGGCCTCTGATAAGAGTGGTAGACCTGCTTCTAAGTCCTGGTGGGACATGGGCAAGCTGTTTTCTCTCTTCTGGGCCTCAGTGGTTCTATCTGTGAAATGACCCAGAAGGAGTCTGTGGCGAGCTGTCGAGACAAGTACCTCTGGTCCCCAAGAGCTCCTCTTGATCTTCTAATCAGTGTGCAGATGTGATGGTGGTTACACCATCAGGTGCCAGGGAGGAGCTGGGGCAGGCAATACCTGATCTGGAACTTTCCTGTTGACAGATCCTAAGGCCTGAGGACAATGTGGAGCGTATTACCAGCTCCTAGACCATTTTCCCTTGGGGATTCATAAGGTGAGCATTCAATCCTGGGCCCAGAGCCCACAGAGACTGTGTTCACCAGTTGGGGGTTGAGGCATCGTATGAACACTGCGAGCTTCACAGACAACCCTCCTCCCCAAAGCTTTCCCTCCTTCCCCTTTCTCTCTCATTTGTGTCCACTTGGCCTTTTTTTGCGTTTTGGTCAGGTACCCTGAACATAGGCTGAGAGGCGCACTATCTAGTTCCCATACAGGCTGCATTCCGTGTGGCCTGTGGGCACTGAAGCAAGCAAATGGACCTCTCTGAAACTCTGTCTTCTGGTGGGAACAGTAGTTGATAATTCTTGCTACTGAGTATTAGAGGATTAAATGAAATAATCCACAGTATTCAGAACATGACCTGACACATACTAGGAGCTCAGCAAATATGTTGTTAATCATGTTACTATCATCAGTATTTATACAATACCTCCTGGCTGCCGCTCCAGTGCTCTGCCAATTAATGCGGTTGTGATTCATGTGCTCACTGCCTCTGTGGCCCTGTAAAAATTGTTGGGGCCTCTCTGGGGTTCAGATGCCCATCCCTGGGAAGTGGTGGTTATAACACCTTCCTCCTATGGTTTGAGAAGCATCAAGGAAGGTAGGCAATGACCAACTGTACCAGTTAGACAAGGAGATTTCGAGAGTGGAAGGGGAAGCCATTAACAAACACCGTAGAAAGGCAGGCACCATCCAGAGGGGACGACGTCCCTGCGAATGGGGCACTTAGTTCCAGATCCAGCTAGGGACTCTGTAGACGAAGGCTTTAAAATTGTCATCTTCCCAGAAGCACTCCGCTCTCGTCGGCCATCCTCCCCACGTCTCATCCATACTGCTTTTCATTTCACTCTCCCTTTTCAGTCCTGGCTGAAGTTATTACCCTGTCAGCCTTGGAACAATTTTTAGCTCATCCTACTCAGTCTGTTCTGTTGCTATGGAGACACTGAGGCTCACAGCGGGCAAGGGACTTCTCTTATTGCACGAGTGTCAACATGTCATTTCTCCAGCTCCAGCGACAAGTCTCAGAAACAGCCCACTGCACTTCAGGTTACTTTCAATTTGGCCCCGCCCCCACTCCTGTTCCTGCCAACTCTATTTCCCCCTCTCCTATCCCCTGAAGATCCAGCATAACTAGAATCCCCATGTATCGAAGGTTGTGTCTCAGTCACTTGCTCCCTGCCAGGGTCTCCACACCTACTCTAGATTTTCACACCTTTCTTTCACACCACAGTGACTCTACAGAGCTAAGTGATAATTCTCTATCCCAGCCCGGCATGTACCTAGTGAGACTGAGCACAAAACCCCTACTGAAGCCCCAGTCATATCTTCCATACTCCGGCCTCCGTGTAATTGCTTTTTAATGGGCCCCATTATGACTCTGCCCTTAGTATGCATCATGGGCACCTGCGCTCCATGGCTGAATGATTAATTGGGGAGTTGCCTAAGGCCTTCCTGGGGCAACTGCTTCATCTCCCTTTCCTTTTGGAAGTCAGTATCTCTCACACAAGTAGATTGTGGCCCATCAACTTCAACCAATGGTTGCTAAGAGCCAATCCCACATGGAGTATTTTACTAACCCTTAGAAATTCCGAACTGAAAGATTTTTACAATTCACAGATGGCTAAAGGGTCTCATTGCGTTTGCTAATGCTGATCAACTGCTAGTAATACTGAAGACTCATGTTGAAGGGAGTTCTGGGACCATATCCAGGCTCTGTAGCAAAAATCTCTTGGATCAGCTAGTGATGTCTGTCTGAACAGAACAGAAGGGAGGTCCTTTTTTTTTTTTTTGTGATGGACATATTCTCTATTGGGCTCTGGTGCCCCATTTATCTATGCTGCGAGGAGGGAACACCCCAAAGAAGCTAGGAGAACCCAGAAAGCATGGGTAATTGATTTCAATACAACAGTTTATTTGCTGGGCATATTAGCTCTGACTCCAATATTTCATTTTATTTGTGGGAGTGTGTATGCTGTGTGCCTGGATGTTTGTATTTGTGTGTATGAATTCAGGAACACATGTTGACAGTACATCTTCAGATATCAGTCCTACCCTTCTGTATTGTTGGGGACAGGGTCTTTCTGTTGTCTGCTGCTGCATACACAGGGGTGGCTGGCCCATGACCTTCTGGGGATTCTCCTGTCCTTAGTCCCATCTTATTGTAGAATTCTGGGATTACAGATGTATGCCACTGTGCCTGGCTTCACATGCCTCATGGGGATTTAAACTCAGACTCTTAGACTTGCATAGCAAGCCTTTAGTCACTAAAAACAATCTCCCCAGTTCCTGACCTCAGTATTTTACAGATGGAGACAAGTGGTCACCCGTCAAAATAGTTAAAGATCTAACACTGGAGCTCCATCATTGACCTGATCATTTCTCAGTAATAAAGTTTGGTCTTGCTAAATCAACGCTTAGGGAAAGAGTATAAAGGTCATGAAAAATATCTAACCCAGGGAAACAGCCTCAGCTTAGGAGTACCCATCTAGGAGCCAGGCAGGCATGGCTATCCACTAATGGTATTCACTACCAAGAAGTATGAAGAAGTTAGAATATGACAAGGAAATATCACCTGCATTTAAAAGATGAAAACAAAAGAAGAGCTGATTGACACGTTTCCCCATGATCCTGAAGAGTGGAAAATAGCAGCTATAAAACTGGAACATCTCTTAGAGACCTCTGACTGTGGGCTCCTTGTTCTGCTGGCTGGTTCCCCCTGGATCCCAGTGCCTAACAGGGTTTGCTATTCCTGTCCCCTGTATTAGAGTTGTGCTGTGGGGACACTTTTTCTGAGTCTACTGTTTTGAGGCCTGCAGGAGTTTTTGTGCTGATGCACAAAACCTGGATCCCTTTCCAAAGACCTGTGAAGTTGTTTGTATTATAACCCCCATGATTCAGATGAGGCACAAAGGACAAATCTCCCTACCAGAGATCATACAATTCTTTTCACCTCAGAATTGTTCTTGCCCTAAAGTACATGGGTTCAAATTAGGAGAGAATGGGGCTCATGAGGTTCCTCATGAGGCTTCCTTCTATGTTTCAGCTGGCCCATGGTCCCCAATTGTTTTCAGGAATATTTCTAAATTTCCATTGTGTGTGTTTGTGTGTGTAGATGTGAGTCCTTATCTCTCATTCAGTCCCTGCCTCCTTCATCAAAGCATTTGGAGTAGGTCTGACCCTATCTGAGCCTTGGCCATGATTCACAGGGTGGTTTGAGACTAGCTCTTCTATCTCTTGATGACTAGGAGAGAGTACCCTGTGGACTAACCAAGTCTAAAATTCCAACAAGCAATGATCAAAATTTCATCCCAAACAACACCCTTACCACCCCACATGGGTGAAAGCTCCTCTCGGGGACACCCATCGCCTGGGGTTCCCATCCACTGCCCACTCACCTGCCATGCAAAAGCCAGATGGACTCCTTGTCTCTGTGGTGTGTTGTAGACTGTCAGGATTGTGTGCCAGAATCTCCAGTCAGATTCACATTAATGAAGAACATCACAGGGCACTCCTAGGCAGCTAAGTCCGAGCTCAGAAGAGGTGTGGCTTCCTCACCCCAGCAATGACATCCATGAGACACATAATCACCCAGTAATTGCTTTGGTTTGTACCTAGAAGGTGTCCAGCGTGGGAGTGGCTTTAGCCATGATGCCTTTGAAACATGGAGGTGAGGGCTGCATTACAGGAGAAACAAGCCCAGGAAGGTCACAAGAATGGGAGGGAGCTAATAGTTACGATGGTCAGCTCTCGGAAGTACCTGGGAGCTCAGAGCCACTTGAAGGCACATGGCAGTAAAGCTTCAGGGTTCAGATCAGAGTCCAGGAGTCATGGTGCCCAGTCCAGGCTGTCTCTTCTCTTCCAGTCAAGATGATAAGAGTCCTGGGAACACAGCTGCACCCTAGGTCCTCAGGCATGGGCCTGTAATTTTACAGGTACAGCACCCAGTACAGTTGACCCTCCACAACACCTGTACATACCCAGTACAGGCCTCTCTTCTGCCATGGAGCCCTGAGCTCTGGAGGGACAGCCTTGAATCCACACAGCTTGGCCTGAAGCTCAGGTCATCTCCATTCTTGAGTCTAAGCAAAGGGAGTAACTACACTCTTCCCTTGTTACCAGGGCTCCTAAAGGGGTTATTAAGATAACCAGTAGGCAGAAACACATACCTTGGAAGCTGGACTTGACTGTCCTCCCCCAGCAGAGACTGTGCACTCTCCCCACCACCAGGAGTATGGGAGTTGGGGCATTCCTCTAGTGAGTCTGTCTCCTACAATGTGTGCTAATATTCCTACCTCTGTGGGAAGTCTGAGCTTTGAGGGAGAAGACAGGGTTTTGAACATCTAGTATACCCTACCTGGGGAGAGTCTTGCTTAGTTTTGGATATCTTGAAAAACTTCCCTAACACAACTCACCAGCTGGGAGGAGGGGACCTGGACCTGGATTCTTGGGAGGATGTAAATAAGAAGAGAAAAAAGCTTATTATTTGATTAAAAGCCAATTTTTAATTGCTAATTTAACCGCTAATTCTCTGAGCTGGCTCCAGCCTAAACCTTGCATGTCTGTGGCTCTGGGCTAGCTTCCTCCCCTCCCAGAATTTTAGGGGATCTCTAGCTATAAACAGAATAGATAGTATTAGTTTTAAGGTCATTCTAGCTAAAAGATTCTGAACCCCAGAACCCTACCTTTCTAGCCCTCTAGAATTTTATGTGCAATTATATAGAGGAATTTTATTTTTATAGAAGCTGCCTGGGAAGTTTCTCTTTGGAGAGGAAATGCTTTGATGGATGACTGGAGCTCTGAGAGCCCTAGTGTGGGGCTAAGCCAAGGCAGCAGGGGTGGGTATCCATGAGAGATGCTCAAAGAGAGGTAAGTGGCAGTGGTGTGCCCATGCTATGTGATGTGGCTGTGTCAAGGATCACCAGAACATTCAGGAAAGTGCATAAAATGTCAAAAACATTTTATTTTATATTTTTAGAAAGTGACAAAGAGCTTGAGCTCTGCTTCGTGCAATACAAACACATTTAATGGGCCACTTTCAGGCCCACGCTGCCTTATAATTAACTGACTCCTGGCGCTAGCCCAGGGAAGCTCCTCTGCTAATGCCCTGCAGTCTGCTGCCTAGGCAGAGTCTGAGCTCTAATGAAGCTGCTTTTCAGCCTGACAGGGTCAGGCTCCTCCCCACTAATGACAGTTTAAGTCAGGTCCCTTTTATGTTTCATCCCCGGTTTGCCTAGACAAGGTCTCCCAGGAGACGAGGCGTTTAAGATGATTAACCTGCTCAGAAGGGACCCACACTCAGACTTAGGGGACAGCAGCACAGTTTGGTTGAGTGCTTGCCTGTCATTTTGGAGCTAAATGGCTGAGCAATTCTCAGTAAATTAAAAACTATTTGGACCTTGTTGCTCTCACCTGTCAAATAAGTGTCCAAGCTATGCTTTATAATCCAAACATTTTCTGATTCTAGACAGTCAGGCTAGAGATGAGAAACTGTTGCCAAAGACTAGGATTGTCAGCTAAGGGTGCCCCAGTGCAAACACCCGGAACAGACCCAGCATACAGCAGGTGCATGCCTTGCTAAAACCCGTGCCTATGGAGTAACCAGACACTTTAAGAGAGTTTAATCATTCTTGTTACTATGAAGAAACACATGATCATGTGTAAAACTCAAGCAATATGGAGAAACATGAATACATATCACCACAAACATATAAACGAGTTTATAGAAACCTAATTGCACAAAGAAGCCATTAGTAAGATGACCTTTTTTTAGTTAATCACACACTGGGCTCTTCATTGTGAAAGCACAGACTGGAGACAGGAATCGTCAATAGTAACTTGTGTCCGTTTATGTGATTTAGCTAGCCCCTCCCTAGTTGTGGGAATCTAAGTTGTTTCCAGCAGTGTCTTTGAAGAAATACAGTGTTTTCCCATGTGTTTTTGTGGATTTTTAAGACACAGATATATTTTTGTGTGTGTACCTGTGTGAGTGCTTATGCTATATGGATGCAGGTGCCTTTGGAGGCCAGTAGAAAGCCTCAGATCCCCAGGAGCTGGAGTTATAGGAAGTTGTAAGCTGCCTCAAAATGGGTTCTGGGAGCTGAACTCAGGTCCTCTGGAAGAGCTGTGAGCACTCTTACCTGCTGAGCTAGCTCTCCAGAGGCTTCATTAGTGGAATAACCTCTAGGAAGTAAAATTATCGAAGTGAACTTATTCTTCAAGTAGCAATTTTACATAAAGGAATTTGTCTGACAGAGAAATACTTTTGTTTAGATACTTATATACAAGGTATTTAACATAACATTAATTATGATGTAAAGAGAAAATACCTTATTCTTGCATTAGATGTATTCATGCAAGAAAATGCAATGCAGCCATTCAGTAAGGGGAGGCTAGTGAATGAATGCTGATATAAAATAGTGTTCTAGATACATTGCAAAATTAAAAAGACAGTTGGATATTAAGTAAAGAAGGAAAAAAGGCTATAAATAGGTAGAAATGATTTTTGAACTCTTAGAAATATTTTACTGTGTGTATACATGTAGTAGGATTATGTTGTTCCAGTGTAAATGATTGTCCTGCCTACTAGTTTAATAAAAATGCTGATTGGCTGAAGGCAGACAGGAAGTGTGGGCGGGGCTACCAGACTAAGAAAACTCTGGGAACAGGAAGAACAGAGCAGAAATGCCACAGAAAAGCCATGGAGACACCACGATGAGAAACCAGCAGATGCAGAGGAAAGAAGTTGAAATGCTTCTCTGAGAAAAGGTACCAAGCCTCATAGATAAACAAGATAAGAGTCATGGGTAAGAGTAAGAGCAAGAGCTAGAAAGTTATATGCTTGGACCCCAGGTCAATCAGCATACAATTAATACAAGCATCTGTGTGTTTCAGTGGGACCATGGGACTGTGGGTCTGAAAGTCCAGGCCACCAGGGTAGGCTGGAAAGTCCGGGACAGAAACCTATGGGTAAAATACATCCACATTAAGCCTTAGAAAGCTAAAAAATATTTCTAGAGCACAGAATCGGAGTCAAAAACAGCTTCCAAGTTGTGTCTCTCACATAAGCCATGGTACAGAGATGCCCTGGTGTGGGTTTGAGCTACAAAATGGCAGGCTTTAGGTGTGCAGCTTAAGGTACAAAATGGCTGGTTCCTGAAGTCTCACAGGAGCCTGATGCAAACAAAAAGTTGTAAATGATGTATTTAAGGTTTCTGTTTATAAGGAAAAAAAGGGAACAGAATCAAAGATGGCTTCTTAGTAGCAGAAGCATTTCTTTGGGTCAGCTCTATTTGCTGGAGGCAAGCAGAGGCGGGCTTAAATTAAAAAAAGGGAGAGGTTTCCTGATTCAGCCTTGGAGGCAAAACACTTGTGAGTCTTTTAAGAGGCCCTGCTGCCAAATACTTACAAGGAGTTAATGAGCAGCAGACGGTAGTGCTTTACTTGGTGATTATATGGACCCTAAAATTCCCCAGAGTGATAACTGTGGGTTCTACCAGTACTTCTGCTAAAAAGATCAATCCTATGAAGCTAAGCTAGGAGCTGGGTGGAGTCAGTCAGCCAGTCACTCCAGTGAAGCCTTTAATCCTTAGCTACACCTAGGTAGGTTAAAGGTGTGGACAGAGACAGAAAGAAATAGAGGGAGCTGGGTGGAGTCAGCCACCCTACCCAAGCAAAGGTGTGGTCAGAAACAGAATAAGAAATGAGAAATATATAGTAAAGACAGATTCAAAAAATAAACTCTAAATGGTTTAGAGTGTGTCAACAAAATTATGTGTAGGCTTGAGAGAGAAAACAAAAAGGGATAAAGTCCTTAAAAAAGAGTAAAAAGAAATAGTAATAAGCCAAATAAAAATGGAAAATAAAAAGAGTGTCTGGATACTGCACATCATTGTCTTGTCTTTAAGCTTCTTGACTAAAAATGAAGTAGTAAAAGCTGCTAAAAGACAGTTGATTATAAATGCTGTTGGATTAATTCAACCTATATATTTTGTAACTGAGTTGACTTTAAAGTTAAAATCAAAAGATATGTTACTTTGGAGAAGAGGTTTTCTTCTTATTTCCACAGAAAATGAGAGGCCATGGATTTATTACTGATTAAAGAAAATAAAGTTTGATAGAGGAAGACCCCCTGAGGAGTCTCCAGTGGAAACAGATGGCCCAGATGATTCAGCATTTTAGAGCACCTCTGTTGAAGTTTCCTGAGCTCTGTATCTGAAACTACTTCAAGGAGACTGGCTGAGATGACCAAGCCTTAAAGACTACTCCACTAAAGACTTGTCTATAATCCTAAAGTTTTCTTTGGAGCCCCATGGGATTATCAACACCCCCATTTATCAGGAAGTAGCCTAGAGAATGGTGCCCACATTTCCCCAAAATGGATTGTGGATGTTTGTATTTGTTTACAGTGTTGGTTATAAGTAGTTATAGGTAATAGAGAGAAAAAGATACTTAGATTTGGAGTTCTTTTTTTAAAAAGAGAAAAGGGGAAATGTAATGGGATTATATTGTTCCATTGTAAATAATTGTCCTATCTACTGGTTTAATAAAAATGTTGATTGGCCAAAGGCAGACAGGAAGTGTGGGGTGAGGCTACTGGACTAAGAAAACTCTGGGAAACAGAGCAGAAATGCCACAGAAAAGCCATGGAGACACCATGATGAGATGCCAGCAGATGCAGAGGAAAGAAGTTGAAATGCTGCTCTGAGAAAAGGTACTGAGCCTCATGGCTAAACAAGATGAGAGTCATGGGTTAGTTTAAGAGCAAGAGCTAGCAAGTTATATGCCTGGGCCCCAGGTCAGTCAGCGAACAATAAACACAAATGTCTGTGTGTTTCAGTGGGACGATGGGTCTGAAAGTCCAGGCTACCAGGCTAGGCAGGAAAGTCCAGGCCACCAGGCTAGGCCAGAAAGTCCGGGTCAGAAACCTAATATAACATATATACTATCTTTTCAAAAAATTATTGAAAAGATAGCAACACCATGGTATGCTTGGCTTTATTTCTCTTCCTGTGCATACCTATTTTTCAAGCATCATTTCCATACAGCACTCCTGTACTGATAGCTCCATGGCACGTCATTGTCTGTAGAGTCTACCTCAAAGCCTTGATCTTGGCCTTCAATACATATTACAGCACAGTTTTTTTCCCCTACTTGTTATTTCCAGAACCCTCTCCTTTTTTTCTTGAGATTTCAAGTGTCTGTCTTTAAAAAAATTTAATTATTAATAAATTTCCTTTTGCATGCCCTCCACTGTCCCCCCTCCCTCCCCTTCTCCCACCTCTCTACTCCCCCCTCCACTCACCCTCACAGGGGCTGAGGCTTCCCTTGAGTACTCAACACAGACTAACATCTGTCACCCTCATTTGGAAGTTTTCAGATCAGGGGCTAATGGGACGCAGCCCCCTTTCTTTCCTGTCCTCACCAATCCTAGTTCTGAGGAGAGTGGGCTTGTTTGGCCCTATGTTCCTGCCATGATGTGGTGCTTACGGCAGGCCTATAGCAATAGAAGCAACTGATCACAGATGGAAAAATTCCAAACATGAGCCAGAATGCTTCCCCTTTCTATAAAGTGCATTATCTGAAGAATTTGTTATAGTAACCGAAAGCTGTCCAATATAACTGCTAAGCCAGAATCTTCATTTGAGCAAGTTATAGGGTGACTAAAATACATATTAAATTTTGGGAAGCTCTAGTCCTCAGAGAAAGATCCAAATTCCTAAGACTCTATGAAATTCTGTAACAAGATGTTTGGTTTTGGTCTTTGAATTTTCTTTTCTCATGAGTTAAGTTTTCTAGTGGCTACATGAAATGCAACATTGCAAAAAAAAATTATTGAATGGAAACTTCTCCCAATTAAGCCTTCTATTTAAAGAGCTATGTAAAAAAGTCAAAATGTCCTCCCCAATACAATAAACAAAACAAAGCCAACACACTGCCGAGCCATCTCCATAGCCCCTTAATACATTTTCAGAGTTGCTGGCTAGAATCTTGTTCCCTTGAGGAACTCCATTGTCCTTTAAAGAAAATGACACATTGACCCAACTCAAAAAAGCATGGGAAGTAAGACTAAATATGAGATCACTCACAGGAAAACCATAGCATTATTCTCTGAAGGGGCGCCCCATACCCCCATGGCTCTAGGAACCCGATTTCTAAGCTCCAAGGCTCCAGCAGCCATAGGCCTGTTACTTCTCATGAGAAGACTCTGAAGTCTGGGCAGCCAGATGCTATGTACTCTAGCCAGGAGTCATCTAAATTGTCTTGGGGACTCATCCTCACAAGACAGTGAGTCAGAGGACACATCTGGACTGGCCTGATAGCAGATCATTCTATCTCAGGATTTTTTTTTACACTAATATAGCTATAAAATGTAGATGATACAACCATCTCCAGCTCTGGATGAAGTCATTGGAAAACTAATAAAAGACTATGAAATCTTAACTCATTTCTTCATTGTTTTGTCTTGAGAGCCATGACCCTATTGGGTGATTGAGAGAGCCAGAGTTCAGACCCTAGGAGTGTGGGGGTGCTTATCCAGCAGAAAGCCAAAGCACCCTTGTAGCATCCTTAGAAAACCTGTGTGTGTATGTGTGTGTGTGTGTGTGTGTGTGTGTGTGTGTGTGTGTGTGTGTGTGTGTTGGTAGTCAGGAAGAAGTTATAAGGAGAAAGGTAGCTTTGCCCCATCCCTAGTGTCTAGGTGTTCCTGGGTTGCCCATCTCTCCTTCTATCAAATCTCATTGTTAACCTCAAGCTACCATTGTAGCTACAAAAACCTTATGCTTTTGGATGTTTATGAGACTTACTTCTATAAACTTTCATCAGTTTGTCCATTTTCCATTTATTCATTCTTGCCTGAATCCATTTAACAAAAACTTTCCTGTGACCTGGAAACGGTCAGCCAGTGGGATATAAAATGCCTGTGTCATCTTTTCTATTAATGTCTAGATGGCATCTGATTCTAAATCTTCTCCTTAGTTCGTGTTGGTTCATACATTCCATGATGGAAACAGTGTTTTTGAAGTATTTTTAGCTGAACCTCCTGTTAACAGGGTTTCCTAAGGAAGCTAAATATATTAGTAACTTGGAGACAGGAAGGAGGGGACCAATAACAACAGACTGTTGTCTAGAATGGACTATTTGGTTACATCTTTTGGTTTCATGTTTTTGTTTGGTGTGGTTTTTTTTTTTAATAAGCTGATGTTGTCTTTTAAAGTAGAGTCTACCAAGAGATGAAGGTTTAGTACACTCTACACTTCCATCAGTGAGAGAGAGGTATATCTAGTAGACTTGATGATGATGTAATCACAAGATACAGTCAGAGGTCTTTGGAAATACCATCCATCCAACCGTAGATGAGAAGTCCATCTCTGATTATGGTAGGAAGGGAAAGGAGATTAAGAAAGAAATAGACAAGTTATTTGCCTGATCTCACTTCTCTGGACCAAATTCCCTGAGATAGGAAAATAACAGTAGTTATGGAGTTTCAGAGAAAAACCAAAGTTAAAAAGGCTTTTGTTTAGTAACTATAGAAGGAAAAATGGAGTAGTGGATGCCTTCTTTGGAGTTGGTGTGAGGTTGATGGGGGAAAGGCTGGAAGAAATTGCTATAATAGTTTATTTGGCAAGTGTCTTTAGGATATGTATATTTTGGGATGGGATGGCTCAGTGGTAAAGGTGAAGGCTGTTGAGCCTGACACTTGGTTTTGATCTCCGGATCTACTTGGTGGGAGGAGAGAACCAACTCCTGTAAACTGTCTTCTGGCCTCTACACATGCACTATGGTATCCCTCACCCCACATACAAAAATAAATAAGTCTACAAAAAGAATCTATATTTTATTTAAGGTGAGCTTAACAGCCAAGAACAATGTCTTTAAATCCACCCCAAAATACAGTGGTTAGATGACTGGATGGGAAGATGGTAAGACAAGCATAGGAAGATGTTAATGGTAGGACTTTAGGTGATGGGCATACAGTATTCCCTATTAGAGAAAACAGAGCAGATCTTCTTAGCAAATTGGGATCATAACAGGTTGCAATCAAGAAGAGGTGGGAACAAATCATGAGAGAAGGAGCTGGTTGAGTGAGAGTAGCAACAAAGAGGGAGAAAAAAAGAGATGGGATATCTTGATAGAGGGAGCTAATGGGGGGTTGGAAAGAGACCGGGTGCTAAGGAAACCTCCAAGAACTTATAGGATGTCCCTGGTGAGGTCTCCAACCAATAGTGGAAGACTTCCTATAATCAAATGAATAACCACCCTGAGTGTCATCACAGAACTTATATCCAACAATGAATGGAGATGGAGGCAGAGATCCGTGGTTGAGTACTAGGTCAAGCTGGGGGGAAGGGGGAGGTCTGTATAAGCAAGGGGATAGGGATTATGAGGAAAAGTTCCACAGAGATGGCTGGCTGGAGCTCTGGGGAGCTCACTGAATCAAGAATAGCCACTGGGGAACCATCCAGAAAAGGAGCTAGCCCCCCCCCCCCAAGGGTAAACAACTATCCACTGGCATGAGCAGAATGTAGAGCCTCAAGGGTTGAGATCAGACTGTGTTCCTGTGCATGGAGCCCATTCTGCAGAGGAACACCTAACTCAGTCTTGATATTGGGATCAGGAAATCAGACTTGCCTGGAGTGGATGCACCACGCTGAGCTGGCCCACCTTGGGACTTCTGGCCCTTTTAGGGGAGGGGATGGGAGATGGGGTGGGAGGAGGATGAAGATGGACTGTGAGGGTAAGAGGGAAGGGAGGGCAAGCAGGGGGATACATGGAAAAAAATCTTTTAAAAAATACATAAATAAGTTATAAAAAGATAAACAACAACAAAACATATTTCCGTATTAAATTCTTCTGATTTTACTCTTTGAAAAGTTTTATAATAAAATGAAAGAAGGGATTTGGCTCCATAGGGTGTCATGTTGTTGAGCTGCCTAATCTTTTTGTAGGCTAGGTTTGGTCAGTGAACTCCCAGAATCTGCCTGTCTCTGCCCCTTTCCTATGCTGGAGTTACCAGCATGCATGGTCATGTCCTTCTATTTTTATGTGGCTGCTGGGGATTTGCACTTAGCTCCCCATGCTCAAAAAGCAAGCAGTCTTACCCAGTGAGCCATCTATCTACCCAGCCTTCGCCCAGCACTGTTGAATGCTCTTGCAGGATGTTATAATTTTTTAGTTTTAGACCCAATGTTAGGACACTGAAGCTCATGTCCCAATTTCTCTTGTGTGTAGAACTGCTGGGCCTTGACTTTTTCCTGTCTAATCAGGCCCAGGCAATCAGGATTCCACACTCAGGATTCTGCACAGAAGCCTGCAGTTAGAAGACGCTGATACCACGATTGTTGGCATTGATGGAACAGGGGTCAGGAAGGCTAGAAACAGGTATTAGTTTTTTCCTTTTTAGGACTGTTCTGAGGTTCTGAGTATCACTTGGAGGCTGTGAGGTGCTGCTGATCTGGTGGATCTTCATCCTCTTGAGATATGTCTTGCTATGTATTTAGACTGACCTCAACTCAAGATCCTTCTTGCTGGGCCTCCCAGGGGCTGAGATCCCAGATGTGATCAGCACAACTGGGCTTCCTCCTTCTCTCAATAGACAACTCATCCACATAGAACTACTATAAGTCTCATGTCTACAGCATGTAGGTGTTCAGAAATTCCCACATATCAAGGAAGGGGAAACAGAGATGCCATATAAACGCCTGTTGACTGGGAATGGTGTGGGTTTGTACCAGAAACCATGCAGACTGAGAACTTCTCAAATGGAGGCCCCTGGGAGGACCCGCAGCCTCCAGGCCTAAGAGCTAACATTATGGCCTGAAGACAAGATGGAAGTAGACATTCATCAAACGTCAGCAGCAAGGATCAGAGCAGATTAAAAACCTCTGTAAGTAGATCACATGACTCTTAATCATGTGAGCTCTCCAGATACGATCCTGGCGAAGAGCAAGTCCGATAGCCTGAGCGTCCATCCGTATTGCTATCTCTCTCTAAGAGAGTCATCTCTCTAAGATCTCTAAGACGGAAGTGTCAAAGGTTCAATTGATATAGATCGAGAAATTTTTCAAGTGGGACTAGACAGGACTTGTAAGTGTTAGGTTAGAGGTTTAAAATCATGTTCTTCACCTCTTTGAGGAATTATACTACCGTTTACTGTGTGCTGTGTTCCAGAAGCTCCTGTGATCTGCTTCTCCTGGGTCCCGGGCATTTGAGTTGTTTCTATTTGTCAGCCCTTAAAAGTGCAAAGCTACCCATGGAAGTAGTAAGAATTGAAACTCAGGAAACTTGCGTTTAGAAAGCATTCTTTCTGTTAGTGTTTATTAATTAATTGTTCTTTATTCTTAGTCATATTATGACAAGAGTGAATTAGGTTTCTAGTCTGATAATGCTTTTTAAATGCGTTTATTCTTTTAATCTACAGATAGTGCTATTGTGTCGAAGGACAAGCTGAGTAGAAACATGAAGGGCTGGCCATGCTTTGTCTTTGCTGGTCTAGATACTGCTTTATTTAAGATTCTGCAGTTCACCTTCTCACCCACCACACCACACACACCCCACAGACACACACACCAAACACACACACCAAACACACACACCAAACACACACACCAAACACACACACCAAACACACACACACACACACACACACACACACACACACACACACACACACACACATCAGTGCTAGGTAAGGTGTTACAGAGTAGTGGAAGATTAGACACAGTCCTGCAGTTTTCTTGTTTGGAAACCCTGCCATTCTTCACTCATTCTTTTATAAAAGGTTTATTAAGAGCAGTTTTGTCAAGATGACGATGAGGTGGGGGAGATAAAAGCAAGTAGTATACAATCCTTAGCTTTAAAGGAACTCAGTGTTATAAGAAAGAAAACCAGACAAAGACATGAGAGCTACACAGGAGAGATCGACCATTTCCAACAGATGCATAACAGCTCAGTATTGGGAAGAGAATTTTTTTTTTCTAATCAAAGGTTTCCTAGGAAACAGAATAAAAGTAACTTAATTCTGCTGGGAGATGATGTTCTTCTTCTGAGTCCTAAAGTCGTAAGTGCTTTTTTATAATGTTATTATTGTATCCCAAATTGAATTGGTTGGAAAAATTTTCTTACAATCAAACTTCCATTATTTCTTGTCCTTAGAGAAAATTCCAAGCTCTTAAGGGAGATGAAAATGAAGAAAAAAAGAAATATTTAGGCTTGAGAGTCTTTCAGCTCAGACTTTGTCCAGGAAAATTCAAAGTCATGCTTAGCCTCACACTCTGGACAGCCAGGCAAGAGTGCTGCTTGCCCAGACACAAAAAATTGTCCTTGAGAGTTTGTTGTTCAGATAAGGAAAGAGGTGTGGTCATCAGAAACTGCAGTGGCTATCTGTGGCCATGGTGTAAAGTGTCACCAAGTGACAGGACAGTTGTGGTATTCTACGAAAACAACAGTGTGTGTGTGTGGGGGGGGCCTGTGTTTCAATAGCACAGTGTGTATGGGACTGTGACTAAAGAGAGCTTAATATCTGTTGCAGTGTATCCAGAAAAGGGACTTTGAGTGTTCCTAATACAGAGAAGTGGTAAACATTTGAGGTAATGGATTTACTTAATTCAATCATTACACATTATGCATATGTATCAAAATAACACATTGCATCCCAGAAATACTGCATGACCAATTACTGTGTATTGATCAAAAATAAAAAAGGATTTCTTCCATAAAGGGCATAAATGTACAAAGATAGGTGAGCCTACAAGAAGGTAAAAAACAGCAAACATTTTTACCTGAAAAACAGAAGGAAGTCTAGAAATGATTTAGCATATACGAAAAATGATTCACATTCTGGTAAAGGGGAAGTTCAGGTGATGCAATCCTACCTCAGAAACAAGGAATCTGGAAGGAACTGACTCCAAAAGTTGTCCTCAACACCACAGTTACTTCGGAAAGATGTGCATTGATTGCTGTAGCTAGCAGAGAGCCACACTACGGGGCCCAGCTTCTGGCAATAGAATTTTCCTGCATATTAGCCAAGGTGATGGATATATGAAATGGAATATAATACAATTTTTATATAATTAATCACGCCCAGCTATGTGAGTGAAGCCAGAATTTTGCTATTAAGCTCAATGAATTGTATCAATGTTAATATGCTGGCTTAGTTGCTGAGCTCAGTCAATAAAGTGGGGAGGGATTGAGGGAGAACCTGATGCCAACTTCTGGCCTCCACATGAATGTGCACACATGCTGTGTACCTGTACACATGTGTACCCACATATATGCAAACATGTATACCATATACACATGTACAAGCATGCATACAAAACATGCAAATTAAATAAGAATAAAACAGATAGCAGTGATTAAAATGGCAAACTTTATGTTTATAACAATAAAAGGGACAGAAAAATGAAGAATATAGAAAGTTCTTCATCTTTATTGGTAACCAAATTTCAACAAATTGAGACTTAAATAACTAAATTCTAGCATCTGAGGAGAAAGATTAGTGAATCTGCAAGCATGAAGGCCTGAGTTTTAATCCCTAGAGTTCACATACAAAATCACTTCAGGGTGAGATGATGGAAAAGGTATTTTAAGCCAACGGAACTTGTTGACCATAATGGTATAGGGTCAGATATCAACAGCAACAGAAAGTACAGAAAATGCACAAATGCACGTGGATTAAAAAACATACAACACACTATTTAATTGAACATGTGTCGCTGAAGAAGTAAAAGATCAGATAAGGAAGTTCCTGGAATTGAAGGAAAATGAAAACATACTTACTAAAATCTGTAGGACAAATGAAGGCGATCCTAAGAGGAATATCTGTAGTACTAAGTGTCTATGTGAGAATATTTGGGAGATTTCAAGCAAACAACTAAATTAAATACTGACACACCTTAAAACTTCAGGAAAGGAAGAACAACCCGAACTTCCAAATTGTAGATGGGAAGAAACCATAAAAGTTAAGATAGAAATTAACAAAATAGAAATGAAAAAAAAAATACAAAGAATTGACTAAACTAAGATCAGCTTATTTGAGAAGATAAACAAATGGACAATCTTCTAAGCCAATTAACCAAAGGAAAAAGGAAGACCCAAGTAAGTGAACAAGGATGAAATGGGAACAACACATGTATACCAAAGAGAGAAAAGCAAAGAAAACTTCCAAGGTCTTTATGGAGCTAGTGTTGTTCTCGTGTCAAATATTAGGCAAAGACATCACACACACACACACACACACACACACACACACACACACACATACACACACACACAGTAAATTATAGAATGATCTCCTTGATGAACATAGATAAAAATATCATTAATAAGATATTGGAAAGCTGAATTCAACACAATATCAACATGACCAAGTTGGATTTAGTCTAGTGATTCAAAATGGTTTGACATAATATAAATAAATAAACAAACACAATCACATTAATGAAATAAAAGGCAGAAATGACAAGATCTTTTCAGTAGATGTGGGAAAAGCTTTTGAAAAAAAATTCCAGTACCCATGGTCAAAGTCATGGATATACTGGGATACCTCAATATAATGAAGGCTACATATGACAAGCCTATGCTCAGCATTACACTAAATAAAGTCTCAAAGTATTCCCATTGTGACTTGGAACAATACAAAAATGTCTACTCTCTGCACTCCTATTTGGTAGTGTTTGAAAACTTAGGTCAAATGGACAAGAGAAGCAACTGGGAAAAGAAGTCTACAGTGTCCCTTCAGGCAGACGACATGATTCTGTACGTAAGAGGCCATAAGGGCTCTACAAACAAACAAACAACCTCTTAGAGCTGATAAACATAATCAGCAAAGTGGCAGGACACAATGTGAACATACAAAAATGAGAACTCTTCCTATATGCCAATGGCAAATCTGCTAATAAAGAAATCAAAGAAATAATCCATTCACCACAGCCGCACACAAATTATCTAGAAAAAAACTTAACCAGAGAAATAAAAGACCTCTACGATGAAAATTGTAAGACATTGAAGAAATTGAGAAAGACATTAGAAGATAGAAAGAAATACTTTGCTCATGTGTTGAAAGAATCAATACCATGTGAACAACCTTCCTACCAAAAGCAACCTACAGATTCAATGCAATCTCAACAGAAATTGCAAAACCATTCTTTGCAGACATAGAAAAAACAATCCAAAAATTGATATGGAGGTACTAAAGGCTAAGGATAGCCAGAGCAATCCAGAGGGGAAAGACACTGAGGAGGTTTCAGCAGCCCTGGGTTGAAGGTGTACTACTAATTTTTGTCTTAATTTTCTATCCTGCCATTTTGCTGAAAGTGCTTGTCAGTTCTAAGGGGTTTCTGGTGGAGTCTTTGCCATCTCTTGTCTGTGATTATGTGATCTAAAGAGGGGGCACTCTGATTTCTTCCTTTCTTTGTATACTCGCCTCTCTCCTGAGTTTAACAGCAATGTTTTAAGATTATCCCCTCATTTAATATAATGTTGTCTGCAGGCTTGTCACATATAACCTATATTATATTGAGATATATTCTTTCTGTTATGAGTTTCTTCAGACTTTATTATGAAGGGTCATTGGGATCCAGAAGCCACACTATGGGTCCACAGCTTTCTAAGAGGTGAGTGGCACCCCTACCCTCAAGCCAAGCAGAGATCATGGTCTCCAAACCCTGGCCTGGGAACACTGCCCCCAGCACCCCATCGACACCCAAGCTGCCCTAAACCAAAGAAGTCTTGGAGAGCCTCCCTCAGCCCAATTCTCAGCAAAACACAGCTGGAAAGGACATCCCAAGAACCAAATCATGCCCAAACCACAGTCTGCATCATCACTCACCAACAACTGAATACCCAGAAGCCTCCCTCTGGGTCCACAGCTGACTAAGAGCTGACTAAGAGAAGCCACCCTCCAGGTCCACAGCTGACTAAGAGCTGACTAAGAGCCAATGAAGAGCCAACTAAGACCCTACCAAGAACAACTCCTGTGACAACTGGAGACACACAGCTCCTTGGCCTACAGCCAACTAAGAGCTGAATGAGAGCAGCCCCTGCAATTACTAAAAACACTCAGCCCTACAGCCCACAATTGACTAAGAGCTGACCAAGAGCTGACTAAGAGTGAACCAAAGAAGCAATGGGCAGACACCAGTGAGTGGAGGAATACATATAACAATATGAAGAACATCATGACATCACCAGAAGAAGCTGATGGTTCTACAACATCACGATCTGAGCATAACAATGAAGAGGAAACAGAAGGAAATGACTTAAAAACAACCTTCTGAAGATAATGGAAGCTTTAAAAGAGGATATAAAAAGCTCCCTTAAAGAAATAGAAGAAAGTACAAACAAAAAATTGGAAGAGATGAACAAAAAACCAAGAAAAAGGAAACAAATGGGTGAAAGAAACATTCCAGCAATTAAAAACTGAAATAGAAGCAATGAAGAAGGCACACATGGGGGGAAAGCTGGAAATAGAAAACTTGAAGAAATGAACTGGAACTACAGATGCAGCATAACCAGCAGAAAGCAAGAGATGGAAGAGAGAATCTCTGGAGTGGGTGATTCAATAGTGGAAATAGATACACCAGTCAAAGAAAATACTAAAACCAAAAAAGTCATAATGCAAAATGTCTAGGAAATCTGGGACACCATGCAAAGACCAAACCTGAGAATAATTGGACTTGAAGAAGGAGAAGAATACCAGCTCAAAGGCACAGAAAATATATTCAACAAAATCATAGAATAGAAGAAAACGTTCCCAATTTAAGGAAGGAAATGCCTATAAATATACAAGAAGCTTACAGAACACCAAATCGACTAGAACCCCCCCCCCCAAATCTGCTCACCACAAAATAATCAAGCCACTAAACCTATAGAACAAAGAAAAAATACTAAGAGCTGTAAAGGAAAAAGGACAAATTACCTATAAAGAAAGATCCATCAGAATAACACCCGACTATTCAGTGGAAACAATGAAAACAAGAAGGTCCTGGTCAGATGCTATACAGACACTAAAAGAGCATGACTGCCAACCTAGACTACTATACCCAGAAAAACTATCAATCACCATTGCTGGAGTAAGCAAGATATTTATTGACAAAACCAAATTTAAACAATACCTATCCACAAATCTGGCCCTTGAGAAAGCATTAGAGGGAAAACTATGTTCATAGCAGCATTATTCATAATAGCAAGAACCTGGAAACAACCTAGATGCTCCTCAACTGAAGAATGGATTAACAAACTGTGGTACATCTACACAATGGAGCACTACTCAGCAGTAAAAAGAAATGACATCCTAAAATTTTCAGGTAAATGGATGGATTTGGAGAATATCCTCCTGAGTGAGGAATCACAAACTCAGAAAGATAGGCATGGGATGTACTCACTTATAAATGGATTTTAGACAAAAAGCAAAGAATACCCAAGCTGCAAACCACAACCCTTGAACAGCTTGGGATCACATGGAACTTAAGAGAGACATCCAGAGATTCCTCTAAGAAGAGATAATAGAGACGATCACCATAGTAAATTGGGAACAAATCATGAGAGGAGATGGCTGAGTGAGAGGAGCAAAGAGGGAAATAGAAAGAGATGGATATCATGATAGAGGAAGCCACTGTGGGGTTGGAAAGAGACTGGGTGCTAAAGAAATGTCCAGGAACTTGCAGGATGTTGTGACCAAGTCTCCAAACAATGGTGGAGGGGGTGCCTAAAAAGGACTTCCTCTATACCTAAGTGAATAACCACCCTAAGTGTCATCACCAAACCTGCATCCAGCAAAGAGTAGAGGTGGAGGCAGAGATCCATAGCTGAGCACTGGGTAGAGCTCCTGGTCCAGCAGAGAGCAGGGCAGGAGAATCTGTTTGAGCAAGGGGATAGGGATTATGAGGAAACTTCCCACAGTGATGGCTAGCTGGAGCTCTGAGGAGCTCACTGAATCAAGAACAGCCACTGGGGAACCATCGGGAAAAGGAGCTAGGCCCTCCGAGGGTAGGCAACTGTTGATGGGCATGGGCAGTATGTGGAACCTCAAGGGGTGGGATCAGACTGTGTTCCTGTGCATGGGCTGGTACCTTGGAGCCCATTCCCTGCAGAGGAACACCTAACTCAGTATTGAATTTGGGATGAGGAAGTCGGACTTGCGTGGACTAGATTGCCACCCTGAGCTGACCCACCTTGGGACTTCTTACCCTTTTGGGGGATGGGATGAGTGGATGGGGAGGGGGAGGCTGAAGGCTGAATGGAGGGATTGGAAGGAGGGATGGGAGGGGGATCAGGGAGATACATAAATAAAAATGACATTTTTAATAAAAAATAAATTAAAGGCAAAAATGTGCTAAAGAAAGAGACATTATTAGATTTTGTCAAATGCCTCTTTTGTGCCTCTGAAAATGACTATGTGTTTTCTGTCTTTGAATTCATTTATGTAATTTATAGTAGTTATTGAGTTATATATATATGGAACTATGCCAGTATTTCTGAAAATAAAGCCAATTTGATTATTGTGAATAATCTTTAGGAGAAATTTTTGAATTCTATTTGTGTGTATGTAACAGTAATCTAGGAAATTGGTATACAATTTTCCTTTCCCGTTGTGTCTTTTTATGGTGTCAGTATCAAGGGAACACTGAAATTGTGAAGTCAGTTGTAATGATTTCTTCATTTTCAATTTTATAAAATATTTTGAGGAACACTGGTATTAGTACCTCTTTGAAGGTCTAGAAAAACTCTTCAGTGAACCATTTGGGCCTGGCTTGTTTTTAAGCTGGGAGATACTTCAATACTTGTTAGAGATCTGATTAACTTTTCTATTTCATTTTGGTTTAATTTTTGGTAGGTTATATGCTATTTTCAATATGCCTCTTTGTTTTGTGCATCTTGTGTTTTGATTATAATAGGATGAGCGGAGGGCATTTTCTGGGTCCAACTGTTGTATGCCCTAAATTTGTTCTGTACCTGGATTAGCAGCTCTTTTCCTAACTCTGGGAAATTTTCCTTTAGGAATATTTTAATGTGCTTCCTGTGTGTATTCATATGTAGTTTGTCTGTTTCAGGTGTCACACATACTTGAGAGGGCCTACTGGTGACTCCTGTTTTCCTTTTGCCCCTCCTTGTTCATTCCAACTCCTCTGCCTGTCTTTATTCTCAGATACTTTGTTCTTTCTTTGACCCATTCTCTAGAGGAACTTTGCTCAGAGCTTTTTTCTTTGATCTACTGTGTTTTTTTACTTCTAGATTTCAGATCAGTTTGTCTTTGATATCTTCTTTCAAATCCTTCTTTTATTCCTTACGTCTTTTTATTTCACTTATTTTTTATTTCATGTATACTCAATAATAGCTTAATTTGATTTCTTTGAGCATATTTATAATCATTCTTTTGAGTTTTCTGTCTGGAATTTTATATAACTCACTCTTCTTAGATGCTACTCCTGCAGAATTAGGACTTTTTGTAGGGGTTATGTCTTGGCTCTTCGTGTTTTTTTTTTTTTTTCTGGGATTTATGTATCTGGTGTTATTTCTTTCCTTTAAAAATCAGCTATATTCTTTCGGGTAAAATATTTGCTATGTTCACATCATATTCTCTCTTTTTTGCTTTCTTATTTTTGTTAGTTCTTTGAGAGTTTCATACAATGAATTTTCTCTCACATACCCCATTCCTCTCAGATTCATCCCCTCTTCTCTACCCGATTTAGTGTTCTTTTCCTCTTGTGAACCTATCAAGTACTGTTCATGCAATAGCCTTGGATGTATGGATCTCACTGGATGGTGGTCTACCCACCAGGGGCTGCACTCCTAAAGAAAACTGACTCTTTTCTCTTCCATCAGCTGTTCATTGCCTATAGCTCCTTAGCTAGGGGGAGGCTTTGAGGCCACTTCTCTTGAGCATGCTGTCTTACCTGCTATGAATTCAATATACACCGCTAACCTTCTGTGTCCAGTAAATGGTGTTTCCTTGCAGTCATCCATCACCTATGGATTTTAAAGGCTTTTTTCTGCCCCCTATTCTGCCATAATTCCTGAGCCTTGAGTAAAGGGGTTATAATATAGATATTTTGTGTTGTTTTACCTTTAATACAGTGGCTATGCTTTAAACACTAGAGGCCCAGCTGATAGGGCTGTAACCTGGGGGAATTCTGTTCCCCCAGACAATGGCTCCATTGTGGCCATTAAGTCAGTTCAATCAAATTTCTAACATTCTAATAAAACTTGAGTTTCAAAGGCTAGGGTGAAAATCTGTGAGCTCAGAGAGTTAGAATAGCATCTAGCTGACTTTCTCTCTTTGCAGGTGTCCTCGAAGACACTCCCTACCACACCACCCCAACTGAAAAACTCAGGCTAAGCTACTTCCTGTCAACCAGTTGCTAACCTTGCCTCTCTGAACCAAGACTAATTTTGTTTAATTAATGCAAATGCAACACATTTTTACATAGTTAACAAATGCAGCATGAACAAATGTAACAACACATCTTTGCCTGGTTGATCAAATTTAACTACAGTTCTATTTAGGCTTGAGCATTCTACAGTCTCTTATTCTGTATACTTTGGGTCAATTGTGGGTCTCCGTGTTAAAGGATTTACTACATGAAGAAGCTTCTCTGATGGAGGATGACTGATGTAGTAATTTATGAGTATAATGATGCTATTAAGAGTTGGTTTAATACTATGTCAAGTTAGCAGAGTAATTATGTTAAGTTCTCCCTTAGGGCCTATGACCTGTCTATCCACAGGTTATTACCATAATAACACTGCCAGGTAAAGGTTTCAACTTGTATAGCAGGCCTTAGGTACAATGAGAGTGGTTGGTTACTCCCACAACATTCATGCCGCTATTGCACTAATGAATATGTCTTGTCAGGCCAATCATTGCGTTAGCTCATAGGGATCATATATGGGTAAGATTTGTAGTCCCTTTCTCTTTGGGTAGTATACACAGCACCTTATAGCACTAGGAAAGCTAGCCAGGAGGAATGAAACATCCAGGTATCAACTTGATTTCTCTGTGTTATATGAATCGAGTGTGTGATGTCCTCAGCAGTAGGGTCTTAACTGTCAAGTTCTGGAGAGGTCAACCAAAAGCACTGGCAATACCCTGTAAAAGTTGGGGGTCCATGGGGTCTCACTTGCCAATAATCCAAAGGAGACAACTCATTCCTGGAGCTAATCTTTTGTTTGTTATCCTGTGATGTCTTATAGACCACGGAGACATCACAATGAGATGCCAGCAGACACAGTGGAAAGAAGTTGAAATGCTGCTCTGAGGAAAGGTACCAAGACACATGGCTAAACAAGATAAGAATCATGGGTTAGTTTAAGAATTAAAAATTAGCAAGTTATATGCCTGGGCCTTAGGCCAATCAGCATAAAATTAATACAAATGTCTATGTGTTTCTGTGGGACTGTAGGACAGTGGGACAGCAGGTTAGAACCTCAGGGCTAGGCTGGAAAGGCCGGGCCAGAAACATAATACAACATTTATTTAATTCAGAATAATTATTTTCAACTCTATTTATCTGTGCATTTCATAATTTTATTCCTCTTGACAACTGAATATCATTCCATTGTGTAAATGTATCATATTTTCATTATCCATTCATTAGTTGATGGATGTTTAGATTATTCCATTTCTTGGTTATTGTGAGTAGAGCATCAGTGAACATAGATGAACAAGTATCTGTGTAGTAGGATACAGAGTCTTTTGGGTATATGCTCAAGAGAGGTATAGCTGAACCATGTGATAAATCTATTTCTAGCTTTTTGAGGAACATTTACACTGATTTACATGGTGAATACATTGGTTTGAATTTCTACCAGCAGTGAATAAATGTTTTTCTTTCCCAATATTCACACCAACATTTTAAAATTAATGAATGAATTGGATCTTAGCCATTCTGATTTGGATAAAATAAAATCTGAAAAGAGTTTTAATTTGCATTTATCTCATGCTTAAGGATGTTGAATACTTTACAAAGTGTTTCTCATTTGTATTTTGTAATTTTGAGAACTCTGTTTTATCCCCCTCCCCTTTTGCGATAAGTCATCTCTAAATAATCCTGTTTTAGAACTCACTATGTAGAACAGGCTTGTCTACAACTCTCAGAGATTTACTTGTCTCCGCCTTCTGAGTGCTGGGATTAAAGGCTTGTTCCATCACACCAATCCCTCCTTCATCTTCCATTTTAACATTGGATTTTTTTTACTTGATATTTATTATGTTTTTGAGTTCTTTATATATTTGAGATACTAACTCTCTGACCAATATATTTAGCTGGTAAGATTTTTTTCTCCATGTAGGCCACCTCTTGACTCAAATGATGGTGTCCTTTGCTATACAGGTGATTTTTAGTTTAATGAGCTCCCATTTATTGCTTGTTGGTCTCAATGCTTGTGTTATTGGAGCTACAGGAGTTCCTTCCTATGCTAATGAGCTCAAGTACAATCTCTGTGTTCTCATCTATCAAATTCAGGGTAACAGATCTTATATTGAGTTTTGACCTGTTTCATGTCAAATTTTGTTTCAGAGTAATTAATACTGGCTTCTTAAAAAGGAATTTGGGCTGGGTGGTGGTAGCACACACCTTTAATCCCTCACTTGGGAGGCAGAGGCAGGCAGATCTTTGTGAGTTCTATGCCAGCTTGGACAAATTCCAGGGCAGCCAGAGCTACACAGAAAAACCTTTTCTTGAAAAAAAAAATTCAGGAATATTCCTTCATTTTCTATTTTGTGAACTAATTTGAAGAGTATTGCCATCAGTTCTCCTTGGAGAATTCTGTGCTGAATTCATCTTCTCTGGGCTTTTTTATTTGGGATTTTTAATTATCATTTCTATCTCATTGTGTATTGTGGTTCTTCAAAAAATGTTTTTTGTCATGTTGATTTAACTTTTGTAGGGCAATATCTCTAAAAATCAATATATTTCTTTTAGATTTTCCAGTTGTGGGGAATATTGATTGTAAAGTATATTCCTATGACTATTTGAATTTTCTTAGCATCTATTGTAATTTCCATTTTCACCCCTAAATTTATTAACTTGGATTATGTAGCAGACTTTTTTTGGGGCCACCAACCAGCTCTCAAGTCATGACATGGAGATCTGTTATTAGTGATGAGTGCTTGGCTTTAGCTTAGCTCTTATTTTAACCTGTTTCTCTTCATTTATGTTTTGTCTCCTAATTCCCTGCTTCTCATGTCTGGCTGGCTGGTGGCTGTCTGACTCTGGTTTCTACCGTGACCCTCTCTCTTTTCCCTCAATCTCTTCTCCTTCTCTCTCATCTTCTCAGGTCTAGATTCTCCTATTTATTCTCTCAGCCCACCAGCCCCGCCTTTTTCTTTTTCTGCCTCACTACTGGTCATTCAGCTTTTTATTAGACCAATCAGGTTCCTTAGGCAGGTAATGAAAAAGCCACAGCCACAATAAAAGCAAACTCCATATGGAGGTTCTTTGATGCTCACCACCCTTTATGAAGTAGAGTGGTTTTGCCAGGAGCAAACATATGTCACTGTCATGAAAAGCCTCAGGTTATTAAACATCTTAAATGCCATATTCTGTAAGTCTTTGAAGGCTTGAAGAACTCTCTCCTCTCTCTCTATACATATATCATTTTAACCTTGAAAACATACCTAATGTTTGATTATTATAAATAACTAACTACTAACCTTTATTTTTAGTTATACATTTAAATGAGTTGCATAAGTGCAATACTTCAAATAAGAGTAGAAACATACAAACAGTATAACAAAAATAACTTTCAATTTGTACCAATATTCCAGGTTCATACTAATATAAAGTACTTGAGGTTAATAGTTGTCTTTTTTATCCTATATTCCTAATTCATAACCCACAAAATGACTTAAAACTACCCATCCTCCTCTTGAGTATGTGGGAGTTACATTCTCTAGACTGCTTCCTGTTGTCAGTGTGTGATGGTATCTTTAGGGAACCCAAGTAAACTGAGATAATGGTCAAGATAATGTTGTCCAGGCTCTGTGCAATGGGAAAATGCATGGCTTATCTGAAGTCCTGGCTAGAATAGTCTGTGACGCTAGACCATCTCAGACAGTAGCCTTGAAGCTGTTCTGGATGCAGAGCTCAGAGGAAACTGCAACAGAGCTGCTCTGAAAGGCTGGATAACCTGGGCCACCCATTTTCATTGGTGTCTGGTTCACTTGCTCTGAAAACATACAGACCTTCAAAAGAAACATATATATCTGTATTAACACAAGTATAGACTGTGTGTTGTACATAAGCCAGCCAAAGATGGTTTTTTGTTTTGTGTTTGAGCAGGTGAAATATGCATCACCTGTCTTATTGTTTTCCTAGGTTTATTTCTTTATGTCTGTAGCCAGGATTTTCAGAGGTCTCCCTCAAACAAACCTAATCTCATCAATCTTGAATGAATCTATAGCCTTTCATTTCCTATGGAAACGCAGCTATAACCTTTTCCCCAATGCAATGCATTTTCTGGCTTCCATTTTAAAGTTAAGGCATCCCTAATGCATCTAGGCTGGTTTAATTCAGCACCCTACTATAATCCCATGCCTCTCAGTAGCTGTTTGCTCATCGGCATTCAAAAAATTTAAAATCAACAAGACCCCATACAGGATTCAGGTTCCCTGTGTATATTTCATCTCTATGTAACTTTTTCTTTTATAGTATTTTATTGTTTCTTCGATGACTTTAATATTTTGTAACTATTTTTTTTCCGTGACTGTCTATGCCCATTTTATTTTCTTTCTTAAGTCTATGCACATTTTTTTTTAACACACTGTAACCTGTTTAGAGGATTTCCCCACCTGAACCTGCTTTGCTAAGTGCCTGCACCATGAATTCACAGCATTCTCTGGTGCATAAGCCCTCTGCTGCTGGCTCTGCCCCCTTCTGAGATCCAAGCCTAAGCCCACTGCCTCCCCCCATCCCCATTCAGAGTCACATTTGACCAGGATTGCATTCAACCAGCCCAGCTCTAGGAAGTTGGTGACCACATTGTGGCAGGAGTTTTTACTTAGTGTTTTTACTTGCTGTTTCTACTTAGTTTGCCAGCTCTTTGTCTTTTAGCTATATCAATCAGTCCTTGTGGAAATTCAGGTCCTACACTGGGCACAAAATACAGTAGATATTTTCTTTTGGGCCACCAACCTCAATCATGGCATAGAAATTTGTTATTGGTTGTGAATGTTCTGTTTTATCTTAGCTCTTAGTTTAATCTGTTTCTCTTTATCTACATTTTGCCTCACGGCTATTTTCCCTCTTTCCTTCCCTGTCTTCCTCCCTTCCTCCCCTCCCTCCCTCTCCCCTCCCTACATCTCCCTCCCTCCCTCCTCCCTCCCTTCCTCCCTCCCTCCCCCTCCTTCCCTCCTTCCCTCCCTCCCTTTCCTCCTTCCCTCCCTCCTTCCCTCCCTCCCCCATTTCTCCCTCCCTCCCCCCTTTCTCCCTTTCCTACACTCACTTCTCCTGTCTGCTGTCTGGCAGCTGCCTGGCTTCTGGCCCCAGGCGTGTCCCTCTCTTTCCCTTGTTCCAGTCTTTTTCCTCCTCCTTTTCTTTTGTTCTTCTTGAGTCTAGATTTCTCCTATTTATTCTCTCTGCCTGCCAGCCCCGTCTTCCCTTTCTCTGACTCGACATTGGCCGACATTGGCCATTCAGCTCTTTATTAGACCAATCAGGTGCCTCAGGCAGACAAAGTGACATCTGTGTAGATGCAACACATCTTTGCATATCAAACATTCCACAGCAGGATCTGCCCCTTCTTTTTGTTGGTTGATTTGGTTAAAAGTTTGTCAATGTTGTTAATCTTTTCAAAGAACCAACTATTTATTTAGTTGATTCTTTGTATTTTATTATTGTTTCTATTTCATGTTTTTAGCACTTATTTTGAATATTTCTTCCTGTATATTTTTTTTTGGGGGGGGGAGGTGGTTTTCTCTTGTTTTTCCAAGATGTTGAAGTGTTGATTTTTTTACTTACCAAATTATTATGCAATGGTGTATCGTTTAGTTCCCACAAGATTGCATACTTTCTGCCATTTATATTACTGTTACTATCTAGATTTATTCTATTGTAATGAAATGGAATACATGATGCAATTTCAGCTTTCCTATATTTGTTGAGTCTTGCTTCATGTCCTGATATGTGGTCTGTTTTAGAGAAAGTTCCATAGGCTACTGAGAACAGTAGTGTTCAGGTAGAATGTTCTAGATATTAGACTCATTTGGTTTATGATGTTATTTAATCTCATAATTTCTCTATTTGCTTACCCCCAGATTATCTGTCTATTTGGAAGTGGGGTATTGGAATCACCTGCCATCATGTGCTGGGGTCAGGGGTAGTGACAATATTCATGAGGAGATAATTTATAGTAGGATTGGAATTTCAGTTTCTTCCGTCTGTCTAGTATTTGGGGATACAACTTCTATCCATGTTTTCTGTTTCTTTACTACAGTCTGATGTCTCCAGCAGTTTGGTTAAAGAGTCTAGAACAAGTTTCCTCTGGCAGTGTGATCATATCCTGGCTCTTAAGTCTGGATAGGACAGGTAGTCTAGGCAGGGCTGTGAGACTCGGTGTCACAGCTAATGGCCGAAGGGTCCCTGATAGAAATTTGGCTGGAATCTGGTGAGGGTGGGGGACAGGCTGACTAAAGAATGCTATCCTTGGCAAACAACCTTGAGGTTGACTAGAATGAATGGAGTCATGGAGGGAGAGTCCAGACAGGCTACCTGGGTCCAAGTCATATGTAGCTACAGAGTTTCTAGTACCAAGCAGGGCTGACATTATGATAGTCCCAAAGTAAGGAAGTTAAGCTAAGAGGACAGGGTTATCCCTGGCAAGCAACCACCTGTTGTTCAGACTATTTAGGTCTGAGCCTTGTGAGTTCTCTACAGACAGAGGTTTCTAATTTCTTGACCAGAAGAAGTTCTTGATGGGCCTTTTAAAATTTGTTTCTTTGTGTTACTCTTCCAGAAGTACCCCTTTCTTGGAAACCAGATATGAGGGTGTGACCAAAATGGATAGGCACCTGGACACTTAAAATGGAAACCAGACTGACCAGATCACCCCTTCCTCCATCTAATGAAACCGTATCATCTCAGAGACAGTAATCTTCAATGGTGTCTCACTTCTGAGACCCACTCTTGCTATACAGGGGTTTTGTCTTCTTTTTTTAAATTTTAGTTTCCTATAAAAATATAGTCATTTATAAAGCTTAGTCTCCATGAATTTCATTCTCTGACTTTTCAGACAAGAACCTGAAGCTCATTGATTCAATGAGAGCTTTGTGTGGCTGTGTCTGAAACCTTAGTTCCCAAGACAAAAACCATTCAACATCTGATAAAAAGCCCTTTGATCTCAGAGATTCCCAAATTTCATGTATCAGTAAAGTTCATTTATAAACCTCGTTGTTTCATGAATAAAGGAAACTCAGGGCCAGATCTCTGGGAAAGGTGGAGATATCAGAGAATAAACACCACAGTCAGATCTCACCAGCTGTCTTCCAGCTTCCTCAGCCTCGCTCCTCCTGGCTTCTTCCTGCTCTTTCTATGCCTGCCTTAAATACCTTCTTTGATCAGTTAAAGTCTGGCACCACCACTGCCTGCTGGAAGCCTGGAACTCCTTCTGTAAACTAAGATGACCTCAGATTGGACTAAGGGCATAGGTCACCACTCCCCGGATATTCCCTGTGATGGGATTAAAGGTGTGAGTTACCACTGTCTGATCCTCCTAGACTGACTGTGGGTAGATCCCTCAGATATCTTCAAATGTTTTTATTATATTTGAAAATATCCCCACATATCCCCTTTTGTGTCAAATTTTAAAAAGAAGGTTATAGCTAACATAAGAAAAACCATATGCAATAGGTACAGTAATTATATACAATATATACAAACAACACATGAATAATGTCCAGTCCATTAATAACTGAAAATTCAAAGAAAATATTTCATTAATTATCCTATTTTGATGAGTCCAAAGGATTATACCTAATTCACTTTCTTTCTAACTTGTATTACTAACTATAAGCTATTATTTTGATGTCTCTTAAACTTACACACTTTAACATCAAAGTTTCTTTTCTAGAACTGTCACTAGAAAACTGTAACTATTTCATCTTCAACTACCTCAGAGACCCAAGGAGGAAATAATATTTACTCAAGTAAACAGGAAGTGCAAACAACTTCCAAAATCTAGAAATGACAGAGATGACACCTAGCTGCCTGGCCAGTCTGGACAGTCACCCGAAGTTCCTCTACAAAGTTGGGGCATCCATCTTCAGCCTACAGGCCCAGAGTCTCTTTTCATTTCAGTGAAGCAGGAAATCTGCTCTGCCCCTCTTTCTTTCTTAGAAATTGTGAATGCAATTGGTTCCTCAATTTCTTTCTCTCTGTACTTGTTATCATCACACAGGAAGGCTACCAATGTTTATTTACTAATGTTGTGCCTGCCAGTTGCTGAAAACGTTTGTCAGCTGTAAGAGTTTTCTGTCAGAATATGTACGATCTCTTATGTATAGAATTATGTGATATATAAAAAGGGATATTTTGATTTCTTCCTTTTCCATTTATTTTCCCCTTATTTCTTTCCCTTGTCTTACTGTTCTAGCTAAAGCTTCAGTTTAGCACATCACACTTAGTGGAGAGCATATAAACACCCTGGTCATGCTCCTGATATTAGTGAGTCCCTTAGCATGTATAGCATGGTGCTGGCTACATCACTCGTGCTGGATAGGGAATGTTAACTTGACACAAACTAGAGTCACTGGAAAGAGGACATTTCAGTTGATGAATTGCCTCCATTTGGCTGATCTGTGGACATGTCTGTGGATCATTTTCTTAATTAATGACTGATGTGGAAGCGCCTCGCCTGTGGTGACCAGTGCCATCCCTGGGAAGGTTGGTCCTGAGTTATAAGAAAACAAAGTGAGCAAATCCTGGGGATCAACATTGTAAGCAGTATTCCTTCTTGGTTTCCTATTCGGTTCCTGCGTCTAGGTTTCTGCCCTGCTTGAGTTTCTGCCCTGGCTTCCCCCTTGATAGACCACGATTGGGATTTGTAAGGCAAATAAGCCTTTCCCTCCCTGTCTTGCCTTTGGTGTTTATCACAGTAGTAAAAAAAAAAAAACAAAAAACCAGACTAAACCAGTTTGTTCTACGTAGCTTTTCCCATGTTGGGATGTGCTGCATTTCTAGCTTCTTTCACTATGAAAGAACATTGCTTTTTTTTTTTTTTTTTTTTTTTTTTTTTTTTTTTTTTGTCAAAGGGTTTTTCTGCTTTTCTGCATCGATTGAGATAATAATTGGGCTGCTGTCCTTGGGTGTGTTTATGTTCTGTGTAACATTTGCTGATTTGCATACACTGAACCACCCCTACATCTCTGGAGTAAAAAACAACTTGATCACGGTAAATTATCTTTTTGATGTGTTTTTGAATTCAGTTTTCAAGCATTTTGCTGAAAATATTTGTGTATAATTAGGGAAACTGGTCCATAATTTTCCTTTTTTGTTGTTGTATATTCTCCGAGCCTTGATATCAGGGTAATCGTGGCACTGTGAAATTGGTTTAGAACTGTTTTTCTTCTATTTTGTGGGACAATTTGAGAAGGATTGATTCTTTTCCAAGGTCTGATATAACTCCACAGTGAATGCATTTGTACCCGAACACTTTTAAACTCTATCTCAAAGTCATTACTTGTTATAGATTTCTTTAAATACTTTGTGTTCTCTTGGCTTAATTATGGTGGACCATTTAGAAATGTATCCATTTCATTTATATTTTTCAACTTAATTGGTATGAGTTTTTAAAAGTATATGCTTATGATTATTTAAAGTTCACTGATAATGTCGCCTTGCTCGTTTGTGATTTTACTAGTTGAGGTCTTTTATCTCTTGCTTTTGGTTAGTTTGGCTAAGGATCTGTCAATCTTTTCAAAGAATCAACTGCATCTCACTGATTCTTTGCATTGCTTTAAAAATAGCTGGTTCATTAATTTCCCCTGACCATAGTTGATTCCTTCTAAAGCTTTTGCGTTTAGCTTGTTCTTGCTTTTCTAAGATTGTAAATCAGTCAGTTATTTCAAATATCTCTGATTTTTACATTTTCATTAAATTTATATATTTAGTGTATCTGTGTGCATGCATGTGTGAGGTTGGCCCTTTCTTCTTACCATGTGGGATCTAGGGATCCAACTCAGGTCGCTAGGCTTGGTAGCTAGTACTTTTATCTCTGAGCCATATCACCGACTTTATCTGAGTTTTAAATGTAAGCAGCTGGCAAAGGACAAAGTAAAAGGTCCAAAAGTTAGTAGCTGAATTCTCCAGGATGAAATGGTCAAGCCTGAGCTGTTTGGAGCCTGACCCAGTGACTTGAAATGCTTTGTAAAAATAATTACAGTCTAATTACTAATGACCTCCAAAGAGTCAGTCTCAGGAAGAGCAAGTGGTGTTATAAAATGAATTGCCTAACATGATAGTGAGCTGCCCTGTTGAACTCTATTTATATATGACTCTATAAAATGGCCCATATGAGCAGGCCAAGTAATTTAACTGCTATAAAAGGACCCCATTCCTTCCCAGTGAGGTGATTCACTGAGAATGGATACAGTGTTTTTGCCCAAATGGCCTATTCTTTTTAAAAAAACAGTTAAGGAAAGCATTACTCTGTGTGTGTTGCACATGTGGAGTCTGAGTACAATCTTATAGAGTCAGCTCTCTCCTTTTATGTGGTTTCTGGGGATTGAACTCAGACCACCAGCTTTGTGCTACAAGAACCTTTAACCACCGAGCCATCTTGCTGACACATTATTTACTAAAACTTTATATATCAGTTCTTGTCTGGTAAATAATTTATCACCACGGTTGGGCTACCCTTTCACAACATTTTGGTTGCCTGACTGGGAAATTCTTCCCTTGCCTCCTTGACCATTGAGGGCTGGGTGGATCCCAAGCCTTCCCTGAGGCCCCAGAAGGAACACAGTTTCTATGTAAAAGCAAGAACATGCTTGACAGAGCTGGTAATGGCCTGAGACAGGGCCTGAGGTCCAGAGCTTCAGCCTCAGATCCTGAGAACCCAACTCTTCTCACCCCAAGGCCACTGTGTGCTCAGTGATGCCCTTGGTAGAATCTCTGGTCCCTCTGTACAGCATTGTTTGATTAGCTTCCTATCGTCTTTGTTCCATTATGTGACAGTTTCTGCTGACTTTGCTCCATTTCCCCCTGGAAACAGTATATAAGATGCTGTACTTCTCAATAAGCTTGCTTGGCATAAGACATAGCTTATGCAAGACCCTCTAATCCCAAACTTAACTATTCCCTTGTCTTCTGATCTCCTGGCACTCTCTCTCAGGACACTGTCACTGAAGGATGACTAGATGGTCCAGGTCACTTGACCTCTCTCTTCATTTTGGTGTTTGTCGTGACTGACTGAGAAGCCCCATGAGCTTCCTTTTGGCTCCTTCCAAATGGTAAGGGATACTTTAATGTTTTATAGAAGTCCTCTTATGGTTAACTTTGTGGCATAGGGAAAGCAACAGGACATTCAGGGCCAATCTACAAGCACTGTGAGGCTTGATTACCCCCTTCTCTCTTCATTCACATCCTCCCTGAACCCCGTCCTTGGTGAACATGTAGTTAATGAAAATTTTGCCCACATGTTTCCCTCCTAGCCAGACTTCTGAAGCCAAGAGACCTACAAGCAAGCATATTTTTGCTTTTTATTTTTTTTTAGGATGATACACAAGCCCCTCACTCCTAAATTTGGTTCCAGAGGATAGCTTTGTGACCTGTTATTTGTGCTCACTCTGGCTTTGCCATCACCACCACTGCACAGCTGCTTAACCTCCACTTTCCCTCTGGCTTTTTTATTCTCTTTGTTCCCCTCCCTCCTTTATGAACTTCCTTCAACATTTCCCCCTACCCAGGGGCATTTTCTCCATCCCACATTTAGGCGGGATCCACGGACACTAGACGGCACTTCCTCCCCACAGGCAACATCCCTCTTCTCTGGGAGGTGGCCAGTGAGGACCTTGGCCACCTCTTCCTTTCTCCAAATGTAATCCAAACTAGGGTCATTTAGCCGGGATCCTTCCATCTTCATTAAAGAATTCCAGAAGCTCATAATGGCTTTGTCATAACCTGGCAGGAAGCCTATGTCACCTTGACCACCTGACACACTTACGGTTAAAGTTCCATGTCTGGTCTTTGGTGAGTACCTGGGCAAATGTGGTTCTTCTCAACTACAACCTGGCCACGCTCCAAAACCCTGAGTCCAGAGGAGAGGACCAAGACATCCCAGACCCATACTTCATAAGCCAAGCCTGTCTGGATATTAGACAAAAGCTTCAAAAGCTAGATCTAGGCTCCCAGACCCACTTTGTTAGACATGGCTTTTAAGACCTTTAACAGCCAAAAGGGCCAAACTAGAGAAATAATTGCAATAACAGCCTCCTCCCTGTCCACCTCAGGAAACCTTGGAGGGCCACCTATGAGCTCTCAAGTTCAGCCCACAGGAAATGAGCCAGCCTTGGGTAAAGGGACTCTTTTCTGCTACTGCCCATCAGCTAGGACATTTCATCTGGAAAGCTCAAGGCCTCTCTACAACCATGTGCAATTTGCGAAACATGGCCCATCAGAAGTGAGAATACCCTGCCCTCTCTCATGAGAACTAAGCACCACCCAAGGACCCCAAGAAAGATAAATGTTTCTTCCCTCATTGCCATGACAGAATGCCCGATAAAAGCAATTCAATCTTGGCTTACGGTTTGAGGGTGCACCATCTTGGAGTGGAAGGCGTGGCAGCAAGAGCATGAGACAGTTGGTCATAGTGTATCTGCAGTCATGGAGATCAATGCCAGTGGTCCCCTTTATTCTGTCAGAATCCCAGCCAATGGAAGGCTCCTCTCACCTTTAGAGTGGGTCTTCCCTTCTCAACCCAGTTTAGAAGCCTCCTCACAGATATGCCCAGAGGTTTGTTTCCTAAGAGACTTTAGAGCCAATCAAGTTGACAGTCACCATTAACCATTATACCCCTGGCTATGTTTCTGGACTGTGAGAGAGCTAATGAGGAATAAAGTTTCTCTCCATTTTGAGACACATGAGGCCCCAAGCTCCCACAGTTTTCATCTCTGTGAAGCTCAGGAAGCCCTAGGTGTGACCAAGAACAAAATTAACTTTTCCCTTAGAGCTGGTATTAAGTTCTGAGCCCTGACCACCTACCTACTCTAGTTCCCAGCCCTCCTCACTGGTACTGGGAGCAAGCCCCACTCAGCTTGTTTTACACCCCCCTAACCTTCATGATAGGCAAGTACCTTTGTATTCACCCTTTTCTGATCCTGACTAGTTACCCCATTTCTTCCTCCTATGGAGAAATATTATGAATTTCAGGCTCATTTAATTCTCTTTGAGACTTCAGAGATGGTGATGAGCTATGTCCAGCTGGAGCTCTGCCTCCTGTTATTTGGCACTTTCATTTAGATCACCTCCATGTTTGTATATATTTTAGGAAGCTTCGGCTGTATTAAGTTTCTATACAGCCCCTCAAATGGCCTTTAGTTTTATGTGTCCCTCCCCTGTTTCCTCCCTCATCCTCTTCTTACCTCCCCCTCCCTGTCTGATCCTCCTGTTCCAGTTCCCCTTCATCCATCTATAACTTTTTATTTTATTTCAACTTCCTAGAGATACCTTTTACTCCCACCTACTTCACTTCCTTTCCATCTAACCTCTGTGGTTATATGGATTGTATCTTGACTATCAGTGACCTAACAGCTAACATCCACATATAAGTGAATACATACCATATTTGTTTTTATGGTTCTAAGATACCTCACCCAAGATGATTTTTTTCTTCCATTCATTTACCTGAAACTTTCATGATTCCATTTTTAACAGCTGAGTAATACTCCATTGAGTGACTGTACTACACTTTTCTTTATCTACTTATGCATTAACAGACATCTAGGCTGTTTCTAGTATCTGGCTATTGTGAATAAGGCAGCAATGAACATGTTTCAGCAAATGTCACTGAGTTAGAATGAAGCAGCCTTTACGTGTATGTTCGAGAGTGGAATAGCTGGATCTTGAGGTAGATTAATCCCCATCTTTCTGAAGAACCACCATATTGATTTCCAAAGTGGCTGTAGAAGTTTGCACTCCGACAAGCGTTGGATGAGTGTTCCCCTTACTCCACTCCTCACAGCATGAAGTGTCAGTTGTTTTGTTGGTCTTGGCCATTCTGAATGGTGCAAGATAAAAATCTCAAAGTAGTTTCCACCTTCAAGTCTCTGATGATGAAGGATGCTGAGCATTTAAGTACTTCTCAGCCATTTGATTTTCTTCTTTCAAGAATTCTGTTATAGTCTACATCCCATTCTAAACTGGGGAATTTGTTTACTTGATTGTCCAGTTTTTTGAGTTCCTTTTACATTAAACATCTATTGTACATATAGTTCGTAAGAATATTTTTCAAGTCTGAAGCCTGCTGTTTTGTCCAAATGATGGTACCCTTTGCTGTGTGGAAGCCTTTCAGTTTCATGAAGTCCTGTTTATTAACTGTTCTTATTGCTTGCCCTATCCATGTTCTGTTCAGAATATATTTTTTGGACAGCACCTATTCTTTATAAAAAGTTTATGTAGTAGAAGTTTCTGGCCCAGCCTAACCCTGAGATCTGGACAAGTAGTCCCAAACAATCACATAAAGTCTTATATTAATCACATGCTGTTTGGCCTATGGCTAAGCTAACTCTTACTCTTAGTCTGACCCATGATTAGCCTCGTGGCTTTAGTACCTTTTCTCAGAGAAGCATTCTTACTCCTCTTCCCCTGCATCTGCCTGACATCTCGGTTCTTGTTCTTCTTCTTCCCAGAGTTTTCATAGTCTGGTAGCCCCACCCACACTTCCTGTCTGCCTTTTTGGCCAATCATCGTTTTATTAAACCAATAGGAGGAACAAATATTTACAATGCACAAGAAAATAATCCCACAGCAAGTTTATGTAGAATCTATTCTAGTCTGGTAAGATATGTGTGTGTATGCATGCGTGTGTGTGTGTGTGTGTGTGTGTGTGTGTGTGTTGTATGTGCATTCATATGCGCTAGGAGGTAGAATCCCAGGCTGAGGTCAGGTGTTTCCCTCATTTGCCCTCTACTTTCTTTTTTGAGACAATGTCCCTCACTGAGACTGGAGCTTACCATTTTGGCAAGCCAGCAAGGCCCTGTATCCATATGTCTCCATCCTGCAGAGTTGAGCTTACAGATGGGTACTGTCATATAGCGATACAATTTTATTAAAATATCTCTTGCATTCAGAAAAAAACTGAACTTTCTCAAGACCTCACACTGGAGTTGTTAATACCACTTGTGATTATTTAAGACTAACTTTAAGCGATGTAATTGATTTTGGATTTTCCATGCAATCAGCTTTTACAACTTAAGCTAATATGTAAGTCTAATCTTAAATTATGTTCTCTTCCATACCCTTGATCTAGAGTTGTGTGTGTGTGTGTGTGTGTGTGTGTGTGTGTGTGTGTGTGTGTGTGTATGTATTGTGTAACTATTTGCAGAAAGTAGGCAACATTTTGTAAACAACCTTATATGACAACCATCTACCAAAAATCCTGCAAGCAATGTGGATACAGCTTAAAAATATCCATCTGCAATGTTGTTTATTTGTTGGGGTCAGTTTGAGTCAGCAAAATTATTTCTCACACTGTAAAACTTGGCTAAAATTTCTGGTAAGGAAAATTTCATCTCTTTCCCATGCCATGTTTTCTGTGCTGCTTAATGAAGAGCTTAATGAAATTAAAGGTGACACATACCTTTAATTTCAGCACTTAGGAGGCAGAGGTAGGTGGATCTCTATGAGTTTGAGGGAAGCTACATAGCTGAGTTCCAGGCCAGTCCTGGTTACATAGTAAGATCTTGTTGAGGTGGGGGGAGGGAGGAAGGAAGGGAGGGGGAAGGAGAGGGAGGGAGGGAGAGATTTTTGTATGTGTCAATCCCCTAACCTGACAAGAAGTTAGATTTTAGTCTAGTTGAAGATTTCTTACCTGTGGGAGTCTATTTGATTCTTGACTTCCAAATTATCTCATCACCTTCAAATAGTTTAATGAACAATGTGTTTAAGTGTGCATCTCCTTTAGTTGATGGTAGCTGGAATTCATTGAGTTTCTTGAGCTTATGTATTAGTTTTAAAAAGTCAAATTTGGATAATTTTCATGTATAGTTCTCATATATTTTTTCATCTATTTCTTTCTCTCATCTTTGTTACCTCCAATTGTTTGTTCATCTACTCGATGGTGCTGCTCGGTTACATTTTCATTTTTCCCCCTTTGTTCCTCTGGATAATCTTGTGGACTCCCTCTAAGGCCTGTAATTCTTTCTTTAGTGTTTTGGAATCCAAAGTTAAGTCCCTGAAGTCAATTTTTATTTTTATTTTAATACTTAAAATATATTTTACTTTATTTACCCACCTCTCCTTCATGTACCTCTTCCTGGGTCCCTGCCCCATAACTATTATTATTGCATACACACAATATATATATATGTGTGTGTGTGTATGTGTGAATTCATTTACTGTTGACCAGGGATGACCACTTGGTAATGGATAACAAATCAAGGAGTTGATATTGGGTAAGACTAATTCTTCCTTTCCCAATAGTCATCAGTTTCCAGTAGTTCTTTGCCTGGGGGCGGAGCCTTATGATATTTACTCCCTCTATGTTGCCATATTTATTGGTGTTGTTTAGGTCTTGGTTATGTCAGCATATGGGCGTCACTTTCCTGTCATTTCTTGGAGACACAACTCACAGCCGACTTCCTTGCCTTTTAGCTCTTACAATCTTGCTGCCTCCTCTTCCTTTATGTTCCTCGAGCCTTGGATATTAATGACTGTATTGCAAATGTATCAGTTGGGTTTGGTCACCCCCATATCAATTAGTTGTTCTCTAAAATTTTCCCCATTGTAGCTTTCTGCATTTACTACAAAGAGAAACTTCTTTGATGAGGGTTGGTGGCGACAGTTATTTGTGGTCCGGCCGTAAGTATTTAGAATTTAGTTAGGAATTAGACTGGTTTAATAAGGTGGCAGTGTGGTGATATATTTTATATTTAGTAAAAATAGCCTGAAATATCAGAGGACAGAGCTACCCACAGAGCCAAGCCATGAAGGTCTGGGAGTAGTGACCCGCACCTTTAATCCTAGCACTAGGAAAGTTGAATCAGGAATTGAGATAGCTGGGAGAGAAAGAAAGATAAGGCTGGAGGAGGCAGGGAGCTCTTCCCTTCACCTGCATTTCCTTTCTGCTGAGGACTCAGAGATATTGAGTCTAAGGATTCATGAAGATAAAATCTATCCTTTTCAGCCCAAGGAGTTGGCTAGGTGAGAAGTGGCTGTGGCTTGTTTCTCTGTCTCTCTGAGTTTATTAATAATATCAAATAGAACACATGCAATATGGAAGTAGTAAGCTCTACTATAAGACCTTATTAGTCTTGGGCATCTGGCTAGGTTTTCAGTACCAGGCATGGTTTTATTTCTGGTGGGCAGAGCTTATGTACAATTAGACAGTTGTTGATTACTGCCAAGATAGCATCGCCACTATTGTACCTTTAGGGGTATCTTGTCATCTGGTCATTGTGGTTCATAGGTGTCACAGCTGGATAAGACTATCGATTGCTTCCTTTCCTTGCCAGCTTGTATAGCACCTTCTGCAACTGTGAAAGCTAGTCTTTAGGGAGAAGGCTTTCAGCTCAGATCCAGTTTGAATCACCCGAGTCCCATGTCCAAAGTGCATAGCATCTTTAGTAATAGGGACTTATCTTCAACTTCCTGTGAGAAACCAAGGGCAACAGAAATAGTCTATATTGTTTGGGGAGTCTCTTTGACTCCACTGACCAACAACTCGAAAAGAAGTTTCTCATGCTTAATACTGGCATTTTGTTATTTTAGGAAATACAAAAGAATACTGTTCTTTATGGGTCAGATACCCTTAGTGTTATGTATTTCTCCTCCCATCTTCTCTTTCTATATTGACCTCCCTTCCCATTTCCCTCATTTTCCTCGTGATGATTTGAATGAGAATATCCCCTATAGGCCCATGTTTGAACACTTGGTTCCCTGCTGGTGGCACCGTTTTGAAAGGTTTAGGAGGCGTGGCTTTGTTGGAGGTGGTGTGTTGCTGGAGGTGGGCTTTAAGAGTGTAGACACACCATTTTCAGTGTGCTCTCCCTGTTTCATGTTGGTGTAATTGTGAAGGAGACTAATGCCAGTAAGGTGAGGCCTGATTTGCATTGGGAGAAAGGAAACGGTTGACAGAAGCTCACCAAATTAAACTTCCAGTTTGTGAAAAAGAGCCTAAGGTATTTTCTGTTCCTAGAAAGCAACAGAAAGCAGCAGAAGCTGTGGCTACTGTGATTCAGGGGCGGTGTGTGTGTGTGTGTGTGTGTGTGTGTGTGTGTGTGTGTAGGGGACAGGGTTTGTCCTAAACTAGCAGCTGAATGCGGTGGCAGTGTTGTCCATGTGGGGAGACTAAAGGAAAGGATTGTGGAACCTTCCTCTGTGGTTTTCATGTTCATGGCTCCAGACATCAGGACTCAGCTTGCCTGCCTACTGCCCTGCTTCCCCACCATAATGGTGATGGAATCTTATCCCTCTGGAACCATAAGCCCAGATAAGCCCTCCTTTGTCATTTTATTACAGCAGTAGAAAGTAACGAATACACTCCCCTTCATTTCACCTGTGTCCATTGTTCCCTCTCCAGAACTCCTACTGACACATGGTTCCTTTTACCTTGTTTCTGGTTCTGTGGTTACTCAGGATATGTACTCAGACCTGATGATTTGGGGCTGAGACCACAGATGAGAGAGAACACGTGACCCTTGCTTTATGGTCTGGATCGTCTCACTGAATAGAATTTTTCTGATTGTATTCATTCACTTGCTAATTTTATGGTTTTTGTTTTTTGTGCCTTTGTTTTACAGCTGAAGAGTTTGCCATCACATGTATGCACCAGTCTGTAAAACTCCCTTTTCCCCCTTCCAGTGTATGTTTCTGGCATCATTATCAAATATCAGATGACTATAGTTACTTGTATTCATGCTTTGTGGGGGTCTCTGCAAATATCAGGCCTGGCAGAGTAATGATCCATGGGAGGCAAGAAGGAAATCCCATCCAACAGGGTTTAATTATCTCTATCTAAGTATGGTACAACTTTGGAAAAAAGCTTCCTGGTGACAATAAAGCTTCAAGTGTGACTACATTACAACTCTTTTGCAAAGTATGAATGACTTCTTTCATAAGAATGAGTTTTATAGCTTAAGAGCCTAGAGGAGGATCTGGTGTAGTCTGAGTCATTGTAGAGGTCACCATGCTACAAAGTACATGTAACATCTCCCCTAGGGATGGTGTGCTGGCTGGTTTTGTGTGTTAACTGAAAACAAGCTAGTCACCAGAGAGGAAGGAGCCTCAGTTGAGGGAATTTCTCCAGGAGATCCAGCTGTAAGGCGTTTTCTCAACTAGTGATCAATGGCAAAGGGTCCATCCCATGGTGGGTGATACCATCCCTAGGTTAATGGTCCTGGGTTTTATATGAAAGCAGGCAGAGAAAGCCAGTGAAGTGTTATGGGACTATGCTTTTGTACACTGTAAATATTTCTTGCTGTAAATATTGGTTTAATAAAATGCTTATTGGCTAGAAGCTAGGCAGATGAGAAGTATAGACAGGACAACCAGACAAGGAGAATTCTGGGAAGAGGAAGAGGAGAGGGGATGCCAGCCAGATGCAGAGGAAGTAAGACGAGAACACTGCCCTGAGCAAAGGTACCAAGCCATGTGGCTAAACATGCATAAGAATCAGGGTTAGTTTAAGAGTGAGAGTTAATAAGTAATAACCCTGAGCCATAGACCAAACACTTTATAATCAATGTAAGCCTTTGTGTGATTATTTGGGACTAAATGGCTATGGGACCAGCCAAGCAGGACAGAGAAAATTCTGACTACAAGGAAGCAAGCTAATAAGTGGCTCCCCTCCAAAAGCCAAACTCTTCCCCAACTTGCTTTTTGTTCAGAGCAATAGAAACTCTAAGACAAGTAGGTTTTATTTACTAAGAAACAATGCTCAAGATAAAGTTCTAGGAAGGAAAAGTCTGAGATAAAAATAATAGTCTCTGGCATTCAAGAACAGCCTGGCCATACAGATAATATGGATCATCATTATATAGCTATTAGCTACATTTCACTCCCAGCCTTCTGGACGTAGAATAAGTATACATCTCCTCTTTTGAGGAGACAACCCTGTGTGATTAACATTCCTGGTTTCCCTAGTGCTTGTCTGTGAGCACAAGGACCTTGTATCTTCTACAAAAGCTTGCGTCTTTGGTTTTGCTCCATTAGTCTGTGTATCTGCTCTTGTGCCAGAACCATATTGTTTTGTTATTATACTTCAGTAACATAGCTTCACATCTGGAATGCTAATTCCTTCAGCATTGTTTTCTTTCTCTGTCCCTCACCTTCCAGGGTAGTTTTGAACATCCTTGATCTTTTATGGTATGATTTTTTTTCTTCTGTTTCTGTGAAAAATGTTGTACTGTTGGAATTACATTGGGTCTAAACTGCTTTTGATAGACTGACCATTTCCTAATATTAATTTCATCAACCCACAAGTATGAAACGTCTTTATATTTTCTAGTGTCTTTCCTCAATTTCTGTCTTCAGAGATTTAAAGTCTTCTTTTTAGAGGTATTTCACCTCCTCTGTTTGGCTTATCCTGGATATTCTGTTTTTGAGGGTATTGTAGATGGGTGTGTATCTGTTATGTCTTTCTCAGAATGTTTGCTGGTGATGTGTACAAAGGCTATTGATGTTTGTAAGTTGATATAGCCCGATACTTTGCTGAAATTGTTGATTATTTGGAGATACTTTCCACTGGAACTTTGGAATTCTTTTATGAATAATATCCTTCCATCTGCAAATAGACATTATTGGCTTCTTCTTTTCCTGTTGACATCCCTTTACTTTCCTTTTATGTAGTCAATTTTAAAATTTCAGTTAAATTTGTGAAAAGTCATTATACTTTTCAGTTTTAATTTTATTTCAATGTATATGAGTGTTTTACTTGCATCCATATCTGTGTACAACTGTGTTCCCTGTGCCTTTGGAGGCCAGAAGAGGAAGTTGGGTCTCCTGGAACTTGAGTTACAGATAGTTTTAAGTGGTCATGTGGGTGCTGAGAATTGAATTTAGGACTAGTGAAGGAGGAGCCAGTACTCTCAACCACTGAGACATCTCTCTAGCCCCACCACAGCTTTAAAATTTTTATTTGATTCTTGTTTATAATTTGTGTTTCTATATCAATATTCTCTAGATGGTCTTGCCTGTATTTTGCTTTAATTTTTCAGACATGCTTTCCTATATGTATAAAATCTGACTAAGAGTCTCTCTCTGATAGGTTGATTGTCTCCTTTTGGCCTATTTTTTACTGAATATTTTATTTCCTAGTAAGGTATTTTCCTGTTTCACATGAATTTTATAATTTTTATCAAAAGCTGAATATTCCATATAATCAGATTTATACCTTTTTTTTGACCAAGCTATTTTTATTTCTGTACAGATGGCTTAGTGATCAGAGATTTTCTTGCATTCATTGAATAGTGTCTTAGTTACTGTTCTATTTCTGTAAAGAGGCATCATGACCAAGGCAAAGAAAGCATTTAATCCCCATTAAATGCTTACAGTTTCAGAGGGTTAGTTCATGACCATCATGGCATGAAGCAAGGCAGCAAAGCAGGCAGGCATGGTATGGAGCAGTAGTTAAAAACTTCTATCTAACCCATAATTATGAAGTGTGTTGGGGGAGAGAGAGGGGGGAGGGAGGGAGGGAAAGAAAGAAAGAGAGATCAAAGCCTACCCCCAGTGACACATCTTCTCCAACAAGGCCACGCCTCTCCTAATCCTTCCCAAATAGTTCCTACTAAGGACTAAGCATTCAAATACATGAGCACATGGGTCCATTCTCATTCCAACTATCATAAAATAATAAGTCTTTTCATCTTTTTCTAAGAGGCTCACAGTTTTACACCTCTGCTTTAACTTTTATGTCTGCTTGGATTTCAGATGGCAGAAGAAATAACCAGTGGCCTTGAAGAGAGTCCACTGAGATGGTCCCATCAGAGAAAAAAAAAGAAAATAAAGAAAAAGGTAACCACATGACACCCTTGATGAGGACATCCCAGCTAGCCAGATGAGAAATATTGGGGGATTACTCTAGTTTTCTGTGAGTATTTCCTACTGTGTACATGACACAGCCAAAGATAGATGATATAGAAGGTATATAGATAATATAGATACAGATATAGCTCCATCCTCAGGACTAAGTTCGATCTGTTGATTTCAGACATTTTATTTCCACCATTTTACAGTTTTGGCAGGCTATTATTTGACCCCAGTGACATCATTGTCCCAGGCTCCTGAAGCTGCACAAATGTGAATGACTATTGTGACAAACATCCTGAGGATGGGATTTTTCTGCAGAAAGAGCTGTGGCTCCGATCAGGTGAGGACAGCTTCAGGGAACAGACCTTTTCAGATCAAACAATAATAATATTCTTCAGGACTTTCCCACCCCTGCTTCTTTCTATGGCTATATTAGGAATAGAGCTTTGCATGTGTTAAGCGAGCAAGCTGCCACCTAGGGAACTTTCTTTTTTTTATTAAAAATTATTTTCCCACATCCACCTCTGCTTCCTCTTCCCCCATCTCCCAGTCCTCCTCCAGCCTCTCCTGACCCCATTCCCCTCATCCATTCCCCAGAGAGGGCAAGGAATCTCAAGGTAATGCAACTCAGTCTGGCATATCCAGTTGAGGTAGGACTGAGGTCCCCCTTCCACAGTTGTCAAGTCTGAACAAGGTGTTTATCTATAGGGAATGGGCTCTGAGAAGCAAGTTCATACGCCAGGAATAAACTCTGGTTCTACTACAAGAGGCTTTACAAACTTCCTATAACATTTGACTGTTGTCCACATTCCAAGGGCTTAGATTCACTCTATGAAGGTTCCTTAATTGTCAGTTCAGAGTCTGTGAGCTCCCAATAGCTTGGGGTCAGCCTACTTTGTGGGTCTCCTCCTCATGATCCTGATCCCTTTCTTCATATGATCTCTCTTCCTTCTCTTTAGCTGGACCAGGAGTTCAACCCACTTCAGCTATGGATCTCTGCATCTGCCTCCATCAGCTGCTGGATGAAGGTTCTATATGGTAATTAGGGTGGCCATTCATTTGATAATAGGGGAAGTCCAGTTTAGGCACCCTCTCCACTATTGCTTGGAGTCCTAGCCAGAGTCATCTTGTGGGTTCTTGGATACTTCTCTAGCACCAGGTTCCTCTCTAACCCCCCAATGGTTTCCTTTACCAAGACAGCCACTTCTTTACTCTCCCTCTCTGTTGCTCCCCCCACTCAACCATCTCATTCTCTCATGTTCTCTGCCCACCTCCCCTTGCTTCCCCCCACCCCACCCTGTAATCCCAATTTACTCAGGAGATTTTCTCTATTTTCCCTTCCCAGAGGGACCCATAAATGTGTCTCTTAACTTCTTCCTATTATCTAACTGCTTCAGGGTTGTAGATTGTAGCCTGGTTATCCTTTGCTTTACGTCTAAAATCCACTTATGAGTGAGTACATTCCATGTCTATTTTCTGGATCTGTGTTACCTCAGTCATGATGACTTCATATTCATCCATTTGCTTGCAAATTTCAGGATATCATTTTTTTTAAACTGCTGAGTAGTAAGTACTCCATTGTATAAATGTACCACAATTTTTTTAATCCATTCTTCAGTTGAAGGGCATCTAGGTTATTTTCAGGTTCTGACTATTATGAATCATGCTGCTATGAAAATAGTTGAGCTAATGCCTTTGGGGTAAGAATGTGTACCCTTTGGGTATATGCCCAATGGTGGTATTGTTGGATTGTTGGGTAGATTTATTCCCAGTTTTCTAAGAAACTACCATACTGATTTCTAAAGTGGCTGTATGAATTTACACTCCCACCAGCAATGGAGAAGTGTTCCCCTTGCTCCACATCCCCTCCAGCATAGGTTGTCATCTGTGTTTTTGATTTTAGCCATTCTGAGAGGTGTAAGATGGTATCTCAGAGTTGTTTTGATTTGCTTTTTCTGATGGCCAAGGATGTTGAGTAATTCTTTAAGTAAATTTCAGCTATTTGGTGTTCTGTTGAGAATTCACTATTTAGCTCCGTACCCAATTTTTAAAATTGGATTATTTGTTTTTTGACCTCTAGTTTCTTGAATTCTATATACATTTTAGAGATCAGTCTTCTGTCAGATGTAGGGTTGATGAAGATCTTTTTCCATTTTGTAGGCTGTCCTTTTGTCATTTTGACTGTGTCAATAAGCTTCTCAGCTTCAGGAGGTCCCATTTATTAATTGTTACTCTCAGTATCTATGCTATTGGTGCTATATTTAGAAAGTGGTCTCCTGTGCCAATGTGCCACGGGTATTTCCCACTTTTTTTCTGTCAGGTTCAGTGTAACTGGGTTTATATTGAGATCTTTGATCCACTTTGACTTGAATTTTGTGCAGGGTGATAGATATGGATCTATTTGCATTCTTCTACATACCACCATCCAGTTATGTCAGCATCATTTGTTGAAGATAATATCATTTTTTTCATTGTATATTTTTAGCCTCTTTGTCAAAAGTCAGGTGTTCATAGGTATGTGGATTAATGTCAAGGTCTTCAGTTTGATTCCATTGATATATATTATATGCCAGTACCAAGCATATCTTTAAAAATTACTGTATCTCTATAACAGAACTGGAAGTCAGAGGTGGTGATGCATCCTGAAGTTCTTTGTTGAATAGGATTGTTTTGATCCTGGGCTTTTTTTCCCATATGAAGTTGACTATTGTTCTTTCAAGGTCCGTAAAGAATTGTGTTGGGATTTTGATGAGAATTGCATTGAATCTGTAGATTGCTTTTGATAAGATTGACATTTTTATTATGTTGATCCCACCTGTCCAGGAGTATGGGAGGTCTTTCTATTTTCTGATATCCTCTTCAATTTCTTTCTTCAGTGACTTAAAGTTCTTGTCATACAGGTCTTTAGCTTCATTGGTTAGAGTTACCCTGTGATATTTAATATTATTTGCAGCTATTGTAAAGGGTGATGTTTCCCTGATTTCTTTTTCAGCCCTTTTATCATTTGTGTATAGGAAGGCTGTTGATTTTTTTCTTTTAGTTAATCTTGTACGCTGCTACCTTGCTGAAGATGTTTATCAACTATAGGATTCCTTGATAGAATTTGGGGGTGGTCACTTACATATACTGTCATATCATCTGCAAATAGTAATGGTTTGACTTCTTCCTTTCTAATTTGTGTCCCCTTAATCTCCTTTTGTTGTCTTATTGCTCTAGCTAAAACTATAATATATATAATTATATAATATATAATTCTAGCCAGGAACTATATTAAATCAATAAGGAGATAGAGGACAGCCTTGTCTTGTTCCTGATTTTTGTCGAATTGCTTTGAGTTTCTCTCCATTTAGCTTGATGTTGGCTGTTGGCTTGTTGTATATCACCTTTATTATATTTAGGGTTTTTTTTTTCTGTTTCCTTGATTTCTCCAGGACTTTTATCATAAAGGAGTTTTGGATTTTGTCAAAGGCTTTTTTAGCATCTAATCAGGTTATCATGTGGGTTTTTTTTTCTTTCAGGTTGTTTATGTGATAGATGATATTGACAGTTTTTCATATGTTGAACCATTCCTGTGTCTCTGGGATAAAGCCTACCTGATCATGGTGGATGACTTTTTTGATATGTTCTTGAATTTGTTTTGCCAATATCTTATTGAGTGTTTTTGCATCAATGTTCACGAGGGAGATTGGTCTGTAATTCTCTTTCTTTGTTACATCTTTGTGTGGTTTGAGTGTCAGGGTGACTGTAGCCTCATAAGAAGAGTTTGGGCAATGTTCCTTCTGTTTCTATTGAGGAGTATTGGTGTTAGTTCATCTCTGAAAATCTGGTAGAATTCTGTGCTGAAATCATCTGGCCTTAGCCTTTTTTTTTTTTCTTGGAAGACTTTTAAAAACTACTTCTATTTCCTTGCATGTTATAAGTCTATTTCGGTCATTTATCTGGTTTTGATTTAATTTTGGTAAGTGGTACCTGCCCATTTCTTTTAAGTTTTCCAATTTAGTGGAGTACAGGGTTTTTGAAGTGTGACCTAATGATTCTCTGGATTTTCTGGGTATCTGTTGTTAGGTCCTGGGAGAACATTCTGATGCTCCAAAACCTGGCCTCTCTGGTGGCCACTGTGACTTCTGGGTTTAAGACGTCCATGGAGAATGAGAAGAGAAATAGATCAAGAAATAAAGATACAAGTAGTCTTTTTTTAAATTGAAATTCAGCAATATTGTTTGTTTATCAGATTGTTCCAGCTTTGGTTAATTTCAAGAGTTTTGTGAATTTGATTCTGATGAAGTTTGCTAGTATTTTCCTTGCTTCATAGAAGTCTTCACTACTGACTTTCATCTTCAGAGTGTGTGCTTTCATGAACGTGTATACTTCATTATGGAAAATTTCAGACCTATATAAAGCAAAGGATGGGACAATACAGTCCTATGGACACATCTGTCTTAGTCAGTGTTTTATTGCTGTGAAGAGACACATGATCATGGAAACTTGTAAAAGAAAGTATTTAATTGGGTCCTGCTGTTGCACAAATAAATGAAACTCAACCAGATCTCAGGGAAAGGTTGAGGTATCAGAGAGTAAACACCACAGTCAGATCTCACCCAGCTGTCTTCCAGCTTCCTCAGCCTCGCTCCTCCTGGCTTCTTCTGCCTGCTCTGTCTTTCTATGCCTGCCTTAAATACCCTCTTCACTCAGTTATTTCACATCCAGGTTAAGATTAAAGGCCTGGCACCATGACTGCCTGCCTGGGATCCTGGAACTCCTATAAACTAAAATGATCTAAAACTCAGATTTGCTGGGATTAAGGGTGTAGGTCACAACTCCCAGACATCCCCTGTGGCTGAGATGAAAGGTGGGAGTTACATGATTGTCTGATTCTCCTAGACTGACTGTGGGTAGATCCCTTTGATATCTCAGCTGGTTTTTATTAAATTTGAAACATATCTCCACATTTAAGATAGCTGAGTGAGATTTGACTGTGGTGTTTCCTCTCTGATATCTCAGCCTTTCCCTGAGATCTGGCTCCGAGTTTCATTTATTTGTGCAACACTTGGCATCCAACTTTGGGGCACAAATTCCTCCCCTCCCTACCCCAAAAAAGGCACTTGTTGGTCAGAGCAACACGTGGCTGGAGAAGCAATTACCAACTGGCAAGGCTTTCTGTTCTGAGTTAGCTTTCAGCCTTAGGCAGACCGGCCACACGTTTCCATTTCTCTCTTCTCTGGTTAGTTTTTTTTAGACAGTGGCCTCTTTCTCCTGGTGAGTTGTGGGTTGTTTCTTTTTTTCTTTTTGGACCCCTCCTTGGGCTGCTCTCACACTAGGTAGCTGCCCCACTTCATAGTCATTTGAATCATCATAGACAACAAATTGGTGAGAAAATCAATTTTTTTAAAAGGGGAAATTTGTTTAAGACAATGGAGGGTGTTTGGTCCTTCTGTGGTCTTTCTCTAGATGATGTGATATTAGAATCAGTGGAGGAAATGATAAATAAAGTAGATAGGACTATCATAATGTTTATCATACTGTTTACTATGAATATTTTTGTTTGATTTCTGTTTTATCATTTAAAAAGTCAATTAATATAAATGCAAAGAAAAAAGTCTTTAAAAAGCCTGTCAAGAGAGAACACAAAGATGTTCAAATTCAAACAGAGGAATATGAAGAACCAATTTCAGCAAGGTCATCTAAAATTAGACAAAAACAGGCAACAGTGATATACCCAGTAACTTTTTAAAAAATGAAGAATGATAAAGATGATAGAGAAGCTAGTTGGGCTCCAGTATGAATGCTAGAATTAAAGAGAGTAAAAGAAGCAATTGTAACATATGGGATGCACTCACCATTTGTAAAACAAATGTTAAACAGCTGGTCATCCTGTAACTGTGTCACCCCCAAAGATTGGTTAGATATGGTTACAGCTGTTTTAGAACCAGAGCCACTTTTACAGTAGAAATCATGGTGGAGGGAGGAGGCTAAAACAACAGAATAAAGAAGCAGGGCCAGAGGCATAGAAGTCTCCCAAGACCAACTTCTTGGGGAGGAGGTTTATGCTGATATTGAAAAGCAATCTTTATACAATGAACATACTCTGGATTTATGTTGCATGGCAGCTTTAAATGCCTGGGTTCAGATTGAAGACTTTTGAGAATGCTAATACACATTGTAGAAAAATTCTTAGACCACTAAAAGCAAGGTGCTTTTATTAGAAATAATGACAAGAGAATGCCCTCCCTTCTGGAGTATGTAGAAGGTGTGGAAAAGGAAGACGTTGGACAAATGAGTGCAGATCAACAAGGGACAGACAAGGTAACTTTCTGCCCTCTGGAAATGCCCCAAGGGGGCTTTCAAAAGTCCCCATATCAAATCCAATCCAATCTTACCCTGCCATTGTGGAGGAAACACCTTCCCAGAACAATTTTAAAAAGGTGTGGCAGGTTTTTGTTTTTGTCTTTACAGAAAACTAGAGTTTCCTTGAGATCTGGCTCTGAGTTTCATTTATTCGTGCAACATCCTGCTTACAGTTTCAGAGGTTTAGTCTATTATTGTCATGGCGGGAATCATAGTGGCCCACGGGCAGATGTGGTAGATGACAGCTCTACACCCAGATCCTAAGGCAGCATGAAGAGAGAACTACTAGATGTGGTTTGGGCCCCTGAACCCTCAAATCCCACTCCCAGTAACACACTTCTTCCGACAAAGCCATACTTACCCCAACAAGGCCACACCACTTAATCCCTGTCAAAGAGCTCTGCTCCCTAATGACCAAGCATTCACATATGAGCTCGTGGATGCCATTCCTATTCAAACCATCACCACACCTTTGTTTTAGTTTCTTTTGTGATAAAATACCCAGGCAAAAGAAAATAAAGGGGTGGGCATGATGGTACATGTCTTTAATCCCTGGTCTTGGGAAGCAGAGACAGGTGAGTTATGAGTTCTGGGCTGGCCTGATCTATACAATGAGTTCTAGGCCAGCTAGGGCTACATATCAAGGCATTATCATAAACAAAAACCAAGCCAGGCAGTGGTGGTGCATGTCCTTAGTTCCAGTACTTGGGAGGCAGAGTTAAGTGTGTTCTCTGTGAGTCTGAGGCCAGCCTGGTCTACAAAGGGAGTTCCAGAACAGCCAGGACTACACAGAGAAACCCTGTCTTGTAAAACTAAAAACTTCAAACTAGAACCAAAACCAAACAAATACCCCCCTCCCCACCAAACTGAAGCCAAGTCTCAACCTCCCTAGCACTGAAGGGAGAGAGAATTGGTTTTGGCCCACAGTTACATGATGCAGTCCATTACCATTGCCAGGAAGTCACCACAATAGGAGCTGAAGACAGCTGGTCACATTACATTTATAGTCAAGAAGCAGAGCACAATGGATGAATACATGCTGCTACTCACCTCCCTTTCTCCACCCATATTGTCTAAAACCCAGTCAGGGAATCCCACCACCCTCAATTAATATAAGGTAACCCCCCACAAATGTGCCCAGAGGTCCATGTCCAAGGTGATCCTAGATTCTGTCATGTTGACATTGAATACTACTACAACATCAAACCAGGGTCAACAGGTACTAATTATGACTTATTATGTCTTCTTTTGCCTTATCCTGTGAATGCAGAGCTGGAGGCAAAGTTATATGGATGCGTTACAAAGGATGATTTTCCAGAGTGTGACACTGAGGTGGCTAACCCCAAGGAAGTGCTACTGGTTGCCATGGAGAAGGCACAGGGAGTTTCCCTTCAGGATCCAACAGGGTTGTGCTTCCAACTGCATACACATGTGTGCTGTACTGGGCTTGGCATACTAGCTAAAGCTACAGACATAAAACAGGGGTACAAGGCTATTGGGTACAAAAGCCTGTTCCTGCAGCAGTGACAACCATCTAACTTCCACGCCAACACCAAGCCCTCCCCATGTTGGAATAGAGTGGGTTTTAAACAAGTTTCCAATGTGCTTTTCGTCGTCATTTACGGCCTGGTTCCCACTCTGCCCATTAAAGTCACTGGTGTTGACTCTAGCTCCTTGTCATCCATCAGGGTGATTCTGGTCTAGCTCTCCCTCTGCTGGCTATTGTTAACATGACAGTCGGCTGTCCCCGCTCCTTATCATCCTTGTCCCTAAATGAGTTTTCTTGATGAATTGCTCCCATAACGGAGTGGCCTTCTTCCTCTTTTGACTAATTTTTCTTTGAAATCTGCTTTATCAGATATCAGAATCGCTACATCAGATTGTTCTTTTCTTGTTTCTATTTGCTGAATAGATTGTTTTACATGCTTTGACTCTTAGCCCCTGGGTGTCCAGACCAGTAATGTTTCTTGATGAAAACAGAAAGTTGGATGTAGTAGCTGGTTCTCTCGGGTCCGGGACGCCAGAGGTCCCGGACCCACAGACCTGCCAGGGACCGCTTAGCCGCGCGCCGCCGCCCGGGTCCCCAGAAACAACTCAGACGCTTCTATTAACTTTATGCTGTTTGGCCTATGGCTCGGGCACATTGCTAGCTAGCTCTTACATCTTAAATCAACCCATTTCTATTAATCCGTGGGCCACGTGGCCCCGGCCCGTAGCTCACCCGTGTTCCTTACATGTTGTTCTTTGGGCGGCTGGCTCAATCTGCCTCTGACTCCGCCCCGCTTCCCCTACCCATGCTCTGATTTCTCCTACTTCTTCTATGGTGCCCGCCATGGCCCAAAACAGCTCCTTTATTTAAAGATTGAGATTCACAGGATAAAGAAGGGCATTCCCACATCACTTCCCCCTTTCTCTCTAATCAAAAAGGAAGGTTTCAATTTTAACATAGCAAAATTACATATAACAAACAAAATAGCTATCAAGCAAGAATTACAGTTATAATATCTAGTCTATTTGTATTTAGCAAAATTAAAGAAAATATTCTATCATCTACTTTATCTTTATGAATATAAAGTTTCATATCTAATATACTTTTCAAATGACTAAGAAAAACTGTACATATAACTATCTAATCTTCAACTACATCAAAGACCACAGAAGGATATAATATTTACCCAAGTAAACCAGAAGTGCAAACGACTTCTAAAATCTAGAAAGGACAGAGATGACACCTATCTGCCTGGACAGTCACCCAAAGTTCCTTTATAAAGTTGGGGCATCCATCTTCAGCCTATAGGCCTGGAGTCTCTTTTCATTTCAGTGAAGCAGGAAATCTGCTCTGCCCATTCTGGCACAGTTCATCCGTTGCTTCTCCTTGAGTCCTGAAGAATGTCTGACAGTTTTCTCTGTAAAGCAGGAACCTGAATGATGATCTTGGCTTGTTCTGCCAAAGTTCAGAGGTCATCTTCTTATGGAACCTGCATGTCCAGTTTAAACAGCATACTGTCAAGCAGTTAATATAAGAACAGGTTCTTCTCTAGTGGCTAACCATTACCACAAATAGAGTAGACTCTATATGGAGTTTCTTCGAAGCCCATTTTTCTCTTGAAGATTGGTGCTGCCAAGAACAAATCTGTCTCACTGTCCAGAAAAGTCTAAACTCTTAAAACATTTTAAATGCCATATTCTGTAGGTCTTAGAAGTATTTGAAGATTATCTATCTAATTGAAATATATCTTTGTATACCTAAAAATCCTAACTAACCTAACTATAAGTTTGATTATCAAAAATGACTATTAACCTTCATTTCTTAATTATACACTACAATTTTAAAACAGTTACATGAACATCATACCTTAAACAAGAATAGAAAAACACATACAGCATAATAAAATTGACCTTAAATTTGTATCAATAAACCAAAATCTATACCAATGTAAAGCATTTTGAGATTAACAGCTGATTTTCTGATCTAAGTAAATTCAATAATCTAATTTTAAAAAAAGCATTCACATACCATATCCCCCGTTTCTTCTTAGAAAGAGATTGACTATGACCATTAACCATTTATAATGAAAACAAACATTTAGAAACAATATTTGGGGGATTTGGGCGAAGCTATCCATTACTACTTCCTGCTGATTAAGGGGCGTTGAAAATCTCACGGATTGTTGAGACTGGGTCATAATCTGCAGCTGTGAAGCTGATCTGGCCATCTCTTCTCATCAGAGGTTTTTTCAGGGGGTCTTGGTTGATGAAACCATATTTGTTTGGAAGGAACCCACAGGTTCTCATCTGTGGAAACAAAAACAGAACTCTTCCAAAGCAATAAATCCTTAGACACAAATTTTAAAATCAAAATACCTTTAAAATATACATTCTTGTTTAACTTAGTAGCCTTTGTAATCCATTGTCTTTTTGCAGTTAGCTCATTAACAGTTAAAAAATTAAAAGAAAACACAATAACAACCAAAATCCAGATTTTGTGTCTATTTTCCATCTTTACGTGGCTTATTATATTTTTATTACTCTATTTCTCGCTTTAAAAACTTTTTCTAACCTCTTTATTTTCTCTCTGAAGCCTATGTACCTTTTACAAACATTGTAACCCGTTTACAGGTTTTCTTTTTATCTGAATCTGTTTTATTGTGAATCCTTGATCATCTTCTAACCTTAAGAGCTTTTAAAATACATTCTCCAAAAAGAAACACAGTTTTTGCAAATTAGGCTGAATCACTAAGTTTTCTTAAACGGACCGTGTATTTATTCGTGGCCAGTAAACAGAGCACACCCCGAAAAATATTGCTATTAAGAAACCGTCTTTGTTTCTTTTTTGTTCAAAATAGGCAGAAATCTAAAATCGATCACATGTTACTGAGTCTTTTGTGAGACTGGTTGCAGCTGCAGCTTACACTGACTGCCGACAGCCCGCCGGCGCCATTTTGAATGTGACCCGGACCATGCTTTCTTTGTACAAAGACCCGATTCACATACACAATTTGGAAGCTGCCTTTGCTCAGTTTCTGCGATCTAGAACCCTTTTTAATCTTTCTCAGGCTTTAAGTGGATAATCGCCCCACGTTGGATGCGCCATCTGTAGTAGCTGGTTCTCTCGGGTCCCGGACGCCAGAGGTCCCGAGACCCACAGACCTGCCGGGACCGCTTAGCCGCCAGCCGCCGCCCGGGTCCCCAGAAACAACTCAGACGCTTCTATTAACTTCATGCTGTTTGGCCTATGGCTCGGGCACATTGCTAGCTAGCTCTTACATCTTAAATCAACCCATTTCTATTAATCCGTGGGCCACGTGGCCCCGGCCCGTGGCTCACCCCTGTTCCCTACATGCTGTTCCTTGGGCGGCTGGCTCGATCTGCCTCTGACTCCGCCCCACTTCCCCTACCCATGCTCTGATTTCTCCTACTTCTTCTATGGTGCCCGCCATGGCCCAAAACAGCTCCTTTATTTAAAGATTGAGATTCACAGCATAAAGAAGGGCATTCCCACATCAGTTGGATTCAGTTTTTTTTTTCTCAATATTTTCAGGCAATCTGTGCCTCTTTATTAATGAGATGATCCATTTGCATTTAAGAATGTTATCAAGAGAAATTTACTAATTCTTTTAATTTTTATCTAATTTTTTGTTTTATATTTATTTACCTATTTATTAGTGTGTATGAGTCTCTCTCTCTTTCTCTCTGTGTATGTGTGTGTGTGTGTGTATGTGTGTGTGTGTGTGTGTGTGTGTGTGTGTGTGTGTGTGTACGCACACATGCCCACTTCTGTGTAAGAAGGCCATGAAGAAGATTATGTTGAAGAAAGCAAGACTAGAAGGGCGGAGCCATTTAGGCCCTCGAAAACAGACGTATTTGGAGTTTCCCTCCAGGGTTTTAGTATTGCTTTGGTTCAGTATTTTCTCACTATGCCCTCATTGCTCCCTTTTGGAACAGTAATGTATATTCCACATCAATGTGTGTTGGAAGTATGTAATTTATGGGTGTTACAGTTAAGAGTTTACCTTGAGTCTCAGAAGAGATTTTGAACTCTAGACTTTTAAACAGTGTTGAGACTGAAAGACTATGGGGACTTTTGAAGTTGAACCGAATACATTTTGCATTATGATATGGCCATAAGCCTATGGGGCCCAGGGAGTGGAAAGTGGTGGTTTGAACAATGATGACTCCCGTAGACTCATGTGTTTGAATACTTGGTATCCAGTTGATGGAACTGTTAGGGAAGGTTTAGGAGGTGTGGTCTCATGGGAGGAGGTGTCACTGGGAGTTGGTATCTGAGGTTTCAAAAGACTACCTCACTTCCAGTGTGAATCTCTGCCTCCTGCTTGGGATCAAGATGTAAGTTTCTGTTCCTGCCAGTATACCTTTGCTCTACCATTATGAACTCTGCCTTAGTTAGGGTTTTATTGCTGTAAAGAGAAACCATGACCACAGCAGCTCTTATAAAGGAAAACATTTAATTAGAGCTTGCTTACAGTTCAGAGGTTTAGTCTATTATCAGCATAGCAAGAAGCATGGTGTGTGCAGGTAGACATGGTGCTGGAGAGGTAGGTCAGAGTTCTACATCTGGATCAGCAGGCAGCAGGAGAGACAATGAGCCACTAGGCCTGGATTGAGCTAGCGATTTCAAAGCCCACTCCCATTGACACACTACCTCCAACAAAGCCATGCCCACTCCAATGGGGTCACATCTCCTAATGGTGCTGCTCGCTATGGGTTTATGGGGACATTTCAAACCACCATAGACTCTAACCACTGAAACTGTAAGCCTAATTAAATGCTTTATTTTATAAGTTGCCTTAGTCACAATGTTTGTCTCAGCAATAGAAAAGTAACAAGACCTCTCCAACTCCTTCCACCCTTCCCCCCAAATTCATAGCCTCTTCTTCTCTAAATATTGTTGTTTTATTCTCTCTCTCTCTCTCTCTCTCTCTCTCTCTCTCTCTCTCTCTCTCTCTCTCTCTCTTTCTCTTGTCCCTTTAGTGTTGCTCATATGTACATGTGTTTAGAGCTGACCACCTGGTGTTGGATAACCTATCTTGGGGCGAATCCTGCAGGAAACTGATTATTCCTCTCTTGGCAATTATTGATCGCCTGTAGCTCTTCATCTAGGGGAGGGCCTTGGGAAATTTCCCCATCCGTGTTGACTTGTCAACTGATGTCATTATGCAGGTTTTTTTTAGGTGATCGTTTTGACATTTTGTGAATTCAGCATGTCTATCCTGTCTAAAAGACATTATTTAGTCACAGACACTTTGGCCCTCTGGTTCTTACAATCTTTCCATCCCATCGTATGCAATGTTCCCTGAACTTTAGGTGCAGGGGTTGTATTGTAGATGTTCCAGTTGAAGGTGGGTACCCACAAATTCCTTATTCTCTGCATTTGACCAGTTGTGGATCTTTGTAATGTTCTTTGCTGCAAAAAAGAAGTTTCTTTGGTGTTTGGGGTTCTAAGGCCTGATCTGGTTCATGATTGTGAGGATACCCTGAGAGGAGGAGGGTGTTAGAGAAACAATAAAAGCCCATTAAGGGAAAAAAAATACCCTGGTTAAGAGAACAGACTCTTTGGCCTGGGTGGAAATGGAATTTCCACTTAAGCCAGGTCAGTCACCTGGCCAAGGGGCCACTCCCAGAAAGGTGGGCCCATTCTAAACCATGCTAAAGAGATAGGCAATGACTTTCCATTAATGAGACAACACGCCTTCTCTTTCCTAAATTCCCACCCTCTAGCACAGTCTCACAGAACTCACCATGCTGCTTTGTAAGTCTGCCAACTTGCTGGAATTACTTGGAAAGGATAACTTTCCCTTTTCTATTTCTACATGACATCTGCTTTCCCTAACCCTTGGGCTTTCCCAATACTTCAGACTACCTTACTCTTTCTAATGCTTCCTTCCCCACCATATGACTGCTCGGCTGCCATGTGTCTGACCTCCCTGCTGCCTCCAATGGCCTTTCCCCTCATCTCTCCCATTCTCCTTTGGGCAGGTAGCTCTTGAGATAGGTAGCTTGCTTAGCTTGGCTTGTTGGTTTCATTTAAATTCTAATAAAATGTCCTGAAGTTTAAGAAACAAAAGAGGCTTCTTTGATAAGAGGTGACAACTATATTTATCTGTGCGTTTATCTAGAATAGAGTTAGAAACTACATTGGTTTGGAAAAATGGCAGCAGGTGGTGCTCCTTTTGGGGCTGTGACTTTTCTAGCCATGGCTAGTTGGCTAGGCTTGCAGTGCCAGGCATGAATTTCCCCCTGTTGAGTGGGCATCTAGTCCTATTAGACATCTATTGGTTACCTCTGAGATAAAGGTGCCACCATCACACTGTTGGGGATATCTCTCCTGGCCTGTCATTACGGTGGCTCATAGGCTTTGCAGCTAGGTAGAACTGCTGACTACTTTTCTCCTTGGTATTGTGTATAGCACTTTTTAATACTGTGGCAGCTAATCCTCAGGGAAGAGGCTTCTGGGTCAGTTCAAGCTCTAAGTCTTGTGTCTGAAGTGTGTCTCCAGCAATAGACTCTTGACTTTAGGTTCTGGAAGGCAACACAGCCATAGAGCTTTGAGTTGGTTTACCCTCTCAGGCATGATTTCCCACCTATGGAGTGCACTTCAGATCCAATCAGAAAGTGGTTTGTTTTTCCCAAAACAGTCATGCCTCTATTGTATTACTATCTGGTAGATCATGTTTTAGCATGTATGGACCATGATTAGATAAGACTGCTGATGAATTCAGGGCACTTTGTATACTAGCTAGTCTTGTGAGCAACATGTGTTTATTTTTGATGGTAAAGTGTGCTTCTTTAAGGCAGTAATCATAAGGATCCTGTTTTCTTTTTAAATTACATTCTATATATTTCCTTCTTTAGAGCGTATGTGTGTGTGTACAAGTGTGCATAAACCATGGTGCATGCATGGAGGTCAGCGGGCAACTTGTGAGAGTCAGTTTTTTTCCTTTGGGAGTCTTGGGAATTGAACTCATATCGCCAGACTTGGCAGCAAGTGTCTTTACCCCCTGAACCGTTTTACCAGCTCAGAAATTCTGCTTTCTGATCCAATCTGTTGGTTTGTAACTTTGGAATGAAGAGTTGAGTCCATTCAGTATTCAGGTGTGTCAAGCCCTCTCATTTTTATTTTAGAGTGTGTAGTGTTTTCTTAGTACTTACTGGTTCAATCACTGTTCAGTCATCTCTTTCTTTTCTTGCAGCCTCTGGGATGAGTTTATCACTCACTCTCTTCCTCCTGTATTATTTATTCCAGCATCCTCCAGAGTGCAGGCTCAGTGGTCATAGACTGCTGTAGCCTGTTTTTGTCATGTAAAGTTTTTCTTTTTCTTTAATTGTGGCAGCTCTGCTGGGTACCATGACATGGGTTTCCAGCTGCTGTCATTCAGAACTCGATGTCCAACTTGTTTTTTGAGTTTCCACCGAAAAGTTTGCTTTTATTGTCCTGAGTCTGTTTGTGAACATGACTTAGCCCATCTCCTGACACCTTAATACATCTCCTTTTGCTCTGAATATTTATGTCTCTTTCTTTTCTTTTTTAAACTCTCATATTATGTGGGGAGTTCTTTTTCTAGCTCTGTCTATCTGGTTTTCTTGTATTCAGATGAATATTTCTTTCCACATATCTGGGGATTTTTTTTTCTATGAGTTTCTTAAAAATGCTTTTATTGACTTTACTATGAAAATTTTCTCCTTTGTCTATAATTTGCACATGTGGCCTTTTCATGCTGTTGCAAAGATCTTATATATTCCCTTTATATTTTAAAATATTTGCCATCGAGTTTGACTGCTCTCTCTTTTTCCTCCACATTGTCTCCAGGCTTTATTCTGCCCGAGGTTCCCCCCGAGCTACTTATTTGACTTCCAGAATCTCCCAGCTTCATATGAGCTTGGTTTTTCTTCAGTATTTCTGTCTCTGCTGAGTTCTATTTTCACATACTAAATTGATTTCCTTATTTAATTCAGCTGTTCACGTTCGCTAGATTTCCTTCAGGAGATTATTCATATCATTTTCAAATCATCCACAAGTTTATTCATGTTCTTTTTGAATTCTTTGGGCATGTTTGTATTAAGTTCTTTCAAATTCTTCATCTGAAATTTCATCTAAGTCACTCTATTGGGAGGCATCACTATAGGGTAGAAAAATTGTTTTTAGGGGACATCTTGTCTTGGCTGCCTTTCATGTGACTTGTGCTTTGCGTTGAGACTTGCCTGTCTCCATGCATTAAGATTTTTGGGCACACCAGTGTTGAATGAATGCTCAGCTTGGTACTTGGTATTTCTCTGGCTTGACAGATCTTGGTTCAGTTCCTGTTGCTTAGAGTTAAAGGGGTAGCTGAGGCGACCACCTGGGCCAAGGATAGGAGAACTTATGACCTCTTTTTGTGTGTTAGAAGGAGGTGCTCCATACAGATTCTAACTTCACAAGCTAGAGTACTCTCACGGTGGTGGGGGAGTGTGTGCATGGTGGAGTAATGTCACAGGTCCTTTGAGTTCATGAGCCTGGTGTACCTGGAGCACAGGGAATGTGCACTGGGAACAGGTAAATGCCGTGTCCTCCCACTTGCCCCATTGGGGTGTGCTTGGAGCAGAGGGATCTCACATCCTCACACCTCACCAGCCTGGATGCACCTGGTGCTGTACTGGTGTGCACTAGAGGAAGGGTCTCACTCTTCCCACCTCATCAACTGGAGCATGCTGAGTGCCAGAGCATATCGTAGGGACAGTGGATCCTCAGCCCTCTAGCCTCGTCATCCAGTATGAACACTAGGGCAGAACTGTACTCTAGGTGTGATGAAGGAGCCACATCCTTCGGCTTTCCGAGTTGTACCTTACATGGGGTGGCACAGGTGTTTCCTGGGGCAGAGAGTACCAAGTCCCCTGACCTCTCCAGCAGGAGTGTATGTGGGGTGGTGAACTGTGTGTGGTTGGGATGGGGTCTGGGGTCCTTTAACTCTTCAGCAGCTATATACTCAGGCTGGAGGAAGGGTCAAGGATTCTCTTTAATGGTATTCATCCCTTTAACAGTTCTGGTTGCTTTCTCTGTCCTACGTGTCTGCAGCCTTAAACTCACACTCTTTTTCTCACCAAAATGTGTATCTTCCACTTATCTGTACTCCCTCAACACAGATTTAAGAGCAATAAGCAACAACCATTTCACAGCCTGCATAAAATCCCATCATGCAATTTCTTCCATAGACAACTTGGCTTATTGCTTTTGAATTTATTCTCACTCAGATTTCCAGACATCAGCAGAGTACAGCTGGATCCGTTGTGAAAGTGTAGAACAGGAGGGCCCTAGCCAGTTCCTGGGAGGGTTTTACTCTTCTCTGAAGCATCACAAGCCAGGCCTCTGCTGTCCACATTTCTTTGTAGTGCTAAATATCCACCTAATATCAGTTAGTGTTCTTGTTGCTTTATTAAAGCACCTTAAGAAGGACCAATTTATCTTAGCTTAGGGTTTGAGGGTCCAGTCTATCATGGCCAGGAAGGAAGAAGAAGCAGTAGGCACAGTACTGGCTGTGATGGCAGGGATGTGGGACAGCTGGTCCCGTGGGTCCATCATCAGAAGCATCTGATCTCTCTACAGAGGTGTGTGTTGTATTCGGTACAGATCTCCTTTTCTTTAGCTGGGGATTCCAGCCCATGGCATATTGCTGTCCACACCAGGGTGAGTCTTGACCCTTCATTTAAACTTCTCTGGAAAGACTTTCACAGACATGCTCAGAGGTGTGGTGTGTCTCCTAGGTGGTCCTAAATACTGTCAAGTTACAGTGACATATAACCATCCTTCCCGACTATTCCCCAGTGCTAATTCATATTTGGGGCTTGTGTTTTATTTATGTACTCATAGTGTCATCTATTTCCTATCTCTCTCCTACCCTTAGGGCAGGTTTCCAATTGGCATGGCCACGAGCTCTGACCACGAGCTTGTAGAAAGCACAAAGCATTGCTGCCCAAGCATTAGAATCTGACTGTGAGCAGGCACTCACTTACCATGATCATTCACTGAAGTCTTGGACTGCTAATTTTATGACCTGGTGATACAGGAAGGTCCTATCATACAGGATAAAGTGTGTCATTGTCACATTTTAAAAAACTATCCAAATTCTTTAGATTTAACCCTCTGCCTCACAGAATTCAAGCTGAAGCACAGGTCATCAGATTTACGGATGTATATAATTCTCCTCCACTAGGAGGTGTATTACTCCTCTTTCTAAGGATTATAAAATATTAGGAAGAACACACTCCAATGTATATTCTGGGAGAATTGAGGAAATGCAATTCTTTATGACAACAGCAAATCCTTTTATATTTTTACATAGTTAAGCTGTTTTAATGTTGTAACATTCTTGCATGAGGTACTTTAATGTGTCAGCATGTGTTCAAATATCAAAACTTCATTAGAAAGAAAGACAATCTGTTATAAATTGGCTATAAATGACCTGGACCAACAGGTGGTTCTTTAGTGACAGGGTCTTGAAAGAGACTAGGAGGTAGGTGATATAGAGGATAGAAGATAGAGAAGACAAAAAATTTGGGACCGGAGGTCTTGCATGAACTATGTCTTATGCCAAACAAGCTTATTAAGAAGTATTGCATCTAATATATTATTTTCAGGGGGCAATGGTACAGAGTCAGAGAGAAACCACCATAGAATGGGACAAAATCTGCATGAAGCTAATTAAACAGTATTGTCCAAGGGGAACACAGGGTATCTCAAGAACATTTCAGACATGGACACAGTGAGTTGTGACTAACAACCTTAGCCCTGTGTGCTGGGAGCAGAGGGGATTAAGGAAGTAGTGTCTGTCCTGGGGAAAGGAGTGGGGATTCAATAAAAGTTTCAGAAGTTTTGGAGATATCAGAGGGAATCTACCCACAGTCTACGTGGGGAGTTAATAGAACAGGGGACAATTTCTCCTGTGCAAGTTTGGAGCCTCTCTCTGCCCCTTGCAAGATAAGGAGACAGGGACTTCCTGGTGGGTAATTTGGAAAAAAGCAATTAGATATGAGGGAATCCATTTACTTTTGGTGTTCTTGGCTTCTCTGGGTTTTCTGCATGTCCTTACCCATGTGTTGGAGTATAGAGTCATGGCAGCTAGTGGTTACCTGTTTTTGCTATAGTGATAGACACTATATGTATTAGCTTAGTGAAATTCCGTCTAGTTAATGGCCACACTTCCCAGCTGACCCAGTAGTTAACTGTGCTGATGTTACTAAGTTCTAGCCAGTGGAACATGAGCAGACATAAAAATGCATAACTTCAAACGAGAGATGATCAGTGGTAAAGCGTGCATTGATCACCTAGAGGACCAGACGAACAGCTCCCATGCTGGGAAGCTCACCACCACATGGAACTCCAACCCCCTCTTCCAACTCCTACACATACCACACGTGGTTTACACACAGAAACAAAGGTACAGAAATAAAAATAATAATTAAAAACACTTTTTTTTAAAAAAAGAAAGACAGGGACAATAATACCATAAAGCAGGGCAGATGAAGCCGATGCTTCCTTCCCATGCAAGAAGACATGGGTCTGTCCCCAGGACAGTATAGACCTGACACAGTGGTGCACACTTGATATTTTATTTTGGTTTGTTTTCTTTAAAATTTTTATCTTATGTATATGCATGTTTTGCTTCCTGTCTTTCTGTTCACCACATGTGTGCCTGGTATCTGTGGAGGCCAGAAGAGGGCAGTGGATCCCCTGGAACTGGAGTTGCCGTGGTTGTGAGCTCTCACATGGTGGCTGGAAATCAAACCTAGGTAGAAGAGTAGTCACTAACCTTGGCCACACATCTATCTTTCTGGCCCTATTTTGTTCCTAAAATTGTTCAAAACCCAAATAAGGCAAGAAGTTTATTAGACTCATTCTTAAGACAACTGTGCCTGAGTTGGATAGACACCTAGCATAGATTATTTTTTTAATGCTATGTCTTAAGAATCTCCTTGAGGATGGGAAGCCAGTTATCATACTCGTGATGTTTTAATGTCTCTGACCTCTGTACAGTACAGAGTCTGGCTTAAAGTGGGTAATTGGAAAGCACAGAATACATGGCACTTGAGGAATCAGTCTAGACAAGCCTCTATGGGGGGGCGTTAATGAACCTTTACTGGGGCTGAGGCACAGTCTCTGAGACAGAATGAATGTCCCTGTCCTTAAGTCAAGGTGAAGGGCAGGCCTCAGGAGTCACTGGCAGAAAAAGAGAGAGGGTGGTGAAATTTGCAAATAGAGAAACACAACCCTGTCCTTCTCAGCTGGACATCTGCTCTGCAGCAGAGGCTTAGGGCTCAGCTGCCCTCAACCATCGTGGCCAGAGGGGAGTCCAGGGAAAAGTTTGGCTTAGGGAGCGAGTGTGGATGCAGATTCTGTTGCTGGCCTTTCCAGGGGGAATTGGTGTGTGGGAACAGCTTGATCAGGGGAGAGAGGACAGTGTGGGCCGAGCACAACATGCTTGTCGACACTTACTGGTGGGGCAAGGGGACAAGAACCTCCTGGGCTAGTGGACCTGAGTGGAAGCCATCAGAAATGTGCCTCTGTACTCTTCTAGGGAAGTGAACCAAAGCCACACTGCCTATGTTAGGGAGCATGCTGTAGACAAAACTGCCCTTCAACACCAGCTCACAAATGAGGTTCATGGCCACATGGCATCAGTGCCAGGGAAAGTGGACTTTTGTCATTTTCCTGCGTCTTCCTCCCTGCTCTAACTCCCCAGGATCAAACAACGGGAAGAAAGGAGGAGAGCAAGAATGGTAGCTTCTTTGCAAGCCCAGGGAGGCCCGAGCTGAGTGTAAGGGAGCGGGTGGGCTTTGAACCAGATGTGAAGTGGCAGTTTCTGTTTTGAATAGACTGGTTCCTGAAATTTGGAAAAATAAAACAGTTTGGGTCTGAATGGGATTATGATGGGAAATGATGGGGAAAATATGGGAAAAATTCCCAGGACAATGATGGGAAAACTATGGGGTCTGCTTGAGATTATTTTTGTTGTTTGAGATAGGGTCTCACTATAGAGCTCAGGCTGGCCTTGAACTGATGGTCCCCCTACCACAATTCCAAGAGATGGGAATGCAGGTATGTGTTTGTTGCTGGGGGTCATTTCAATGGGTAAATGATGAGGAGTCATCTGAGTTTGTATAACCAGTCATCTGGCCTGCTGACAACCAAGTCCTGACTTCAGGTTATCCTAGGGGTGTGCTATAGTTCTGTTGTAACTCAAGTTTTTACTGGAGGCTCATGGACCAGAAGCTGAGTCCTCAGTGTGACTATGCTAAGAGGTGATAAAGAGCTCTGGGTGCTGTGTTCAGGAGGGATAACCAGCTCTTAGGAGACCCTGAGTTATGAGAGTGAATCCTGACAACACACAGGGACCGGCCTTGTCCTGCTCTCTGATGTCCTTTCTTATTGTGTCACTTTTTCTTCTTGCCATCTTCTTTATTTTGTACCATCTGCTACAAAGTCCCTTTCAGAGCCACCACTGTTCTATTTGGACTTTTAGTTCTTTGAACTATGAGAAGAATAACCCTCTATTTTGGCTATTGTCCAGCCTTAGGCATTTTGTTAGAGCATCAGGAAACAGACTGATACAGCAGGGGAGAGCCCAGTGTGAGCAGAGCCTGCTCTACTAAGTTTCTTAAAAATACTTTCTTTGAAGTCCTTTCTCTCTCTGACACATGTATAAAGGTCCTAAAGGAGTCTTCTAAGCACATACAGTGGTTAGAGTCTTCCTTAATATGTAGCTCTCTTCCAGGGCAACCTCATATGATTTGGACATTCTATTAGGAAGTTTGAATTGACTTGCAGTGTTGCCCTGTTTTTGCCCTTGAAGCCACAAAGAACAAACACATTCCCAATGGACACTGATACACAACAGACAAGGCCACCTCTTCTAGTCCTTCCCTACATGAAGTGCCCCTCCCCCCCCCCACTACCCGAGGCAAAGTAGTCTGATAGAATTGGCATGGTATGAGCATACTCGTTTAACATTTATTTTGACTGTAAGGATGGAATTGGTGATATTTGACTGCACGTATAGAACGTTTTGTTTTTTGACTGTAAGGATGTGAGTGCTGTGGTGTGTGGCTAACTACTCCTCGTCTTCCATGGAGGCTAAGGGAGGAACAGGCTGGGGATCAGCAAACAGTCCAGGTTGGCTTCTTCCCAATATGTGTTGAGTTCTTAGGGTAGATGCTGCTCTGTCCACAGCATTGATGGGTGTGAGAGATTAACAGGGTCAAGGACTCACAGAACAGGTATCTCCAAGGGAAGCAATGAGGAAATGTGCAAAACTGATCAAGTCCTAGACCAGGGTGGAGCTGGCCTAGCTTGAGATGAAGGGGGTAGGGTAGGGGCTTGCAGAAGTCCATGTCTGGCAGCCATGGGGACCAGAAGACTTCTCAAGCTGGAGAGCATAGGTGGCAATCTGACTCCCCAAAAGGGCCCCGTCTGGTCTGGGTCACCCAAGTTTGTGGAAGTTCTACCAGGTTCTTCACTCAGACACTTCAATGGACAACATGGCCTTGATTGCAGGGAATCTGTCACAGGAAAAGTCAGCAACTAGCTGCTTGATGCCACTCCGGGTGGGAAGAATCTCAAATCGAATCCGGGACCTCTCCTTGGGGCGCAGAGATGGCACACTGATGGGGAAGAAAATAGATTAGTGTTGATGTGCCATCCAGAGGGCTCAGGCTGCATGGTCCATAGAGGACTCCAAGTTCTGTTCTAGTGATGTCGGGCAAAGCTACTGCTTCTTCACCTCCCTCCAGCTGCCCCTTTGATGACCTTGGGGCCCTTCAGTTCTATGACATCCAGTTGGGGAGGAGGCAGAGAGTCTTACCTCTCTCAAATATGCTAAACCATAAAGAACAGATTTTAGCTCTGCTAATTAGGACTTCAAGTCTGCCAAACTCAAAAGCAAATGCAGATTCTTGAGTACCAAGCCTCACAAAAAAATTAAGATTTGAGGCCAGAGAGTGCTCTGCCTGTCCTGTCTAAAGGCTCAGAGCAGGTCCTCCTGTCCCATGTTTATCCATACCCACAAAGCTGCTTAGGTCTGGGACTCACTCGATTTTGAGGTTGCCACGTAGTAGACCACTGCCTTCCACCATCAGCACACAGTTCTTCACTGGCTCGTCCAGGGGGTTGAAGAAAAGCATTTGCACAATCAGAGGCTTCCGCACCTGAGCCTGGTCCAGCACCTGTAGGAGGGTCCATCAATCAGAATGTGTGGCCCCTGCCTGCTACCCTGTGAGACTTGAACACGGTGATAGGCTGAGACAGAAATATAGCCTAGGATATAGGAAGGGAGGCCATTTCATTCAGCCCCAAGTATCAGATGGTCTCCAAACCTCCATATGGGGCACCATATTACTATTATTCCTATGCTGTATGGGAAGCATTCAGAAGACCTGTGCTGTCCCCCTGTGACAAGAAACACAATGAGACAAGTTTACAACCCCAGCTCAGTTCATTCTTAATGAGCAGCTCCTGCTTCTGAACACAGCCCCTTGCCAGTTACTTTTCTTGAACCTCCTGCTTATTTTTTTTTTAAGAAAAAAATTATTGTGGTGTGGTGTGGGGTGTGTGTGTTTCTGGCTTTTCAGGAGGCTATAAAAGGACCTCAGATTCCTGGAGCTGGAGTTAAAAGTCATTGTGGGCTACCTGACATGGTGCTGGGAACCGAACATGGCTAAGAATAGTATGTGCTTTCAGCTGTTATCTCTCCAGTCCCTTCATTGCTTGTTTCTTTTTTGAAATCCTTCAAGCCATTCCTGGGAAATGCCACAAGTACTGAGGACAGACTGAAGATCCCTGAGGTGACTCGGATACAGGCTCACAGGCATGGTCCCTTCTGCACTTCCTCACAAGAATTGGGGTAAACAGGCCATTTTTCTGTGGTGACACGCAGGTTGCCAATTTCCTTCTCAGCTTTGGGAGCCCAGACAGTTTCTATGTGTCACACTGTGGCCTTGGCAGGGCCCCAACACTGACCAGGCTGGAGTCACAGGGGATGATGGCATGACTTGGGGTCATCTAAAGCAACGCAAACTACTTATTCACCTCAAAAGGTGGAGGCTGTCATTTATCTGATAAGCATCAAGCCTTGAATCTGGGCAGACATAACTGGCAAAGAGGGATAATTACTTATCTCTCCCCTTCTGGCTAAGAACAAATGACATCACGGAAAAAGGAAGAGAATATTTGGAAATGGATGTTGAGATTGTGTGACTGGCAGATTTCTCTCTTTCCTTCCTTCCAGGACCATTGGAGATTATTGGGTTTGTGACTTTGTGCTTTGTTTGGTTTTCCTTGTCATTGGTGTGCTGGCCAAGTTCAGACTGATTTGACAGCTTGGGAGACTGGGGGAAGGAAGGGCATTCCTGGTCCTAAAGTCTAGGCTATTTTTTGACAGACATTGTAACATATAACAATACACTGTAAATAAACGAAACATTGAACACCATCATTACTGAAATTTCTCTCTTGGAACCCAAAGTATATGAAATAATTTGAAGAGAAAAGTATAGTTTTATGCGATTGGTGAATGATGATGCTACATAAATAGCCCTTATTCTTCTTGTCGACATTAAATTTGTACATTTGTATATTTATTTATCTTTATTGTTGTTATTTAACTTAAGTCTATAAACATGCTCATTTATAGTTTCAGGTATCTGCTTCCTTATCTTTATGGTTATGTATTAGCCTGGGTCTAAATGCATCCATCAGACTGGACATGAAACAGTAGCCATGAATTTGAAGGTTCTAACCCCTTTGGAAAAATATTCAGATTTTAATTCTTATCTCATGGTCTAAGGTCCCCATGTTAACCCATGTTAATTACCAATCAATGTCAGACGAGACAGCAGAATTTTACCCAGGATGTTGTCCTTTTATAAAGTAGATTTCCTTTATGAGCTTAAAATGCTGGCCCTTCTCTGAGCAAACCCCACATGTCCCTGCTCTCTAGAAGCTCAACAAAAGAAGAGGAAGGCCAGAGAAGAAGGAAAACCAGCTCTATCTTATAAAAAGGCCCAAGGAAATTCAGTGTGGCCCACTTCTTGACTGTATGCAGTGACAAAGGTGTTACAGTTATCTTTAAAGATAAACTAGACAGCATATGGAAATCTAAAAGATTTCCAGCAAAACTGAATACGATATATGAATAAAAGATGACTATAAGGGTGTTTAAGGATTAGGGAATAAGATGGGGAAGACTAACTTAATTCAAATGTTCATTATTTGGGAGCAAAATGTTTTCATGGCCAAGATGGACATTGCCCATTGTCTCCCTTCGTAGGGAGTTGGAGACAACACTCAGTTGTTCATCGTATCAGCAGATGGACAGGGAGAGCTTCTTGGAAATTCTTTGTGGGGAAAAAGAGAGGCTGTACCATGTGGGGCCATGTAGGAACTGACAACAGTTTCCCTTTGGCAAGGGAGGGATGTCAGGTCACCAGCTCTGTTGTGACCCTTAAAGGGTGCTACTTTGGTTTTATGATGTTTATGTGGTAAGAGGACCCCAGAACAGCAGTCTCACCTGCTCTTCTGGAACTGACAATCAGATAAGGGAACAAATTGCCATACAAAGGTGTACTTTTAGCTGGGACAAATGTTTAGAGTGTTCTGAGGGTGTCATTGGTGTCTAGGCTTGACTGTGAAGACCTGTCAAGAGAGGCTACCCTAAGGAAGTGACCCTGCCAGGGGAAGTGTCTTCTCCTCTCATGGACAGAGCTGGAGCAGCAGACTTAACCAACTTTCCAGGACTTATTCACTTTCCATGCTGATAAATAGTGGAGCGCAGATAGAAGGCCAAGTCTCTTTAGATGCAAGGCCCAAGGTTAGTCATTGCCCCACAATGGCTGTCTAGCTCCTGAGGTGGGGCCACAACTGTCCTGAAGCACAGCTGGACCAAACAACACAAAAGGTTAGCTGCACAGGGAGATGGGAACTTGCATCAGAATGGACACCTTGGGTCCCTTGTCTTGACCCCAGGAACCCTAGGAGTTTTGAGCAACTTAGGAGAGGTGGGACCAGGGCTGACACAGTATCTAGATCCTATAGAATGGGCACTTGGGAAGTCATCAGTAGGCCTGCACAGGTAGAGACAAATACTATATACAGATACAGTGGGTGGAGGGTGGCCTGATCCACTCGAGGCTCTTGTGTACACCCCTAAGAAAACCCAGCTTTTTCTGATCACTTTAAGGTATCTAGTGGTATTCCTAGAACAGGTACTTACCTCCAGAGTCAGGGCAGGGTTGTCTAGGATGACATCCCTCTCTACCACCACCTCAACCTCGTCTGTCACCTTGCATATGGCTGTGGTCCGGATCATGTTGTCGGCCTTCAGGTATTTCTCATACTGGGAGTATGCAATCTTCACAGGATGCTGTATTTCTGAAAGGAGGAGTGGGTGGTCTGAGGGTTAAGATGAGCTCTGAGGTCATCCTAAGAACTGAGTTATGGTGGAATGAACTGGCAAGAGGGTTGCTATTTAGCCTATTTGCTTTCAAAGTCTTTACTTCTCAGCTCTTGTGGTGTGTGTGTGTGTGTGTGTGTGTGTGTGTGTGTGTGTGTGTGTGTTCCAGAATAGGATTAAGGAGGTGCCAACAAGCCAACTTCCCCCCCCCCCAAAAAAAAAGGACTTGAAGGGCTGAGGGACAGCTGCCCCTCCCAGGATGGGAAATGTCAGAGAGTGTTTTCCTCTCAGGGGCGGGGGAAGAACAAGGAAGCTTATTGTCCAATAAGTGAGGATGCCGGCACCTTGGAGACTATGACAGAAACCAAAGCATTGTCCAAAAATGTTTCTATTTTCCCAGTCATGTGATAAGTTGTGACTCTAGCGTGCCGGTGTCCTCGGCTTCCTTCCCCTCTCTAGGCTGTCCACACACTTGGAAGCCCACGTTTTAAAGACCACACAACGTTTTCTAAATCATGCCACTCCTCATGTGCTTCACAACAAAAACCTTCCATGGTTTCTTGATGCCTTAGGAGTAGATTTTAGACCCTCAACTTGTCCCTGCCCCAACTGTGGAAATGGCATCTCTTTTTTTTTTTTTTAAAAAAATCACCTCAAACTTTCTTATCATTCCACATAAAAATCATATCTGTCTCCACTACACTTTGACTTGTGGATTCTCCCTCAGTGGAACTTTCTCCCCTGACTTCTCTCTAGAGCCTCAAGGACTCTCTCTGTGGTGCTGAGGACAGGATTCAAGGCATGCTAAGCTCACACCCTATCAGTGAGTTACACTTTCACCCCATGCTCCAAACACTGCCAATCATGGAGATTTTTCCTTCTTCAGATGGCCTGGGTACAGCTCTACTTCCCACAGTTGCTTTTGGTCGCCTGGGGGAGGAGGTAAGACAGTTACCCAGAAGAAAGCGTCTTCTGTTTGCACTATGGAGGGAATTGGCTAGAGATGGAGAAGGTATCCTTGGATCAGGTGATTCAACCTTCTCTGTGGTCCAACTCTGAGGCTCAAAAAGGAAAGAAGACTTTCCTGGGCTTATCCAGAAAGTACCTGAGCATGAGGATGCCAGGACCCCTTCACCTGCCTCCTCCCTTCCCTGCTTCCCATTTCACTCTACCGTCTTTTACAGCGGATTAAAATATTTTTTCCTTAATATGGAACGTATCTGGCCTACAGAAACAGGACTTCCTGGGCTAAAGGTGCATCAATGGCAGCCTAACATTCAGGAGACTCTGACTTTTATCCATAAGTCTCTTCACACCAAAACAAAAGGCTCCCCTTTTAATTGTCAGAGGTAAATAATAGCAACAGTTTCTTCTGATATTGAAATTTATGTTGGAAGATAAACTGGGAAGGAATGCTGCCTTTCAGTGAAGGTAACAGCTCAATTTCTCTTGGAATTCTTTCAAGACCGGTCTATATAATTAATCAGTTTCTATTAATTCTTGATGTGAAGTAAATAGCCACCCCACCCTTGTTAATCTGCTTTGTCAGCCTACACTTTTCACAACAGCTCAAAGATTTTTGCCAATGTGGGCACACCTGCATTCTAATCCCACAGAATCAACCTCCCTCTGCTCCACCTTGTTCCCATCCCATCTGTGCTGCCCTGGAGCAACAACAAACCTCTCAAATGCTTAGATCTCCAAGAAAACCTGTCATTGTCATTAGGAGTCAAGAAACTGCACTCAGACCTTGGAAGCTATGGGCAACACACAGCACAGATTTAAGACCCTGGGATCTATCACAGACCATCCAAGGCCAAACTTAAATCGAACTGAGGAATGGAAGCAGGGTAACAACAATAAACCCAGCAAACAGGAGGTGACATTGGGTTTAACATCAGGAAACCAAGGGCCAAGACCTCAGCATTGGCCCATAATCACTATGACACAAGCAAGTCACAAGTCTCTAGAGCCTTATGGCAGCCTCTGTAACATAGGTCTTGAAATCTGCCCATTTACAAGGTCAGATCAGGTTACATTCATTCTGAAAATCATTCAGGGTAGCACAAGCCTATTTGGGACATGTGCTGTGGTATGAACTACCAAGGCCTCCTTTCTTTCTTTGCCAGGGTATAATAAATATGCAATTAGCATCACAATGATGGATCTTGCTCATAGGGCAGCAACTTCCAGAGCATTAGAACTGAAACTTACCCATGAGGACACTCACTACTCTTCCCATTGTCAGCTGATTCACCCCAGCAGGAACCCTTCATTGACCAGCTCCTTAGGTTTACTAGGTCCCACCAACTCCAGGATGAGTTACCTTCCTCGGGATCCAAGGCTATTGTGGCGGAGTCCTTCCACACTTCATGGACAAGGGTGCCGTTGTACACGATGGTCCAGGCTGTCATGTTCACTGTTACTGTCTTCCTATCACTAGTCAGATTTTTGAGAATCAGGGCCAAACTGACTTCTTTGCCCACTGCCAGCACACCAGTGACCTTGAATTTCCCAGCAATGCTAGGCTCCTTCTCCTCTCCTGCCAAATCTCTCACAGATGTTGGGCCGAAAGATGCATCAGGCTTAAGTTTGCTCAAAGCCTTCTGCTGTACTTGTCTCTCATTACTGGAACCTGTGTGTTGTGAAAAACAAAAACAAAACAAGGTTACCTCAAGGATATGGCTGCAGTTCAGACAGGGGACAGTGTGAGCCACCCAGAGGGTGACAAAGACTAACATTAACGCCATGTCTATGTGCCAGAGATGTTCCCAACAACTCTCTGACCTTGTAAGGCCTCCATTGACCTTCTCAGTACCAGCCAGTCTCTGTTCCTTTTCCAATCAAGTCTACACTGTCAGGAAGCAACAGGGAAAGCTGGCTCTGTTTCTGCAAACAAGTACTAAGGGGCTTCATTGTTTACTTTAAATTACATTTCTTTCATTTGCTCCCTCCCTCTACCCCTCCCTCCCTCCTCTTCCTCCCTCCTTTCTTTAATCTGTTTCTCACTTATTTTCTCTTTCTCTGGACGAAGGGTCTTTTGTGAGACTTGATGGACAAATGGTCATTTAAAAACCAGTGGCAAAACTGAGCTGAGGAGTCTTTGAATGAATCCATAAAGCAAAATCAAAGTTACAAGAAAGAACTTTAGGACTCTTCTTATGTTCCTGTGCCTTGTGTCTAAAGGCATCTTGGGAGTCAGGAGGTGACATTTTTGTCTGTGCAAGTCAACCGGAACTTCCTGTGGCTGACGAGCTTCAAGTCATGGCTAGTTAGAAGTGCTGAGAAATTTGGGATCTCAAAACTGCAAGGGCTGATGTAAGAGTGGATCCATGCTGTAGGTGCTGTGGACTGTGACAGCAGAAGCTGTGCATGGAGGGCCCTGGTGGCATGCTAAAGGCTTGTGGCACCCTGAGGACAGAGCAAAGCCCAGGCTGACTAAGCAGTTCATCTCTGGCTCACTACCTTGACCTGAAGAGATGTGTACCATACAGCAGAAGGTCCTGGCTTCCCAAGAAGATAGAAGATTGACTGTGTTGGCATCTGTTGGCCATGCTGGTGTCCCCTAGGTTTTCCTCAACTGACTTGTGAAAATTTGAAGGTAAACCAGAAGGCTTAAGATGAATGCTCTCCAAGTTAGGAGGCTTAAGAGGAATGCCCTCCTTTCTATGAATTATGTAAATTTCCTGGCAGGAATTTCAGAGGCGCACTTCTAAGAGAAGCTACCGGTTTGGACTAATCTGGAGTTTGGATGAGGACAGGGCTCTGGAGCCTGGTCTAAGGAGCCTCTCCTGTACAGTATATGAAGGTAGCTAGATTACCACCAGGCCTGAGAGCTCCTGGAGGGCCAGGTTCCTCTGGATGCCCTTCCATTTTCTAGCTGAGCTGTCAGTCCACACCCACGGCTGAAGGCTGTGCGGAGCTTCTGAGCTGCCTGAGACCTTGAAGCAGGCGTTTGCACAAGGTTTCTGAGCCTATATAGGTCACCTGCTGAGCTTACTCAAGACTTAGCTTCCTGCTGCTGTTTTCCCAGCACAGCATTGTTATTGTGTAAATGCTTTGCAACCCATTTTTATGAGCTTTTCCTGCCTGGGGCCTTCTGAGACTAACTGGCATCATTAGGCAAGAAGATCTGGGTAACATCAGACACTGCTCCATCCTGCTGCCATGCATGAGCTGAGGTACTGCCAGGAGTCCCATAGGGAGCTTCCAACAGGCTTCTCTCCATTGCTTGGAGGTGCTAAAAGAGACACGGGGTCAAAGTGTGACAGTAATGCGGAATCTCACAGGCTCATAAAGCCAGGGAAACAGCACCTGATAGTCTGTGGACAGGCATTGTTCCAGGGAGGGTGCAGACATCCAAACGACAGAAGGTCACCATCCTAGTCATTAAGTCCTTGCTGTCTACTATACACTGCACTTTGTATTTTGTGTGCATTTTTGTATTGAAATGCAACCCAGGAGAGGCACCTGCTATTCTTGTTTAACAGGCAAAGGGACAAGAGATTCAGAGATCCTACAAAGCTTGCTCTAAGTGGTAGGCAGGGCTGAGAGTCGCCTTCTGTCCTGGCTTATTTATTTCCTGTTCTTCATACTTGTTTTACATCATGACATTGAAAATGCCATTCTGGCACCTTCCTCTCGAGTGACACCATCTACTGTGTTTATCTACAGAGTACCCGGAATAGGCATTCGGGAAGTTGTCAGAGTCAAAATGGAGTCACATGTGTCACTTGTAGTGACAACAAATAGATAAAAGAAGTTGGGAGGTTACAAAGGAAGAATCCTCTTCCATAAACGTCTGAGGGTTGCATTGGCAAAAGACTTTCAGAACCATGAGCTTCTCCCGAGGCCACAAATGGACCTCAACACAAGAGAATCACAAGGACATCTGCCCAAAAATTTTCTGCTCAACCTTGCACCACTATCACCTAGGCTATTCATCACCATTGCCAAAAAGTACGGTCTCAAAACATCTGATATAATTGTCTTCACTTCTGCCTCTGAAAGCATTCTCTTCACCTCAACCCCTTTGAATAGAGCAGCATTTTCTATGGCATGTGTGTTCTTCCAGTGCTCTACCATTCTCTAATGAGTGTGTTTCTATTGTAGAGAATCTCACTGGGATTTTTTTTCTTGTATTTGTACATTTTTTATATTGACAGACTCAGCAGTGTTTATTGACTGAAGACAACCTGAAAAATGTCGGTGTCTGGTGCAGATGCCCCTGGCCTTGGAGTCAGACTCCGCCTCATGGAGTCAGTTTTCTCCTTCTGTGAATTCTGGCCAATGCCAATGGTCACTAGTTGTGAGGGATTTGGTCTGATTTTAGAAGCATTGTAGACACTTTTATAAGGGCATTTTTTTTTTTGCTCCCCCTTCCAGAAACTGACTGTGAAGATCAACCGAGTCAACTGTTTCCAAGTATTTTGGAAAGAGTGAAGGATCAACCCACTGAAGAGTTTCTGTGGCCTGCAGAGCAACTGCTAAATGACCCTGGGATGTCACGAAAGTTGGACTACACCTTCAAATGGAGAGCTTTTTCATCATTGATAACACTGTGCTCTTGGTTCCCAAAGCAACTTCTGAGTAACAGATATAATAGAGATAAGGCAGTTTCATAGCCATGGCCTTCCAAGGCAACTGTAGGAGACCAGAAGTAGTACAGATGATGGAGATTTGAGGAGCAATGCCTCAGCCTCCTCATATAATCATATCTCTGGGATTTTTAGGGGATGGGAACTGGAAAGATATATGGTACAAGCCCATATCCCTGAGTTTCTTTGTCTATTTCTTTGTTGAAATGGCATGTTCTGGGACACCAGGGAAATGAACTGACCCAAAGCCCTGAGAACCATGCCTCTTCCTGTGATGTTCAATCACAGTGACATCAGTACAGTTGTGCAATCGAGAAAGGAACACATCTGGGTGTGGGCTAGGCTTACAGCTGTCTGTGCTCTGTAGCTAACTGTCCTTGATGTTTCTGTTCCCAATGAAAAAGGCAGGTAAGCACCTGATGGCAGAGAGATACTCTACCATTTGTACACAACTGAGAGGTAGGTGTATTGGGTAAAGCTTTTTTCCCTAGCCACTCTCAAAGCTGTCACCCATCACTGAGTGCCATATGTCATTGCTCCTCAGTACCAACCTACCTTCTGGATACTTATACTTGTCTGTGACATCCAAGCGTGAGTTGCTGCCCACAGCCTTGGTGCTGATGTATTTGCCAATGGAGTGAGTGTCCACAGAATTCTGCTTCTGGCTGTCATTCCTACTGTTATAGATCCAAGTGATGCGATCAGCATTAACCTCCGCGTAGATGAAGATCATGTCAAAATTCAGGTTTACATCACCTTCTTTGATTCCATTAACTGAAGCAGGACCACACTGGAACACACCTAGTGGCCAAGATGCAGAGTTTGGATGCCTGCAAACCACCGTTAAGCTCATCCACTCCAGCCAGCCTAGGAACTGATTCTGAGGGCCTTCTGCCAGCGTGTCAGTCCCCTGCCTTTACTCAACTTAAGACGGGCTGAACTGTATGCCCTATACATGTGTCATCTGGACTGATCCTGTGATGTCAGCCTGGTCTTTTTGAGAAGTGCTGCCTTTCTGCCTCTGAAGTCATTGTAGCCCAAAAGCACACTGACCTCCCATTTCTAGAAATTTCCTGAAGTTTTCTAGTGCATGGGATCCCTTGCTCCCCTGAGTCAGAACTCAACAGTCACTTTTTTCCCTCCAGTAGTCAGTACAGGTAGGTATTTGGCTAGACAAAGACACACACACACACATACACACCATACACACACACATGCACCATATACACACACACCACACACACACGCATACATACACACATACATACACACACACAGACCACACACACACATACATACACACACACACACCATACACACACACACATGCACCACACACACACACACACGCATACATACACACACACACCATATGCACACACACTACATACATATATACATACATATGCACACACCCATCCACATGTTTACAAAACTAGCAAAAAGATGCACACATAACTTTTATACACAGGGGAGTGACCAAGATTTTTTTTTTAAAAAAATCATAAATCACAGAAAGTAAATTTGATATGTTGGCACACTAGCAACATTTAACGGGTCAATAGTTAACCTTATTAGTCATGATAATTTACTCTATTATCCTTTATATTCTGGTGTTTTTACTGGGTCAAGTGTCACCAGGTAGGGTAAGGACATGAGGGTGGCAGTAAGACTGAATTTTTATTCTAAGTCTTTTGATAACTATCTGAACTACTCTGACACTTTCAATTATATATGTACATTATTTATACTTTTTTTTTTTACTCTTTGAAAGAAACAACTCAAAATGAAGGCAACAGATAAGACAGGCTTCTCTAGAGGTTAGAGACAAAAGAAGGAAAACTCTAGAGAGCCGAGATCCATCTTTGTGGGGAACGGAGATGAGAGACAAAAGTGAGTGCATGGGCCCTGAGGAGGGCAAAGCATCCGGTCTGAAGGGGAGCCTAGCCTGGCAGAAGGCATCCAGGAGAAGCAGCATTGCCTTGGGTGTGTCACAGAAAGAATAACAGGGCTGAAGGCACAGGTGGCAGTGGAAGGAAGTAATTATTGACAAGGGAGGGTATCCTGTCCCTGCTGCCTGATATATGTTAGGGCTCTTCAGTCATTGCAACAGAAGGAGGGCTGTGAGGAGGCATCCATTTAAATAGCAGTGTGAGCAACCCCAAATAAGTCAAACTCTATTAAAAAGAATCTTCATCCCGCTGTGCACTGTGGACCTATAGAGGACTTTGGGTTAACTCCTGTAAATAACAGAGCCAAGCTCCATTGGCTCTGGCAAGGTTACCTTGGCTTCTCTCCTGGGGGGTGGCATCCAGCACCTGCCATCCATTGTAAGAGGAGCCTAGGTCATTCCGCACAAACCAGCCTTCATTCCATACATGGAAATTCCTGTGGACAGAAGACCACATAACAAGTGAACGGCAACACCACATCTCCAATCAAACACCACAGCTCCCAGGCCTTCCCTGGAGGTGCAGACTCTGTGCCAGAGATTCTACTAGTCTTGGTGGACATCATCTCCTCTAAATCCTTCCAGAACTGACCTGAAGCTCAGAGCCACAGGAACCAGAGCTTGGGTCAACCAAAGAGAGGGAGGGGTCTGCTTTGAGAAGTAAGGCTCGCATGTCTGGGTGAACCATGCAGGCATGAGGCAGAGCAAGTAGCCCAGTAAAAATGATGGAACTGAACTGTTCCCACTGTACCGAGGCCATTTGCAATCTGAGCGCCCCAAGGGTTTTGCTAGTACACAGTAAGAGAATATAGCCATGTATCCACCTAGGGTAAAAGCAAAGTAATGCAATGTGCAAAGGGCCAGCGATTACATTCATTTAGCCCCAAGAGAGAAGACAGCCACATGCTGGAGTTGCCAGGCAAGTAAGTCAAAGCAGTTACTGCAACCAGAATCAATGACATAAAAGGGGAATAAACTCACAGAGAACAGAGGAACTTCTGGCAGATAAATACAAATACTTTAGAAGAACCAAGTGGAACATTTTAACTGCAACCTCCCTGATATCTGAAATTGGATAATTCAATGGATGCGTTTATTAGAAGAGTAGCTATAACAGAGTAAGGATAAACGTGCTTGAAGAGAGATCTGCACATCACTTAGATTATCTAGTCTGGAAATGGGAGAGAGAGAAAAAGGTGACAGAAAAACCAATAAAGCAGAAAAATAGCTGTGACAGAGATGCCAGACGGAGACTACCAACCATAGTAATGTCATAAAATACTTACACATTAATAAAAACAAAAAACCATGCCAATAAAGAGTGATGAACGTGTTCATAAGTAGTATAAATGATGACTAGACATACAGCAATAGTTTTAACCTCAATGCTATTAAAAGAAGTTAAAACGACAAAGCGAAACCATGACAGCCGTGCAGATTCCAACCGGCAAAGATTCAAGTCTAGGCTGGGGGGCCTCGTTCACTTTCAGTTAAGAAAGCAATTGTTACTGCATATTACTAGTGGGAATTTAAATTGGTATGACCTTTGCAGAGGGCAATTTGGCAAGGAGTCTAAAAATGTCTAAAAATTTGCATACCCACTAAGCCAGTATTTCCACTGTGAGGTATTTCTCCAGTGGACAAACTATTATGAGTATGTACAGTCTTGTCCTGGCTAAGGTACTCCACTCCAGCACTGCTTGGGAGAGTAAGAACATTGGAGGGAAAATTCTCCACTAAAGGAATAACCAGATAAATTGATGCACAGCTATAAACAGACTATCACACAGCTGAAAAATAAGTGAGAAGCAAAATGAAGCTAGTCTTTAACAAGAAGAAGTTATCTGAAGTACAGCATAAAGTAAGGAAATCAGATTGAAGCTGTGTGTGTGTGCTGCACAGCTCTACTCCAAAACAGGAGACCAAACTCCAGCCCAGACTGGGCTACATAGCAATACACATCTCAAAACCAAAACAACCCCCAGACAAAAACCAGCAAACAATCATCCCCCTAAACTTAACAAACCGAACAACAAAAACAAATCAAGTGGCAATTAGATGTTATAAATAAAATGAAAGCAGAAAATTAATTATAAAATCAAGTTAGACACTGTGCATATCTACACGTGCACATGTGTATGTACAAATCATTTTCATTGAAAACTACCTGGGGCTGGCGAGATGTTTCAGTGGGTGAAGGCAACCCTGACAACCTGAGTTATATCTTTGGAAGAGTGTGAAGGTGGAGAGAGAGAGGAGAGCCAATTCCACAAAGTACTTCATTGACGTACACATGTGCTCAACGCCATGTACCCCTCCCCTATGAGCATATACAAAGTAATAATAAAATCACTAAAAAATCTGTAGAGGAGTTAGGACTTAACTCATAGACAGAACACTTACCTAACAAGCTTGAGGTCTAGGTTTGGTCCCCATCATTGGAAAAAATTGGACCCAGTTAATCTTTAATATTTCAATTGTGTTAACCACGCTGACAGTTTATAATATATACAATACACAAAAACAAATTTTACATTATTTTTTTAGTATTTCATTTTTTAATCAGGAAAATTGTTCATTACTTCCATGATTAGAAAAGAAATTAATATTTGAAAGATGATGTATACTATAAAATGGCAATAGCCAAAACAGTGTGACCATAAATGTAAAGTACTCAAACTGCCTTTAGTATACTTATTCTCTTTTGTGTGTGGTGGTAGGGATTGAACCCAGGACCTTGTGTATGTTAGCAAGTACTCTACCATCGATATACAGCACCACCCCTATTAATTCCTTTAATCTATGAATCTAAAAAATGGAAATAATTACCATCCCTTTTTTGGCAGTTCGTAAACTGTGGCACCGAGGAAAGTGATCCAACAGCTTATATTCGAGTTCAAGTACAAGGGAGAGAAAATGGATACAAAACTCATTCATGGTAGTGGCAGGGAAAGTGATAATACCTTAAACAGGTGACGTTTCAACATATGATGGATTATATTACATCTAAAATAATTCAACTTTTGAAGGATGTTCAATGGCAAGGAGAGTATGTTTATAATGCACCCCTTGCTCAAAGCCACATGATTAACTGGGGATCAGTGGCAGAGTGCTCACCTAGCAGGGCTGGAGGGATGGCTCAGTGGGTGAAGGTGACTGCCACCAAGCCTGACAACCTGAGTTCTATCCCTGGAAGCCCCATGGAGAAAGATCGGATTCCCACGTGTTGTCCTTGTATTTTCACATGTTAATTGTGACACACATACGCCCCACATATAAACATACACAGAATATGATAGATAATAAATGTAAGGATATTTAAAGACTCTAGGCTCAGTCCCCATCTTAAAAAACAAACAACATATCCTATGATTGAAACCATGAAGTGATTGGCTTCCAAATATAAGAAACAACATCTATCAAGTGTTCTGTCTCATTCTTGAATTTTGCAAAATGCATTATTTAATTATATAATCAATAAAAAGGCACTAAGGGATGGGTAGGAAACTATCAAATGTTAAAATGTATGAACAGTATGATCATTGATGAGTTTTCCTTCTCTTAGGTTTTGAAAATTTCCATAACTAGAGAAAAAACTTATTAAAAATTATCTCCAGAAAGATTCAGAAAGTCAGCTGAGTGGTGGTGGTGCATGTCTTTAATCCTAGCACTGAGGTGGCAGAGGTAAGGTGGATTTCTGAGTTCGAAGCCAGCCTGGTCTACAGTGCGAGTTCCAGGACAGGCTCCAAAGCTACACAGAGAAACCCTGTCTCAAAATCCAAACCAAAACAAAGACCAGAAAGCCATTTTCAAATGAGCCCATAAGATTGGCTAGCATTTACTGCGAGGGAGACATAGGAAGTGTGTGACAAAGACCATATGTGAACACAAGAGGCAGAGGAGGGATGCGGATGTGCTAAGGATGCCAAGTCTCACATCACTTTGCTTCTGGCAAAGAACCCTAGGGGAAGGGTGAGTTTACTTTAAAAAGTCTGTACAATTGCTGTGTTTTTAATACTTATCTGTAAGGTGGGAATTTTAAAACAGAGCAGATAACAAATGTTTCCTGGTTCCTCCCCCTGGCAAAATCAGCCCCTTTAGTTGCACATGCTGGGATGTGCATCATCAAGAAAATTCGTTTTTGTTTCTAGTTGTGACCATCCTCTCTCTCCTGACTATCTGACCTTCAACTCCGTTTCTGTCTTAAAGGTTTCAGGACAGAGGCTTCCCACCTCAGCACTCTGTGCAGTGTTTATTAATAGCCACAGAAGGCTGCTCCTCCCAGCTCCCTACCTACATTAACTGCAATGCAAACTTGGAAGTCTATGAGTCACTGCTCCAGAAGCTGTTTTAAGGAGCACTTTTGAGTTTCTAGGCTGAGGAAATTCTGACTAGAGAGTGGCCTCAAACCCCTGTATCTTCTGCAGGTAAACTCCAAACACAGCCTTAGGTACTATCTCACCAAGGCTTCTTTCCAGATCTGGAGAGTATGGTGAGCGATCTCAGTGCTACTTCTGAGTCTTGTACATCACCCCTTGACTCCAATTTCACCCCATAATCTCTGCTATTTGTCCGCGGTTATAACTACTGTAGTGCAGTACCTGCTTTTGACCTCTTGGCACCCAGGGTCCCCATGAAAGTGCTGAGTCAAGTTTGCTGACTTGAACTGCTTTAGGAACAAGGCCACTCTAGCAGCCTTGGTGACCTCTTTGTAGATCAACTGGTTAAGGGTTATTAGGGGCAGGAACCCAACGCGCAGAGCTCTGTGTCGGAAGACAGGGGAGGGCCACTGAAGAAGAACAGGGCCGGACAGAGCAATCCCCACCTGCCTCCTACCTTGGAGCTCTGCAGAATCTGTGGGTAGGGTCTGTCTGTGGCTATAGAAATTGAGATGGAGAAAGAATAGAGGAAAGAAGCTGGAATCATCAAGAAACTTTGGGCAACTTTTCCTAATAATTTGATTGAACAGTCTACAGAGCCCACCCCCCCATCACAGTGGCCCAGCAGGAAAAATGGGTTAAAAACAACCTCAATCACAGCCACAATCCATCAACAGTAAGTTCTCCAAAGGTGTTCTGTCCCTGAAGAAAGCAAAGGCTCTAGGTAGACAAGAAAGCTCATCTCTTAGGCCAAACAGTCAGCATCAGTGGAACGGCCTTGGAAAGGATGTACTCTACCGGAGGCTGTGAGTGTGATTAAAAGGAAGCCCTGGAAGAAATTTCAGAGAGTTCCGAACCCAACCCTTCAATTTATAGGTGGTAAATTAAGCTTTAAAACAAAAACAGACAATAAAAACAACACAAAGTAATTAAGCAACTTGTGGTCAGTGAGAGTGTCTGTCTCTAGCTGATCATCTTTAGGAACCATAAAGGCCACAGGGGCTGATTCCAGGATTCGCTCATGTACCAAACTCTACAGTGCTCAAATCCCTTACATAAAAAGGCAAAAATATTTAACATAATCTATATATAATCATTATATTATTCACAACACTTCTAGGTCACTTATAATGCCTAATACAAATGTGATATACAGTTATATGCTACGTTTAGAGAATGATGAAAAGACCTGTTGTGTTCAGATAGACAAAATCACAGTAGGCCCAACTACACTTCAGTTCACAGTCAGTTGAGTCTGTGAATGTGGGACTCATAAACACAGAGGACTGGCTTGAACTGGTGGGAATCCCTTCTCTTCTCTATAGGATGACCAAGACCCTCCCACAGATTCCAGTTCTAATGCTCGTTGTGTTAATAGAAACCTATTATATTCCAACTCTAGCTTAGTTACAAATTTACAATGTGACTTTGGGCAAAGTCATTTTTCTTTGTGGCACCCGAAACATGTTTGGTATTATTAGGAAGTACCATTTACTGTTTAATGTGGGCCAAGGAATATAGCTTTTCCATCCAAGTGTGTCAGACAGCACCCAACCTAACCAGACCCCATCTCCCACACCATGATGTCCTGCCAACCTCCTTCGGACAATATCTGGATAGGAGTGTTGGATTTCTTGGGCTTTAGTCAGAGATAGTAGCAAGAACATTCTCTGGTGCTTTCTAGTTTTTAAATCTGCCTGGGTTCTATCTCTTTTCTATCTCTATAGATCTATCTCTACATTCTAGTTAGGTCTTTTGGGAAAATTATTCAGCCCCTTTGTGCCTCATCCTCTCAACTGTAAGCTGGGCCTGAAAATAATAAAATAATAACACCTATCTCATGATTTTTGAAGTGTAAATGTTCTCCCCGAGAACACTCTTTGGCATGCTGCCATGTATCAGCTGCCATTACTGTTGCTAAGCAACTCAAATTGATCCTCATCCTCTGTAACTTTAGGCTCCAAAGGATGGGAGTTTAAAATTGAAAGCATCTAGCACTCATGACACAAAGATTTAGACCCAAGACTTTCTGTCTAAAATTAAGCAGTGCTTAATTAATCAATCAATCAATCAATTAATTAAAATGTAATTTTTAATTACAGGAAAGTAGTTCTGCTCTTCTTGGGTGTACTTGATGGGTGGGTCTCTAGGGGGAGCAGGTAGATCTCATACCTAACACCTAAGAACATGGCTGAGACTTAGAAGAGCAGTCCTAGACCAACTCTTCTGCTTCACTGGTGGAGAAGCGTGGGGCAGAAGGACGGGGGCATGCACAAGTCCCGAGCAGGTAGGTAGCCAGCTAGAAACAAGGCTTGAGCTCTCCGTTCTAATATCCTCCAGCCCTGGCTCTCCACACATAGCTGTCAGGGAGGGGTGGGGAGTGGATGTCTTTCCCACTGCCTCCTGGGAAGGGATCCGTAAAAGAATAGGAAAATGTGAGTGACAGTAACAGTCTAAATCTGGACTTTCTCCTTACAGCCAACAGAAGGACAATGGAGCCACCCACGCTTGTCTCCATCAGGCCATATCTGTCTTAAAGGTGATTATATTTGGAATAAATTACTAAGCTGGCAAGAAAATAAATGCAATTTAAAAGACATAATCTTTTTGTTTTGCTGAAGGCTCTCTAGAGGATTCCTTCCCTGGGTTTTCACATGGCTTAATCTGAATCACTGGCCTGTACATCACACAAACACCCTGGGTGTGTTTCTAAGTAGTCCCACCTAACACCCCAGTCCCTTGTCCCCAACACTGTTCTGACTGCTTTCAGTAGAGGAACTGAGGCTTAAGCTCTGGCCTCCTTTCAGCTCCTGGTATGCAGGGGCATCATGGGTGGTTTAACACAAAAGGGACCTTCCACCAAAGACCTCAGGCTACTTTAGTCTTGACATTCTCCTGTAGTGGGGTGGTGATCCCCAATATCAGAACTGTGAGCAGATTTCAGACACAACAACAAAACAAAATTAGGGAAGAAGAAAAATAGTCATTTGTGAGAGGCTGAAAAACAAAACCCTTCTTCTAATATTGATGTCTCTGGAGAGAATTGCTTTATCTGCAAAGCGAGGAAAAGATTCCATTATCAGTCCCTGGGATGCATCCCTGTGACTTAGGTGAATTATACTGGCTCAGTCTCTTATAGAGGGGAGGGGATATTTTTATTATTTTGGTTGATGACACAGGGTTGTTTATTTGTATTAGCAACTTTCTCCACTTTTTCTTACTTTTATTTCACTCTATCAGACTAAACACAGGGCAGAAAAATTGGACCCTCCTATCCTAGAAGTAATAAATAATGTTATATAAACAATCTCCAAGTTGAACAAAAATGATATCTGCTGTAAAGTTTGTCTAGTCATGTGGCTACTTGTGAGCAGTTATGCATATGTGTCCTTTGAAATTGATTTAAGTAATGGATTCTATGCGTGTGGTGCCTGGTATAGAAAGACTCACAGATATCTATGCATATATACTGCATGTTCAATTGATAACAACTGGTAATAAGCTATCATATGGTATAACCTTTAGTGGTTGTGATAATATGCATATACTGTACTGCTATAAGTAGTTTTTTTATATAACCTACTTCTAGCCAGCATCTATTATAAATTACATATGCCTATGTGCATATGGCTACATGTGACAATGGTATGTTTATGATTAGAAATATATGATACCTAAACAAATAAGTTTCTTCATTTTCACATGCAGCCCAGAATAAATATGTTTTACTTTGTTAACTAAGATGCATAATAAATGTATATAAGCTACATATATAGCTTCTATGTATAAGTGTTACTTTTTGCTATCTTTAAAAAAATATCCTGTTGGTGCACACCTATAACCTTGAGCACTCAGGAGCTGAGGCAGAAGAATCTTGAGTTGAGATTATCATGGACTACAGAGTGATTCTTTGTCTCAAAAAAAAAAAAAGTAAATCAAAGAGCAGTAAGAACAAAGCAGAGTAGCCCCTCCCTCAAGGAATAAAAAATATCTTACGTCATATGGGTTGCTTGAATTAAGATAAATTGGTATTTTTGTTGTAAAACCAGTAGCTAAAAGTTTTAACCTCTCAAGTGGGACTGGGTGTAATGGATGCTATAAACCCAGCATGATGTCCTGGAATTCCTGTTCTCCACTGACATCAGACCCTTCCTCCCAAGGGCTGCGTTGCAGGCCCTTTGAGGTACATGATTAGCAATATTTCTACACTCAACTGTGTCATGGCTCATATGTTGTTTTCCTTCCAATTCCAACGTGGAGCCGAGTTCCTGGGGAAGCTGGGAGAATTGCTCAGACTCGGTGCTCTATGCCCATTGACACAGTTGATTACTTACCATACGCTGTCACTGCCTTTCTCCAGGGGATTTCCCATGACATCATAGTACACATCCACACTGAGGTTTCGATTTGTATCGTGAGCTGAGTTGAAGTTGGTGATCACCCGAGAGGGAACCCCCAAGCACCGAAGCACTGCAAACCAAGGTCAGTATGAGGATGCTGGCTGTATGAGGATGGTACATTAACATACCCGTTACTATCCACTAACCCGTAAAAGGCACAACCACACTCATTACCTGTGTTGAGGGTCCCAGCAAAGACCCAGCACTGGCCATATCGGACTGGCTTAAAGCCAGATTTTTTCCAATTCTTGAGGATCTCCACACTGCCATTCCAGGTCCTTGGGTCCAGGCCACCAGTATAATTGCCGCTCCAATTCCCAGAAATAACACCATTGTCGTCATTGCCATTGATCTGTACAGAAACACCCCCACAACCAAGTGTGTCAATGCCATGTCTGTCCTACAAGAGTGACTTACAGAATTCAGAATATGGGGTGGGAGACGGGGAAGCCATGGAGCCTTGAGTACACTTCTCTGTCATAAAAACTATAGCGAATCTCTTAGGGAGAGTGGGGTTTATGAGTTTAGAAGTACTTTGTTGAGTGGGTCATGTTTGATTGTTCTTAAATGACATCAATTCTGTACTGCAGGATGACACAGATGTAGGCTACTCTATGTGTTAGCAGCAAGACTGGCCCAGAAGTCCTGTTTGAGAAGATAATGGATGTCTTCTCGGGGATGTGGGTGGTGTCTATGGTTTGAAATGTGTGTGTGTACGCGCACTCATAGCCATCTTCTAAAAACTACTTTAGAATTTTAACATATAAACTCCTAGAAAAAATAAAGATGGAATATTGTCATTTCCTTCCTCATTTATCCATTCAGCTCAAGCATGGTTCCAATATAAGGAACATGAATGTGATATAGCATTGACAGAACACTGGATGAGAGAGAACTGAGTTCTCTTTTTCTGGTTCTTTTAGAGACATATGTGAAGTACTTATAGACAAAATGATATCAAAGGACGTAATGCTGGGGTTCATCAAGTCATCTGTGGAGAAGGAGTCAGTGACAAAGTGAGACCAGCCTTCAGTGACAAAGTGAGACCAGCCTTCAGAGACAAAGTGAGACCAGCCCTCAGAGACAAAGTGAGACCAGCCTTCAGAGACAAAGTGAGACCAGCCCTCAGAGACAAAGTGAGACCAGCCTTCAGAGACAAAGTGAGACCAGCCCTCAGTGGACAGTTGTTGAAACTGATGACAGCTATGTATGGACTTGTATACTCCTCTCTACTTTTGTATAGGCCTGGATTTCCTCATAATATGTTATCAAAGAGGGTTGGGGTGTGACTCAGTAATAGGGGACTTGCCTAGCATGTGAGCAGCCCTGGGTTCAATCCTCAGCACCACACATACTCACATGCACCTTTATACACTGCCAGATGAGAGAGGAAAAAATTCATAAGCCCTACGTGTCGCTTGTCTCCTTGGTGATTTTGGGAGTCTGTCTCCCTGACCATTAGGCCTTCACATTCCAATGCAGGGAAAGTGAAACCAGCCACCTTGTTTTCAGAGTTTATTCAGCTTTGCCGTTCACCTCATCTGTACAGTGAGAGGCTTGACTAAGACCCCACAGATTCAGCCCATCACATCTGCCCCTTCTCTACAGAGCATATGAGTGTACCAAGGCTTATGAAAGAGGCCAGCAGACACAAAAGACCCAGGACAAGCCACCAGCCTTCCCTAGCTCCAACCCAGATGTGGGCTCTATCTCACTTCTAGTGGTACCATGCTAGCTAGGGTGTGCTTGAATGTGAAAGATCTGTAGCTCATCAGCTCCTGGGTCACAGGTGCTTTGGGGTAAGGTCACTGCTGGCTCAAAGCCAAGGACTTCAAAGCTCTGCATAAGCCATAATTAGCTCCTGGCCTGACCCAGCCCAACAGGAGGGCCTGAACAGAGCATCAGGGAGGCATGTCTGAGGAAATCAGCCCTGAGATAGAGTGGGGTGGCCCCAGGCTGAGTGAGTCAGCAGCTGCAGGAACCAGCTGGCATTAAGGCTGGACTCTAGTTGCTGGTAGGAAACTTGCTGTTTAAGAGTCCCTGAACTCCAGTTTTACTTGACTTCTGCTTCCACAGACTACCCCTTTATTCAAGCTACCTGTTTTGTAAGGTTTGGACTAGTCCCTGCTTACTCCATTCTCTGTCCTGGTGATTCTAGGCCTTGTGAATCTGGTTCCAAGCATCTATGGGTCTATCTCACTTCTTTTCTGCAAGCCTTTGTTCTAGATCCCACTTATTTGAGAACTTCTCCCTAATTAAGCCAAGGCATCAGCATGCCACCCAAAGCCTGTTCAGATTTCTAACAAAGTAACTGGGCAGCTTGGGAATAACCTAAGATGTGATTAAACCATGGGCCAACCTAAAAAGACACTAAAGATACTTCTGGATTATGATTTAGTTCAAGAAGTTAGAATGAAAGAATTCACATTGACTGGCAGCCTTCTCTGGAGACAGGGCCCCGCTGTGAAGCTAGGGCTGACTGGGAACTCATGATCCTCTGGCCTCCTTAGGATTAAGTGTCACCACATCCAGTGAGCATTACATTTTTAAGCAGGTAGATCCTTTGGTCACTTTTTGATGAAGACAATCTGTACAGAGTGCGCGCGGGCACACACACACACACACACACACACACACACACACACACACACACACACACACTGTGGTGGGATAGATTTCTCATGTATCATTCATAAGAATGAAAAGAGGCCCTAAGCAGACATCTCAAAACCTTGTTTGACTCACAGGCCACATTAGCCCCCTGATCCTGCTTCTGTCTAGATAATGAGTAGGGCAATCTGTTCTCCTGTTGTGACGCTTGAGGCTCCATGCTGCCAAGGAGGTGCACATTCCAGTATCACTGGGCATATACTTCCCTTCCTAGGAGGCTTCATGATGAAGCAGAGACCTAACTTTTCATTACATGCTGGTGAACACCTAAACAGTGTATTCCCACCCCATCTAAGATAGGTTGTGCCATATCGTAGAAAGAGCTTTGAAATTAGTCAGCCTTCAGTCCTTGCTTCAGGTTCTGCCTTTGCTTATCAGTCATTACATATGTCAGGCAAGCTTTTTAACTTACAAGAGTTCCATGTTCTCTATTGGCAAAATGGGCAAGATCATAGCTACCACACGCATTTGGCAAGGCTCACATGAGACACGGAGTGCATGGGTCTGGTAGGCAGTCACACGGCAGCATGGTAACTGTTTACTATCGTTTCTCGTTACTTACCATGGCACTCAGCACCCGGCAAACGTATTTGGGGTCATTTCTGCGGGCCACATCAGTAACAGGGTCACGACGGAAATTCAGACTCTTATCCAAAATGGAGAGGCTGATGCTCAAAATTTCTTCTTCAAACTGTTTATAGTGGGACAATATGGTAAGATGAAAGAAATAACCCATTTTGTTGTTGTTAATTAAGGGAACAAGAAGCACAATGGTGAAGACCACAGGACCTACTGGGCCTTTAATTCTGTGGCCTTCAGAGCTAACAGTTATTAAGGATTAGCCACTGCACCCAACCTTTACCCAGCAAGCTTGCCAGACCTCTCACCCTACATGAGCCAGAACCCACCCCATTAAGGTGAATGGGGGACCACATAGCACAGTTCACTCCCAGCTTGCCATGGACTCAGGAACAAGTCGACCTTTCTAGCCTTGCTTTCTCCATCTGTTTAATGATGTTCAAGCCAAACTCATCTCAAGATTCCTTTGTGGCTCTGACCGGGATCTTTAGTAGTCATTTATATTCCTGGTAAACTAGGTATAGAGATAAAAATGCATGGCTGATGACATATCTAAAGCTATTTTTACAAAATAAGACATGCCTGAACTGTCGTGCAGGCTAGCTCTTGTTCACATTTGTTTCTCCTTCTTTCTAGAATGTTCTTCTTCAAGATAGCTGGCACCCTTCCTTACCTCGTCAGGCTCAAAAGCTCCTTCCTAAGAAAGACGTTCACAAACCATCCTACCAAAAGTAGCCCTGCTCCCGCCCTTAGATGTATTATATGCTCCCATAGTCATTATTTTCTTCCTTTTAATGAAGTCAACACACAGTCAACTTAGAAATTTGCTGGTGTTAGCTACATAATGGAACCTGGAATAGGCAAGTGCACCTCCCCAACTTCTGGGCATCTAGGTACCCTGGCTGCCCAAGGTACTTTAGTCTAATTCCTTTACTTATCCTGGAAAAATTCCAAGTGAGAAGGCACTCCTAACGGTTTGGTTTCTAAGCTGAGAACACCTGGGAACTCGCTGGATTCAGGTGGTAATGCAAAACAAAGACTGTGGCTTTGAAAGGCCACGTACACACAATGATGGAGCGTTACCACCATTTCATGTGATAAGAAAAACAGAAGCTCTGTTGTTGTCCTGAGATTCTTTGCTCGACATTTGCCTTATTTGTGTGTCATGGCATCAGAAATATTTCACTTCATCAATTCAGTAAGGAGTCCATCTTCCCACCTTCCCTAGATTGTTACTCCCTTGAAGCAGAAAACATTCATCTGCATCCTTAGTGTTCACCTTAGGGTCTAGAATAGAGTGGATGATCAACAAATGTATTCCAAATAAATGAACAGCGGGAAAATGAGCAAACCTGCTATATGCTCTGAGCATCTTGTGCATTAGGGACATAACTCTAGCCTTTTATGGTCCTTTTACCTGTCCAAAGTTCCAGCCAACCATGCCAATTCGATTTGTGCTGCCCACGTAGATGATGCCAGAGTCTTCCTCAACATACTCTCGTCTTTCAGCGTTGTTACTCATAAAAACATCATCCGCTGTTTGAGACACACACACACACACATAAGGACAAAACAACAAAAGGTAAATACTGTGATGAGCCAATGAGATAAGTTTTCCTCCCGCCCCTGAAGACTGGCGTTGTGGTTATAGCGAGAGTCACTTTGGGCCTGTCTCCCAGTCTGTACTGAGGAATAAAGTCTTGAGCTTTGATGCTTGTAGTTCCCACTGGGGGGACTCAGTTCCCACTGGGGGGACTCGGGCTGGAAAGAGAAGCGTCACTGACCCAATTGTCTAAAACTTGGACCCACGGATGAGATATTTGCTTCTTCAGATAGAAGGGTACTGCCTCATTGCAGAATTTGACTGTAGTCATTGTCTCTTATAATTTATCATGTTATACAGTGTATATGAAAGCTCACATAATGCTATGGGAGCCCCAGAAAAAATAACAGCATGATGTATTCTTAATGGGAACAAATTTGAGGATGAGATAGTGTAACTGCCTAGAATCACACATCTGGGTAAGTGCAGACCTTTTGACCAGTAGTTTTTCTTATGTTTTTGGTTGGGAGCCTAGCCTTTAATGGCTGAGCCATCTCTCCAGTCTGGCCAGTAGCTTTTCTGCTTCTCACACACTTTCCCTAATGAGATCTAAGCCTGTAACAAGAACATCCCAACCATCTTCTTTCCCACACTCATTGCCCCTATGAGAGCTGTAGGGGAATGTGGTGTTTAGAGACCTACCTTGCAACCATGGGTTGAAGAGCAATATGAATGTGCCGAGTTTCTGGGAGGAAACTCTGCCATTGGAAGAGATGTCAATGTTTATTGTGTACCATCCAATGGGTGCATTCACAGGGCTGGAGATAGTAACAGTCAGATTATTGCCTTCGTTGGCTTTGAGCACTGCATTCCAGCCACCTGTGCTTCTCCCGGAGATTGAGAAAACAGCTCTTGTCCTGGCTGACTCCGAGGGTTGGGGGCCTGTCAAGAAAATAGAAAATGAAGGAAAGAAAGGATTCTGGGTAGATCCTGGGGAGAATCCAGGCTCTGATGACATTGTGAGTTCCTCTAGGTCAGTGGGTTCTCAACCTATGGGTTATGGGTCATCACCAGAAAGCACAGATATTTACAATAGGATTCATAACAGTAACAAAATTACAGTTATGAAGTAACAATGAAAATCATTTTATTGTTGGGGAGGGCACCATGACATGAGGAAATATATTAAAGGGCCATGGCATTAGGAAGGTTGAGAACCACAGATCTAGGACTTCATCCAGTAAAGCACCCCATCATAGTGCACAGTACTTGAGGGAATATGTGGGGCACATCCCGTTTGATTTGAAGATAGTAAGTCTCACACTCAGAGATACATAGCCAGTAAAGTCTACCAATCCATGACATAACTCAAAGCCCAATGACTCCTCAAGGACAACTCAGCTATATGCTTGTGTGGAGCAGGCAGAGTGGGTACCTGTGGAAACAATGAAGTTCAGATCATCTCCCGACTGAAGACTTCGGTTGCAGAATATTACTATATCCCAAGGTTGTCCTCTCCGAACAATGAAATCCTGGCTGGAGAACTTGTCTGTGTGATGTGCCCTCCGATTCACAGGAAACTGCCAGTTGACATTTTGGACCGTTAAACCTGTGAGACCAAAAAAAAAAAAAAAAAAAATCATAACCCGAAAGTCTTGAGAGGTAGGGAAGAAGTGTGCAGCATACCAAAAGGTTATCCATGGGTGAGGAGGCAAGGTGAGATGACCCTCTAGAAAGAGTCATATTAAAACACAAAAACTTTGATTCTGCATAGCACAATGGTCACTACATGCTCCCATCCAACCTTTCTGTATTCAAACACTCCAATACACATGACCTAAGAGCATGTAAACACCCTGCCTTTCAGATGGCCAGGCCACTCCACACACTATTCCCTCTTCTCAGAATCTCTCCATTCACCTGGTGACTTGAAATCAGACCTTAAGGAGTAGGGAAATATCACTCAACCTTCTGGAAGAACTGTGTCAAGAGACACTGAGAAGACATGGCGGTGGGTGAAGTCCTTGCTGCGAAAGCATAAGGACCTGGCTCCAGATCCTTAGCACCTGCAGAAACAGTATGTGTTTGTGTGTAACTGTAACCCTGGCACTGGGGATGGAAACAGGTAGGTCTGTTTGCAGGGATTGCTGACCAGGCAATCTAGACAAAACAGTAATCTCCAGGTTCAGGGAACGACCTTCCTTGACAAATATGGTAGGGAGTATTGGGGAAGGTATCCCAACATCAATAGCTGGTGTCCACAGACAACACATTTCTGAGCACAATCCCAAACACAACACACTCTTTTCTGGCAGGTACAGGAAAGAAAGAAAAGGAAAGAAAATAGATGCAGTTTCTTCCTCCCCCAAAGATATTTACCACTTTTATGTCCAGACAGCATTGGCTTCTATATGCTTTATCCCTACATTTGCTAAATCCTCGGTGTTGGCCTTGGATGCTAAAAAGACCAATCATGATGTTAAGCTGCATTGATAGGCCTGGAGGATGAAGAGTATTAGTGGAAGGGACTGGCAAGTTCTCCCTAAGGAAAATATCTCAAAAGCCACCTCCTCCCCTTCTCAGATTATTGAGGAAGCAATGGAGTGAAACGATGTTAGGCTTATGAGAGATAGCATGATATATGAGGCACTTAGCTCAAACACACCTGTTGAGAATTCTTATTCTTTTGAGTTATGACTGGGATGTTACATCACTTATTCTCCTGCAAACCAAACAGGTCTCTGTTTTCATGATGAAACACAATTTTCCTGAATATATGATGACATATCCCAATGTCAGAAATGATTCTAATTTATATGTGTTGACAGACTGTCCATCAGGATACATCTTGATGTTTATATTCTGATGCCTAGCACACCATTTGAATGATTAGGTGCATGAGTGAATGAAGTACTATGTAAACAAAGAAAAACTGACATCAAAAAATAACTATTTGGGGGCCTGGGGAGATGGCTCCATGGTTAAGAGCATCGGTTGCTCTTTCAGAGGACCTGGGTTTGAATCCCGGAACCCACTGGAGGCTAAGAACTGTCTGTAACTCTAGTTCCAGGGATCCTATACCCTTCTCTGGTTCCTACAAACACTGAACACATAGGTTATGTACAGACACACATGCAGATAAAACACCCATGCATATAAAATAAAAATAAATACAGAAAACCACAGACAATCCCAACAACCCTGTTTTGAATATAGCTCAAAATGCTATCCATACAAGTTGAGAAATTTGGGGTATTCAAAGTAAGTGTGTGTGTGTGTGTGTGTGTGTGTGTGTGTGTGTGTGTGACCTACTTTTGAAAAGTACTGTTAGACATATTAGAGTAGAAACATGTGACATAAAGTTTGACTTTTCAAAGGTCTGCAGTAATGAAGAAGTGAAACAAGTAACAGCTGGAGTGAATGATGGACATGCATTCAGGAGAGGAGTAATTTTTTTTTGTTTGTTTATAGAGATCAGAAAAGGTTTTACTGAAAATGCTTGACCATAAAAATGTCAGAAAGGTCTATGAGGTGTTCGGTACTCAGCATATCTGTCTAACCACCAGGGAAACAAAGCCGCAGTGAGAAGCTCTTACCCCAGGAGGAATCCCTACTACCAAAAAAGATGAAGGAAGTGATCTAAGAGGACAGAAGAGGAGCCCTGTGCACTGCTGGTGCCGCAGCATTTAATCCCAGCACTCAGGAGGCAGAGCCGGCAGATCTCTGAGTTCAAGGCCAGCTTGGTCTACAGATCAAGTTCTAGGACAACTAGGGTTACAGAAAGAAATCTTGCCTTGAAAAACCAGCAACAAAAAAGGAAATTATTACAGTATAGTCATGGAAAACAGTTTGGAGGTCCTTCAAAAAAAGTTAAAAATTAACTGTCCCATGACATCAATCCCACAGTGGAGGAAATAAAATTAATAAAAATAAATTTCTACTTCCATGTTTATTTTAGTTTGGGGAATGGAGAGGGCAGGATCTTGCTCTGCAGTCTAGGCTGGCCTGGGACTTTGCTATACATCCCAGGGTAACCTCAAACTCATGACATTCCTCTCAGCTTTCTGGAGGCTGAGGTTACAGGCCTTCTCCACCATACTCAGCTTTGTTTCAGTATTATTCATAACAGCCAAGAGATAAAAAAAAAAGCATAAACACAAAACAGTTCATGAATGGATAAGAAATATATATGTATATTTATACACACACATATATATAATGTATATATATACACATACACACACACACAATGAAATGTTACTCAGGTACAAAAAAAGGAAATCTCATTCTCTAAGACAAGCATGGGAAGGACTAGAGGACATTATGTTAAGTGCCATAAGCAAGGCATACAGTACAACGTGGTCTCTCACTTGCGGAACATTAAAAGGTTGTTGATTTCATAGAGTAGAATGGTGCTTCCTAGAGTCTGGAGGCTACAAAGGGAGGGATAGCTGGGGAAATGCTGACCAATAGGTACCAAGTCCCAGTTAGATGGGAGTAAAAAGTCCTTTATTAGAGAAATGAAAAGTATTTAAGGAGATGAAGTGTTTAACCTGACCTAAACATCATACACACACACCATGCCTCATAAGTATGTGTAGCATATATAGACCTTGAAAGGAGGGGATTTTGTCAGATGCCAGCGACCATGCTGCAGTCCTGACAAGAAGGCTGCAGAGGCTTGGGAAGGGGGGGTGTCCTGTCTAGAGCAGAGGTTCTGCCCTGGAGAGAGGAGAAACCAGGAGACAATGAAGGGGCTGAGCTAGGGCTTCTGTGGAAGCACCTTCAGGCGGGTGCTCCCTTTCTCTGGGGTGGTGATCCAAACACCGCTTTGGGAGAAAAGGGTTTTACAGTGTGATCTTGCCAGTGGATCAGGGTGCTAAATATTCTTTCACTTATACATTCTCTCATTCATTCATTCATTTATCCAACACATATTTATTAAAATAGTAAGTTAAAACCTTTTATACAAATTAAGGGACATTCCTGTAACGTAGTATCTGATGGAAACAGCTCAGACCTAGGACACTGTCTGGCAGATGCTGAGATGTATAGAGCTTTATGCAACTAGAGACTAGGAACTAGGTCTATTTAGGGCAATGGTCTCTGAGTTTTAAAACCCTGCCTCCTATAATTTTGTTCATACCTTCTGAGCAACACAGACGCCAAGAAGTGGTTAGAGCTTTGCCTTTTGTCTTGTTTCAAAGAAAAGAAGGGCTGTACCAGGCAGTGGCAGGGCACACCTTTAATCGCAGCATCTGGGAGGCAGAGGCAGGTGGATCTCCAAGCTTAAGGCCAGCCTGGTCTACAAAGCAAGTTCTAGGTTCTAGGACAGTTAAGGCTATAGACACAAAGAAATTCTCCCTCAAAGAACAAAAAAAGAAGAAGAAGCAGAAAGAAATAAAGATAAAGAAGAGAGATCAGACCTCCTGAGCCTTCCTGGTTTCTTCATTCACCAAATGATGCATGGCCAGAAGGTAAAGCTCACTTTGCTAGGCCATGAGCTGTTTGGGAGCAGAAAGTGTATTTCCTTATGGCCCTCTGCTGAGGCCAGGATAAGGAAAAGGTAGGAGATCCATATTTACGGTTGGTATCTGCTCTCCTCCAACAAATCTACTCCTTTGTTCTCCTAATGGTGACGCGCTCTTCTGTAACTGTGTCTTCCTCACTCATTCTGGAGTTCAGTGCCTTGTGTTTGGAAGGGATGATCAAAATGAGACCGAACTTCGGGGTTCCTAGGCTGTAAGAATCCCATTCTTCCCACCAGGGATGCAGCAGACAGGTCAGAGTCAGGGTGACTGTGGTGAGGATTAGCTCATTAGAGGAAGTTTACTGGACTTTGATGTGCTGGCCACCATCCCAAGTCTTTGCACGCTTTAGCCCATTAATACTGTGAGTTGCATTTGGAGTCACCTGTTTTACAGATGAAAGAGCTAAGATGTGGGGAAGGCTTGCTCATAGTTACTCCATCCCTGAGTGGGTACATAGTCATGAGAGTCAATCCTTCTGCCTCTCCCAGACACCGAGTATCTGCTCCCCATGGGGTGTAGTGGGACACGCCAGGCTTCCCTGAGCTGAGGGAAAAAGGAAAGGTGGACTCGTATTTGTTACTGGCATGAAGTGTGTCAACTGTGACAGCACACAGAACCCATGATGTATGCCATCTGACAACTAAAAACAGGCTTGGGAGACAAGCATCTTACTCTGTGCCTAGAAGTCAGAAGAACTTGGCCTATGCTGTGTGATGTAATCAGAAAAAAACATACTTGGTCTCTTGCCTTTTCTTGGCATAAATTGTCTAAAACATTTGGAATCTTGGAAAGGGTGGGTGTCTTTTTAAACCTATAAGATGACTGGGAACCTCTGACAGCCTCAGGATAGTGGCTGGTTGCCTAGGAAACTAACCAGTCAGAGGGCTAGAGCTTTCAGTGACCTTGATCTTAGGGAAGGGAAATTGATTTAATCATCAATGACTATGGTTATCACTAATCATTAATTAAACTCTGTAATCAATCAAGCATGCCTATGTAACAAAGCCTTCATACAACCAGAAAAGATAGCTCAGCTTGGAGAGCTTCTATGCGGGAGAACATCAGAGTTGCTGGGGGGTGAACCTGCTCTTCCAATCTCTTCACTTGCCTGGTCCTGAGTTGTGTCCTTTGCTAATAGACTGGTAATCTCATAAATACACTGTTTTCCCAAGTTCTATGAGATATTCTAGCATATCTTTAATCATTGAACAGCCCTACCCCCCATCCCCCCCCAATTTTGTGGCTGGTTCGTCAAAAGCAAGTCAGTAAAGGCATCTGAGAAACCAGCTACTCTCCTACTTTGTTCTTAGGAGCCATCTTGAGTCTGTGGTCAGGTTAAGTTTCTGTTCCTCAGAACTGGGCTGTACCCTAACGTAACCATGAACTCTCCAGAAAGATGTTCTTACCTGCTTGATAAAGTCCTAACTGCCTAGGGCACTAGACTAGAATGCATAAAGCCCCGGGTTTGAGTCCCAGCACTGGAAAAACAGAGGGAAAGAACCCAGGAAACAACTCACAAGCCTCTAAACTGCATGAAGAGGGGGAGGGCCGGAGAAAACAGCTGCCTCCACGCAAATGACCCTGGTGTCCCACCCCAGGCCACATCACAAGCTACACAAAGCTGAGTTACTGCTTGGCTCCAGTGCCAGGCTGAAGACATGTCTTACCCCCACAACTCCCATATCAGTGTCGACAGCATTCAAATGGGGAGGCTGCTGAAGTCTATCCCAATGTTCACTTGCTCCCCCTTTCCTATAACAACCCCCCCCATTTTAGTAGGCCAGAGGTCACTAGAGCCACATGCACAGGAATCATGTCTGGCCAGTGACTTGTAGGCCAGAAATTCCAATGAGTCTCTTAATTTTCTTCCATAGTAATAACGTGCATATAACATAAAAACTAGCATCTTAAGTGTTTTAAGGTACCCTTCAGTGGGTTTTAGTATATTTGTGTGTTGTATGAACTCTACCTAGCTTCCAAAAGAGGCCTGTGACCATTATGGTCACTCTTTACTCCCAGCTGTCTCCTGACCCCTAGGCTGTTTGTTTATCCTTCTAGGGTTGTGTCTGTTTTGAACATCACATATAAGTGGAACCACACAGTATGTGGCAGTCTTTAGGTCTGCCTTCCCTCACCTGCTGCAATGCTTTTGAGGCTCATTCGTGCTGTAGGGTGTATGGACAGCTTATTGTCTTGTGGCTGAACCATATTCCACTACACAAATATATCACATTTTGTCTTTTACTCTGCTGATGGACATGGGTTGTTTCTACATTTGACTATTGTAAAAAGTGCTGTCATGAAGCAAGTATTTCTTTGAAGTTCTGTCTTCAACTCTTTGGAGGAAGATTTTGGGTTCCAAGATAGTCTACATAGCCCAGGAGGGCCTTGAAGGTATTTTTGACCCTATTTTGCGTCCATAGCACTTTGAACATGCCCAATCTTGCCTGAACTTTTGATCCCCCTGCCTCAACCTCCCAGTACTGAAATGACATCACCTCACCATTACCATCACACCCAACCACAAAACCCCTTTAACAGTAGTTAGCAAATGTGCCTGGTCTATTTTCCTACAGGGCCCTACAGGAGGGAGAGTAAGGTGTGAGGCTGGGCAGAGCCTGCCCTCTGAGTTCCCATCCCTCTGTGTTCCTATCCCCTCCCCGGTCTGCCTGCACCCAGATCTCCTGGAAAGAGGAAATGAACTTTTGTGCTGTTTATTTGTCTAAGTTGTCTGGTGGGAGAGGCGTGGCTCACTATCATTTACAAGTCTAACCTGTGACCCTGTGATTAGCTCCCTTGTCCATCTATCTGTGGTTCACACTTGGCAGGACAGCATGAGAAGATGCCAGACCGGAGAAAGAGATTACTATCAGCCAAACGGACCCTTATCAGCCTAGGAATTGCTGGCAGCAGACAGATGAGGATATCTTGGTTGCTAAGTGTTGGGCTGAGAGGAAGCTGGCAGGATGCCAACATGGCAGAACTGACAGTTAGGGGGCTCGGCTCCACCCCTCACTTGTCTGGACTCTACTCCCCATTATGTCTTCTTTAGACAAAGATGAATTTTTATATTTTTATATTATAGATTTCTAGAGTTACTTAGTGATATAATAATGGGAATTATACTTTGCTTATTTTTGTATGTGTATGAGTGATTTGCCTGTGTGTCTGGGTACCACCTGTGTCATCGGGCCCCTGGAACTGGAGTTATGAATGGTTGGGACATTATATGAGTGCTAGGGACTAAACCTGGGTCTTCTACACGAACAAGTGCTCTAAATACTGAGCCAGCTCTGCAGCTCGAACTAGTGGGAATTCTAAAAGTCATTTAGCTGAGTAGATGTCAGTATAGAGACTGCATTAAGAAGTGTTTTGTGCTCTCTTACACTGATCTGTAACTGAAGACCATAACACACTCTCATATTTTCTGGATTACTTCACCTTACAAAAATATGCTGATCACAATCCACTAAACGGATGTCACAACCTCGAATGGATTGCAGTGGGCATCTTGGAAAATAGTGATATAATTCAATATAATTCCCATATTACACTTCAGAAAACTGAGATTCCCCTCACCCCCAATAGCAGAAGTAACCGACTGAAATCACAGAGTAGTTTAAAAGCAGGGCTGGGCCTAGACGTCAGGTCTCAGATACCAGTTAGGGAAGCACTGAGTCATTTTGGGAGCCACTCTCCCATGCTCCTGGCCCTGGTGGCCACACCTCTGGCTCCCAGGACTCCCTGCCCAGCCACACTCTTTCCAGTTGGTGTCAATTACTTTTAGGGTCTCCTGACATTCAGACAACCTTCAAATTCAGAGCAGCATACATGGTGACATTTCCTGGCATTCAAGGTCAGAATCTGTTAGTAGACAGAGGAAGGGGTTGGCAATAAACTCTGAACAGTCTGAGAGGCCTTGAGTAAGGACGTCAATGTCTCTGAATTGTGAGTGCCTCAACAGTAGATAAGGAACAGTGAGATCCCAAGGTTAACCTCCTCTAAGGTTACCTCTAAAGGTTGGAGAGCACAGGTGCCTTACATTTTACATGTAACAGCGAAGGCCTTAGCTTTCTCTATGCAAGCACTGTGTACCATGCTTGCATCTCCTAATACTCACAATGGCCTGCGGCGTTATACCAGTTTACAGATGGGGTTTTGTAAATTCAGCTGGGTGAACTCATTTCCCCCATATCACAAGCTCAGACAGAACCTAGACCCAAGTCCAAGCTGAAATCCAATCTTGTTTGACAAAAATCTGACTCCAAGCTGCTAGCTGCAGCCAACCACTGTGGTGCTGTGGAAGCTGGTGAGAAAAAACACTGATCACTAACCAAAGCTCTCTCTATGCTCAGACATCACCCTGAAGGGAAGAGGCGACGGTCTCCTCACTCTTCCTTTCCAAAGAAAGAGCTTGTAATCTCTCCTGACAGGGACATCAAGCGCGGTGACACACAGGGAGTCACCAAGAGAGTGATGTCTTGATCCAAGAGTTTCCCAAACCAATCAAGCTAATATTCCCAGATTAGAAGCATCCCTGGCATTTTCAAAGCAGCCTTCTTGCTGATTCTAAATGTGTAGCCGGGGCTGAGAATAGTTACCTCAGGCCTATTCATCATTTCATATTTGTCAAAGCACCTTCACACTAATGAGCTCTGCATCTGCTCTGTGAGGAGGCAGGAGAAAGGCTACCATCTCCTCCAAGAGAGGGGGGCTCTGCAAGGGGAACTCAGTCTCTTTTGGAGCCCATCTCCCAGCCCGAGAGACTCAGCCTTGCTTCCTTTCTGCTGAACTCCAGCACACATCCCAGTCTGGCATGTGGGCCCCGGGGAGGAGACTGACTGCCCCATATACATGCCACAGCCCTGCAGGGTAAAGGTGAAGTAGAGAAACCACTGTGGGTGAGCAAGAAAGGTACGTGAACTGGAGGGTACTTGGGAACACATGACAGGGAGCTGAGGAGGAAGCTGGAGGGACCTGTACCAGGGTGGCACCTAACAGAATGGATCCTGTTGAAATCACCTGGCAGTAGAAAATGGATTTCATCTCGTGGATTTCATCTATGTCACTTATTTACTCTTTCTTGATCAGAAACATACCCTGTATCTCCCTCCTCTCTCCCTTGGCACCCCCAACATCTCTCCCTTTCTCATAAGGTTTTCTGAAGATTCCAAGGCAAGCAAGAAAGAGGCTCAGGAAAAAAACTCCCAAGTATAATCTATTTTAGAAGTGAGGGAAGAGGTTCACCGGTAAGGGATCTAAGATCACTAGACGAGACAAAACTGATAGCCACTTCCTTCAACGGCTTACTCCTGAATATAATCCTAAATGGCAGCTACAATTGGAGCAGCCCAGAGCTCTGTCTCTGATGAGTAGGGAGCAGATGCTGAGAGAGACAACAGAAGCCACCGAGCCAGGGCAGGGGGTGGTGGTGGGCTGGAGTCTCCAGATAGGGAGCCCAGAGACAGTCTGCTTTTCAGGAAACATAGATATTTCTTTGGTCTGAGTGGTTGAAAGAGGGATGTAAAAAAAAAAGTCTTGGGAGATTGTAGATGTATCCAAAGAAGTCAGGAGCCTATGAGAAATCCCTGACTTTTCCTTGGGGAGAAAAAAAAGTGACCGGAAGTCTTGATTCAAGAAAAAGGTCTAGGGATTAACCTGCAGAGAATCCTGTATGCATTAACCTCTGAACACAGACAAGAGAAAGTCACCATGGTGCTGAGGATTCGGTTCATTTTTACTACCAACATGTTGTTTGACTTTAGTAAGGCTCTACCCATTCCCAGGCCTCTTCTCTTCCTGACAGAAGATTCATGTACTAGATGGTGGAGGTATATTGTATATTTAATAAAAATAGTCTAGAATGTCAGAGGACAGAGCCACCCACAGAGCCAAGCCCTGAAGGACAGGAAGTGGTGACCCACACCTTTAATCCCCACAATCTGAAGCAGAGATCCCTCTGGATCTCCGTGAATTCAAGGCCAAACAGAGACAGGCGTGGTGGCACCCACCTTTAATCCTAGCACTAGGAAAGTTGATCCAGGAATTGAAATAGCTAGTAAGGGAAAGAAATACCAGGCAGGAGAAGGCAGAAGTTCTTCCCTTTGCCTGAGCGCCCAGTCAGTCTGAGGAGTTGTGGAGATAAGACCTATCCCATTTGGCCTGAGGAGTTGGCTGGGTGAGAATTGGCTGTGGTTTGCTCTCTGTCTCTCTGATATTCCAGACTATTTTTATTAAATACATAACATATCACCACACTAGATGACAACTGCCACTCCTTCTTTGTGAAGTTTTTGTCCCTAGAGTTCCTTTGATGAGCATTCTAGCCATGCCTGTGTTCATGAGAGGGAATGGGTGGTAAGAAATGAACATTACTCCAAGAACTCACAGGATGCCCCTGGCTAGGTCTCCAAAAAATAGTGGAAGGGGCACCTAAACAGGACTTCCCCTATAATAAAATTAATAACCACCCTAAGTGTCAGCACAGAACCTACATCCAACAATAAATAGAGGTGGAGGCAGAGATCCATGGCTGAGCACTAGGCCCGAGCTCCTGGTCCAGCTGAGAACAGGGGAGGAGAGTCTGTGTGAGCTAGAGGATAGGGATTATGAGGAAAATTCCCACAGTGATGGCTGGCTGGAGCTCTAGGGAGCTCACTGAATCGAGAATAGCCACTGGGGAACCATTGGGAAAAGGAGCTAGGCCCTCCAACGGTAGACAACTGTAGATTGGCATGGGCAGTATGTGGAGCCTCAGGGGTGGGATCAGACTCTGGTCCTTTGCATGGGCTGGCACCTTGGAGCCCATTCCCTGCAGAGGAACACGTAACCCAGCCTTGACTTTGAGATGAGGAATTTGGACTTGCCTGGAGTGGATGTACCATGCTGAGCTGACCCACTTCTTGCCCTTTTGGGGGAGGGGGGAGGCTGAAGGCTGACTGGTGGGGGGGATTTAGAGGAGGGAAAGGAGGGGGAGCAGGGGATACATGGATTAAAAGACATATTTTTATATAAAAAATAATAAAAATTAAAAAAAAGAAGTGAACATTTTCTGTTTCGTCCTCATCTGGAGATTTTCTTAAGTGGCCATATCCACCTTTTACATGTGGATTAGCACTCCCCTGTGCTCCTAACCACCATTCACCATATTTTACAGGTTTGACTCATGCCTTGTTTGGGTTTGGCATTGCTGCTGCCAAGGTCCAAGGCCGATCACCTTGACAGGCAGTAATTAACAGGGCCCAAATCCTCGACAGTAACCAGGCAGTCAAAAAACCTGCGCTTCTTGTTCCCTTTCGGGTTGCTTTCCCTGGTGGTGTTGGTAGGAACAGCCAGGATCTTGCAATCCTCGGCTGTGTCTGCTACTGGGTTTCCAAACTGCAAGTCAAGTCAGGGACTATGCCAGTATTACAGGACCCGCAGTTTACCTAGGAGCATTCCAGCTGATGGTTTCGCAATGCTCAGTTTCCACATGTGTCTCTCAGCCCTGTATGGCTATGAAATTTGCTTTTCTTTGTCCCAGTTGCTGATAGACGGTGAAAGTATGCTATCTGGCTAGACTTTATAGGTAGCAACTAATGTGTAAAAGCAGTACTAATAAAACAAAGCTTGTCCTCAAAGAGAATATGACGTCTGGCTGTGTTGGACATCCTGCCCATCACTCCATACATTCTGGCCATGTTCCACCACTGGAATATGTTAGAGGAACCCAGTAGGCACTCTAGAATAAAGGCACCTCTGAACAGAACCCTAAAACACTGAAGCCCAGGTTTCAGAGTCCCCATGAAAGACAGCTGTCCCAACTGGCTACTCTGCCAGACACAGAGGGCAGTATGGGTTTCCCACAAGGACCTGCTGGAGAGACACGGCACTCACCACTCATATTCGGCTTCTTCTGCCTTTCCTGGGGCTCCTCTGGGAATGACAGAGATGGTGTGGGGAGACAGGCGCCGAGGATTGCCTTACCATTTATAGGAGCCTCTCCTACACACCCCAATTAGAATTCTAATGAGGTGGGCGAGGCACCAGGTCATTTCTGTGGTGCCTTAAACGTTTCACTTACAACATAGCCGTCACCCAATGGAAGGTCATCATGCTTATGCAAGACGGGCTTGGAAGGAAGAAAGGAGATGAAAGAAAATTGAATAGTTTGCTCTTATGATCATTTTATTCACAAAGGTGAGTGACTTCCTAGACCACAGCATTTAGGAAAATTGTCCGAAGCTGATGCCAGGAAGTCTTGTGTTAAGGACATGTCTAGAACTTAGCAACATTCTTTCTTGCTGTACAGATGTATTATGAGGGCTGTCTGCCTCCATATGCTCAGATCACGTGTTCAGGGCTGAGTATAATAGAAAATACATTTTGAGGCTTAAAGCCCTAAGTTCCAGTGCTGTCCGGAATTTGAAGGTTGGAAGCTTTGCTCAGGTTCAAGAATAATCATACTCACACTCTCATATCACAAGGATAAGGGATTGATTCAACATGATTATTCAAGTGGAAAGTGAATATGTGTGTCTCATTTATAAACCAAACCAAAAGTCTTTTGTAAGAAGTTAGAAGTTAGAATCCAGTTTAGGAGGATCACAGTCTTTTTTTCACGAAGCACCAGAAATAGCCACTGATGTCCAGTTCTGTCACAGGCTCCTCTCTAGGACTGTAGGAGAAGTCATTGGCTTGTTTTCTGGCTTCAGCTCATACATCAGTTTTTAAACGGAGATTAAGTGCTGGAGAGATGGCTCAGTGGTTAAGAGCTTTTGCTGCTCTTGAGAGGACCAGAGTTTTGGTCCCATCACCCACATCAAATGGCTCACAACCACCTTTAGATGTAGCTGGCTGTGTTGGGCATAGTTGTAATCACAGTTCTTGAGAAGCCGAGGCAGGAAGGGGGGAAAGAAAAAGGCATTGAGAACTTAAGATGTGGCAGTTACACACTGCCCTATCCTTTAGCTCTATACTTAATGTGTTTCCACCCCTACACTGGAGGTACAAGCTGCATACTACAAATCTTCCCTTCAAAACCTAATGAGTACTTGATACATTGTGAGAGCCCATACTTGTTTCAATAAAAAAAAAAAAGGTATTACTTTTATTGGAGTGTGTGTCATGCACCTGTGTGCGTGCATGTATGTGCATGCATGTATGGAGATCAGAAACAACTTTGAGGAGTCTGTTCTCTCTGGCCATGCTGCTCCTGTGGGTGGCCTTCCAGGATCTGAGCAATTCTCTGGCCTCTGCCTCTCATCACCCTGGGATTGCTGGTATGTGCTTCTACGTCCAGCCTTTTATGTGAGTTCCACGGATCTAACTCTGGATTTCAGGTTTGTGTGCCAAGCACTCTTATCTCTGGCCCCCGTTTGAATACACCAGTAAGCCAGTCAATCAATCCGTCACTAAAAGAGTGATAACAAGTACCATGTAGTGGTTCCTACGTCCAAGCACTGGCCAATGCCTTTATATGTATTACCTTTTCCGTCTTCACATAAATCCCCAACATATGTTCTATTATTTTGCTATAGTAGAGAGGGGACAGACAGATGAGTTCAAGGCTATGTAACAGTAGGACTGGCACCAACATTTAAGTGACTCCAGATCTGGTTTGCTCAGTTTCTGAGGTCACTGCCTAGATGATGAGGAGCTTGGTCTTTTTAGGGTCCTAATGGTTTTCGGAGAGGGAGCTTGGCACCTGTTCCTGGTGTATCACCAAGAAGAGCACAGCGGTTCCAGAGGTATTTGGCAAAGAGCCTTGAATCTCCTGTGGAGAACTGAGGGTGGTCTTGGCCCCTTTGTGGTACCAGCTGTGACTCTGGGGGAGACCTTCCTAAAGCTGTTGTGTGCCCAGTGTAATGAGCAGATATGGGTGTACTCCATGCACTTGAGTGTGTATAAGGAGAAGGAAGAGTTTACTTATTAGTACTAGGATTTTGTTGGCCCTGAGAACCAGGAGGGATTGGACTCCAGGTTTTCCTTTGAGAAATATGACAAAGTAACCTGCTGAGCTAAGCAGGTGGTACTGCCCTTGGGGAAGAGCCTGAGGTCATACAGACCTGGGTCCATATTCTGGTTTGGTCAAGTCACTTTGCCCGTTCAGAGCTTCCGTTTCCTTGTCTGTAAAACTGAGGCAGAATTGTTGGGAGAATTAAGGGAGTCATAAAGAGCTTAATTAGCACGTCCTCTGGCACAGCCCAGTGCAAGAAGGCAGCGTTGAGATGATTAGAATTACGATTATACTTAAAATTGCACAGTTCTGAGGGTCAAAAGTTTTGCAAGGGGACCCACAAGTGTCTATTCTGGCGTCTGGGCATGACATCTTCTCTCAGAACTTTTACCCCAGTGTGGCAGATGAATATAGACGCTGAACTCAGAAACCCAGATGCAAATCCAGGCTCTAGAGCATTCATTCCTACTGTGTGGCTTTCATACTGACCTCTGCAGCCTGGACCACACATCCTGCTGGGCTGCAGCAAAACCTAGAATCACCATGTAGTCACTGCTGGGAATCTTCCCTGAGACATTGTTTGGGTCAATTTCCCTTGACCCCTTTGCTGCTGCCAGGCTAGGCTGGTCAGCAGCCAGTTAGCTCACCAGCAGAAGGCTGCAGCAGGGGGAACCGACTGCCGGCCTCTGGAGGATTGCATCATGGCCACCGCCACAGCCCCAACCTGCAGGCAAACTGTAATTGCTAGCTCTGTCACAATTTCAGCTAAATGATTTTCAATTCATAGTTGAGTCAGCCAGCTCTACACAGGATGAAATTCCTGCTTGACCACACTCAGCAGCTCAGACACCAGGTGAGATGGGGCACGCAAATGGAGGCTTTTTAAAAGAGGAGTTCATTGATCACTTGCCTTTTTTCTCCCTCTAATTAAGGGATTTAGGGTGCCGACGATTTCACAACACATAAAGCACAGGCTCTGAGAAGTTTTCCAGCCCAGATACAACTTTAACACAAACCCCACACCTAAGGCTCAGGGAATATATCACAGTGGACAGAAAGACTTGAACAGCCAGAAGACCTGGACATGTGCTGTGTATCTTCTGTATAAGATAGGGGGGTGACATCCTTCTTTCAAATCTCAGCAATACACTGGCCAAACAAGACCTGAATGATGATGAGATCAGTCTGCATGCCTACATGGATGGAGGAACTTTCACAGGCCTTACCCCTAGAAGAAGAGCTATAGGCAATTCAAGGTTAATGAGAGGAAGAATTAGTTCTCACCAGGGATGTGCCTCCTAATGGATTATCTAACACAGGTGGTCAGACCTAAACACACACACACACACACACACACACACACACACACACACACACACACACAGAGTCTCTCACATACACAGAGACACACACAGACATACACACACAGTCTCTCTCTCACACACACAGACACACATAGACACATATACACACACAGAGTCATACGCACAGAGACACACACAGACACACACACAGTCACACACACAATGAGTAAGTATATAAATTCAACTTGCTGAGTTTATTTAGTGCTCTTTTTCTCGTGTGTGTGTGTGTGTGTGTGTGTAAATATAAGAATTTGAGAGAGAACATAGGGTGGAGATGTGAGAGAGAGGCAAAAATGATATAGATATAAGATATACTTATAAAAAATTGTTCCAAGAAATTAAGAAAATAAAAAATAATTTTTTTAAAGGAACAAAATTCTGGAGTACATTATGACCAGCCACTACCCAGGCTTTCAAACCCCTTTCACACAGATTTGGGCTGCTTCTCTTCTGGGACTGATGTGCCTCCATTGCCTGTAGCCCTATGAGTTTCCTGTGGGTCCATTTCCACATCCGGGATGCTGGCCACAGATACACATGTGATTACGTAGTGCACAAAGAGCCATCATCCACAAGTCTTGGGGATGATACGGGGTGACCAGTTTCTTTCTCCATGATGAGGAAGAGCAGAGTGAAGATGACTAGATGAGTGGATTCCCCTGTAGCTGCTGTGGCTACCCCCAGGATCTACACCTATTCTGTCACCCTGTCGCTGAGGAGAGAGTGCTGAACCTCAAGGAAAGGCAAAACAGTGGGCGGGGGGGGGGGCACAAACAGATCTGGGATCTCTAGTGAGTGTGACACCCACTACATCTCTCCTGCAGCTTATCCCCTTGAATTAGGATCCCACCCTGTGGTTTAAAATAGCCAGTGAAATCATACTTTACCACGTATGGGAGACAAAGACACAAAACTCTAAAAGGCTCCATCTCAATGTATTTGGGACTTGGTTCTCCGAAACTGAAGTTTGGCTGAATTAGCTGGCACAATTAGAAGATATTTCCCGGAAGATGCTCAGGATCCTCATTCACAGATCTGAAACAGTCACAGATTAAAGTTGTCCTGGTGACACTTCATGGTCAAAGTCATGTTGACACATAGTACCTATTTGAACAATGGTAATGGATATCACACAAAGCCTGTGGATTTAATCTTTATTTTAGTTGCCTAACCAACTCAACTGAAATTTATATAAGGGCTACAGAGTTCAGGTCATCGCCCACAACATAATTTTAGTGTTTACATCCCAGTTTTCCACTTCTGCCCAAACAAATACAATTAAACAAAACATTGTAGGAAGAGTGTGTCTCTGGCGATCCCTTTTAACTTGTGTCTTTTCTTATTTCTCTGACTGCTGCCGTGAACTCTACATAATGTTCATACTTGAAAATTAAAGACAAGAAGCAACATAAATTTTTGAAGGAGATAAACTGACAGCCAAAAGGAGGTGTGTATCATTTGTAGGGAACTTCCAGAAAGAGTGATAGAAACTGGTTATGGAGACGAGAGAGATCTGCTTCTTAATGAGGATGCATTTGTGACTAACCATGAAGAAGATCGTGGAGAGGCATCCATACCAGAACAGTAGGGAGAATCCTCATCCCACTAGCTGTACATTGGCTTTGTGTAGAGCTACAGTGCTTGGGGTCAGTGGGGAGGGCGGAAAAGGCGTGGCTCCACCCTTAGCCCCAGTGGTCACCCTAAGTTCTTAGACCTTGAGGGATCTCAGCTCAGTGCAAGTCTCTGTTGGAAAGACTGGCTTCTCCGCCAAACTGTGGGTTGGCCATGTGTGAGCATGGGTGGGAAAACCAAGCAGAGAAAGACCTGCAACCCACCACTTGGTTGCTGAGGCCAAACCAGAGGACCAAGTCATATCTTAGGAGCACACCAGAAAAGCCAGGCAGTGGTGGCACATGTCTTTAATCCCAGAACTCAAGAGGCAGAGGCAGGCAGATCTCTGAGTTCTAGATCAGCCAGGTCCACAGAGTGAATACCAGGACAGCCAGGGCTACACAGTAAAACCTTGTCTCAAGAAAGCAAACCAAATCAAAACCAACTCTCTCTCTGCCCCTCCCCCCAAAGAAAAGAAAAGGAAAGAAAAAAAGAAACGGAGGGAGAGAGGAAGGAAGGAAGAGAAGAAAGGAAAGATACCATAAAGTGATGATAACATGGGACAGCTCACTGGATTATGTAGATTTTCAGGAAGAAAACAGACCAGAAGCCATCAAACTCAGCCTTGCACTTTTCTGATAAAGGACCAAGGTCCGCAGATGAATGATTTCCAGGATCACAGAATGATGACCTGACCTGAGAGCCTAAGAGAACACAGGGCTGTTTCCTTTGATGGCCTCTTCACCTCAGTTCTGAACACTAAGCCGCTGAGCTTAACTACAGCATTCTGTGTGACCCTGGCTTGGGAGTGAGTCAGTTTTGACATATCTTTAACAAATGGAGAAAATCTTAGAGTCGAGAATTTGTGTAACAAAAGAAATATTTTATATTCCCTATTGTTTTGCTGTATCTACAACATCTCTCGTGTTTACAGGAAATACACATAAATTATGCGCTCAAGAGAAAAAGCAAGGTTTTAGCCTTCTTTTTCTGAGGGAATGACTGATGAAAGAGAGTCGGTCCTTCCAAGAGAAGAGGTGGGTGGAATGCACAGAACACAAATACACAAGGCTCAGTAAGGTTTGTTTACTGGATGTAGATAAGATTCACAAGAGAGAGAACATTTCACCAGGACATAAGAGATAAAGCTAACACAAATTGGAAGAGCATTCTCATTAGCATAAAGGTAGGAAGAAAAGTCTGAGTGGATCCACGGAAGGACATACGGAAGAGGCCCAGCAGCAGGTGATCAGCTCCTCTATCAGTCACTTTCCAGACTTGGCGCGCCATAATACTCAATTTTTAGTAGTCTTTTGAAATAAGGCACTATGAACAAGTGCAAAGGCACAATGTCTGTTCTCATTTGATCTCGCACTGGATAAGTTAAATAAAAGTCATTTCTTCTGCTGAGCCATTCTTGGGTGTCAAAGTCAAAGTTGGTACACAGTAGAGACACGAGTTCACTCATGTTCACTCAGCACTATCGCAGAAGCAGCCTCGGTGACTATTTCTAGGTATAGGTAAAGCAGAGGTGATACATATCGTTTATATGAATTTTAGTTATTCATAAATGAGAATGAGGTCATTATTTGCAAGAGAATATATGGGCAAACATGGTCAGTGCAATAAACCAGAGTCCAAAGACAAATACAGCGTATTTTTTCTCATATGCAGCAACTAGATTAATTTAAAAAGACATACAGAAAAGTAGAAGGGAGCCTATTTGGGAGGACAGATAGAGAAGTCGTAAGGAACAGAAAGAGCAAAAGAAACATGATCAAAGTACATTGTGTGTATATACAAAATGTTTCTTCAATATTTGCTCTTAATTTCTTTAGAGAGTTTAACACTAAAGAAGTTTCGGCAGTGAATCTGTTGCTAGGAACCATAATCACCTTGTTAGACAAGTTCTCGACCACTGAGCCAATTTGCCAGACAGTGCATTAGTTTATGGATGAGAAATCTACTGTCTGCTGGATGCATTCAACGGGGAGTCTTCATATTCATCAGATTTGCCCCAAACTAAAGGTTCTTTATGCCTCAGGAACAAAGTACAGTTATAGGTCTTAGCTTCAGGCTCTGTAAAGAGAGCCATATAATAAGGGAGTCATAAAATGCAGAGGGCTGAAGGTTGTTCTGCTCAAAACAGGTCTTCATGGCAGGATGCCACTAAGTTTACACCAGAAAAGTGATGTGTGAGGCTACAATCTTGTCTACTAGACTAGATTGCAGGTAGTAAAGAAATGTTTGGAGAAATAGCTTTGCCCACTTCTCAGCCATAAAAAAGTCTAGAAACTCCAAACAAGGCTTGCTGCTCATGGTATGGCAATATTCCTGGGAACTTTGCTAAGGGAACAAGAGGGGGACAAGAGAGGAAACAGCATTATTAATTTAAGTCAATTACAACTCAGAATAAATCTATTGCTTTCTTCCAGCAATCTCCCAACACCCAGCTTTTCTTGATTTTTCCAGTACACTCCCTGGTTCAGATTCTGTGTTCTCAACATTTGAGGAACAAGGAAGCCTTTTATTAGTTACCTGTAGATTTGGGGTCTAGTCAAGGCTTGTCTCTAACACACACGGAGACCTTGGGAGATGCAGGGTTTGGTTTAAATCAGGAGATGTCAATCTTCTCCTCAGCCATTCCACTATCTCATCTACAAACCCACAACATCTCTCAGCAGACACAGTGATTGGCAGTAACTGTGGCCACTTCTCTCGCCCAGTTCTCAGGGAGAAGCTCTGAACAAGATGGTCATAATGTATTTTGTATCCCCCACCCCACTTCTAAGTTTTAGGATTCTATATTTAAATAAGGGCCTTGAAAACATACCCGGAGAGACCTAAGAGAAGATGTTAACCGTAGTTTTCTCTGCGGGGAGGATCTAGAAATCTGATGATGAAGAAAAGTCTAGCCACTGGTGTTGTTGCTTGTTTTTGTGGTACTGGGGATTGAATCCAGGACTTTGTACATGCTGGCCAAGTACTCTAAGACTGAGATATATTGCTAATTCTCCACTATCTAAGGCCGAGTTTCACTATGTGGCCCAAACTGAAGTGGGACTGTAGATCTGCCTGCCTCAGCTTCCCATGTATGAGCCACCATGCCCAGAGTACCTGGGAAATTTCATTTGACTGCATATCACAGAGTCATATGAATGGATCTTAATCACGCAAGTGTTTTTATCTTCTAAATGAAGCGTTTATATGGGCTACCGAGGGCTGGTACATGATTATAAGGATGGCTTCCAGTCCTGGCTGGCTTTCCCTGGCCTCAAGCTCATGGTTAGTGCTCCTCTGGGTGACACCCTGTGTTTCTGGCAGGAAGGCAAAAGAGCAAAGAACATTTTGCCAGCTGGTTATGTAACAAGCCACCCTGGAAGGGTGCCTCAGCCACTTCTGGAGAAATCACAGCTTTGCTGCAGCCAAATGCTGCTGCTCCCCTCAGGTGTGAGGGCTTGAAAGGAGAATTGTGTTGCTAGATTGTGCCCACGCACACCATGCGTGTCTGAAGCAAAATTAGGGTCTTATTAGTACTAATGGAGAGCTGGGGCTTAGACCTGGTGGCCCATAGTGTCTCTCACACATATGTTATCTTTTCAGACAATAGCACACACAGAAGAAAGCCTTGAGACAAAAGTCACGGCGTGAGAGGAGACTGTGGGAATGACACAGTGGACAACTCACCAGGTTCCCAGCACAACCACCACGAAATGACTGAAATGTCTCCTAAGACCAGACAGCAAGCAAATGAGGACAAAACACAGATATGTAAGGAAATCTGCTAAGCCTCAGGGGGAACGGCAGGTGCTGTACTTTTAGTCACACCTTGTCTTGTCCTCCCTCTGCTTGAATAGCAGGGCTCCACTCCAGGCAGCAGGCTCTCCTCCACACTTCATCGCTCCCCGTGTCGTGCCAGGGCTAGGTTTTCAGCTGACAGATCTGAGGTTTTAGAGCCTCCTTGGCAGGTGGCTTTTGCTTTGGTTTTTTTTCTCTCAGATGAACCTGTTTTAAAGAAGATCTACTTGGTTCTTGTAGGCCTGGGAATCCCTGCTATGGCAGAACACAGAAAAGAAAGAATGATTGAGACACTCCTCTGTTGTCTGGGGGAAGTGGCTGCCCCTCTCCGGATGACTATTCCCCCCCGGGGGTGGGGGTGAGGGGAGACAGAGACAGAGAGTCTCAGCAAATGAAGAAGCTACTTCACACTGCTGAGAGCTGTGGTCTGACCTGCTGTCCCTAGACCCTCCTAGTTCTTTCTCCTTTTATCCATTTTTCTCTTGTTCTCTCTCTCTCTCCTTCTCTCCCTCCCCTTTTCTGTGAAGAGTATTTACCACTCGCAACTCTCCAGAAGACATGCTGGAGATGGAGGGTGTCATTTGGTACGAGCTGTTAGAGCTTACAATGCCTCCGTTAAGTCTAGAAGATTTGAGGCAAGAATAATCCTGACGGGGGCCTGTGAACCTGCAGCTGGGGAAATGGGAGCAATGGAGTCAGTTACACGCACAGGAGAGCAAGGACTTGCACAGTGAAAATGTAAGCGCTTCTGCTTTCTCCTGGCTCCCCTTCCTTTCATGGGGATGGAAGCACTTGACCTTCTGCCATGTGCCAGCTCCCACTTGCCTTCCTGTAAATTCTGAGCTTCCCAGACTTAAGCCATTTGCCCGAGTGTCCCCTTTGGTGCACACTTACTGGGCCTTTATTTATTAAATATTTTCCTTCAAATTTTTTTTTTGTCAACTTGCATATCCTCTTTAAACCTATACCAATTACTGACATAAGAGGGCTTGTGTTCATATGCTAAGGAGTGGAAAAGTATTCCCATCTGAAAGCTCAGTGTGTCATAATCTGGGACCCATCAGCAAGGATTCCTTCAATCCTTGTAACTATTCTTTAAGGCGGGGATCATTATTATCATCTCGCACAGGAAGAAACTAAGTTTCTTTGAGAGACAAAATGACTTTCCCAGGAAATACAAAGGCATGGGAGACAGAGGAAGACTCAGACCCACTATTGTCCTTGAAAACTGTGCTCTTTTATCTCAGTTTGCCCTGTAATGGGAAGGGAGTGGAGGCCAACAAAGGAGACATGTCTGCCGGGCCCTGCTCAGCGCTCAAGTTCCAACACCTGTGCTTCCCTCCCTTGTAGACCCTTGTTTCAGCCCTCAGTAGTCGCGCCTGCCACCAAGCTAAGGCTTTGATGTGCTTGTCAAGCGGTGCTTTGTTCCTCGGCGCGTCCCACCATGGCTGTGGTCTCTTCTGAGTTGCTACTGATCTTCTTAATCTTACCCTTTCAAGTCCTAACCCAGCTCCTCCTGGATGTTCGTGTCTTGCTGGGGCAAACACAAAGCTTTGCCTTACATGGGACCTTGAGAGTCAGTTTGCTATCACCATAGTAGGTTGTGGGCATTCATTCTGGAACAAATGGAAAGAATTCTTGCAACTTCTCTTAATCCCCAACAGTACCTAGTTGCCTAGCACAGATGAATCACCTGATGGATAAACAAAGGCGGTATTCTCTTCCATCTGCCCTTTGGTCTCTTCAGCTAGTCTCTCTATCAAGCACCTGGTCCATGAAACCAGAGAATATTAAAGGATCGTGTGAGGGCCTGGCCTTGGGTTACCCCTCTGCTGCTTTCTTCCCTGACAACAGCTGAGTCTGAAGCATCAACATTGGAGGTAGGGCAGTATGAATAAGGGCATGCGTAATGACAAAGTAGCAGGTGTTCACTACAGGCCTAGAGTGCGTCAACCACTGTTATGGAGACTTGAATCTCCTTATTTAGCACCCCAATAGTTTGCAATCCCAGCAGGTGGGCATCACCAAGCCTACTTTACAGATACAATTCTGGGGAGGGACTTTAGGTCCATGCCCAAACCACACAGCTACTAAAGAGCAGAGTGGAAATTTGAACCCTGGTCTATCTAACTCTACCATCCACAGTCTCCATTACCCCTAGATGAGAGACAATAGTTTACAAAAGCATTTCAGAGTTATCTAAGCCAGTGTTTCCAAACATGTATGCTCTAGAACACTAGCTTTTTAGATCTGAAGTGGCCAAAAGTTATTGGAGGAAGTTATTTAAATGTAGTCAGATGTCTCTACTGTAGGATTTCTGAGTCTCCAAAGGTGTAGTATGTCTCATGGTCCATAACACTCAAGGAGATTGTTTGTATGTGTGAAAGAACACCACACACACACACACACACACACACACACACACACACACACACACACACACACAGTGTTTTTTACAGAATAGTTTGGAAAACGCTCATCCTTCACATTCTCTTAGGTATAAAGGGGAAGGAGGAGGTGTGTCAAAGGCACAAGATAACCCAAAGCAAGGTGTTTCACACATATCAAAGCTTCATTTCTGTTCTGCTTGCCAATTTCCATGGAGGATGCTCAGTTTGTTGGCCATTGAATATTCACCGCTTGCCAGGCCCCAGGTAAACAAGACATGATAGCCTTACAGCAGTGTGTAGTTGGCATTGACAAGGCTGTGGCCTGAGGTTAGGGAAGCCCTCTGTGGGTATGAGTGGGCAGATGTTTTCCGGCCTCTGCGATGTATCAGCATGCCTTTTGGGAATCTGAGATACTTTCTGTGTTACCAATTCATCTATTACAAGTAGCAAGCCATTGTCTGGTTCCAATTCCATCCTCAAAATTCTCTCTTACGATAGTACAAGGAGCAGTTGGCATTGTGCACATTCCTTTGACTTGTGTTGACACTGGATGAAACTCTCCTGCAGTGAGGGGGAGGGGCGTAGGAAGGGACAACATAATTCCTGGAGTGTCTAACCCCAGAAGCATCACAGAATGCCAAACAGAAAAAGGTCCTGGTGATTCGGCAATCCAAACCCAGGCTGCAAATGAACAAGGGACACTGGAGGAACAAGCTTGCTGTGGTCTCTGGGCCTTGGAGACCCAGCCTGGTTGGTGTCCCTGGGGTACTTGCTAGCCTGCAGTTTATTTTCAGTGTGACACCTAAGCCATTTGAAGTGGAAAGTCAAAATCCCCCTCCATATGCGAAACTGTGTGCCCTTGAGTAGGTCACACTCCATCTCTGGGTCTGTTTCCTTACTAGAAGGACATTGGATTTGAACTTTTCTCTGGTTCCAAACTTCTATATGCGTTTCAATGGAGAGGCCATTGGGTCAGAAACTGTCAAGCTGCAAATGCTTCTCGGTGCCCCCAACTTGGCCACATGTTCTCTGAATTACATTCAGTGCTCTGAGGTCTCAGGTGGGTGGGACTTGCTGCTGGGAAGGCACACATTAAAGCTAACGTGCTGGGACAAGCATGGATGGGATAGTTGCATGAGAGTGTCTCAGGAAGGCATTACCTTTTTTTTTTTTGCTTTGTCTTTCGTCTCTTTCAGATGCCGGACAGAGCCTAAATATACTTTTTCTGGTATTTTGGGCTTCCACGGTCTCTTTACAGCTCGCCTCCATACCGGATGGCTGTGTGTTCAGTGTTCACCATGTAGCTCATCTCCATGCCCACTTAACTCAAACACACTTTTCCCCCTTCCCTTTCTCCTCCTCCAGGAAATGTTGAGAACTGCAGCTTTCCTGCCCTGGGATTTTTCTTTTAAACTCTGATAAGATTGTTTGCTTTGAATAAACTTTGGGTTTGCCTACTTAAAAAATTAAAAGGGAGGGGTTGCTGTGTAGCCTGTGAGGAGGAAGGGAGAGTCAGCTGCCCCTGAAGTTTTCTCAGGAGTGGGGGAATCCCTTTCGTTGCAGGTTCTGGAGTTGCAGGGTAGAACACAACCTGGGGCAGAGACAACAATAAGACCCTGAGATCGTGCTATCACTTGGCTTGATGACCTAGCACAGGCCTCCAGAGGCTTTCTATTCTCCCGATTTGTGGACAGTAAATTGTAAAGGAATGGTTCCAGAGGAGGTACCTCTGGAACCCAAAAATCCCTGGGGTCCAGCCTTCATATGTGGCCAGGAAGGTGGTCCTGATGTTGGTAGATCTAAAAACCTAGTTGGTTTTCACAAGTTGCAACTATTTTCTCCCAGGACAGAAGCATAAGGATTAGTCATTGACAAATTGATGTACTGAAGAGGGCTTAGACCTTGGTTGGAATGAGCTCGAAGGTCTAGGGTTAGCATAAAGCAGAACTTTGTAGAACTGGGATAAAGGAAATGGCGCTTCACAGGATGGATTTGCTAGCACTGAGACAGATCAGGTTCTGTTGCAGCAGGAACAGCAGCAGCAGCAGCAGCAGCAGCAGCATTTTAGAGATTTCAGGCTATCCTCTCAATTTATGTTCTTCTTCAGTCTGGAGAACTGAGTCCTAGTAAAGGGATAACAAGATTTCCTTGACCCCTGGTAGAGTACCTGAATCCTTCCTGAAAGAGAACAGCGTGAACACCTTTCCATGTGCTTCTATGGTAGCCGCATCCTTCCCTTACCCCTGACTCCATCGTCCATTCTTCCTGGAGGTTTGCACATGTAAGCACCTGGGCAAACATGACTTAAAAAGAACAGGGAGGGAGGGGGCTTGGTGGGAGGAAGGGGAAATGATGCATGTTTATCAAAATCTCAAAAACTTCATACTAATATACAAAATGAAGCCTTATCTTATTTCTGTCTTCAGTACTGAAACTCCTGCAGAATGAATAAACGCTCAATGTGGGGCCATCTGGCTCTCCCATCTGGGAGCGACATTAATACCAGGTGCTACTTGGGGGATTTCCCACATGCTTATTTTCTGCTCTCTTCACCAAGTGGTTATTTTACACTTGTGATTGGTGGCTCATGGATTAGCTCCTCTACTTTGATTTCTTGATGAGATAATTGAAAAGTTGGCTACTGTCCCTACCATTTTCCACTCTGCCTTGGGCTACTTTGGAAGCCAAAGCTAATTTGATATTTTTTATGGCTTTTCCAGGGGAGAGTGAATGATGATTTAACTTGTAGTCTTGCCAGTGATTAGAAATGACTACGGAAATCTTAGGAACTCTCGAGTCCCCATTTCATGAAAACCCATATAGGAAAAGTGCGACCATTTCCCTGTGTTATATTTCATAGAGCAGATTTCTCAGGGGAAAGATTAAATAGGATCCTGATGAGACTTGAATTCAGAAAATACAGATCTCAGCCATGGTTCCTCATTGAGACAAACCATACATGCATTTTGGGCCTCAGTTTTATTATCTGTAAAATGGAAATTGATTTGTTTACTCACTTAACAGATATTTGATTGCTACCAATGCACAAATCATGGTGTGCAAGACCCTTCTCTACCTACAGATATGCTGTGTTCATAGAATTGGGTATCTGTGGGAAAGCTTTTAAATTAATGTTTTAAGTTAGCACAGACAGGAATGGGTTCATTGGGGCAGAGTCATGTGTTGTTCTTTTCACCCCCACTCTCCTGCCCCCACCTCCTGCCCCACCCTCCTCTGCCTATCCCCTTTGCTACCTCCCCAGCCCTTCTCTGCTTTCATGTCATACAGATTTTATTACTCTCTCCTTCTTTAATACTGCTTCTTCTCCTCACACTGTTCACGACTGATTTCAACACACACACATGCATGCATGCACGCACGCACACACGCACACATGCATGTACACATGCATGCACATACATGAACACACACACACTGAGGGAGAGAGAGATTGAGAGAGAGAGAGAGATTAAATCTATGTTCTAATTTGAGATTTGTCCTGAGCCTGGTTTGTTTGATTAACATAGGATGTTTAGTTTTGTTCATTTTTCTGCAAAAGCTATTATTTCATTTTTCTTTACAGCTGAATAAAATTTTGCTGTGTTTATGTACATTGTATTTTTCCGTTCATCCAGGCTGGCTCCATATCCTAGCTATTGTGAATGATCCAGCAGTGAACAAAGAATTTTTGTGGAATGCTGAGTCTTCTGGGTATAGACTCAATGATATCAGTGATCTGTTGGTAGTTTTATTTTTATTCCTTGGGGAAAACATCTGTATTGATTTCTATAGTGGCAACACCACCTCATATCTCCAGCGGGTTTTCTTTCTCTGTATTCCTGTGGGCAGTTGTTTGCTTGATGCTAACCATTCTGATGAGGGTGAAATAGAATCCGCAAACAGGTTTTCCTGAAAGATTTACTTCATCTTTAGTTATGTGTATACACATGTATCTGTGTATGGGTGTATGCAGAGGCTAATTCTGCCCATGGAACTGGAGTTAAAGGACATTGTGAGCTGCTGACATGGGTGCTGAGGACTGAACTCCAGTCCTCTGGACTAATGGTATCATTATCTATACCTCTGAACCACTGAGCAAACTCTAGCTCCCAAAGCAGATTTAACTTGACTTGCTCCAATGGCATGTTGAAACATCTCCCAACATTTACTGGCCATCTGTGTGCTTGCCTTCTTTTGAGAACTGTCTATTCCATTCATTAGCCCATTGCTGATTGTCAAAAATAAATAAATAAATAAATAAATTGGTGTCCATTTTAAAATCTTTTTTATCTTTAAGATATTAACCCTATCTGATATATAGTTGACAAAGCCCTCCCACCCCCATTCTGTAAGCCCCTACGTCACTCTAGCAATTACCCCATTCATTGTTCAGAAGCTTACTAATTTCATTTTATAGTGATGTCATTTGTCAATTTTTTTGAGTTATTTCCAATGCCACTGGAAAAAGAACTGAAGTTCATTTTTTAAAAGTTCTTATATATACCTATATCTTACAGTGTTTTCCCCCAAGAAATTTCAAAGCTTCAGGCCACATATATGCTTTTTCTTTTTTTAATGTATATGAAAGATTTCTGGTCTGTGCACCACTTGTATGCCTGGTACCTGCAGAGGCCGGAGGAGCATCAGATCCCCTGTAAGCATAGTTACACAGTTGTGAGTCACCATGTGGGTGCTGGGAGTCAAACCTGGGTCTTCTGCAAAAGTGGTGAGTGCTCTTAACCATGGAGCCATCTTTCCAGTCCCCAAACTTTATATCTTTGATTCATTTTGAGTACTTGTTCAAGAGATGGGGACCTAGTTTCATTCTTTACATGTGGATGTGGAGTTTTCCTGGGGTCATTTGTTGAAGAGACTGTCTTCTTTTTCTAGTTTTTTTTTTTTACACTTTTGTCAAAAATTGGGTATCTGTATCTGTGTTGCTTTATTTCTGTGTCCACTATTCTATTATATTGGTATGTATCTTTTTTGTGCCAGGATGTGGGAAGGTTTGTTTAACTACTAAGTGTGTTATGAAAAGACGGGCGTGTCCCACATAGATGCAATCTATAATACATTTTCCTTTTAAATTAAATTCATTATGTCCACTCCCAGGGAAATGTTTCTTAGTGATGACCTTTTGTGGCCAGTAGCACTGGGAAAACAGGTGACCCTGATTTAGAATGAGAGTATGTACCAATAAACCCAATATAATTAAAAATATAAGTGAAGAGTCTGGAGAGATCGTTAAGAACACTTGATGCTCTTGTGAGGGACCCAGGTACACTTTCCAGAACCATTCATAGCTCCAGTTCCAAGGGATCCAATACCCTTCTCTAACTTCCTTGGGCACACATATGGTGCACAGACATGGGTACAGGCCGAACACTCATACACATAAAATTAAAACAAATGTATCTTTAATTATAAAAGGAATATACAAACAAAGGCATTGTCTTTACTAAGCATCATAGTTTAGCAGCAGCCAGCATTGCAGTTTTTTCCCCCCATGTTTTTAGGACTGATAGAAATCTTTGTTCTGCAGCTAATACCCAATGCTGAAAGAGAATTATGCCCTGGGAACAGATCAGATTCAAAAAGCCTGCTATTGTCGTGTCCCTTTGTCATCACTGGAAGCCAAACCATTCAAACATGACTGTCGCTATAGAGAAGAGAACAGTGGCTGTCCATGTCTTTTATCTTGCCTGTGAAAGGGTAGAGCCCTGCCTTCTATTCTTGAGTGAGCTAGAACACTGCCCAGCAGCTGGGCCCTCTCATACACTCTTTCCCCAAACTCCATAGGTTCTCTAATTGAAAAAGGCATCAGGGCTACTTTTTTGGGGGGGGGGGTATCTGAATAACAGCAGGATGTAGAAAGGACAAACAGAAGCACAAAAGACCTGGTGCCGACAGATGACTGCCATTCACCATCATGCCCACTGTCTCATTTTCTATAAATTGAGCATCATGACACACAGATCACCCGCTGTGAAAGGCTCTGCTAAGCTGAAGGCCGTGGACTGAAGCCAGGGATCACTTTTCAGTGCTCATCTCTTGGATTTGTTGTAGCAATGGTCTTGTCTTGTCCTTCTGCGTGACGATTACCATGACAATTTGTCCTGCAACCCAAGTCGACTTTCTGGTCATTATCTGTTTAATGCGTTTCCAACACCTTCTACTCTGTGGGTCTTTCTCCCTCCTAGATACCCATGTAGGATAAACTTCTCAGCAGAGACACGGCAACCTGGTTTCCTCTGACGCCCACCTGTTGGAGTGGTGAGCACTACTTGGTTTCAGGTACAGGGTACAGATCTATTGCCCTACTCTTCTTAAGCTGCAGTCATATCTAAGTCATGGACTCCTAGGAAGGTGACTATATTTTCAAGCCCAGTGGCAGTAAGAAGTCCCAGAACCTCTCCTTGTGACACCTAGACATCTTCCCAGAGTTAAACACACTGAGAGATGGTGATGACTTCATAGCGTGTTTGCAGCCCATGGAATTTATGACTTGTTTTACTAGCTCTTCCTTAGAACCTCCCAAAAGGATGGCTAGTAATACTGTGATGAAATCAAGGTCTCAGTGACACCGTGAGTGTGACAACTATTTCTTCCATGAATGAGGTTGGGTGGTTTGGGCATTAATAATAAAGAGATTGTGAGCACTCCATGTACCAAGTCAGTGGAAGTGACTAGTGTTAATGGCCTCTGAAGACTTTGTCAGTAAGCAAATAACTTCCAGAGAGACTTTTTCCTCTGACTGCTGCACATTTCTTCCCAGATAGCTTAATTTTCTCAAGAGAGAAAACAGGAAGTCTGAGGCCTTGAGAATAGAAGAGGCTTGCTCTGTGTTACTAAGTGAGTTGACTTCAAGGCTGAGACCACAACTCTTGGCACAAAGGAGGAGTTCAGTAGACAGTGAATGGATTCAAATATATGATCCATTTCTCTCCTTATCATGCTCCACAAGATACAATGTTCCCAACATGGATTCTGCTCTTCTGGGGTGAAAGGACTTACCTGTCTGCTGTGATAGATACAAACCTAATGCGGTTACAAAGCTCTCACAGTGTGGTTGATCCACATTGACATGAGTTATAAATCAATCTCAATATGTTTTTAATAGGTTCTCTTGATGAGGCCCAGGCTGTACTCAAACTAGTAATCCTTCTGTCCCAGTATGTTTGAGTTGCTATGACAAGCCTGAAATTTGAAAACTTGGACACTTAGAGAACACATGAGGAGTCTCTTAGCTGAAGAACTATTAGCAATTGATAGCTCCTAGGAGAGGGGCAGCCAGTTTTCTTCAAGGGTGTGGCCCCTGCAAGGCCCACAGTGCTCTAGAGAAACAAAACAGATTTGGTGAGTTTAAAAAAGGGGGAGGGGGACATAAAGTCAGGTGGGAATGAATCTTGAAGGAGTTTGTGGAGAGGGGTTAAAAATGATATGGTATAGACAGATCCCATTTTGTGCAAGTCTTGTGTGAGTAATTGCCCTGCTTTGAGGGCAGTGGCCATGCCATATCAAAATACATTGTATGTAAAAACTAGGGGCCTAAATAGAGAATGCCTCTGAAGATCTTCCCAATCAAAAGCAACCGCCTTGCCATACAGAGGCCACCAAAGCTTTAGTGATGGGTCATGCTATATCTTGAGTTGGCAGCAGAAGTTGGCAGTGATGTCCACATAAGTTCTTCAGGAATAAGAGGTGCAGCGGGTCCCGACTAAGGACCCCACAGCTGCCACACTCATTTAACAAATTAAAACTGTCCCAGCCATAATGGCCAATATTAGTAAAATAAATGACAGCAGATGCTGAAGAGGATGCAGAGAAAAAGGGAGCATTTATTTACTGCTGGTGGGAGTGCACACTGTAAAGCCCCCAGGGAAGTCAGTGTGGAGGGATCTCAAAAAGTCAAAATAGATCTACCACAAGATCTGTAGGTGGAGTTTTACTTACAAGGCACCAGTCCAAGATTAATATTTATTAAAATATAAACCAACACTCATGATACAGGTAACAGCTTATAGCGGAGTCTGAACAGGGACTGGAGTGTGGAACAATGGACGATGGATTCCAAACCGGTCTCTCCAACAGCCAGGAACCAGGCAAACAGGCTTTCCAGGGTCCCAGCAGCCTCTTATCAATGGGGTTGGCCACACCCCCTGTACCCACAGCCTGTGTGCTGACATAAGCCACCTGGGAGGCAGGCAAGAGTAAGCATCCTCGGATCTTATCAGCTGACACCTGAATCCCACCGCAAGGAATCAGTTGGGTTCTTGGGCATATCTTGCTACAAGAGCTATGTGTTACCCATTCACAATAGGAAGAAGTTGGAAACGCTCTAGATGTTTATCAGCTGATGAATGGATAATAAAAATGTAGTACATTTATACGATGGACTATTTATTATTCAACTACTAGGAAAAACAAAACTATGGAATTAGCAAGGAAATGGATGGATCTAGACACAGCCATCCTGAGTGAGGTAACCCAGACCCAGAAAGACAAATATTGCATGTTTTCTCCTATATAGATGATAGCTTTAAAGCCCTAGATAATGTTTATTTCATTTAGAATTTCCACAGAGGTTATATAGATCTTAATGAACCATAGGGGAAGGAGAGATCATCTAAGGAAGAGGAAATAGAATACAGTGTTAGAAAGGAACAAAGGGAAAACTGGAATGGAGAGATTAAATGGTAGGGGAATGGGAGGGCCAGGTAAAGAGAGGATATGAGTAAGGATAATTCACATTTAGATCATTTGAAGACACATATGGAAACCCATTACTCTAGAAGTATGTGCGGAATTTACATGGTTTTACTACATAATGTTGGAGGCAATGGCCTGACTAGATATCATATGCTACCAAGTAAAATCTTCAGGAACAGAAATGTGTTACATCTTGTTCAGCCTTTATACAGAGGGGTCCATAGACTATCCCAAACATTACAGGCTGTTGCCAAGGATATTGATTCACATTCACAACACAACATTATGACATTATTGCCGAAGATGCCACTCACATCATCAGAGAAGTCAAGCTGATGCCCAGCTAAAAGCTTTACCTCTACTGAGTAGCATTCATAATACTAAAAACGGTTATACGTGCTACCTGAGGAGAAAAGTTATTATCAGTCTCTCCAAGCTATGAATCCTGTATAGCAGTGACCTGCCTGAAAGATATACTGGTCCAATAGTGGCACAAATGTTATGGGAATAACCAACCATTTTTAAAAATTGGGTTTGAGGCCCATTTCATAAAATGGAACTCATACCCGACACTGTTAATGAGACCAGGAACCTGAAACTAGATAGGCCATGGACCTAGAGGAAAACCAAATACTATTATTCATTTAAATGAACATAGCAATAAAAAGACTCTTAACCACATTGATACGGCCATAGATGAGTACATCACTCAATCAGCATCAAATATGCTTCTTTGATAGAAATTAAAGAGGCCCTTAACTGGACAATATTCAGTCAGTGAGAGACATAAAGAACTTGGCCTCAAATGGAATGATTTGGCAACTCCTTTCTTTCAAGGATCAGAAATCTGCAGAAAGGAAAGCAGAAGGAGCCAGAGGGATAGACAATTCCAAGGAAATAGGTACAAGAGGGAGGACACACAGGAACTCACAGAGACTGTGACAGTATGCACATTGACACAAATATAAGTCAAAGAAAATTCCAGCATGGAGAAGGGGAAGTAGGCCTGTGCTCGTTAGATCTATGCCAGCTTGACACAACTGGAGTCACCCAAGAGGAGGAAACCTTGATTGAGAAAATACCTCCATAAAATTGGGCTGTAGGGCAGCCTGAAGAGTTATTTTCTTAATCAGTGACTGATGGGGAAGAGCCTATCCCATTGTGGGTGGTACCATGCCTGGGCTGGTGTCCTGGGTTCTAAAAGAAAGCAGGATGAGCAAGCCACGAGGAGCAAGTCAGTAAGCAGCACCCCACCACGGCCTCTGCATCAGCTCCTGCCTTCAGGTTCCTGCCCTGACTTCCTTCAGTCTTGAGCTACAATGTGGAAGTGTAAGTGCCTCCAATTCTTCCCTCCCCAATTTGCTTTCTGGTCATAGTGTTTCACCTCAACAATAGAAACTTTAACTAAGATGACCCAAAGTCCCTTAACCAAGAAGGTATTTGTAGTTGATACCTACTGGGAGAGTATCTGTTTTTTCAATGGACTGATACTGGATAAATCACCTGCACTCCAAAGCTGGCCTCATGCTAAGGAGTATCTGACCAACACAAAATAGACTTCACATTTTTGTGTGCTTTGCTGTTGTTCTGGTTTGCTGTTTTTGTATTTTTGGGTTTTTTGTGGGGGTTGTTTGTGTGGGAAAAAGAAACATGAAGTTGGGTGGAGAGGGAGGTAGGGGAAGATTTGGGAGAAATTGGGATAAATTAGCAAACAGTAAGGATAAAGGAGTAAAAGTTACAATATTAAGGAGTCATGAATTCTGGCACTAAAATTCCAGAGAGCTGCTATAGCCAGGCAACGTGGGCAGGGTTAAGATCCTTTCAGTGAGGCCCTGAGGAGCCATTACATGAATTTGGGAAGGAGAAGATGAAGAGTCAACAGGACAATGGAGATACTGGGACCATGGGATGCCTATCAATGAAAACTGTATGTACAAAGAGGAGCTACCTCAAGAGGCTGTTGTGAAGACAGTAGATCTTAGACTATCCAAGCTCCATAGTGTCTAGAAAACTCCATTATGTCCCCAGATATGGAACATGAAATTACAGAATTCGGTGTTCCCTCTGCTGGCATTGGTTGTGTTTTGTTGCTCGGCCTCCTTTGCCTACATGCCATCTTTGTGATCCAGGTATGTTTATGCCATAGTATGTTGAAAGTGTGTAACTTGTCTTTTGATTTTGTAGGTATTCACAGTTTTAAAAAACTTATTTGGGTTTCAGAAGAGACTCTGTTTTCTTTTTCAAGATGATGGGTGATACCTAGGCATGTCTTGCCTTAGTCTCCAAGGAATAATCTAAGGAGATCTAAAAACAAAAAGTTCTCAGAAGAGGACAAACAGTCTAGAAACATGGTGGGGGCATACCCAGAGCAGTAGCAGAATTAGAAGATGGATATGTTAAGGAAAACCCCCTGTTCTCGGGGCTGGGTGGTGAGCACTGGATCAACAGCAGAGCAGAAGCAAATTATCTTGTCAGAAAGACTTGAGTTGTGTCAATAACGTTGTAGCTGGAGACCCTTTGTGAACATGTTCTTGGGACAGTCTCCCTTTAGGCAAAATCCCTCATCTCCCTCCCTCTCTTTACTTGTTCCTACAAATCCCTGTCTATTTATTTGTTTACATTCTTCTCCTCTACTTTTTATGAGCCCAAGACAAATCACTTATCTTCCTATGTCCTTTTCTTCCATTCTCTCTTTTTACGATATTCACAATGACAAATATCCTGGTATACGAAGTGATATCAATATCCCCTTACTCTCTAAAATGATTATCTAAAGTGATGACTTTTTTTCACGTGACTACTACGCAATTTTTAGGGGGACTACTGTGGAGTAGTGACTTTTGTGACACTACTACCAGGGGAGTTGTGGGGATGAGCCTGGTGCTAGGAGCAGTAGTGTAAAGTCTGGAAAAAACACCTCACCCCTATTATTTTCTAGGTCCTCTTCAACTTTGCATACTGAAAAAAGAAAGCTGACTTGAATAAAAATTTCAACCAGTAACTTAACTACAGTTGTGCAAACCCCATTCAAAGCACAAATAACATAAAAAACAAAAGTAACATGCTGACCATTTCCAGAGTGGCCTATAAACAAGGACTTATGTGGAATTATAGACAAAAATTCAAAAGAATGATTATAAATATATTAAAGTAAGCAAAGACACACAAAAAAACCTTAGGGATCAGATCCAAGACAGCAGACACAGCTGAATGAAGCAAGGAAAAGCAGGAAATGAAAATGAAATTCAATATAAAGAGGAAGAAATTTTTAAGAAAATTCTAAAAACAAAAAAATTCAATAAGCCAAATAAAATGCTCAGTGGAAAGTAATACTAATATAGTAGGAAGAAAGTATATCAGGGTTCAAAACAAGGTGGAGGATTTACAGTTCAGAAATAAAGACAAGCTAATTAAAATGTACAGATTGATGCAGTGATTAAAAAAATATGTTGACTAAAAATAGTCCAAACCCAGATGGATTTATTATCAGGTTCTATCAGACCTTCAAACAAGAATTAACACTAATGATTCTCAGACAATTCCTTAAACTAGAAAATGCCACAGAATTATTAACTATTATTGATGCCAAGGCGCAACAAAAAGAGAACAGTCCATTTTCCACAATAAACATAGATACAAAAAAAATCTTAATAAAACACTTGCAAACCCAATTCAATAAAATGTTTTTAAAAGGTTCATTCATGATGATTCAGAGAAGAGGAGATGCTTCAACATATGCAAACCAATAAATTCAGCACATCACATAAATGGACTCAAAGACAGAAGTCAGATCATTATTCAATAGATGCAGAGAAAGCTCTTGAGAAAATCCAGCAGCCCTCCATTGTGTGGATATTTTCAAATATAATAAAAACATTCAGAGATACCAGAGGGATCTACCCACAGTCAGTCTACGAGGATCAGATTAGTGGTAACTCACACCTTTAATCCCAGCACAGGGAATATCCGAGAGTGGTGACCTACACCCTTAATCCAATCTGAGTTGAGGTCATTTTAGTTTACAGAAGGAGTTCCAGACTTCCAGGCTAGCAGTGGTGAGGCCACGCCTTAACTGAGCGAAGAGAGTATTTAAGGTAGGCTTAGAAAGACAGAGCAGGCAGAAGAAGCCAGGAGGAGTGAGGCTGAGGAAGCTGGAAGACAGCTGGGTGAGATCTGACTGTGGGGTTTACTCCCTCTGATATCTCAGCCTGTCCAGAGATCTGGCCCTGAGTTTCCTTTATTCGTGCAACACTCCATGATTAATAGTTCTGAAGAAACTTGGAAAAGCAAACAATCCTGAATAAATAAAAGCTGTATATGATAAATCTACATCCAATACTAGATTAAACTAAAAAAAAAAGCTCAAAGCATTTCCACCAAAAACAAGGCAAGGGTTTCGATTTACTCTTACTAGATGTGGTGCTAGCTGGGGCAGTAACCATGAGAAGCAGATAAAGAGATGAAATGGGAAGGAAGAAAGCAGAGGATTCTTACTTGCAAATGCTCTGGTTCTGCATGTGGCTCCTATGGGAAACTCTTAGCCATGGATAGCTGCTTTCAGCAAAGTGGTAGAAGAGAAAATTAATATGCAGAGTTTTATAGCCTTCCTACAAACCAGTAACAAACATAATATAGAAGAAGCCAGGGAAGCAACCCTACTTGCAATGATCTCAAAAACAAAACAAAATACCCTAGGGATAAATTTAGCCAAGGAAGCAAACAAGCTTTAAAATGAAAACTTTAATAAATCACTAGAGAAAAATTGAAGAAGATTCTAAGGATAAAAGACTCCCACCCCCTTGGATTGGAAGAAGCAGTGTTGTGAAAATGGCCGTCTTACCAAAAGCATGCTATAAATTTAATACATTTCCCATCAAGATAATAATGTAATCTTCACAGATATTGAGAATATAATCTTAAAATCCATTTGAAAGAAAATAAAAACAAGAAATAAAACCTCAGATAGACAAAGCAATCCTGAACAGAAAGAATAATGCTAAAGATATCACCTAATTTCAAACTATGCTACAGAGCCATAGCATTCCATTCAGCACAGCACTGGCAGAAAACCACACATACAGTCATGAAACAGAATAGAAGGCCCAGTTATAAACTCGTGCCTCTACAGCCACCTGGTTTTTGATAAAAATGCTAAGAATATTCACTGGCAGAAAGACAGCATCTTCAACAACTAGTACTGGGAAAACTGGACATTCACATGTAGAAGAATGAAGCTAGATCCTATTTTTTGATCTTCCAGAAAAACAAACTCCAAGCTGTCACAGGGGAGAGTGCCTTCAATCCCAGCACATGCCGGAAGATCTCTGAGGCTAGCCTGGTCTACATAGTAAGTTCCAGGCCAGTTAAGGCTACATAGTGAGACCTTGTCTCCAAATAAATAAATACACATAACTCCAAATGAACCAAAGACTTTAAAATAAGACCAAAAACGTTGGAGGAAAAAGCAGGGGAAATGCTTCATGATGCAGGCAAAGTCAAGGCCTTTTTGAGTAGGACTTAAGTTGCTCAGAAAAGAAGGCCTATGATTGACAATTAGGACCTAATAAAATTTAAAAGCTTCTACACAGAGGAGACCGTTAATTGAGTAAAAAGCAGCCTGCAGAATGTACAAAGAACACTAATACCAATAGAATTCAGTTAAAAAGTGAACTGAGGAGCTTAATAGGAAATTACCAAAGTAGAAAACACAAATGGCCAATAAGTATTTTTTTGTAGGTGTCAACGTCCTTGGTCATCACGGAAATGCAAATTAAAATTACCCTGAGATTCCATCTCACAAGTGTCATAATGTCATTATCAAGAAAACAATTAATAAATACTGGAAAGGGTGTAGGGGAAGGAACACGTCTCATTCACCGCTGGTGGGAATGCAAGCTGGCTCAGCCATTATGGAAATCAGTGTGGAGGTTTCTCAATACGCTAAAAATAGGGTTTCCACATGGTCCAACTATACCACTGACTAGGCACCTATTCAAATAAGCTTGTATCTCATCACATAGATATTTGCTTATCTACTCTTATTTGGACCATATTATTAATAAGGAAATGGAATCAACCTGGATCTTCATCAGTCTATGAATGGATAATGAAAATATGGTACCTATACATATTGGAATTTAATTCAGCCACAATGAGAAAAAGAATCATACAAGCTACAGAAAACTAGATGTAACTGGGGAATCTGTTAAATGAGGCCCAGAAAGACAAATATCACATGTTCTCTCTCACTTAGAGCTTAGCTTGTAACTTTCTATAGATTCAAATCTATGGGAGGGTGCAGGAGGGTATGTGCCAGGAAACTATAAAGGAGCTCAAAAGAGGAGAGAAAATTACTTTCATCAGAAAATTACCCTATAATTAAATCCCATAGCTGGTATTTATTTAAAATCCCAAAGACTGTGTTTAGTCAGGTTAGCTTCTGGCTATTACTGAGAAATCTTAAATTCCTGCTTCTGTTCCTCTTAGAATTCCTGTTTAAGTGCTGGTGAGATGGTCCAGTAGGTAGGGGTGCTTGCCACTGACTTTGATGACTTGAATTCAGTCCCAGGTCCCACATGGTGGAAAGAACTGATGTCTGTAAATTGTGCTCTGGCCTACACACACACACACACACACACACACACACACACACACACACAGAGAGAGAGAGAGAGAGAGAGAGAGAGAGAGAGAGAGAGAGAGAGAGAGAGAACCATACAGAGACAGAGAGTAATAAATTTTGAAAAAATAATTCCTGTTTAAATTTACTTCTCTATATATTTCTTCTTCTGACCAGCAATGTTACTTAATGTGGTTCTCAACCTTCCCAGTGCTGCAACCCTTTAATATAGACCCTCATGTTGTGGTGACACCCCCAACCATAAAATTATTTTTGTTGCTACTGTCATTAATTGTAATGTAAATATCTGGTATGCAGGATATCTGATATGTGACCCCCTGAAGTGTTGCAGCCCACATGTTGAGAATAACTGCTTAATGTGTTGCTATAGTCTGGAATTCACATTTCTACTTGTCAACTATTTCTATTGCTTCCTTTATTTTAATTTTTATACCTTTCTTTTGTTAGTTCTCATGTGAATTTAAGTCTTATAAATTTGAACAATTCAACAAAAACATACAAACAGAACATGCAAGGTCTTTGGGACACTATGGAAAGACAGTAGGCATTTGCAGCTCAGTGCAGCTCAGATGGAAAGAGATCCTGGCAGTCAGGAGCCCAGGCATACTGAGCACTACAGCTCGAATGGAAAAGTATTCATTCCGGAGCCAATGAATACCACAGGCCACAATAAGCCTAGGCAGCAGCTTACAGCCCTGCTTCAGGGAAAGGCTTCCCCGGTGTTAACAGCTCTGCTCTCTGCCAAGGGAGGGCCTCCCCAGCGAAGTTGCTACAGTGGCTTTGCTTCCCCTCCACTGTACACTGCTCTCTGTTCAGGGAACACAAGAACTCGGCCCAGCCAGGGAAGGTTCCCTGGGAGGCGAGATGATCTCCATCCAGGCTCTGCTTCTGCTGCTCCAGAGAAAGAAGACTGTCACCCAAACCTCATTCAAGAGATTTATAGGGAGGGAAGGGTCCAGGAGAGGGTGGCTGCCTCAGCCCAGGGTGGGAGAAGTCAGTGGGGAGAGGGTTGTGGGCTCAGGACTTATATAGGGCTTCTTGGGGGCGGAGCTTTCTAGGGAGAAGACTTCCAGGGTAGGGATTGGTCAGATCTTTTCTCTTTCTTTTTCCCTTGATTTGGTTTTTGGTTTCAGGGCCAAAGTGTGCTTCTTTCACTGGCCCTTTTGTGCTTTTGAGCTCCAATTTCAGGGCCAGGGCACACTTCTTTCACTGGCTCTGATTCTGTGGCCAAAGTGTGTTTCTTTGATGCTGGTTTCAGAGTCAGAGCACATTTTTTTTTTGGTTCTGGGTTCAGGGATAAATGTATTTCACTGTCTCTGGTCCAGAACCAGGGTGTGTTTCTTTCACTGGCTCTGGGTTCAGGGCTAGGATGTGTTTCTTTCACTGGCTCTAGACCAGAGCCAGAGGGGGTTTCTTTGGCTGGACACTCTCCCCTATAAAGGCCAAATCTATGAATTATTCACATATAAGGTTCCATTCCATAGATACAAAAAAACATTTTTCAGTAAAATTATAACAAAATTTTTAAAATCTGGGAAAAGAAATTTTCTTCCTAGTACAAGAAGCACGTTTAATATCAAATGGACAGGACCATAAAAAAATACTCCATATGTTAGAATAGTTAAAACACTAAATGCATAGAACAAAGAAATTATACCCTCCCCCAAAGCTGAAAGAGAGAAATACATCACACATAAAGGCCATCTCATCAAAATAACAGTTATTTCTCAATGGAAACTTGACAAGCCAAAGGTCTTGGGATGATATATTTCAGGCTGAAAGGCCACAGATGCTAACATACACTACTATATCTAACAAAAATATTTGTCATAATTAAAATAGAAGGAAAATCTTTCCATGATAAAAGCAGAGCAAAAACAACTGTGAGCTTTAAACCACCTCAGTGGAGGAATCTGGAAGGAACTCTTTGGACTGAAGAGAGAGATAACTGTCTCCAAGAGTCAACAGGAAAGAATAAGCCATGATAAATAAGAGGTAAGCAAGCGGGATTGGGAAATCACTAAACACTACAAGAAGAACTGATGCACAGTTTTCAATAACAACAGAATGGTCTCAATGTCCCAATGAAAAGGCACAGAATAGCAGTTCAGATTAAAAAGCACATATATGTTGACATATTTTTTTTGTCAACAAGAAACAAATGTTATTTAAGAGAGACACAACCTTAAAATATAAGTATTAAAAATATTTTATGAAAATGGAATTAGGACGCAAAAAGGCAGCATTGCTCTAACATTCGACAAAACTAGGTAGAAGAGATAGAGAGGGGCCGCTTCACGTTGATTAAGGAAATAATCTGCCAGGAGGATTTCACAATTCAAATATGTATGTATGAGTACAGATATTCTCAATTTCACAAAACCTTTGTATTCCGCTAGATGGAGGACACACAATAATAGTAGATTATTAAAATACCCTATTCTCACTTTTAGACAGGTCATTCTCACAAAAATAAAGATCAGAGTTAAACAACATCATAGATCAAAGGTGGATCTAACCAAAATATACAAAATGTTTCATGTAAACATGACAGAACACATATTCTCAGAAGCCCACGGGACTTTCTGTCAAGCAGAACTATACAGTATGACATAAAGCAAGTATCTACAAGTACAAGAAAATAAATTCTTGGGCTCTGATCACAATGAAGAACAACTAGAAATCAATAGCAAGAAAAGCTACAAGGCTGTGGAAAGTAAACAAAACACCATCAAATGCTGAAGGGACTGAGAGGGCAGAAGTTCCTAGAATAGAATGGTAATGAAAACAATTTATCAAAACTTATGGGACACAGAGAAAGCAGTCCTAAGAGGAAAGTTCACAGCTACAATTGCTTCCACTTAACAGTCACAGACATCTTAAGCAGATGTTAACGATGGTTTTGGGGGCCTTGGTAAAATAAGAACAAGCAGAACCCCAAGTCAGCAAACAGATAATTAAGTACTGCAGAATGCAAAGAATCAATGAAATGAAGAGGTGGCTCTTTGAAATGATAAGTGATTATCATTTGTTAGTTATCCAAACTAACAAAGAAAAAGAAGACTCAATTTAGTAAAGTTGGAAATGAGAAGGGAGACATTACAACAGATACCAATGTAAATTTTTATATTGTAAGCACATACTCTAAAAACATATTCTATCAGATTAGAAAATTTAAAATAGGTGAATTATTAAATGTATTATTAAATGTATATGACCTACCAAAGTTAAAACAGAAGGACCAATCTAAATAATTTTTAAACAATTGTATCAAGTAATGAAACTGAAAGCATCAAAACACAGACACACACACATACATACAATGCACACACATACACACATACACATACACACACATATATACATACACACATACACACACATACATACACACACAATATACACACACAGTGTACATACACACACATACACACAAATATACACACAACACAATATACACACACAATGTACATACACACATGCACACACATACACACACATGTATATACACACAATATACACACATACATTGTACATACACACATACACACACATACACATGAACACACACACACACACTACCCCATAAAACAAACTTCTCAACTAAAGATGCATAGATCCAGATAAATTCACTGCAGAATCCTCTGATGTCAAGACCAGAAAAAAAAACACAAGAAAGAAAATTATAATCTCTCTGATGAACAAATATGTAAAATCCTCAATAAAATACTTGCAAACAATTCACATAAAAATGTAATTTAGCTTAATCAAATTGGCTTCATTGCAGAGATGCAGAGATGGCTCAACATGTGTTAATCAATATATGATATGACAAGAATCATATAATCATCTCAATAAATACAGAAAAAGCCTTGAACAAAATCTAACATCATTTTATGATAAAATCCCTGAAGAGCTGAGGACTAGAAATATTTTTTATTTTGTTGTTTCCAGACAAGGTCTCACTGTGTAGCTATGGCTGTCCTGGAACTCACTATGTGGACTTTGCTGACTTAGAACTCACAGAGAGACATGTGCTGCTATGTCCAGATCCAATATCATACTTAACGGAAGAAAAAATAGAATCATTTGTAGTAATATCAGGAAGAAGATATTCTTTCTTCTACTCAATTTAGTGTTTGAATAATAGAGCAATAAAACAACACACACCCACACACACATATACACATATACACACATATATTTAAAGAGCAGGAATACAAACAGGTAAGAAAGAAGTCTTGGTGTCTTTATTTGAGATCACACGATTCTATAAACATGAGTCTTTTTCATTCTTTTAAACAATCTTTACTTCAGGATCATATTGGTGCAACCTTTAAAATCCTGACTTATTCTAAAACATCTTTAAAAAATTAATAGTGCATTTCTATAGTCATAATCTTTTGTGTATCTTCCTCCTGCTTATTGATTTTTTCTGTGAGAAAAGATTAATCTCAATGTCACACAAAGGAATGCATGAATAAAACAATAGTAACTCAGCAATATAACTTCTTTTTTGCAGAAAGGGTACACCAGAACCCAAATCAGGCTAGCATGCATACTCTTCCAAGATGGCTTCTGCCTTTTATCCCTAACTCAGGTGATGACTGTGTCTCATTCCATCAGTGGGAGCTTGACTTCACAATCTGATGTAGCTGTATAACTGGCATGAAGGGTTGGGGAAGGGTTAGGAAATGGGAGCCTTTGTAGGTGCTCCCACAGCATTCTGAACCTGTGTGATGTCACAGAATGTATCACAACAGTCTGTTGACAAACCTTTAACAAGCCCCTTAGATCAGCCCCCTAGATAAGTGAGCTCTGTCTTGATCTTCATTGGGTAGTAGGGTAAGCATTTCATTACCAAGTGGCTGATACTATAAAACAATGGAGTACTGATCTAATACTCTTTGTAGCCAGAATGAGTGAGTCACCTGTGTGTGCTCAGACCTCAAGCATCTGATATGCAGCAGTGGGCACCAGCTTGGTTTCCCCATGCCTAGTTCTGTATCTGTTTATATCACTCGTGATCTACATTCAACACCAAATCTTGCTTCTAATCAGTTCTATGAGTCCGTGGGTTTTATATCTCCTTGCCATTCATTTGGCTATACAATTCAAAATAGCTAAAGGTAAAATAAAAGTTTGAGTCCATGAACCCCTTTCGCCCTTTGGGTCTAAGAATTGGGAGTTAGTGGCATGATTAGGCTATCATGACAATGCTGTCATATAATGGGGCTGACAAACATATTTAATATATTGAATATGCTAAGTTATGTAAACTAACCAAACTTAAAACAAAACAAAACAAAAGAACCAGGAGTCAGCTAAGTTCTGCCTCAAGTTTTCTAACCTGCTTTCAGAAAATATTTTAACCACATCCTAAAGTCTAAAGAAACAAAGAAATGCATTTTATGTCAGGTCTACTTTCTCTCTCTATTTATTTATTTTACATTCTGATGTCAATTTCCCTCCCTCCCCTCCTTCCAGCCTCTCCATCTCTACCCCGTTCTACCCTCCCCCCTCTTTTCTCTTCAGGAAAGGGCAGGCCTCCTATAGACATCAACAGAACATGGCAAATTAAGTTGCACTACGTGACTATGTGCCTCCCCTCATATTAAGTCTGGCAAGGTGATCCAGTATTAAGATTATGTTCCTAAAAGCCAGCAAAAGAGTCAGAGATAGCCCCTGCTCCCACTATTAGGAACCCCACAAAAAGAACAGGCTACAGAACTGTAACATATATGCAGAGGGCTGATGTGGGAATGTCTTTCTGTATGCTGTGAATATCAATCTTTAAATAAAGGAGCTGTTTTGGCCCATGACAGGCACCATCGAAAAAGTAGGAGGAGGAATCAGCGCATAGGTAGGAGAAGCAGGGCGGAGTCAAGTCAGACTGAGCCAGAAGCCCAAAGAAGCAACATGTAAGGAACACAGGTGAGCCATGGGCCATGTGGCAGACAGACAGATTAATGAAAATGGGTTGAGTTAAGATGAAAGAGCAAGCTAGCAATGTGCCTGAGCCATAGACCAAACAGCATGAAGTTAATATAAGCGTCTGAATCATTTCTGGGTCCCTGAGCAGCTGCGGGCCGGGCGGCTAAGGGGTCTGGGGCGGCAGGTCTGTGGGTCTGGACCTCTGGCCGCCAGGGACCAAAGAAACCTCTTTACAACAGAGGGCCTAGGTCAGTCCCACGCAGACTCCCTGGTTTTCCGTTCAATCTCTGTGAGCCCCTATGAACCCAGGTTAGTTGATTCTATGGGTTTTCTTGTGGTGTCCTTGACCTTGATTCCCCCTGGGTTCTCCCTATCTTCTGCAGGAGTTCCCAAGATCAGCCTAATGCTTGCTTGTGAATCTCTGCATCTGTTTCTATCAATTGCTGGATGAAGGCTCTCTGATGATAACTGGGATAGGCACCAATCTATGAGTATAGCAGAATATCCTTAGGCATGGCATTTTTAAATTTATATTTTTAATTTTATCTATCTATCTGTCTATCTGTCTGTCTGTCACCTATCACTAATCATATTTGGTTCTATCCTAGATCTCTAGGCTATCCAGCCTCTCGGTTCAGGCAGTGTCAGGGGTGGGCTTACTTTCCTGACATGGATCTCAGGCTGGACCAGTCATTGGTTGGCCACTCCCTCAACCTCTGCACCATTCTTACCCCAGCATATCCTATGACAGGACAGACTGTAGGTCAAAAGTTATGTGGTTGGGTTGGGGTCCCAATCCCTCTCTGGATGTTTCACCTGGTCATATGAGATAACCAGTTAATTCAGACTACATACCCCCTACTTCTAGGAGTCTTAGCTGCAGCATACTTGTAGATTTCCTGGGGTTTCTTTTGCATTAGGTTTCTACCCAACCCTAGAATGCGGCCTCCATTTCCCATCATCACTTTCAGTCCTCTCCCTCTGCATCCCCCACCTGACTCATCATATTCCTATCGCCATTTGCTCCAATATACCCATGAAATCTATTCTATTCTCCTTCCCCAGCGAGATCCAAGCATCCCCCTTGAGCCCTCCTTGCTACATACCCTCTCTGTGGATATTAGCATGATTATCCTTTACTCTACAGCTAATATTTACATATAAGTGAGTCCATACCATGTTTGTCTTCCTGGGTTTTTTTAAGGTTCCATTTATTTATCTATTTGTCTATAAATTTCTTGATGTCACTGTTTTGAACAGCTGAGTTGTGTAAATATACCACATTTTTTAATTTATTCTTTGGTTGATGGGCATCTAGGTTATTTCCAGGTTCTGGCTATTACAAATAAAGCTCCTATGAACGTAGTTGAACAAGTGCCCTTGTGTATGATTGAGTGCCCTTTGGATATATGCCTAAGAGTAGTATAGCTGGGTTGTGAGGTAGATCAATTCCCAATTTTTTGAGAAACTGCTATATTGATTTCCAAAGTGGATATACAAATTTTCACTCCCACCTGCAGTGTAAGAGTGTTCCCCTTGCTCCACATCCCCTCCAGCACAGGCTGTCATTTGTGTTTTTTATCTTAGCCATCCTGACAGGTATAAGATGGAATCTCAGAGTTGTTTTGATTTACATTTCCCTGATAGATAAGGATGTTGAACATTTCTTGAAGTGTTTCTAGGCTATTTTAGATTCTTCTGTTGAAAATTCTCTTGTTTAGATCTGTACCTTATTTTTTAAACTGGATTATTGGTATTTTTTATATCTAGTTTCTTGAATTTTTTATATACTTTGGAAGTTAGTCCATTGTCAAATGTGGGGGTTGGTGAGGATATTTTACCATTCTATAGGCTGCCATTTTGTCCTACCAACAATGGTTTTTGCCTTAAAGAAGCTTTCCAGTTTCCATTTATTAACTGTTGTTCTTAGTGTCTGTGCTGTTGGTATTTTGTTCAGGAAGTGGTTTCCTGTGCCAATGCATTCAAGGATATTCTCTACTTTCTCTTCTGTCAGGTTCATTGTAACTGGATTCATGCTGAGGTCTTTGATCTACTTGGACTTGAATTTTATACAAGATATAGACATGGATCTATTTATTCTCTATGCCAACATCCAATTTGATCATTACTATTTGTTGAAGATGTTTTCTTTTTTCCATTGTATAATTTTGACTTCTTCACTGAAGATCAGATCAAAGGTGTGTGGATTTCCATTTGTCTTTGACTCTTTCCTATTGATTCACCTGTCTAATTTTATGCCAATACAATGAAGTTTTTATTCTATGGAAGACCTTGAAATCAGGGATGGTGATGCCTCTGGAAGTTCTTATGTTATAAAGGGTTGTTTTAACTATCATGGTTTTTGTTTGTTTGTTTGTTTTTCCATATAAGTTGAGTATTGTTTTTTCAAGGTATGTAAGGAATTGTTTGGGGATTTAATGGGGATTGCATTGAATTTATAGGTTTCTTTTGGTAAAATGGCCATTCATATGATTTAATCCCACTGATTAACTATGTTTTGATTACCCATGTTAATCCTACTGAGTATGAAAGATTGTTCCATCTCCTAATATCTTCTTAAATTTCTTTCTTCAGAGACTTGAAGTTCTTGTCATACAGGTCTTTTATTTGCTTGATTAGAGTTACCCCAAGATGTGGTTGTTGTGAAGGGTATTGCTTCCTTGGTTTCTTTCTCCACCCATTTATTGTTTGTCTATAGGAGACTGATGATATTTTTTAGTTAATCTTGTATACAGCCACTTCTCTAAAGATGTTTACCAATAGTAAGCATTCCCTGTAGAGTTTTGGGGGTCACTTATGTATACTATCGTATTATCTGCAAATAGCAAAAGTTTGACTTCTTCATTTCCAATTTGTATCCCCTTTAGTTGTTATATTGCTCTAGCTAGAACTTCGAGTATGATATTGAATAGATAAGGAGAGACTGGGCAGCCTTGTCCTGTTCCTGATTTTAGTGGAATTGCTTTGTCTTTCTCTTCATTTAGTTTAATGTTGACTGTTCCGTTTAAGTATGTCTCTTGTATACCTTATTTCTCCAAGGGTGAAGTTTAATCAGCCATGATGGATGATCTTTTTGATGTCTTCTTGGATTCAGTTTGCAAGTACTTTATTGAGTAATTTTGCATCAATGTTCATGAGGGATAATTGATCTGTAATTCTTTCTTTGTTGACTCTGTGAGGTTTGGGTATGAGGGTGGCTGTGGCCTCAGAAAACAAATTTGATAATGTTTTCCTGATTCTATTTTGTGGAATAATTTGAGGAATATTGGTATTAACTCTTTTTAAAAAGTTTAATTGAATTCTGTGCTAAAACCATCTGGCCCTGTGCTTTCTTTGGTTGGGGGACTTTTAATGATTACTTCTATCTTCTTAGGGTATATTTAAATTATTTATCTGATCTTGATTTAACTTTGGTAGGTGGTATCTATCAATAAACTTTTTCATTTTCTTTTAGAGTCTCCAGTTTTGTGGAGTACAGGCTTTTGAATTATGATCTACTGCTTCTTTGGATTTCCTCAGTGTCTGTTGTTATATATTCCCCCTTTTGTTTCTAATTTTGTTAATTTGAATAGTCTTTCTCTGCTTGTATAAGGACTTGTATATCTTGTTGATTTTCTCCAAAAATTAACTCTGCTTCATTTATTTTTTGTTTCCACTGTATTGATTTAACCCTCAGTTTGATTACTTCCTGCCATCTACTCATTTTACATGCATTTGCTTCTTTTTATTCTAAAGCTTTCAGGTGTGCTGCTAAGTTGCTAGTATGAGATCTCTCCAAACTCTTTATGGAGGCGTTTCACACTATGAACTTTCTTCTTAGCACTGCTTTCATTGTGTCCTATAATTTTGGATGTACTGTGCATTCCTTTTCACTGAATTCTAGAAAGCCCTTAATTTTTTTTTATTTCTTTCTTAATACAGTTATTATTCAGTAAAGAATTGTTCAGTTTCCATGAGTATACAGGCTTTCTGTTGTTTCTGTTGCTATTGAAATCCAGCTTTAATCCATGGTGGCCTGATAGGATGCAGGGAGTTTTTCTATTTTCTTTATCTGATGATATACTTGCTTTGTCTCATTGAGTAAATAGTCAGTTCTGGAGAAAGCTCCATGAGGTTCTGAGAATATATTATGTTCTTTTGTGTTTGGGTGAAATGTTCTGTAGATATGTTAGGTTTATTTGAGTCATAACCTCCATTAGCTCCATATTTCTCTGTTTAGTTTTTGTCTGAGTTATCAGGTGATCTGTCCAATGGTGAGAGTGGGGTATTGAAGTCTTTCATTATCAATGTGTGAAGATCAATATGTAATTTAAGTGTTCCCTTTACAATCATGGGTGCCCTTGTGTTTGGGGTACAGATGTTGAGAATAGAGATGTCATCCTAGTGGATTTTTCCTTTGATGAATATAAAGTATTCATCCCCATCTCTTTTGATTAATTTTGGTTGGAAATTTATTTGGTTAGATATTAGAATAGCTGCACCAGCTTGCTTATTGGGTCCATTTGCTTAGAAAATCTTTTTCCAAGCCTATACTCTGAGGTAATGTGTGTATTTGATGTCGAGGGGTGTTTCTTGTATGTAGAAGAAATATAGATCCTGTTATCACATCCATTCTATTAGCCTGTCTTTTTATTAGGGAGTTGAGCACATTGACGTTGAGAGATGTTAATGGCAAATGTCTTTAAATTCCTGTTATTTTGTTGTTGATGGTGGTGGTGGTGTGTATGAGAGTGTGTGTGTGTGTGTGTGTGTGTGTGTGTGTGCGCGCGCGCGCGTGTGTGTGTGTGTGTGTGTGTGTGTGTGTGTGTGTGTGTGAGAGAGAGAGAGAGAGAGAGAGAGAGAGAGAGAGAGAGAGAGAGAGAGAGAGAGCCTTCTTTTGATTTTGCTGCTGTGAGATTTCATGGATGTAGTTAACTTCCTTAGGTTGGAGTTTTCCCTCTATTACCTTATGTGGTGCTGAATTTGTGGATAGATGCTGTTTAAATTTGACTTTGTCATGGAATAGCTCCTTTTCTCCATCTATAGTTTTGCTGGATATAGTAATCTTGGCTGGCATCTCTAGTCTCTAAAAGTCTGTAAGACATCTGTCCAGGCCCCTCTGGCTTTTAGAGTCTCTATTGAGAAGCCAAGTGTAATTCTAATAGGTCTGCCCCTATATGTTACCTGATCTTTTTCCTTGTAGCTTTTCCTATTCTTTCTTTGTTCTGTATGTTTAGTGCTTTGATTATTATGTGGTGAAGGGACTTTCTTTTCTTTTTCAATCTATTTGTGAGCTTTTTGTACCTTTATAGGCATCTCCTTCTTTAGGTTAGATAAGCTTTCTACTATGGATATATTTTCTGTGCCTTTTAGCTGGGATTCTTCTCCTTCTTCTGTTCCTATTTTTCTTAGCTTTAGTCTTTTTGTAGTATCCCAGATTTCCTGGATGTTTTGTGCCAGGAACTTTCTATATTTAGCATTTTCTTTGACTGCTACATCAAGTGTCTCTACTGTATCTTCTATACCTGAGATTCTTTTTTCCATCCCTGTGTTCTGGTGGGGATACTTATATCTAGTTCCTCCTCGTCTGCCTGTATTTTCCATCTCCATGATTCCCTCAGTTTGTGCTTTCTCTATTGCTTCTTTTTCCATCTTCAGGTACTGAATGGGTTTATTCATTTACTTCACCTGTTTGTGGTTTTCTGGTTTTCTTTAAGGCATTTGTTCATTTCCTCTTTAAAGGTCTTCCATCTTCATAAGATTGGATGTAAGGTCATTTCTTGTGTTTCCCTGTAGGATAATGCTCTTGTACACTGTAAAGATTTATCACTGGTAGATTAGCCAGAAGCTAGGTAGGAAATAAAATCAGGGTGACAAGTCTAGGAGAATTGTGGGACGAGAAAAGGCAGAGCAGCAGATACCAGGCAGAGCAGAGGGAGCAGGCAAGAATGCTGCACTGATAAAAAGGTACCAAGCCTCATGGCTAAACATAAATAGAATTATGGGTTAATCTAAGTGCAGGAGCTAGAGAGTAATATGCTAGAGCTCCTGGCCCAGGGGTTACCGTAATATTACACTTCCAAGTCAATTATTATATAAATGTCTGTGGAACCTGGGCAGAACTGAGAAAAGCAGGGGAGGACAGAGAAAGTGTACACTTCCTTTATGTTCCAACATCTCCCCAAACAGTGTTATCAGCTAAGTATAAGGTGTTCAAACACATGAGCTGATGTGGAAAAATTTCCACCCAAACCATAGCAGACACTGGAGCGGATATGTGAGGACTTGGGAGTTCTCAAAGCTCATTTTTGGTATAGGCTGTAGTTATATGGATATACTCACTTTGGGATAATTCACTAATGATTATGCAATCTTTAAGTGTGTTACACTTCAAATACAATTTACATTAAAGAAAGTAAAACAAGCTAGAACCTGTCTTGGCTCCAGAGCTGCATTTCAAACAGGAAACTTACCTATAGCAGGAAGTGAGGAGCCGTTCCTGTCCTTTCGTTCGCTCACTTAGGGACAGTTCGTGTTACTCATGGAGCTATAATCTACAAGTGGTACAGTTCTACCAGTTGTAAGCATGGAAGTCAGTGAATTCTTTTTTAAAAAAGTGTATAGTAATAGGCCCTGCCTCACAATTATGCAATAGAATCACCACACTACCCCCACAGTCCCTGTTTTCTACTTCTAAATGCTTCCTAGCTGCTGGCCACCACTGGTCTTCTTCAGAAACATCATCAAAGTTGACTTTTTTAGAATTTTGTATAAATACAATCATGGGATACTACCTTTACATTTATTTTTTTTCATCATAACACACAGTAGTTCACACTTAGATTGAATTGAACATGTCATAACTCTGTTTTCTCCAAACACAACTCTACTTATCCCAACAAAATTCACAGGATCCTTCATAAATGACCTGTGTTAGGGAAAACCCAGTTGATGGGAAGCCACATCCCAGTGAAGAATAGCATGAACGATAAGTTGGCAGTGCCAAGACTCTGGGTAGTGGCCTGGGTGGTGACTTACAGCTTAATGGGAGAAAGAGTTCTCCAAAGGCTGGGTTTTGTCATATCTTGGAATGTGCTGAACCCAAAGCAAGAGGATGGACAGAGAGAAAAGCCAATGATGATCAAGGTGTCATGGGAGGGGTGTGAGTAGAAAACTGTACTCGATGATTGCAAATGTCTACTCTAAATCTAACATCCCATTAGAGCTAATTGGGATCTTTAGCAAACCATTAGCTTCAATTAGAGTAAAGCAAGAAACTCTACTAGTTGAAGCTCATGCTTAACAGTGATGCTAGAATCTGCAGCTTCTATAAGAAGGCAAGACTAAGGGAGCATTGGAAGGTATCAAGGCTCACGAGCATTTACAAGCAGAACATCACAGCTGCACTTATTTACACCTCACAATTTTGTAAGTAGCTTCCAGGCCGAGAAATACAAAGTAAAAGATATGGTTTTGTGTAGGCAGACTTTTTCTTAAAATGTACCAATCTAAGATTAATATTTATTAAAATATAAACTAACATTCATGATATAGGTAATGTGGAAATGTCTTTCTGTATGCTGTGAATATCAGTCTTTAAATAAAGGAGCTGTTTTGGGCCATGACAGTCACCATAGAAAAAGTAGGAGGAGAAATCAGGGCATAGGTAGGAGAAGCAGGGCAGAGTCAGACAGACCAAGTCAGAAGCCCAAAGGAGCAACATGTAAGGAACACAGGTGAGCCATGGGCCACGTGGCAGACAGATTAGTGAAAATGGGTTGATTTAAGATATAAGAGCTAGCTAGCAATGTGCCTGAGTCATAGGCCAAACAGCATAAACTTAATATAAGTGCCTGAGTCATTTCTGGGGGCCTGATCAGTGGTGGGCAGCTAAGGGGTCTGGGGCTGCAGATATGTGGTCCTAGACCTCTGGCTGCCCTGGACCAAGAAACCTCACTTCAACAGTTTTGTTTTTCAAGTAACATCTCAGAACTCACTAGACTCCAGCTTCCTTTGACAGTTAATCAGTGGCCTTGATGGGCCCCTTCTGAGGTTAGTACAATTCAGAGAACATCAGCTGGGCCACCAGAATACCTGGTAAAGCATGTGATAAGACACAATGGAGCATTTGAAGTCAGAGAAGTATGTGCACCACCTCATCTAAAGTGAGCGCAGGGGACAACGACTGGGGATGTAGAGTCTCGCGAGTGCACAGAAGAAGGCATGCTTTCCAGGGGAGCCAAGGAGGGGAGTAAGCTGTTCACACTGAAGCCTACAGGACAGGCTGCTGGACTGTGGTGCAACAGACGGCAATTTCAAGAACTTTCCAAAGCCAGAACCTATTTATTTAATTTAATTTAAAAGGTTAGTTTTCATAAATACATTATATTTAAAACACTTAAAAAATTTTTGAGACTATAACTTAGTTATCATTCCTCCTTTCCTCCCTCAAAACCACTCCATGTACACCACCCATCTGTTTAAATTCACGGTCCTTCTTCCTTTGATTATTGTCACACACGCACGCGCACACACACACACACACACACACACACACACACACACACACACACACACACGCGCGCGCGCACACACACACACACACACACTGTTAAATACATAAATACAATCTGTTCACTCCGTACAATATTATTTGGATATATGTTTTTAGGAATGACCACTTGGTATTGAATAACGAATTATGCTCTTTTCTGAGGAAGACTATTTCTCGTAAACCCTGAATTGCTTGACTGCCTGAAGTTCTTCATCTAGGACTGAGGCCTCTTCAAGCTTTCTGCCTTTCATGTCTACTGGTGTCATTTTATTCTGGTCATGTTTAGGCGGCCATGTTACTGAGACTTCATGGGTGTAGATTCTGACATTTATAGAGCACAAATCTCACAGCAAACTCCCTGTTCCTCTGGCTTTTACATCGCCCCCCTCTGTATTGGTTTTCGTGCCTTAGGTTCAGGAGTTGTGTTATAGATGTATCAGTTGAGATTAAGCGCCACAACTCTGCATTTTGATAAGTTATGGGTTTTTATAATGATCTCCATTTGTTGAAGAAAAAAGTTCCCTTGATGTGTAAGAATGACATGTATCTGTGCATTAAAGACAAGTAGAATGTTGTCGGAGTTAATTGTGCTGTTCTAGTAAAGTGGTGATTGAAAATTCTCCTCCAAGATCCATGGCTTTACTATCCTAATTAGCTGGGTAGGGATCATGTAACGGGCATGATTTCCCTTTCATTGAGAGTCTTAAGTTTAACTAGAGAGCTATTGGTCACCACCAAGGTGTGTACCACTTCTGGACATTTAGAACTATTGTGCCTTGCTGGTCATTGTTGTGGTCCATGGGAATTGTAGCTTGGTAGGGCTAGTGATCGCTTCCCTCCTTTGGAAGCTTTTATGGAGCCTTCTGTTTCTCTAGGAAGAAGTTTTTAGGTCAGATACAGCTCGGAACATTTGGGCCCTCTGTCTGAAGTGCAAGGTATTCTCATCAAAGGGGACTGAGCTTCCACACCTGGGGTTAAGCAAAGACAAAAGAATAGTTATGTTTGGGGAGTCTCTTGGACAATACTGACCAATAATTCAAAATGAGTGGAAGCTGAGTGTTGTGGTGCATTCTCATTGGTGTAGAGGAAACTCAAAATAATAGAATTGGTGTTATAAAGGGCTCACTAATAGGTTTGCTTATGAGACATTAGGTCACACAAGTGAAATTTGGCTCTTGCTTCCACTATACCCCATAGGTAAGTTATATGCTAACCAGATCTGTAAGAGAAAAGCAAAATCTAGGTTGCTAAGATGTAAATGTTTATTTGACAGAATTCACTTATCTCCATGTTCCAGAAGAGGACAGCCTGGGGTCAAATTAATCTTTAAGTTCTGGTCTGCCATTATGTCCCCTGTCCTGTTTTGTTTTGTTTTGTTTTGTTTTTTCTTCAGGAAAATCATAATTCTTCCAGGTGGGCAAGATTACCCTGGGTAACAACTATTTGAAAAGAACAACACTGGTGTATCTAAGAAATAATTCTGGCAATAGCTTTATTGTGTAAACCTATCTGCCTAAGCCTCAAGGGGTGGGATCAGACTGTGTTCCTTTGCATGGGCTGACACCTTGGTGCCCATTCCTGCAGAGGAACACCTAACTGAGTCTTGATACTGGGATGAGGAAATCGGACTTGCCTGGAGTGGATGTGCCATGCTAAGCTGACCTACCTTGGGACTTCTTGCTCTTTTAGGGAAGAGGATGGGAGGACAGGAAGGGGGAGCCTGAAGAATGACTGGAAGAGATTGGGAAGAGGGAATGGAGAGGGAACAGGGGGATACATGGATGAGAAAGACTTTTTTATAAATAAAAAAATTACATAAAAAAATCTATTTGCCTAAGTAGCCAGATTTGCAGCCTCCTGTCTCTGTTTAAGTTGTTTGAAGTGTGACCTAAAAGAGATTTAAGGATAATGGAGTGTATAAAATGCCCAAGACTAAAGTATATAAGCTAAATCTTCTGTTAGGGTCCACTCTTATTTGGGTGTTAGGGCCAGTCAGCCAGGTTTTTAAGTGAAGAGCATGCCTTCATGTCTAAGTGGATGAGATGGCTTCTCACTAAGAGGGCATGTTATTACTATAACACTGTAATCCCAGCACTCAAGAGGCTCAGGCAGTCTCCTGAGCTCTGCCTGGCTACATAGCAAGACTGTTTCAAGAAAACAATTAACATAAAGCCAAACAAAACTGAGCCAACAAGTAGGCCTATGTGAAGATTCCTAGGGAACATATTCAATTCATTTTTATCCAAGGAACACTTAGGATTTACTAATTTAATAACCCAAGGAGCTGGGACTCCAAATAGATTCTCTTTTTAAAAATGACGAGACTATAAGGACACACAAGCTGAACATGCACACATGAGGCCCAAACATCATATACATAAACAAATTAAAAAGAACTACACTGGGTTGGATGATCCACAAACAACATTTAAGAGGTGTAGCTGGAGTTTTAAAACAAAAATCTGGGCTCTGGGAGCCCAGAAGGCTAGACATGCCCACCCATATTGGGATTCTAATTGAAGAGATGGATAGTGTAAAAAAAAAAAAGAAGAAGAAGAAGAGATGTATTCAATGTGAATAAATTGTAGAAGAGGATGGGAAAAGTGGTCCAGTGATCCCAAATCATCTTTGAGATACTGACATGAGCTTCAGGTTTAAACAGAAGAAGAACCGGAGCAAAGGCTAAAAAGTATGCATAATTATAAAGTCTTAGTCATGTGGTCCCACCCTCAGCTCTGGTCTTTTAGGGTGGTCCAAAAGAAGCCCCCATTGCTTGAAGATACAAGGAGGTTTTGGGTTGGTGGTTTCTTGATACGGGTTTACTCTTACTGACATCCAAGATGATGCCAGGCTTAGGACAATGACTTATCTCTGTGCTTTTAGCTGTGTGGTCACAAGTGAGGAGTAAATGCTTTTTAGCAAAAGCTGCTCCCATGTGTCTGTCTCAGTACCATGCTTGGGGATTTAAGCACATCCTTCCATGACATCACTGGGAAGAGACTGGAAATTCACTGATTTTCTTTCAGTATACGAACTTGTGGCTATGCAATAGGTAATATGCTGAGCTGTGAGTCCTAAAAGAAGTGAATATGTTCTAAAGAGACATTTTAGCTATTTGATTATTAAGACAATGGACTCCTAAAAATCTCCCCAGGAATCTCATGCTGAGAGAAGAAAAGCCTGGGCCAGCCAGAGTGGAAACTCTCCTCTCCGGGAGAGAGATATACAGCCTAACAGAGACAATGGTCCATGGTAGGCAGGACCTCATCTGGACGGGGACAGCTTAATCTTTTTCTTTCACTACAGGACCCACAAGATTGACTTGATGAGGTCACTGGATTAAATGGATCACCTTGTCACTCTTCCCCAATGGGGCTACATCGAGTAAGTGTAATATAAATTACTTTAAAATACAAATTTGCCCATTTTAATTGGCTTCTTAAGGACGAGCAATTGAAGCTGGACTCCTGACATTTGACTGTGACCCCAAGTTTGGTAACACTAAACTTGGAGAGAGTCTTGGGGACTCCAACATAAAGTGTCACAAGAGGTTCTGACCGGAAGGATCTTGACTCTGAGATACAATGAGAACTGCTGGAAAGGGAAGGATGGAGTTATATATTTAATTTTTAAGAAACAAAGCCTCATGTATAAAGATCCTTCAAGGCTGATTGACCTAGAACTTCTGTGACTATGGACAGTGGGAACTTTGTGTGTTCAAAGTCAGATTATCTTGAGCTATTGTTAGCCTTCTTAATAGTTATTCATTGCCCACCTCTAACAAACATCTCTGTGGCTATTAGGGATAAGAACAGAAGACAGGAATTGCTCAGGTAGGAGAGGGACCCTAAAGTAGCAATTCCAAGAAGGGCTTGCCACAGGCTGGGACTGCCAGAGCAGAATTCTGTTCTTTCTTCTTGCTCCTTTTCCCAAATGAGCACCTTCATCCATCTGGTTGCTACATGTGATGATGTGACTGAAACTGAGAGGAAACACCTGTAGATCTGGTTGCTGAGCCAACTGGACTGACCAGCTTATCTCCTTACCCTTACCTCTGCCCAGTTTCTACTATAAGTCTTTATAAAGCCACCAGAGTAGGAGCTGAATGGTCCTCTATTTCCCAGAACCTCCCTTTTTATGACAGGAGAGCTCTACTTTGTACCTCTCTCTTAATCTCCCACTTATGAATCTATAAACATCTTTTCTCTAAAACTCACCTTCTGTGGTCCATGAGTTTCATTCTTTGAATTCATGAGACAAGAACCTGAAGGCCATGATTGGGTAGGAGTTAGTGGCCATTAAATTTTCTATGACCTTAGGTCCTCAGGACAGGTTCACTAAAAACAGAGAAAGGTTCTGTTGCAACCAATCAAAGATACTCCAAAATTTCTGTACCAATAGGTAAATCCTTTCAGAATTTACAAATAGAGCCATAGTTTCCATCAAACCAAAGGCACGTCACTGTATAGCATTTGATGGCTATATAAAAGATGTTGCCACTTTGTTTATCACCCACTATCTTAGTTAGGGTTCCTATTGCTGTAAAGAGATACCATGACCCAACAACTCTTATAAAGAAAAACATTTAATTGGAGCTGACTTATGGTTTCAAAGGTTTAGTCCATTATTATTATGATGGGGAGCATGATGGTACACAGGCAGACATGGTGCTAGAGGAGAAACTGAGAATTCTGCATCTGGATCTGCAGGCAACAGGAAGAGACTTGGCTTGAGCTTCTGAGACCTCAAAGCCTACACCCTAGTTATGCATGTCCTACAACAAAGCTACACCTATTCCAACAAGACCATACCTCCTAATAGGACTACCCCCTATGAGGCTATGGAGGCCATATTATTTCAAGGCACCAACTCACCTATCTGATGCATCTACCAACATATTATTAAAATATCTTGATTCATTATTTCCTTTGTTCCATTACTACAAAAAAAGTCATGAAACTGTCACCATGTTTGGAATTTGGTACTTAAAGTAATCTGAACCTGTGTTCATATGCTACTCCATATGTTGCTGTAGAATAGCACATCTCTTATTCCCTTTGAGATGAGAGCTGTATTTTTGCATTGACAAGATCATCAGGAAATCATCATTTGGGATCAAGTTAATTTTGGTTGTGGGTGGTGTGAAAGTGTGGCTGACTTGTTACAAAGGTCAAAGATGCTTCTAGAATTTGATGATGATGCTGCAACTTCAAAAGAACTGGCTTGGCAGACCTCTTGAAGAATCTAGATGAGGAGAATGAGTGGAGACCAGTACTCTTGATGGCTTTCATTGGTCCTTTTCTCCAGGTAGGAGGTAAAAGCCTAACTGTTGCATGAATCATAATTGGTCTTAATAAAAACCCGAAGCTTAGAGATCAGAGAAGCAGAGGAACAAGTCACTAGAGAAACTTCTCACAACTGCTGAATCCCCAGGCAAAAAGGGGAAGATCCTGTCTCCGCAAATCCTCAGAATGAATGCTCTGGGTCCTGAGCCAAAAGGGAAGGGAGGCAAGTGGCAAACGCCTATCTCCTCCCTCTAGTCAGGTGTTTCTGCCCCACAAGAAATTCTCAAATACCCAGAAGCTGCTTCCCAAATAATTAACACTAAGCCTTAATTTTATCATAATTTCTGGGCCAGTAGCTCAAGTATATTATTGACTAGCTCTTACACTTTAGTTAAACCTATGACTCTATTTTTAGTCATGTGGCATGGTACCTTTTATCATAGCAGCATTCTCATCCTGCTTCCTCTGTGTCTCCCTGTCATCTGTTGCTCTGCTTTCCACTTCCCAGAATTCTCCTAATCTTGTTGCCCTGTCTCTACTTTTTGTCTAGCTACTTGACTAATCAGCATTTTATCAAACCAATATTACAATGACAAATATTGACAGGGTACAAGAACACAGTCCCACAGCATTTCCCCCTTTTTTCTTTATAAAACAAAACACCCAAATTTAAGTTTCTTTGTATAGCTTTTTTTCTCGACCATTATCTATAACAACTTGGAACCAACACTCTTAACAAAGACAAACATCTATAATTCATTTTGGGGCATAGTTCTCTAGCCTACTTCATGGCAATCTTATGGGGATCCTGAGAAAATTCAGGATTATGGTCAAATCCTGACTGGAGTATTCTGTGAAGCTAGATCATCTCATCCAGTCTCCTTGAAGCTATTCTGGATGCAGAGTTCAGAGGAAACTGCAACAGAGGTGCTCTGAACCATTGGATCTCTGGGTCACCTGTTCCCACTGGTGATTTTTCATGCCATCTTCTTTGATCAAAACTTATGTTATTTAACCTGAAATAAATCCACAGCCTCTCATTTTCTGTGGAAATAAGAGGAAAAACCTCTCCACTAAAGTAACATATCATTTGACTTAAATTTTGAAGTCAAGGCATTTATAAAATATATAGATTGGGTTAATCCAAAAACATTTATAACCAAATGTCTTTTAGCAGCTCTTATTACTTCCTTTGCAGAAAAAAACTTAAAAGACAAAGTCAATAACACAGTATGTAGACTTTCTGTGTAATTTCCATCTTTACATGGCTTTTTAAAAACTCTTTCTTTTTTTTAAAGAACCTTTTCTGTCCCTTTACCTTTTTATTTTTTCTCCTAAGCCTATGTGTATTTTTAAACACAATGTAAACCTTTCTAGAGTTTTTTTCTAAATCTGTCCTTACTATTTATTTCTTTTTTCTGACCACATCGTTAATCTGCTAAGGCATGGCTAGGATTAAAGGCTTGGCTATGTTGGCTTGCTCCACCCAAGATTCTTGGCCTATGAGAGCTTAGTTTCCTGGCAGATGTACAGTTTACCCCCCCCCCCAACTCTGAGGAATTTTAGGGTTCACACTGCCACCAAGGAGGGCACTGCCACTTGCTGCTCATAAGAACCATTTAACTGTTTCACAGTAGGGATTCTTAAAGGAGCCTCAAGGTTTTTGCCACTAATGCTGAGTCAGGAAACCTCTCTTAAAGGAGCCACACCTCTGCTTGCCACCAGCAAACAGAGCCTTCTTGAGAAAATGCGGCTACTAAGAAGTCATCTTTGACTCAGTTCCATTTTTGTCTATAAGAACAGAAACATTAAATCCATCATGCGAAGTTTATGCTTGAACCAAGGCTTCTGTGAGACTGTAGGGGCTTACCCTTATTGCAGCTTAAGCTGCATGTCACACACTTGCCATGTTGTAACTCAAGTCACTCTGTACCACAGACCACTTGAGTGACACAAATAGGAAGCTGTTTTTTGCTGTTTCTGTGTTCAGAGCCTTTTTTAAGCTTTCTCAGACTTTATATGGGTGTATGTGCACCACATTGGAATACCATTTATAATCAGATGTTTCTGCTCCACCAGAAACTCTCAGCTGCTTCCCAAATAATTGACACTAAGGCTTAATTTTATCATAACTACTGGGCCAGTAGCTCAAGCATATTACTGACTAGCTCTTATACTTTAATTAAATCCATGACTCTAATTTATTTTTAGTCATGTGGCTTGGTGCCTTTTCTCAGAGCAGCATTCTCATCCTGCTTCCTCTGCATCTGCTTGCCATCTGTTGCTCTGCCACTTCCCAGAATTCTCTTACTCTGGTTGCTCTGCCTCTACTTCCTGTCTATCTACTTGACCAGTCAGTGTTTTATTAAACCAGTATTTACAATGACAAATACTGACAGTGTCCAAGAGCTTAGTCCCACAGTACCTTCAGCCTTATATTCCTTTCTCTGCCCAGCCATATCACTTCCTATCTCAACCTTCCTAAGGCTGGGATTAAAGGTGTGTACATTTCCATCCAAGCTGCAATGCTTACAGTGCTAAAGAGAACATTATGCCCCTCCTTCTGGCTATAAGTCTATTGAAACAATGATCTCTAAGGAATCAGGAATTCCCTCAGGAATCTCATGTTGAAAGAAGAAAGTTGAAAGCTGAAGCCAGCCAAAGAAGACATTTATCTCCCAGGAAGAGATTTCATTCAGTTTGACAACATGTCAGACAACTTTTTAGGACTGACTATAAGAGACAGTGATTAGTCAGTGATGGATGGGAGACCAAGGTTACTCAGTTATGCATACCTCTTGATAGGTATATTGAGAAGAACTGATGAAAAATGTTTAAAAGATTTCAAATTAGAGAGTCTTTAATTTATGAGATGCTATAAATGTTATATTGCTCTTCTAAAGCAATCAGGGAAAGTTGAAAAGAGAATGTAAAATACAATTTCCTTGCATGTGCACTCATGAGGAAAGTCAAGTTCACACAGCTGAGTATCAGAAACAGAATACAACTTCATAAGGACGTGTTTACTTTTGCCTTCTGGTCCTCTGGCACAAGACAGTATGCACTCATCAGATGCAAACATTTTGGAATTTTAAAAAGCAGTTTTTAGTTGCACTCAAGACCTGAGTGGATTTTTTTTAGGCTGCTCAGGACTAAAGAAGTGGGAGGTTATAGAAAACCATGTTGGAATAATTTGAAAATGTATGATTTTATTTACCCATGATCGATTCCTGGACATGGTGTCTTTTTCTGGCCACACTATATATATATTGTCTGAGAAAATGCCTTTGTTGCTCTTTCGACTACCTTTCCAGATGGAAGAATTGAGTTCTAGGGATGACTTTAGCAGTGTGCAGTTTGGTCACGAGATGGAACACACATAATGAAACAAGGAAAACAACCAATCAAGAACAGGGACTGTGCTGGGGTAGACACGAGGGCGCTGGGAGGCGTTCGTGGCCTTTGTCTTTCAGAAACGTCTCTGGAAACTTCCATTCTTCCCAAAGAAAAATGTGTTCTGCTGCCTTTCCAAGCTGCTGTGGGAGAGATTTGGATTTAACTGATGGCTGGGTTTCTGATGACAAGCTCCAGGATGGTGAGAGGGGGCACAGCTTCCACATTTCCCACATAGGACATCTCCTGATACTGACCATATCTGTGTGGCCATTTTTTTTTTTTTTTTTGTCTCAGGCAATCTTACCACCAACGATTAAACTGAGTTCATTAGAAAGAATTGGGGGCCTATGGTGGGAGCCCCAACCACCCTCAGGAAGTAACAGGAGCCTGTTAACCTGTTCTGCCTGACTGTGTCTGACAGTGACTTGCCCAAGTCATTGTCAGCTGTGTTCTTAGGTGTGCCCACTTGAATGGACATTCACCTCACATTCTCCCTCTGCCCTGAAAGACATCGGGTCAGAGTTGTGCTAAACCAAATTTGATAGCTCAGGCTAGAGAAAAAGTGTTCACACAAAACTCTAAGACCCTACAGAACTTTATGGGAGGTGAAAATTGCCTTTATTGGATTGGTACAGGACCCTGTCTAGTAGGAAAGGTCCGTTTGGCAGATTGTTCCATATGTCCTGCAGGGGTCCTGGTGATAGTTTTATTTTCTAAAACTGCTGTGGCTGAGGAACTGACTGTGAAGAAATGAGTATGCAGCACAGGCCAAATCTTGCCATTCTTAAAACCACAGCTTGCAAATCTGGCTACTGACTAAAAATTAGGGACACGGCTTTATGAAAAGATTCCAGCACTGCCTGAATAATAAAAGAGCCTTATTTCTTATGTGTATTAAAACATTTGTGCTAATGGTGTGGTTTGTGCTAAGTACTAGCTTTGCTTCAGAGGATCTGAAATTTTGGAGCATACTAAACAGGTTCATGCATGACTGACCCCAGTAAGCATACTAGGGTTCCTAAGCTCAGTAAGTTTTATAGTTATGGTTTCTATTCTACGAAGAGACACTCATGATCATAGAAACTCTTATAAAGGAAATCATTACATTGGGGAAGGTTTACAGTTTCAGAGGTTCAGTCCATTATTGTCACGGCAGGAAGCATGGTGCAGGCAGACATGGTGCTGGAGAAGGAGCTGAGAGTTCTACATCCAGAATGACTGGCAGCACAGAAAGAATGCCAGACTGGTCCTAGCTTGAGCATCTAGAACCTCAAAGCCTACCCCCAGTGATATACTTCCTCCAACATGACCACATCAGCTCCGACAAAGTCACACCTTCTAATAATGCCACTCCCTATGGGCCTATAGGGGCCAATTTTATTCAAAACACCACAGTAAATTGTCCTAGAAATGATACATCAAATCCACAGTTGCCAAAGGGATTAGGAATATCCTGTATAATTCTACTTGATAAGATTACTGAAAGTGGTCTTGGTTTCTGCTGGACATTGTCTCATATGCCTTTCCTCTTTGATTTTGATTTATGCCTGTTCTCTGTAATAAATCATAGCTGTGGCTAGTGTGTGTTTAGTACTAACCAATCCTGAATTGGGACTCCAATATGTGGTGCTAGGGATCAAATCCAGCGGTTCCTGCATACCAGGAAAGCATGCTGCCAATGGAGATAGGTCCCCAATGCTGGTTTAAAAATATCTCAAGGGAGTTAAGAGCTCTTATTGCTCTTGTAGAGGATACTGGTTCAGTTCCCACCACTCACATGGCAGCTCACAACTATCCTTAACTCCAGTTCCAAAAGATCCAACACCCTCTTCTGGCCTCCACACCAATCACTCATATTATGCACATACATACATGTAGACAAACACTCTTGCACATAAAACAAAAATAAATATATCTTTAAAAAATATCTTTGGGAAGATGACTGTTTTCCAAGTGAACTAATAATGTATGGCCCTCACTGGGTGCTATATATAGATACTGATCTTCTATTTATAGATAAAAATGCCTTCTTGAGGTCTCTAGGGCCCTTAATTCAGGATCAGATATGTTTGCACTGATTCAATCTCTATTTCTCAGAAATAAGATTTAGCTTTATAATTTATTTTCAGTTTTCAAGTGAAGTATAATAGTTTTCAATATATTAGTAGTTTTTTTCTCTTATTTTTATTTTACTTATCAGGAGGGCCACATATCCTTAAAATCCACAGATAGCATATTGTACCTTCATGGGGAAGTACAAAGAAAATGGACAATGATATCAAATGAAAATGTCCTTTTTGTATGATGGGGTGTCCTTAAGGGATATTCAAGAGTGGTATATCTGGGTCTTGAGGTAGATAATTCTCAGTTTTCTGAGGGACTACCATATTGATTTTTACAGTGGTTATACATGTTTGCACCCCCACCAGCAATGGAGGGGTGTTCCCCTTGTTCCGTCTCCTCTCTAGCATGAACTGAGGTTGGTTTTTTTTTTTTGTATTATTGATCTTAGATATTCTGACAACTATAAAATGGAATCTCAAAGTAGTTTTGAGATGGCAAATCAAAATTTCTCTGATGGTTGAGCACTTCTTAAGAGTTTCTCAGTCACTTGAGATTCCTCTATTGAACATTCTCTGTTCAGATCTGTATCCCTTTCTAAAATCAGATTATTTGGTTTTTTAATATCTAGGTTCTTGAGCTCTTCATGTTTGGATATTAACTCTACCTCGGATGTGGAATTGGTGAAAATCTTTTCTTATTCTGTTGGCTGCCATTTTGCCCTACTTGACAGTGTTCTTTGCTTTACAGGAACTTTTTGCTTTCCATTTATTAATTGTTGATCTGAGCACTTTTGGTGCTCTGTTCAGGAAGTGGTCTCCTGTGCCAGTGCATTCAAGGATATTTCCTACTTTCTCTTTTATCAGGTTCAGTGTATTTGATTTATGTTGAGGTCTTTGATCCACTTGGACTTGAGGTTTTTTTTTGCAGGGTGACAAGTATGAATCTGTTTGCGTTCTTCTACAATCTGACATCCAGTTTGACCAGCACCATTGGTTAAAGATGCTGTCTTCTTTCCAGTGTGCATTTTTTTTCCTTCTTTGTAAAAGATCAGGTGTCTTTAGGTGTGTAGATTAATGTCTAGGTCTTCAATTCAATTCTATTGGTCAATACATCTGTTTTTATGCCAGTACCATGTGGTTTATTACTATAAGTCTGTAGTACAACTTGAAATGAAAGATGGTGATTCCTCCAACAGTTTTATTTTTATTGTTTGAGATTGTTTTAGATATCCTGAGTCTTTTGTTTCCCCATATGAAGTTGAAAATTAACCTTTCAAGGTCTGTAAAGAATTCTGATGCATCGAGTATGCAGATTGTTTTTGATAGGATGGCCATTTTTACTATTTTCTCTAAAAAATAATTCTTTAAATATTTAAGAAACCATTTATTTGCAGATAATGTATGCTATAAACCACACCTAAATAAACATTTATAAACTAGCATTCCCTGAGGGTATAATCTCAGTATCACAAACAGGAAGAGCGAAGCTTCACTGAGCTGCAGGATGCCAAAGCTGAAGCTGTTTTCCTACTTAGACATAATAGGTGCTTCATTGTGGGCATTTGTGTTTTTATGTTTGATGCTTAAGTCAACAACAAGGTCAGTACAAAATTATCCTTTGCTTACTCTAAGCTTCCAGTCAAGATGATTTTATTTTCTATACATGAGCATATAAAAAACTCAAGACTCTTCAATAAAAGGGAAAGATTCTTATTACGAATCAAGAGGTCAATCTACCTGGATGGAGAATTCATTTTAAAGTACTATGCATTTTTAAAAATGAGTTCTCTTAAAATCCATGTTCTGAATTAGTCTTTCTGAATGAACTGGTTTCTAAACATAGCCTGAGCACAGGCTGAAACTTAGGCAACATCAGGAACCATGGAGCTGAGCCCAGGATGATGCTTCTAAGGGCTTCAGAATTTCCACCCTGGGAGAACAATACATTAGCTGTCCCATATGACAAAAAGCTGCAAAATCAGGTGCGTGTGTTTACTTAAATATCACCAGATACAACTCATACCTTTTAAAAAAATCCGTGAACGTGGAGCATGTGTGGAAATCAGAGGACAACTTTGTGCAGCTGGCTCTCTCCTTCTCTCTTGGGGTTTCCAGGGATCATATTTATGTCATTAGGCTTACACAATGCCAACCCACAACTCATAACTGCTAGAGAACTAAGAAGTTGCAGAATTTCAGTAACTTAAATATTCAGTACTTCACACAGCTCGTAACTCCTTACGTGAGAGGTATTAAATAAGTAAAATGTTCTTTATTGACAAAGAAAAAAAAGTAAGTAAAATTTTTCTTATGTAGCCAGTCCTCACGAGTGCATCATCACCTGCAGATGGAGAAGACTCATTTCACTTCCAACAGTCCTTCTGAGTGGAGATTTTTTAAAATATAAGGAAGATGACAAGGGAGCTACACAGCCAGTGAGGATTACATTACAATCAAAATGTAAAGTCCAATCAAGTGAAACTTTTCTAAATGGAAGAAAACATTTACTACTCCTACTCTCAAGGAGGATAAGTTATACAACAGATTTTATCTGGATTGAGACACTTTTCTGGCTGTAGTTTACACAGATGAAAATAAAACCCATGTTATCTAAGTTTGGGGATTGTATAATTAGAAATGCATAATTCTGTTTTTATGGGTAGATCATCTAGTTGAAATAAGTTAGCACAATCATTTGAATTGGTTGTCTGCACACTTGGCATGGCTTATTCCTTTTTTTATTTGCCATGAACGATGCAACTGTTTGTAGGCCGTTCGCATGGTTGGCAAGTCACACACGGCTCAGTGGCATTAAGAGGAAGACAGACTCCATGCTTCCTTCTCTGTCTTGTGTCTCCTCCTTCTCTGACTCTTGGCATTTTCTTGGCTACTATTGACAATGCTACTGGAAGTCAATGGCTGGGAATAGTCCTCGCTCCATTGTGACAGGGAGGCCTGTATTACTTTATCATCATAACTCTTTCGAATTATTCACTTGGGTTGTTTTCCCCCACCAGACACATCTAAGCCTTCTCGGGCCTGAGCTGAGTTTTCCAGTTTGGCTTTTTTGGAGATTTCTCCTTTATCTTTCTTCTGGAAGCCAGTTCTCACCAAGGGTCCAACATCTGTTGCAGGGTGGTGGTAAAGGAGGATTCATTTCGTTGCAGGAGATAGATTTCCAGTAGTCAGCTAAGGAAATTTCAGGATCTCCCTCAAAGGAGTCCGCATCACTTTCCCTGCCTAACACACTATGACTGACGGACCTCATCATCCTCACCTGGGAGCTCTCAGCCCTTTTCACTCAGTCTGTAAGCCATCTTCCCAGTCAAGCACCTCAACTTTAAATTCTTCACCAAACTGATCTGAACCGAATCCTGATCCAGCCTGTCACCCGATGTTCACGCACATCATTGTCAAGATCCTGGTTTGAGGGTTTCTCTGTGGGCTCATTGCTGCCTCTTTCACAACATCTCCTGGATAACACACATAAAGCCAGGCTTTCATCAGAGGCAGGGGATCTGTGTCATTCACCAGGAAGCTCATCCGCTTTTCTTCAGTCTCACTAATTGCTCTTCTTTGAGATGAGGTAGATGGTCCAAAGACTGAATCTGAAGAGGAAGGTTTTCTTCTTGTGACTCTTGCACAGGGTCCTTCAGATCACACCCACTTTCAGATTGACATCTGCTCTCACTCATGGATGAGTCAGTCTGAGGACTCCTGCTGACCTACAACCACCTGTATGTCTGCAGGTCATCATATGTATTTTATTACAACCACCAGGTTGCAGGTCTGCAGGTCATCATATGTATTTTATTACAACCACCAGGTTGTAGGCGTGCAGGTTATTGTATGTATTTTATGACAATCACTATGTTGTAGGTCTGTAGGTCATCATATATATTTTTCTGTGCTCTTTCACAGAAAGAGCATGGCACTCCAAACAAATCTCCTAGAAGATCATTTGAACAATACACAATATGTTTGTGCTTTTCATCATAATATTTTAGTCATAATACAGTGGCCAAGATAAAATATAAGCTTCTTCTTAGTATAAGTATCTTTTTGTGAAATGACAAACTTTAACAACTTCAAAAGCAATGGTTTTTGTCTAATCTGGACGCACTCAGGAAAGGCACCATTGTTAGGGAGGCCACAGGTGTTGGTCTGCTTCTCAGCAAGCAACTGCACACACAACCGGACCTCCCCTCCCCGGTTTCTCTGTGTAGCAGCCTCTGGCTGTCCTGGAACTCTCTCTGTAGATCAGGTTTGAACTTCTAGAGATCCTTCTGCTTCTTCCTCCCGAGTTCAGCGATAAAGGTGTGCACCACCACCACCCTCCTTCATTTCTACTACATTCATCCTACCAGTTCATGGGCATGCTGGATCTTCCCATCATCTGATACCTTGATTTCTTTCTCAGATTGTCATTTGTATACAGGAGGGCTCTTGGTTTTTTTTTTTTTTTAATTAATCTTGTATCCAGCCACGACTCTGAAGGTGTTTATCAGCTGTAGGAGTCTCCTGATGAAATTTTAAGGGTCACTTATGTAAACAATCATATCATCTGCAGATAAAGATGCTTTGACTTTTTCCTTTCCAATCTGTATCACCGTGATTTTTTTTTGTTGTTGTTGTGTTATTCTCCAGCTAAAACTTCAAGTACTATGAATGGATATGGAGACAGTGGACAACCTTGTCTTGTTTTTAGAATCAGAACAACCTGGTTTTAGTGAAATCTCTTTGAGATTCTCTCCATTTAATGTGATGTTGGCTACCAGCTTGTTGTAAATTGTCTTTATTATGTTTAGGTGTGCTTCTCACATCCCTGATCTCTCCAAGATCTTTATCATGAAGGGGTGGGTGCTGGATTTTGTCAAAAGCTTTTCTGGATGACTATATGGGGTTTTTTTTTCTTTCAGGTTGTTTATGTTATCAAATTACATTGATAGATTTTCGTATGTTGAACAATCCCTGCATCTCTGAGATGAAGGCTACATGATCATGGTGGATGACCTCTTTGATATATTCGGGATGTGATATTTTATTGAGTATTTTTGCAACTATGTTCATAAGGGAAGCTGATCTGTAATTGTTTTCTTTTCTTTGCTGAATCTTTGTGTGGTTTGGGCATCAGGGTGACTGTGGTTTCATAAAAATAAATTTGATAATGTTTTTCTGTTTCTATTTTTTAGAATAGTCTGAGAAGTATTGGTGTTAGCTCTTCTTCGAAAGTCTGGTAGAATTCTGTGATAAACTTGTTTTGTTTGGGAGACTTTTAATAACTGCTTCTATTTCCTTAGGGGTTATTTAAATAGTAAGTGGCACCTATCTAATTATTCATTTCTTTTAGATTTTCCAATTTGGGAGAGTACAGGTTTTTAATATATATCCTTATAATTCTTTGTATATCTCAGTGCCTGTAGTCAAGTCACCCTTTTTGTTTTTTATTTGGTTAATTTGGATATTCTCTCTTTGTCTTTTAGTTAGAGTGGATAAGGGTTTATCTATCTTATTGACTTGCTTAAAGAATCAACTTTTGCTTTCTGTGATTCCTTGTACTGGTCTCTTTGTTTCTATTTTATGGATCTCAGCCCTCAGTTTGATTATTTCCTGCCATCTGCTCCTCTTGGGTATGCTTACTTCCCTTTGTTTTAGAGCAGCAGTTCTCAAACTGTGGGTTTCGACCCCTTTGGGATCAAAAGACCCTTTCACAAGGGTTACCCAAGACCATAGGAAACATAGATATTTACATTACAATTTATAACAGTAGAGAAGGTACAGTTATAAAGAAGCAATGAATTTTATTGTGTGAGGGTCAACACCACATGAGTAATAGCATAAAGAGTTGCAGCATAGGAAGGTTGAGAACCACTGGTCTTGAGCTTTCAGGTGTGCTGTTAAGTTGTTACTGTAAGATCTCTCTCTCTCTCTCTCTCTCTCTCTCTCTCTCTCTCTCTCTCTCTCTCTCTCTCTCTCTCTCTCTCTCTCTCGTGTGTGTACCTAGTGCTGTGAACTTTCCTCTTAGCACCACTTTCCTTGTGTCCCATAAGTTTGGGTGTGCTGTGTATTCATTTTCATTGAATTCTAGAAAGTCTTTACCTTCTTTACTTCTGTATTGACTAATTTCTCATTAGAGAGCTGTTCAGTTTCCACGAGTTGCAAGTTTTCTGTGGTTTCTGTTGTTAATATTTAGCTTTAATCTGTAATGTTCTGATAGGATTCAGGGAGTTATTTCAATTTTCTGGTATCTGTTGAGACTTTCTTTGTATCTGACTATGTGGTCAAGTATGGATAAAGATCCATTAAGTGCTGAGAAGACAGTATAGTCTTCTGTTTGGGTAAAATGCTATGTAGCTATCTCTTAGGCCCATTTGATTTGTGACGTTATAATAGTGTTAGCTCTACCATTCCCTGCTGAGTTTTTATCTAGATGACCTGTCTGTTGGTGAGAATGGGGTATTGAAGTCTTCCACCATTAGTGTGTGATGGTCAGTATGTGATTTAAACTGTAGTAGATTTTTTTTTATTTTTTTACGGCAAATGTGGGTCCCCTGTGTTTGGGGCATAGATGTTAAGAACTGAAACATCATCATGGTTTTTCCTTTGATGAGTATGTAGTGTCCTTTCCTATCTCTTTTGATTAGTTTGGCTTGAAATATATTCTGTTAGATATTAAAATGGATATACCAGGTTTCTTCTTAGGTCCATTTGCTTGGAATATGTTTTTCAACCTTTTACCCTTAGGTAATGTCTATTCTTGATGATAATGTGTGTTGCTTAAATACAGCAGAACAATAGATACTGTTTTCACATCCAATTCTGTTAGTCTGTGTATTTTTATTAGGAATTGCTACCATTGATATTGAGAGACATTGATGACAAATGATTGTTGATTCCTGTTCTTTTGTTGTTGTTGTTGGTGGTGGTGGTGGTGTGTGTGCATGCGCGCGCACGCGCTTCCCTCTTTTGGTTTTGCTGGTATGAGGTTGTAGTAGGACAGGCCCATAAAGCCAAAGAAATTGCTCAAACCAGTTGCCAAGGCATGTACATAATGTACTTCCTTATGAGATAACCTGGAGTCTACCTGAGGGTTTAGCAACAACCACTGTCCAATGCTCCTGATTGCTCAGAATCTGCCTAGCAACCGGTGCTGCCAAGAGTTCCTGAACATTAGGAATTTGCCTAGCAACAGATACCATCAGATCTCCTGATCGTGCCCAGCCAATGAAGGACCACCATGCAATCTCATCAGATCATAGCACAGCCTGGGTTTTGGGAGGAGGGTATATAAGACTCCCCCCATTGTTGAATACATGAGTTAGTCCTTTTCAATTGACTCCTGGGGTCTAAGTTGTTGACTCCACATCTTCTTTCTCCCTCCCCCAAGGGAACTGTTAGGACACAGAAACATGAGATTATTGAGATTATTTACTTCCTGTTTTTTCACTGGTGTAGTTAAACCTCCTTAGGTTGGAATTTTTGCTTCTAGCACCTTCTGTATGAATGAATTTGTGGCTAGATATTTGAATTTGACTTTATTATGGAATATCTTATTTTCTTCATCTATAGTGAATGAAAGTTTTTCTGAGTACGTAGTCTAGATTGGCATCTGTTGTCTCTTAGAGTTTGCAAGACATCTATCCAGGTCTTTCTGGCTTTAGCATCTTAATTGAGAAGTCCAATGAAACTCTAATAGGTCTGCCTTTATATGTTACTTTGTCTTTTTCTCTTGCAGCTTTTAATATGTGATGAGGGTACTTTCTTTTCTTGCCCATTCTAGCTGGTGTTCTGTAAGCTTCTTGTACCTTTATAAGCATCTCCTTAAGTTTAGGAAAATTTTCTTCTATGATTTTGTTGAAAATATATTCTGGATCTTTGGGCTGAGATTTTTCTCCTTCCTTTATTTCCATTAATCTTAGGTTTGGTCTTTTCACAGTGTGCCACATTTCTTGGATGTTTTGTGTCAGGATTATTTCAGATTTAACATTTTCTTTGACTGATAGATCCATTTCCTCTTATGCAGTTTCGCAACCTGAAGGTCAGGACCCCTTTGGGACTCAAGTTATTCTTTCCCAAGGGTCACATATCAGATATTTACACTATGATTCATAACAGTAGTAAAATTACAGTTATGAAGTAGCAACAAAAATAATTTTATGGTTGGGGGTCAGCATAACATGAGGAACTGTATTAAATCCCAGCACTGGGAAGGTTAAGAATCACCATTCTATTATATCTTCAGTGCCTGAGATCCTCTCTTAAATATCTTGTATTAGTTGGTGAAGTTTGCTTCTGTGGTTCCTGTTTAAATTCCTAAATTTTGCATTTCCAGATTTCCCTCATTTTGTGTTTTCTCTCTTGACTCTGTTTCCATTTTCAGGTCTTAAATGGTTTTGTTTCCTTTAATTGTCTGTTTTTTTATTGCTTTTCTTTAAGTCATTTATTCATTTCATCCAATTATTTATGTTATCCTGAAATTCTTTAAGAAATTTATTCATTTCCTTTTTAAAAACCTCTATCATTGGCATATAGGTAGTTTTAAGATCTTTTTCTTATACTTCAGCTATATTGGAATATTCAGGACCTGCTATGCTGTGACTCTAATGGAGACATACTGTCCTGGCTGTTATTAATTTTGTTTTTATACTGGCATCTAGACACTTGGATGATTATAGGTCTAGGTGCTGTTTTCTGGGATTTCAGGATGGAATGGTCTGTGGGACCCACAGGAGACATGGATGGGGGGTGCAGCTGGAAAGAGCCTGAGAAAACTGGGTTTTCTAGGGCAGCAGAGAGAGCAGAGAAGCTCTGTAGACAGCATACTTTGTCTTCTTGCAGGTGTGATGTGTGATTGAGCAGACTGTTCACCTAATTTGGGGGCTGGGATACAGTGATAAATGGGGGTAGGGGGCAGGAGGAGTGGTCTATGGGATCTACAGGAGGCATGTAGAAAGAAGAAAGGGAGGCATCTGGTATTCTATTGTTGCCCTAGAGACAAGCTTGAGGGATTGGGTCTGCTGGAGAAACAGAGCAAAAAGAGCAGTCCTGTAACTTCTGAAGTTACAGAGATGAATGAACATATGTGGAAGCATACAGCTTTGTGCTTAGGCATCTCAGAAACTCTAGCATCATTGCCATTAAGGAGTTGAAGCACAAGGAAGAAGAATCACATATCTGGGCAATGTTTCTTCTTGAAAAGTCCCATGAAACTGGCTTGGCAGGTCACTTGTGAAATCAGTACCAAACGTCTTTCTCTGACAGGTGACAAAGAATGCCAAAGTCAGCAACTTGCACCATGTGATAGAGCTTTGAGTACAACCAACAGTCTCATCCAAGTGTGAGGTTTCTTTACAACATCAGCTTTTATGGCCCACTGTGACTCATTAAACCTGGAGACAAGGACTAGGAATGACTGGATGTGTCATAGCATCTCACGAATGAGTGCATGTGGTAAGGATAGGGAAGGCTAAAAGCCAAGCCCTGGATAGGGTTGGGGAGGGGACAATAGAACTCAGGGAAGGGAATGAGAATGAGCTGATTCACACAATTAATGTGTGGCAGGCACCATGCCCTACTATTTAAAAATCTATTCTCTTTTAATGAACATTAAAACTTGGGGACAAACGAAGTGGATAGAAACAGAACAGACCCCAGAACCTGAGCCAGAAAATGTAGCCAGAGAGCAGGCTAAGAGCTCAAGGACGACTTGACACACCACTATTGGTTGCATCTGCAGAGATGTTGCAGGGACGACATAACTCACAGAACACCTTCGGCCAAGAGCTTGTCAACTGCACAACTTATTTAAGATTTTAATTGTTTTTATTTCAGTATCCAAGACTGGGAAACCAGTGATGTGAGCGACGCATCCATAGATGGAAATGCAAAGCCATAGGAGAACAACCAATGTGTTCAAGCCGTGTTTCCAATCCATAGGTCTCACTTCTCTCTCTTCTGTAGATTATGATGCAGACACTGGTCACTCATTCCAAGTTCTCTATAGTACTAGATGTGGGGCTGTCTGGTCCTCAGACTTATATGCTCTTTTTTAATAAGAGGGGAGTGTCAGAAGGGGAATTAAGGAATCTTACTCCCTAAAAGTTGATATCCTGTATTTGTCCCTGTCTATCTGGACAAATTTGACATTTCACCTCCAGTCTCCTAGACAGTGGTCTATCCCAGTCTCCTTTTTGCTCTTGGCTTCTCTGGGCATGCCCCGGGCCTATGTGCTACCGATTCCAATTGGGTCCATCTCCATCAGTTGACCCAGAAAGGCTAGTCTCTTGCACTCATGAGCATCATTAAGATCTTAGAGCTGAAAGAAAAAGCTTGGGGCCATTTAGTTGAATCCTTTAATTTTACTAATGAAAAGCAGGACCATGAAGCCATGTTATTCACACCAAGTTACAGAGTGAGACCAGAATTCTAATTCACCCCCCCATTCTAAATATAGCCCTTTTGAATAACTGTGCCTCTACTAGCCCCAATTTAATTCAACTGTGCTTAAAAAATAATGGCTCATGGACCATCTACCAACTACATTTTAGGATGAGAAGACACACAGAAAGAGACATAAATCACAAACTCATCCAAAGAAAGCTAAACAGAAATAAGATATTATGTTACCCTTAAGAAGTTTATAGTGCACCTGCAGTCTCAGCCCGAGGGAGCAGAGGCTAGAGGATCATGAAAATAAATTTGCTACTTTTTAACCAACCTGGACTAAATGGTGAGGTTGCCTCTATAATTATGCAGAATGAGTATGTAACACAGGGCAGATTTAAGTGCTTAAGAAAGATAACATATGGTTCATGAAAGCAGAAGTCTGAATGCCTGGAAGGCTGCAGGGAGGAGGCACCACTTAGACTGACTGTCACTGACACCATCTAGTTTCCTTCCAGCTGACCTTTACAGATTAGAAAAATTTAAATTTCTACTGATTTCCTCAAAGCTGGGAATGGTTAGGTGACTCCTTGGCCAATGAGATCTGCGTATGCTTATTCTAGGGAAGTTTATACTGCTTCCTGATACCTAAAGATGCACCATTGTCACTAAAAAGAACAGAGTAAACATTTGGAAGGAGCCCAGATCCTGGATATAATCTAGGTGCACTGTGCTGGGCCCTGAAATTCTTGCTGAACAAGATAAATTAATCCCTATTTAGTTCATTAGGGTAGCATACTACTTTTTTTTAATGCAGCTAAACCCAACCCTAATTGGTTCACAGACCTTGAAAGAGCAGTCAGATTTCAACAAACATAGGTGGAAAGAAGGCATGAGCAAACACTGCAGAAGGGGATAATGCCAGGCAACACAGAGGGTCATCAGAAGGAAGGTTGAGAAAGGTAGGCAGGGATTTGTGATGGGAGGTGGGGTATAGCAGTTGACCTCACTTCATAAGCTGGTGAGGGCTAGTGAGATGGCTCAGTAAGTATGACCTGATGACCGTAGTTTCATACCCACATTGTGGAAGGAGAGAAGTAGCTCTAAAGCAGTTGGCACTAAGCCAAGCCCATTTTGCCTGTTGTGTGGTATTGCAATCTCCAAAGCACTGAGTTTGTTCTTTGAAGAATGTATTTATTATTATGTATAAAGTATTCTATCTGCATGTACACCTGCAGGCCAGAAGAGGGCACTAGATTTCATTACAGATGCTTGTGAGCCACCATGTGGTTGCTGGAAATTGAACTCAGGACCTCTGGAAGAGCAGCCAGTCCTCTTAACGGCTAAGCCTTCTCTCAAGCTCCAAGCAGTGAGTTTTGAAAAAGAGAGTTTACAGAGTGGTTAGGGAATCCTTAGATTCAAATATATCTCCCAACACTGGGACTTAGGGATACTTATGGAATAAAGAAGTGGGATTGTCTGAGATATGGTAAAAGGTTATTAAAAGTAAGGGAAGCATCAGCAGCAGTCTGAATAAGTGCAAATAATCTCCATGGCTTTTTGTAAGATGCATGCTCATGGATGTAGTAAGAAATTTCTGGCCTGTTGGGCCCCAGGCCCATACCTGCAGTTCCACAGCTTCTTAGCCCCAAATAATCACACAAAGGCTTATATTAATTACAAATTATTTGGCTTATGGCTCAGGCTCATTGCTAGGTAACTCTTACAATTTAACCCATTTCTATTAACATGGCTCATGGCTTACCTGTGTTTCTTTACATCTTGCTTCCTTGGGCAGCTGGATCGCAGAATATTCCTGTGACTCCGCCCTCCTTCTCCTTTATCTATGATTTGATTTCCTGCCTGCCTCTAAGCTGCCTTGCCATAGGACAAAACAGTTCCTTTATTAATGCATGGTATTCACAGTGTACAGAAAGATATCCCACATCACATGGAAGCAATGACTGGTGTTTGATATGAGTTTCTGACCTTCCAACATCAAAGATTTACCCATGAAACACCAGCAAAGACCTAAGAGATTAATGGTTTTGACCCAACTGAGCTAGACAAGACTTTTTGCACATGACCCCAAAGAACTTTAACAACTGCTACCACATGAACATGTATCAAAAGCTAAGGAGAGTGTAGAGCTTAGCTAACCAAGCAGCTCCTTGGCTTTCATAAGGCAGGATCTTACTATGAATCTCCTGCCCTGTCTAATGAGAACTCAGATCACATACTTTAAAAACTTCTTCAATCAGTGATTGAAGCATAGGAAGCACTGGACTTATTCAAGTTTCCAAGTTTCAGAAGAAGAAATGTGCTTTCAGCTTTTAAATTTTAATTGGGGAGGGAGAATAATCCAAGCCCCCTACAAGAGAAAAAATATTAACTTAATTAATGGGAACTTGGTTTCACCAAGAGGAATTAGTAAGATAAGTGAGCTGGCGGCTCCTGGGAGCAGAGGGTAGTTCCTAGACTCTTAACCTCAGGTGGCAGATGAGTGAGCTTTGAGTCCCAAATGAGCCGGCAGCAGGCAGAACAGCTGCCATGAGCCTAGAGCCAGAGTGGGTGGCTTTGCTCATTCTGATCTATGTCTACACACATTCCAACCTTGTCACATGGGCCACAGCAACCACAATACCGCAAGCTCACTTGCATCCTGAAGGCCCTCTTGCACAGTGCCAATTTCCTCCCACCACCAATTATTAGGCTGGCAAACCACAGCTGCTGAGCCCAGCCCTATAGCTTCTACCGAATGTGCTGCTTAACTGCAGCACTGTGCAGGCCATACAGATTATCCCCAAGAATGGCCAAAGACAACGGAAGGGATAAGATAGATGTGTATGGAAATAAAATGTGGCCTGAGGTTATTTATAGAAATGTGGAGAATGAAAGATAATTCAAGTGAAAAAAACCTTTGCATAGTTCCACGTGTTCATTCTATTCTTTCTATGCACCATTGCTGCATCCCTATATTCAACCATTCTCAGATCAATAATACATGAGCAAAAAATTATCATCTATATTGAACACATGCAGATTTGCTTCCTGTCATGCTCCCCAGAAATATAGCAAAGAACTAGCTATGTAGGATATATATTACACCAGGCACTGTATTTCATTGAGACTTGATGTGATGTATGCAGGAGAATATGCATAGATTATTTCATGTGTATTATTTATTTATTGCGAGTGTACTTGTGCGTGGCATGCATATGCAAGTATGCAGGAGAATATGTATTACTTGTTTTACATGTACTTATTATTTATTTATTGTCAGGATGTACTTATGTGTGCAAGTCAGGGGACAACTTGCCGGGTTGTTTCTGTCCTTCCATAATGTAGATTGTGGGGATCAAACGCAGGTTATCAGGCTTAACAGCAAATACCTTTATCCACTGAGTCATCTTTCTGGCCTTACACATGTGGTTTTTATATAGGGACGTAAGCATTGCAGATGTGGATATCTGTAAATCCTGAAGCTATTTGCCATGGGCAAGCAGAGGCAGCTGTATGTGCTTCTCTGGTTTAGACACTAGAAGCTCAGATGAAGGGTAACAGTTCAATGAAAAAGAAAAATTCTGCTTTCCCCTTGCTGTGTGAGCAAACAAGCAAAGAAAACCACACCTCGGCTTCACATCCCCTAACTACTCACTTGTCCATTGAAAGGTTTGTATCAGAGAGGCAAAAAGCCTCGGGCTCAAAAAAAAAAAAAAAAAAATTCCTGGACACAATGGCACAGACCTGTAATCTCCGCACTTGGTAGTAGAAGCAGGAGGGTAGTGAGTTCAAAGCCAGCTTAGGCTACAAAGGCAGAAGGCCATTGTTATGTACTAACAGAGTACAATGCAATGTTTTTATATATTACTTACATTGTAGAATAATTCAAAATGTTAACAAACTATCATATCACATAATTACCATTTCTTGTAACAGGAACATTGGGAATCTCCTTTCAGCAGTTTTGAAATATATGATGCCTCATTAATAAAAGCCATTGTTCTGTGCCGCAGGTTATTATAGCTTATTTCCACAGTCTGACTGAAACTTTGAGCCCTGAAAGAATGCTCTTGCCCAGGTTTCCTATACAGCTAGGTGCACCTTCTCTCATGTACAGCTCATACACCAGGTGATGGAGATGTGAATGGCACAGCTCACATACTAGGTGATCGAGGTGTGACTTTGTCCCAGGCTCCCACTTGGTACCTCCAGGGCAAAAATTGTGCTTCCTTCAGAGAAGAACCTCAGTACATTTTACAGAATAGATGGGTGGGATGCCTTGCTTGTTTCATGATAAGGATTTTAGAAAAGAAGTGGAGATGTTCTCAGAGTCTAGAGCACAGCAAAAATTAGCACCATAGTTAGCAACAAATGGCACATCACCCTAGCAAGTTGCCCAAGCTCCAGGCAAGTCTATCAGAAAGAAAGGCTAAGTTAGTGCATTTTAAAAAATCAACTATTTCTGTTAATAGAAATGGTTCTGTTAGATATTAGTAACATTGTATGAGAAAAATGATCATTTGGTCAAAAAACAAAACCAACACCTTATTTGGTCAAAAAACAAAACCAACATCTTAAGAAATGTTAAGCTTACAACTCATAGATTCAGGGAGGTTAGGTGTGGAGGATAGCACTAGTGGGTGCATAGATCTCCCTAAGAAGGAGGAAGCTGAATAGATTTTATAGATGAACTGGGGTCAGATGGGCTTGGAATGGGAGGATTGGTGGAGAGAGATAGAGTTGAGGGGAAGAATGTATGGAAAGATGGCTAGAATTGAGGGGCATTTGATGGGTGGTATGGAAACTTCCTAAAATATATGAAAGTGGTCCTAGTGAAATCTCAAATAATAAGGGAGATGGAGTCCCAACTGGCTATCTCTTGTCACCAGATAAAGGGCCCATATGGGACTGGGTTATAATTAATTGAGTTGTTGGCCAAGGGGGTTCCATGAAAATTCCCCAAATAACTGATACAAACAGACAGCAACACCACATTACTGAAGACAATGGCCACACAACTCTCACTGGAGAGATTGAGTTGGTGCCTGTACAGAACGTTCGCCTCTATGTTCTAACATCTTTGCTGTAGGAAGGTCCTCTGAAGGTACCAAAAGAGAAACATATATTGCAATAAATCTCACTTGCAATATACCAAATACAGGATTAATATTTACTAGAGGGTATTTAATACCCATGATTACAAGTTAAACCTTAAGACAATTCCTTGGCGATCGGATGATCTAGGCGATGGATGCTGATCCAGTCTCCAAGAAAGCAGGAACAAAACGGGGAACCCAAAATCCCAGCAGCCCCTTTTGGACAGGGCTGGCCACACCCTCTTCAGGCTCCCAGGACTCTCGAGACAAGCCTCCTGACCTTATCAGTTAACGCCCTAATCCCACCACATCTCCCCCTTTTGTCTAACTAAGAAGGTTCTAAACCAAGACTATATACAATAGGAATAATTATAAGGTAATTTCTGGGGGAGGAAAAGGCCAAGCATAAGCATGGTCAAACTACAACTAAAACCCAACACATACAAGGTACATCACACATTTCTAAAATATTGGTAGATGGTGGGGTGTATAAATTACTTCAAAACTGTTCATTCGGGATAGTGATAATTCAACACTTGAATGTTCCTTGCTAAGGGATGATAGGATAGTAACATTAACTACCTATTCTTCAACCCCCTCAAGACCTGAGAAGGAAAATATATTTCCTGAAAGTTGGAAGCGCATGAGAGTAGTAGCTTCCAAAATTAGGGAGAGGACAGCGACACAGCTACCTGAACAATCACCTATGGCTTTTTGTGCCATTGGAGCATCCATCATTTTGACTACAGGCCTATGATATCTGATAGATCTTTTCAAAAGCAGGGCATTTTTGGAGGAACTGTTTTTATCCTATCCAGGTAGGTTTCGTCAGTCTCCATTCGTCATCCTGTTCATCCGGATTGGGCATCGCGTGTGTACTGTGAGCAGTCAAGGTAAGGGCAGTTCTTTACCCAACCGGCCATTCTCTGCCAAAAGGGCAAACTCCAAAGGAGTGTCCTTGATGCTCAACACCATCTCAGGAAAAGAACAGTGACACCAGGAGTCGTCGTGTTTCTCACGGCTGAATTTTGAATAATAAAATGTTAAATGCCATATTCTCTGGGTCTATAAAATGGTTGAAGACTCCTGTCTGTCTATGGTATTCTAGCCTGTATCTGGGATGACTGTGATATGGCAACTTAAGTAATGTTGACTGCAGTTCTTATCATCCTAAGAATTGAAACCTGTACTGTAAAATTAGGTTACCTATAAAGGGGTGTACAATCTCTGAACAATGACTTTTAGTATGACTATCAAACATTAGCCAGAGGTGTATATATTGTGCAAAATAGTAACAGTATTCTAGACATGTATATGCATATATATCATATACAAATTATCCAATCAGAGGTATACAAAACATCTTGTGCACATATCATAACTAGCACAATCATATATTATATCTAGTATAGTTAAATGGAGGTAGCAATTGTATAGTGTAAATGACAATAATACACAAATATTTTAAACAGAGGTAGAAGTGTATGTAAAATATAGCAGTTATAGATTCAATTTTATATAACAGTTACAGCTTCAATTTTATATCAATGTACAAGTTGCTTTGGACATATAAAACAATTTCAGATTTAAATTTATACCAATATACAAATTATCTTAATCAAATATATAAAATGATTTCACATTTGTATCAGTACACAAATATCTATGCCAGTGCAAATTGTCTTTGGCTTAGCCCATATATTTGGCTAATAATTGTTTATAGTAGGTAAAACAATCTACCTTTATCTATCCTGTCTATTCCTCTTTCTTTTCTTTAAAAGAGATCCCTGAGGCTATATCATTGTTTTGACCTCAACACAATATTAACTTATAACTATTATATCAGAATAATAAATGCCCATAACCCTCAGAGGACAAAACTTATCAGGAAAGGGGCATAGTTTTTCATAGGGTTGCTTCCTGCTGACTTGAGGGCTATAGCATCTCTTTGAGATCCTGTAAAAGCTAAAACAATGGTTAGATCCTAATGGACTGACTATATACATCTATAACCATACTCAGAGTACTGGGTAAGTCCATCTGGAATTCTTATTAGAGATGTGACATGAAGGATAATCATAGAGAGTTATCTTGTAACCATTGAATAGTGTATTTTCTAAAAGCAATCATTGAGTGGTGTACACCAGGTTCTTGATTTCTCTATTTCTGTCTCTGTCTCTTTCTTGCTCTCTCTCTCTCTCTCTCTCTCTCTCTCTCTCTCTCTCTCTCTCTCTCTTTCTCTCTCTCTCTTACTCCTTTTTCACCAGTAGGAATCATTGTGGTAGGGGCCCATCTTAGTTCCAGATGCTTCGTAGATAGCTGATAGTAGAAAATGTTGTTTACAATGGAAAACTTAACATTATTGATACCCAAAGAAGATATTTCCATCCTTTATGACTTCAAGAGAAGATCGTATGCAGAGAGGATGGTTGGGAGGTGTAGATACAGAGAGAAATAAGATTAAAGATGAAGTTATGATAATATTGGTCCCTAAACATTCTGACTTCTGTCCCACCCCAGGTGGCCTTTCTGATATGAGATGGAATCTCTCACATTTCCTTTACCAATATGCTTGGATTTAGAGAGGGAGAAAGCCACTTACACTCCAGCTCCAAATCCAACTTTATTTATAGTCAAACCAGGACCACATTTTTTGGAAGAGGTATAGATGTAAGATGTAAAGCAGTAAGAATTGAGAAATTACCCGGTAGTGCATATTTGTATCAGTTGTTCTCATAGTCCTTTGTTTATATTCCTTCATCATCGATCTCCCTTCTATTGTAGGTGACTAACTGTTCAATACCCAGTCAATGTCTTAAAGATGGTTGTATCCATTCTTCTGTAAAGACAAATTTGAGACCCTGCCCCAGTCTTGTTAAATGTGTTTTCCTTACCATGTATCTAATTGTCATATCAGGGATGAGCAATTACTTCTCCTCAGGAAGGGACTCCTTTTCGAAGCGGATCTTTATTAATTTTGTCGGTTCCCATATCTTTTCTTCTCCTGTGGAAACAAAAGCAAAACCCCTGCCCCATCGAAGCACATATCTCAGCTTCCATTCTGAAGTCAGCACATCCTTGAAGTAGATGGGTTGATTTATCTCGGAAGATTTCTCTATCACCCAATGTCTCTTAGCAGCTGATGTTCCCTTTTCATCAGCGTTAAGAAAATTCAAGGTCAGTAAGGCACTGTGCAACCTCTCCCTGGGTTTTCTTATTTCTCTTTTCTGTTTATAAAGCTTCTCTTTCAAAGTGCAGTGAGATCTCTCCACAACTTCCTGTCCTGTAGGACTGTGTGGTATCCCTGTAATGTGCTTTATATTATAATATCCAAAAAGCAGCTTCATTTTTTTGGAAACATAAGCTGGAGTATTGTCAGTTTTAATCTATGCAGAAATTCCCATTATGGCCATGGTTTCCAAAAGGTAAGTTAGTACAGCATCAGCTTTTTCAGAACTCAGGGCAGTCGTCCATTGCATTCAGGAGTAAGTGTCGATATACAATCAATATAATCAATCAATTTCTTCATTGGTCAAAGGTACAACAATTTCTGCAGGGTCCTTTCCGGTCAATTGGCGAAGTCTGAATTTACCTTTAAAAATCAGATCAGAAATTTTTTTTGATATATGTTTTCAGCCTCTTGCTTGGCCTATGAGGCATAAATATCCATTCTAATATAATATTTTCTCTTTGCATTGAGACTCCAGCAGGAGATTATTTAGAGTGTAAAATAACCAGTATGCAATCTAGGTCTGGGTCCACACCATTCACATGTGCTTCTTGTAGGTTTCTTTTCCACCAACGCTAATTCTTTCTCGGCTTCATTGGAGAATTCTCTGGGACTATTTAAATCCTTTTCACTGTCTAAAGTCTTGAACAAATTAACTAGTTCATCTTGAGCAAATTAACTAGTTCATAGTTTTTTATACCAATAATGGGCCGTAGATGAGCAATATCCCCTAGTAGTTTTTGAAAATCATTAAGAGTCCTCAATTTATCTCTATTCAATTTCACCTTTTGGGGCCTAATTTTCTGTAAACCTATTTTATATCCCAAATAATTAATAGAATCTCCTCTCTGTACTTTCTCTGGGGCAATTTGTAGTCCCCAATTAGGCAATTTTTCTTCAGTTCTTCAAACAATGTTTCTAATGTGTCTATGTTTGGGTCTGCCAACAAGATATCATCCATATAATGGTAAATGATAGATTGTGGGAAGTATTTGCATATCACATATGCTTTGCACACGTGGGGTCTCGGGGTGGCCAAGGGGGGTGGTGGCCCATCTGACCCGCCGGCCGCCACCCGGAGGTGGAGGTCTAGTGGTTAGGATTCAGAGCTCTCACCATCACGGCCAGGGAAGGTGACACACGAGCTCTGGGCAACAGAGCATTATGGACCCAGGGTCACACCATGACCCAAAAGGCAATTGAAGGCTCTGGCACAGGGGCGGAGTGTCCAGCCCACACATGGGAGTGCAGACTCCCAGGGCTGAACACTCTGTCTGTCCTCTGCTTTCTGGCTCGCCAGACAAATATGCCGATGGGCTAGATGCCCAGCCAGGGATGCCAGCTTTTGCAGTAAATCTAACTTGCAATATACCAAATACAGGATTAATATTTATTGGAGGGTATTTTAACACTCATGATTACAAATTAAATCTTAGGACAATTCCTTGGCGATAGGATGATCCAAGAGATGAACATTGATCCAATCTCCAAGAAAACAGGAACAAAACGGGGCGCTCAAGATCCCAGCAGCCCTTTTTTGAACGGGGCTGGCCACACCCTCTTCAGACTCCCAGGACTCTAGAGACAGGCCTCCCAACCTTATCAGCTAACATCTGAATCTCACCACACATATACACAAACACAGTCACAAAACCTTCTATCTACAATCTCTCTTGCCTGCAAAATATGCTAAGGCAATGGTGGCACGAAGCCTGTGGAAATAACCAACCAGCATCTGATTTGACTTAAGCCCCACTCTACAAGATGGGACCCATACCCGACACTGCTTGGGTGATCAAGAACCAGAAACTAGAAAGCCCAGAGACCCAGGGTAAGAGCAAACATTACTGATCTTTTTTTAAGTAATAATAAAATGACTCCTAATGATATTCTGATTCTTCATAAATCAGTGCTTTATCCATTCATCATTAGAGAGGCGGATGGGAACAAATACAGAGACCCACAGCCAGACAGTCCACAGAGAGAAACCTTTGACACAATCAAAGGGAGGGAAGAAATGCTGAGTTTTATCTCCCCCTTGGTCCTGTGGATATTAGCCTTGGCAAAACATTGGGAATGAATGCTCTAACAAAGATATGCATAGCTTTGTGTGACCTGGAATTTCTCAAAGTACTTATCATGGATCTGTTTTTAGAAAACACATATAAGCATAAGTAGAGCCTATAAAACACTGATTTCATATAAATGATTTTTATAATGGAGTTTTTACTTGCAAACCTATGAAGAGTCCCTCTAGGGTCAAATATTATTGGTCACTGAATAAATAAGTAGATAAGACATAGAATTTAGACAGGTTCCGTAATTCAGAACTTTGTTAGCATTATGATCATATGCTAAGTAATATTCTCAATATGAATTGACAATCTACCTTGTATCAACACGAAGGCTAGAGATTAATAAGAAAGATTCCCCTCTCTCCAAAAGCCTAAGAAAGAGGCAAAGAATGTGAGGAGTTTAAAAAGATGTACGGGAAGGCAGGAGAGAGATGACAGCTCAAAGCCAGGCCTTCAATTATAAAAATAGTATCATTACTAATAAGGCCTCAATATAATACTTACCATGTAGCAGGTATGATTTTAAGCACTTTAAATATACTGCTCCACAAAAACCTCAATACATCCTATACTTTGTACCTTCAGCATTTGCATTTTAGAAATGTGATCACTGAGTCTCAGAAAGGCCAGGTAACCCACCCATAAATGCATGGCCATAAATGCAGCACAATCTTCAAATCCAAATAGTCTTGCTCCAGAGTCTATGTGTTTCAGCACACTCTAACTCCTGCATCCTCAGGCAAGAAAGAAAACCATGTGAGTTTACAAGGTGAATCTGGGCTCACACAACCTTCATGAACATCTTTTAACGTCTACTACCATCCGACAAATATATGACAATTCTATACCATTATAGAACTGTACTGACACAATATGATAAATTTCAGCCACATAAATGTTCAAATGACATTTTTTTACATGGAACTTTAGAAAAAAATATACTGCTGTTCCCCATGTAGTGTCCGGCATCCCTGGCAGCTTGTCTGCAACTAGTTTCCAGCTGGAGACAGAACAGCAAAGAACAAATCATATGATATCGCTGCCAGGGCACATCAAAGATTTCAGTATACTATTCTCTGAGTATCAAGATCCTATTCATAAGTATCCACTAAGAGAGAATTGCCTGAGAACAGCACATTTTTTTTGCAACAGAATTGCAGGATCCTGGACTGGGATGGAGTTTAGTAGGGAGTCATTTCCATACTAATGCCTTACATTGGGAAAGCAAAGCCAAAAAGGAGAGGACAGGGAAAGAAGAGACCCAAGAAAGCACAAATAAATAAACTAAAAGAGAGACACTGCAGAAAATACTTATATCTAGCCCCAGTCTTGGAGTAAGGACAGCAGTGGGGGAGGAAGAAGAGAGAGTTAAGCAGTAAGTGCACAAGACTGGGCAGCCAGCTGCTGTGGAAGTCTAACAGAGGCTAAGAACAACTTCTGAAGCAGGTGAGATCAAGACTGATTGAGTAGCACATTGTGTGCAGGAGGCAAAACCCAAAGATGAAGATGGCCATGAGCTCAGGTTTAGACACACTTGGTTTGAGGGAACTTTGGCTCCTACAATAGAGATGATCTACCAGAAATATCAGTATAAAATTTATAATGATAAACAATCAGTTACTATCTTATTAACAAACTACTAGGAAACCAGACACCTCTCTGTGCAGTATAGAGTTGAGGTGGGATTAAAAGTTTGGGAGAACCGTGGTGACATGGGACGGGCATCTTGAAAAAGACATGAGGCCCTTCTTCCTGGGCTGTGGTGAGAAACGCTGGTAATGTTAGATCCCCCACCTCTGCTTTATACTATCTTGGCCTGAAATTCTTTCTTTTGGCTTTGCCTGAATGGGGGTCTCTAAGAGGAAAGGAAATTCTCTGGATGGTTGCAGGGGATTGAAGAGATTGGTGCCTCAACCTCCATCACTATTAGTAGTTAATACAACCAACTTGAGGCTGTTGTCATTAGATTGCCTTGTCTTGGCTGCCATTTGGAAACTTGTCTGGAGAACAGTGCCATACCCCTGTATGAATGTGGCTTATGCTAAGTATCTGTTTTCCTTCTAAAAATCCAGACATTTGAAGCATGCCAAGGAGAAAGTATCTCTATAACTAGCCTGATAATGTATGCTGGGTACTAAGACTCCAATGAGTGTCCCTGGAAGGAATGATCTGTCACAAGCTGTCATGATTTATTGTTAGAGAAATGAGCCCCATCTTCATGTGATTCCACTGAAAGAGAATCCTTGGATGCTAGCTCCTGGCTTTCTTCAGACTCTGCTTCCCCTCACTTGATGTCACATTGTGTTCTTTAACTGTAATAAACTTTTGCCTCTAGCTAAATTGTTGCTTATATGCTGAGTCCTGGATTGTTCTAGCAAATTACAAACCTGAGGATGAACTTGGGGACATCTACACCCCTTCTCTCAGATAGAGGTAAGGTGAGAGATATACTCAGAAGCTGGATCTGCGTGGCTTCTCTGCTCTTTATAGTCTGTCTCTTCCCACTATGATTCCAAATAAAGATATAACTTGAGATGTTTAAGAAAAGCCTGGAGTGTCTCATGAGGGATTTTGTAAGAGAGGTGTGACTCCACCACTCTGAAGGCCTGTGACTGGGCTCCATGAGCTCTGCCACATGCCTCAACCTGAGTGGCTCAGCTCTGGAGCTTGAACAAGATGCTGGGTGATGACTCTGTGGCCTGTAAGTGCCTATTAATTGTGATTGTCTGTGACTCTGAGGTCGCTCCCTGTTGGAATAGCTTGGGATTCTCCTGAGTTAGATCCCAGTGGAGGAAACAAAGGGGAGAGTCACAAGGCCTACAAAAGGAAGCACAAAGAGAATCTTCCATTCCTGGCCAGCATCCAGAGTAGCCCCAATTAACATGGGATGAGTGAAGAGTGATGTGCTGGGGACTTTTGATCCTTATTATGCCTGTGCTGTCCAGTTCTAGAATCTGCTCCTTTTCCTGGCCAGGCCCTGGCTCCAGGGGTCTCAGTCATAAAGGTGTGTCTGGGAGGATCTACCAGACAAGCAGTCATTCCTGTGCTGGTGCTTTAGATAATACCAAGGATACCACCCTGAGACCAGGGAGGCATGGTGGCCTTTTATGTCTCAGGGTTTTTTTTATTTATTTGTTTATTTTCTGTCACTCCTAATAGTGCATTATCATGAGTGGGGTAAAGTATGGCCTTCATTGTTTATCCCTTCATCCAATGGTCTCACTTCCTTCCCTTGGCTAGCATTAGTCACATTATTTATAGTTTTTATTATTTCCAGAATATTCTTAACTCCTCCCAGGAAAACATCACATCACCAAAATGAATGTCAACCACTCTATTCAGCTACAAATAGAGTGGGGAGCACTTTGGATAAAAAATCATAGTTTCCTTCCTGTGCATAAAAATGTCTACATTTCCATAGACCGCCTAAGCTTTTCTTAGAATCTGGGTTCTCTCGGAAATTTACTAAAATCTTTCTGTTTTCCTCTTAGTTTCATCTCAAATCTATTTCCTTGTGAACTAGAATCCTGTTCCATCTCTCTGAAGAGCAATTATGGTTCTAAATGATCATGGTCCAGAAGGACTGAGTTTCAAATGTTGTCAGTAGAAGTCTAGGATTGGAAGCAGTTCCATAAGCACCTTCCTTCAGAACAGTGTCCTTTCTCTAGAATTAGAGATCCAGATCTGGAATTCTGCTCCAGTTTACCACAGCCTGCCAGAGATGATCTCTGAAATGTATAGAAATCTCTTTCTTGCTCCCTCCCTCTCTCCCCCCCTTCTCTCTCCCTCTCTCCTCTTTCCTTTTCTCTGTAGTTTAGCAGGCTGGCCTGAGTGTACTATGTCACAGCAATCCTCCTGACTCAGTCTGCCAAATGCTAGGGTTATAAGCAAAGGCCACCTCTTGCTATACTTTAACTCTGGGCCAAGCTGAGGCCATGATTTCTGTTTTGTTTTTATTTTTTGTTTTTATTTAATTGACTGTGAATTTCATATACACGTATACTGTGTTTAATCAAGTCTAACCCCATCACCCCCCGACTTCTCCCCTGTGACCTTCATGATTCTCCCATGTGTGTTCTCTCTTTTTATAAAAACTCATGATGTCCACTTAACTGCCAATATGCACAGGGGTATAAGGCCATCTCCTGGAGCAAAGGTCCCCTCAGGAGCCAGATCCCTAAAGAAAACGACTTTCCCTCTCCTGGCAGCCATCAGTCACCAGCAACTGGAGGCCACCTTACATTTTATTTCTATACAACCTTAGAAAGGTCAGTTAATAATCTGCCCAAAGGTCATTTTCTTACCCATAAGATGAAGGTCCTCTGAAGAGAAAATATAACTTTTGTTTGCCATACTGGGCCTCAAGTCTCCCACGCAATGAATTCTAAATAAAAGGTGTTTTTTTAGTTCTGTTTCTGAAGCTCAGATTTTAGAAGCTGCACAGCCCTGAGTACTGTTTTGTTGTTGTTTGTTTTGTTTTGTTTTTCTTGGACTCGTATTTTATTAACTTGTTTCTTGTTTTTATTTCCCAGGGGCTGTTCCCGGGGGCCTACTCTTCCAACCATCCTTTGGTACCTCCTCCTTACTCATCCTTTTGCATTCGCTAAAACTCTTTTTCCCCCTTTTCTTTTAGACAATCTTAATTAGCTCAGGGTGGCTTTGACCTGACCAGCAATGCAGTCAAGGTGTCTCTGGACTTCTGACCAACTGTCTCTACCTCCCATGTTTGAAGACCAGAGTCACGAGCTCCGAAGCTCAGGTGGCGTTGTGCTGGGGAGGGAAGCCAGTGCTTCCTGCAAGACAGGTGAGCACTCTACCTTCTAAACTACATCCCCAGCTCCTCACTCATCCTTCACATCTCCTCTGAGTCCATCAGCTCACATCCACAGTGAGGTTTACAGATTGCAGACGTCATTTTTATGTCAGAAAAGAAACCTTAAGTTTTTGTTTCTGTGAGTCATTGGCGTTTAAAGTTTAACATAAGAATCTATGAAAAGGTTGTTTTCTGGTTTAGTCCCAAGCTTTGTAATACGTGTAAACAAGGATATAAACTCAAGTGAGGTGTCAACAGAACCAATTTTCTTTCTTTCCTTCTCTATCTCTCTTTCTTTTTTGACCATAAGCCACATACAAACTAAATGTTTCTTTCCCAGAATTTCTTTCTGTTCAGGTTCTATCCCTCCTGCCAGAATAACAATGGTGTGCATTGTTTACTCACGTGATTTTCCAGGATCTTCAGTGGAAAAATCAACATGAAATTCCTATCAAAATCTAAGCATGGAAGCTCTGAGGTGAGGCAAATGAAGGTTCTCGATGCTAGATTCAGAAATCTGTAAGGACTGGCTATCAGAGAATTACAAACGAGAACCATAAGGAAACATCTCTTTGCACCTCCTGGGTTGCAGACCATCAGAAAGACAGATGGTAAAGTTGACAAGCTTGTGGAAAAACTGCAGATGGACACATCAAATAGTGCAACCCTGTCAGAAAACAGGCTGGTGGGCCCTCAAAATATTAAATACGGTATAGCCATATGATATTAATTTCATTCCTAAATATGTACCAGATGAAAATATTCACAACAACCTGTGCATAAATATTCATATTAGCACTATTCAAAATAGTCAAAAAGAAAAAAAAAGCAATACAAGTGAGACTGTGAAAAGATAAACAGGTAAGTAAATTGCGATTCAGTCATACGATGTGATATTATTTTCTAATGAGAAAGATAAAAAGAAGCATGGGGCTTAAAACCATCAAGTTAAATGAATGAAGCCCATCACAAATGTGCTGTACTGCTCTTTTCATGCAAAATTTTCAGACTAAACAAATTTATAGAGACCCAAATTAGTGGTTACTTACAGCTGAGGAGTGTTGGCAAGAAATGGAGGTGACTAATAATGAGAATAGGGGATCTCTGTAGAGTAATAAAAATGTCCTAAAGTAATTTGTGATAGTTGCTGAACTATGAATCCTAAAAAGCATTGAATTGCATACGTTTTTCAGTGACTTGTTGGAATATGAAGTATACCTGCATACAACTCTTATATTAAAAGTAAAAGTGGAAACACAGGAGCTGCTCTGCATGGTAAGACTGTTATGGTTTCATTTCTGTTTCTGTGACATAATATCTTGATAATCAACAACCTAGAAGAGAAAGTGGTTACGAGTTAGAGTCCATTATCGAAGAGAAGGTTGAAGAAAAGAACTTAAGTAGATAGTCATATCGTGTCCACAGGCAAGAGCAATAAAAAATGAAATGCATCCATGCTGCCTGCTTGCTTGCTCTCTTCCGGCTTTCTTCTGCTTAGGGGATGGTACCACCCACGGTGGGGTGGGTCTTTCCATAGCTGTTAACAATCAAGATAATTCCCTCTAGACATGTCCACAGGCCAATCTGATCTAGACAATCCCTTATTTGGGCTCTCAGGTAATTCTAGGTTGTGGAAAATTAGCATTTAAAACTAACAATAACAAAGACCAAAGGGTGCTGGGCGGTGGTGGTTTGTGCCCTTAATCTCAGATCTTGGGAGGCAGAGGATATGTGAGTTACAGGCCAGCCTGGTCTACATAGAGAGTTCCAAAACAGCCAGAGCTACTCAAGAAACCCTGTCTCAGAAAAACAAGGAGCAAAACAAACAAACAAAAACCCAAAGATCAAAGGCTCAAAAGATAGTGTGAATAACTGAAAGCCCCCTGAGTGGGTGGTCCCTAACAATCATGTGGAACTACAGATAATGCAGGAAAGCCTCTAGGAAAACCAAAACTTTCAGCCACAGATAAAGACAATCAAAAAGATACTTTTTTGTCAACTTGCCATTGTTTATGCTTTATTGATATTTGCTTTGGGGCTGGGAACATAGTGCAGCCAGTGGAGTGTTTAACATGCACAAAGCACTGGGTTTTATTCCCAGCACTGCATAAACCAGTCGTGAAGGCACATGCCTATAATCCCAACAATCATGTAGAGACAAGAATATCAGAAATGCAAGGTCATCCTCAACCACACAGCAAGTTCAAGACCGGTCTGGGATACAGGGGACCATATTTCAACTAATTAACTAATTTTTAGTTAATTAAATTGAAACCCTGTTTGTTTACTTGTATATGTGTGTGAGAACATGGGACAGAGGACATCTTACAGAAATTAGTTCTTTCTTTCTAACATGAATTCTGGAGATCAAACTCAGGCTCTTTAAGCATGGCAGCCATCTTGCCAGGCCTATATTGTTCTTATGTCAGCAATCTTCACAGCAAGTGTTAACTGTGTTAGAGTCCTTTATTTCAGCTGGCAGGAGGCTTCAACTAGACTGGAATGGGAGCCCCCTTTCCTTCCCACGTCCCTACAATTTCCCTGTCTTCCTGTCTGGCCTCAGAATAAAGGAAATAGCCCCTGAATTCAGAAGAAACTTGTAAACAGTGCTGGGACCACTATGTAGTAGGAGAGGTCAATGCTACTGCTGGAGAGTCCCAGGCTGGGAAGGTTCTCCATTTCATGAGAAGGCCTGAGGTTAAGCTGAAAAGCCCCAGGCCAGCTACTGTGATGGCTCATATCTCTAATCTCAGTGCTCCTGATGCAGAGGGAGAAGAATTATAGCCATTTGGAACTAACCTGGGCTACATAGGAAGTGTTGCCCAGATAGCATCCACTCACTGCAGCCTCTTTCCTTCAGCCCCTGTCTGTGAGTCTCTAAGCTCTCTCAGGCTCCCCAGGTACCATTCGAATGGCAGATGGCACCCTTACAGTCTCACTTTCTCAAGGAAGTTTGTAGGCTCAGGTTGTGAGGCCTTGGAACATCAGCAGGGTCGCTGTTGGCACATTTCCCAGCTGTATAACAGGTGCACTTTAGTTAAGGGTCCTCCTTTCCCTCCACATCTTCAGAGTCACATCCGTTCTCTAGACTTCTCTCCCCTTTCTCCTCTTCCCCTCAGGAAATTGCCTGGTTGCAAACTTATACTGTGAACCATTCATGAGCCACATGGCATTAGATGGCCCCTTCCTCCAAGATGTAGAAAAAGGGACCCACACTCTGTCTTGTGATCCCAAACTCTTATCATACTCCCTGCCATGCTGCTGTCTGTCTCTCATGGTGTTAACTGCCCTTCTAATAATCTCTTATCCAAAAGGATAATCTATCTTTGTGTCTCTCTTAAATCTCAAACCATTAAGTTTTCAGTGAGAACAAAGCCAGCCTGGGCTAACAGCAGAAGTCATTTCATAAAGCCAAAGAAAGAAAAGCTGTGGGCTATGCCCAGTTAAGAACATAGTAACAAGAGTCCACACATCAAGGCATCACATCTAGATGTCTGTCACACCTAGATGACTTAGCAGTTGCATGTAAGGCGTGTCTGGTGACTGATGACTTGACTCCTCACATTGGTTTGGAATCTCAAGCAAAGAGGATGCTCTAGATTCCCATAATCCAGTCCTGGCTGTGTAATCAACATTTCCAAGTGAACCCCCAAGGGACAAGGTAGGCCATAATGAGCTAGGACCAGTTGCCGTCAAGGCATTTTCTTTTTATCTGAGTAAGTGCTTATCATCCCTGACTAACAATGAGTGTCTGATTTCTGCTGATCTATAACCTAACAGGGATATTGGCTTCTCACCCCTCTTTAGTTGAAAAAAAAATATAAAATTCATGTCTCTAAGACAATACACAAAAACAATCCCAAACAATTCACCCTCTAGCAATTGCATCTACTGAAATAGTCATAAATACATCAAGATACGTAGAACACAATAGTCACTAGCACAGCACTACTGACCAACAGTAGAAGTTGGTGGTGCAACTATGGGTTGACGACATGTGTCTAACTCCTTTTGAAGCTTGTCATTTGTCATGACAACAGTCCTATAGGAGGAGCCTTACTTCACTTCACAGACAGGGAGACTGTGTCATGGAGAGATTCTGTGACTCGCCAACGTTTCATACCTGGCTTTCAACTTTGGACATCTGGCTACCAAGCTACCTGGTGCTTTCATTGCTTCAGTATGCATGTCCATTATCCATTTTTTCAAGCAAACAGTGTTTACTGAGAATAATCATGCTCTAGTCTGGCATTGTGCTAACTATGTGTGAACAACTGAGGCAGGGTCCCCAGTTTCACTGCCATCACAGCCTAACGGAGGATACACAGAAATACAGAATGCAAACTATGATGGGTGGGAGAAGAAAGTTGCATGGTGCTTTTCTAGTGAGGCAGAAAGATAGGGTCAGACACACGTGACTGTGAGCTATAAGAAAATCAGCTCTGGAGCCCAGCAACCAAAACCATCCAAAGGTGGAACAGATCTCTCCCAATAAAGAAGGAAAACACAGGCAGCCAAAACCAGATCATTCCTTTCAGAGATTTCTTTTCCCTTTTGTGAAGAGCTGGAGCCCAGGGGCTAAGAGGGCTTGTGGGAACCACTTCTTGTCTTTGGCCAGTATTCTGTGTTTTTATACTAAATCCATCTTTTCACTATTACCACTCTGTGTCTTGCTCAGTTCTTTGTTGAAGACATAAAGCAAACAAACAAACAAGCCTTGGCCATTGTGTTACAGGACACCTCCCCACCCCACCTGTAATTTCAGAGACCAGTGGACAGATCACATGATGAAATCCAGGGTTAAAGAAAGGGTAAGCTCACAACAGCGGCACGGATATGGTGTACTATCACACCAATCGCTAGCTACTATAAGCACCATTTTAAACTCTTGATCTAGTAGGAAGGTAGAAACTGAAATGTTCTAGCCCGAGAAACTGGACCCAAGACTACTTTTACCAGGGTGCAACTTATTTAAGCAGCTTCCACTGGATTATTATCACTAAACTCGGGAGCTTTTATATATTTTTTGCTTCTTTGTCATCTCTATATAGCTACATACATTCTACGCTGGTGCTTTAAACTACTTGGCAGTAATGTCTAGAATGAGAAGGGAAGGGGGAAAGGGGGCTTAGGAGAGGCATGGCCAGTTCACATATCAGGAGTACTGACTGCCTTACACTTAGACTCACAAAGCTTTCACCAGCCTCTACTGTTTGCCTTTTCTTATCTGTATAGGGTCCCCTCCTCCCCCATCACACTCTGATAAAGCTATCATCCTCTATCTTGTGAGAGAAGCCAGTTTGCAGAGGAGTCTGGAAGGAGCCTGTATCTGCTGAGACTGGTGTTCTGATTGGAATCTCAGTACTGTCGAGAGATTGGAGTTTTATAAATTCAGAAGATAGTCACTTTTCTAGCCTTCTGGAACACCATTCACTGTCCTGCTCTGTATCTGAATTGACACCTCATGATGATAAATTAAAAAAACCTCTTAAAAGCTATTAACCTAACAGAAGACTAGCTTCCACCAACACAAGGGCTAAGACTGTTACCAGCTAGCATCTTGGGCCTATAGAAAAGCTTCCCCATTTTAACGCGTGTGCACCTCTGGTGTACCCACCAATGTATTTTAAACTTGCCTTGATTTATGATTTTATGTATCCCTTAAAACTGTAAAAACTCTGTGAAGCTGGCTCCATGTTGGAACATGAAATTTTGGGGTTTCCAGGAAATGGGCATTCAAAATGGTTCCAGAATCAACTTTTATTTATCATTTATTCCTTTTAAGATGAGATGGAGGCCTTTGTAAGAAAGGATACACTGCATGGCACATGCTTTTTGGACTCTTTCCTTTGCTGTCTAGCCTGCCTCTATTCCTGGGAGTGCTTCTTCCTTTCTTAATATGATGTCTATTTCTATTCCATGACTAATTTAAAAGGCATGACTTTTTTCCCTCTACCCCTCCTCCCAGTGGCTGTTAGAATTTTCAATTAACCTGCACTATGTTTTTCTCTTAAACTCTGATGAAATTGTCCTTGAATTTTTTTTCTGAGTCTGTTTCTATGTTATTTTATTAACGAGACTGAGAGTCTCCCAAGGGAATTCAGTTTCCCTGGTAACACTAGCTTCAGACAAACCTATACATGCCATTCTTTATGGCACCTCCTAGCCAGAGGATCCTGGAACCTGGGAGGGTAGAGGGTTGGGCAGGCCTGGAGTCCAAGCCTCTGGGGAATGGGTGGGAGAACGTGTACATACCAGTTACTAGGTTGGGTCTTACTTAACATTCTCTCCATGGAAATAACACCTATGGATGCCAATACCTACAGAATGGAGTGGATCTCATTTGGTCTAAAGGGAGGCCACTCCTATGATTAAAACCTTCAAAGGTTTCCATCTCTCTCCCAGAAAGGAGAGACAAAGCCGCAAACACAGATGGTACCTGACTAAGAATCTCAGTCTAAGACCCAACAAACAAGATAAATCCATTCCTCCTCAACAAATAAATTAAAACAGCCAAATTAATAGTGAAAAGCAGACAAGGAAAATTGACTCAGTGTGACCGCACTGGGAGGGGAGCAGAGATCTTCCTGTTCCAGGTCCATCTTACAGGTCCCGAAGTGAGGCTAAGGATGAAGCAGATGGCCAGAGTTACATACGTCTGAGTAGTCCTGGTCAAGGTTGGTCCCATCCATCACTGACTCATCACTGTTTTTCCTGTAAAAAGGAAGTAACAGTTGTAAATCTCTTTCCAGAAGAAAAGTCTTCCCTTTGGCTGGCTCAGGCTTTAGTATTGAACTAGATGGGATTTTCCTCCAGTTTTTTTTTATATTTCCCAAAGTTCTAAAATAATCATAGACTATATTTGAGTTGGCAAGGTAACAAAATCAGCTTTAACTTATTAACTCATTACTTCAATAACTAGTTATGAGCACTATTGCCCCAGGCAGTTCTAGGCACGACAGTTATTTCATTTTGCATGTCAAGATCCAGGAAGGCCCCTACAGCTGAAGCGAAGGGAGAGTGGAGACCAGGTTGGAATCACGAAGGCCAACTTTGCACTCACACCAGCAATGAAGGAATGCCCACACCTCCATCCTCTCCAGCATGATCTGTAGCCTGCATGTTTTATTCTGACATGTGTAAGATGGTATCTCAGAGCTGTTTTAATGTGTAATTCCCTAATGGCTAAGGATATTGAACATCTCCTTAAGTGTTTCTCTGCCACTTGAGATTCTTCTATTGAGAATTTTTTGTTTAGATCTGTACCCCATTTTTAAAAACTGGATTAAACAATCAGGGAGCCTGCATGGGACTGAGCTAGGCCCTCTGCAGATATGTGACAGTTGCGTAGCTTGGTCCTCTTGTGGGACTCCTAACAGTGATGGGGCTGTCTCTGATTCTTCTACGGGATATTCCTCATAATGAGTTGCCTTAATACAAGGAGAGGCTTTTAGTATTACTGCAACTTGATATGCCATGTTGTGTTGATATCTGTGGGAGGCCTGCCCTTTCCTGAATAGAAATGGAGGAGTGGATGGGGAGGGGAAGGGGAACGAGGGACTGGGAGTAGAGGAGGGAGGGAAAACTGTGGCTGGGAATGTACAATAATAAAGAAAGAAAAAGAAAATTTTAAAAACCTTGAGGTCTTATTAAGCATGAAAGATCATGAATATCATTTAGTGAGATTAAATAAAATACTAAGAAAAAGCTAAATACTTTTGCAGGAAAGACAGCAAGAAAACTCCTAACTGCATGGTTTCTGCTCATGTGGGAATCATGAAGTGTCTTTAAAAAGAATACAGGATCTCACTGTGTAGCCATGCGGTGGGCTAATGAATCCTATACCACCTCATGGAGAATTTCCTAAGAATACTTTAAGTGCTAAAATTGTTTGGGATAAAACTGGTCTCTGGTCACTTAGACCAGCCATAGATTTGCCATAAATTCCTAAGGTAAAGTGGTCTCTGGACCAGCCATAAATTCCTGTACAATGTGTCCCTTTACTCAAAGTTAAGACAACAGCCTGACAAGCTGACTGCTATTTCTTTGCTTCTATAAGCAATGCTCTCTTGCTGTTTATGTCCAGGGCTGTCTTTCTATATGCACCACAATTGCAGTCCTTGCCTTTAAAATCTCAATAAATGGGGCTGCAGAAATGGCTTAGCAGTTAAGAGCACTGGCTGCTCTTCCAGAGGTCCTGAGTTCAATTCCCAGAAACCACATGGTGGCTCACAACCGTCTGCATGATAGAATACTGCATACGTAATAAAAACAACTAAACAAAACCCAACAAATTGGAGGTCAAGGCTTCTTCCCAATACTCTGCTTGGGACAGCCCAACTGGAGGTAAAGACCTCATTTGACTTATTTATCCTGGATGGCTTCTGGAGAGAGAGAAGAGATTTTTATCAGTCAGTATTAGATTTTTAGGTTATAACTACAATGGGCATGTCTCATTCAGTTGCAGGTCCTGTGTAGACACCGAGATGCTAAAAATCAAGCTGAAGTCATGCTGTCCTCCATCTAAGGCATCACAGGTTCAGAATTATTGACCTGCAGCCTGATGACAGAATGCAGTCTGGGTAGGCTCTTTCCTACACCAGCCCTCCAGCACTACTGGGTGACTCTGGAAATATTAGCAAGGAATGGATTTAGAGTCTTGCTTTTAAATTAAAAAAAAAAATTTAAAAAGTTGACTGTGATGGCTAGCATCTGTAACCTCAGAATTCAAGAGGCTGATGCAGGAGGATTTCCATAAGTATGAAGCCAACATCAGCTAGCGGAGGGAGTTCCATTACAGCCTGTTTAACCTTCCAGGCAGGAGCCAAGCTACTGGAAAGTGACTCATGATCCTTTGACTATCAAACTACTGAAATAATGATCTAAGGGGATCTGCAATGCTCCCTGGGAAGCTCAAGCTGGGCAAAGGGACTTTGTGCCCGACAGAGAAGGAACTTTCTTCCAGGGAGAAATTTCACTTGCCTGAACACCTTACAGGAGAGACTGAAGCCTAGACATTGATGGCTCAAGGATGCAGAGTTATGTATACTTCCTTTCCTATATTTAAACCCAAGCCTCTTGCTGGGAGCCTGAAGAATGACGGGGGAGGGGACGTCCCAGAGAACCTCTTTGTTCCTGTCTTTAAGGTGATCAACCATATTAGGTAAATCTCCCTTTCCTGCTTTTTCTAAAATTTGTGACTTATTTGGCCTATCTAGGACTGCTGGCCTCCGGCCCTATATTTCCATAGCTCCCAGGATCCAGGGTTTGACCCTAATGATTTAAAAAACACTTAGGGTACAAAGTGAGATCCTTTCTCAAAACAGTAAGAACAACAGCCAAGAACTAAGTTTTCAAACAGATGAGACTATAAGGACTATACTCATTCAAACCACCACACTTGTGAATTTATAATTTTTCTTAATAGCTGAATAATATTTATTCCGTTGTGTAAGCACGTCACATTTTCATTGTCTATTTATCAGCAGATAGACAGCTAGAGTGTTTGTATGTCCTGCTATTGTGAATAGAGAGGCAACAAACATGGATGGGCATGCATCTCTAGAGTATGCTGTAGAGCCTTCGTGAATTTCCCAAATGGCTGGATCCTGTGTTATCCCTAATTCTGGCTTTTTACAAATGAACCTTCGCACTGACTTCCACAGTGGCTGACCAGTCCACACTCCTACCGGCAAGGACTAAATAGAATAAATGTCCTTCCCCTGTATGCAAACCATCATTTGTCTTTTGATTTTAATCTCAGCCATTCTGACTGGTGTAAGATAAAACCTGGACTTTATCTTCATTTACATTTCTAAAAGTGTTTCTCAGCCATTTGTAGCTCATCTTTTGAGAATACTCTGTATAGTTCCATCCCTCATTTTTAAACTACATTGTTTTCTTGATTATTAATTTTTTAGGTTTTTTTATATGGTCTAGATATTAACCCTGTATATGTATACTTGGCAAAGCTTTTGTTTCCAATTCTGTAGGCTTCCTCTTCACTCGAGTGACCGTTCTCTTTGCTGTACAGACCTTTTTCATTTCATCAGGTCCCATTTATGGTTGGTCTGTGTGCCTATGCTATCTAACAGCATTCTGATCAAGTCCTGCTTGTGCCAACAAGCTCACGTGTATTCCTGCTTTCTACTGTATTCGAGTCAGGGACCCAGTCTTATGTTGAGATCCTTGATCCGTTTGGAGTTGAGTTTTGTGCAGAGCAAGCCAGGACATGAAACTAGCACAACAATTTAGCTAAAGGTTTGCCAATATTGTTAATCTTTTCAAAGAACCATGTCTTACGGGGTTCAATTGCTTTGACACACTCCATCACTGGAGTGGGTCAGGCAATAACAGGCTCTCAGGGTACACTCCATCACTGGAGTGGGTCAGGCAATAACAGGCTCTCAGGGTACACTCCATCACTGGAGTAGGTCAGGCAGGAACAGGCAGGAACCTGAAAGCAGGACTTAAAGCAGAGGTCCCTAGGAAGGCTGTTTGCTGGTTTGCATCTAAAGGCTTAAGGTTCTCATCAATCATAACCAAGAAAGCACCCTACAGTCCTACAGACAGGCAGTACGATGGAGGCATTTTCTCAATGACATCCCTCTTCCCAGATGACTCTAGCTTGCATTAAGCCAAGAACGGCAGACTGAAGGACAAATTGACTGAATCTCCTCCGTATTTTGTCTGGCTGTTCTTTCCTATTTTATTAATTTCAGCTCTGATTGATCATTGCTTCCTGTCTACTTTTTTGAGGGTGTTCACTGTTCCTGTTTCCTAAGGCCTTTGGGGGCATCATTAAGGTAGTTTCATGATGTAGGCAATTAAAGCTGTACATGTTCCCCTTGAGCTGCTTTCACTGTGTCCCAGAGATTTAGATGTGTTGTTTTTATTATTACTCAACTTAGGAATTTAAATTTTTTTTTCCCTTCTTGATTTATTCCTGAACCCAATTTGGTTCAGCAGTATGTCGTTTAGTTTTTTATAAAATTGTGTGATTTCTGTCTTTTTACTCAGCTTTAATTCACGTGGTCAGATGGAATGCTGGATGGGGGTCAATTTCTCTGTATTCGTTGAGACTTATTTTTGTTCTAATATGTGGTCTATATTTAAAGAAAGTCTCATGGGCTGCTAAAAAGAATGTGAATTCTTCAGTGTTTGGGTGGAACAGTCTATAGGTACCCATTAAGTCCACTAAATTTGTAGTCATTTAACTCTACCATTTTTCTGTTTATATTTTTCTAGATGGCCTGTTTATTCATGAGAATAGGAGAGCAAAATCACCCACTATCACTGCGCAGCACTGATCTACGGTATTGTAGGTGAATGTGTATGTGTTTCTTTTATAAAATTGGGCACCCCTAAGTTTGGTGAATCCGTGTTTAAGATTGCAATAGCTTTCTTGGTGGATTTTTTTTCCTCTAATGACTATGAAATGTACCTCCCCATCTCTTCTAATTAGGCTTGGTTTGAAGCTTATTTTTCTTACCAGAAAGTAGACTATGACTGTTTTTATTTAGTTCCATGTGCTTGGAATACCCTAAAGTATGTCTTTATCAACAAAAAGATAGATCCTGTTTCCGATCCAATCTGTTAGCCCATGTCTCTTCACTGAAGAGTGGAAAACATTAGTGTTAAGAATTAACGTTGAATAATATATACTAGTTCCTGCTGTTTTGTTACTTGTGGTGGTCTACTAGGCATCTTTAACTTGGTGATGCGGAGTTGTTTATTTGTTCGTTGTACCTTCTTGGGTTTGTTTGACCTTTTCCCTCCAATCCTAACCATTCCTTCTAATGCCCTCTGCACAATATCCTCGGTGGCTACACATCCCTTTAATATGTTTTTGTAAAGGAAATGTTTCTTTTCTCCTTTGGTTATGACTCATAGTTTTGGTGAGTATAGTAGTCTGGGCTGGCATCTGTGATCTTTCATAACTCAAAGAGCACTCGTCCAGACCTTTGTCTTTCAGTCTCCATTGAAAATTGGCTCTTAATCTGACGGGCCTACCTTTGTATGTTACTTGCTCTTTCCTTCCTGCAATTTTTAATATCTTTTGTGTGCTCTGTACATTTACAGTTCTGGTTATTATATGATGTGGGGAGTTTCCCTATCTGGAGAAGAAAGTGGGTGGAAGACATGTGGCCTTTGTGACATAGGTGGGTCTCCAGGATGGGTGGAGTCCCTGGTGTGGGCCTAGAGCTCCTTCCCAGAGGGAAGTTGTCTTCAGGTCTCAGGGATTGGTGGAGTTAGTGGCATAGTCCAGTCTTTCTGTCTGGAGAGATGCCAACAAGAGACCAAAAGCTCAGCTGTGAAGAGACAACTCTGTTCTTCCTGGAAATCTCTTGTCTAAGTTTCTTTTCTATTGCTGAAATAAGATACTGTGGCCAAGGTAGCTTATAAAAGAAAGTGTTGGACTTACGGTTTCGGAAGGTTAGAGTCCATAGGGGGCAGAGCAAAGGCGTGAACACATGAGAGCTCGCTCACATCTTGATCTGCCAGCAGAAGGCAGGGAGAGAGGAAAAGAGAGAGAACACTGAGAATCATATAAGTCTTTTAAAACCTCAACACTCACCCCCAGACACACTTCCTCAAATAACGGCACACCTCTAATCCTTCCCAAATATTTCTACCAAGTGGGGACCAGGTATTCAAATATGTGAGCCTGTGGGAACGTCGTTTTCATCCAAATCACCACATCCCACCCCCTTGTCTCCATTGGCTTATGGCCATATCATAATGCAAAATGCATTTAGTTAACTTCAAAAGTCCCCATACTCTTTCACAGTCTCAACACAGTTCAAAGTCCAAAGTCTCTTCTGAGACTCAAGGAAATCCAGTCTTTTAATTGTAATCCCCCAGAGGGGAAAGTAAATTATATCCTTCCAACTTACAGAAGCACAGAATATATACTACCATTCCAAAAAGGGAGAAATGGCAACATAATGGAGACATACTGGACCAAGAAAGAAAAAAACAAAAAAACCTATCAGACAAAACCCCAAGTCCTGTGGCTTTATGTTTGATGTCAAAGAGCTTAGATGGGTCCATCACTTCAGCTTTGCTGTCCTCAGCACACTTCTCCCCCCCAGACTTGGTCCACTCTGCATCTCTTCATGACAGATGCCTCACAGCTTTAGCCTTCCCAACATTCTGGGTCTGCAGCACAATCCAGGTTTTACTTTTGCCGGCTTCAAACAATGGCCGCATAGGGACTTCACGCAGGTCCTGCCCTGTCACACACTGCCTGGCCTCAGCAGCTTTTCTTAACCACAGAGGAAGGTTCCACACTCTCTTACTTACGCATCCTTCATGATGACACTAAAAGCCAGAACTGTGTAGATGAAGCTGCAAGGTCTGGCTGCTTGCTTGGGATGGAACCATGACCCTTTGAAAACCTTTGCAGAAACCTTCCTTTATTGTTGCTTTTAGAAGCAGAAAATTCCTCAAGCCTTCCTTTTTAAATTTGGAAGCTTAGCTGGGTGGGGTCTTGCCTTGAGGTCCTGCTTTCTTTTTCTCCCGCTTTAGATCACCTCTCTGGACTCTTCTTTCAGAGGAAGCCTCGGTTCCAACATTAAACTTCTTGGTGGTTTTTTTTTTTTCCTCTTTAAAGTCTATATTTTGTATGTTTCTCCACCCCCTGCTCTTTTTAATTGGAGACTTGCCTAAGAGCGACTTCTAATAACATGTGGCAGAGTCAATATTAGACTTTCTTGAACTTCCATCAACCAAAGACGCTAATCTAATACCTTTAAATTTAGGACATGGGCAGAAAGCAGCCATATTATTTGCCAAAATTCATAAAAATGGTCTTTAGTTCAGTTGCTAATATTGTTCACATCTGAAACCTCCACAGCCCACATGGCTCTCGGCACTACTCTCTTCCAAGACATACTAGAATGGCCCATTAGGCTCTGTTTATAGTCTTTAACTGTATTCTTTCCCAGTGTCTCAAATTCTTCCAGATGTGCATTCCCCCACACGCGCCCCCAAAAAACCCCAGCATCATCAACTCTGTCACAGAAATACCTCCACTCCCTGGTACCAAACTCTGCCTTTTTCTTATTTTTCTATTGCTGTGATAAGACATCATGGCCAAGGCAACTTACTGAATAGAGAGCTTATGGAGGGGAGGGGGCTTCAGTTTCAGAGGGTTAAGGTTCAAGATCACCATGGCGGGGAGCATGGCAGCAGGCAGGCAAATTGATGCTGGAGCAGTAGCTGGGAGATTACATCCTAAGATACAGTCATGAGGCAGAGAGAGCTAACTGGGAATGCATGGGCTTTTAAAACCTCAAAGCCCACACCTAATGACATACCTCCTCCAATAAGGCTACCCCTGAATTCTTCCCAAACAATTTCATCTACTGGGGACCAAGTATTCAAGCGTTTGAGCTTTGGGGGTCATTCTCATCCAAACCAACTTATCTCTTAACCAGGAACTCTGGATCACTGTTTCCAATGGGCTTTTCCAATTATTTCTGCCAGATGTTGTGTCCCACTGGATGATGCAACCTATCTGCTGCTTGCTATGTGCTCTTTTACTTGGACACCTCACCTGGGGAGAGGGGATGCCGTGTCACACCTGAAACCCAACTAATTTTGAACTTGAGCTGGTTGCCCCATGGGACTTCCCCAGTCATTTATGATGGCTACTGTAAGCGTCTAACTTGATGATGTTTGCTATCTATCTGTAACTTTGCTGGAGTCTTGTTTTTTGTTTGCTTCATGCTTAAAAATCAGTCACTCAAAACTAAAAGTACAGCTATTTTGGATCATTCTGTGGAAAGAATATCAGTGAGGAAGAATCTTCTATCATGAGAATTAACTGAAATCAAACCACCAGATGGTCAATCATGAATGTCATCAGAGAATATTGTTCAGAAACAAGGAGTAAATTTTCAAAATAAAAGTGGAGACATGCTGAGCATGGTAGCACATGCCTAAAAACCAGAATGTGGGAAGCTGAAGAAGGAAGACTGTAAGTGTGAGATAGGCTCGGGCTTCATAGTGAGACTGTCTCAAGCAAACAAAAATGGAGCCACTTGTGACATCACTTCCAAAGCTTATGAAAAAATGGTTCTTATGTGTGTTCACCTGACACCAACTGAACAGCTAACCTTGTTTCCTACTTGCGTTCTGTTTATCATATGCTTCAGACTTCAGACATTCAAGAATGAGATATGAAAATAAGTGTGCAAAGAAGATATGCTAAAGAGTATCCACACCCTTCACTTTACCTATCATACAACTGATGCTATATACTTCGAAGAATTCAAATTCCCCGAGAAACTCATGCTCAAAGATGGAAAAATCTGGGATCCTGTTACCTATCAGATGGGTAGTTTGTTTCCTGCAAGGAGATTTGATGTAGTTCTAACAACTTGTCAGATCTCCTTACAGGAGGGACCGCATCCCCAGAGAATGATGATGAGCAGGACCACACCTTGACAGGGATGCTTAGCCATGCCTATCTCTTGCTCTTCATTTCAGCCTAACCCTCGTGTTAAGACCCTGAAAACAGACTTGGGGTAAAGGGGAGCAATTCATCTCTCTGTTCCTCTTCATGATGTGGCTCGATTGAAGAAATGCCTTTGCTATACCTTTGTTATAAACACACACACACACACACACACACACACACACACACACACACACACACACACGAGAATTATACAACATACATTCAAAAATACTATAAACAAAGCAAGCTGGGTATCCAGGTTGGCTTTCGTGTCAACTCAACACAAGTTAGAGGCTAGAGTTGTCTGAGAAGAGGGAACCACAACCGAGAAAATGCTTCACAGTCCTGGCCTGTGGACAAGCCAGTGGGGCATTTTCTTGATTAATGATTAGTATGGAAGGGGCCATACCATTATGGGTAATGCACACCCTGGGCAATGGTCCTGGAGTAAAAGGAAAAGCAAGCTGAACAAACCACGAGGAGCAAGCCAGTGAGCAGCCCTCCTCCATGCTCTGTGCATCAGCTCCTGCCTCCGGGTTCCTGCCTCCAGGTTCCTGCCTCCGGGTTCCTGCCTCCGGGTTCCTGCCTCCGGGTTCCTGCCTCCAGGTTCCTGCCTCCAGGTTCCTGCCTCCAGGTTCCTGCCTTGATCTCTAGGTGATGGACTGTGACCTGGAAGAAGAAGATTTAAACCATTTTTCTCCCTGGGTTGCGTTCAGTCACAGTCCTTACCACAGCAGTATATCTTAAAAATAGACACGGAATAAAGAGAGAAGTAAGAACTAAAATAAGGTGAATAATGAGATAACAGATGTAAGTTCTAGCACATCAAAAGCTCCTAGAGAAACATTTCCTAATAATGAAATAACCAGCCCACCAGAAAAACAATAATTCTAAGTATGTAACAATGTGTCAAATGATAACATCCCAGAGTCCAAGACATAAAAATTACAGTGCTAACAGGAAGGAAAACCTACCATTACAGCTGGGGACTCCTGTCCTTGAGAAGATGATTGCTGAGGGCGTCACCATGTCCCTGCCACTGAGTGTGAATAAGCAGAACACAGACTGTATTTCAAAATCAACACAGAAACTTCAGGTGCACAATTGGTCAAAAAAAAAAAAAGTGAATACCACAATAGGCCCTTAAGGTGCTAAGACCTTAAAGATCATCTTCCCACATTTCGGTCTAATATATTATTTTTTTTTCATCCAGTATTGGTTCCACCAAAAATATCTATGTCAAACCAGAGGTCAGTGAGAGGAAAAGAAAGCAACTTCCTCCTTTTAGGGCACACTATGACTGATGCTCAGCTAGGAGAAACAAAGGATCAAGAATGTAATTCTAACCTATGTTTCAATAGTTCTTGTGATTACACATGTACAGGCTTACAAGGGTTAGAACGTACTATTAACAGGGTCTATTTCAATAGATGCTTAGAAGCTGCTTTTGTTGAAAAGTATTGATTGTTACTTAGTTACTTTTAGAGTCTTAGTTATTTTTCTATTGCTGTGAAGAGACACCATCACCAAGGCAACTTTGAAAAGCAAGAGGTTTGTCGGGGCTTGCTTACAGTTTCAGAGGGTGAGATCATTACCATCACGGCTGGAAACATGGCAGCAGACTGGCAGGCTTGGTGCTGGAGCAGAAGTTGAGAGCTTACATGTTGAGACAATAACCAAGAGGCAGAGAGAGGCCTAACTGGGAATATAATGGGCTTTTGAAACATCAAAGCCCAGCCTCAGTGCCATAACTCCTTCAAGAAGGTCACACCTCCTAATCCTTCCCAAATAATTCCACCAACCAGGAATGAAGCATTCAAATATGAGTCTATGGGGGCTGTTCTCTTTCAAACCACCACTGGCCCACAAAACAAGGGCAAGATAGAAATAAAAACCCAACTTGTCTGCCTTTATCTTGCATATGTAATTTGGGATAAAGGCTAAGAGATGAGTTAGTGACCTTAACTTGTCTAGAATTACTTGGAGGTCCAGGATCAAAACCTTTCAGGACAGACCCCCCCACACACATTCAGCACAATAAGGACAATAAATACTCTGTGAGGGGAGCTGTCCTCTTAGTGATTAACAGATTAAACATCTCAAGACTTAACCAGAGTTAGGACAACAAAGAGTAGATGGGCAGCACCTAATCTCAACCAAACTGATTACTCATGCTTCCCATATTCTACTTAAACCTCACGTCAGAACCCCAAAGGCAGATCTGCAGTCCTTGAATTCCTTAGCTGTTCCTCCTCCTAGGGTAGCCACCTCCAAGTCTCTTCTTTACGCTTTTTAGCATTGCTCAGTTCTTTAATTGCTCTAGGGGGGCTGGTGGTCCAACCTAATTTGTCGAGGATGCTGGAGCCTGAGCTCTTGCCTTAAAAACATGTAATACACCTCAGTACTATAGGTTTTTTCCCCAGTCCTTCTGTTGCCCCCCCCACACACTCTATTTTTCTCTAAACAGAGATAATAGAATCTTATTTGGATTTAACTTACAGATTTTCCTCTCCACAGCGCATGTCTGCTTCGCTTTTATTTCGCTTCTTTCCATCCGCCCTGTCATCTCTGAGGTGCTCTCATCTTGCCTGGCCCCAGGATGCTCCTATCTCCTCTTTGTTACTTTAGCCTGGTGGGTGAGTGGTCAGACCTTTGTGGACTTGGAAGTCTTAGGATGGCCCCAGCCACATGATCAGATTAGACCCCATCTCCTGTGTTCCTGGCAGCATGCTAATTTAAAGGGAGGAGACCATCCTGTAACTGGAACTTCTTAGGATTTGAAAAACCACACGAAAGGGAAGAAGGGGGGCAGCATCGGGGTTTTCTTGAATCTTGTTGTGGGAAGAACATTCCCTCTTGAAAAACTATGACTATTTCAGAGATGTATTTTTTATTGTTATTTTTTAAATTCTCTTGAATGTACTCTGTTCTATAATCTTTGGCCAGAAGAATGGGATCTAATTCTCCTCTGGCCCTAGGTGGGCCAGGGCATTCTAAGATTTACAAAGAAACACTACCGACCCCTCTGTTAAGTGTCAGCCAAAATGGGACCGTCAATCACCCGGACAAGAAAAATGCCCCTTGGGAAGCTGCTGGTTCCAGAATCTTCAAGAAACATGATACACTTGAAGACAATGTTAAAGAGAAAAATAACCATCCCATTCATGAGATATACTTTTAAGCGCCCACTCCAGCAGCCCCTCCCTCTCTCAGTGACAACTGCTCACAGGCCTCATTGCCAACCCTGCCTGTTTTGGGAGCTTCTGAGTTCCCCCAAATGATAACGCTTTTGCTTTCTTCTTTCTTTAATCTCCTATTTATTTCTGGATGTTTGTTCTGACGTTCTGAATATCCTCACTTCTCTCTCTGAAGTCATCTCCAACTCACACATACACAGATGCTAGTAACCCTCCACTGCTAAGCCTGCCTGGCTTCCTGACCTCACTCAGAAAACATGACTGCCTCTTATCCTATGATCCAGATCCACCTCTCAGCAGGTGCTAAGATCTCCAGCTTCCCTACTTTGTTGTTTCTATCCTATCAAAACCCAATACAACTGTCTCAGACTTCTATCTGAGCCTGTGTTTTATCTTAATGACTAAGATTAGTGAAAAGGTAAAACCTGTTACATTGATGCAAACCAAGGGTTTTCTCCTAGCTCTTCAGCAGACTGGGACAAATGTGGTAAGGTGTGACCACTGTCATTTGTTAGCATTTACTCATTTTAGGTGTACATGCACATGCATGGGGCAGGGGTGCACATCTGCCGTGGCGTGTGTGTAGAAGTCAGAAGGCGACTTTTGGGAGTCAGATCTCTCCTTCCACCAGGGTCCTGGAGGTCTAAGTAGATATGTAAGAATTCTATCCCTGTGATAGAACACTATAATCAAAGGCAGGTTGGCGAGGAAAGGGCTTATTCTGCCTTACAGATATAAATCCATCATTGAGGGAAGCAGAGCAGGAACTAAGGACAGGAGCTTGGGAACAGGAACTGGCGCAGAAGCCACAGAGGCTTACTCGGTTTACTTTCTTATACAACTTGCCCAGGACAACCAGCCCAGAGGTAGTACCACCCATAGTGAACTGGGCCCTTCCACATCAATCAAGGAAATGTCTCACAGACATGTTCAGAGGCCAGCCTCATGGTAACTCCTCAATGGAGGGTTCCTCTTCTCAGGCATCTGTAGTTTGTATCAAGTTGGTAATAAGTAACAAAGTTGTGCTGGGAAGAAATCCATTGTGTCTAACTCAGGAAGCCAACAAATCCTCAATGCCGGTAATCCAATTTAGCAGAGGACAGCCAATGAGATTACAGGGCCTGACCTCAAATAGCTTCAACTAACCAACAAAGAAATCCAGAACGAGTGGCAGAATTAAAGATTAGATTAAGCTCTTTTTGTACCTAAGAAACCCATTCCAGTGTGAGAGACATCCATGGACTGAAAATTAATTGATCAAATGAAGGAAAAATGAAAAAAAAACAAAAACAAACCTGATATAGCTGTTTCAATAACTGATGGAGTTGCCCTTAAGCTGAAACCAATCAGAAGAGACAAAGAAGGCTGCTACACATTAATAAACAGCCTACTAAGAGGAAATGACAATTGTAAATACGTGTGCACTAAATCCTGGAACTCCCAGTTTCACACACCAAACACTAATGGGCATTCGCTGTCAGATGGTCCTGGGATGATAATAGTTGATGATTTCAACTACTCATTCTCATCTCTACACAGGTCATCCAAACCAAAAGTCAACAGAGAAACCTAAGATTTAAATTACACCATAGCTCAAAAGGATATGACATTACATCCTCAGAAACAGAACACACATATTTTTCAGTGTCATGGGCTGCTGAACTACAGTTAGATCATCTGGTGAAAGTATTCTTACATTACTTTAAATGCTAAAATTAGCTTGAGTGAACTGATATGTTGTCATGTAGAGCAATTATAAATTCACTGGTCCTGTAGACCAGTCATAAATGTCTATGCAATGTGTTCTTAAACTCAAGATTATGAGAACTAACTTCAATCTTTCTACCTTTGTAAACGACCGCTTGCTTCCTGCAGAAGTCACAGCTGCCACTCTCTGTGTACATCACACAGTTTGGGGTTTTGTCTTGAAAATCTTGAACAAATTGGAGGTTAAGGCTGCTCCTCACTACCTGCCTGAGCAGCCCCGAGACAGAGACTAATTTGACTTATTCAGGCCTCTTGGTGGTCTTTCCTCAAGTACCCAATAACATCTGCAGCCTGTGAAGCCATTTCTAAAATGGGTCATGGTCTAGGCCACTGTGGAGAGCACAAACAGACCACGTGGTATTGGGCTTTCGAATATTCTTTTTATTCACATAAACATGTTTTATAATGGCATGTTATTACAAAGCTTAAACAGGCATCTCACCAAGCAGCTAGCAGTTGGCTGATGCAGGGTCCTACTGGATAAATTTCCAGTGAAGATGTTTTGGGAGCAGGATCAGCCCACGTTCTCTGTGAAACCCTTCAGCTGTGGTGGGCCTGAAGGATCACACTGGTGGAGGCCCAGAAGGTCCTTGAGAGCTTCAGCGCTGACAGACAGCCATGTGTGAGCGCAGTAACAGAAGTGCAGGTGAATGTCAACACAGAGGCTTGAGATGCCATGTCTCAGGAGCATGCACTGTGATCCCAGGGGCTACTTCCAAAGTTCCAATATTTGTATCAGTCTGTTTAGCAGAAGCTTTGTGCTATCAGGGCTCACATCTTTGGTCTGGTTCACTAAGGTATCAATGCCATCTTGGGCTTAGTTCATTTGCATATTAAAACCTGTCCCAGGTTGGGCTCACAGCTGAGCTGCCTCCTGGCTGGATCTTTATCTGATACGTTTATCTGAGCTAATCCTGGAGCATAGCCCCATTCAGAGCTGCCAGGTGGCAGGCTCCCATCTTACAGACGCCACATTAGTCTAAGTCACAAAATGGTTTCACTTATGTTCCTAACAGCCACAAATAAAATCTTTCTGAATCTTAAAATATTGCAACAACCTCCTGTATCTTCTGAGATTACAGTGCATAGAAACAGAAATCAAAGCAAGAAGAACCACAGGGACTACACAGGTGCATGGAAACGGAGCAATATGCTCTTTTAAAAATGGATGTTTCATCTACATGTATGTCTGTGAAATGCATGTGCTCCTGGTTCCTGAGGAAGCCTGAAGGGGGCTTTGGATCCCTCCTAACTGGGTTTTCGGATAGTTGTGAGCTGCCATGTGGGTCCTGGGAATTGAAACTAGGTGAGCAGCTGAGTGCTCTTACCCCCTCCCCCCAAACCATCTCTCCAGCCCTGCCCAGACAACATATTCTTGAATGAACAGTGGCCAGTTAAAGACATCAGAAGAAGAAATCCCACTAATCAAATGTAACTGATATCACAATTTATCAGAACCCTTGGAATACAGCCAAGGCAGTTCCAGAAGGAAGGTTTATAGCCGTGAACACTAACATCAGAAAGAAATCAGAGAGATTGCAAATAACCCAGTAACGTATTTCCAGGTAAGAGAAAAACATAAGTAACAAATGGCTAGGAAAAAACCACAGTAGAAATCCATAAAATAGAAACTAAAACACAAACATACAAAACTAATCCATGAAGGATTTTTCTCTGGAAAAAAAAAATAAACAAGGTTGACAAACATCTCTAGCCAAAAGCATGAGAGAGAAGATGCCAATTCATAAAATAGAGGTGAAGGGGGAAGTTACCGCAGGTTTAAATGAAATGAACAGGCTCATTGGGGAGTAATTTGAAAACTGAAAAGTCTAGATTAATTGATTCCCAGATACACACAACTTACCAAAATTAAATCAAGACTATATAAACAACTAAGACAGATCCATAACAATCAATGAAATTGATGCAATGATAAAAACTCCCCCCCCACACACACAAACCAGGATTTACGTATTAAGGAAAATGTCAAATTAGCCCTACTTGTAAACGATAATGTGTGTATTCACCTCAAGATCCTGGCTTTGGCGGCATGAAAGCTTCAGCATTGGCGGGCCATAGAGAGAAGCTGAGCCTTACCAGAATGTGGCAGAGTTAGACTCCCCAAAGAGAGACCGAGAGAGGCCTTTAGTGAAGTTGCAGCCTTGGAGATTCTAGTCCTGTGGGATGCCCATCAAAGACAGTGGCAGGTGGCAGGGCAGAGCTGGCCTGAGCTGGTATGACAAGCTTTGTGTGCTGTGATGGCACCATGGAGCTAGCTACTCATGCTTTTGGGACCAGAAGTTCATCAGTCTCAGATGTGGGACTCTGAGCCACACTGGACAAAGGGCTTTGCTTTAATCGGCTTGTTCCTATGCCCAAATTCTTTACTTTTGGAACAAGAAAGCATAAAACTTGGTTTGTATTTCATAGAAGCCCATAGCTAAGAGACTTTGAATTTTTAAACAGACACTGAAAACTTATATGGGCAGTTAAAAAGACTGTGACATGTTTAAAGTTGTCCTGTATTTTTACCCTAGCAATGTGAGGTACGGTTTTGTGTCCCACTGGCAAAGGATGGGGTCTCCTTGTTAGCTTCCGTTGTCAACTTGACACAGCCCAGAGTTATCTGAAAGATTACCAACTAGAAGATCACCTCCACCAGATTGGCCTGTGGGCATGTCTTTATTGCTAATTTATGGAGTGGGGCCCAGCCCACTTGGGTGTTGCCATTTCCGGGAGTGGGTTGGGCTGTACCAGAGCAGATGAGTGTAAGGTAGACCACAAGGCAGTAAACCTCATCATTCCACAGTCTCAGCTTCAGTCCTGGGCTGTGGTTTAAATGCCTTCTCTAACCAACTTCTCATGTGAGTATTCGAGCTAAATACAAGCTAAATAAACCTTCCCACAATTGTTCTTAGTCACCGTGTTTATCACAGCAACAGAGACAACAGGTGTAAACCACAGAAATTCTGCTTCCTAGATGTTGCTTTGGTTGGGGATAGTCTATCACAACATCAGAAATGAAACCAGGTCTTCTCTTGCTGACCACTATCAAAAAGATTATAAACCTAAAGAGGCTCCTTTCTGTCTTGGGATGGTCGTATAATGTAGCTTTGGCTGTGCAGTGGTTGACTGGGTGGAGTTTGATAGAGAGTTCGGAGAAAGCTTTTGTTTCCCTAATGAAATGAGACAGACTCAAAATGTCTCCCAGAATGGTAAAATTTGAAATAGTGCACCACATCATCCTCATTGGAAATGTAAAAGGATTAAATGAGACAAAAAAAAAATCATTAAAAAAAATTTACTCAGGTGTAGTGATACACAATCCCAGCACGTGGGAAGCAGACTTCTTCGTGAGTTCAAGGCCAGCCTGGTTGTGTTATAAGTTCCTGGGCAGCCAGGGCTGTTATGTGGAGAATCCTGCCTCAAAAAACAAAAATTCTAAACAACAAAACAACAGAAAGCCATTTGGAAGAAATTTAAAGTCATACAGGGTCAGAACTTCTTGAAATCAAAACATATGTGCTCAGGATTTCAACAAGTACTCAAGATTGCATTCTGCCTATCAGTTGCTTATTATCCAGTCTTGTAAGAATGTAAGGTTGAGCTTGGGGCACTCAGAATGGAGCACAGGGCCTGGTTTTTTTTAGGAATAAAAATCCATCTGACACCCCTGGGTATGCATTCTTGCCTGCTTGATTTGGCATGGATATAAACTTGCTGTTGAAGTAAAGCTTTTCGCCTTACTTAAATGTTTTGGAATATTTGAGACCTCAGATTTATTTCTAACACCTGAAACTCTAATTTACTGATTAAAGGGAAGTCACATGGGAAGAGTCTGGCAATTTCAAATAAAACTAAATACGGTCCTACGATTGTGCTTCTTGGAGACACTCAAAGGGCTTGAAGCCTGTCCACACAAAACTCTGCACATTTAACGGGTCCTGGTGCCTATAATGTCTACAATGTTAGAGTATTGAAGAGGCTGAAGCAGGAGGATTTTGAGCCTGAGATCACCCTTACCTCCATAGCAAGACTGTTTAAAAAAAAAAAATGCATGTAGATGTTTCTAGCATAATTTATTCATAATTGTCAAAATTTGGAAGCAAACAAGATGCTTTTCATTTCACTGGGATATGGTAAACAAGCCATCTAGAATTCTGCAGCAGACATGTTTGAGTTTCTGGACTCTTAAGATTCTGTGAATCAATGATGCTTCAGGAGTCAAATCAGAAAGCCAGACACAAGCCACATATAAAACTGCACTCCTAGATACTTTAGTAGGTTGAAGGGAGATTGCAAGTTCAAGGCCAGGGCAATTTAGGAAACACTGTCTCAAAACACAAATGAGTCTTGAGAGACAGCTTCCTGTTAGAACACTCGCTTAGAATGTTCAAGGCCCTTGGTTTAATCCCCAGGTTAGAAGGCAGGGGGATGAGGAAGAGGAGGTAGTCTAAAATTAAAGGAAGTAATTGATCTTAACACAGTGTCAGACACAATGTTCAGTCAATATTAGCCGCCATGTGAAATTTGCTGTGATCAAGACTTCTTAGCTAGGTTAGCCCATTCCCTTAACATTTCCTGAGCCTGTATGCTGTGCCAGGCCCTAAAGAGAATAAAAGGACTACCCCCCAAAAGACTACTGTCTTTCGTAAATTATCAATCCGGTAGTCATGATGACAGCAGTTTGGTGGGTTTTTTTTTTTTCTTTTTTAAAAGAGCAGATAACTTTTTTGTTGTTTTGTGGGTACTTGTTACCTACCAGGTAATTACGAACCTTTCAAGAGCAGTGTCATTTAATCATTGACAAAAAAAACAAAAAACAAAAACAGCCTCGTGTTTTTCTTGTTTTAGAGATAGGAAAATCCAACTCAGACGTTTTTCTAAGTTCACATCACAAGTCAAATGGCAGAATGTCATCCACCTCCAGGTAGCATTACTAAGCCTTTAACCTAGTACATTAAGTGTAGGATAAACAGAGATTTTACTCTCTAGTGACTGAAGGGCTCCCAAAGAACAAAACCAGATACTCTTGCTTCAGCTGAGGGAAGAAGAGCGTTCATAAGGCTGGCTCATCAGACCAGGCTCAGATTGCAGCATCAGTGAATTTGAGATTTGTTGCTGCCAGCTGGGCTAGAAGGCTTCAGAGGATTAAGTCACGTTCCTTGATTTTTCCTTTCTGTCTGTGATGGAAAGATTTTCCATCTACCCTTAAACATATTGGCATTTTCTTTCCTAGAGATTAACGTACAGGCTAGGAAACATCTACAGTCTCTGCACTCCATTGCATCAACATCTATCACTGTCTCTTAGCACCCACCGTCGCTCTCAATGTCCTAAGAGTTCATGCCTTGCCAGTAAAGGGTAAACAGCTAACCCTAAAGATGGATGAGGAAAGTACAGAATTTACTCAGCTTCACACAAAGAACTCAGCACAACCGAGTCAAAAGCCCACCTGACCCACAGCCCCGTCATGTTTAAGGACACCATAGGCCTTCTTTCAGCTGCACAAAAGTCTAAACCACTGAGAAGTAAAAGAATTGTAAGCAAGCATCCCTGCAATCCAGCGAGGGGCTACAAGCTCTGGTGCTGACAGAGAAAAAGAAAGCAATTCTTCCCAACTTTACCAGGCAAATGTAACAGTGATAATAATTTGATGGCTGTCCTAGTTGGTTTTTGATTGCTATTTTGAGGCACCATGGCCACAAGCAAGTTGGGGAGGAAAGGGTTCCCATCCACAGTTTACCAATGAAGGAAGTTAAGAATTAAAAAGGCAAGGAATCTGGAGCAGGAGCTGATGCAGAAGCCATGAAGTAGGGCTGATTACTGGCTTGCTCCTCGTGGCTTGTTCAATCTGCCTCTTATAGAAACCAAGTTCAGCGATGGCACCACCTGCAATGGGCTGGACCCTCCCCCAACCATCACTAAGGGAATGCCTAACAGTAGGATCTAATAGAGGCATTTTCTCACTTGGAAGTTTCCTCCTTTCCAGTGACTCTAGCTTGCAACAAGTTGAATTATTACAACGGTGTAATGATACAGTACTTAAATAGCATTTACTGTGTGCCTGGTGTTATTTTAGGGACTTCATAGTGTACTGTCATACTTGTGTTAGAGGGTAACTATTATCCCTATTGTTCAAAGAGGCAAGGTTAACTTTAAATGCATAGGGGTTAAGAGACTTGCCCATGGTAATCTAGAAGCAACTAACATTTACTGAGTACTTGTCATGTGCCACAAATCAAGGCCAGAAAGTATACCTTGTCCCAATACCTTGTTTAATTCTCGAAGTAGCCTTAAGATATTACTATCATTGTCATTTCTTGAGTCCAGGGTCCATACTCTTAATTACATACTAGATTGCCAAGAGCAGGGGACAGATAGAGATTGAGAGCAAGTGAACTCCGGATTGCATAGACATCTGCTAGAGGAGACCCCAGTGAAGCGATTGCAGCCCAGAATCCAAGGCAGAATATTCTGTGCCTTCGAGCTACAGCTCTCCGCTGTCCGTGAGGTGCACCTATGACACACACGTATACCTTACCACGTACGTGTGCCACACTAACGGGGTGGGGAAGCCAGCCAATAACTAGCACCTCCGGTACTTCTCTCCTGGCACAAGTATTTCCCCACAACTGCAGCCAAGCGCATGTACATCCATTCCTCCCCAGGCAGTAGCAAGCCATGATGAACCCGGGCCTCGCACAGGCAACCAGCATCCAGTTGCCATGGTGAAGGATGAGCGGGGAGCCGGAAGAGGCAGGGGGAGGAGTGACCCCCGAGAACCTTCCAAGGGTCAATAAAGAGAACTGAGAGGCCTTTGGGTTGTCATGGTGATGAAGCTCCTTCAGGCGGGTGAAGGAGCTCTTGGGTAGTTCTAAGAGTCAGAACTTGGCCCTCGGGTTGCCATGGTAATGCCACAGTGGAATTACCCAATCTCATTAGTGGAATCGTTGAGATTCAGCTTCCTGGTAGCAGAAAAACTCTTGGCTTTGTCCTAACCCCTCCAATGACAAAATGAGGTCTAGGAGGGGCAGAGACTCCTTCTGGGTTCTGCCAATTCCAGGTGGGTCTACCCTAGTCCACATTTCATTGTCAGTGTCTGGAAGCCTCCTGTTGCCATGGTGACCCGGGCTCTGAAGAAGGGCTGGATCTCTGGTCAGAAGAGGTGCGCTTTGCTTTCACTTGTGAGTTGGAGAAGCCCGTGAAACCATTTCATTATACGGGGGCTCTACCAGCACTTAGACCGGGCTTGCCGAAGACAGGCCGATTCCCGGCCCACTTGGGACTTTACCCTCCCCGTGGGTATGCAATAGGGTACTAGGTGAACTGAACCTTGCCAGAGTGGAAACAGCTGACCTTTAAGGCCCCTTAGTTTTATAGATATGCTGCATTGTATTTAACATTAATATTTCCCCACCCTTTTGTATTACACGTGGACCCAGTACTACTACTATATGTAGCACTGTGTGTGTGTGTGTATACAGATGCAATTTTCCTTTTAGAATAATTATCCAAAACTAAAATTACTTTGTCAAAAAACAAATGAGCTTTTGTTATTTTGAGACAGGATATTGCTGCATAGCCCTGGCAAGCCTGGAATTTGTTATGTAGACCCCACACTGGTTTTGGACTCACAGAGATTTGCCTGCCACCACCTCCACAATGGTGGGATTAAAAAGGTGTCACTGGGCAACAAATACTTCTTTTATTTTTTAATGTTTGTAAATATGGTTAAATTGCTCTCCAACATTAGCTAATTACACACCTACCCAAACTAGAATCCAATACTTTTAATTAGAATAATGTTAGTGTTGGCCTACTTGAAGACTTTTTTAGAATCAGTGTTATTAATCCGTTTAATGCCTTGATCACTTGTTATACACCATTTCTCTATCCAATTCTACTTATTTCATAATAAAGATTCTGTATATTAAGTTACTTTGGCTTCTGTCCTTGTCTCTTGCTCCCACGTTATTGGAAACTAATGAATGAAGAAGGGTCAACCCTGACACTCAGAAGCTGGCCTGCCACAGCGGCACCACGCTGTTCTCATCATGCACAGAAGCTGCATCAGAGAATTCCAACGGTGGGAAAGCCTGCTGTGGGGACATACAAAGGATCAGAAAAGGCCTATTTGTAGTTTTGGCTGAAGGACAGACAAAAAGACAAAACAAAGCAAGAGCATCAAAAGGCTTGTCACACAAAATACTAAATCTCTCCCTACTTGGGAGACTGAGTGACAGCTACTCATCATCCAAGTCTCCGTGTCATGGCTGTTCTACTTTGCTTTCCCTGTAGATGAGATTTATTGAGATTCCAGTCACGGACATCCAGTCTAGAGTAAGCCTAGCGTCCACAGATCCTTTCCAACGCACCCAACCCAAACTCAAACTGGGTAAGTTGCTTCCTAATGCCATTAAGTCAAGGTGCCACACAATCCCCCTGGTGTTTACTTTCTTTCAGTACAGCCAGGAACTCAACTTGCTCCCCCTGCAGGCGGAGAGGTGGGACAGTGGTTAGCAAAGCTGTTCTCAGCTACTCGTGTGTTCCTGACGGGCCTTGGCCAGGGAACACTGGCACAAATTCCATCTTTTCCTGAGAAGTTTTGTAGGTCTAAAATTTGTGACTGGCAGTTTTTTAGAAATGTTTAACAAGACTAAATTTCCACAAACTATTTTAGTCTGTATTGACTATTTCAGTCAGTTGTGATTTCTCCCAGTTAGCTGAGGGTTTTTTTGTTTTGTTTTTGATTGCTATTTCAGTTTACAATAGTGTTCTCAAGATGTGAATCTTCTGAGATAAAAAAAAAACCAAAAAGCAAATTCAATCTTTTTAAAATTGTATTTATTTGTTTATGTGTGTGTGTGTGTGTGTGTGTGTGTGTGTGTGTGTGTGTGTGTACGCGCCATGGTGCTCTTGGGGAGGTCAGAGGACAAGTGTCTTTCCTTATGGATCCTGGGGATTGAAGTCAGACCATCAGGGTTGACAGCAAGTGCCTTGACCCACTCAGCCATCATGTTGGCCTAAGCAGATGAAATCTTGACTATGAACAGTTTTGTTGTTGTTTCTTATTTGTTTGTTTGTTTGTTTGTTTGAGATGAGGTCCCTCTACACAACCCTGGCTGTCCTGGAACTCATTATGTAGACCAGACCAGCTCAGACTCACAGAAGTCTTCCTGCTTCTGCCTCCCAAGTGCTGGGATTAAAGAAAAAAAATGTATCAAGATGCCTGGACACTGTCAATTTTTAATTTCTGTTTTTGCTACTGATAGTCAATGTGAATTAGATTATTGATCTTTTTGTTTAACTTTTGACAGAGGGCAGTGGTGTCCTCGTGAGTACAAAGCAAAGGGGAGATGCTCTGCTTTGCTTGGCAGCTTTTCTGTCTGACATTATTATCATTTACTGCTGGAAGGAGCTCCCAGCTGAATCACACAGAAGAGCCAAGTGGCCTCAATTTGCCAAATGGACAAGAAGGAAAAAGGCTTTTCAGATGGAGATACAGTCAAACAGATATTTTCAGTAAATATTTATTAAAAGCCTACTTTGTGCCAGGCACTGGGTAGGACCTTCAGGGTTCTGAATGAATGTGTTCCATGTTGGCTATCCCAGAAACAGTGTCCTGTGGAAAAGATGTTTTCTAAATAATCACACTGATGTAACAACCATTGAGGATTAAACCCCAGAATTCTGGGGGTCACTCAGGATGGCCATAGCAAGCAGAATCAAGGAGGGCTTCTTTGAGGCTCCCTTTTAAATCTAAGGTGTAAGGGATGAACTGGAGGTTGCCAAAAGTTCTTCCTAAGAAAGAGAGAAAAGGCTTGGCTAACTTAAGGATGGAGGCAGGTCAGTGTGCAACTGAAATGCAGTGGGCAGGAGACAGTGATGGAGGTAGATGATATCTGATCCTGCAAGGCCTCATCCTAGAGTATTTGCATTTTAATTTAAAGCCAACATGCCAGAGAAGAATTGTAAAGATAAGGATTTGTTTCATTAGATCCGGAGCAGGTTTTCAGTATTTATGTAGTATGCTATCGATCCACTTAGATGTAAGATCTACAGCTCTGCTGGATCAACTATTGTGATTGCACAAGTGGCATTCAGGAGAAGGAACGATCCAGGAGAATGTTGCCGCCACGGACTGAGTGGAGTATGAGGTAGGGAAATACCTAGTGAAGCATGTGCAGAACAACCTCGTGAGGGCTAAAGGGAGTCTCCTTGATTCACAGGTTGAGCTGTGAGTGCTCTGCTCTGTCTAGCAAACTCCAGCTCATCTCCACATCTCAGATAGGGATAAAAGAGCCTTTCAAAGAAGCTGTCCTTGGCCTCCACTCCTCAGGTCTCCATTATTTCAAGTGCCCACAGAACTCTGTGGTTAATTTTGCAACAGTAGTCACACATTGTCTGTATTTGGAAATATGGCCTTTAAAGATGTATCAAGGTTGCAGGATGGAGAGATGGCTTAGCAGTTAGAGCACTCTCTGGCTGCTATTCGGAAGACCAGGATCCCTGCACTCTCATAGTGGCAACAAGCATGTGAAACTCTAGTTTCAGAGGATTCTACGCCTCCTTCTGGCCTCTGAAGGTCCTGCACGCACATGGTGTACAGACATACACACATAGGCAAAACTCATAAATTTAAAAAAATCATATTTTAAAAGATGCACTAAAGCTAAATGAATAATGTGTTCAAATAGGCTTGTGGTTTGAAGGTAAAATACCCCCTGCAGGCTTGTGTATTTGAACTCTTGGTTTCCAGCTGGCAATACTGTTTTAGCAGGTGATTGATGGAGTCTTGCTGGAGGAAGTTAGTCACTGGGTGGGGGCCTTGAGGATTTACAGCCTGGACCCATTTCCTGGCCTACCCTGTACTGGAGATGATGTAACAGGCTGCCTCCCTATCCCTGTGTCATGGACTAAACTCTCAAACTATAAGCTAAAATAAGCTTTTGTCCCCAAAGTTGTTTCTTCTTGGGTATCTAATGACAGCAATAGGGAAAGTAACTTTTATAGTGGCCTTATCCAGGATGGCCTGGGTAGACAGTGGGGACAGTGACACAGGAACACACTTGAACAGAGGGAAGAGCAGTGACGTCATGGCGAGAGGCCATGAGAGGAACTGAGTTGCCACCACCTTGAACTTGTACTTCAGGCCTCTGGAATTGTGCCAAGGTGGGCTTACGTTGCTTAAGTCACTCTGTCCATGATATTGTGTGATGGCAGCCCTCTCAGGCCATCACACACTCATTGTCCAAATAATAGGGTACTTGGGAATTAGGTTCTAGTGTAGCCATCCTATGGAAAACGGTGTTACCCCAAGATATGCCCATACCAGTTCAAAATTTTGACACTGTGGAGAGCCTCACCTAAAACTTTCTTGATTCGTGGGCATTTCATTGCACTTACAACTACTAGTACAGAGCTTTGGGCGGCAGCCATGATGTCAAGCCTTCAGGCGGAGCGGCCATGGCTACCCCAAGCCTTGTCTCGATTGTCCCGTTGTCTCTCTTCGATTGTTTTGATTTCATAACTTTAAGATTCCTAATTTTGAATTCTTGTCCTAACTCTGTCCCATCCCATAAATAGTGACTATCTTCACATAAAATTTCACATGATGGTATTTTATGGAAAACTTAACCTTGCTGTCTGGGTTACTTTTATTGCTGTAATAAAATACCATAAGTCCACAGTAACATACAGAAGAGTTATAGTTTTAGAGGGTTAGAGTTCAGGATGTGGAGCAATAGGAAAGAAACAGACAAAGCTTGGCATCGCCAGTTAAAATGTGTCACTTTGGGTTGCTTTGGAGATGGGGGGGTCTACAAGAGGACAAAATGGGTATAAAATGCTCTGTATAACTGAACTTAGGGCTCAGCTTTTGGACAGATGTCCCTTGAGTGGGTTGTATGCATACAATAAATGGGTTCCTGGCTCTCGCCCTTGGGTGTCTCTCCTTGGTTCCCCACAGTCTTTCTGGTCACGGGATAGGAAACAATCCAGTGCCTTTTATCTTCTTTGTCACTGAGGTGCTGGCTTTCCTAACACCAGGAAGCGACACTTGTCTGGCACCAACAGATCACTTATTACCAATTTTAAGGGGTCCTGGGACATCTTAAAAGTGCAGTGGAACCCAGTCCCAGGAACCAGGTCAGGGAACCTAAGACTAATAAGAACCTGAGTTCAACTGGTTTTGGATATGGTTAGCATATTTCTTTGGGTAGAAAAGAAGGCCTTGAGCTCTAAGTGACTTCTAAGCAGCTGGGTGTAGTCCCGTGGATATGTATGTCTGAATAGCAGTATCTGACTCTGGCATCACCTTTCCCTCCCTGAGAATTCAGATCCAGGTTCTGGCTTGTATGAACCTGCCATATGGCAAAAGACTCCAGGACGGAGTAAATGAACCTATCCAAAAATTCCCCACTCTTCCCTCTAGTGTGTGAGCGCCACCTACTGGGAGGAATGGTAGAACAACAAAGTAAGCCAGCCCTCTTACACACATTTTGAGAACATTCAGGGAAATGTAAGGTCAAACTTGTCTCCCAGAACACTCAGGACATTTTGTAAAAATAGATTGTCCATTATCTGGGATGAGATGGCTACTGAGGGGCTATTAGAAAAGGGAAGGGCCAGCAAAATGATCAAAGTTGTTCCAGTGGGTTCAGGCCATCATGATGAATTCTCCTATATAGACTGATGACAAGACATGGCTAGCTCTCCTGACACACACGCTCTCTCCCTCTCCTTTCCCTTCCTTCCTCACCCTTCTCTCCCCTCTCTCCCTTCTTCTCTCTCTCCATCCCTCCCTCTCCCCTCTCTCTGTATCTCTCTCTCTTCTCTTAGTTGAAAGCCTCTTTAAAAGGGAACCTTAAAGTTATGGTGGCCCGAGCAATTATTTCCTTAAAATGTAGGCCTGACCCCAAGAAGTCCTTAATGTACACACACACACACACACACACACACACACACACACACACACACACACACACACACAAAATCATAAAACTTAGGCCAAATCACAAAAGATCTACATAAATTATAGAAGATCGTAGAGGATTAAATTCATGGCTGATATGTGTTTAATATTTAAAGTTTATCAAACTCTTAAGGCTATAATGATCTATTTGTGGTAACAAATACTATGAGAGACAGAGAGAGTCCCAACCTGGTGCTGAGTCCCAAAGGATTCCTAAGAGCTGTTGGTCTTCTGTTTACCCCGGAACCCTGAAGAAGCAGGTTCTCATACCAGGAAAGGAATGATGGCTGAGCAATAAGACAGATGAACAGAGTAAGGACAAGCAGGCAAAAAGTAAAGCTTCCTTCCTCTGTGTCTTTATGTGGGCTGCCACCAGAAGGTGTGGCCCAGATTTACAGTGCATCTTCCCATCTCAAATGATCCGGTCAGGAAAATCCCTCACAGGTGTTCCCAGCTGCTTGAGTTTTACTTGATTCTAGGTGTAGTCAAGTTGCCCACCAAGAATAGCATCTCAGATCCACCCCCCTTCAACTCCACACACAATCATTTCTTTATGTCATGCTTACTTTACCAATGAGACAATACTCAGACCATAATTTAACTGAACATGATATAACTACCCCACATTGGCCACAGCACGCACAGCTTAAGAATTGGCCTAACTTGGTGGCAGGGGATGAAAAAGTTAACATATCCACCTACATAAACGGCTGAGGTTGACTGGGCTGTGTGCTCTGATTCAGATGCACAGCAGCAGCCCTGAGACTCAGAACATCGATTATAGATGACAGAAAGGGGAGGGCTAGCTCATCTTGGCAGAAGGCTCCTGTAGGGAGCAGTCTCAGGTTGCAGTCATGTGGAGAAGGAGGGCACAGTTGATAACTTCTATACACACTCATTTTAGCTATAGGTCAATCATTTGTCAGCATCCATAGTTGAACCAGGGGGAGGCTTTGCCATTCCCATGGGTCTAAGGAACTGGTGTCCTGGCCATGGGAGTGATCATGTCAACTTTGCACATTTACTTAGGGCTTCACCCTTTCCCCCCACCTATACAGTCGTAAAAAGCATTATATATTTTAGAATAGGTGGCAATGTTCTTTGAAGGATGGTTAGTATTTTAGTATCCTTCAACTTAAACATGAAAATTGATAGTGATATTATCTCAATATGATGAAAAAGAAAACACAAATACCTGCTTAATATATGTGTATATGCACTAATATTCTTAATAAAATAGGACAGAAATATTAACATCAGCTACAAACCGTATTTCTATAACTGGCCACACAGCCTTAGCTGGCATTTAGAACCTTCCTTTACCACCCATTCTGCATCTCCTCTACCCTCAGCAAGCACCTCAGCAGCTCGTGGCTCTTTTTCTGGAGGAGTGACCCATACCTTCATTCCTGAATGGTGGGGCTTTGTCCTCCTGCTTGGATTGACTTGTCATAGTTTCCCATTGACTTTAAGCACAGTAGCACCAAGAGATGCCCTAAAAGATCTCCTGTATACAGATATAACCCTCCTTACCTCCATTGTGGAAAAGCAATTCAAATTCTTGGTAGTCTGGATCAATCTCTCTTCCTAACACTGTTATTCCCTTCTTAGCCTGTTGGCTTAAGGGCATCAGAAGCCCAAAGCAGCCAGAGGGAAGTCTGAGCTTCCAGTTCAATGAAGGGTTTGCTCTGTTCCTGTCAGGAGAGCTCCCCCATCTGGAACCAAAGTTTTTAGGCCAAAAGAACTTAAGGTCATGGGAACAGGTAGCAAAAGTTTGTCTGGTGAGTCACTGGAGATGACTGTGAGTGGAATACGTGGAATAATTTTCATTTGCACCCCTTTTTCCTGCCCCCAATAATCCTGCTATGGAAGAAATTATTCTATACACTGGACACTAATTCAAAGGATATCACCATCTGGAGAACCCTTCCCCAGCCCTCCAAGCTACCGTTACCTAATTGGCACTGTAACTGTGTCTTCAAAGGACAATGACACTATTCAATCAAGCTATCTACTTTATGATGGGTAACATGGTAAGACCAGTGTATTCCGTCTGCATGGATCTACCACTGTACTTCTCTAGCTGTGAAGTGAGTTTCTTGACAGAAGCAATTATGTGTGGAGTACCATGATGGTGAATAAGATATTGTCTAACCCACAGATGGAAGCTTGGGCAGAAGCATTATGTATAATAAAGGCAAATCCATAAATAGAATAAGTATCTATTCCACTAAAGCCAAAGTGTTTCCCTCCCCATGAAGGAGGTGGTTCAATATAGTCTACCTGCCATTAGGTCACTAGCTGGTCTTCCCTGGAGATGGTGCCATATTGGGAGTTCAGTGTCAATCTCTGCTGCCAGTAGATCTGATGTTCAGCAGTAGCTGTTACCAGGCCAGCCCTAGGACATCCGTGTTGTCAATCCCATGTATAACCTTCATCTCTGCCACCATGACCACTTAGCAATGGCAGAGATAGCTGGGGAAAGAGGCTGACTTTCCAGAGAACTGGCCATCCTACTTACTTGATTATTGAACTCCTCTGTTGAAGTCACCTTTTACATTCACCATGAGCATTTATATGGGACAAAAGTATCTTCACATTCTTTGCCCACTGAAAGAGGTGTAACCAAATACTTATCCAAATGTCTTTCTCACCAAGTTTCTAATCATGCTTTTTCCACATTCCTGATTATTCTACTCAGTCTGTTGGCTATAGCCCATTAATCAGCAAATTATTACATAATTTGCTAGTCAGTTCCCCCTTGTGGTGGTTTGAATAAGAATGTCCTCCATAGGCTCATATATTTGAAGCTCGGTCACCAGGAAGTAGCACTATTTGGAAGGATTAGAAGGATTAGGATAAACTTCCTTGGAGAAAGTAGTGGGCTTTGAGGTTTCAAAAGCCCATGGTGGGCCTAGGTTCTCTCTCTCTCTCTCTCTCTCTCTCTCTCTCTCTCTCTCTCTCTCTCTCTCTCTCTCTCTCTGCTACTGCTCCACATCTGCCTGCAAGCTGCCATGGTCCCCATAATAATAATGAAGTAACCTCTGAAACTATAAGCAAGCCTCCAATTAAATACTTTCTTTCATGGGCTGCTTTGGTCAAAGTATCTCTTCACAATAATAGAACAGTAACTAAGACATCCTTTAAAGCAAAACACGTGACCAAGTGTAGTGCCCAAAGTTCTGCCCACTGTGAAGACTTCCTTTCACCAGTGCCTTTCAGGGTTATCTGGGAAATGAGTTGTAATGCTGCAGCTGTACATTTTTGGGTGGTGCCTTCACAGTGTGTGTAGAGCCATCAGTATAGCAGGGTCTTGTCTTCTCTTCTTCACTCAGTAGATCATAGAACATATCCCATGGAAATATAGGTGCAAGCTTATAGGAGCAGAAAGTATTTTTTAACAGGAATAGAAAGTAAAAGTGTTTGGACAACTTCTTTATGTAACTTGCTCGTGACTTCAACATATATACCATTTCCATTTAATAATGGATTTCTACCATTCACATACTACTTTATAGCTTGGTGGGTTAGTTAATACTCAGGTCATGATGGGTAGCTCAGGTCACAGGGTAACTTAGTGGCTCATTGTCACACATTCAGTTACCACTATGGCCCAACAGTTGACCAAGAGCTATCTCCCAAAGGGAGAATAGGTGGCCTCCAACCATAAAATTATTTTTGTTGCTACTTCATAACTAAAATTTGGCTATTGTTATAAACCATAATGTAAATATCAGATATGCAGATGGTTTTAGTCAATCCCTATGAAAGGGTCCCCACAACATGAGAAACTGTATTTAGGGATCACAGCATTAGGAAGGTTGAGAAACACTGGTCTAAAGAAACAGAATTGTATGGTTGAGTTTTTAAAGTACCTGCAAACCAGTTTTCCAATTTGATAACATCCACAGTTCCAGAAGGCTTGCCTCATAGCATAGACAGCACCAAAACTCCACAGTGTGAGCTTCTTAGAAAACTCACCAAGATAAATGCATTTGGTCATAATGATTCACCTATTGTGAGAAGCAAGGTATCTAGGGACTTTATACACATAACTTGTGACAATTTATGGGAAAATAATGATGCTGGCCGGTTGTTTCTAGCATCTTTGGAAAAACTGATAAGAAAAAAAAAAAAGATCTCTGTGGTGGTTTGAAAGAAAATGGCCCAAAAGGAGTGGCACTATTAGGAGGTGTGGTCTTGTTGGAGAACATGTGTCACTGTGAAGGTGGGCTTTGGAGTCTCATATATATGCTCAAGCCATGCCCAGTGAGACAGACCTCTTCCTGTGAGTCAAGAAGGAGGACTTTCAGCCTATTTCTCTAGCATGATACTGTCTGTGTGCCATCATGTCCTACTATGATAATAATGGAATATACCTCTGAAAATTTAAGCCACACTGATGAAGTGTTTTTCCTTCATAATAGTTACCATGGTTATGTGCAGCTTCCCAGCAATAGAACCCCCAGTGAAGACAAGCTCCACATAAAATAGCCAACATCTAGTCTCAAGATACAGTGGCAAAGGAGAAGAATGAACTCAGTGATACAATTGACTATCCCAAATTTGCACAGTCTAAAGGTTTCTAAGTGTGCCGAGTAGCTCAAGTGGCAGAGAATAAATCCCAAGTTTCCACAAGACTGGCTGACCTACAGCAAAAATTCAGGTTCCTGTTTGGAGCAGGGTGATGTGGTTAAAGTTAGGGTACTGACTGGTAAGGAGTAGGGCCCTATAACTCTATAGAGAGGGCAGAGATAGTGTGAGACCACAGCAATGTGGCTGAGGACTTTGAACCCTCAGATTCTGAAGGATTCATCTCACCTAAAACGCAGTCTTCCCACCATTAGCGGAGAATGCATGCTCACATCCTGCAATGTTGTCTTCCTGGTAAATGTATCCTTCGTTATCTGGGAAACTTTGTGTTACTTTACCTGAGGGAAATGCCAGGTAAGACAATAATGATGTCCTTCAGGACCTAGCAACAGTTACCTCTAGACCCATAACCAGATTCATGATTAAGTAGGTGCCTAGTGGGAGAGAGACAGTGTAGTTCATGAGGAGGTGTGCTACAGCATTAAACAGCTCAGTGGGTTTGCTAATTCATTGAAGCGCAGTCTGGGGCGTATATATGGGAATGGATTTTAAGAGTGTGTGATAACGATGGGAAAAAAACATAAAACTGAATCAGGCTGAGTTTATCAAAATATACCCATGGAGTGGAGATTCTAGATTTAATATGGGAGCTCACAGTTTATAAAAGTGTCAGAAGTTTGTTTAGTTGGCTGAGTCGTGTGTTATAAGACGGCATACTGAAAGGCAACTGGAGACGCTTGATGTGCCTTGGCTTAGTGTTGATGAAGGAATATTTTAAGGCTCAGGGTGAAAATTGGAAGGAAAGAGTGGGTATGCTGTGTGAAATGTAGGAAACGCATGCGCGCGCGCGCGCGCACATACACACACACACACACACACACAAATGTTGCCTTAAAAACCTCCCAGGAAATGGCCTAAGTGTCTATCAGTAGGGAACTGGTTAAGAAAACAGCAGTACACCCAGGTACTAGAGAGCTACATATAAATAATAAATGGTGTGAATACGCTAGTTCTGATACAAACGGTCTCCGTGTCACAAAGTGAAACAAGGCAAGCATGACTATTGTGCCACCATCTGTAAAAGACAAGGAGAGAAGTGGGTGCGCGTTTCATTGTGAGAAGCCATTCAAAAGGTATGACAGTTTCTGATTTTCCTTTCTCAAGACAGGGTCTCTCTGTGTAGCTGACTGTCCTGGAACTCACTCTGTAGACCAGGCTGGCCTTCAACTCCCAGATCCACCTGCCTCTGCCTCCCGAGTGCTGGGATCAAAGGCATGCACCACCACTGCCTGGCAGTTTTTGAATTTTTCAATCCATGACTGTTAAGGGATGAAATGAATAAGGGAATTTAACTCTTAGGTTGCTTCCCTCCCCATGTAAGAGAAAATCTGGTTTGTCCTGCAAGGCCCCACAGCCCAGCCACCCACCTCTGCTTCCACCTTCCGATTCCATCTCCCTTCATTCAAGTTATCCCAACCTCTTCCTTTTCAAAAAGGAAGATTTTATTTTTATTATATGTGAGTATTAGTCTGTGAGTAGGTTTATGTCACTCCAGTTCAGAGGCCCAGGGAGACTAGAAGATTACCGTCAGATTCTCTGGAGCTGGAGGCCCGGGCAACTGCAAGCCACCTTGTGTGGGTGGCAGGAAGAGAACCCAGGTTCTGGGAAGAATAGAAAGAAAGAGGTCTAGACTGCTAAGCCCTCTTTCCAGCCCCTTTGATCTCCTCTTGGTCCCCCACCTTGTGAGCTCTTTATCCCGCTGTTCCCAGAATGTGGATGGCCCTGGTAGCAGATAACGTTCACTCCTTATAGGCTCTCCTGGGAGGTCATTTGCCAGAACTCAGTCTAACTGTGTTGCCCTCATTCCCACCAATGAAAACCTAGGTCCTCTGTTATTGCGATTGTTCTATCTATAATTATGTCATCTATCTGCTGCTCATCATTATATCTATCTCATCCCCATGCCTAGACCAAGGTCCAGCTCACATTACACAACAAACATGTCAATAAACAATTGTTCATTACTTTTTACTTTTATTACTGCCTCAGTGGCGGCTCATAGTCATGTCTATAATAGCTCGCATTTTGTTTTCTTGTGATCCACAGTAGCTATATACAGATGGCAGTTTGAATTCCGCTTTGTGTGTGTGTATTTATTTAACTCTGTAACACTGGGTAAGCTGGAGAGCACTGAAGGTCTGTTGGAAACCAAGTGAGATCTGAGATATACGGTGCCCATTCTGACAGACGTCCCTGTGTTCAAGCTAAACCAAAGTGTAGTTGCATAATTCAGATTGAGGAGACGGGCCAGTCAGGACAGGTGGCCGGCCTGACATCACATCTCCTGGGAAGCAGAGATCTGCATTTTCAGGGTTCCCACAGAAACAGCCTGCTTTTTCTTTTTCTTTTTCTAACTAGATAAGAGTCCTTCCCCAGCCCCCTGCTGGGATTAGAGTCTGTGCTTTATGATCAACCACCATAATGATGTCCCTCCTTACTGGGAACTGGTAGTTTGCTTTTTATTTTATTTCTTGTAAATGAGTAATATGTTTTAGCTGAGAAAACAAGATAATGAGTTCTACCAACATCATCACATTAAAGGCTGCGCTGCACTCATTCAGGGAGGCTGCCCATCTCTGTTGCTTAAAAGGAATAAAACGGTTGATTAGTTTTTGCGTCTGCCCATTTATTTGTTAGATCTGATAGAAACACTAACATTTCCAGCCAGAGAATTGAGTCTGCATCCCAAGTACCTAAGTACAATGCCAGACATCATGTTCAGGTTTTATTTTCTCAATTTATACCACAGCCTGCAGGAACAAGGGCTGGATTTGTAATGACCTGGAGGAAATGACAGTAGACATCACTATGTTGCTCACACAGCTATCGGGGACTACCTATCACCTCAGAGCACCTACATCTTTGGCGGAATACAATTTTTTAAAGAAAGGTTTAAAAATGGCTACCTGCTGGCACCAGTTACTACACCACATTTGGTCTCTGCACTGGCTTCAGGATGTCACAGCCATAATCCTTACTTTACATGCAGGGAAAATGAGGATAAGTGGCCCCAAACTGCCTGAAGTCACATCAAGAGTGACCCTTGTCTGTGTCTAAAGATGCGCTCTATCCATGTTATCCTTGGGTAAGGTACAATACTACTTTAAGCCGTCCTCAGAATGTCCTCTTAAAGCTACTGAGCCAGTTAGAACCAAGAGTGCCACACTGGAGGAGGCTGATGGACAAGGGGTGACAGAAACGCAGAAGCTAAGCAAGTGAAATGATGGAGAGGAAGTTCCCCAACAGGCTCTGAAGGAGCTAGTCCCCGATGCTCCGTCACTGACATCATCACCAAAGCTTTGCTTTAACAACTTATGCATCCCATTTTCCTCTCCATCTCCCTTCTGTGAAGAAGCAATCCACACTGTCACTCATTCTTCGGGAGACCAGCCAGACTGAGCCAAGGTTGCAATTGGGAACGGAGAGTTCTGCTTCTTACAAAACCTGGAAACAAAGCTGTGCTTTGCCTTTTGACTTACAGACTGTTTCCCATCTGCAGAGGAAAGGTGTTCACTACCCAAAGCCCCTCTAAGCTTGAGGAGGCAGGGCTAGAAGGTATGGCATACTGCCACTGACTTTTTTTTTCTTTAACATTGAGACCTTCTGAATTTAATTATATTTGGAAAAGGGTCCTGTATAGGTGGACTTTATTTTTTTATATTTATTTAAAAGTGACATTTTTATCTATGTATCCCCCTTCTCTCCTCTCCCTTCCCTCCTCCCAATCCCTCCCAGTCAGCCTTAAGCCTCACCCCTCCCCATCCACCCATCCCCTTCCCCAAAAGGGCAAGAAGTCCCAAGGTTGGTCAACTCAGCACAGCACATCCACTCCAGGCAAGTCTGATCCACTCATCCCAAAGTCAAGGTTGGGCTAGGTGTTCCTCTTCAGGGGATGGGCTCGAAGGTGCCAGCCCACAAACAGGAACACAGTCTGATCCCACCCCTGAAGGCTTCACACACTGCTCAAGCCAGTGGACAGTCGCCTACCCTTGGAGGGCCCAGCTCCCCTTTCTGATGGCTCTCCAGTGGCCATTCCTGACTCAGTGAGTCCCCCAGAGCTCCAGCTAGTCATCACTGCAGGAACTCTCCTCACAGTTCCCATCCCCTTGCTCACACAGACACACTGCCCCTGCTCCCAGCTGGACCAGGCGCTCTGCCTAGCACTCAGCCATGGATCTCTGCCTCCACCTCTATTCCCTGTTGGATGTAGGTTCTGTGATACTTAGGGTGGTCACCCACCTGACCACAGGGGAAGTTCTGCTAAGTCACCCCTTCACTATCGTCTGGAGATTTGGCCAGGGACATCCTGTGAGTTCTTGGAGGTCTCTCTAGTACCCAGTCTCTTTCCAACCCCACAGTGGCTTCCTCTATCGAGATCTCCATCTCTTTCTATCTCCCTCTTTGTTCCTCTCACTCAACCGTCTCCTTCTTTCAAAATTTGTTCCCACCTCTTCTTGGTTGCAATCCATTATGACCCCAATTTGCTAAGGAGATCTTCTCTGTTTTCTCTTCTTAGGGGAATCTCTTGATGTCTCTCTTAAGTTCCTTCTAATTCACAAGGGTTGTGGTTTGCAGCATGAGTATTCTTTGCTTTCTGTAATCCATTTATGATTGAGTACATCCCATGCCCAACTTTCTGGGCTTGTGATACCTCGCTCAGGAGGATATTCTCCAAATCCATGCATTTGCCTGAAAATTTTAGGATGTCTTTTTTTATTTTTTATTTATTTATTTATTTTTTATTTTTTTTTTACTTCTGAGTAGTACCCCATTGTGTCAATTAACAAACCCCATAATTTGTTAATTCGTTCTTCAATTGAGGGCCATCTAGGTTGTTTCCATGTTCTGGCTATTACAAATAATGCTGCTATGAACATAGTTGAGTTAATGCCTTGGGGGTACAAATGTGCATCCTTTGGGTATATGCCCAATAGTGGTATTGTGGATCCTTGGGGAGATTGATTCCCAGTTTTCTGAGGAACCGCCATACTGCATTCCAGAGTGGCTGTACAAGTTTATACTCCCACCAACAATGGAGGAGTGTTAGATATACTGGATCATCCACATGGATCAAAACACAGTGTCAAGAGTCTTCACTAGAGAGAAGAGAGGGAAAGTCCGATGTTGACGAGCAGGGCACATAAGAACAGAACTGATGGTTAGAACTATGTGGTCACCATCAGGGTATATGTTTTTGGCCACCAAAAGCTGAAAAAGATAAAGAGGTGTCACCTCAGTGCTGTCAGAGTTTGATTCTGCTGTGTCTATGGTTTCAGAATCCTGACTTCCAGAACGCATTTCCTTTGTTCTCCATATGTTGAATATTCTGGGTCTTTTTCATATTAATTTGTGAATTTGGTTGTATCTCTCTAATAAATTGATCTTTAAGGATGGAGGATTAGTACTATCTGTAGCCTTATACATGTCACTTCACCTCTTCTGTGCAGGCCTGATAAACAGCCATAGCCTCCATGCCTCCCATCTTTCTGGTGAGGTATAGAAGAAGAAAAAAAATCTATTCCCAATTAAAATATATAAAAGAACCCAGAAATGTGATGCTCAAAACTAACAAAATAAATAATAAAATAAAGAGACTCAGACTATACAGTTTAGAAGACCCGCAGGCTTCTCTGATAATTTTATTTACACTTCTGTGAATCTCACCCTCTGAATTCCCAGGGCCACCTCTCCTGCATCCTTCTCCAGAGTGGATCATCATCCCGGTTCACGCATGTCAAGGCTTTAGTTCTCAGGTTTCAATGATAATAGAACAACAGTTGTTGTGATGGGCTCAGGTCAGATACAGTTCATTCGTCATCACTGTTCAAGCTCCCACTTTGAGAACAGCTTCACAGATGGCCACTGAGGAAGCAGAGAGTCTTGTATTTGTCCATGGAGGCTACACATGCCATAGAGGAGTAAGTAATATGAATTGAACAGTTTACTCCTGAAATGGAGAACAACCTGGACATATTTCTTTTCTTTCCTTCCTTCCTTCCTTCCTTCCTTCCTTCCTTCCTTCCTTCCTTCCTTCCTTCCTTCCTTCCTTCCTTCCTTCCTTCCTTCCTTCCTTCCTTCTTCCCTTCCTTCCTTTCTTCCTTACTTCTTCCCTCCCCCTGGAACTCAGTAGGTAAACTGAGCTGGTCTTGAACTCACGAAGATGTGTTTGCCTCTGTCTCCTTAGGCTGGAATTTTTCAAGGGGGAAACTAACAAAAAATAGACACTCCAAAAAGCATAACAATAAAAGACTTTGACAAAGGCAGAATGGAGGTCCCACACTGTCAAGCCTTTGAGCTCAGATAGCTCAGCAGGCAACGGACCAGGGAGTGCAGGAGAAGGGCATTTTTCCTTCAGTGGTTCAGATTCAGATTTAGAGAGAAGATCCCTGTTGCTACAGATTGGTAGGACTTCTTTCTTTTCTTAGGTGAAGGATTTGCACCTAACCATTCACTGGCTCATCCACAGCTTCATTCATTCATTCATTCATTCATTCATTCATTCATTCATTCATTCATTCATTCATTCATTCCATTTGTCTTATACCCAGCCTCAACACTGCCAGAGTACATTCAAATAGTCCAAAAAGACACATTAGTGTTCAGACAAAGAGAGCAGGAGGAATTTATGTGCATAAAGTGCTTTCTACAGTGCTGTTTCCTCAACGACACTACCTTTATTGATTCATTCTGCCTCTTCCCATGGGGCTTGATGTGCAAGCTGCTAATAACTAGTGCCGAAAGATACAGAGAAGGAACAAGACAGTGATTGACAGGTGAGGATCAGGGGAGCAAAGCCCAGTGGAGTGTAAGAGGGAGCCGAGAGTGGTTCCAACTGTGCAAGCAGGTGCCAAACCTCCAGAGAATTCAGAGCAGCGGGTAGGCACAGGCAGAGCTATATCGGAGTACTCCCAGCCCGTGAGGGAAGGGTTGAGGCCTCTGAGTGTCTGCTTTACTCCATGTTACTCTGGGGGGCTTACCACACTCCTAGGAAAGTACTTTGCTCAGATCTTTCTGAACCCAGCTGAACACCTTGTGCAGATTCAAACTCAGACACCACCTGGCCAACTGCCTCTTCAGACCATCTTTGTGTAAGTCATCCGGAAGCAAGAGTAACACATGCAGAACCGAAAGCCTCACTGGCTCCTTCAGAGTATGATCTGAGGAAAAGAAATTCTCATTTTCATAAGAAATCATCATTTTTAGTAAGCACCCAGATAATTTTGATAAAGGTTGCCCATTCTACCTCAGGTATAAATAGTCTAACACTCCCCCAAACTCATCATGACCTCACGATAACCATAACTAACATTAACTTATTATCGCCTGTGCTATTCTGAGGGAAGACTGAGCCACTGACTCTTCTCCAACAATTCAGGAGGAGGAGCCATCACTATCTCCCATCTCATAACTTATCTGCTATGTCAGAGATGTATATCATAAGTCAAAAGGGGGGGCAGCATAAGTCGAGGTACAGGAAGAGCTTTCTGATATAACAGAATAGTAATAGTAGGTTGAGCCCTGGTGCCTGTGAGTGCCCAAGCATGGGCATGCATTTCCTCTTGTAGAACAAACTTTAAATGCAAGTAGAGCGATTGGCTACCCCATAACACTTATGGCACCAGGGCATCCATAGACATACCTTGCCACACCCGTCATTAGGGTGCAAAGCTGCATAAGACCGTTTATGACTTTCCTCTCTCAAAACCTGTGAGGACTGTGAGGACTAATCACCAGGGAGGAAGCTTTGGGGACAGTACTTGATTAACATTTCCATGACTTGTGACCAAAGTATGTGTCAACATGTTCTCACTATCCAGCTCCTACCAAGAGCAGCAACAATTACCTGTATGGTTTTGAGGATCTCTCAGGAGACCCCACCCCCAACAACTAAAGGGGAGATGTTCCCTACTTGGCCCAAGGCTTTTTGTTTGGCAACTTCTGGTTTGTGGGAGGAGCTTATGTAGGGAAACCCCAATTAAACTTTTTATGAAAGTGTGCACACACTATGTGTAAAGTAGCTATCCATATGGCTCTTCTAAACATCCTGAGTCAACACTATAAAACGTTTAATGGCCAGACCTGATTCAGAATATCTGGGATATAGTGCTAAATGCTCTCTCAAAACATTAAGGGATTCAATCCTTAGTATCCTGTAAAACAAAAACTCCTGGAGCCAGGGATGGAGAGGCGGATGCTGACTGCTGAGGATGAAACAGATTAGTTAAGGAGATCGTTTGGAAGATCAGAACTCCCAAAGCAGAAAGCCTATGCCAAGGAGAAAGTGTGAAAAGGGTATTACAGAGCAAAGTCACTCCAGGAACTCTTCCAAAGATTGGGCAAGCAGCGCGGCAGGCATATGGTCTGTAGGCTGTGTTTTGTTTGGGGCTTGTTTTATTTTTTCTCTCTGATGTTATAAAAGAATACTGAAGACCGAGTAACTTATTAATAACAGACTAATTCATTAAAAACTCAATTAGCTTGTAAGGCTAGAGGCTGGGAACTCCAAACATCTAGTGAGGATCTCCATACTGACCATCCCTTGATAGAAAAGGAAGGGCGTGAGGTGGCAAGGAGAGAAAGGTGAACTCACACTTATGACACACCCACCAGGCATAACTAACCTACCTTTCCCTTAGTGACACTAATCCATTCATGTGGGCAGAACTGTCACGGCCCATTCACCTCCTAAATCAAAAGTGGCTCTCAAAGTCAAGAGTGGCTCTTAAGTCAAGTGGTTCTTAAACCACGGTCACAGGCTAGCATCATCATCACCTGAAACATGTAAGGCATACCTGTTCTCAGGCCCCACCATAGATCATCACTCTTGTGTAAGGAAAAGCCTCTGGATGAAGCGTCTAAAGGGTGGGTGGGTAAAGGTGATCTACAAGCCCCAGATTAATCTTCAGCACACCTTCCTGACCTTGAGTTTTCTAGAGATAACTCGCAGTCTCCTTGACTACTCTGGCTATTCTGTACATAAACAATAGGTTAGCGTGGAAGACTGAAGGGTGCACAAGACCCCCAAAGACATCCTAAGCACAGGCCTCTTGACCCACATGAGGTCCTGTAAGATGGGATTAAGTGGTAGCTCCTAAGGCGACTCATTTCTACTTCATTGCCTCTGACTCCAGGCTTTCTGGAGGCTTTGAAGAGATGCTTCCACACCATTTCAAGTATAACAACAAAAGTGTGTAGCTATAGACTCTCTGGGGCTCTCATATAACCTTCCCTGCTCTCCACTATGCCCTGGTTGAACTATTACAGCCTCTCCTTTAGGGGATAGGGTCTTCTAGCTCTTCCACAGAGGTGGAGCTGGCTCATTGGGGGACCTGGGTACCAGCGGCTGGAAGTAGACTGCAAAAAAGCAACATCAAGGTTAATATTAAAAGAAGCCAGTTGATAGGTAAGATTAGAAGCTCATTGCCAGCTGGGTTTCTTAAAACAAATGCAGTGCGTTCAAGAAAAACTCATAAAATGGGACAGATGGGGACTGTGCAGGTGACCTCGAAAGGGCTCATGGTCCAGCCACTGCAGAGCACAGGCTTCGCCTTCTCTTCGCCAGCCAATTCTCATTATGAGGGCTACTTTCCCTTTCTTAATGAACTGTCTCTGGGTGTTTCTATCCATGAATCCCTGGTCCAGTTCTTTTCTCTGGGACACATGTGCGGACTCAAATATATACCTGGAACATGCATGCCTCCAATGCAAGGGCTGTTTTGTCACTAACCATAACGACCCAAATCTGGAATGTGGCAAATCTGCTAAAATGGCCATTCACTAACATCCTATGCTTAGAAATAACTCCCAAGTAGAATAAAATCTTATAATGCTAAATTAAAAGACTTGAAAATTTTCAGTCAGGTTGTATTAATTTTAAAGATGGGAGGAGAAAGACCACCATCCCAAATCACCATGCCAAATTAACTAAGGCAAGCAATAAATTAAAGCAAGGTTTTTTTATTTATATACCCAGGCTGCTTCCCACTAAGGTGAGGTTCAGGAGGTCAGCATTGGATGAAAGGAAGACAGACATGGTTTTTATAGCTGAGGGGTAGGGTATTTCCAAAAGGGGGGAGGTGTGGCTGGCAGGAAAAATAGGTGGGGGTTATAGGAACAGAACATAAGCATAACAAGTTAGTCATAACAAAAGGTAGTCATAACAACAGGTGGTCATAACAACCTTTAAAATAAAGGTAGGGTTGCAAGATGGGTATAAACAATTTTAAAAATCCAAACACATGGTTGCCATTTTCCGGAACAGGCAGTACAGAACCATCTGTAGTTAAGGTTGTAGGTGGAGCATGTTTCAATCCTTGAATAACACCACATTGTCTTTGCTATAAGATGGCTTTTAAGCCTAAGATGGACTTGAGCAGATTTATTAGTTATCTATAAATCCCACATGATCACTACTGTCAATATAAGAAACAGCTCTCACCTCCAAGTAATAAAAGACATGGTTTATTCTAGTGCTAAATGAATGACTTTGACCCAGGAACATAGATTTGGGTCTCTCTAAATACCATGTTCCAATGAAGTAGCAATTTCATGAACTTTTTGTAGAACCAGACCAAAGAAAGCATAAACTAAGACACTTTTTGGATACACTAGTGGTAGGCGGAGTACAGCAAGCTGGGGAGAGCTCTGCCCAGATGATGCCTGAGAACACTCTGGGCCCTTAGTCTGGTGGAAACTAAGGGTTAGTTAAGTTATTAAATTCCATTTGGCATAAGTAAGAAGTCCTGTTCTAAGTGTGGTCCCACCCACTGTCAATGTTTGGTCTCCAGACTGTCTCTTGTAAAGTAGTCTGGCAAGGTGTCGGAACCATGAAATATCTCTTTCTGGGGGAGGGAAAGTCCCCTCCCCACCTCCTGTCCCTCTCCACCCCCACCTTTGACTGGCACCAGGTTTTAGCCTTTTCATTCTCCCAGGATGAGATCCTAGGGAAATTCTGATCCCTTGGTGAGTCAGTGTTTCAATCACCTGATAGGGAGAGGCACAGGTCTCCTTACACCTTCATTAACACCATGGCAGTTAATAGTGGGCTGGCATCAGGGTGAGCACACTACCCCATTCAGAGTTCAGAAATGATCTTTTACACTCAACACTGGATCTAGGACAATTCAATGAGAGGAAGTATTATCTTAACAGCAAATGGTCAGGAAATAAATGTATTCCCGAGCAAAGGAGTAGGCTGAGCCTCTAAATTACATCATCTACCAAAATTCCCTTAAGTGTATCATAAATCAGAGTGTAAGAACTTTCTGTGTAGAATTGTACAAAAAAAAAAAAAAATCTAAGAGTAGAGTTAGTAATATGGTTCGACGGGTCTGGCTACCTGAGTTCAATCTCTGCAACCTCCAACGGAAGGAGAGAACACACTCCGGAAAGTTGTCCTGTTAGACACTGGGTCTGCCCATTTAAGAGGTGACCTCCAGGCCAGTTTCATGCTGGGAGAGGGCAGAGAAAACTGTAAACAACAGTGAGGGACTGTTACTTGGAGGTGTAAGCTGAATAAACCCTTTCCTCATAAACTTGCTTTTGGTCATGTTTATCACAGCGACAGAAGCCCTAGCTAAGACGTCCTGCACATCACATCACATATGCCATTGTTCCCCTTTCTGGTGCTCTCTTTCCCCACCGGGGTCCCCTGGATTTTCCTAGTGTCTGCAGTTACTCCAAGTTAAATGCTCACAGCTGAAGATCCGGAGCTAGGGGCCTCAGATGAGACAAAACATGCAAAGTTTGTCTTTCTGAGTCTGGGTTGCCTCGCTCTGAATGACCTTTTCTACTTTCCATTTACTTTACCTGCAAAGTTCCTGATTTTACTTTTCTGTACAGCTGAATGGTATTTCAGAGTGTGTACGCACTGCATTTCCATTATCTCTTTATCAGTTGAAAAACGTTTAGGGGTGTTTTCATTTCCTTGCTATTATAAAATAGAGCACAATGAACATGACCGAGAAAATATCTCTGAAGTAGGATATTGAGGCCTTTGGATGCAGACTCAGGAATAGTACAGCTGGCCATATGGTAGATTTGTTTTTGAAGATTCTCCACACTGATTTCCAGAGTGGCTGGACCAGTTTGCAGCCCCACCAACAGTGGATGGGGTTCATTTTCCTCACATCCTCTCCAGGATTTGTTACGTACTTTCCCATTGCTGTGGTAAAACTCTATGATCAGGCAACTTAAAGAGGAAACAGTTTATTTTTGCTTACGGTTGCATCTTAGCTTAGGGTCCATGACAGTAAAGAAGTAGTAAGCATGGTGGCCAGAACAGGAAGCTAGGGGTCCACAGCACAAACGGGAGAAAGTGAACTGGGGATGATGTGGAGTCTTTACTATCTCATAAATCACTTCCAGGTACATACAATCGGGATGCATCTCCCAAACCTCCCCCTCAACATTGATCGCCACCATCAGCAAACAAGGAGTCTACGGAGAGACTATTCTGTTCACATTCCATGTTCCAACATGTCAGCAATTTTGTGAACTTCTTAGGGCAGCAAAACAAAGAGAGTCATAAATCAAGGAACTTTTAGGCAGGTAGGTTAAAGTAAAGCAGAAAACTCTGCTGTGGCCTGAGGTGTTCTCTGGTGACAGGTTAGCTTTGGGATTGGTTAGAAACTGGTGCTCGGTACATTCCAAAGGGACACCTAATGTCCCAACACTGCTAGATCAGGCACAATGGAGGGTAACAAAAAGCTATTAAAGAGACTAAAGATCTCCAGGATAATTAGAAACTAAACTTGTACAATTCCCATCTCTCCACAGTTAGTGACATTCTTATCAATCAGTCAATCACACCAACATTTTTTTCTGAGAACTTTAGTTCACAGACATATGTATGGAAATGCCATAAGGAAATCTATTATATGGTATGAAACCTAATAAATTAACTGGGAAATATTTTTTAAGGCACCACACACTATGATGGCTATTAAAACAAAACAAAACAAAAAAGAACTGGGCAGTGGTGGTGCACCCTTTAACCTCAGCACTTGGGAGACAGAGGCAGTGGATCTCTATAAGTCCAAGGCCAGCTTGGTCTACAGAGCAAGTTCCAGGACAGTCAGGATTATTATATAGAGAAACCTTGTCTCAGAAAACAAAATAAAAAGGGAAAGAGGCATTTGTAAGGGCAGGAGGGCAGCTTGGGGACGCCAGTGGCCACTGCGTGGACAATCACCAGGTCTGTGCTCTCTGTGTTACTCAGTTGTTTGGTTTTGGGTGTACCTGCTGCTACAAAACAGTATCTACCACACCTACCAAACTGGTGAATAGAGTGCCTTTCCATACAGGGCTGACACTTCCACCTTGTGGCAAGCCTGATGTGGGTGTGGTTGGAACTACTTTGGGGGGAGTATCCTGAGTTCCATAGTGGTGGCTCCAGAGTGCTCCAGGGTGATGTGCCTGATATCCATGGGAATACCTTCCTATTTAAGACCAATGTCTGAAGCAAAGGCTGCCTCTGGGAAAGAAGAGTAGGCTCTGCAAGACCCACCCTTCCCATGACCGACAACAGAGTGCCAGCCTGAAAGATGGAGGGGTTGCAATTGGTTTCTCACCAGAAGAAGAAGGAAATATGCTACAGTTATCATACAAATCGCAAGGACTCACTATGAACCAGAAAGACAGAATCCACACCTTCTTGGAGATGACTGTCCCATAGAACTTCTCGTGATGACAACATGTGTGTGTGTGTGTGTGTGTGTGTGTGTGTTCTGTGTATGTATGCACATGTGTATGCATGTGTGTGGTGTGTGTGGTGAGTGTGTGTGTATATCATGAAGACAGAATATTGGAACCATGAGAATAGAGAAAGGTAGAAGTGAAGGGTGGGTAAAAGCAAGGTATAAGGACATACATGTGTAAATATTCTACGATGTAATGTAAACTTTGCTAACTTTCAAGCACTTTGTATGCTGACTTTATGGTATGGACTTTATAACAGGAAAAGTCATGACAGTAACAGCATATCACACACAAAGTGATATAACTGGAGATGGATTACAGTAAGTTACAGTGTGGAGCTGGGGATGGATCAGAGAGGGTAGGACATGAATATAGATATTCAAAGCCCTGTAACTCCTGTTCCAAGGAAATCTTGTGCCTCAAGCTTCTGCAGATACCAGAACTCACTCACATATGTGCACATACCCCAACACAGACAAGTACACATGTAACACATAATTAAAATAAAATCCATTTAAAAGAATCTAGTATATCAGCAGGGGGTTGCCAGATGATATAACAAGGTGATAGATGGTTCTTGTTCAGCAGCTCGACTATGTTAAGAAATAGGATGTTTTCTTGATCTTTCTCTCACAGTGATAAGATGGCTGCCACCCATCACATCTGTGTTCAAGGCAGAAAGGCTTACAACATCATCACTTTTACCCTACACTCAACTTGACAGACTTCCACTTAGCCAGAAATGGGTCACAGAGCCACACTTACTGGGAGGGATGCAGTCAGAACTGTAGAGACTGAACTGATTTGTGCCATGGACAGGGGCACAGAGTCTCCAGAGCTTTCTTGGGTTTTTGGAAGCTGTTGCTCTTATTCTTGAGCTACTGCCTGAAGTTGCAAACTTCACATTTTTACTTAAGTGTTGTACTGGCTTGGACAGTCCTGTCTTTGAGATCTGAACAGGACTGTCTAGAACTCAATCTCTTTACTTGTGAGTTGAAACCCTATGTGGGTTATGTAAATGAATGTGCAGACTGTGAAAAATTTGGCAATATTAAGAACCTTCTGAATATACCCTGTCCAAAAATAGTTTAAAAATCAAGCATGTAATGAAAGTACCAGTGTTTCTGTCCGAGTTACATCATTGCAACTACAGTGAAGCCTGGGCTCTGAACACATGTGTACCTTCTTTAATGACTGTAAAGTGTATGTATAACAATGCACTAATTTAAAATTAACACCGGGAGCTGGAGAAATGGCTCAGTGGTTGAGGGCAGAGGCTGCTCTTGCAGAAGGCTTAAGTTGTTTTCCCAGAACCTACATGGAGTCAAACCCGTGTTGTCACAGGACAACTTGAGGGAGTTGATTCTCTCTTTCTACTCCATCAGGCTTGGCAGCAAGGGCCTTAGCCCACTGAGCCATCTCATCAGCCCCAAGAGTAGTCCTGAGCTTAAGAAGCCCTAGTCTAGATATCTTGGCTCTCTGTTAGTAGGTACAAATGGTACTCCACTGCCAACTTTGATCTCAGACTCCAAACAGTGTCTCTATCCTCAAAAAGAATTCCTTCAAATGACCCATCTTTATTCCATTCTATCTATCATCACCACTTCCGCCACCCCCCCCCCAGTCCATGCACAAAAATTACAAAAATGGTAAATTTCTATAGAGTCTGGGAGTCCCAACTGGAGTTGTTTTGTGAACCATTCTGCAGACAACATAAAATTGCAATGTCCACCTCTTTCCTTCTGTTCGGTTTTAGATGCCCAGTCATGGAAATGTACACAAATGTCGACACAGTGATTTTACCTTGCCACACGCACAGCATTAAAGGAATAGTTTGGGCATTTGATGGGCAGTGGGGGGAGGGACAGCAGCATACACCAGTTTGATGCCATTCAGTCCTTTTGAAAGAGGAGTGACCCAGCAGGGTTCCACATGACTTGTGCAAATCTCTGCATTGATATTTGGGCAGCCGTAAAGTCCCTCCATGCCTTGCTTCACTGCGACTTTCTTTACTCTGCTGCCCAGGGTGTGTTCTTCTTACTATCTATAAAGCACATGCGTGAAGAGGGGTGCAGATTCAGATGACCTCACACAGGCTCCAGAGGAGCTTGCCATCTATCTGTGTTAGGCAGCTCCCCGTCGCTGTGACAAAGATTCTGAGAAAAGCAAGCCCAAAGGAAGAAAGGCTGAGGGGGCTTACCATTTTAGAGGTTTCATGACATGGTTGTTTGAACTTGTGGCAAGTGCACAGGGTGAGGGGGAACGAGGTGGAAAAAGCTGTTTATGCCATGGCAACCAGGGAGTGAAAGAGAAAGGTAGGACCAAGACCAAGCTCCCTTTGTTAGTTCAGGGACCCTCCAGTTCTGAACTATGACATCTCACCGTGAGATGGGATGAGAAAGCCTTCCTGCATGTGCGCCTGCCTGCCTGTGAATTCCAACACACAGCTTCAGAACCCTATCATAATAGGAGTCCTGATTGAAAATAACAGATACAAATGGAGCACCACCCAGGGTAGCTGGGAAGAAAGACATATGCAGAGGTTTCTCTTGCCCCTTCCAGGACAAGGGCAGAGCTCAGGTGCCTTCAAAAGGCGTGTTTTGTGTTTAGCAACTGCATTCTGCTCCCTGCTTTCTCTGTGCATTCCCCTGCTTCTCTGCCATGGTCACCAAAAGCTACGCTGGTTTTTATAGTGACCCCATTCAAGAATTCAGTTCATGTAGCTCTCAGTTTCAAATGGATATTTTCACAAGAAAGATTTGGGAGGGTCTCAGCTTCCCATTGGTTCAAGCAGCTATCTGGGTTGGAATAGGGTCATACTGCTTAAATAAAAGAGAGTGTTGGGAAGCTCACCTTGTTTTCAAGGGTGTTGAGGGATCTCTAAAATTGTCTACTAAAAAGTGTATATCAGGGAATATACACATTGTCTTCACCCACATATGTGGACATGTTAACATCTGCAGTCACAGGCAAAAGACACGAGGTTTTTCATCCCCTTCCTAAGGAGCTGGTGTCGCCCTGAGCACAGAGATGCCACTTGTATGTCCCCTTAATATTCTATGCTGTCATCATATAGATATCTGGCCTAGCTTGCCATGGCTCAGTACCTCAAATATACTCTCAAATAGCTGGAAACCCAGACAGCCCTGATAGAATGGATCAGCTCTCTTGAAAACATAATTTGCCAAATCTGACACAAGATGAACTATAGTGATAGATGGCTCAGCAGTAAAGAGCACAGCACAGAAGACCTGGACTTTATTCCCAGCACCCTCATGTCGGTTCACAGCTGCCCGTAACTCCAGTCCCAAGGGATCCGATGCCCTCTCTAGCCTCCACAGCCACCATGAATACACATCATGCAGAGATATACATGCAAGGAAAACATACATAGGCATTTAAAAAATGACACATAAAATAAAAATAAAATCTGCATAGTATTCTTTCCATTGAAGACTTTGATCTTTATTACAAAAAATATGATTAAGCCAGGTGTGGTAGTTCATGCTTATAATCCCAGCATTCTAGACAGAGGCAGGGAGATCAAAATCTCAACTCATTAGGCCAGCCTGGGCTAGATAAGATACCATTTCAAGCCAAGTGGTGGTGGTGCACTTGGAAAGCAGAAGCAGGAGGATCTCTGTGAGTTCAAGGACAGCCTGATCTACAAAGCAAGTTCTAGGACAGCCAGGGCTACACAAGAAATCCTGACTCAAAAAAACAAAAGTAAACCAACCAACCAAACAAACAAACAAAAAACAACCCTACTTCAAAAGTGAAAATAAAATAATAAAACTAAAAAAATATGACATCTAAGCAGTTGACCCGGGTAAATTAAAAAAAAAAAACAAAAAAAAAACATAGCAGTATCTACTCCAGCATCCTGTGTCTTTCTGTACTGGAGAGAACGTGGGGCTAAAGCTCTTGCCCAGACTCGTGTGCAGCCTTTCCTCTCCTGAGTGCTCATCCTGCTCTCCCATACTCCTACACCCCCCATGTCCCTGCTGAGCTCCCAGACTACAGATTAAAGCAAGTCAGTTTAAAAAAAAAAAAAAAAAAAGTAACAGGAGTGCCAAAGGCCAGGAGCTGAAGAAGACACACACACTCAAGCAACAAAAGTGAACCGTTCTTTCTTCCTTCGGGTGGGTGGCTGGCTGCTCTGTTCGTGCATTGAATACTGTCCTCAAACAGAGATAAGGGTCATCTTTTCTGACCGACCAACTAATTCAAGTGCTAATCATTTCCAGGAACACCTTCATAGACACACTCAGAAGCAAGGTTGTATATGCTCATTTGGCATTGCTGAACCCTGTCAAGTTGACAGATAAAAGTAACCACCACAATCCTTTAGCTCCTTCCTTTGGAGTTCAGCTCGGTGGACAACAGAGATCGCCTTCTCCATTCCACGCTCTTCAACAGCGTCTATCTAGGCTCCAGTCCTCTGTCCCCTCCTTACCATTCCTTATCCTTCCCAAACAATGTGCTCATGCTAGCCTCAGGCTCTGCTTCAGCCACAATCTGCAGACAGGTCTGGTCTCTCTCTTACTAGAATGTGTTATCTACAAGAGTCTTTGGCTCATGGATAAATCAAATTTTTGAGACTGTTGGCTGGCATATTTATTTGTTGAACAGAGTATTTGTGCAGTGAATGATAGATCAATAAATAATTATGGAGTGTCTGATGTGCCGTGCTCTATGCCAGGCATCTAGGACAGACCTAGAGCAAGACAGATGGGAGCCCTGTCGCCTGTGCTCGGAATCTGGTAGGAAAACAAAGATAGATAGTCAACTGCAGGCAATCAGGATGGAAACAGGAACACGGAAGATGTGGGGACTAGAAGAGACCCTGAGTTCAGATACTAGGGCCACAGCCTGGAACAGCACTGGCTTCACAGACACATAATTAAAACTGTTACACAGGCCCTACCTTTACAATGACTTTAAATTGAGCCTAATTTTTATCAATGCTGCCTTAGAGGTTTGGGTTTTTTTTGTTATTTTGGGTTTTTTTTTTTTTGCACTGTACATTTTTATTTTGCACTGGGCCTACACATTATGTATCTGTCCCGAAGGCAATGAAGTCTACAATGAAAGCTGGGTTGAGGTGGGTGTGCATGACGGAAGAAGAGTATAAACTATTGAGTATTTGCAGGAACACAATATTATTGACATACCTCTTACATTCTAAGAGCTTACAGCCAGAGTTAATACACTTAGAGGTCATGTAGGGCTTAAGACTGATAACCCTGCTGTGTATCCAACCTGCTTGTTTAACCTGCCTTTAAGAGAACAATGGAACACCCAACCTTACTTGCATTGGATTTCCCTGTAATGAGATTGTACAACCTAAGCTAATAATACATAACTATAATCTTAAGAGATGTACTCTTCCATGTCCCTGACCCAGAGAGCAATGTGTGTGTGTTTATGTGTGTATTATAGTAATCATTTACTGAAAATAGCAAATACAGGTTTAAAGCACTCATATAAAATGAATATCTTAAATGTTAAAGGCAACATGAATGTTTCTTGGCAAACAATTATGAAGATGCACGGAAAGAGAAGCAAGGGATTCAAATCTGGGTTTACTCTGGTTAAATTACATCAAGGGGAAGCTTTTTAATTTCTTTTCCTTAATATGACATCCTGAGACTTATCAATGACTTGGGGTTTATTCAATGCATCCAAACTGGTGCAAGAATGGGCCTAGGGTGAGAAAGGGCATAGAATATTCCAAAATTATAGTTCATTGGTCTATTTGGAGTGTGGAGGACAGTGGGATGTCAGAGAAGGCGGCAAGAGACAAACTATAGGGGGCCTGGAGAGGCTTCCAAGCTCAGGAATTTAGTTTATTCAAAGGTCACGGCAGATGTTAGTGGTGGGGTAGGTGGGTGTAGAGGGTAGAGCTGGCGTCCAACACCAGTTAAAACATGTTACAAGAAACCAGGACAAACAGACTAAGGGACTTGGCAGATCTAACAGCACTTCAGAGGTAGGATGTTCAGTGATGAAGTACAGAAGGAGACGCCGTGCTGAGATTACCCAGCACCTTCACACTGGGAACCTGAGAAGCCCAGGCCTGGGCATGGTAGCCCTCAACTGCGAGCCTAAGATACATCCCAGCTCTAACTGGGAAGAGTGAGCTTCTGCTGTGGAGGCTCAGCCGCAGCCCAACTTCCCTGAGCACAGGTTCAGGCTCCCAGTGAGCTTTCTGCTCAGAGCGTTATAGACTAAAATAACTGTGGAGCCTGGTGGGTGGCTCATGCCTGGTATCCCAGCACTTGGGATACTAAGGCAATAGACTGCCATAAATTTGAGGTCAGCCTGTGGTAGGGGGAGGAGGGAGCTCTCAGGACTGAAAAGAAAGAAGGAAATAGCCACATGGGTGGGCCAATGTCCAGCCACGTATACGTTCCAGATGTTGAATACTCTCACATGTATGAGGACTGACCATGTCTTCCTGGAACCTCCTACCTTCCCTTCTCATCTATCCATCACTGCCAAGCAGTTTAAAACACCCAATCAAAATGTACGTAACCACATAGAGAAGACGTGTGATATTGGAGACTCTAGCTTATACCTCCAAGGAAGACAGTGCAGGATCATAACCATCATTAAGTCCTGGTCTGCCATTAGGTTCCCTGTGCTCTTATCAGGGAAACGTCATTCTACCAGGTGGGCAAGATGACCCCTGAGAACTATTTGAAAGAGAATAATAATGGTGTACCTAAGAAGTCATTTTGGTAATATGTAATACATTTGCTATGTAAATCTCTTATCCACATCAGTAGCTGGGTTTGCAGTCTCCAGTCTTAAGTTGTTCAAAGTGTAACCTAGGGTCAAGACCCAAGAGAGATTTAAGGATGACAGTGTTGGTAGAACGCATAAACCTAGAGTGCATATATGTTGGTAAAATCTGTTTAAGCCTGACTCTTTGGGGGTATTAGCTCCAGCTGGCCAGGTACATCGTAAACCCCTTCCTTCTTCTCTAAAGTGTGTAGCCTGGTCTCTCACGGAGAAAGCTTATTATTTCTATAACACAGGAACTGAAGCCATTCGAGGCGTGGAGTTCAGATGGCAAACAAGACTTGACTTGATACTATTAAATGTTCCTATCCCAGGGTCAGATGTTCCATTCCAGAGAGTCCTGGGCTACAAAGCCCCAAAAACAGACTGTTCTCACTGGACCTCTTTCTGTCTTCTGACCCAAGAGGAAACAGACATTTCCAGGAAGAAACAAACTGTTCGAGGTTACAAGGAGGGGTGGGAGCAGAACTTAGGGCTACTAACCCTGATCTTGGATCTGTGATTCATAACTCTTGGCTTTCTCTTTCCCAGGGAACTAAAGAGGCACCCAGCACAGTCTCACAAAATACCTCAAGATGCTTTTGACCTTAAAGAGCAAAGCTGTAATTCAAAATCCTCAAGTTAAGGGCTTTCACAGTGTGACATCAGCATCACCTAGGAACATGCTATTAGGAAAAAAAGTTCTTTATTAGAGACAAATACACGGACACACAAACCCTGAGGGTGGGGTCTATCTGTATTTAATGTCTGCTCAAGTTGGAAGCCCATTTCCTTACACAGTAAAGGTGTTTATGATCTCACAAAACCAAAAGGCCCAAGGCTTATTACTTCAGTGGCTTGACCACCTTACAGGGACCACATTATACTTGTCTCCTCATCCATCCTTTCATCTGTATGTGGGTTTCTGTTCAGGGCCTTTCAGTCCTTGGGTGGCTGATCTATGCGCAGCTTTATCATGACTTCCTGGGCCAGAAGAGCTATCAACTTCCTCCAAATGTCAGTTTTAATTAATGAGAAAACCATTTCCAGAAGCTCCCTGTGTCACATGCCCATCTCAAGCCAATCACTGGAAAGGAAAAGAACTAGAATTGGTTAGGAATAATTTCCTGTTACAGGGAGACAAGGCCCAGTGATCAAAAGCCCAGGTCTGAGTCTCCCCACCTCTAAATGTTGCTTCTGTCATTACTAGCACCACCAGCCTTGATCAAGTTACTTAAGTTTTGTGCCTCAGTTTTATAATCTGTCAAATGGGCATCTCTGGATTATAAGAACTCAATGAGTTTCTCCTTGAAAAATACCTAAAGCAATAACTGGTTGTGTAAGAGTTCATTGAATAAATATTGTACACACGTCTTTAACTCACAATTTAATTTATAAATTAAACATGGAGCTTGATAACTTCTGGGAATGGTTTAATGTTTTCTTTCTCAGTTTCAGTTTTGTGGTATTGGCACAAAATACTCCATTTTATGAGTTCATAATTTATTTAATGATTGGGTTGTTTTAATCTCTCCACTATTACAAGCAGTGCTTCATGGGATGATTGTGGGTATGTGTGAGCATGTATACAGGATGAATTCTTTAAAATAAATTCCCGGATAAACTGCTTCAGTCCCCCCTCCAGAGTAGATGTCAGTTCTCTCTTGTCTTCATGCCGCTCCCCCCCATGTGTTGATTGGATCATTTTCCCAGGAAGTAAGGTGAGATCCCAGGAAGTGAGGTGAGATCCCAGGAAGTGAGGTGAGTCTCCCCAACAGCATTTCACTGCTTACAAAGCACTTCGTCCTGGAGTGGATGGCGCTTTGTGTCCCTTTATGCACAGTGCATAGCAGCTCCCCTAATGCTCTCAATCTCAGCGATTCCTGTTAGATCCAGCTTTGTCTGTTGTGGGGGGAGATCTGGAAGTCCCTCCACATATGTTTGGGGACTAGTTTATTACATCAGTCACTGAGGTGACCAGGAGTCTGCCACCCGACTCCTTTGCCCTTTAAGGTCTAGCCCTTGGTAGAGCTGACCCAAAGTAGGCCTGGGAGCTAACACACCACGTTTGACTCCTGCCTTCACCCACCCTCCATTTTCCAGAGGATAGTTCAGTTTAAGATAGGAATCCCTGTCTCAAGGTCAACTCCTGAGGAGCCAGGAGACTTTTATGGTCTCCATTCTTCCTTGTCACTGGACCCATTCTTCATGAGAAAAATCTGTTTGAGAAGTGGCTAGTTGGAACTTACATAGCAATCAAGTGGCCTGGATGAAGGCAAAGACCTGAAGCATCACACCTTCTATACATATCTTCAGAGGAAGGATGAGGACTCTAGCCCTGACTGTGGGTGAAATCTGATGCTTCCTTAACTCAGTGAACCTTTCACAGATACCTGCCCAGGAGTGCACCTCCCCAGACATCGTGTTGAGGTTTCTAGTCTCTGCTAATCTGGTCTTGAAGTGATCATGCTGCCCCATATCAGTTCAACATTTCATGTTGGTTACATCCTAACTGCTCTTTGACTGTGATTACACCAGGCAGATCATGATATACTTACTTACTGTACCTTGACTTAGAACCTTTTGGATTCCTTTGCATGTCATTTGATTGGGTCTGGGAGAGAAAAATCAACAGACAACAGATGCAGCCCCAGAATGTGCCAGATTGTCTTCTCATTATGTGGAAAGGGAACCCCAGGGGCCAGCAGGCTTTGTCTTTCCCCAGGATCTATATTTAAACCACAGCTGAGCTGATTCACCTTTTCCTGCCTCACAGGGCTTATCTGGGCAGGTGTAGCTGATTGGTGAACCCCATGTCACCAAGACCTCACCTAGTCTAGGACTGAAGTGATACCCACCCCCCCAAACCCAAGGTCCCTACTCCATTACTCCAGGATAAGAGTTACATGTGAGCTAACGCCTCCATCCCATCACTACTGCATCCCACAGCCCAGCAAGTTTTTCAAAAGCACGGCTTGTTACACAAATGAATGAACAATGTGCGCACTCTAGTTAATCTTTCCAAGGCAAGGCTCTTCCTGTTCCTCTTTTGCTTAGAAATTTTCAGGGGCTCCGTGAGAACTGAAGAGGAAAAATGCAAGGTTTCATTCTGACAGCCAATATCCTTTACACTTTATTAAAAGCCCATGAATACACAAATAACACTTGCACAAAAAATCTGCCAAACCTTGACACTAATTCTGAAACTGAGTCTTGGAGAGGTAAAGAGATGAAATTTCTTACTTTTCTTAAAAAAATAAATAAATAAATAAATAAAAATTACCAATTCTTCCCTCCTTCCCCTTCCTCTTCCAAATCTGGCTAGGAAATCCTGGTGCCCATGGATGACGCCAAATGCCAGAGTCAGGAGAAGAATCTTGGACATGATTTAGAGACCCTACCTTGGAGGTCAGTCAATAGAAATTATCCATACCTGCTAAAGTCAGTCACGATTAGAATTAAGAGATTAGCTACCAATCTGTCTCCCAGGCAAGACCCGGATGCACTTCTCAAGTCCTTCCAGGAGAGGGCAGCAGCGTCCTGGGTTATGAGTGCCACACAGTCAAAGGGCTGTGAGCACATTCTAAATGGGCAAGCTACCTGTCATGCATGCTGTGTGTTCACAAGTGTGAGGGAGAAAAATCTGAGCCTGTGATTGAGTGCTCATGACAGAAAGAATGGTTGGTCTAGGGCACGTGTATCCAACCTGTGCCACGACAGTTATGCAGCCCAACGAATCATAGCATCTGGAGTAAACCTAACCAAAAAGATGAAAGAGTTTTACTGTGGAAATTTGACATCTCTGAAAAAAAGAGGCAGAGGAAGGCACTCGAAGACAGACCTCCCATGTTGGTAGGCTTGTAGAACTAATATTGTGAGAGTGACCATCTACATTTACAGACTAAATGCAACCCTAGTCAAAATCCCCCGTCATTCTTTGCAGAAACCAAAAAAATCCTGAAATTCATGTGAAACCATGAAAGACCTCACATTACCAAAGCAATCTTGAGCAAGAAGAACAATGCTGGGGGATTGCCATTCTAGATTTCAAGATTTATTACTGAGCTACAGTAATAAAAACAGCATGGTATTGACAGGAAAGGAGACTTGTAGGCTAAAGGGACAAAATTGAAGACCCAACATGAGTGCAGATAAGTACAGCCGTCTGATATTTAACAGAGATGCAAGAAACATACACTGGAGGAGAGAGCATCTTCAACAAATGAACTTGGAACAACTGGATCTCCATATACAAATCATTGAAATTAGACCATATCTACAACTTGGTATACACTTTAACCCCAAATGGACCAAAGACCTCAATGTGAACCCTAAGATTCTAAAAGACAACAAAGGTTTAAACTACAAGACATATGTGCAGGAAGAGACTTTCTGAGCAGGAATCCATTTGCCCAGGAATTAATGACTACAGACAAATGAGACCTCTTAAAACTCAGAAGCTTCTGGGTTGTTGGTTGTTTTTGCTCTTTTGGAGGGAGGCACCACCCAGTTCCCAACTAAATCACACGTGGAGACTTATTTTTACTTATAAATGTCCAGACTTAGCTTGGCTTGTTTCTTGCTGGCTTTTCTTAGCTTTAATTACCCCATCTGCCCTTGGGCTTTTACTTCTGTGTATCTCCCACCCTTGCCCCATGGCTGGCTGGGTAGTTAGATGGCTGGTGCCCCGAGTCCTCCTCTCCTTCTTCCCTCCCATATTTCTTCTCCTATTCATTCTCTCCCCGCCAGCCTCACCCCTCCTTTCTCCTGCCTCACTATTGGCCGTCCAGCTCTTTATTAGACCATCAGGCGTTTTAGGCAGGCAAAGCAACACAGCTTCACAGAATTAAACAGATGCAACATAAAAAAACCGCAATACGTCTCTTAAAATAATGTCCCACAGCACTCCTGTGGAGCTAAGAAAACAATAACCGAGTAGAGAGAAAAGCCAGAGAAAGCGACAGATTCTCTGCAGCTACAGATCCAGCATAATACATCTATACTCAGAACATATAAAGAGCTCAAAAGACAAGGAACCAAGAAAACGAATCACCCAGCTGGGGAAGAGGGTATGACTCTGAACAGAGTTCTCAAAGGAGAAAATTAAAATGGCTAAGAAATGTCTCCAAAAATGTACATGATTCTTAACGCTTAGGGAAACACAAATTAAAGCCACTTTGAGATGTCATTTTGTCCTAGACAGAATGACTAGATTTTAAAACTTAAAACCAAAGATGGCAAGGACACGGGGTAAAAGGAAATGCTCATTCACTAATGGTGAGACTGCAAACTGGTCCAGCTGCTCTGGAAAGTAATGTGAAAAACTCTCAGAAAGCTAAAAATAAATCTACCATATGACCCAGCTATGCTACTTCTTGGCATTAGCCCAACGGATTTGACACCCCACTCCACAAATACTTGCTCAGCCAGGCTTACTGATGATCTATTCACAACAGTGAGGGAATGAAAACAATCTAAATGTCCTTCAACAGATGAATGGACAATGAAAATACAATATCTATACCCTATTGAGTATTATTCAGCTGAAAAGAAAAATAAAATTTTCTGGTAAATGGTCGGAACAGGAACATATGACATCGAGGGAGGTAACCCAAATCCAAAAAGACAAGTTCTGCATGGCCCCTCTCATTTGTGGACCCTACCTCCCAATCTGTGGGTGTTAGTGTATAATCTGAGTAACCACAGGAACCAGAGAAGTAAAAAGGGGCCATGAGATGGGGGGGCTGTAGAGAAGGGAAAAGCGGGGTACAGGTGGTAATGATAGGGGGGTGGGTGGGTGCTTTAAATGGGGACAGGAGAGGACAATATAGGGGAAGGAAGGGGGTGGCAAATAACACTCGGGATGATTGAAATAAACCTAGAGAATAATATTTTATGTTTACCTAAAATTTTATGTATATGTATATACATATATACATATAAACACACACAAATATGTGTGTATATATACATATATATATGACAGGGACAAAGAGTTTTCTAGCCACAAGCTGGCAAGTTGGAAGGTGGAGGCCTTACACATAGAATCCTTCCTGCCAGGGGCTGCAGATAGAAAAATCACATGGCATTTCTAAGGGTAGGTGATAGGGGCTGTTGCCAAGCAACAGGCCTCAGCTCAGGCCCTGACTCAAGGTCAACCACCCACTCACTAGCCTATTTCTGGGGTGTGGGGATTTGTTACTTGCATTAAGGTTGATGGGGGTGGGGCGCAGGGTGTACTATGAGTTGCCCCTTCCTTGGAGAGACAGATTGATTGAGACTAGAAGAAAAACTCCCACTTTACCCTCAGCGGTAAAGAGAGGAGGGGGTGGGGGGTGAGGTGGTCCCAAAGACACGGGGCAAGTGTGGAGTGAGTCTTGGAGAGTTAAGGTTTATCTCCTAATTCCTATCCCCACTGGAGAGGTGACAGACCCAGGCTCACACAGCACTTAGGAGACAGAGCTAGGATTCTGCACCTAAGCACAAGTACAGGAGTCATTTCCATCCCTTGTGGTTTCCAGGTGGAGCCTAGGGTATCACAGAAGCCTCTCAGGGACCTGCAAGGTGAGGTGAATCGGGCTCAAATGGAACTCTAGTACTTCCGCTGCTTTCAGTCACTTTATTTGGGTCTCACAGCCGCAACAAGAAGCCAGGGCTCCTGACCTTTCCCCAACCCCATGCTCGCTTTGCTCCCGGGGGAGGGGTGGGGAGCAACAAAAGAGTGTCTGTGGATGCCTGCTTCCCAGCAGGGCCTGTGCAGCAGCCAGTGTGAATGGTTCCCTTGAAGGGCAGTGGCAGGAAGATTTTTTTCTCAACCCCTTCTTATGAGACAGTGGCCTCTGGACCTCTCCAGTTCCTCCACCTTAGCACTCCGAGCTCACAGCTGAGCATGGATCTACTGATCCACCCTTTATTGCCAGCCTACCCCCAGCTAGGAAGTTAATTTCGGAGGTCAAGTCCACGTTGTTGACAACAGTTCCCCCTTTCCCCCATGCTTGACACTCCTCAGGTGTTCCATGCCAGGAAGGAGAGAATGGAGCTTCGTGACTATGTAATAGGAACATCTTCATTATATTAATCCAGGTTCTCTAGTGGAACAGAACCCATAGGCTGAGTACATTTAATAAATTGTATATGTACGCACACACATACATTCTACTAAATAAGCTTACGTTAAAAGAGTAACGCAGGTGTCTCACACCTGAGAGGTTGAGAACTGGGCAATTTCTCCATCCTTGAGGCTGGATGCTTCGGAAGTTGGAATCGTCTCAGAGTGGTGTCTCACACTCAAGAGGCCAATGACTCAGTAGCTGGTCAGTCCAGTGCCTGGAAACGCAGGTTCTGATATCAAGGTAATGATCAGCAGCAGCAGCAATAAGCAATCAGCAGCCTCGAAGGAGAAAGCCGAGCAGGCAAGGGGGAAGGTCAGATGAGCAAAAGGTGAATTAATGTTCCTTCTGCCATGCCCTTTTTCACCTGCGCTGCTACCATGTGGACCCACCTTCAGGGTGGGCCTCTCACTTCAATTAAGGCCCAATTCAGTTGAGGGTCCCTATTCAGGAGCATCTAATTGTGGCAATTAGGCATTAAAACCAACCATTCTTTTCTTCTTCCTAATAGTATTCTGGGAAATTCACATCATGTGGGGTCTCGGTGACTCGAATCTTACAGTTCCCCTTCCTAATGCAGATAGGAAGTGCCAACAGCATTTAGTGAGCTCTTTCTGAGTGTGAGGTGCTACTCACAAAGTACCATATCTGCATTGCATCACTTAACCTGCCCAGTTCACTCAGTACATGGGGATCACTGCAGCCATTGGTGGGCAGCAGAGTAAGGCTTGGAGGAAGAGGAATGTGCTAATGACCAGCAAAGTGGGATTTGAACTGAGATGAGCCCAGACTTTTCTGCTTTGCCATCAGTCTGTGGGTGTCTCTTCCTCAGGCCCTCACCAGACTCATTACCAATGCTGCACGTGTGACATCCGCCATATCAGACCACTGCTCAGTGAAACAATACCAGGACTGAAGAACTGGCAGAGGTGCCAATTTGCTAGGTGGGACCCTGGCAACCTGGGAACTACTACTCTGACTCTAAACCCACCTCGCCAGCCTTCCTGGGATCTCCAGTAATCTCCCAACAAATTCCCTTTTTACCCAAGTATCCATGTGCCTAATAGATAAAGGAATGAGAGAAGATGTATCAGCTAAAGCCCTGGTGGGTTGAAACAGCAAATAATTTCCAACAACCCTCGGCTCTGCTGAGAAGTTCTGGTCCAGACCAACTCACCTGACATTAAAATGCCTAGGATGGTCACATTTATGCATCAGGCACAACTGAGATGGCTTACCTGTCTCATAGCCTCCACCCCTCCCACAGGACAGCTCAGACCCTAGCCCTAGTCAGAAGAGAATCTGTCACGATCAAAATTGTCACTGTTGGTCAAGCAGGCCATGTGTCAGTGACCAAATCAGAGTGAGAAAGCACGACCAAAGGGCGCAGCTGAAGAACATGAGGGCTGCAGGTGGTTGGCAGAGGACTTGGGTTAGGTTCCCACATGGTGGGTTGCTCAACCATCTGTAACTCTGGTTCTAGGGGATCCAATGCCCTCTTTTGGACACTGCAGGTGCCCATGCACACGAGCAGGCAAAACACTTACACACATAAAATAAAAATAATTAAATCTTGAAAGAGATGAACATGAGTGGCTGGCATCACTGTTTACCACTAGCAAGGATTCAGAGGCAGGTGCTGTGATGAGCAGACGGCGAAACCCAAGGCACAGGAAGGTGGCTCTAATGGGAGGCAGAGCAGGGAGTCCATGGTTCAGGGCTGGGATTAGCTTTTGGTTTCTTTCTCCTTTCCTTCCTTCTTCCCTTCCCCTTTCCCTTTTGAGGTCTCCCCCCCCCCCTCCTTCTTTCATTCGGTTTTTGTTTTTGGAGACAAGGTTTCTCTATGTAACAGGTCTGGCTGTCCCGGAATTCACTTTGTAGACCAGGCTGGCCTTGAACTTACAGAGATCTGTCTGCCTCTACCTCCCAAGTGCTGGGATTAAAGGTGTGCACCGCCACTGCCCAGCTGAATTTAGCTTTTCTCTGTGGGCATGTAAAACTCGCTGATTTGATAATATCTCATACAATAAGGAAGGTGGATCAGTAAAACATGTGTTGTGCAAAATAAGTTAGCCCCATTTCCTGCGCTGAGTGGCAGCCTGGGGTGATTGCCTTTCTGCACAGAATAAAATAGGATGGACTCCAAAACATTTTTTAGAGTCCAGAAAGGTCGCTTTCTTAAAAAAAAAAAAAAAAATCAATTACTAGTTTGCACTTGAGAGAAAAACACTTCACGGAGCATTTTACATTCTAAGTGGAATTTAGCTCCCAGCTGAAATGTACCTGGAAACCCTTCTTGTAAAGAAGACAGGTGGAAATCTCCAGTTACCTCTGCTTCAGTTGCCAGTGATTCAACGGCAGCTCAATAATAAAGTAGTCTCAATAATGACCTGCTTTGTTTAAATCTGGAAGAATCTGTAAATCAGGTTTCCCTCTGCTTCCTGCCCTGTCCCTCCCCCAAACACACACACAAAAGACTGAAGCACCCCATTCCCTCTAGGTCTGCCCCAGCAGAGGCCAAGCTCACACTTGGTTCTGCTGCCTCTATGCACTCTTGGCTAAGGACTCCAGGGCTATTGACCTTGGCTTTTCTCCTCTGTAGTGCAGGAGATGTAGCAGTATTCCATAAGGTTAGATGACACAGCACTGTCAAAGGCAGCTGTCTAGTGTAGTACACTGCACAGAAGCATGGGTGAGAAACTGCCATGTGGAACATTTTCTACACACCTCTAGCTCCAGACTGTCCACAATCCTAGGTGCTGGGCAGCCAAGCAAAGCAGTTCCTGTGAAGAGGTGATGAGAAGCCAGCTAGCAAGGTGTGGGGTGGATATTAGCCCCATTTTTCATATGCTAGTTGAAATGTCCTTAGGAAGGATGTGTGGTGACTAGGGCACATTAGACTGAATCACTGCTGTGTGACAGACTTTTCCTGCGGAATTGAAACACACAAATCTACCCAGACAGGGAGTTCACGACAGACCAAAGTACAGATACCACAGAAGTCTAGCTTAGTGAACCAATGAGTTTTATTGGGATTACTTAAAGGAATATAAGTGAGGGGGATTATGTTACTTACAGAACCAGTCATGACTCAAAGACAAGTACACCCCAAAGCACACCCCAGCATGGGGGACAGCTCACAAAAGCTGGAAAGCTGAAGCACACTGCAGTTTGCAGGAGGCTCATCAGGTTGAAAAGCACCCTTTCCATGTGGGTCAGTTGGTCTGAGCCTCTTCCAGGCAGCTTGGTGGATCTGGTCAGTTTCAGGGACTTCCTGAAGTCATTTTAAGTTGATTACCAGATTCTGTCTTAAGGTGCTTCCTAGACAATGAGATGTTTCAATCTCAGAAGAATCTGCTGATTAGCAGAAGCAGGTGGACAAAGAGTGTGCAGGTTTCACTGGCTCTGCCCTGGGCAAAGAAAACTGTGTCAGAGAGCCCCCTTTCCAAGAGGGTAGTATATTCTGCCTTCAGAGGGAAGTCTAAGATGATGCTATGGGGGAAGTAGGCCCTGGCTGGCCACTGCCTCTCTGAGAGTAGTGACAGCAGCAGGCAGGGACAGCAGCCCTCTGGTCACATCATTCCCCAGTCACTGAGCCACAGCTCCTCCAGTTTAAAATGAGAACAGAGATGCAGTTTCTGCTGTACTGTGGTAATGATGAGTCTGGAGTTTGAGGACATGATCTAGGAACAGGGTTGCTGACCCCACTCCATATGTGCATAGTCCTCTTGCCAGCCCAGAGGGTGGACTCTCCCTTTATATATACCAGATATTGGCTACTTCTTCCCTACCATCTTGGCCGTAGAGGAACCACATCCTCTTCCAGGGTTAGGAAGCTGGTGCTGGCCCCTCAACCCACCTCGAGCTTCTTCCTCTGACTCCTACCTTAAATCAACATCTCCTCTCTTTGTTTTCTCTGCCAGAGTCCCTCTTCCCTCAGCAAATGAGATCATCCCCTACAGGGCCTGTGAACTTTCTCTTGTGTTGAATCACCCTCAAACATTACCACCACCAAGTAGCCATCCTGACCCTGATCCTCTTGGCCCTATGATGTTGACTTCTCTGTCTTATAGATTTACCACTGATGGGAAATTTTTATTATTTACATTTGTCTCTCCCCACTGGATTCTAAGGGCCAGCAGAGTAGAAACTTGAGGCATGTGTAATTTCGAGACCCCAGCAGCTGGCTTGTGGCTGTAATAGTGGTCCTTGCTGCTGACTTTTAAGAAGCAAGGCTTTGATTTGATGGTAGTCAGAGGTTGATCCTCACTGGGTCACTGAGTAAGCCTGCAGTGCTGGGTAAGGCAGCTCAAGTCATGAGTCTAGTTCAGGACAAGGCCAGTGGGCAGATAAGTACTCATCTACAGTAGTGCTTAAGAGCCCTGAGCATGTGCAGGCAGTGGACAAGGAGGAACTGCCCAGGGCACTGAGGCACCCAGTTACAGCATCAAACATGCCAGAGTCCAAGCTCTTCCCATGCCCTCAACCCTCCATCCATGAAGGTTCCTTTCATAGCCAGTAGGCCAGCTAAATGGGTACTGAACACTGTCAAGGCAATTAGGAAACACAAAGCTGAAGAGTTGATAGCCCAGTATGTGGCCTGGAGAAGTTTCTCTGGGCGAACACAGAATAAAAGACCTCCATGCCCCTTTCACCCCTGCCCAGTGCCAGGTTATATAATGTGTTGATGTTGCAAGTGGCATCCACCCAGCCCTCTGCAAGCTGTGCCTACACCCCAGGAAATGAATCTCAGGATGACCCAGATAGCTGGATGCTTCAGTGAGAGAGACATGTGGCATCAGAGAACAGATGGGAAGGGCCAGTGTAGCCTGCCCAACATAAACATGCACACACACACACACACACACACACACACACACACACACACACACACACACACATGCGCACGCATATAAACTGAGTTCACACATACATACAATGAATATACATCACTGCCCAAATAAACATACAGACCTGCCTTTGGAGCCACTCACCTAGAAGTTTTTATTATGCCCTTTATTTCTATGAAGTGAGGTTAAAAAGAAGGAAACAAGACTGAGATGAGTCCCCTTGAGGGGAAAACAGATAAACACGTGACACATCACATTGGATGCTTCTTTGTGCTCCAGAGAGCAGCAGCCAGCCAAGAAGGAGAAGAAGAGGTGTAGGCTGGTAGAAATCGAGGACCGGGCAGGGGGATCATTTCTGAAGCATAAAGTACAAAAGCTCCAAGGCAATAGTGCACGGCCTCGAAATTGCAGAAAAACCAGTGGGGTTTAAACCGTGTTAGTGAGAGAGGGGGCTCGGGAGAGGGAAGGAAGTCACGGTGGGTAGAGGACCTTGCCTTTATGGTCAGGACTTTTCCTTCAGGAAGAGAGACATGCAGCAGATGAGAGAGCCAGTGTGGTCCTGTGCATGGGAACAGTGCAGGGCCTGCATCTCAGCTACAGGCAAGCCAGGGGGCTCCTGCACCTCTTGAAATCATAGTGAGGAGTCAGAGGACATGTGCCTATGGATTACTACTGTGTATGTACCCTATCCGCGTACCTCAAGCAGACCTTGTGGACCATCTAGAAGGGATGAGATGAAGGAAAGCTGATATGAGGAAAGAGACGGAGGAAAGCCTGTATGAGGGAAAGCTCTCCTAATATCCCTGGTCCAGGCCCCACCCCCAGGGGGTCTGGGAACAAGCAGTTGACAGACTGGGGGCAGGGGGCAAGGCTTGGGTACTATCTGCTGTCTAGAAGTCAGAGCTTTAAGTGGACTCTCCAAGCTAAAAAGGTTGGAGGGGGGAGCCAGCACCCATTTTGGTTCCCCTCCATCTTTTCACCTGTATAATTTCATAATGGCAGAAAAGGCAGAGGAATCATACAATGGAGAATCTTCCTCTCCTGGATGAAGCACATGGCCACACAAGCTCCTTTTCTTTTTTCCCCCTTGGCCAGTGGGCAAGTGGGATGCATCTATGTCAATTTCTGTATCTATATCTACATTATATATTTGACACCAAAATACATCGTGTACAGAAGTAAACAAAGGGCACTCTTCCATATAATATACCAAATACAGCTACCTTGTCACATACTGAGTCTTAACAGCTTTTATTTTATCTTTATTCCCATTTCAGTCTAGGGTTGATGTTTACATTCCATCAAGAACGAGCCCCTCCATTTGGCTAAGCTCCTCCTGCTGGAACTCTAGTGGCCTGAGCCCCTGCTGGACTTTCCTTCCCACCTTTGTTCCTTCCACAACACTGACATTTTCAACAGAGACAACACGGTTGTCTTGTACAATGTCTCTCAATTTGGGCATAATGCGATGTTTGCACATGATTGGATTCTGGTAAACATGTGGGTAATACCCTCAGAGGTGGGGCTGTGTGCTACCCACTGTTATGTAAGAAGGCAGTGTGCCGGTTTCTCATCTCACTGGTGATGCTAACTGTGGTCATTTGATTAAAGTGCTTCCATTATCAAGGTAATCTCTTTTGTAAATAATAATTCACTTGTATGATGGATTATATGTGAGATGTGAAGAAGCTAGTCCACTGCAGATTTTCACAAAGTGATTTTAATAGCTGCTGATAGTTTCCCTGACTTGATCATTGCATTGGTGGCTGAGAAATGAAGATTGTCCTAATTCTGCTTTATATGTGTGTGGTGTGTGTGTGTGTGTATGTTTGTGTGTGTGTGTATGTGTGTGTGTGTATGTGTGTGTGTGTATGTGTGTGTGTATGTGTGTGTATGTGTGTGTGTATGTGTGTGTGTGTGCGTGTGTGTATGTGTGTGTGTGTGTGTGTGTGTGTGTGTGTGTGTGTGTGTGTGTGTGTGTGTGTACAAACCTTCTCTCAGACTTCCTTCTCTTCTCCAGGTTTTGGAGAATTACCATACACTTAAGTGGGCTTTTTAAAAAATTATTATTCAACGTGTTAAAATATATCACTACTGTCCTTTTTCTATGTTCACATTATTACAAATTTTGCTGAGGGAGTGAATCCCTTTAAGCAAATTTTAATACTCTTTCCCTTTCTTTCTGAAACAATTTTGTGAAGGCCTCATTGACATACACTAAATTACACATCTTTAAAGTGTGCGGCTTAATATGTTTTGCCATACGTTTGCATTTATGAAGCCATCACTGTGTACAAGATAAGGAACCTATCCACATTCTCTTCAATTTCCTTCAAGCCCTTCAGATTCCTCAAGCAAACACTGACCTCCCTTCAGTTATCATGTGCTTGTTTGCATTTTCTAGTTGTGCAAAATAATGTAGTTGTAATTCTTTTGAGTGTATTCCTTTTGCTCAGTGTAATGGCTTCGGGCTATTCTGGGTTACTGTATGCACCAAATAGGATTTTTTTCTTCCCTTTTTTTGGTCATGAATAGACATCCACTGTCTGGATATACTACAATGTGATTACCCAGATATTGATTTTCAGGCACACATTTGGTCCTGTTTGGGCTATTACGAGAGGGGTGTGGGGGGAGCTGCTATGAACACTTGAGTAGACCTGTGTGTGGATACAGACGGCCTTTTATTTTGGACAGAGACGATGAAATGAGTGACTCCATTGATTTCTAACAATTGGAAAAGCACGGGAGCATCGTTTTCCATCCATAGCAGCAGGTGTAAGACTTTTAGTTTTTCCACACACTTCCCAGCATTGATTTGATCAGCTATAATTTTAGTCAGTCTATTAGGTCTGGATTATTATCTTGAAGCTTGCTTTGGTTACTTTTCTGTCACTGTGATAAAATATAAGGATTATTTTCTGGCCCACAAATCAAGGCCACGGGCCAGGCAAGGTGGTGGGGGCTGGAAGCAAGCAATGACTTTCCTTCTATGCAGTCTAGGATCCAAGCCTTGAGAATGGTGCTTGTGCTCCTTTAGGGTGGGTCTTCCCATATAGATTAGTGGAAGATAAACTCACACAGACATCTGGAGGTTTGTCTCTGAGATGATTTCAGTTCCTGTCAAGCTGACAATCAACACTATGAACTACAGGATACTATATAGCAGTTCCCCGGAGATTGAACATGCCATCCTTCAAGGAGGCTCCTGAAGCAGGAAGGTTTCCTGAAAGTGAACAGATTCACAAGGCCCACTCCATCTCCAAGCTGCAAAGAAGACTCTCAGACCAGACCAGCTTTGCCTATAAGAAACAGAAACCAGCTGGCCTACATAGAAGAGGCTTAGACAAACTGAGGTATCTGAAAAAGACTCTCTCTAACCTGTGGCTGCCTGAAGGCTGTGCAGTATGCTTCAGGTTCCTAATTTTGTGAGCTGTCACCCATGCTGGGCTGGCCTTTGGTGACGTGGCTGTATTTGAGTCATTTCTGCTCCTTTAAGTAACTCTTCATGTAGGTATCTCCCCCCAAAAACTCATTGGTTTACCATAGTAGGACAGGCCAGCTGACAAGGCATCCACATAACATAAGCCAACCTGGAGTCTGCCTGAGAGCCCAGCAACAGCCAGGACCTATGTTATGTCCTGTCCATAGATCCGGATCATGCCCAGCCAATAAAGGGTGACTACACAAGACATGGAATCAGGATGCAGCCTGGGTGCTGAGAGGAGGATATATAAGGCTCTCCCCGCTGCTGTATAAACAAGTTAGCTATTTGCTTTTCACCTGGTGTCTGAGCCATTGACACAGCATCTTCTCACGTCCTCCCCCAAGGGAGATGTTAGGACCCTGAACAACAGCGACAGTTTACCAAGTTTGACTTGAGTAGAATCTGTGCTTTGGTCTGTTGGGGGTTCCCTATGTAGGGTGAAGAGACAGGTGTGTTATGCCTCCCCAGGAAAAGTTTTGTCACACAGCACAGGGTGCCAGAGAACCTCTATGGCTGTAAGGAAGAACTACATTAGATATTTCTTTTTTTGTTTGTTAAATAAATTTTTTGGGCTGGAGAGATGGCTCAGAGGTTAAGAGCACTGGCTGCTCTTCCAGAGGACCCGAGTTCAAATCCCAGCACCCACATGGTGGCTCACAACTACTGTAGTGAGATCTGATGCTTTCTTCTGGTGTACAGGCATATATGCAGATAGAACACTTGGATACTCACTAAATAAATAAATAAATCATTAAAAAATAAATATTTAGGAAACCTCACACATCTGTACTAGATCTACTTCTGCCTTTCTCTCTCCCCTCCAATTATCTCCTGTGTTACCCCTCCCAAATTCATGATCTCTTCTTTAGTTATCATCTTTAATTATTACATATGCATATGCATGTAGTCAGAAGTTTCTCTGTCCCTCCTGGCTGGTCTCACAGCCATTTAGTCTCAAATAATCATAAAGGCTTATGTTAATTATAAACTAGCCTACAGCTCAGGCTTATTACTTGCTAACTCTTACTCTTAAACTAACTCATGATTCTTACTTATGTTTAGCCACGTGGGTTGGTATCTTTTCTCAGAGCAGCATTCTTGTCTGGCTTCCTCTGCATCTGGCTAGTGTCTCATCTTTGCTCTTCTGCTTTCCAGAATTTTCCTAATCTGGTTGCCCCACCTCTACTTCCTGTATAGCTTCTGGGCAATCAGCTGATATGGGAATGCGTTTATGTATGCTGTGAATCTCAATCTTTAAATAAAGGAGCTGTTTTGGGCCATGGCAGGCACCATAGAAGAAGTAGGAGGAGAAATCAGAGCATAGGTAGGAGAAACAGGGCGGAGTCAGGCAGATCGAGCTGAAGCCCAAAAAAAAAACATGTAAGAAACACAGGTGAGCCATGGGCCATGTGGCAGACAGATTAATAGAAATGGGTTGATTTAAGATGAAAGAGCTAGTTAGCAATGTGCCTGAGCCATAGACCAAGCAGCATGAAGTTAATATAAGTGTCTGAGTCATTTCTGGGGCCTGAGCGGCGGGCAACGGGTGGCTAAGCAGTCTCAGGCAGCAGGTCTGTGGGTCTCGGATCTCTGGCCGACCGGGACCCAGAAACCCCCACTACTACAATCATCATTTTGTTAAACCTGTATTCTGGAAATCAGCATTTTATTAAACCAACATTCTAGATAATCAGCATTTTATTAAGCCAGTATTCTGGGCAATCAGCAGTTTATTAAGCCAATATTAACAGTGACAACTATTTACAGGGCACAAAAGCATAGTCTCACAGCATATACATATGTAATACAACATGCATATATAATCTGCTGAGTCAGTTTTCCTCATATGTACATGTGTCAAGGGCTAGTCACTTAGGATTGGACAGTATATGTAGCAGTTTGTCACTGGAGGAGACAGATTATCCGTCTCTCAGCAGGCACTAACCATTTGTAGTTTTTCATCTAGGTGTGAGACCATGTGGAATTTTCACTATCCATGTGGGCACTTCAAAAGATCTTGTCATCATTGTCATCAGCATAATAACGGTTAGATAACTGTACTGTTGGGCGTTCATGAATGCGACTTCCCTATCACTTGTAGAAGATGTTATTTCACAAAAGATGTTCCTCTGGCTCTTATAATCTCTCCCACCTCTTTCCCATTTACCTCCCTGACCCTCAAGTATAGGTATTACATTAAGGAAATATCAGTTTGGCCAGGGCAACCCCCAGCCATCTATTATCTGCACTTGATCAGTTCTGAATCTCTGTAACAATCTCCATCAGTTTTGAGGGGGATGCTTCTTTGATAAGGAGAGAGGGTTACATTTACCTAGGATATATGGATAAGTATTTAGAATGCCGTTAGAGATTATCCTGGTTTAGAAAAATGGCAGCAGAAGATTCTCCTGTCAGGACTATGATCTCTGTCGCCATGGGAAGTTAGTTAGTAAAGTGGTTTAAATGAGTATGGCCGCATAGGCTCATACTTTGTCCCCAGTCGGTAAAACTACTTGGAAAGCTGTAGCCTTGTTGATGGAGGGACATCACAGGGGTGGGCTTTGAGGGTGACATGGTTAATTCCGAGTTTAGACTAAACTTAGCAGTGTCATCTATGTGGTTCTGGCTTTCCTGATGGATACATGAGTAATAGGGGCAGTCCTGAGAGGCCAATGCATGAAACTGTAAAAATGAAGCCTGGATTATGTGATGTGGGATGTCTTTCTATATGCTGTAAATATGCTTTATTACCATTTGTTAATAAAGAAGCGATTTTGGCCTATGGCAAGGCAGCTTAGAGGCAGGCGGGAAATCCAAGCAGAGATAAAGGAGGGCAGAGTCAGAGGAAGAAGTTGCAGGCTGCCGTCCATGAAGCAAAGTGTAATGGAACACAGGTAAAGCCATGGAACATCTGGCAATCACAGGTTAATAGAAATGGGTTGGGTTAAGTTATAAGAGCTAGTTGGTAATGAGCCTAAGCCATATGCTAAATAGTTTGTGATTAATATAAGCCTCTGAGTAATATAAACAGCTATGGGACCTTGGGTGGGAGAGATTCCTCCAAACTGTGGGCCCAGATAGTTCAGAAAAACTTCAGGCTACACTTGTGTCTGATCCTCCAAGATGTCAGAGGTACCAGATCCATGGAATATCTTCAGAGAAGAGCTGCAAAGTGGAGCCAGCCCATGAAAAAGAAGTGTATCACTGGCAGCATAGCTGGATGGACAGAACCATCCAATCCCTATGACTTCAAGGATTTGAAGTCTGGCATGCTGAGTTTCAGTCTTGCTTTGGTTAAGTATTTCCTCACCTTGCCCCTATTCACTCCTTCTGGAGTGGTAATGTATATTCTGGGCCACTTTATGCTGGAAATATATAATATGCCTTTTGATATTACGGGGTTACAATTATGAAATTGCTTTGAGTCTCAGTAGTCTTTGGACCTTTAAACTGTTTTAAGGCTGTGACTTTTGAAGTTGAACTAGATGCAATTTACATTACCATATGAGCACAAGCCTATGGGTACTAGGCAGTAGACTATTATGATTTGAGTGAGGATGGCTCCCAGAGGCTGATACGTTTGAATACTTGGTCCTCAGTTGGTGGTTTGGCAAAAATTGGAAGGTGTGGCCTTGGAGGATGTGACACTAAAGCTGGGCTTTGAGGTTTCAAAGACTTATGTTGATAACCAGTACCCTCTCTCTGCCTGGTGCTGGTGGGCCAAGATAGGAGCTCTCAGCTCTCACTTCCTATGCCCCAATGGACTCTAAGTTTCTGAAACAATAAGCCAAACTAAACATTTTATTTTATTAAGTGCTTTGGCCATAGTATTTTGTCACAGTAATAAAAGGTTACTAAGACAGCTAGGTTTACAATACCAGGCATGAGCTATCTTCCTATTGTGAAGACTGTAACTATAATTAAACAGTTACTGATTCCCCGAAAGAGAAAAGTTCCACTATTGCACAATTGTGGTGGTCTTGCCAATCCAGCATTGTTGTGGTTCACTGGCCTTATGGCTAGATAGGATTACCTATTTTCATCTCCCTTGGCAGCTAGCACAACACTTTCTGAAACCATGAGAGCCAGTCCTCAGGGAAGAAGAATCCAGTTCAGCTCCAGCTTGATTCCTTGAAAGCCTCTTTCTGAAGTGTCTAGGGTCATAACTCCATGTCCTGGGAGGCAATCGAGGGCAGTGGCAACAGACTGTATTGTTTGGGGAGTCTCTTGAACTCGCCTGACAAACAACTTAAAGAGGCATTGGAGACTAATACTAGGGTTTTTGTACATTACAGCTTTTGGAGGGAACATTATTATCCCAAGAGGCATAATTTAATTTAAATTATTTTTATATGTATACACATTGCATACATATGTAAGTAGTTTAAGTAAATATAAAATAGTGTATTTCCCGGTGGCTTCTTCAATCATCTCTGTTACTCTTTACCTTCGTCTACCCCTCATTCTCAGGTTTTCTCTTGCTCCCCTCTTCCCAGATAAACTCCCCTCCCATTCTCCCATCACCCCCTTAGAGCACCTTGTGAACACTACCCCTGCCTATGGCTCCTTCTCCACTCCATCCAGCCCTTCATTTCCCTGGTTCAGTGGCCACTCTAAGTTATATATACTCACACTAAGTTATATACACTCACATCTAAATATTTGGAGGCAGGATCCAAAAGTAAGACAGAACATGTAGTCTTTGTCTCTCTAGGTCCGGGTTACTTCTTTCAGTATAATACACTCCAGTTCAACCCATTCACCTGTAAATTTCATGATTTCAATTTTCCTTATGGGTGAATAGTACACCATGGAGCTTGCATACCACATTTTCATTATCCATTCAACAGCTCAGGAATATTTAGATTGGTTTCATTTCCTAGCTACAAGAACAGCAATGAACATGGCTGAGCAAGTGTCTGTGGAGCAGGATGTCAAGTCCTTTGGGCTTATACCAAGAAAGGGCATAGCTGGGTCATATAGTAAATTTGTTTTTAGCTTCTTGAGAATGCTCCACACTTCCAGAGTGGCTGTACAAGTTTGCGCTCCCACCATTAATGTTCCCTTCCCTGGTGTACTTTCCCACATGTGTTCTTGGGTTTTGTTTGTTTGTTTGTTCTTGGCTTTGTTTTCATCCTAAAGTGTTTTAGATTTGCATTCCCTAATTGCTAAGAATAATGAACATTCCTGGAAATATTTCTTAGCTGCATGAATTAAACTCATTAGTGATTAACTCTGAATTACCAGGAATGCACAGGTGTCACATTAAAGACAGAAAGCAAAACCCTTCGGCTAGAATGAGTCTAGAACTGAATTCTCTACTCTACCTGCATCTTCCATCTTGGCTGCTTGCATGTGTCTGGATCTGTCACTGGCTGAAGGGTGTTTTATAAATCTGTTTCTCACTCTGTCTGTGTCTATCTGTCCTGAGCAAAGAGCTTAGCTCCGTATTTATTGAACACCAGAGAACAGAAAGTACCATATGGGGGAAGAAATGAAATACTTCACAGAAACCTTTACCAGGCTTGTACAGAGATTAAGTCACTGGTTCCTTCTGATTCCAACTGACTCAGATAACAAATACCACTGTTTATCACTAGTTGCTTTCAACATCTATGGTAGATTTTAGAAGTTGCTCACAACTTCTGTATTTGATGCTTTCACAGAACGATACACATGCATTATCTAGGTCAACGGCATGGAAGAGTGTATATTTAAGATTATAGCTAGGCATTAGCTTAGGTTTTAAAAGTTGACCATATGGGAAATCCAAGACAAGTAAATTAATGTTACATTGTTCTCTTAAAGGCAGGTTAAACAAACAGCTTGAACACACAGTAGGATGGCAGTCTTAAGTGACTTTAAGGTGTATTATTAACTCTGGCTGTGAGATCCAACAAGGTTGTTAGAACATCACCACACATAGCCATTTTTTATTTCTTCTTTTAAAAATTCAAATTTGTTTTGAGTGTTCAAATCCATAGCCATTTTTTTTTCTCTAGGTCATTTGTTACCTGACTCTCTCTTGAAATATGAATTCCAGTTGGTATTTAATGAAAACTCAGAGCCAGATATTGGGGGAACGCCGGAATATCAGAGAGGAAACAGACCACAGTCAATTCTCACCCAGACAACTTCTCAGCGTAAACGCTATCTTCCAGATCCTCAGTCTGGCTCATCACTTCTACAGAATATTTCAATGTCTGCCTACACCTGCCTTAAATATCATCTTTGCTCAGTTGTTTCACTTCTGGTTCAACTCTGAACCATAATCCTAGAGTTAGGATCAAAGGTGTGAGCTACTACTATTTCTTGTTAGGCCTGAACTCACAGAAACACAGAAAGATCTCTGTCTCCTAAGTCATGGAATTAAAGGTGTAGGTCACCACTTGGTCTTTCCCACGCTGGAATTAAAGGCCTGAGTTACCACTCTCTGACTCTCCTGGATTGACTGTGGGTGGATCTGTTCTCTGATATTCCAGACTGATTTTATTAAATATAAAATATATCATCACACACTCTCTCAATTCAATTTTTTAGTTCTTTATACATTCTGGATATTAATCCCTTTTCAAATATATAGCTGGAAAAGACCTTTCCCACTCTGTGGACTACCTCTTTATTCGGTTAACTGTTTACTCAGAAGTATAGAAATTTTCTAGTTTTATGAGTTACCATTTGTCACCCGCTGGCCTTAATTCCTGGGCAAACAGAGCCCTATTAACAAAGTCCTTTCCTACATATATAAATTGTAGCGTACTGCCTGTGTCTCCTTAAAGTAACTGCAGTGTTTCAGGTTTCACACTGAGGTCTTGGTCCATTTGGAGTTGATTTTTGTGCAAGATAATAGATATGGGCCTAATTTAATTCATCTATAGGTAGGCAGCTCTATTTGTTGAAGATGCTATCTCTTCCAGTGTATGTTTCTAGCATCTTCATTAAATATCAGATGGCTGTAGTTATCTGCACTCATGTTGAGTCTTCAATTTTGTCCCTTTGGCCTACAAGTCTCCTTTCCTGTCAACAGCATGCTGTTTTTATTACTATAACTCTATAATAAATCTTGAAATCTAGAATGGCAATCCCTCTAGCATTTTCTTTTTGCTCAAGACTGCTTTGGTAATATGGAATCTTTTGTGGTTTCATATGAATTTCAGGATCTTTTTCTGTTTTTTTCAAACAATGACAGGGGGATTTTGACTGGGATTGCATTTAGTCTGTAAATGGCTCTGGGATGGCCATCTTTACAATGGTAGTTCTATCAATCCACAAGCATGGGGGTCTGTCCATCTTCTGAGGTCAGAGTCGCACTCTCCTTCTTGAGATGGAAAGTTTTCACTGTAGACATGGTTAGGTTTATTCCAGACATTCTATTATTTTTCGAGGGAATTCTAAATGCAATGCTTCCATGTTATTTTTTCTCAGCATGTTGGTCGTTGGTATATAGACAGCTACTAATTGTTGAAAATTGATTTTGTATCCTGCCAGTTGACTGAAACTGTTGATCCTTTCTTTGGGATCTTTAATATATATTATCTTACCTGCAAGAAAGTGATAATTTGTCCTTATTTGTATCACTTTAATTTCCTTCTGAACTATCCTGGGAAGGAGTGGGGAAGGTGGACAGTCCTGTCTGGTGTCTGGTTTCAATGGGATTGTTCAAGCTTCCCCCCCCCCCCCAGATCTTTGCTATGTGGAGGTTTGTTCCCTTTAGGTCTCATCACTCTAGGGCAGCAGTTCTCAACCTGTGGGTCATGACCCCTTTGCGGGGGACCCACATCAGATATCCCAGATGTCAGATTACAACTACATTACAATTCATAATGGCAGCAATATTAGTTACAAAGTAGCAATCAAATAATTTTGTGGTCAGAGGTCACCGCAACATGAGGACCTGTATTAAAGGGCTGCAGCACTAAGAAGGTTAAGAACCACTTCTCTATGATTTTTATCATGAAATCACATTGCATTTTGTCCAGGCCTTTTTAGCATCATTGAAATAATCATGTAACTTTTTTCCCTATACATTAAGCCAGTTTATATGACTTATATTTATTGGCTTACGTATGTTGAACCACCATCCCTGCATATTTGGAATGAAGTCAACTTAATCATGGTGAATGGGTTTTCTGATATATACCTGTACTGGTTTGCAATGATTTTATTAAGGATTTTTGCATCTATGTTCATCACGGATATTGTGCTGTAATATTTGCATCTATGTGTGTGCACACTGTGTCTTTAACCTTTTTATATTATAAAATGGCTTTATGAAATGAGTTTTGAAGTGTTCTTTTCTGTTTTTTTTTCTTTCTTGAGTAATTTAACAATGTGTATATATTTTTAGAAGTGTGGTAGAATTCTACTGTGAATCTATCTGGGTCTGGGCTTTTTTTTCTATTCAGAAGGATTTTTATTGTTCCTTCAATCCCCTCCTCTCTCTTCCTCCTCCTCTCCTTCTTTGTTTGCCTCTTTTTTTTTTTTTTTTGAGACAGTGTCTCTCGGTATGTCTGCTCTGAAACTCACTCTGTAGACCAGGCTGGCTGTAAGCTCACAGCGATCCACCTGCCTTTGCCTCCAAAGTCCTGGGATTGAAGGTTTGTGCCATCATTGCCCTGTAGAATAATGCTCTTGTATGCTGTAAAGATTTGTCACTTGTATTGGTTTAATAAACTGCGGATTAGTCAGTAGGCAGGCAAGAAGTCTAGGTGGGGTAGCCAGACTGGAATTATGGGACAAGAAAAGGCAGAGAAGCAGTCACCAGCCAGACTCAGAGGGAGCAAGACTAGAATGCTGTACTGACAAAAAGTACCAAGCCACATGGCTAAACATAGATACGAATTATGGGTTAATTTTAAAAAGCTAGTTAGTAATATGCTTGGGCTACTGGCCCAGCAGTTACTATAATATTAAGTCTCCAAGTCAATTATTTGGGAAGCAGCTTCTGGGTATTTGGGAGTTGTTGGGGGGACAGAAACTTCTGACTACAACTGTCTATACTGTTTCAATCTTCACATATATATTATATTTTTATATTATATGTTATATAATATAATATACATTATATATAATACATTACTAAAACCTGCCTATTTTCTTCAGATTTTCTTTTTTTTACATTTTTAATCTCATTCAATTTTGCCAGTCAGTGATGGTGCACACCTTTAATCCTAGCACTCAAGAGGCAGAGACAAATGGATCTCTGAGTTTGAGACCAGCCTTGTCTACAGAGTAAGTTTCAGGACAGCTAAGGCTACACAGAGAAATCCTGTTTCAGAAAAAATAAAATACAACTTAATTAATTAATTAATTTTATAGATATGGATGTTTTACTTGCACATACATCTGTGCATCATAAATGTGCCTGGTGCCTGCAGAGGACAGGTGAAGTCATCGATTTCCTAAAACTGGAGTTACAGATGGTTGCAAGCTTCCATATGGGTGCCGAGCATCACACCTGGGCCCTCTGGGAGAGCAGCCAGTGGTCATCTCAGCCTTTTCTAGCCCCTAGATTGCATATGCACTCAAGCTGAGAACCAAGGTGAGCCATCACTAGCTGTTGAAACAGATATCTTATTTAAACTCCTTGAATTTTTGATTAAATTTACGATTTCTTCTTTTAAGTCCTGTGGACTGGTGTTCACCTAGGTGACTGTCATTGGACACAGTTTCTATAGGAGTGGTGGATTTGGGTCAGGGGTGAAGGTCATGTTGTCTTGACCTTTCATATCTGTGTCTGTACAGTGAGACTTGGGCATGTGGACTTCTTTTCTTGGTTGTATGTATAACGTGAGGTTCTAGGCTACCTCTATAGAGTGTTAGTTTGATTGTGTTGTTGTTCAAGCTGGGTTTATTTCAAATCACATATGAGAACTTTACAGGTCAGTCCTCTGGAGGGTCAGTGTTGCTCTTGGATTGGGGGAATGCGGGCAGTTTCAATTCAATGTTAAACAAGAAAATAGGTGAATGGGACTAATGGCTAGGTTTGCTTGGTTTGTGCTACCTAAGTTTTGCCTGAGGGTATAAGGTTGGTAAGTGGACCAGGGTCTTAGATACTTATCAGGTCAGTATATAGACTGTATGTCTGAAGCTAGATATGAGAGGTGGGCTGGTGAGACCACCTGCGATTTGTGTTTTGAAAGGAAATGGTCCTCATAGGTTTATAGAGAGTGCACTCTTAGGAATTGTGGCCTTGCTAGAGTAAATGTGGCCTTATTGGAGGAAATATGTCACTGGGAACAGGCTTTGAGGTCTCAGATGCTCAAGCTAGGCCCAGCATGGCATTCTCCTCCTGCTGCCTGTGGATCCAGTGTAGAATTCTCAGCTCTTTCTCCAGCACCATGTCTGCCCACATACCACCATGCTTCCTGCCATGATGATAATAAACTAAACCTCTGAACTGCAAGCCACCCCCAATTAAATGTTTTCCTTTATAAGAGTTACCATAGTCATGGTATCTCTTCACAGCAATAGAAACCTTAACTAAGAAACCATCTAAGGTTCCAGGGACACCTAAGGCCATATAGGTATACAGATGTATTTTCCTGCCAGGGCCTGGAAGTCAGGCGTAGTGCAGGTTAGCTAGGGTCCAGAGGATTCGTCATACTAGGCCAGTAATAGTATGTGATACCTGGGCTAAGCCGGGAGGTTGGGTTTGGATGAGTGCTCTAAGGTCTGATGGATTCAGTAGGTGGGCGAGCTATATCTCTGTGGCTAAGTCTGGAGCTTGGAGATGAAGCGAGCAGGACTCACTAGTTTGGACTGGTGCAGACAAGATGTGAGAAGCGGGATGGGTCTGGGGACTGAGAGGAGGCAGGTGGACTAGGATTGGAAGATCCATCAGGCTAGATCACAGCTCAGGGTGTATGAGTTAGACTGGGCCTGAATATGGTGGGCAGGATAAATTTGGGTGAATTCAGTGGACTGGGCTGGCTCAGAGGGTCAGGTAGATTCACCAGGCTGACGCAGAACACAGAGTGTGCAACCAGGAATAGGCCTGGAGATTGAATATGCTCTAGATAGTTCCTTTCTCCCTTCCTCACTCCTACCCCAAACCTTTTTGTGGCTTTTAAATTGTCTTGCTTTGTTTTGAAGCTAAATCTGCAATTTTTTCTGTAGGGTTTTTCTTTGTAGATGAGAATGGTTTTGAACGCACTATGTAGCCCAGGCTGACTTTGAACATGAGTGCTGGAATTCCAGGCACGCACCACCAAAGCTATGATCTTCCCTGGAAGCCATGAGGTGAAGACAAGGAAATCAAGCTTCCCTGACTCGATGTATTCAGTAAGAGTCTAGTGCAGTCTTGTTCTGTGTGTGAAGGAAGACAAGTTCTGTCTTGTCTCAGCAGTTGCTAGTTGGGAATCTCCTTACGTGCAGCAATGACCAATCCTCACAGAAATAGGTAGTTAATAGCCTCATTTGCATACGAGGAAACTGGGTTCTTGAAAGGTAGAGCCACTTGGTTGGAACCCAGGCTGTCTCACAGTAGAGCCAGTGTGCAGAACCGCTGGACTCCTGGTGCCTTGCAGCACAGGCTAATGGGATATGCTGGAATTAGGTATTAATATTAGGTATGCACTAGGTGAAAGAGCCAGGCCCTGCCGGTGTGGGCCAGGAATGGGTGGGTTTGGCACCACACTTCTTACGTTGTCTGGAGCTATCACTCTGCGTTCTTCCCACATTCAAATTGTCTGGTCAGTGTCCCCAACGCATTTGGGCAGAGGACTTAGATCGTGGTTATTAAATTCTTAGTATTATTTGTGTGCCCTCAGGGAACAAGAAGACCAAGGAGAGAGGAAATGACTTAAGGTTTTGTAAGAGGGATGTGATTACAGCCTCACAGGAAACAGGATGGGGGCAGCTGACATCCCCTGAAAGAAAGTAGGATCTTAGAGGTGCAGAGATGTGCTTCAGCATCTCCCAACATGGGCTCCAAAGCAATTCTCTCACAAGATTAGTGTGAGGAGATGTTAGCAGGTGATGTCTGACATGTGAACAGCGGCCTGAGGGTGTGAGGAAGTGCAGGACTTCTAGGAGCCTTGAAGATGCATAGGGGAAGTTCTAAGGAAAATAAAACAAATAGCATTCTTTAACATTAGTTGAACTTAGAACCTTGTATTTGAGGAGCATCTTATAGGTGTCATTTGGCTTAAGAAACAAAACAAACTAAGACATGGAAGGAGTCCCTAGACCATAAGCACTTAGCCCAGATGTTTCCTGTGTCCCAAGCGCCAGGCACTGATAAGCAGAAAGATCCAGAGAAATTGACCTAAACTTCTGCCTTCAATCCCACTCGTGTTCACTCCTAACACTAGTCACTCCCTGTACCAATAGGTAAGCAGCCGCAGACACTCAGCCTCCAGCTACCCTCTCACTTAATCATGTCCAGATGTGCAAGTTCCAGGCAAAAACAAAACAACACAAAAATTCAAGACAATATGTCTCCTCCGAAAATTACTAATCCCATAAAAATGGACTCCAATGAGAATGACCTGGAAGAATGTCCAGACAAAGAATTCAAACAAGTGATTTTAACTCTACCCAAACAGCTTAAAGAAAACATGAATACACTCCAAAAGAGAAAAAAGAAGCAAATGAAGTAAGAACGTTAATACAAGAAATGAAAACAGAACTCAACCAAAGGAATAACTGAATAAAAGTCTAACTAAAATGATAATGAAAATTAAAATTCAATAAACAAATTTTAAGACTCAGTGGAAAGCCTCACCCACAGAACGCGTCATGTAGAAAATAGATTCAGAAGACAAGGTAGAGAAACTGGATCATACATCAATGATAAATTCCTTAAAATATGAAGGGAATGTAGGAGAGCTCGGGGACACCATTATAAAGAACAAGTCTTCAGATTACAGGCAGAGAAGCAAGAGAATAATACTGTACCAAAGGAAGAGAAGCCCATCCAGGCACGAGGAGCCTGTAGAACATCATCCAAACAGGAGCAAAAAAAAAACAAAAGAAAATAACAAACCTAAAAGCTAGTGTATGCCTGGACAGATGTCTTCTAAGTTAGGAAAGACCATAACTGTTAACCAGATATTCTACCGGCATAACTGTCTAGTAAAATTGAAGGAGAAATAAAAACTTTCCATGATAAAAACAGAATAAAGAAACGTATGGTCACTAAGCCAGCTCACAGAGGACATTGGAAGGAAAGCTTCAATTTGAAGAGAAGGGTATACACACTCAAGAGATCATAGGGAATATATAAATAATACCAGGAAGCATAGACCAAAAGAAGTCTAAAAAGAATCACAAAACCAAGGAAGTGACAGAAACTAATACATAGTTCAATAATAACCCTGAATATTAACTATCTTAATTCCCCCAGTAAAAAGTCAGCCTAGCAGACAGGATTGGAAACAAAATCCATAGCTGAAAAGATGGCTCAGCAGTTAAGAGTGCTCACTGCTCTCCCAGAGGACCTGAGTTTGATTCTCAGTAGCCACACAGTGGCTCATAACTATCTGTAACTCCAGTCCCAAGGGACATGACACCTTATTCTGACCTCTTTGAACATCAGGCATGTACATGCCTCACAGACAATATTAAATTAAATTAAGCTTAAAAAAGAGAACACAATCTGTCTTTTTGATTCCTCCAAGAAACACACCTCACTATTAATGGCAGGCACCACGTTAGGGTAAAAAGTTGAAAAAAATCTAAGTAAATTAAACTGTAAAACAAGAAGGTATACCTATTCCAATGTCTGGCAAAATAGCTTTCAAACCAAAATAAGTTAAAAGATATAATGCAGTGTCAGGGGACATTTCATACTTATGAAAGGACCAGGCACTAAGAAAATATTACAGTTCTAAACATATATACACCAAACATGTGTGCACCAAATTTCATAAAAGAAGTACTACAAGGTGTAAAAAATCCTAATCCTGACACAGTGACAGTTGGAGAATTTAATACTGCAGTATTACCAATAGATGGGTCACCTGGACAAAACCTAAGCAGAGAAACATTGAAGAAAAGAAACCACAAGTCAAGGGAATCCTAACAGACATCTATGAAACATGCTGCACAAAATCCCAAGAACACACATTCTCCTCAGCAGCATACAGAACTTTCTTCAACACTGGTCACATACTATGACACAAAGTAAGTCTGCACAAATACATAAAATAGAAATAACGTTCTGCATTTCCTCGATGGAATAAAGCTAGATATCAACAGCAAGGAAACAGTGAGAAAACAAAATCTTGGAAGTTAAACAACAAACTACTGAATGATAATTGGGTCACTAGAGAAATCAGGAAATAAAAATATTCCTAGAATTGGAGGAAAATGAAAACACAACACAATGATATCTGTGGGACACAGGAAAGTGGTGGAAGAGGAAAGCTTATGGCATTAAGTTCCTACATTGAAAAATTTGAGATCTCAAATTAATAATTTAATGATTCACCTAAAGAAAGACCTTTAAAAAACAAGAATAAATCAAATCTCAAAGAGCAAATGGGAAGAACTAATTAATTAAGGCTGAAAGTGATGGAATGAAATAAAAACAACAGAGAAACAATACAAAAAATAATCAAAGAAATTTAGAGCTGGTTCCTTGACAAGATAAACAAAGCTGACAAAGTCTTAGACAAATTAACCAAAGAAAGAGGAGACAAATCGGTACCGTTAGGAACTAAAGGAGAGATATTCAGAAAACGGTAAGGACATAATTCTAAAACTTCTTGTATTAGTTATTTTTCTGCTTCACCATTTGTGAAGATGCTATCTTTTCCTCATTATATAGTTTTTATATCTTTGTGAAGATCGGATAGACATACTTATGTGGAGTTGTTTCTGATTCCTCTATTCTATTACTTTGACTTATGTATGTGTGCTACTACCATGCCAGTTTTATTTCTATAGCCCTGAAGTATATGAAATCACATACAGCATATATACAGCAATGTTCTTTTTGTTTAATAATTGTTTGACTATGCTTTAGTTAGGCATTTTATTGCTGTGAAGAGACACCATGAATACAGCAACTCTTATAAAGAAAAACACTTAATTGGGGCTGTCTTATAGTTCAATGGTGTAGTCCAGTATTGTCATGGTGGGAAGCATAGTGGTGTACAGGCAGATGTGAAGCTGGAGAAGGAGCTGAGAGTTCTACATCTTGATCTGCAGGCAACAGGAAGTGAACTTGTGTCACACTGCATAGCTTGAGCATAGGAGACCTCAAAGCCCTCCTCCACAGTTCCATACTTCCTCCAGCATGACCACACCCTCTAATAGTGTCACAGACTGTCCTTGGTCTTTCATGCCACCATATAAATTTTAAGAATTGTTTTTTTCTCTCTGTGAAGAAAGATCTTAGACTTATGACTGGGATTGCATTGAATATAAACGTACTTACTTTGGGTGTGGTAACTATTTTAACAGTATTGATTTTTCCAATTTAGAAGCACAAAAGGTATTTAAATCTTCTTGTATCTTCCATTTTCTTCAAGGTTTTCCTTTGGTATCTTAAACTGTAGAAGTCACTAGTTTCCTTGGTTATATTATTTTATTTTTGTGGCATGGTGAATGGTACTGATTACCTGATTTCCTTCTTAATCAGTTTGTCATTGGTATATAAGAGGGTTACTAATCTTTGTGCTAACTTTGTATGTTTGCTGCTGGAAGCATTTAACCTTAAAGTGTTTTGGTGGAGCATCTAGGATCTCATGTATGGAATCTTATCATCTATGAATAATAGTATTTTGAATTCTTTTTCATTTGTATTCCTTTCCCTTCTAGCTAAGACTTCAAGCACCACGTTGAAAAGGAACAGAGAATGGGAGCCCCAATCTTAGTTATGATGCTTAAGAATTTTCTTTGTTTAGCTCCTTTATTTAAAGACTGATATTCACAGCATACAGAAAGGCATTCCCACATCATGTATATATAGCCTTTTTATGTTTAGTTAATAACCTCTAGCCTCTCCATGACCTTTTCAGGATGGAAAACAGAATTTTTTTGTCAAAGGCCAATGTCGCAGGCTTTTTTTCTGCATCTCATGAGATGCTCATGCTTTTCCATCCATATGATGTCTAACATTCCTGGCTTTATGTGTGTTGACCCTTCCCTAAATCTCTGTGAAGCTAAATTGTTGTAGTATGGGTTTTCTCGGGTCCCAGACAGCCAGAGATCTGGGACCCACAGCCCTGCCGCCCGAGACCGCTTAGCGGCCCAGCCGCCCAGGTCCCCAAAAATAACTCAGACGCTTACATTAAGTTCATGCTGTTTGGCCTATGGCTCAGGCACATTGCTAGCTAGCTCTCATATCTTAAATCAACCCATTTCTATTAATCTGTTGGCCACGTGGCCCGTAGCTCACCCGTGCTCCTTACATGTTGCTCCTTGGGCGGCTGGCTCGATCTGTCTAACTCTGCCCTGCTTCTCCTACCTCAGCTCTGATTTCTCCTCCTACTTTTTCTATGGTGCCTGCCATGGCTCAAAACAGCTCCTTTATTTAAAGATTGAGATTCACAGCATACATAAACGCATTCCCACATCACTAAATCATGGTGGTAGATGATTTTTTTTTGTAAGAGCATAGGTTGTGTTTGCCAGTATTTTACTGAGAGTTTTTACTATGCTGATCAAAAAATGTGTAGTTTTTTTTTCTTTATTATTTTTATTTGTCAGTTTTCCTTTGTCAGCCAGAATAATATTTGGCTTCATAAAAAAGCCTGGAAGTCTGCCTTCCTTTTTAATTTCATGGAATAATTAGAGTAGTGTTGGTGTTAGCTCTTTGAAGTTCTGGAGGAACTCTGCAGTGACTCCATCTGGTCCTACTGTTCCATTTGTTTGTTTGTGAGACTATTAGTGCTTCAAGCTCATTGCTGGTAGTGAATGTGTTCATCTCATCTTGGTTTAATTTTGGTATGTTGTATGCTTCTAGTAATTTGTTCATTTGTTTTAGATTTTCCAGTTTCATAAAATAAAGATGAGAAATGCCACATATAGACTCGTGTATTTGAACAGTTGGCCCTCCGTTGGTGGTGCTGTTTGGGATGGGGATGGGGAAGCTATGGAAGGAGGTAGCCTTGCTGAAGGAAGCATGTTACTAGGGCCATGCTCTGTGGGCTTATAGCCATGCCCCGCTTACAGCTCACTTTCTGCTTTGTCTATGCTGTTGAGATGTTGCTCTCTTAGCTTCTTCCTTCAGCTGTCTGACACCATGTCAACTCTACCACTCTGAACTCCCACCCTCTGGAGTCATAAGCCAAAATAAACTGTTGCTGGTGGTCATGGTGCTGGGAAACCTGAACCATGCATAAAAGTGAAACTAAATACCTACCTCTCACCCTACACAAGACTCAACTCCAAAGGAATGAAGGACTCAACTGTGGGGATTTAATAAAGCTTCAGAAGTTTTTGAGATGTCAGAGGGAAACTACCCACAGTCTATGTGGGGAGTTAATAAAAGCTCCGGAAGTCCCAGAGCTCTAACCACAGTCAGTCTAGGAGAATTCGAAAGTGGTGATTCACACCTTTAATCCTAGCACAGGGAGTACCTGGGAGTGGTGACCTACGCCCTTAATCCCAACTAAATCGAGGTCACTTTGGATTATAGAAGGAATTCCAGGCTCCCAAGCAGGCAGTGGTGGGGCCATGCCTTAATTTACCAAGAAAGTATTTAAGCATTGGGGGAAGCCAAGCCAAGGGAAGCCAGGCTAAAGGAGCTGGAAGACAGCTGCGTAAGATCTGACTGTGGTGTTTATTCTCTCTAATATCTCCGATTTCTTCAGAGATCTATCCCTGAGTCTCATTTATTCGTGCGACACTCAACATAAAGCCCAATACCCTGAGCCTGCTACTGATAAAAGTGGGGGGCAACTTCAATTCTAGGCATAGGAAAGAACTTTCTAAATAGAACTCTGATATCTCAGGAAACCAGATCAACAACTGACAAATGAGGTTTCGTGAAACTAAAAGCCCGGTACAGCAAACAAAATGAAGTGAAGAGGTGCTCTGCAGAGAGGGAGAAAACATTTGCCAGATGTGCGTGTAACATGGGATCTTACGCCTAGGGGTACACAAAACTCACAAAAGCAAAGACTAAGAAAGCCAACTGCTTGATTTAAAAGCTGGGAGGATGCAAAACTGAACAGAAAATTCTTAAAAGAAGAAATACAATGGCTAGAGTATTCTTCAGTGACTGCTCAGCATTCACAGCCATCAGAGAAGTGCAGATTAAAATTATCTTACAATTCTATCTCACCTTAGTCAGAATGGTCACCATAAGAAATAGAAATGACAAGTGCATGGATGTAGAGAAAAGGCAAACTTTATACATTGTCTGTAGGAGTCTAAATGAGTAAAGGCATTCTGGAAATCAGTCTAGAGGTTTCTAAAAACTAGAAAATCACCATATGACCCAGCTATACTACTCCTAGGTAAATACCCAAAGAACATTCTATTTTAATACAGAGATTCTTGTTCGAACGTTCATGATCATTGCCATTCACAATAGTTGGTGAACTCAATTAACCTAGATGTTAATCAGTGACAAATGGAAAATGAAAATATGATACATATATATGATGAACAACTACTCAGCTTTTGAAAGATGAAATTTGCAATTAAATGGGCGGAACTGGGAACATTTCTTACTTTGTAATGTAAATATTGCATGTTCTCTTTCGTATGTTGGTGGTGGCGTCAAAGCTTGTCTTTTAGAGTGGAGTCCATGTAAAGTCAGAGAATCAGTGTCAGGTCAGTGAGTGGGGGACGTACTTTAAAAGGTGGGAAGAGTGGATCCTGGGAAGGTGAAAGGAAGGATGAGGTAATGGTGTAGTAGAGTAAGAGAAAGCAAGTAATGGAGTGATGGAGATGGGAAATGTGGGCACAGGGGAAGAGCTAACCAAAGCAAAGTGAGTATGAAGAAGCTACATAGAAACATATTTCTCAAGTTAAATACACACACACACACACACACACACACACACACACACACATACACACACACACACACACACACACACACACACACACACACACAGGAAGAGGAGATAGCAGAACACATGTGATACAGAAGAACTGTAGGGAGATACAAGATGAGTGCCTTTAAGTGGAGATATGGGAGAGAGAGAAACAGGAGTAGGGGTTGGGGTTAACCCAAACTAAGAATCTATAAAGAAGCTTTATGAAACCCCACTAGTTTGCAAGCTTATTTAAGAATAATTTTTAAAAGGAGCTTGAAGAATTCTGCTCCTAGAAAACATAGGTTATTAAGTAAAACTCTCAACATCAGGTCCAGGTTACCTCCCTCTGATCTGTTTGTCAGGAAGGTCTCTGAGTCATCCAAAACAAGACCGACTATCACCATTGTTCTTGACTGCCCCTCATAACTAGATGCCAAGAGTATGTTACTGCAGACATACCCAGTTTGGATGCAAGAAAGAAAACTCAAATGAACTGACCAGCAAGCTCTGTCCCTAGGTTTCACAGTGATGGAAAGTGTATGAGAAAGTGCTATGCAGGCTTCTAGGGCAGACATACATCAATGGTTTGATCCAGTGCTGGCGCTTGATAACCTGCTAGGCAAAATGTGTCTACTGGTGCCATAATGGCTAGACAGTTTATGGACCCAACCAGCTACTCTCTTGATTAAATTTGACATATACTTCCAGGAGGAAATTCATGCCTGGTGCTGTAAGCATGCCCAAGATACATGGCTAGGGAAGCCATAGGCCCTAAGGAAGAACCTACTGATGTCCTGCTAAATGGTCATGTTGTCAAACTCTCTTCAAAATATTTAGTTTCTATCGACAGAGTTGTGTTCTTCTCAACCTTCGTCAAAAACTTATTACAGAGAAGAGTGGTTGGTTTAGAGGCTCATAATGTTGAAAAGTTAAGAATAAGGGAGTGTGACTGTTGAGCCATGTGTGAAATATTTATACCACTCTCCCCCACCCAAAGACTCCAAGATCACTGCATAAGTGGAGATGGAAAGAATGTGAGAGCCAGAGCACAGGAGAAGAGGACTGTGCACGGCTGGCCTTTGGACACAACATGGATGTTATACAAACTCACAGTTGATGTATTTATCTGAACAAGTTGTATTCAGCAAGATCAAAATAGTTAAAAATTACATAATGAAGGAGAGAAGGTCTCCTGATGTCCCTTCCCTAGCTGGGAAGCAGGGATGGGGACAATTGATGGTGTGAAGGGAAGGTGGGTCACTTATTTTTTTTCAGGAGTAGGAATGACCATTGGTAGGTTGCCCGTGTCCCAGTGGATGACTGCACATCCACACACATTGGATTTAGTGTGTTATAACCACAAAAGGACAAGAACTTGGGAGATATTGAGGCTGGGGAGAGCAGAAAAGAAGGGGTGGATATGACCAAGAAAAACTGCCTATATGTATGAAATATAAGACATAACTATCAACAGATGCTTTGTGAGGTAACTAATTACCAAATGCCCAGTCTTAATATGAATTATATGTTAACTATCACATTAATCCTCAGAAAAAATTCACAAAGTGGAATTGATGCCATTTATTAAAAGAATCATGTCAGAGAGAAACATACCCAAAATACCAACACTATAAAGCAAAGAGTGGTAACTGAAAGACCTACCCCTTGGTTTCTGAATCTACCACACTACTAGACCCAAAGAAGAGTGAGCCTGTCACTTCCCACAGTTGACAGGAGGCCTTAATGGATTTAGATTCAGGAGTCTTGACTCTTCTAATTGCTTTTTCTCATTTTACTTTTTCTGTATATGGCCATGTCAGATGGCAAGTGCCCTCGTTAGCTTGTCAACTTGATACAGCCTAGATTCATCTGAGAAGACAATCTCAATGGAGGGACTACCTAAATCAAGTTAGCCTTTGGGTATGTCATGATTATTATTATTGAATTATTACTACTGAGTAATAATAATTATTGAATCTCCCATATTGGGGGGGGGTGTGTTGTCTTGATAGCTAATGTAAGAGGACCTAGGCCACTGTGGGTGGCACCATCCCCTGGGCAGATGGTCCTAAGCTATATAAGAAAGATAACTAAGTAGGAACAGTGAGTAAGCTAGCAAGCAGTTTTTAACTTCCTGTCCTGACTTCTCTCAATGATGAACCTAGAAATGTAACAAGACAAACCTTCTCCTCCCTAAAGCTGTTTTTTTGTCATGGTATTTGCCACTCCCACAGAATGAAACTAGTACAGTGGGTGCCATCTACTTCCCCTGTTCCTGTCCAGAACCGTAGCCAAGGAAGCAGGTGGGCATTAAGCAGCTCTCAGGGCTTGGATCATCCTCCCCACTTTCAGCAGGCACCGGCACCATCCTCATTCCCATGGACCTGACCCATCACTAACCTGGCCCCATCTCATGATAAGCCATTATGAAGATCACAGACTCTGTTCACAAAAGCAACCCCTGAACTGTGTATGTAATTTTATTTATGTATTTTAGACAAGTTTTCACTTATATAGCCCAGGCTGGCCTGGAACTTACTATGTAAACCAGACACTGGTCTCAAACTCTCACAGATCCACCTGGCTCTGCCTCCCAAATGTTAGAATTAAAGGTGTGAACCACCATGCCTGACAGGTGTGTGGTTCTAAGCAGTTGAAGTATGAGTAACTGACACTCTGGAGAAAATACAAAATTTGAATTCCAGTGTTCACAAATAAAGTTCCACTGGCACACAGGCCACACATTTGTGCACATATTCTCAATGGTAGTTGTGCATTACAACCATAGATTTGAAAAACTTCAACAGGCCCTATTGCTAGCAAAGCCTAAAATATTTACTGTTTGGCCTCTGTAGTATGAGGTTTCTGGCCCGGACTTTCAGGCCTAACCTCAAGGTTTAAGACCCAGACCCGCTGACCTGCAGACCCGCAGACCTGCAGACCCACAGAGACACACAGATGCTTTCAATAGTTTTAGGCTGATTAGCCTCAGGCCCAGGCATATCACTTGCTAGCTCTCTACCCTTCATCTAACCCATGTCTCTTGTTCTGTTCAGCCATGCGGCTCAGTACCTTTCTTTAGAGCAGCATAGTTGTCCTCGGCTTCTCTCTAGCATTCTGCTCTGTGCTTCCTGTTCTCAGAGTTTTTCTTAGTCTGGTAGCCCCACCCACACTTCCTGCCTGCCTTTGGCCAATCAGCGCTTTTTATTAAACCAGTGGGTGGGATAAATATTTACCATGAAACATCACAATCTCCACAGGCCTCTGATAAATTTGCCAATCTATGATTCAGATGAAAGAAATTAAGCTGCAGTATCACTATCTACATCTGGTAATATCCTTGAGAAGTTTCATCCCATGTCTGGGGCTGGCTGGAATGAAGGCAGGCAGGGAAAGCCTTCCTGGCCACCACTACAATCTGCCCACTGGCTCCCAAGCCAGTTCCTTTCTATGGACTAACAGACTGATTACACAGGTCTCTCTCTCATTCAACTACCTAACACTTCAGAGTGCTGTCTGTTATGTCCCTTACCAGGCACTCTTTAAGGGCATACCCATATTTTTTTAAATTTTTATTGAGAGACTATAATCACATCATTTCTTCCCTCCAAACCATCCTAGAAACCTCTTGCTTTCTTTCAAATTCATGCCCTCGTTTTTTATACATTGTTGTTACATACATACGTACATACATTCCTTCTGACTTGAAAAACTATTAGATAACATTCCTAAAACTAGCCACCAGTCTTAGTCCCTTCCTCCTCCTGAGGCTGTCTACCAAGAGCCAGCTATGAAGGTGCTGAAGTCCAGCAATCCAAAGCCCCCTTTGGCTCACCTAATTAACATTTCAGTTACAATTAATACCTCATCCTAACACAGGGCTTCCCCTCTACCTTTACAAACCGCCATTTTCCTATGAGCCTCAGCTGTCTCCTCTCTATCCAGAGGGGTCCCTTGTCTCCCCGTCTCCAGGACAAATACCCCGCCCCCTCCCTTCTTCCCTTCCTCTTCTCCTTTGTCCTCTACTTCCTGTCTTTGTCTCTTATTCCCTGCCTCTGTCCCTCTGGGGCAAATGCATCTCTGTGCTGAGAGCTTGGTCTTGGGGTATCCTGAGCTGATATGGTTCACTTCACTCGGCATTCCTTAGCTGTGTGTTCTTCTGGAGGGCTGAGTTCCCATGAGCTTTCTTGCATCAGGGTTAGCTATTGTTGGTGTCCTTGTTCAGCTTGTAGGCAGCCATGTTGGTGAGGCTTTTCAGGCAGCTTCTGATGTTCTTTCAAGACACAGTATTATTCCCCATTCTCTGGCTCTTAGAATCATTCTGTTCCCTCTTGCACCATGATCCTCAAGTCTTGGGCTCAAAAAGCTATGTCCTAGATGTATCAGTTGGTTCTGGCTCCACATATACATATTTATATCTAAATTTTGAGTTATATACATTTGCGTTTAAATTATAGATATGTACATTATATAATAAACTGTGGTGGTAATGTACTTTAAGAAAAATGAGCCTGTAAGAGTCAGCGATGGTGGAGACAACGTCAGGAAGAGTCTGTTGTATTAGTTTCTGGTCTGGCTTTTTTGGCCTAGCCCTTAGTTACAGACCCACTAGTAGCCCTGCTGCTGCTTAGCCCCAAATAATCACACAAAGGCTTACATTAATTTTATGTTGCTTGGCCTTTGGCTCAGGCATATTGCTAGCTCTCTAATCTTAACCTATTTCCATTATTCTGTCATGTCATGTGGCCCATGGCTTACCTATTTTTTTACATCTTGCTTCTTGGGAGGCTAGATAGTGTCTCTTGTGACTCTGCCCTCCTTTCTCCGTATCTATGCTTGGATTTCCTGCCTTCTTCTAAAATACTCTGCCATAGGCCAAAAGAGTCCCTTTATTAACCAATGACATTCACAGCACATAGCGGGATTATGTTACATTGTAAATAATTGTCCCACCTACTAGTTTAATAAAAACCGCTGGAGGCAGACAGGAAGTATGGGTGGAGCTACAAGACTAGGAAAACTCTGGGACTATGAAGAGCAGGGCAGAGACTCCAGAGAAGCCATCAGATGCAGAGGACAACTATGCTGCCCTGAGGAAAGGTACTGAGCTGAACAGGATAAGAATCATGGGTTAGTTTAAGAGGAAGAGATAGTTAGCAATATGCTTGGGCCTTAGGCTGATCAGCATAAAATTAATACAAGTGTCTGTATGTTTCTGTGGGTCTGCGGGTCTGCATGTCTGGACTACAGTCTAGACAGGTCAGAAACTTCATACAACAACACCATACAGAAAGATATCCTACATCAAGGGTCCTAGGTAACATGAACAGAGTTCCTGTATGAAACAAGAATACCAACGTATTCCAGATGGAGGGAACAGTGGTATAAAGGCACAGGGTAGAAATGTTCTGTGTGCTCAGGGACAACAGGAAAGCCAAGATGACTTTGAAACAGAAACAGAGGAGAAGCTGGGTGGTTAGGCTTGCGAAGCAGGAAAATGTGTGACCTGCTTTGTTGACTTAGGAGGAACTGATGGATACTGACCAAGATGGGTCTCAATGGCATAGGAACTCCTTTGGAAGCTGAGACATGGATATGGTGAAAGACCTCATGCAAAGCCCCAAGTTGAAAGACCAGCAAAGGGACGTACGTGTTGAAACTGTAGGCTAAGCAGGGTCTTGAGTGGAATTCTGGCTAGGAAGCAGGGTGGACAGATCAGTCACTCAGGCCCTGACTTCCCCACGGCCCCCAGATGTTCCAAAGCCTTTCTTTCTCCCTCTGGTCCAGCCTGTCAGGCCTATGTGCTTATAATCTCCCAATGTCTTCCTCTGGATAGAAACAGTGAGTAGGCCGGAAGCAAATATTTATCAAGCCATGAATCTAGAGGTTGGAGCTAAACAGCAGACAGAAGCTGGGGCAGGGGAAGGATTAGTGCAGTTCTGTATAACCCCTTCTATATGAACCTAACTTAGTTGGATGTGATGGTTAGTGGTATTAACTTGACAGAACCTACAATCGCCTGGAAGATGAGCCTCTGGGAATGCCTGTGAGGGATTATCTTGTGTTGGTAGATGTAGAAGACCCATCTTGTGAGTGAGGCCATTCTCTGGGCAGGAATCCTAGCCTGGGTAGAGAGACAGAGCTGAGTACTAACTAGTACACATACATTCATTGTCTTTGCTCCTGACAGGACATGATCATCTGCTTCAGTATCTGGCCACCCTGACTTTTTAACTCTAATTGTGAACTTTCTCTTTTCTTTTCTCAAGGTATTTTATCACAGCAACACAAAAGAAACTTGAGACACAAATTGGTACCAAGTAGAGCCAATGCTGTGGTAAACCTGGCCTGGCAGTTCTTAGGCCTTTCAAACTGTTTTATGGAACAAAAATGAAATAATTTGGGCCTAGGGACTAGAAAGCCCTCAAGTACCAAAAAGCAAAATGGGCTTTTCCGGTGGGAGGTTGGAAGACCAAAATCTTGAGAAACAGATAGTGGAGGCCCATCTGGAGCTCTGAGAGGCAAAGTAATCTATTTGGAACTGGGCTAGGAGCCTTTAATTTGATAGCCTGGCCAAGAGTCTGGCTTCATTTTGTCCATATCCTAAGAGGCTGAATGAAGCTCATTTGTAAAGACTATGTACTCATTTATTTGACAGAAGAAAGGTGTGTGAGCAAGCTTCAAGTTTCCAGTAGATAATGTATAGACAGTAAAATGCTTGTAGAGAAGTGTCATTAATGGAAGCCTGCTGCACTGGAACCATAGTAAAGGTACCCCCATCAGAGGCCGCAAACCAAACTGTTGGCAGTATTGGCCAACAGGTTTTGAAGGCAGGAAAAACATAAAACTGAAGAAGTCACCAAGAGCAGCTGACGTAATCTCTGACAGGGTCAGAATCCCTGTAAAGAGGTCCTGAGAGGGTATTTATGTACAATTACAAAGGCAAAGCAATGAAGACCCCCAGGATATTGGAGATATTGGACTGTGGGATGTCAGCCAAGGCAAGTTGTAAACATGCATTGAGACCAATTGGAGAGGCCACAGAGTTGAAGGGGTGTAGCTACCTGTATCTTTGGAGATCAGCCAGTTTCATCACAGCCTGACAGACACTAGGTAGAAAGCTATACAATTTTTCATTTACTAGGCTGAGTTTGGGTCTTGCTTTAACATGACCATTCCTTGTTATGCCCAGATTCTTCCCTTATGGAAGAAAGAATATTTATTCTATGCTATTCTAAGCTGGTCAGTTGAGACTTTAGACTTCTAAAGCATTAAAATTGTTAAAAGATTATGTGGAGAGGTGTTATGAGGTAGTTTAGTAGGTCTTCTTTACCTGTTCTATGTGTGTGTCCCCATGTGTGCAAACACACCACACACCCACTCACAAAAGATCTTTAAAGACTATAGAAACTTTTCAGGTTGGACTGAATGCTAATTTACAGTGAGCTGTGTCAGGTTCACAGAGGGTAGAGTTGGGGTCAGTGTAGACTTGCCAGCCTCTAGAATCAACTAAGATGAGATTCTGGGTATCCCAGTGTGAGGGATTTTCTAGACTACATTACCAGATGTGGAAAGACCCTGTAGACTTTGCATGTGTACATCCATTGTTCTTTGTCTCCCTTGGTAGATGTCATCAGTTGCTTGAAGCTCTAGCAACTTAACTTTCAACCTTTAAAGTATAACTAATAGAATCCAGGCTTTTCCCACCTTCAGCTATGCCCCGCCTCATCCCCCTAAGAAGCCTGGCTAGCCTGGAACTTGTTATGCAGATCAGGCTATACCAAAGGAGAGACCCACCCATCTCCCTGGCACTATGAAAGGTATGCACCACCATACCCTGCTAAATTGCTTCTGTTTGGGTATTTTATCAAAGTGCCAATTAAGTAAGACATTGGGTATTTTAGATTCCTCCCCTAAAAGGTCTAAATGCTACACCTTAATCCTGGGAGCACAGTGCTGTACTTTGTTACAGGTGTCTAATGCTTCATGTCAGTCATGCCCACGCACGTGCCATAACCCTTTCCCTTTTAAATACTGTCTTAACTCCAGTGTCAAAGACAGAAGATTGAGAAAGAATGCTCATTAAAGACAAAGGCCATGTTTTTCTTTTAAAAAGGCTTTTTTAGTCCTTTTACTCATCCTGTTATATGGTTATTTACTACTCCATGGGTGAGAAAGTGAAGCTGGAGAGAAGTGCATTATGTGGTTAAAGCTGGTAAAAGGTAGGCTGATCCATGACCCTTTAATCCTGGCCAGGTGAGGGCTGTACACCTACTTCCTAGGGCAGTGACTCGGATCCTAAAGATGCTGTTGGCTATTCCCCCTTGCTTTCTCTGTATAATGGAGGAGGCATCTACATTTCAGACCTACTCAACTAACTACAAAGGGATAAGGCAAAAATGCATTTATTAAAAATTTACAAATGATACAGCCTCTTTGAAAGTTTGACAAAAAAAAAAAAAAAAGAAAGAAAAGAAAAGAAAAAAAAGAGCCAGGTCTGGTGGTGTATGCCTCTTAAAATCTTAACACTCATACAATAAAAATAAATCTTAGAACACACAGACACAAACATAGCCCATTAAACTTGTGAATTACCCTCTTCAAGTGCCAACTCAGTACCAGGGTTTACACCATCCAAGCTTATATCAGAAGCCTTTTCCTCTAGCACATATTCCAGGTACTGATTCTTTCCTTTTGTGCTCTGCTATTTTGTTGTTCCTTCCTGGGGCTCAAGGATCTCCTTGGGAATGACCCCCATGGTAAGCTACATGTCAAACATGAATCTCTACTAGACAGGTGAGCTTCAACAAGTATTGCACAGTGCCAAGAAAGCAAGAGCTCTGCTTTCCAGACTCTACTGGAATCCCAGAGCTGACTCCACAGGATTATGAAGTGTTGAGAGCCAGCACTAGGCTGGCCCCATCTCTGGCTTGTTTTGTTGGTTCTTTGCTTGCTCTGAAGGTAGCCGTCAGTACTGCACACATCACATGGAAAGACAGAGGTGCATCAAGGCTGCTATTTGTCCCAGCTGGCAAGCTTTTCATTATAACTTTGTCTAATTGGTCTTTTGAGGGCAAGTCAGCAAGTCTAGCTTGTCTAAGGCGCCACAGGGCCCAGGCTTTAATCCTAACAGCAGTAACAAATGCTGTGGCCTTTCCACTCATCCAAACCCATAGCAATAAAATCACAAAACACACATTTGCAAATAGCATATGGCTTTTTGACCCCATCAAATAACTTTATTCACACAAACGTCCCTTAATTTACAAAGCTTCAGTCATTCATACACATTAGGGGGATCCACAGTGTTCAAAAAACTTAAATATAATGTATCATACCAACCCCGGTAAGCCAAGTACAAAAAATATTCATATAGTTGTTCACACATAGGTCCTATATTACCAGCTTCTGTGCAAAAAAAAAAAAAAAAAAAAAAAGGAAGAAAAATCAGATTAACTAATATTTAAAACTTTGTCTGGCTTTAAACTTCCTTCAAAACCAAATCTGACCCACATGAGCATTAAGAATAACTGAAACATCCTCCGGTTTTGAGGGCAAGTAGCCATTGGGGTGTCTTTTTAAATTTCCCATAAGTAGGCTTTCTTCTTCCTATGACCTTATCTGGTACTCTCCTCAATCCTGGGCCCCAGGCAACCAATGGCAGTAGGCCTGTCCCTTGGTGATGGCTGTGGATGCTGACATCAGCCAATATTAGTGCCTTCTGTGCTCCCTCCCAGAGCATGTTTCCAGATGAGGCTCCTTTCCCTCAAAGTCAAACCTATGCTGACCTGAAGGCTGTATGAAGAGCTCAGAATCAGGAAAGGCAGAGGCATCAGTTTCCAGTCTGCTGGCCTGGAGAGCTGAATGACTAAGCTTAGCCAATTCTGAGGTAGATCCCAGCAGCCGTATGAAGCTGCCAGACAGGGACCAAGAACCCAGTCAAGGGGAGGAATAACCCAAAGACCCACCTAGAGCTGAGCCACTAGAGCCCCCAGATGTGAAAGGAGGGCGAACGAGCAAGAGACGGTGAGCTCACGGTGGGCAGGGTTGGGACAGTGGAGTAAGGGGCAATAACGGTCTCTCCCTGGAGGCCAGCAGTTAGACTCTTGTTTTTCCCCTTTCCAAAAGATGTCTAAAGGTCAAAACCCACATATAACCCATCTTTTGAAGTTGTCTTCTAAGACAGTAAACAGCTAAGAGCATAAACCGATTCCCACAATGTTCTTTTCCTCGTCCTGGAAAAAGATTCACACAAAAACAATATAACCTTATTGCTGCAAACACTGGTTTTCTAAAATAGTGATATGTCAAAGAGCTGAGGATATTGGAGGGAGGAATGATGGAGGTGGGGACTGTTGGGGCAAGTAGGCTATGAGGAAGATAGGGAGTGAGTGGTTTTAGCACCACGGGATTAGGAAGCAGAGCTAATCAAGGGCCTCTGCTCACTCCAGGCATCTGCCTTCACTACCACAGGCAGTGCCACAAAGGAGGCCGGGCCCTATCCAGAGTCAGGTCTTCACCTAGTATCGGCACACTTCTCCAGCTGTAAACAGGGTATTTCTTTAAGTAAACATTAAACATCAATCAGGCAGCCAAAGGGCGAACCCTAAAGGTGGGAATAAAGTCCCTGCTCCCTGCCCCAGTGCCCTAGAGCTAGGTGAGGCCAACGCCTGAACCTTACTCTCCTGTGACCAGTTGGGATGGTGCAGTTGGTGTCTTCTTGGCTAGAGGTAAGAACAGGGAAGGACAAAGGCAGTGTGCATATGTGGACAGCAGCATTTGGTCCTGGTCTAGAGCTGCTGTGAGGGCCACAGAAGAGGGAGATGTGTCTGGCTACAGCCCACAGGAAGTGGGTAGGGCTCAGAGTTGTCCTTCCCATGTCTATACAGGTGGGAGAGTCTGAGTACAAGTGACAAACGAACAGAGAAGACAGTCACCTGCTTCTGGCAGAGCCTGAAGAGGGGAGGACCATTGAATAAGGCACTATGATCTGTCCTGCTGACCCTCCACTCACAGGAAGCTGATCTCTGAGCGCAGAGAACTCAGGCCAGGACAATATCCCAACAGGCAATCCTCATACCCAAGAAAAAAGACAAATGTTGCAAGTTCTGCAAACTTCTAGGATGTGGACAGATCTAACAAACCTGGAGGCACCTGAGATGATGCCCCACAGAGCTACTGGCAGGCCTGCAACCCATCTAGAGGCAGAAGGGAGAATAGCAGAGGAAAAGGGCTCTGGTCCCTAAGAGGGACAGGGGGCTGGGCTTGGAGAAGACTGGAGAGCCCACCAGGGCTGACTTGCCCGCCAAAGCACAGCAAGCGTGTCACCCGGCCAGCTTTCATCTGGCTGGCAGATGACAGATAGCATAGATCGCAAGAGAGAAAGGGAAGAAAAACAGAAACAGGCACTTGGGGCTCAAAACCTGGCTCTCATTTGAGCCAGAGATAGAGGTGCAATCACCAGGCCAGAACCAGCTGGGAGTCATGGAAGATAAGGTGCAGGGAACAGGCTACCCCTCACCAGGCTACCCACCTATGGGGGCTACTTTGACACCAAGAAAAGTACGGTGCAAAAGCACTATAACCCAAGCCTTGATTGTAGAGAGCTAAAAGACAGGCGAGAGAAGAAAAGGCAGGTGCAGTAGTGAATGGCTAGGCCTGAGCCTTTACTGGGAACCCAGAGCAGGACTACAGCAGGAAAAGTAGGGTACTGAGCTCAGAGACTGCTCTCCCATCTGCTCAGTCACAAAGAGACAGCTGCACCCAGGGGAAGGGGAGCAGAAATGGAATGTACTTTGCAATTAGGAGATGCTGCTGTTCCCACCCTCCCAGGTGCTACTCTGATTAGGCTCAGGAGGCTGCTTAAAAAGTCACTCAAGGAAAGAAGACACCATCACAGGACAGAACAAGGGCCTATGTCACTACCTGCAGCCACGTGCCCACAGGAATAGCAGCTGACTGGTCAGGAGGAGAAAGAAGCTTTGGTGCTGAGTTGCCTGAGAAGGCTGGAAAATGCAAGTGGACAGAGCTACACAGGGTCCGATGCTGTGCTGGCTTTCCCACAGCACAAGACCAAGAGACAAGTGCCTGAAGAAAAGCTCTTCTTGGCCTCTCATCTCCCATCCATTCTATGCTAGCAAGAATAAACAGGATGAGCAAACAGACACCTTCTTCCTTGTCCAGAGACCCCCATCCCATGTGGCCAAAACAGGGTTTAAAATCTGGAAAAGTCAGAGCAACCAAGGAGCATCCAGGTGGAGAGGATGATGGGTCCATGAAGCAGCTGGAGGGAGGGAATCTTCCCTTAGGAGGCTGTAAGAACACTGGAAGGGAGAAAAGAGTGAAAGCTATGCCAAGGAGGCAGCAGAGTCAAGGACTTAGGTTAGGGATGCTTGAAGATAGCTAGCTGCTATATGGGCCCCGGTAGTCACATGGGCATCCCGTCTGCCTCATACCTCCCTATTCAAGGCAGGTCCTTTCTCTTCTCAAACATCAGTTACAGAGATTGATCACCTAACTGAAGTCCCTGGGGTAAGAGAGATGGCGCTTGACAGTATCACCCAGGGGTGAGTGACACCATGGATCTGGTACACAGAGCACACCTTTCACTGTAAGGAAGTGATGGCAGCAACCAGTTGAGGGTAGTCTGCAATGGTCACAACTGGCCCTTGGGGTCTAGGGAGTCTATGACAGGTGGGACTTGCAGCTCACTGGGAAGACAATCCAGAAGGCAGAGGGTAAAAGGTATTGGCCTCATAGCAGTGACAAGAGGCCAAGGAAGACCAAGTCTGACAGAGGGTTGGCACAACAATCCTAACAGAAGATGGGCTTGTGCAAGTGGGGGTGGGGTCTCTTTATCCCCAAGTGATGGGATGATCACTCTTGGTCTCCTTCCTCAGGGACCCTGGTTGGAAAGGGCAGAAGGAAGCAATTCCAATTACAGTGAGTCCTGGGGCTCCCTAAAACTTAAAGGGAACAAAACCCATGGTTTAGGGTTTCTTTAAGAGTCCTTCTAGCCAAACCCTGGTCTTCTTCTTCTGAGAGGTTCTTCATCTCTCATCCTGTTTGAGACCTGAGGTCTGGCCAAGACCAGCCCATCCAAGGAGTCCAAGAGCTCCCACGTCTGGAAGGGAGGGAACTCAGAGGCTGCCTCCTTCTATCTTTGTATCCCTTTCCAGGAGAAACCCCAAAACTCTGTGTAGATAGAACTTCTTTGGGAAGTGGGGTGCTAAAGCAGAACTGACATGTGTAAGAAAGAAAACAGAACATGAAAAATAAAACCAAACTTGCTTCCTAACAAGATAGTAACGGATTAACAGTGAATATATGCATACACTTTGCCCACATTCAATGTTCTTAAAAACAAAACAAAAACCCAAACAATAAAAAGGTGCCTGTCCAGAGTGTGACCTTCTGTTCTTCAGAAGTCTTGATGGTTTAATGTTTAAATAATTATTATAATAAAGAAAAAAAAGGGTAGCGTGGGAAACCCAAGCAAAAGCTTCACATTGTGGGAGGTCCAGCTGTCAGGAGATCGCCACCACCTGTACCCTCTGCCATCCTGTCCGAGACATGATGAGACTGTGGGTCCCGAAGGATCGACCTGGAAGACAGAAGGTAGGCAAGGATGGACACTGGATCAATGGGTGAGGAGGGTCCAGAGCCAGCACCCCAAACCAAACTTACCCTGAAGCTGTGTGTGCTGGGTTTTCTAAAGTATAGATAACTTTAACTATCTATAATTATAAGATTCACAGCAACCCTTGTAAGATTTTGCTCTTTTACAAATGGGAAAGCAGCGTTTACCATCCGAAGGCCTATACTACCCAACAAGTCAACAAGTTTTAAGGAGATTACATTTACCTTTTCCTCCTGGGTCAGGTGAACTCAGAGTAATGTTTCCTAGAAGCAAGTGCCAGGTCCCACTCTGCCCACAGCATCATCCACTAGAGCTATAATTGAGTGTTTTGGGGACAAAACAGTAAACAGGCTCTGGCAGCCAACTGTGCACACTTAAGCCCTTGTTCTTTGGTCTCATAATCTACACCTGTGTCATAAGCTGCTTCAGAAATTACATAAATTTAGTTGTGAATAGCTTAACGATATTAGAAATGTAGAGTTGCTTGAATGTGACAGTATTTACAGGACTACCATTTTATATTGTCTACTATTGCCTGAAACATCATTTTGTGTAACTGTACATATAATACTTAAAAGAATGCCTGGTCCTGTGAGCATTGGCTGCTATTTGGGAACTACACTTCAGTGCCAGGCCATGGGAATAAGACAAGAAACTGACCTTCAAGGAAACCTAGCACATAAAAGCCTATAGATACTAGTCTTGGGTCAGCTCCATATTCTGAGTCACTTACTCACATAGTTAACTATAGCTTTGTCTTAGGTAGGGCAGGTCATCTGGACAGCAATGTTCTAAGGTTTTAAAGTGTCTAGTTTCACCCTAGATGACTGACCCAAACAAGCCCTTCCCTGTATCCTTGCAACCCTTCAGTGGCTTCCTTGCTCTGTGGACTAACAGAGCCCATGGTCTGCAGCTTGATAAGTATACCCTGGTTCCAGCTTAGTGTGCACCCTCTCTACAGGAACAGGTCAATACAGCCAGACAACCCTGGCCACCCAGTCTCAGGCACCCTAGCTCATTCCCAAAAGTGACACCAGATTGGGTCTGTCTGCCTGTCTCTTCCTCTAAAGTCTGTCTCTTTTATGCTCTGAATATAAAATACAGGGCCCACAGAAGGTTCTGACATGTCCAGTGAGCCCATCTCTCCTTTGCCTGTGTTTCCAGCTAGACTCTGAATGTTCCTCAGCCATTCAGCCATCACAAGTGGCTTTAGGTGCCATAGGAAAGGCCTTTCCTACACTGTTGGAGGAGTGTAAACAGCCTCTGGGAAGCAGCTGGGAAAGACACTTTCAGAACTTCAGGTATGCTGAGAGCTAGAGCCTGGGAGCTCTGCTTCTACAAACCTTGCTAGAATACTGACTCTAGCCATGGGAAAAAATTCACAAACAAAGATGTCCAGTTAAGAGGCATTACTTCCAATGTCCAAAACCAAGAGACTAAATAAATCATCTATCAGCTCACTATCAGAGGGAAGAATGAGATGGGTGTAATTTTGCATCAGTAAGAAGCCTGTTAGTGAGTCAAGTGGGATACCTAAGTCTCAAAGCTGTGTAGTAGAAAGCAGGAATATGGTCTGTCTCTACAGCTCAGGACAGAGGTTAAAGTTCTTGTAAGGTAACAGGTAAAAACTTGTGGTGTTAGGATGGATGCGAAGCCTTTGTAAGGTAATTAGGATTGCATAAATCATCTGGGTGGGAATCCCATGATTAATTTCTGATGGCCTTTTAAGGGGGAGATCCTAGAGGCTGGAGAGACGGCTCAGCGGTTAGGAACATTGGTTGCTCTTCCAGAGGACCTGGTTTTGAGTGCCAGTACTCATATGGCATCTTAGAACTATCTAATACCAGCCTCATAGGACCCAATGCTCTCTTCTGACCTCTACAGAAGCTAGGTATGCACACATGATGCACATACAGCAGTCATACACATAAAATAAAATGAGTAAATCTAAAAATAAATAAAGAAGGAGAACACACACACACACACACACAGAAGCTTCTTGATACATGATGCCTGTGTTACCTCAAAAGATGGCCAGCAAGAAGGGCCATGCTTAGATGCAGACCTCTGGCTTAGGAGCAAAACCAAGAATCCCCATTTTTCCTTACTTTTAATAAACTATTATTAAAACAAAATACAAAACAAAATTTGTACATAAAAAGCAGAATACACCAAAATTAACCAGACCCAACATCCATACATAAAAGCATGTACTCTAGAACAGAGTAAGGGAAAGCTCTCCCAAGAAAGGGGAAATAAAATATATAGTGATGGAAAGATTGGTGGAAGGGGATGGAATGGGGAGGGTGAACTGAAAGGGGGGAGGGCTTGGGAGAGAATATGGGAAGGACCACTAACACCATGGACCATTGGAGGGGTCCTATGGATACTTACTACTGTACAAGCTTCTTGTAATACATACATATAAAGGAAATCTACATGGAGTCCAGTAATGGAGGAGAGATGCCTGCAGGAGACATTTTTCTCCACCAAGCAAATGGTCTAGTTCCAAGAGTATGTTATATTTAAGTTGTTTGCTGAAGGGGCCCCTTGGAAAGCCTCCAGTAACTCAGGATATTGTGAAGGATATTGGTTGTTTTCTAAAAACTGATGGTACGACCCTATTGCTGAAAACAACATTTAAGTATCTCGGTGAACACAGGGAAGCCAACCTGGTGCCTAGCCAGAGCCTTCACCCCTAGTGACAAGTGTTCATGGTAACTGCAGTTCTCGGCATGCTAGCAGAGAAAGGGAACCACAAACCCAGCTACACACCCTGTGACGGACAATAATGAACTGCCTGCAGAATACGCCGGGTGCAAGTGGAACAAACACTGTGGGAATAACCAAGAGACCCACTCCATGAGAAGGATCCCAGGCCTGACACTGCTTGGGTGGCCAAAAACCTGGACTAGAGAGGCAGGCCATGCACCTAGAAGAAAACCAATTATCAGGTTTTTTTTCTGCTAAAGAAACAGCAATGAAACGACTCCTACCAACTTTCTGCTACGTCTGTACACTGGTGTCGTGCTTGGCCATTGGAGCAGCTTTCTCCTACAGTAGATGGGAACCAACGAAGAGACCTACAACTGGACTGTCGATGCAGAGACTGAGAGATCTCATTCTTGGAAGAGGAGGGAAAGTAAGTCCTTCTAGACACACAGGACTGATGCACATAGGAACTCACACAAGTCAAGCTAGATAGGCTCAGCATGAGAAGGAAACCCAGACAGAGCTTCCATCCCTAACTGACAAGCTACCCAACAGCTTGCCGCAGAAAACTAAGTTTTCTATATATTTCTATATATCCTCATAGCTTGGTTTGGGCTTTTTTTTTTTTTTTAACCTTACTGGCCTTTGGTTTGCACATTATAGCTTCTGGTTTTGTGCAAGTGTCTATGTATGTTTCTCCTGTTGTTTTTGTTTTGTTTCTCTCTCTCTCTCTCTCTGTGTGTGTGTGTGTGTGTGTGTGTGTGTGTGTGTGTGTGTGTGTGTGTGTGTGTGTGGTCTGTTTCCTAAGAAATAGGAAATGAAGACTGGTGGATGAAGACGTGAGGAGGACCTGGACCTAGGAGAAGCTGAGGAAGGGAAACCATGATCAGAACATACTACATGAAAAAAAAAAATTCAATTAAAAAACTAAAACCAAACAAAACCAGCATGCATCAAAATTAGCAATATAAAGAGCATGCACTCTGGAAAGAAAACTCAGATCCCTGAGGCCTTCTCTTTCACTGGATGCTTCTGTCCCCTCCTAGTAATAGGAATTAAAAGATTCCCCCAAAGATCCACTGGGGACGTCTTCCCAGTTTTCAAATATGTCCTGCCGACATGGCAGCCATTCCAGGCTCGTTTTCCCTGTTGCTAAGACAGACAGGTACAGCTTCCCCAGGAGAGCCACAGCACAGTATGCCCACTACCTCAACAGGAATAGTAAGAACCATCTGCTCTGGAGTCAAAGCAGCCAACCCATTATTAATACTTGTTAGATGATGAACTTTTTACTCTAAAAGTACAGCCTCTCTCCCTGGATGTCATTTTTTTAATGTGACTGCTGATAACAGTAGAAACCATTTGAAAAGCTGCCCCCCCCCCACTGGTTCATAACTTGTTAATAAATTGTACCATCTTATGAAATACGTTTAAAAACATGGCAGGCGAAATAGTTTTCTCATTCCTGAACTCCATGAAGGAAGGAAAGGCATGGGCTTACAGGAAACACTATCTCCTGGTCAAATTGTGATCCTTGCCTCCCTCCCTTCCCTTTTTTGGAAATGGAGACAGTGCAATTTCCACTGAGGTGTGCTGTGAGGAGTGGGCCCCCCCAGTAAGTGGCCAGCAGTCTGTCTTGTTCACTTACACTCACCTACTTGCTCCTCAGCTGGCAGAGCAGCCCCCACTTCCATACTGTTGTGTATGGTCATCTTGGCTCTTAAGGGGTCAGAAGGACTATCTAGAACTCAACTTGCTTCACTGAAACTGGATCTGACTCCAGCTTAGCTTCTGGTTGGTCTCTAAGTCAAGGCAATCCCACCTTAGTCTCCGAGAGTGCTAGGATTAATGGCATGAGTCACCATGACTAGCCTGGAATTCACTCATCTAGGCTTAATTAAGGAGCTAGCTTATATCTTCTCTATGGAAGTGAGAATGAACAGTGGTGGACAGTAAGCCTGAGCTCTGATCAGAGGATACCAATCTCTGCCAATCCTCCTGCCTTGGCCTCTTAAATGCTAGGATTATAGGCATCAACTACCACACCCAACCTCCCAATAGTTGCTTTGTTAAAGCAAAATTTACAGCTTGGTTCCTAGTGAGCCTTCTCTTGAGCTGAGAGCCTCCTCTCCACTCTAGGCTTTAGCTCCCACTCTTCTATTTCCTTCCAGATCTAGCTGGCATCTGGCCTTCCTGGTCCCTCTCTGTCTCAACACCCCCCCCCCATCTAGCTGTCACCTAACCTACCTGGTCCCTCTGTTCCTCCCCCCAGAAAGCATGTTCAAAGAACAGTCTTTGCAAGGGCTCTCTCCCCCCTCCCTCTACCCCCTCCCCAAGGTGCCCTGAACTTCACTACCCTTTGGACTGTGGTTTGCTGATTCTTTTAGGGCTATCAGATTACCAAGTGCTATTGGATGCTAGGATGAGCTCATACACTGAATGGCTGACAGAAACGTTCAAATTAGTATGCATGGCAATATAAAACTAATTTACAATCTTCTCAGATACATTCAACAGGACAGCATTTTGAGGGGAAAATATGGTATAGGAACTTATGCCTGTGACTAAGTTCGTAGCCCAATACTCACACTCACAGTGAGAAGCGGAGCAGCCAGGGCATTGAGGAAAGTTTATTCACACCTATAAAGGTTGTTCTACTTCTCCAGACTCCGACATCTGGCAAGGGACAGAGCTGGGACTTTGCCTGACTCTGTCATCTGCACTACTTTGGAACCAAGCTAAACTATTCCTCGGCTCTCCCCATCAGAGCTGGCCAGGAGCAACGAAGCATATGGAGACCATGGATTTTTCTGACACTGACAGTCTACTGGTTATAGAAAGAAGCTCCTGGCTCCACTTTTTCTTCCCAACTTCACAGTAGAAGTTCCTCAAAGGGAAGGCAGATTCCACACAATTCTCATGTTGAGAGAGTTCCTGAACCCCAGGTGTGGTAAGGCTGAGACAGCTGGCTCCAAACTATGTCCCTGGAGTCTACGTCAGGCACAGTACATGGCTCATGTCACAAGCAGAATCAGAACCTGGCAACCATCTGTAAGATGCCAAATAAATAAGCAGTAACTAGTTTTTAAAAATGGCTTTACTCTGCTAAACTGGCAAATAGCTCAGGCCACACTAGAAGGAGAGGCTGTGGACAGATGACAGCTCTCAAAGAAAACAAACATTACCCATTAGTACCCAGGAGCCACTCTTGCCCAAGGGGGCCCACATTCCCACCTTCTACATCCCACACCCACTTTGCTCAGAGGAATCTGAAAGGTCCAACACCAGCTGGGCTGTAACAGCACAGGTAATCTCGGGCACAGATTCCCAGGTGGAGGCCTAATCAGACATCCCCTGGTGGCAAGGGGAGGGAGGAGGCCTGCCTTCCAGTACCACAGCTCTTTCCTCTAGAGACTTCAAGTGCTCAATGAAGAATTTGACAACAGGGAAAGGATTTATAATCCAAGGCTCTTCTAATCTCAGGGGTGGAGCGTGAGTTCTAGAATCCCTGGAAGGCCTCAAACTCTCAGAATGAGTCACATGCTGTTTTCAGATAGACTATCTCACTACTCAATTCTGAGATGCAGTCATGACACATGGTAGTCAAACTTACACACAGGCAAACCCTAACCAGAGGCAGCCTATGAATGCCAAGAGGAACTGCCCATGACTCTGGAGGTAGACACAGGTAAACAGTATAATCTGTGTGGCTGAGATGGTGGGGAAGCAGGTCAGAGAGAAAGGATGAACCAGCCTCAACTAAACATGCCTCAGCCTTTGCTTTCCTCTGAAGTCTTCAAGCAGAACCTCGGACCCTTGGGACCCTTTTTAATGGGCACATCATTAGAAACATGGGCTCCATCATCTGAAGTTGGATCCACAGCTACCTTACTCCCCAAGAAACAATTTTTGAAGCACAGCTGCCAGGCCCAATGGATGTCAAGATAGAACTCAGTGAGAGAAAGGACATGAGCAGAATTTAAAGCCAGGAGAGCATAGTGGAAAACACATCAGCTTTTCCTCTCCTGTGTCAGAAAGCTCCACAGGGGCAGTGAGTGAGCCTATGGCAACTGACAATCAGGAAGCTCTTATACATGGAGACTTGGTCAGAACATGGCAGCGATCACACTGACTGTATTACTGACAATATTATTTTAAGCTGTCTGATTCCTCAAAGAGTGCTGCCAAAATTAATAGTATTAAAAAGTTCACCAAATGTTCAAAAAGAATCACTGGCCAAGATGGAAGAGTCTAGATTTAAAAGGCTCCATGGTGACCTAACAAAAGCAGGCAGAGCTGCCCGCTGAGTCATCCTGAATGTGCTTGAGAACTTGGACCCATTGAGACCTCTGATCTGGCCTTGAAGAAGTCAATAGATCTTGGGGCTGGGTTTTTTTCTTTAGTACTTTAGATAGTAAGCAGGTCCTAGAAGAAAGAAAACAGACAATTTGTGTTCCTAGAAACAGCTCTGACAAAAGCAGCAGTTATTAGATAGGTAGACACCAGAACAAATATTTCCTCAAGATTAAGTATGGGTCTGAAATAAAAGCTGCCAGGTCCCTCAGCTGGGTCCCAGAGAACCAGCTTCAACTGTAGCTGCTATGATTATTAGCAGAGAAAGGGCTCCAGGGAAAAGCTGGGGATCCTGCTATTTCCCCAAAGGACACTTTCACACTTGGAGGAAGTCATCTAAGTCCTTATTACTAGAGGCGAGGTCAGTCCTCCATGTGGTGAGAGGACAATTTGTGGTTGTAAGGAAAGACTCAGGCCAGAACGGTACAGGCAAAGAGACTACACGGTCTTCTGGTTACAGCTCAAAGCTGAGCATGTCAAAGGAAACTCTTGGGGTTCTAAGGAGTCTGTCGCTTTCTTAGGGGAACAAAGGGCTCCTCCAAATATTATTAGATAGAGATAAAGCTGCCCAAAGCCACTGACACAGCAAGGGGAGTGTGGTTTAAATAGATTCCATAGCAAGTCCCTAAATGTCACTACATGGAAACTAGGCTTCCACGCTTTGATAGGTTAGGGAACAGTGTAGTTCTGGACTTCCAGAGGCAGGCCAGGTGTGCTGCTGTGGCTCCTTCCCAGGAAGGCTGACCCACCCTCCTAAATCGCTACAGGTACTGCCCCACCCACTCTCCAGCACCACCTCAGACTTAGTTCTCCCCATAGATCCCAGTGCTCTGACAGGTCACCTTGAGGTTCTGCTCTGAGTGCCTTCTCCAGGTCTGCACAGACTACGGGGTCTAGATGTCCCCAGACTTCTTCCCAACAAAAGGCAGCGCTCTTTTCTCTGAGCTTCTATTGGCCACAGCTCAGGATTCCCCTGGGGTTGCTGACATGGCCTTTCTTTGGGAGCCCAATGGAGGAGGGCCTGGGCTGGAGCCAGGCACTAGTCAGTCACATGGCTAAAAGACCCCTCTCTGGAATGGAAGTGAGAGGACTGACAAGGAACAGCAATATCAGCAAGGCAGGGATTTGACAAGACAAACAGTAGGTTACTGAGTCTGGCAAGCTTAGCAAGTTGAGAAAGCACTTATGCTTCCCGATGATAAAGAACTTATCCCAGGCCTGCTCCTCTCTCTGCAAAAGCAAACAAGAAAACGCAGGGCTATGGTAGTATGCTCATACTCAGATGAGCAAGGAGAAAGGACCTAAGAATTCCTGGGTTCTATGGACAAGACCCACCTCTCTCCACCTTGTACCACAACTAAGCTGTGAAAAGATATATAAAGACAGACAGATGATGCGGGAATGTCTTTCTGTATGCTGTGAAAATCAATCTTTAAATACAGGAGCTGTTTTGGCCCATGACAGGCACCACAGAAAAAGTAGGAGGGGGAATCAGAGCATAGGTAGGAGGAGCAGGGCGGAGTCAGATCAGATCAAGCCAGCCGCCCAGCCCAAAGGAGCAACATGTGAGGAACACAGGTGAGCCACGGACTACAGGGCAGGACAGGTTAATGGAAATGGGTTGAGTTAAGATGTAAGAACTAGCTAGCAATGTGCCTGAGCCATAGGCCAAACAGCATGAAGTCAATATAAGCATCTGAATCATTTCTGGGGGCCTGAGCAGCAGCGGGAGGCTAAGGGGTCTGGTACTGCAGGTCTGTGGGTCTGGACCTCTGGCTGCCCAGGACCAGAAAACCTTACTGTAACAGACAGAAGTCTCTTCTCCATCAGCTAGAAGTCCAGTTAAGACTATGAAGCAGTCCTAAGCTTTTGATAATTGTACTTGAGTCCTAAAGACAGCTGAGAGGGCTGTGACAATGGCTTGAAGCTCTCTATCTGCTCAGAATTATATAATCTATAAGTTAGTAGAAAACTCCTTGCTACTGCTAAATTGGAATCACTTTCCAATACAGCTCCATTTACCCAAGGTCAAGAAATGAGATGCAGAAGACCCGTGTTTAGTCGGCCTACAGCATCACCCCCAGCTCTAGGAACAGGTGGGCAAGTGGAGTTCTGGTTTCCTTTAATAGTGGGATGGAGCTGTGTGCTCTCCAAAGACTTTTTATACTAGAATGAACCTAGGCCCTGAGATGGTCCAGAGAGGGAGGAGGACATCTGGACTGTGTCAGTGGTGACAGCTGTACTTCACTTTAGGAACTTGGCTTAAACCCCAGAACAAGTTTCATAAAGGTAAAAAGTCACCCTGTTGTTTGTCCGGGGTGTGGTACTTCACACCCATTTCTGCTGCCCCATGCAAACCAAAAAGTTCTTTCCAAACATTCGCCAGATCCAAACAGGCAATCTGGTTACTAACAACAAATGAGTCCTTACTTATGACTTCCAGTTTTCTTTATGTCTGGTACAAGGGGCTGGGTCTTGCTGGCAGTGTCTGTACAATATGCCAAGATCTCACAGCAGCACACTCCTACTCCACGCCTGAGATTTGTCCTACACTTCAGCGTTCTGGAAGGGCATGTCTTAGGCATGTCCAGTAAAAAGCAGAAAAGTAAAAGAAAGGGGGGAGGGCTATATCTGGTTGCTAAGGGCATCCCTTTCCTCAAAAGATGGACGGAGATGCAGAATCAACCAGCTGCCTCATACCATTTTGGTAATTTTATTCGCTGGACAATATGATAAATACTAAAACCCAACATGATATAGCCAATCTGTTTCCTTCATCACTGCTATAGCACCATGCTTCTGAGTTCAGAAAACCAACTAAAAATATCCAGCCATCATTCACAAGGCTCCTTCCCCCAGCTTCAAATCAAGATTGGTTTTGTAGCCAGAAAACAAGCACTTCTGTCCTTACTATGCCTTATGGGGCACCTGGGTGGCTCTAATATATTCTTCCCAAGTACCTAGACATCATTTTCTTTAACAAAGAAACAAAATACAGAATTCTTTCTGACCTATTTATTTCACAGGCTGAGTATAGCTTTCCCCTGGCACCTCTTACTAAAAGTAAAATTCTATTAAAGTTGGGAAATTCATTGCAGTGTTTTTATAGTATTGATTTATTTTAAACTTGGTTGGCATTTTTAAAACCTGCCATGCCTCTAGCCCTGCAAGTGCTGGAAGAGACCTCTGTCTCCTCTGATTGGGAATGTCATGAAGTATTAGGTGAAATGAAGAGGGGCTGGAACTTACCTGCTTTTCCCACCTTTGACAAGACAAAACCTTCGGTACTCTTCCCCAGGCCCGAGTCTATGCTCAGCACTTGGGAGTGAACAAAGCCTCCCCGCACATACCCAATTGAACTCCTCGAAGCTCAACTATGATAAGATACTCCCAAACTCCCTCAAGAACCAGCCCTAAGTATTTCTCCTTAAAGGCTTCCCTGCTCTCCAGAGCCATCATCTATAACTAAAGTGCAAGCTCTCAGGAGACAACACTGAATTCTAAATGACAATATCACCAATGGACAACAGCCTGCCAGGTGGGTACTAAGATGACTGACTCCTCACCAAACCCGACTTGGCCCAGAATTTCAAACACAGGGTCGCAGGCAGCCCCACCCATCAGAGCAGACAAAAATAACAGCACCCAAGGCTTTAGTTAGGATTTGATGGAGTTGGGAGATCTGCCACTGAGAATTACAGCAACATTCCCACTCTGCTTTGGGTCTCTGGCTGGTTCCCGAGAACAAGCCGCTGCTGCACTACTTGAATGAGAACCCTCCTTGGTTATATGGGTGTGTCTATCCTAGCCTGCCTCCCCAGCCAACACCTAGGGCAGTGGCAGAATAACCTAAAGGAACCTCTACACAGGCAGACATCACCCAGCTCAAGGGCTGGTCTGGTCATCCTGCTATAGTGGGCATAGCCAAGAAGCAGCTGTGTTGGTGGAGGGCACCCACAGAAACAATGCAGGCCTATCAGTATGTCAGTGCAGTGCTTTGTGGAAGGGAACCCACTACATGCTTCAAAGCAAACCACACAAATGTGTTTTTCAGGAGATTGCAGAAGACACAATCTAAAGATGGACCACACACACATTGTATCAATTCTGACTCTTAGTGAACTGCTGCTCTCTCATGTACAGAATGAAGCAAACATAACTAGATAGATGATGCAGAACACTGATTACATAACATTAACTCTTTCTAAATAAAGGTAATTCAGGGATGAAGAGGAATGGTCATTGGCCCCAACTCACAGGCCTCCAAAGCAGGCTTTGATAACATGAAGTTATTACTTTGGTCAGTGGGAGTGTCTTCATGTCCCTAGGGTCCCAAAAGATAAGAGCTGGAAGAAACCTTCAGGCAGCTTTGCTGGCAGCTGGATGATTATCAGAGTTCCTCAAATTTGTCAAAAGGATACAATCTCTGCTGGGTGGAATCAAGGATGCCAGAGTGGAGAATATGAGAAGCATCTGGGCCTTGCAACCAACAGCCCCAAGGCAGGCCTGTTCCTTCCAGAAGCTGGCATATCCACCCAGCTTGCAGGAACAGGACTCCCCCGGGTGGGTACACAACCCATTACAAAACTGACAGCTCAGCTTCCTTGTGTCTGAAAGCAGGAGCCATCAAGAGGTGGCAACAGGATGCTTCAGGAAGCTGCCTTCCCCATCTGCGAAGGAAAACTCCAAAACACCTAGAAAGCTAAGGTCCCAAAGGACATTTGTGTGCACTGGCACCTAAGCCAAAGTCATCAAGTCAAAGGCAAATCCTATTTCCTGGGACAAGAAAGATCCAAATATGGCATCTTCCCCCAAAGTTCTTTCTTGGCACAGCTCTGTGGTGTGCTAGTGAGACCCAGTTAAGACACAGCACTGACCCCTGCTATACAGTCAAGGTCTCAAAAGAAGTTAGGACAGAAAAGACAAATTCTAAGTTTGCTTGAACCATCCCCCATAACCGTGAATCAACGGATCCCCAGTAACCAAGTGATCATTCTACTTAAGTATATGCCTTGCTCTTCTTATAGATGCAATAATGAAGTCCCTCCTTCTGCCCCCACTCCACAAGTTGTGTGTGTGTGTGTGTGTGTGTGTGTGTGTGTGTGTCCCCGTCCAATTCAATGCTCCAGAGACAAAGGCTAAAATCAGCTTCTAGGACAAAAACCAAAGGCCTTGGCCCTTTAGCAACCTTAGCTTTCCTTAAGGCCTGTCTTAGACCAGGACACTACACCACATAGGAAAAAAACCACCATCATAGGAAACTTAAGTTCTCTTGCCCTTGCCTACACTTCAGAATGCTTAGGGCTAGACAGCCAAAGTCAGGCTGGTCTATGCTAAAGTATTTACTGAATTCAATCAATTATGACTATATCTTAAGACAAGTAACATCTACACCTTATTAGTTCTATGACCTTTAACAACAAAAACCAGGTCTAGTTCTTTGATGTTAACCAACTACCAAAAACCCGTATGGAATGAAGAATATTTTCTGTGATACCACCCCTCCACAGACACCTTTGGTCACATCAACATCTGATTTCCTCTAACAGGATTTAGTTGTCCATTCTAAATTTACATCACCCAAGCGCTTGGCTTTAAAAGGCCTGTAACAGGAAGTTTCTCTCCTGTCTGGCCCCATTCAGGCTCCCACTACACCAGACACACACCTCCAAGCTTCACTAAAGCCAAATAATACCTGAATCCCACTGTAAAGGGCTGAGTAACAGAAGTGTGTACACTGGACCACAGGTTTGGTTATTAATACAAAGGCCCTCTATCACAACACTCTCTGGTTAAGTATGGGTTATGGCACCAGGAACATCAGTTTGGCTGGTTTCAAGCTTGGGATAAATAAGGCTTGTGGCGGATAGGATTCACTAAATTACTCTCTTCTAAAAGTGATAAATAAGGGAGAAAGATAGGCCTTACTGAACACTTATATAAATACAGAAAAGCCTCTCTACAGCTATCAACAGCACTACCCCACCACTGTGTCTCAAGACATCAACAAACTCTTAAGTACAACTTGATAATCCAATCCTGTCATCTTGATAATCCAAGAAAGGGTGCATTCAGGTAAGATATGCTCACCCTGAATTTAATAGGACATAAGATAAATGACCTAGAGTATATGTAGTATCTAGGACATGTGGTAGTCGGTTTCTAATATTTTGTCCTGTGCACACCTCAGACTCTGGTCTAGTCTAACTGTCTCTGGATACTCGGTTCTTTATCCTGGCTGCTTCCCATCCTCTTTCATCAGTTCTCTCCGGCACCAAGTCCCATGTGGATAGAACTGGATACAAACAATAAAATCATAGCTGGGACAAGCTCCTTCTCTGAAAACTGCATTCCCTTCAGTGCCATTTACAGGGGCTTATTACTGGATAACTAGAAAAGGTGTCTCTAGAGACCTTGGAGATTCCACCTTGTATCATTTCACTTCTCATTTTGTACTCAAATACACTGAGATGTTTGGGGGCCAATCTGCATCAACAAGACTTTTCTTCCTGGCCTGCATTTTCTCTACAACTCTACAGAGTCCAACCCAGTCCAGGGACTGTGTGTGCACAACAAGAAAGCACTCACCTAGTTTAAAAACACCCAAGACGTTCAGCCCTGGAGTTTAAGCAGCACATGTGACCTGGTCCATTCGGGTTTCAAGTTCAAAAGCATCAGGTCGGTCCTGGGGATTAGCAGCTAACATGTCTTTCAAGAGCTGCTTCACCCCCTCAGACATGGAAGTCCTACGTTTCTGGGGGATATGCAACTCCATCTTTGGGTTTTCTAGCAGCGCCTCACCAACAGGGACAATCTCGGTCCCTTGCTTAATGTAGGTCCCCAGGAGCTCCTTCTTGGTTTCAGAGTCAATAAAAGTAATTCTTTCTATCATTGCCCAGATGATAATGCCCAGGGCAAAGATGTCCGCCTTGGCTGTATAGTGTCCCTCCCAGACTTCAGGAGCCATGTAGAAATCTGAGCCACAAGCTGAAGACAGCCAGTATTTATTCACATTCACATTTTTGTTATCTTGAGTGCCCTCTTTGCCTCGAGGTGCCAGCCCTGCACAGACCTTGCTCAGTCCAAAGTCTGCCACTTTGAGGATGGGGGTGCCAGACCGCTCTGTGATGAGGATGTTGTCTGGCTTTAGGTCCCTGTGCACGATGTGGTTTTTGTGCAGGAAGGCAATGGCGCTTGTAAGCTGTAGCATGAAGCTTTTGTTGGTAGCTGGGTCTGGTCTCCGGGACAGGACATACTGATTGAGGTCTCCACCTTCACAGTACTCCATGACAAACCAGAGATAGCAGGGCTCCTCAGCATAGCCCAGGATCCTTTCTCCTAAACCAAAGGACAGGAGAGAGCTTGAGTGGACAGTCATATCACTATGTACAAAGAAAGAAGTCGGTGATAAATGATTGGGCCGAGAGCACCTACACAACCAGCACCAAGCAAATTCTATGCACACAGCCCACTTCTCCCCATACAGAACCAATCAAGGTATGGCAGAGGCATTAGGGCTTGGTGTCAAGCACCTAGGGTTTGAATTTAAGAACCCAGGGGTACTGCCATCTGGTTGGCTTTGAGACCATTTTGTTTATATCTTTTTGAACTGGTATACATGTCTAATCATTCTTTGCAAGGCTGCTGGAATGATGAGAATAAAAAGCATATAAAAAAAAAAGCTTTGTAAAGTGTGTGCTGTTTCTGCTATTTACCATTTAGTAACTGGCCCAGCTTCTATGACTGCTAATCCATACCAGACACGTGTTCTCTGCTCCCTTCTTTCCTGATGGGCTTAAGCATTCTTAACACAAACACAGTGACAGTACAATCTTATTGCAGATGTCCACTCCATCCATGTACATCTTCTGCTGGTTCACAATGCCTAGTCCAAGCTAGGTCTGTATGCCTCTGGATCTCTGAAGTTTGGCTGCACAGATATCTGACAGCAATTATCATAAGTGGAATGTTGGTAAGAAGATCTATCAAGATCAGCACACATGCAAGAACTCCAGGCAGAGATGAAAAAGACAATGGACACAGGGACAAAGTAGATCATCGGAAAGGTTGAAATGAGCAGGAGATATGGGTAGAAATATTTAGCCCGATGGAACAGTAAAACATTGGGTTGCGTGGGTTCAAAACCAGGAAAGCTGGTGACTAGCAGGTACCTCCAAGTTAACATTCTTCATAAAAGACCGGATGAAACACTGAGTCCTTACATGAAAAGGCAGATATTAGTTTAACAACAGAAAGACCAACACTTTGTGTGAGAGCACATGCCTTTAATCCTAGCACTTGGGAGACAGAAGTAGACAGTTCTCTAGGCATTCAAAGACAGCCTGATCTACATAGCAAGTACCAGGGCAGCCAAGGGCTACACAGTTGAGACCTTGTTTCAAAACAAAACAAGGCAGGAAGACAGAGTGGAGACTGACTGGTTAAGTAAGTCAAGACCTGAAAACAGGTCCCTTGACTCGTATGTTTGCTATGTCCCAAAAGATAAGGCTAACACTTCCCCAGCCTCTAGAAGGAGGTTCTTTTTCCCCCAAGCCATTTACTAGAGTACCATACTATCCAATTCAGTAAGCCAGAAGAGTCTCTGCTTCCCCAGTGGCCCTTAACTTAAATCACTAAGGTACAAAGTCTACCAAAGCCAGAGAGATAGGAGCAGACATAACAAAAGGTTTTGGTTTCAACCACAATCTGACAGACCTCATTTCCCTTGTAACTGTACAATTTGTTTGTTTATATTAGTCACAATCAAAGGAATACTGACAGAACCAGTTCAGGGCATATGGCTTCTTTTTACATTCAGTCCAACTGTTCCCCCCTCCCCCACTCCCTGCTCTATAAGCCTCTTTTTGGTTACTCACAAGCAGACTGAATCTACCTTAAAATATTAAAAATTGAGGGCACAACCTGAAGCCCAAACCCATCTAGACAGTGAGAGAGACAGAGAAGGGGAACAGGAAATGCTCCCTGACAGTACAGCCAGGAAGAAAGCCATCAAACAAATTCCTTCTGCAAAGACCACATCAGATAGCAACAAAACTTCTAACAGGAGACATGGGTAGAGAAATTATTTTATACACAAAGCTGGTAACTATGGTAACTAAGAGGAATAAAAGGAAACACGTTGGCCAAAGGACCTATAACACAGATGTAGTTTGTAAGATTCCAGGGAAAGGAACTGGGCATGGTAGCACTCGCCTTCAGTTCAGTACTTGGGAGGCAGAGGCAGGTAGATCTTCCATGAATTCAAGGCCAGGATAGCTAAAGCTGTTACACAGAGAAACCCTGTCTTCAAAAACCCAAAACAACAAAGAATTCAGGGAAAGATGAAAGTTGGGTAACCTTAAGGGGGGAAAAGGGATGGCGGAGACAGCGCCAGAAAATGCTATGAGCCCTTGAGGCAAATGCTGGGCAGAAGTAGCATCCTCAAAGCCCACGCAACATCACTGGAGAAGCAAGCCATAATGAAGAAAACAGGACAAGCACAGGCCAGGAAATAAAAGTCTTGGTGACTACAGACCCAACTCTACCCTCTGGTCATATGAATTATTAGCTCATCAGCACAAATGAAAGGTAACCAGAACCTTGGAAAAATCCTTGAACTCTGAGCCTCGGAATTAACATTACCAAACATGGTTCCAGGGAATAGTTTGGCAGATAAGATACTTTTAGAGAAGTATCTACTGACCATCACTAACATCCTCATTACCACCCAGACCCAAGTCCCTCAAAAGCAATGGGGGTAGCATGCAGAAGCCAGAAGAGAGTATCACATAAATCCCTTGGAGCTGGAGCTACAGGCAGCTGTAAGCCACCTAACATGGATGTTGGGAACCAACCTAAGACCCTCTGCACCATCTCTCCAGCCCAATTTTTCTTGGTTTTTGAGATAGTGTCTTGATATGTAGCCCAGACTATCTCCAGTACTGGAATTACAGGTGTGCCACCACACTCATCTTGGAAATCATTGGTTTCCCAGTACTATCTAGGTCATAGATTATGTTACATGTTAAGGAAAATAGGAAATTTAGAACTAAAAAAAAAGTGCTTAGATAATGAAAGGCCCTGTGGAAAGTAGTGCATCTACAACACCACATTTCTCGGGCCTGCAGGAAGCCTACATTCTAAACTAGACCAGAGAGGTTAAGCTATGCAAGGGCATATATCTTGGACAATGGCCTGAAGGCAGGGAAGACAGATGAGCAGCTAAAGAGGACTGGCTAAAAGATTTGAAGATTTGCATCAGAATTTAGTAACTAATCTCCTGTGATAATCAGAAAATTCAAAGCATTCTCTCCAACAGTCTTGGCTCCAAACAGTAATCCTGATAACTACACCCTTAAACCTGATGATTAAACCCCATTTTCAGGTGTGAAGACCGAGGCTCAAAAGCTTAAACTATTTTTAGTCTTGAAGCTAAAAGACTTAGAAGTACTCACTCAAATTTCTATTGTTCATGGTGCTAGCAGTAATTTCTATTTTCCTTGCTACACAAGCTCCATGTGCAGACTCTTGAATACCCAAGCAACTTAAGCTTTATCAAGTTCCTAATGCTATTATCCAACTATAAAAAATACAGGACTTTTTAATGTTAAAAGGATTTTGATTAACTTAAAAGTGCTTTGTGAAAGCTACTCATCAGGATGCAAATAAGAACGGAGAATTTGAGTCACTCAGGAAGATTCCTAGCCCTAAGGATAGGGCTGGAGGGCAAATTCAAGGCCAACTGATCCTCTACAAGAGAAGTCAAGTTCTCCCTGAGAGTTTACCCTATAAAAAAACCTTACCCAAAGCAACCCAATTAACCAATGTTCTCAATTAAGACTGGGTGGCTTCTATCTCCTGGGACTGGATCCTAAAATCCCTATGCGGAGAGGAGAGGAAAACGGAATAGTAAGGGAAAGTCTGTACAATTGCCCCAAGGCATCCAAGAACAGGTCAAGAGCAGGTGCAGGGTCTTTGACTGCTTAGACACATGAAAGGCACTGTAGAAAGTAGCGCACTAAACACCGGTGAAACAGAATTCAATGCAAACTGCAGCCATTAATTATTAGTATGCATTAATACGTTAGTATTAAATTCTATTAGTAAAGTAGAATTACATGTTTTACAACCAAAACAACAAAACCCAATTCCAAACTTGAAGCCATATTCTCAAGCATACCCCCTTAGCAGTTAAGACAACTGCAGTCACAAAGTCTGTACTTGAATCCTGAGTTGGGTTACTTGTTTAGCTATTTTACACTATACAACTTCATCCACTTCAAAAGATGCCCATGAAGGCTGAATGAGCTATGGTATGAAGCCTTTACAATAGCACTTGACACATATCAGGGTCTCACTAAGCCCAAACTGATGATTTAGGACTCACTCTGTAGTCCTGGCTGACACTGAACTCAAAGCAACCTTCCTAAGCCATCCTCCAAGGGCTGGTTTACACATGAGAGCCACCATGGCTGGCTTCATCCAGTACATTTTAGTAAAATTGGGACTAAAATGTTTGGACTCTTAAGTCCACTGTTCTATCAGATCCCATTAATTTTGAAAGTCCCCAATGCCACTTAAAATAGCCAAAGGCCATTCAATTCTGTCAGAGTTGCTTTGCTGAAGCAAAGATGACTATCCTGCTTAGGTTGGTTTCCTTAGGCACTCAGTGACCAGGAAGTTTGTAGTTAATTCACTTCCAGATTCAGGTCCCCTATACTAGCTAGGTCTAGGTCTCATTGTCAGCTATTTCTGTTCCTGCTTCACTATGTCACTAAGGAAACTCTCAACAAGAGCCTGTTTATTAGGATGCCACCACTTGTGACCTTGAAGCAAATTCACTTAAGTATACAGGTCTTATAAAGAAAAGCCTGCAAAGCCTCTTAGAGGGCAACCTGGCTTACAGCAGCACTGGTATGTAGCAAAAACTGCTACCCAAATGCCTAGAGCAAACCCATCTTGAGCTAACCAAAAGCATTTTGAGTAGACATCAGAGCTTATCAAATCACAAGCTGGTCTCCCAGCTCTTCTAAATTTCTAGTTTTATGAGAATTAGTGTAGAATTTCTATGTTCTCAGGGCACATGAGGGCCAATCTTTACCTGTTTGTCAGGATTTAGAGTAGGGCAACAAATTTTTGAGTGTGAAAAGACGTGAGGCTTGCCTGCTATTTTCTAAGTAGCAATGACCTTAAGCTTTGTTTTAGGCACACTCAGGACATGGGTTTCTAGGGATAGAAAACAAGGTAATAAAAGCAACTGTTGATGCCTCAAATCCCCTTTTCATTGAAGGACTTCAAAGTTGAAGACACAGTTACTAACCCATCAATCAAATTTATAGGGCTGGTAATACATTTTTTAAAGCCCTAGAGCTAGTTAGTGTTATGCCATTATTTCATTTTAGGCAAGCCCTGGCCTTTCAAGGCTCCTATTTTTTCTTTGTGAAACAGAGAACACTGTTGGGAGAGTTGTTTACTCAGAGTGTACAGAGCCAAGTATGATGATGCGTACCTTTGGCCCTAGTACTCAAGGCAGAGAATCTTTAGTTCAAAGTCATCTTTAGCTACATAGTAAATTGAGGCTAGCCTGGGCTACATGAGACCCTATGCCCCATAAGGGTTTCCCCACAGAAGGCCAAAAGAAGTATGAGATATTCTGACCACACTGTACTTCCGGCTAGGACCTGTTCATTCAGTCCCCGTTCAGATGAAATGAATTTGATGCACAGAAACTAACAAAGTGGGAAGTGACCGAGAACATAGTTTTTCTTTCTAATTGTTTTTTTAATTTATTGTGAAGTCTTATTTGTACATCAAGTTATTTCTATAAACTATAAAATTGCTTTCTGTGTATTCACAAGAAGCTGAGTATGAGGAGGGAATAACTAATCCTATTGGTCTAATAGGCCATTCTTCCAAGATCACTTTTCCGCTAGCTCTTCATTCTCTTTTACTCTTAATTCTCTCCACAACCCTCTATACAAAGCCCTGGTTAGCGAGCTAACCCTTCACACTGAGGAGTGGCCCTGATCACTATTTATGCCTTCAGACTTTTCAAATAACCATAAAGGCTATAAAATGTGTTTTCGTTTATACCTTCCAATACTATAGAGTCTTTCAGAAAAAAAAAAAAAAAAAGCTATATTTTGAAAGATGTCAATGTAGATAGCCATCTTGATCTATCTCAAAATAATTCTGAATTATAAGAAACAGGGCAGAGAATTTTGCAAGGAACTTTTGGGTTTAAGGAAAGTTATCTTTAAAATTCCTTTTAGCTCTGATATCATTAGACAGCATGCTAAAGAAAACCAGGACACAGGACAGGTGCATCTAGTGTCAGCAAGCAAAAGCTGGCTAGGTGCTATTTTCTTTGCTAAGCTGACATAACACATGTAAGCCTATCATTTTCATACAGAGGCAATGCACAGTAAGACTCCAAATTGAAAGGAGCAATATTAAGTATGTGGCCCAAAGGAAAAAAAATTATTTTCTCTAATTTTAGCTTACAAAAGGGAGTTGAAAAAACTAGTATTGCCTTCAACCTGCTATTCTTGAACGCACAGGAAATGTATTCTATAGTTAAAGCTCGGGAAACTTCAATATAGTCAAAGGTAAGAACCCAAATCTCTAAGAGGATGAGGATGGAAGAAATTCAGAAAGTAGTCTGAACTTAATGTGGCTATGAATTCCTTATGGAATATTGCTGACAGACCCAGCATGCGCAACAGCCTCATGACAGTTACCCCCAAAGGCACTCTCCTCATGGATTTTCAACTTGTTCAATGCCACGTAGCAGTTCTGAACAAGCAAGGACTGCACGTAAGCCCCAAACTCCAGGTTGTTAAAATATGAGATAGGAACAATTCCTTAAATACGTTTCATTAACTTGTACACCAAAGGTGTTGGTGTGTAAAGGGGCTAAGAAGATAAGTGATAACACAGGCAAAGTAGAAAACTCTCTAAAGCATCCACCTCTTGGGAGTGATGGCCTTTTCAGAATGGACAAGCAGTCCAGTAGGGAAAGGGCCCCAGAGACCTGACCACACCCATCCATTGTTAAATTACTTCAAAACTCTACAAGGGGTTCTCCTGGAGTCTTACTGCAAAATCTGACAGATGCTCCAAAAAGATTTTAGGAAACTGACCCTATCTAATCCATTCTTCTAAGTTCAACCTCAGGTAGGAAAGGCAACATTACATGTACAAAGATCTGGGAATTCAGGCCTCTGGATTCAAAATACTTGAGCTTCAAGGACACAAGAATTTGAAGTCTGGAGTCCCTCACCTTTCAAGCTGATTAACCTTAATCAAGTTGTATTTGTTCCTTCTAAGCATTAGTTTCTCTATTTATAGAAGGGAGACAGAATTTACTTCTACAAACATTAACTAAAATTGCTTAGAGCTCAGATTTTAGTAGGGATTCGATTGTCCTTTTTCCATGGACACAGGAAGCCTCGGATTTATCTAGTCCACTGCCTCTCCCATCTTGTAGTTCACCCCGGAAGGCCCCTTTGGCCTCAAGAAGCCCCTCTTCTACAAAAATCACTTCTCAGTCATCCCTAGGTTATGAAAACGGAGACTGTAAAATGGCATTAAAAGATATAACCTGTTTTGTTATCCGAAGCTCTTGGCCCACCTGTGGGGGTTATTACTCTGTGTGAGTTATTAACCTGCATGCCTCTGGGACTAAGCAAGAACCAACTGAATGATTGTGGGCCCTGGGATGGAGGGTTGGGGTTTTCAGAGGAAACCACACGGGGAAGCAAGAGTCTGGGAATGGAGCTGGAGGCTATCTGGAAACTAAAAACCAGGAGAACATTGGTGTTTTTCTTCCTCAATGTTTTTAAGAGGAAAGGCATGAGGAGGCTCTGCAGTTCGGCCAATAACTTTTGAATCCTACTCTTTATCAATCTTTAAAATGCTAGATTTGTAATCATGGCTCACACCTACTGAGTGACTACTTAACAGAGATCATAGTTTGCACTTGGTGAGCACGTTATGGAATGCCAGCTAACAGACTGATTTTTTTGCCCCATTCAGAGAGGAGAAGGTCCCAAAACCTGGACAAGGGTCTGAGCGAGCCAGAGACAGGCCGAGCGGTTCTGAGAACAAGGGGGTCCCGGAGAGGACAGGACTGCATGCAGTACTGTACCTTTGAGTGAAGTCTCCACCAGGCGTAGGTACAGCTGTGAGTTCTTGTTGCCGTGACTCATGCGCTGGGCTAATCCGTTGCGCTGCAGGACGCACTCCTCAAACTGCACGATATTCGGGTGACGGCGCTTGAGACTGGTCAGGGCCCAGAATTCAGCTAGCGCCAATTCCACGTTCTCGGGGGCGTCGCAGCGGATCTTCTTGACTGCCACCCTGGTCCCACTTCGCCCAGCCACAGCCTCATAAACCACGCCGTAGCTGCCGCGCCCGATCTCAGCCAACAGGCTGTAGCGCGGCCGCTCCCGGCCACCGCCGCCGCCGCCCTCCGGCCGCCGCCGGGCTAGGAAGGCCTCGCCCGGGGCCTCGGCCATAACGGGATCCATGGCCTGGGCCGCCGGCCTCAGCTTCGCGCAGAGAACCCGCTGTACTGGGCTTCGCCTTTTCCGCTCCGGGCTTTTTGACTCTCTGCGGGCTCCGTTCTCCTTCCCCGTTTCCATGGCTGCGGGAGGCGGGGGGAGCAGCAACGGCGCCGCCCGGGCCCCCCCTGCCTCATCCCTCCGTCTAGCCCCGGAATGCAGAGGAGCGGTACCTTGGAGTGTGATCTGAGGGCGAAAGAGTCGGTTAAAAACCACTGGGCCGAGAAGGGCAGGCAAGGAGCAGAAAGTGTGCAGCGTCCCGCCTCCGCTGCCGGTCGCGGTCCCTTTAAGAAGGAGCCACCACCTCGGATTGAACGGGGGAGGGGAAAGGAAAGCGGGAAAGACGGAACCACCGGGAAGTACAGAGGGAGGACCGGAAGCCGAGACACAAACCGTCCCCTTTCTCCATTGATTTATCCGTCAAGAGTAGGGGGGGGAGGCAATGGAGACCTTCACCATCTAAGACGACCGTCTTCAGAGGCGGTTCGGCCTGTTTAAACTTTCCTGGTCCTTAACCCGCTCCCAGGAGCCCCTCCCTGCGCCCTGCTCAGAGGGCTCCCGGTGTAAACAGTCCTTTGAATTAAACTCGACCGAGTCCAGTGGCTCGACCCAAGCCCTGGGTACGGCGGACGGAGACTGGCCAAAACTTCGGCCCCCGAGGACAAACCGAGACCCCGACGGCCCTCCCTAAGTCCTGTGCGGTGCGGATCTCCCGCTTCGGCCTTTCCTTCTCCACTCGCTCTTACCTGGCCGGCGATGTTCCACTTCCGGGCGGACCGGTTCCCCCCTGGAGCCCGCGCCCGAGGTTGGTCCGTTCCGAGCCGGGCTTGTCTACGGAACCGGGCAGGGCGCGAGGCGGTGACGCGGGCGAGACGTGTAGCCGGTCGCGGCGCTGCTTCTGCAGTGACAGGAACGGTCCCAGAGGAGCCCTCGGCTTCCAGATTCTCGTGGCCGTCCTCGAGCTCGCGCCAGCTGAGCACTTTACGTAACCTCTTTATGTAAGCTGCACCTCCCGCCGCTGCTCTGGTCAGTGGAGATTCCTGGTGGCCCATCCCCCAGGAGGCCAGCCGAGAGTTGTGCCGCCTCTGTGCAACCGAGGTCGACCCAGCAGCCGCGACAGTCCGGAACCAATCACCGGCGAGAACACCCAGCCAACAAAAAGAGCGCGCCAAAATCCTGCGACTTTTGCAGAAGGCCCTTGCGAGTCGTCTGCGCTCTGCTAACCCCGCTTCACTTCTGACCTGCATCGTAGCTCCACTCCGCCACTTTATACTGATTGAGTGGATGGGTGGCTTAGGTTTGATTGATTCACAGCTCAGGCCTGGGTTAGAATACTGATCCTCACGCTCGCTAATAACCCCAGTGATCTCAGCCGCACCTAATCCTCAATATCCTGCTCTGCCAAACCGGGTGGTCCTCACTTCCCAGGTTGCAAAGGACCAAATGAAATATGATGGCTGGCTAATTGAGTACCCCGATATAAACTGCTTTGGGCTTGGATTTTGGATCCCTTCCACCCCGACCGCTCGTTGGGGGGGGGGGGGAGCACACAATGCCTACGTAGTTAAGAATGCTGGAACTTTTCCTCCTGCCTCTTATCTCCTGCGCAACGAGATTAAAGGTGTGCACCACCACACCCGATTTATGCATAGCTAGGAATCAAACCCAGCGCTTGTGCGTGCTAGGCAAGCACTTTACCAATTGAGCTACGCCCCAGCTCTTAGGCATGGATTTGTTAGCTGAACCTCTAGATATTGGCGGACATAACTGAAGTTTCGGCTACAGGCTATTATAAGTCTGAGGAAAGAGCAGTGAGCATTACATTCTTTGCCATTGTCTTTGAGGGGACAACCCAACCCAACCTTGTGTCTTCTTAGAGCTTACAGAGTTTAAGTACTGAGAACAGAATGGAGTTTTACAAAATAAATGGAAGACATTGTAGTCAAACAAGATGGATTAAATCTAATGTTGAACAATGAACTAGAGCTCCTGGAATTTGAGGACGGACCACTAGAGATTGCACATGTACGGAAGGCCTCTAACTTTGGTGTATGTCAAGTGTACGCGTCAAGTGTAAGACTAGTAGAGACTATGCATTGTTGTGCTCTATTTTCATGTTCTGTGAACATAAATATATATACATATGTATACATTTTGTATGCGTATACCCTTTTATAAATCCTTTTAAATTTAGATGTCATACTTCTATTTCCTGAGGACTACGATATTCTCTTGCACAATCTTAATACAATGATTAAAATCGGAAATGTTAGTAATAATAACAACACGTTTTTGTTTAACGTGCCTTTCCTTTCCCCTTTAGTGCGTTATGATGCCACTGTCAGTCCCCATCCAGTTGGGTTAGGATTCCCATAGCCTAATTGGAACTTGGACTTTTTTTTTTTTCTTGTGTTGGTTTTGCTTTTATCGAGATGAGTTTCTCTGTGTAGCCCCTGCTGTCCTGGAACTCCCTTTGTAGACCTTGCTGGCCTTGAACTCAGGGATCTGCCTGACTCTGCTTCCTTCCCAGCATTGGGTTAAAAGTGTGTGATACCACACTTGATAAACTTCTTGAAAGGTGTTATCCCCAGATGTGGTTAACAACATACTGGGGGTTGTAAGTTAACATGATTTTGAGATAAGGGTGTAATTCATGTGGTGCAATCTCTGGAAAATGACATTGGTCTGCACAAAAATGTCCAGAAGCTAGCCATGCCATAGCTAGTGGGGGACATTGCAGGGAGAAGAAGCAGCAAGCACATGAGTGATGTCGTAAGAACAAGACTGCTAAATTTTAGTCCATTAAAGAGACTATTAAAAATGTAGAGCAGCCTGGGAGATGGCTCAGTGGTAGAGCCACTTGCCAAGTGGCCCTGTTGACCTGATTTCAACTACCTGAGCACAAAAAGGTGCAAAGAAAACCAATTCCAAAAGTTGTCCTCCACCCTCAGCCTGGAGCCCACAACCATACAGAGACTGGCCGTGAAAATGGGGTGATTGAAAGGTGTGTCTTCTGCAGCTGTTGAATTACCTGAGAAGTCCTAGATTTGATTTTATTCTTTAATTTGGAATTGCTTAAATAACCTTCCTTACTGTTATGCTGAATAATTAACATTTATGAGCATTTTCTATCTTCTGAGCCCAGATTGACCATGCCTATGACACCCTTGAAAAACACACATACACACACAGTAAGAAATAAACATTTTAAGGTCAGTTTCTTTCAAAGTTAAACGTATGTCGGTCTGTGGCCCAGCTAATGCCATGTCTAGGTATTTACCCAAGATAAATGAAAACTTAGATTCACAAATAGACTTTTGAATTGAGGTATTCATAGTGGTTCTTCCCATGAGCATCCAGAAACTGGAAGACACTCCTGTGTTCATCAATAGATAAATAGACAAACTGTGTCATCTCTATATAATAGGAACAAAAGTAGAATGGAGACTAGACAGCATGGATGACTCAAAATAATGCTGAGTGGAAGAATCCAGGCACAAAAGAACACGTGGTGGGTGACTCTTACACCGTTCTGGAAAGAGATACGGACCTAATTCATATACTGGAGAGAGTGGGTACTGGAAAATAGAAGCACAACCTTTTGGAGATGAGAAATATTTTATGTGGTGATGGTTAATAGAAAATGCTTAGATACATCAAACTGCACCTTTTCCTGGGTTGGGTTTATGTTTATCCACCTTTCTCTAAAAACAGGGGAGGGGATAATACATACTATATGATTCTATTAATGTAAAGTGTAGTCACTAGCCTTTGGTGGCAGAAATGTCAGCATTTGATTTCTAGGTAGGAATGAACCAAGCAACACGAGAACTTATGAATTATACCACAATAAAGTTTAATTAAAAGTTGAAAAATGAAGCCAGGTAGTGGTGGTGCATGCCTTTAATCCCAGCACTCAGCAGGCAGAGGCAGGCAGATCTCTGTGAGTTGAAGGCCAGCCTGGTCTACAGAGCAAGTTCCAGGACAGGCTCCAAAGCTACACAGAGAAACCCTGTCTGAGAGGTGGGGCATGGAATTTGAGGAATCTGGATGGTGGTATGTACATTCCTTTAATCCCAGCACTCAGGAGGCAGAGGCAGGTAGGTGGACCTCTGAGTTGAAGGCCAGGCTGGTCTGCAGAGTGAGTATTTGGACAGCTAGGTGTACACAGAAACCCTGCCTCAAAAACAAACAAAAAAGTTGAAAACCAAAAGCCTGAGCCCCACACCCATGAAGATGTGTGTTTTAAAAGAGAAGTTTCTGAGGACAAAGCACTGTGTGGCACAGCCTGGCTCTGTTCCTGCCACCCTTGGGTCCATAGACTGAAGAAAGTCAAGAATCTCTCATAGTGACTGTCCTCACCTGAATTTGAAGAAATTGGGCATGGAGCTCTTGGGAAGACTATGGGTATGAGTCTTAGCAGCTGTCGATTACCTGATACCCCCCCCCTTTTTTTTTGAAGTTGCTTAAAGTACAAACATAACCTTATTTACTATTATGCCTGACAGCTAACATTTCAAGATCGACAAAGATGGCTACTATCGTTAGCCCCACTTTACAGATGAAGAAAGTGAAGGTGAAAATTCTCCAGCTTGGTTTGGAACCAAGGCCCCAGGCTCTTCATACCCTCCCTGGGCTAGCAAGGTAGTGGGCGCTAGGAGAGGGGGCAAGTTATCATTTTAGAATGGATGGTTTTGAAATAGGGGATCGTTGAGCAAAGACTTGATTTCTGTAATAACCAAATGTATTAAGTACTCTACTAAGAAAGTATTCCACGTCAGAGGGGAGAGAAAACGCCAAGTCCCCGAGGTGAGAGAGCCCCAGGAAGGCAGTGAGAGAGGAAGTAAGAGAAATAGGAAACAGGTGTTTGGGGACCCACAATGAGGCAGGGGTGGGCAGAGACCATGGTAAGGGTTTAGGGCTTACTGAGATGATAGAATCGGCTGGCTACCAATATAGCCACTCCTTTCTGGTAAGAGAGCTGAAGCTCAGTTGTGTTAAGAACTGCCTCCAAAGTGAGCGGGCTGTAGGTGGAAGCTGAAGCTGGGGATTCAGCCCCTTCTCCATGCTCACACTCCAAGGGGCTAAGAATGTACAAAAACACCAGGCCTGGCTCTGGTTCTGTGAGAAAGTGGGAGGTTCGGGTTTGTAGAGAAAGACTTGGGGGAGAAAAGCTGATGACCCTAGAGCCTAGGGCAAAGTTAGGGGAGAGATAAGAGGGATGCTCTGGGTCCCACTGTAGGGTGGTGATTATAAAAGGGTGAGCTGAGAGTGACTGGGCTATCCTCATCTGCTGTCTACCAACCTAGGTAGATGATAGACCAGGACTGGGGGGCTTCGGAGATGAAGCAATAGTGAAGACAGCTGCTTCAGGGGGAACTCTCAATAACACTTGAGCAAGCGAGACTGGGAAGGGCCTGGGCAGGCCAAGCAGCTAGTTTGTGAAGCTCCCCTGAGTAACAAAACTTTAATCTATTTTCTCATCTCTGAGAACAAAAATCTGATATAGAACCAATTATGGGAGGAAAGATTTATTATTCTGGCTCACAGTTGAGTGGAAGACAGGCATAAAAGTGGCTTAGTCCAAGATAGTGACCAGGAGGCAGAGAAAGGGGAATGCACTTGCCAGGGGCTTTCTCCTTTCTTCTCTGCCTGGACACTCATGGCATAGTGTCACTTACATACACTTACATACAAGAAGGGTCTTCATTTTTCAGTTAAAAACTAAAAGACACAAACATTCCTAAGGATGCGCCTCATTAATGCCCTCCCTCCCCCGATCCTACTCTTTGTTGTGGTTTTGAGGCATGGTTTCTTCTAGCCTTGGCTGTCCTGGAACTCACTGTGTAGACCAGGCTGACCTCAAACTCAGATCCCATTGCCTCTGCCTCCAAAGTGCTGGCATTAAGCCACTAGGTATTAATCCAATCAAGATTAACAATAGTCTCTAGGAGAAAGCTGGAGCTTCCTGTAATGCCTAACATCATGCCACTCACAATAAAGCTACAATGAAATAGACCGTGTCCCCATTTTATGGAGAAGTAGACTGATGCTTGCAAGTTGAATGCCTATAAGAATCTTCAATCCCAGCATTCAGGAGGGAGAGGCAGGCAGATCGCTTAAACCTGAGACCAACCTGGTCTACTGAGAGTTACAGGACAGCCAAGATCTTTACATAGACACCCTGTCTGGAAAAGCAAAGAAATAAAAGACAAAAGAATGCCCCCCCCCCCCCCGTGTTGTTTAAACCCAGATTGCTGGGTCCTCCAAAGAACCACTCACTCATTGAATAAGTCTGGGGCCCTGGTGGCTTTTTGCAACTTGACATAAATATCCTAGACATCTCTGGAAAGGGGGAATCTCAAGCGAGGAACTGCCTTTACCAGATTGGCCTGCAGGCCAGTTCATTTGGCATTTTTCCAGATTAACAACCACGGTGGGAATGGCCAGCTAACCTGGCGTCCTGGTTGGCGTAAGAACACAGGCCGAGGAAGCTTCCTGAAGCAAGTGGTAAGCAGTGTTCTTCCAAGGCGTTTGCTTCAGTTCTAGCCTCCAGCTTCCTCCCTTGGTAAGCCTATGGTTAAAATTCTTTCAGGAGGAGGTGTAGCAATGTCAACCCCTTCTCCTAAGGTCCCAATGACAAATTAATACAATATTCCATCAAAGTTCACTCTGAGCAATCAATGAGTTTATTACATTTCCTTACACAGCATAGGTGAGGGGTTTCTTACAGGGGTGTGGGTGTTCTTTCCTCTCAATAGACCCTACCTCAATAGACTCAGCAAGAATGAAGGCTTTGCAGTAGCCACACAAACGGAGCCCCTCGGCCTATATTCTCTAGTTCCCCACACTGAAGGCCACATGCAATTAAGGCAACACTGCATACAACATGTGCTAGAGGGTGGAGTGAGGTCATATGATCTTCCCCAGTCTTCTGTGAGGGATAGTAAACAGCCAGCAAACCTAGCTTGGATAATCTGAACTCTCCAAAATGATGGCTGCTTAGCCAGACAGCTTTTCTATCTTAACTTTTTTTTTTTTTTGATCAATGTGTTTATCACAGCCATAGAGACTTAACAGGGTGTGATGACTTGTGATTCTTCCCAGTCCCAATGATGCCCGAGTTGATCTGCTAGACTCTTTTGGGATTCACACTTGGAGATTTACATTTCCCTAATCCTAGACAGAGCACAAATCTGAGGTGACTGCAGAGGGTCTGAGATCCCGCAATAAACGTGGGTGTGACTTTGAAACTCATATAAGCCACTAAGCAAACAGACCTCAGGAGATTATTCAACTCAAGAAAAAAGAAAAAAAAAAGCTACCAACAGTGGTAGGAGGTCTTCAATTAATTTAATTTAATAAGTGGTAAGATTAAAGTGGAAGCCTTTAATCCCGGCACCTGGAAGGCAGAGGCAGGAGGATCTCTGAGTACGATCCCAACCTGGTCTACATGTGCCAGGACAGCCAGGGCTACACAGAGAAATCCTGTCTTGGAAACAAAACAAAACATTTAGGAGTGACACTTGCCAGCCATTGCGGTGGGTATCTGTAATTCTAGGGCTCAGGAGACTGTGACAGGAGAATTGTAAGCAACTTATCTGAATAGAACATTTTAAAATAGGTGGGCAAGAAGAGGGGGAGAAGAAGGGAAGAGATCTGTGACAATAATCAGGTAAGGCGAAGCGATTGTAGAGCTAAAAATTCTCTACTTTAGGTGGGGATTGCCAAAAGACAGGACTTTTCTTATTAGCTTTGGAGTAATAATGACAACAAGGTTAAGTTATCTATGGTTTCAGGATTCCTTTACTCTGTCAATTTAATGGGTAAAAATAAAAAGGCAGGGGAAGCAAGGTCTCGGAACTCACCAAGTTTTATTGAAAGTAGAAGCACATTCTGCTGGAGAGATCACTCAGTAGTTAAGAGTATTTGTTGCTCTGGCAGAGGACTGAGTTTGAATTCCCATCACCCAGGTGTTGGCTGACACCTATCTGAAACTCCAGTTCCAAGGGATCCAGTGCTCACTTAAGTCCTCCATAGGCACCAGACACACATATCGTGCATATACATATATGTATAGGAAAAGATACTCATACTTACAAAATACAATAAACCTTAAAATATTTAAAGACGTGCACACACACACACACCTAAGTTTGTCTAGCAAAGCCAAAACTTTTGGGGGTTGGGAGGAGTGAGTGAATTCTTTACCTTTCTCAGAATTGAACTGTTTGGGTTATTCCAGCATATTGAATAATCAAGACAAAGAAAGACAAAACTGTTTTTCTCAGCTGGACCCAGAAGGTTTAAAAGTCCCATTGAACAATTCCTTCTGAGTTTTGAAAACAAAAAGCAAAAAAAAAAAAAAAAAAAAACCAAAAAACAAAAACAAACAAACCACAAAAACCTCCCAAGTCTTTGTCTTGAAGAGAGAGAGAAGAAGCAGAATCCAGCCACTTTAAATGTTTAGGTGAAAAGGAGCATTGTTTACCTTGAGCCCTTTTTCCTGTGGGTCTGCCTGTCAGGGATCTAACTCCTCGTCCTTTGTAGTATCCAAATCATAGTGATATCTAACTCTTAAATAGTATGTGTTGATTTATTGAGTTAAATAGATATTAAAATAAAAGTGGGGGGCTGGAGAGATGGCTCAGTGGTCAAAAGCACTTGTTGCTCTTCTAGAGGACCCCCGTTTAATTCCCAGGATCCGGATCAGGAGGCTCACAGCTGCTTCTAAGTCCAGCCGAAGAGGATCTGACATCCTCTTCTGGCCTCTTCAAGCACCTGTGTGTACACTGTCACCTGGGAGCTGCTGGGCAAAACATAACACACATTGGGTTAAAGAGATCAGACTCCATAGAGAAGGCTCCTTGTCCATTAAATGGGTGTGCCTGTCATAGAAAACAAAGATGTGGATCTGTCCACTGATCTCCCAAAACGGATGATTTTAATTCCAAACATTTTTCTATATCAGCCATCAGAAAAGTCATGAAACTCGAGCATGCCATCCCTTCCAATCTGGTAGTAGCACAAACATTATTTACAGTCTACATTCTAGTTATCTGTTGCAGAATAGTGGTTGCTAAATCCCTGGTTGCTTATAAGTTTCAGAAAGATGAAGAACTAAAATGTGAACTAGTAAGGTATAGTCCTTAGCTTTGGAATTATTGGGGCAGTTGAGGTAAGTTAATTGGCATAAACTATAGACGGGCCAAAATGTATTCAATCAAAATGTAACAAGTATGTTAGTTTGTTAAAGTGGAAAGTCATAGACTTTAGAAAGCCAATTAGGGGGTAGAGAGATGCCCATGTGCATAAAAGCACTGGCTGCTCTTGCACAAGACTCAGGTGCAGTTTCTAACACCTACATAACAACTCACAACCATCTATATCTCTAGTTCCAGAGGATCTCACACCTACCCTGATCTCCTTAGGCACCAGGCACATGTGTGGTGCACAGATCTTCATGCAGGTAATTCATGCACATAAAATAAATCTTTTAAACATGTTTTAAAAGCCAATATTTAAATAAAATAGTTTAATTAATTTATTTCATCCACCTTGATTCATGAAGTTCATTTCTAGGAATGTGTATAATATACTCAAATGCCCTCCCATAAAAACACGAAATTAAAAGGGAAAAATATGAAAAGTTTGCGAGGAGCAGTGTGATGGCTCACAGGTAGAAGCACTTGCCACTCAAACTGACCACCTGAATTTCATTCCCAGAACCCATGGTGGAAACAAAGAACTGGTTCTAGGAAATTACCCTCTGCTTTTCATGCCACGCCCACACTCACACACGACCTATAAAAAGTCTTTCTAGGAAGCAGAATTGTGGTTCTTTTTAGTGATAAAATATTAGGAACACTCATGAGATGTGTTGCTTATGTAGAGCTATACATTAGGATGCAATATAGCCATCAAAAGAATGATGTGCTCTGCATGTACAAATATATATTTTAAATATGCATATATTTAATATTGTGATATTTTGTTACATAGAAAAATGAATGCCACGCATGATGGAACCCTTGGGAGCCAGAAGCAGGCAGATCTTTGTGAGTTCAAGGCCAGCAGAAAGAAAGAAAAGAAAACATTATATATATATGTGTGTATATATATAAATATATATGTATATATATAGTATGAGCTCATATTTTATTTAAAAATATATTGAGCTGAAGAGATGGCCCAGTGGGTAAGAGCATTTGTTCTTGCTAATGACCCAAATTTTACCCCAGCACCCACGTGAGGACTCATAACCAGCTGTAGGTTCAATTCCAGGGGATCCCGCGCCCTCTTCTGGCCTCTATGGGCATTGCATGCAGGTGGTGCACGGATAAATGGGCAAGCAAGGCACCCATAAACATAAAATAAGAATAAACAAATCTTTAAGAAATATACATGTACAGTTGCCAACAGTGAGCTATATGTGTATTAGTACCATCCTTAGTGTTATCCAATTTATTACTCTAATAAATATTGAAGTATCTTTTATCATTATCTTAATTTCCCTAAGACATTTGAGCCAAAAAGAGGCTAAATGATTTTCTCAAGGCCACAGCACTAAACAATAGATGGATTCAAACTTATAGGCATATCTATCCCCTCATCTTGACCAGTTACATGACATGTGTACCTTTGTAGTTACAGTTAGTTTTGCATACATAAAGGTAATATTTGGATAGATAATGCTCTAAAATCCAAGAAAAAAAATTTAAATTGACGTCTTCACATTGAATGTAATGTTATATGACCTTAGCATTTTATGTATGTATTTGGGGCATTAACTTTAAATAATTTTTTCAGGTCTGAAAAAATAATAAAATTGAATTAATAGCAAATACTATCTAATAATATGGAGTGCACAACAAGTACTCATTAAGCCCTGTTTTTTTCTTCCAGCCCAGGGACTCAGATGAGCAAAAGCACCTCTTGTCTTGCAGGGGCTCATGGGACCTGTCTATTTGGTGGTCTGCTCCAGATTGATGGCTGGTTTTCTTTCAGGGATCGAAGTATCCTTACTGTTTACAGGGACGCGGGACGCTTTCCACGTCATTCGGGTCACTTCCTAGATTACACCCCTTTCCATCCTGTTCACGTTGTGATCTAGTTGCTTCCAAATTATTTTATCCAGCTTTCTTAGCCTGAAGACTTTTTTCTTTTCCATTTCTCCCTCTAGGTTTATATTCATGGACAGAATTTTAATATAGCTTTTCTCCTTAATATATTTTTAAAGCCTTTTCTTATAAAACTTGCAAAAGATTTGCAAAAAATTTGGGTGCAGGGTGGATGTCATAGCTCAGTCAGCAACTTGCTTGGCTCAGGACAATTGTGAGAATTTTCTCCCTGAGGAAATGTAAACATCTCCTCTCTTTTTTCCAATGACAAACCAAAGTATGATTCCAGCAAAGTTCACTCTGGGGAGCCAATGAACTTATCAGGCTTACTGGACAGAGCATGCAAGGGGGGTTATGGGCCATAGTGTGGGTGATCCTGAAGCAACCTGAGTAGACGGTCTGTTATAGAGCATGGGTGAGGGCTCCCCAAGAGCCACATAGATGAGCCCTTTCCGCAGCCTTCCCCAGCCTATGTACTCTAGTACTTTCCCTGAGACCCTGGGGCCACATGCAATTAAAGCTAAATTATGTATACATGACTGAGAAGAATGGATAGGCACTAAGGTGAGAGTTCAGTGATCTACCCCACACTATATCTTGCAGTTAACAAGCCCAGTTATGGTGGTATGTCACAGGCAAGGATAGCTGTCCTTGGAACAATAATAATTCTCTTGATTGGAGGATAATTCTCTGGCAACAAGAAACTGAGTCTAATTTCCCAGAACCACACACATACACACACACACACACACACACACACACACACACACACACACACACACACACACACACACAAAGCCAGAAAAAATGGCACATTTTTATAGTTCCAGGATGGAAGAGGCAATGACAGGTAGACTTCTGGGGATAACTGGTCAACTTGCCTTGTCTGCTTGGTACACCCAAGTCAGTGAGAGACTTTTTCTCAACAAGTAAGGTAGTCAGAACCTAAGGAAGAATTGTCAAGGTTGTTCTCTGGCTTCTACATGAATGCTTGGACCAGCGCACAAATGTGTGCACATGTCTTAACACATGAGTGAAGGGTTGACGGTGAGGACAACTCCCAATACAATGACTTACAGCTATAGCAAAAACTGTTTTTCTGGTCCCTTTCTGTAGGTGGCATCTATGTGGTCCTTCCCAAACTATATTCCATCATTTATAAGAGGGTAATTAGGAGCTATAGTGTGACATTTCCTGGGCATATGTGAACAAACATCTATTCATTCCAGGTGGGGCATCAGTAACAGTAAAGAAACAATTCTACCCATCAGAACTGGGAATAAGACATGCTGCCTCGTCTATCAAAGGGTCAGATGAGACAAAGGAAGCTCTGTCTTTAAAGAGATTTGCTGTTTGTAAAGTTGGTACCCAGAAAAAGCCCTTGCCCTAGTCATGATTTTCACCTTTTCTTTTCTTTAGAACAGATTTGATTCCTGGATGGCAGAAAAAGGCAAGAAGGGAGCTAGAGTGTAGATTCCTGACCTCCTGCCTCAAGCACTTACTGCCTCACCATGATGGACTTTACCCTCCAGCTAAGAGCCAAGACAAATCCTGTCTCCCTCGAGTTACTCTTTTAGGGGATTTTTTTGTTTCGTGATTTTTTTTTCTTTGAGCAAGGGTTTCTCTGTGTAGCCTTGGCTGTCCTAGAACTCATTCTGTAGAACAGGCTGGCTTTGAACTCACAGATCCACCTGATTCTGCCTCCTGAGTGCTGGGATTAAAGGCATGTGCTATCACTCAAGGCTTTTCTTGAGATATTTATTTTATCACAGCCAACAAAGGCTGAGTTCCCACCCTCAGAGGGCTGTGTTTCACTGAGGTGGGGGCTGAGCTTGACCGGCCTGATTGGTGCATCTCCATAGGACCCTGTCACATCCACTTCAGAGTGGGTGCCTGTGAGGATAGTCAAGTCAACACCCTCACCTGTGACCCCAGCTGTATTAAGCTCTGATTAATATGTTAGATGAAAACTAATAACAAACTCATAATTAAACTATACCCCCAAACTCTTTTTTCTTCTCCTAAAGCTGATGTGGGTTCAGTGAACTGAGCTTGGCCACTAATGGATCCTTGCTGGGGCATCCCAAGGTATCGGGAGTATGAGAGAGATGCTATCAGAAGAGAACCATTCATGACGTTTCTACAGAACCTGCTAAGTCCCTTTTCTTGTGCATGTTCTGAGTCGTGGGAACAGGCAATAAGAGCAAGGCTGAAGCTGTTGGGGACCTTTCTCCAAAGGCCACTCCATCTACATGCCCTGTTTTTTTATGCCCTAGGAGCCTCTCAGCACAATGTGTGTTCCCTGGACCACACTAGATCAGAACATTCTGACCTTTATTCTGACTCAGAGCTAGAAGTCTACAGTAATAAACTGTCAACCAAATTGGCTCTCTCTCTTTCTTCCCTCCTCTCTTTCCCTGTCCTTGGCAAACAAGTCATTAATATTTCATCAGTTCATCAAATGTTTATTTGGTATCCGCATAGCACCAATAATTACATAAGGCATTTGGAATAGGAAAATGAAGGCATACTGTCTCTGCCTCACTAGCTGTCCATGCAGGGGACAAATGCAGACCAAAGGTCACATTAATGTAGGCTTTCAAACATGCATGCCGAGGATTTGGGGGTTTCTGAGACTGTTTCAAGGGATCTGTGAGGTTGAAAACTATTTTCATAGTAACAGTAAGGCATTGTTTACCTTTTGTTCTATCCCAGAACTACATACTCAATGTATGCATCTGCAGAGAACCTTCCAGGCTCTTCAACATGGCTATCATGCTCTGTGGAAGCAAAGATGAAGATCCAGTTTTATGTGAAGTCAGGCATTAAACAAACTTACAAAACTACAGAACAATGCCAATAGGATTATAGTTCATAAAGTGTTTAGAGTATGTGTTTATTACAAATTGACAAATAAGTTACTAAATTTCTTTTCTTATTCTTCTTATTCTTTTTTTTTTTTTTTTTTTTTTTTGACACAGGGTTTCTCTGTGTAGCCCCAGCCATTCTGCAACTCACTCTGTAGACCAGGCTGGCTTCAAACTCAGAGACCCACCTGCCTCTGCCCCCCAAATGTTGGAATTAAAGGCTTGTGCTACCCCTGCCCATGATAATTTCTAATATAGTGAATATCATTGCAGTTCTCAGACATTTTCGTAAGCTTTTTGATTTGAGACCGCTGTACACTTATGCAATTGTAAGAAACAAGACACGGAAGTCCTGTAGGGTAATTTGCCCTAGAACTAACACCTTGCATCCTTTTAGGCCGATGCCACTACCACAAAATTGGCATGGGTGCAATCGACCTACCTTCTCCAGGTTCATGTTTAACACGCACTAATATGTGTTTATGCTTTATGTTCACCAACTCAGCAACAATTCATTTCCCTTGACAGCTGTATTTGGGACATGCATGTAATATCATGGGGAAATACCTTACTCTAGCTGCTGTGCTGTTTAAGATCCCCAGCATTTTTACAAGAGAGCTGTTCTCACGTCCCTCCTTCATTCTCTACATCTCACCAACATTCAGAGTTCTCTCTCTTAAAAAGCTCTGGTAGCTACAGTAGATCCCTTGCTGGCTTTCATTTGCATTGCCCTAGTGTGTGATGATGCTGGGAATATTTTCACACGCTTCCTTGGCAGCTACAGATACTTTCCAGGGCAGTAACTTCTTAGAGCCTTTGTCCACTTTCTGATCTGAATGCTTTTTACTTTAATCTGGGGATTCTTTGTATTCATGGGATTTCGGGACACTGTCAGATGTGTGGCTTCCACACACTTCCCCTCTGTTTCTCATCATTTCACAGGATCTTCTTCACAAACAAAGGTTTTCACTTGAGATGGTCAGTTTTCTGCAGCTTTGTCCTTTGATAGATTGTGCTTTGGAGATCATCTAGCAACTTCCATCCAGCCCTGTCTCCCGACGACCTCCTCCCTCCCGTATTTTCTAAGTATCATTACAAACTTGCATCTAATCTTTGACCAATTTTGAGTTAATTTTTATAAGGTTGGAGGTTTAATTTGATGTTCATATTTATCTATGAATGTTGCTATGGTTTGTCCATCAAATTTCATGTGTTCAAAATTCCTAGAAGTCACATATTAATGGTATTTGATCAGTGGGACCTTTTGGGAGGTAACTGGTTCTACTCATGGATTGAGAGGTTAGTTTTCCTTAGCTAGATAATTTATCTACCAACTCTAAACTTCGGGCTTTTCAAAACCACTGAATTAATGGTGATAAGTACATAAACTGCCAGTTTAGCCAAAAGTTTCTGGCTTGGCCTGGCCTCATGATCTCTAAGCCCTGTAGCTGCTTAGCCCCAAATAATTACACAGGGTTTATATTAATTATAAACTGTTTGGCTTATGGCTTAGGATCATTATCAGTTAGCTCTTACAACTTCTCGACCCATTTCTACTAATCTATGTTTTGCCACATGGCGTGTGGCTTACCTTTGTTTCTTTACTTCTTGCTTCCTTGAGTGGCAGCTCTCAGCCTCTCTGTCTAACTCCACCCTCCTTCCCCTTTATGCTTAGATATTCTGCCTGCCTATGAGTTGATTTACCATAGGCCAATACAGTTCCTTTATTATCCAATGGTAATTCACAGCATGCAGAAAGACGTCCTACATCAGGCCAGCATGTTACCTGATGGATGCTGGGAGGATGCTAGTACCTTTTCTTTTCCTCCCATTATTTCCTTCTTTCCAGGCTGGGGAGTGAACCTTGGGTATTCAGTCTGTACCTGATCCCATTCTTTTTTTCTCAAGATGATAGTCAATCAATTGTAGAAGGCTTCTTTAAAATATTTCTTTAATTAATTATTTTACATCCCAACTTTAGCCTTCCCTCCCTCCCCTCCTCCCACTTCCCCTTCTTCTCCACCACCCCCTTTATCCATCCTTTCTCCCTATTCACTCAGGAAGGGGCAGACCTCCCATGAGCATCAGCAAGAACTGCATATCAAGCTTCTGTAAGACCAAGCACCCACACCCCCTCCTGTATTCAGGCTGGGCAAGACAATCTAGCATGAGGAATAGATTCCCAACAGCCAGCAAAGAACCAGGGGCAGCCCCTGTTCCCATTGCCAGAAGTCCCACAAATAGACCAGGCTACATAACTGTCACATATTTGTAGAGGGCCTAGGATGGTCCCAAGCGGGCTCCCTGGTTGGTTCAGACTGTAGAGGGCTTCTTAAAACTCAGTTGCTGATTTCAATCTCAGAGTTTCTGATTTACAAAAGTATGATGATGTAGCTGAGGAATCTGAAATCACCTGATGGAATAGGCCTCTGGCGATGCTTGTGAGGTTATCATGATTACATTAACTGAGGTTGAAAGATCTGATCACTGTAGGTGATACCATTTCATAGGCATGGGATCTTGGAGCTGGAGAGATGGCTAATACTTAAGAGCACTGACTGCTTTTCCAGAGCACCCAAATTCCATTCTCAGAACCCACATGGCTGTTTACAATTGTTGGTAACTTTAAGATCTGACACCCTCACACAAACATATGTGCAGGGAAAATACCAGTGCACATAAAAATAAGTGATATTTTTAAGTAGAAAAGTGAGCTGAATACTAGCATGCATACAAGCATGCATTAATTCATTACTCCATGCTCCTGCCTGTGGATGTAATTTAACTAGCTACTTAAAGTTCTTGCTGCGTTATTGCCCCATAATGATGGAGTATAAGCTTGAATTGTGAGCTGTATAAACCTTTTCCCCTTATGGTTTTTGGTCAGAGTATTTTTATTATAGCAACAAGAAAAGAAACCAAGACAGTAGGCTTTGGGGGAAACCCAATAATTCACTTTTCTGTCAAGTTTCTATGTGATGCTACTGATGGTTTAGAAGCCGTATTGGTGGTTAATTTGGCTACATTAGATTGATAAATGTCTAAGTACCCTTCTGAGCATGCCCACAAGGACCCAGAGAGGGTTATCGAAGGAGGAAATGCATATGGGGAAATGCAACCAGGGGTTCAGGGGTAGGGGAATAACAGGGCAGCGCACAGGAGATTTGTTCCTTGCCACCAGGAGCCGCTCTCCCTCCTGCCAACATACCCTCCCTGCCATAGTGGATTAGAACCTCTGGCAATGAATAAAAATAAATCACTGTCCTCCTTTATGGCATTTTACTGAGTACTTTGTGACTTAACACAACCGCATTTTGAGAAGTTCCACTTTTGAGGGCTCTTGTGATAATTTGAATAAATCGTGTAGACTGGATTAAAATATTCTAACTCTCTGTGGTGTTTGTTCTTAACAACGTAATGGGTTAACGTCACCTAACAGAAAAACTCCCGTCTACGTTCATGGGGCTGCCTGTGGAGGTGTTTTAAGAGAACTGAAGTAGGAAAACCGCCCTGAATGTGGGAGGCACATCTGTGGGCTGACATCCTAAAATGATTAAAAAGAAGAGCGTGCGAGCAGAGTGCCAGCGTTCATCTCTCCCTGATTCCTGACTGGGGGGGGGGGGGGCGGCGCACAGTGGAAGGAGCTGCCTCACACTTCCCCGCCATGCTAGACTGTACCTATGCTTAAACTATCAGTTGAAACAGAACCTTCCTTCTCCTCCTCTGTTCTTTAGAGGCAGGGTTTCTCTGTGTAACAGCTCTGGCTGTTCTGGAACTCACTCTGGCTGGCCTTGAACTCACAGAGATCTAGTCTACTGCCTCTGCCTCCTGAGTGCTGGGATTAAAGATGTGTATGATCACAAGCACCACCCACCTAAACCCTTTGTTCTTTAAGTGGCTTTTGTCAGGTATTTGTCACAGCAACAGAAACGTAGTGACATGTTCTGCATAGGAACAGACTCAAAAGGGCATGGCTTATTGTATTTGTTTTTTGAAATTTGCAGAATCTTAATGGGGAATTTTTTAACCGGCAGAATTTTGCTTGTCTTGCTTTTATTATAATTAAAAACACATGACATAAAAGTTACCATCTTAGTCATTCTTTAGTTCAGTTCAGCACTGTTATGCATATTTAAGAATGCCTGAGTTTGGGGGATTATGGACAATTTAACACTTAAGAACACAGACTTTCCTTGCAGAGGACCAGAGCTGGATTCCCAGTGCTCACAATGTCCTGAAACTCCACATCTGGCTCTTCGGTCCTTCAGGGGCACTGGCACCCACCCACACACATATAATTTTAAAAAACAAAGTAAGAAAAGAATGACTGAGTTTTGTTTCTGCCATTCTCTCCTTGAATGCCCTTCAGGCAATAAGGGCATGCAGCAGGAATACCCTTTCTGTCTTTGATAAAGCTGAGAATAACTCACCCAGGAACAATGTGGATAAAGATGGGAACTAGGCTGTGAAATGGTGAACTCTGTGAGAGTGGTAAGTAGGACATCCCTGATGGTAAGAAGATACTGAGGGACATCCAGTTCATCCAGAGTGATAGACTCAGGAGCTGGCAGTACCAGATGTTGGGGAGATGGGTTGAAAGTGGGGTACCTGAACAACTGGACTGGCTTTGAGATGGGGCATCTTGACACCATGAAGTCAGTTCTGTCTGTCTGTCCTGCAGGCCATGATGGGCTTAATCTCTAGGAACTTCTGTTTCTTTGAGACAGTGTCTTTCAGTGTTTCCAGGCTGGCCTTGAAATTGTGACGTTACTCCTGCTTCAGCCTCCCGAGTGCTGGACTATGACACTATGCTTGACTAATCTCAGGAATTTAGGACCCAGACGGAATGATGTAAACAGTCCTAGAAAATGGAAACTTATGAGGGCTAGAACTAAATGTCAAGAGTTAACTAAAATGCTGTGTCCTGAGTAACACATCCCCACACTCACAGACCAGCTCCAGAACTTTCATGTCCCTTAAACTTTTCATTCCATGTTGAAACACTTGATTACATTTATTGAGGTTGGAAGATCTGATCACTGTAGGTGATACCATTCCCTAGGCTGGGGATCCTGGACTATATAAAAACAGAAAAAGTGAGCTAAATATTAGCATGCCTGAATTAATTCATTGCTCTATGCTCTTGACTGTGGATGTAATATAATTAAATACTCCAACTTCTTGCTGTTTCACTTCCCAATAATGATGGAGTGTAACCTGGAATTGTGAACCAAATAAATCTTTTTGCCTTAAGTTTTGTGGTCAGTAATTTTTTTTTATCATAGCAACAAAAAAAGAAACAAAGACAGTAGGTTTAGGGGATCCTCTGATACTCACAGACTGGCTCCAGGAGTTCCACATCTGTCTTAGTGAGACTTTTCACTGCAGTGTGAAACACTCAAGAGAATAGCATCAAAGTGGGGAATATTTATTTTGGGACATAGTTTTGGAGGCTTTAGTTGACTCCATTGCTATGGGTGTGGTGAGATAGTATAATACAGTGTAGTAGTGTATACACTGGAGCAGAGTTGCTCACCTCATCGTATTAGGTCACAGGAAGATAGAAAGGAGCCTGGAACAAGAGACAGTTCCAAGGACATGCTCCCCAGTGACCTAATTCCTTCCAGCGGACCCCACCTCCAAAAAAGCCTTCATGATCTAGTTGTGTCTCGTGATTGGATACAATAAACTGGCATCAGCCATGACCTTTGGTAAGAAGGGTCTGTGTGAAGGTTTCTATCTAAACTGATCAGCATCTTATCCAGGCTCCCCAGGCCACCCGCAGGCAACGGATTGGAAGCAACAGATCAACATTTTGATGAAGAAATTGAACTACCCCAGAGGAAAGATTTATAGTCATAGCCCTTGGGGCTGCTTCACGAAAGAGTTTGCTGAATGCCAAGTTGCTCAAGAATGACATGTGTCAGTTGTCACACCATCTCCATGTTTGAAAACTTCCAATTGGTGCTTACTTGCCTCCCTTCAAAATAAAGATTATCAGTCACTGGAGGCGAATATACAACCTGCGTGAGAGAAGCCATGTACATCATCCCGTGCACATCAGTGGATGTCTGCGGCTGCTGCCTCCACCTTTTCTGGGCCTGTTTGTGGATTGACTCACACAGTGGATTCTTCACTGGCCGCTCTTGCACACCTTGGCAATGGGAGCCTGTGTTGGTGTCTTTGTACGGGGGCTTAGTTCTGGGGTAGAGTATGATTCTCTGAGAGACCCTAAGAAGCAATGGAGCCCTTGTTAATTGGATCGCTGTGCACCTTTCTTATGTCTGTTCCTTAAGTACCTCTGTCCTCTGATGCTTTCGGTCCCCTGCACATGTAGACTCTTTTACGAGACGAGCTTTTTCTCTGTTAGGTGTGGTTGCTTTCTGCTCTTCCTGCTAGCCACATGGGAAACGTGGTTTCCCTGGAAGTCTTTTTTGGTATTCAGTCTCCAATTTGTAGTAGAGAATTCCTTAGCCCTGTTGCTACCCACCCTCCCCTGTAGCTATCTATATCCTTTCTCCATCTTCTAAAAGCCTGTATCTTCTGCCTCCAGATGAAAAAGCTCTTTTTTTTTTTTTTTTCCTGACAGTCTGGCTGCGAAGCTCAGCGCCCACCTCCCAGCTGCACCTGGGCTCTCTGTCTCAGGATGAAGTTCTTGTTAATTGGGCTGAGAGCTGGACAGGAGCAAATCAGCCCATTCCTTTGAATTACACTTCAGAGTTTGGCACAGTGTTAGGAAAAAAAAAAGAATGGGAAAGAAGGTGTAACCGAAGGGACAGCAGGCCTAGGAGATTAATTTCCCGCAATAGGGATGACTGTAAGGCCAAGGGAGCATCTAGGCTTCTGCAGGAATTCTCGGTCATATATCTGTTATGCATAGTATTTTTCCATATCAGGAGTGGCTTCCTAGAAGAGTTTTACACTTTGATTTCCAGCATGGTATGAAAATCTGCAGAACACCTGGCTTCCTTTGGGTTTTCCCAAAAGAACTTGAAATGAGAAACAGGTAGAGACGGTTTTGTGAGCACGTGTGAGAAAACGGTGAGATGATAGAAGGAGGAACCCACAAAGGTACCACTCCAGGCACATCATAAAGTAAGTAGCAGCACATAGGGTGCATAAGTCCTCTCGAGACCTCTGGGAGGCAAGAGGAGCTTCATACACTGTGCCCTCCCCATTATGCTCACTCCAGGGGTCGTAACAATTTGCATTTCTGGACTTTCTCTATGTTGTTTTAACTTCAACACAATGGTTGCACTTTAATCTACTGCTATTTCAGCCAGCAATTGTGACTCTGCAGCTATTGGCCTGCTTCCCTGACAACAGCCTGGCCATTCATACTGCAGCCTGATGGGAATTCTTTTCCCACAGGTATTGGCTCTGTAGCTTTAACTAAATCCCTATCATTCTACCTATATGTAAGACTCAAAACTCAAAGGCTGGGGTGAAAACCTTCTAGCTCAGAGAAGATGAGTACCAACAGGCTGACATCTTTGCTGGCATCTCCCCAAGAGAGCACACTACACTCCACCAAAAATATCTGTGTTTCTCAAAATTCCTTCCTACTACTTCTGACACATCTCTCTATCTCTCCTAGGTGCCCTTTGATGTTCTACACTTACTTTCTGTCAACTAGTAGCCAACTCAGCCTTCTGACTCCAGGTTAATTTTATTCAATTAACACAAATGGAAACTCTGGGTTCACAGTGTAATCAAATATCCTCTAACATGTTTATGCCTGAGCTCAGCAGGCTCCTGAAGTTTCTGAAGAGCTCCAAAGTAGGAAAACAGAGGTGGAGCAGGTCCCTGAGGTAGAACATGGTCACTGTGAAAAGAAATGTCCCCTATAATCAGTTTCTCCCCTAACCTGCTTCTTTGGTTTTCTTGGCAGGCCTATGTACCACCTAGTATTTTTAAGCTCATTTACACTCACTTATGTTTCATTACTCAGGGCTAGTATTAGTAGCTTGAAGTCTTAATATAGAGAGAAACTGAAGTAGTTGAATAAATCACCCTGAACCCCCATGTCTCTTGTGCTACTGACGCGGTTAGTCCTGGGCTGGCTGATGCATCCTCCAAGTCATCCCTCATCTGAAGCTGCTGACTAGGTTCAGATTACCACCATCCCCCCCCCACACACACACACACCTGCTCCATTTATGGGCATTTCTTTCTATGGCCAATGAAACATAAATTTTTGTTGTTATTAAATGAAAACTCAAAGCCAGCTATTTGGGAAAGGGTTGGAATATCAGAGAGAGGAAACAGATCACAGTCAATTCTCACCCAGCTATCTTCCAAGGTCCTCAGCCTGGTTCTTCACTTCTACAAAATCTCTCACTGTCTGCCTATGTCTCCTTCAATATTTTCTTTGTTCAGTTCCTTCACTTCCAGGTTCAACTCTGCATCATAATTCTAGAGTTAAGATTAAAGGTGTGAGCTATTACTGTTTGGTAATTAAGACTTGAACTCACAGAAACACAGAAAGATCTCTGTTTCTGGAGTTATGGGATTAAAGGTGTAAGTTACCACTCTCTGAGCCTCCTGGCTTGACTGTGGATGGGTCTGTTCTCTGATATTCCAGACTGATTTTATTAAGTATAAAATATATCACCACAGGCCAACTCTCAAAATTCCAAATCTGGGACCTGTGGATGTGGCACAGTTGGTAGAACACTTGCCTAACATGCACAAAGCCCCAGCACTACATAAATCTGGGTATGGTGATATAGTCCTATAATTCCAGCACCCAGGAGGCCAAGGCGGAAAGAGCAGAAGTTAGAAGTCTGTCTTCATGGGATGTACAACCAGATCAAGACTATCCTGGGACACAAAAGAACCATCCCCTCCCCCCAAAATTTAAAATATGGTTCTCATAGGCATGAAAATTCTTTCAATAGCTCGTGCCTCATATCTTTGTCTTTTAGGCAGATTAAGCCATGGTCAATTCTCAGACCCCTGAGGTCCTACTCACCCCAGCTTCTATACAGGGTTTCATTCCAAGATGCATGGTCAACTTGTTAACAGAGACACTTTATAGCGTTGTTGTTTAGATGAAATTTTATGTACTTAGTACCCCACTTGCAACAAATGCTAGCTTCTTAGAGTTTTAATATAATTTGCTTTTAGAGCATTTTCAGGTACATAGCAAACTATCAGCATTCTAAACTGGAGTGATACATCTGTTATAATTCATAATTCACTTCAGAATCAGTCTTGGTTTTGTTCATTCTATGGGGTTTGACAGGGTGACATGTATCTGTCACTACAGGATCTTATGAGGTAGTTCCACTACACTAAATGTGCTCTGCCTTCTTCCTGGTTATCTCTCCTTCCCCTTATGCCTGTCAACTACTGATACCGTAACTTCCTCCTATGATGCCTTCCAGAATGTCATACAGTTGGAATCACACTCAGTCTATACCCACCCCCAGACTGACTTTTTTCACTCAGTCACATATATTTAAACTTTCTTCATGGATTTTTATAGCTCGGGAGTTCAGATCTTAGTTCTAAATAACAGCCCATTGTTTGGATGTACTGCAGTTCACCAACTCTTTTTCAGATTTCTCAGTTATAACTGGAGTATCTATACGTGCATGGTTGTGCATGGACATACGGAGCATAATAGCTGCATCATTTTTATGTTTCACAAGACACTGGCAAAGTGTCTTCCAATGCGACTGTACAGTTCTGTAGTTCAAAGAACAATGAGAGAAAGCTTCTGCTGCTCACTGCATTTTACTGGGTCAGTGTTTGATATTTTTACCACTGAGATAGCATAGCTGTCTATTTTTTATTTGCAATTCCCCATTGGTATAGAATGTGGAACATCTTTTCATGTTGATATCTTTTTTGAGTCAGGGTTTTACTATAAAACCCTGGGTGGCCTGAAGCTTGCTATGTAGATCAGGCTGGCCCCAAACTAAAAAAGCTCCACTTGACTTGGCCCTTCCCAGGGCTGAGACTAAAGGCATGTGACATTATGCTTGGCTTCATAGAATTCTTTAAAGAGTAGATTTTTTTTTTCAGTACACTTTAACTTAATGAGGCCCAGCTTATCAATTCTTTCTTTGATGAATCATACCTTTGGTGTTGTATCTAAAATGTCTTCACCATACCCAACATCACTTGGCTTTTTAAAAGGTTATTTATTTATCTTTAATTAGCTCACCTAGAATGCTGTATGATGTGATATTCATTCCCTTCCATTTCTCTTCTCTACCCACCTAACTTGGTGTCTTATCTTCCACTCATCAGGTTCAATTTGTGATGCCCATATACTCTTGGGTGTATGGCCTCTGCTCGAGTATGATCAACTTACTAGGGGTCACTTTCTTAAAGAACACTAACTCTCCCTCTTCTAGCAGCTATCAATTGCCAATAGAGCCTCAAATGGGGGTGGGATTTCATCTCCACCCTGTCAGTACATGCTGGGATTTGGTCAGCCTTGAGCTTGTACACGCTGTCATAACCACCATGAGTTCCTAAGTGCAGCTCCCCTGCAATGACTGGAGGACATCGTTTCCTTGTGCTCATTCACTACTCTGACTCTTGCAGACTTCCCACCTCCTTATCCTCAATGATCCCCAAGTCTAAGGAAGACAAGGTATAATATAAATATTCCATTTAGAGCCAAGTACTAGTCTCCACACCCTGGCCAATTGTGTTTAATCACAACTACTTAACTCTGTATTAATCATCATTTAGAAGTTTCTCTAATGAAGCTTTGGAGATGCATAACAATGTCATTAAGAGTCAGTTTAATATCATGTCCATTTAGCAGAATTATGGTAGTAAGTTTTCTCCTAGGGCCCATACCTGTCTAGCCATAGGTTATTGGCTCATCAATGGTGCCGGGTATAGATTTCATCTTGTGAAATGGGACCTAAATCCAGCCAGAAAGTGCTTTGTTACTCCTACGATGTTTATGCCACTATTGCACCAGTGGGTATGTCTTGTCAGGCCAGTCATTATTATAGCTCACTGGGTAGCTTCCACTTTGGTAAGACTGATGAGCAGCGTGCACAGCACCTTTCAGCATTATGAAAGCCAGATCATAGGGATAAAGACTCCAAGTCAATACTGGCATAATATTTGCACATTCTGTGACTCAAGTGTGTGGTGTCTAGCAGTAAGATCTTACAATTGAGTTCTAAAGGGTCATGAATAGTATCTACTGTAGTCTGTAATATCTGAGGGTTCATGGGAGCTCACTGGCCAACAACTCCTTTTCAGAATTTTATAGCTTTATATTTTATATTCAGGTAGAGGATCCACTCTTAATTAATTGCTATGAAGGGTGTAAGCTCTGTTCCAGTGTTTTAGTATCACTTGTTGAAAACCACTTCTTAAGATTTATTTATTTTTACTTTATATATGTGAGTGTTTATCTGCATATGTGTGTTTGCATTATGGGTGTGCTTGGTACCCACAGAAGTCAGAGAATAACGTCAGATCCCTTGGAACTGGAGTTGCAGATGGTTGTGAGCCATCATGTAGGTGCTGGGAACAGAACCTGGGTCCTCTGCAAGAACAGCCGGTGTTCTTAACCACTGAGCCATCTTTCCTAGCCCTGAGAAATCTTTTTGTCCCCTTCTTTTGTTTACTGTCTTTACTCTTTTGTCAGAGATCAGTCAACTGTATTGATGTGTGCCTGCTTCCGTGCTGTTGATCCTATCTATTGATTTACTTATATATTTTTAAATATCAGCTAAAATATCTCTATTAATTTTGCACCATAGAAAATTTTGAAATCAAGTAGGGCTACTCTTCTAGTGTTTCTCCTTTGGTACAGTGTCACTTTTTCTGAGTTTTTCGCCTCTTAGTTAGTTGGCATTCACAAAACTATTTGTTCTAATTTTAATTTTTATTGCATTTAATCTATATGTCAAGTTGAAAAGGATCACATCTTGCCAATCTTGAGCCTTTCTAACCATGAGCACAAGCTGCGTCTCCATTGATATACATTGGTTTTTTCATCAGACTCCTGTAGTTTTCCTCATATATATCTTATTGGATTTACTGGATTATTATATTTTAAAGTTAACATAAATAGTACTGCATTTTAGAATTTCAGATTCCACCCATTCATTGCTGATACATGGGAAAGCAACCAGCAAGTTTTATTATAAAGAAAAAATGCTTGAATATATTTCAAAATGGTTCTTTTCTTTTAAATTCCCATGCAGGAATAATGAGGGGGTTTTTCCTCTTTAATATTTATAACAAGAACCTGAAGAGAAGCACACAAAAAATACTTTTCCCTATTATCAGCCCCCCCCCAAGGTTTTTTTTTTTTTTTGAGACAGCATTTCTCTGTGTACCCTTGGCTATTCTGGAACTTGCTCTGTAAACCAGGCTGCCCTCAAACTCATGGAAATCCTCCTGCCTCTGCCTCTGAATTCTGGGATTAAAGGTGTGTGCCACCACTGCCTGTCCAATATGTTAAAATTTTATTTGTCTAGAATGAACCTGCAGTGAGAAGCTTGTGAGTCACAGCACAGGCTTTCCCACCCTGGCACTCAATTCTTTCTTTCTTCCCCTGCCCCAGACAGAGTTTTTCTGTGTAATCTTAGCTGTCTTGGAACTCCTGCTCTAGAGCAGCTTCCTTGAACTGACAGAGATCCACCTGCTTCTGTCTCTAAGTGCTGTAATGAAAGGTGTGCATCTCCCACCCCCAGATGATCGTACTGTTTTGTGCTCAGAGATTTTGTTTTAGGAATCATGGTTCACTGTTTCCACATCTTTTTTCTCAAGTTTGGGGACAGCAGTCTGTCATGATCTCACTTCTCTGCTAGGAAGAACAGTTGACATCTGAGTTTGCTCAGTTTATCAACTGATTAGGATTGAGTGAGTAACGCAGCTCCTTACATGCAGGACTGGAAACCAGAAGTGGGTAAGTTTTGATTTTTTTTTTCATTTATAAAAGTATTTAACATAAAATTTTGCCATTTAACTATTTGTAGTGTCTAATTCAGTGATGTCACTTACTGCTCTCCCGTGACCCCCATCATCCACTTCTAGAAGTTTTCCATCATCCCAAACTAGAAATTAAATGCTACATTCTAACTCCCTAGTAAGTGCCAGGTTTATAGTATTAATTGATTACTGATCATTATTATGCAGTAAACAACTACAAATTTTCTTTTATTGCTAAAGATTCTCATTTGTTTTTTGAGACAGGGTCCCAATATGTAGCCCTCACTGGCCTAGAACTGACAGAGATCTGCTTTGTCTCTGCCTATTAAGGGCTGGGATGAAAAATTTGTACCATAACACCTAACCTTTTAAAATTGTAATATATATTTAAATTTTTATTTGTTTATATTCATTTTAAGTATATGTATGTGTGATGCATGTATGTCTATATGTGGGTATGTGCACATGCATACAGGTGCCCATAGAAGCTAGAAGAAGGCTTCTGATGCCCTGAAGCTGGAGTTACAGGTAGTTGTAGCTACCTGATGTGTCTTCTGGGAACTGAACTTGGGTCTCTGCGAGAGCAGTAGGCTCTGAGCCAACTCTCCAGGCCTGTTCCTATCATTTTTTAATTAGACATTGGGCACTTTTCTCAAGCATATTTTTGGGCCAGAGAGAGGATCATGACTACTTTTGAGAAGACAGAATTGATAACATCAAGGTATGTTCTACAGAGATAAAGATCGTTAAAGAAGAGACTGTGGATGGTGCATAGCAATGCTTTTTCCAGTCAGAGCAAGCAAATTACCCTGAAAGCTGGTCCTAAGTGGAAGCATCTATCAAGGTAAATGTTCTGGATCTGCACTGACTTCATCACACTGGTTTTGTTTTATTGTCTCATATGCTCAGCAATGGAACCTTGAAATTGCCAGAGAGATGAGTACAGAGATTCCTTCTACTAATCTTATTTCCAAATGTAATTGGTGCCTGAATTATGAATCTTTTGGCCTCTAAAGACTGTGTGAACAGAGCCATCCATCCTCGTAAGTGGGCCACGGTGTCACTGTGATGCATGCTCACGTCCTAGCAATGGAGAAGTTAGTGGAATTGGTACAATCTTTCTGGAAAGCAATTTGGCAATATGTCTCAAACATTTAAATTTGTAGATCCTACATTCTACCAGTTTTATCTTAAGGATTTATTTATCTGAAAGAAACAATTGAACAAATGGGTAAAAAGTGTTTGGGTAAAAGTATTCAATACAGCTTCATTGATAAATAAAAAATGGAAATATTATTGTCCAAAAATAGGGGATAGAGCACATCAGTTATGCTCAGCATATCTGTAAGATCACTTTTAATTTAAAAAATTTTTGTTGCCTAAATTCCCCCCCCCCACCTCCTGTGTGTGTGTGTGTGTGTGTGTGTGTGTGTGTGTGTGTGTGTGTGTGTGTGTGAGAGAGAGAGAGAGAGAGAGAGAGAGAGAGAGAGAGAGAGAGAGAGAGAGAGAGAGAGAGAGAGAGAGAATAATACCATTTTTGGCAAATGCTTGTGCAGAAAGATGTACTTATATATCTTAAACTCATAGAAGATTTAAAAGTTATTTTTTAAGAAAAAGAAAATTCTCAATATAAAAATAGCTTGAGTGACCCACGGCTTTCAATTTCAGAGGAGTGTGGTCAGAGGGGCACAGCTAAACTGGATCAAACTCCTAGGACCTCTTAAGATGGGGCAGACCCTGTGTGCTTGCCTCCTTTGGCCTTGCTGCCCATTCCCTGTTCTTCCTGTCTAGAACATTAGTGTCTTGTCCAGATGTACAGCAAGCATTTAAGCAAATGTAAGGGAACAAGGCCTGAAGACAAGCATCCTCACACTATGTCATAGGGAACAAAGGGATGTGATGCCCTGCTTCAGACATGAGACATACCAGCTTTTACCTATTTATGCAGTTTGTAATGACATGATTCCTAGTATAGTTGCCAACATTTCCCCTTTCTTCATTCTAAAAGCGAAAGACCACAATGTATCACATGCCAGTAAGCAATACCTGAATGAGTTAAACCAAAGAAAGATTAAAAAATCAACTTTATGACAACCAAAAGACTGTGTATTATGGTTCTGCAGGCATTGAGAGGCCACACTATTATACACATTGAGGGATTTTACTTCTTTGGAGGATGGTCTCTCACGTACAGTATCATGTCATTACAGATAGCGGTAGTGGGAGTTCTTTTCCATGCATATCCCTGTAATTTCCTTCTCTAGTCTTATTACTCCTGATGGTGCTTCTAGCCCCATGTTGTAAAGGAGTTGGGATAGTAGATATGCCTGTCATGTTCCTGCTCCTCTCCATTGAAGACAATGTTGGCTGAGGGTTTCTCATATATGGCTTTTGTGTTGATTATGTTTCCTCTCACCCAACATTCTTGGGACCTTCATCATGAAGGCATATCGGGTTTTCAAAGACTTTTTATGCATTTATTAAGATGGTCACGTGAGTTCATTTATGTGGTTTACTATGTTTATTGATTTAAGTATATTGAACCATCCCTGCATTTGGGGGATGAAGCTAATTTAGTTTGATGAATAATCTTTTTGGTGTATGTCTATGGGGATATGTTTCAAACTTAATAAAAACAGCCCGAGATATCAGAGGGATTTACCCACAGTCAATCTAGGAGGATCAGACAGTGATAACTCACACCTTTAATCCAAGCACAGGGAATATCTGGGAGTGGTGACCTATGCCCTTAATCCAATCAAATCTAAGTTTGAGGTCATCTTAGTTTACAGAAGGAGTTCCAGGCTCTCAGGCAGGCAGTGGTGGCCTACACTGTTAGTCCCAGCACTTGGGAAGCAGAGGCAAGAGAATCTCTGTGAGTTCAAAGCCAGCCTGGTCTTCAAAGCAAGTTCTAGGACAGCCAGGGCTGTTACACAGAAAACTCTGTCTGGAAAAACCAAAACAAGCAAACAAAGACTGTATCTGTCCTCTGATATCTCAGGCTGTTTTTATTAAATTCGAAACATACACCCACAGGCATATGCCTCTATTCTTTTTGCAACTATGTTATTGAAAATTTTTGAATCTACATTCACAAGTGCATTAACCTGAAGTTTTCCTTTGTTGTTTTCCTGTCCCTGCCTGGTTTGGGATTAGAACAATACTATGTTCATAGAAAGAGTTTGGGAGTGATCCTTCTGTTTCTTTTCTTAAAAAAAAAAAAGTTTAAAAATTGTTGGCTGTAGATTGAAAGTCTGGTGGAATTCTGCTGTGAACCCATCTGGCCCTGGACATTTTTTTTTTCATTTGGTAGGTTTTTATTACTGCTTCAGTCTTCCCATTTGCTTTGGGTCTGTTCAGGCGGTGCCTTCTTGGTTTAATTTTGGTGAATCAGCTGAATCTAGAAATTCATCCACTTCTTTTAGGTTCCAGCTTAATGGAGTACAAGTTTGTTTTTTTTTTAATATTCCCTTATAATCTGAATTTTTAGTGTTGTAATGTTTCTCTGTTCATTTCTAATTTTGTTAATTTTGGGTTGTCTCTAACTTTGGTTAGTCAGGCCAAGGATCTATCAATCTTACTTATTTCTCAAAGAACCACCTCTTAGGTCCATTGATTATTTGTATTGTTTTCTTGGTTTCTATTTCACTGAATTTTATTATTTATTGCTATTTACTGGATTTGGATTTGGTTTGTTCTTTTTTTTTTTTTTAACCGAAAATTACAGTTGCATCATTAAATCATTTATTCATGTTCTGATTTTTTTAAACTTTTTAATTATTCACATCATGTATCTTGATCCCATTCATTTCCCCATCCCTTTGTTTCTGCCCTTGCAATCCCTCCCCAAATAAAATAAAATAAAATAAAATAAAATAAAATAAAATAAAATAAAATAAAATAAAATAAAATAAAATAGAAAAAAAGAAAAACTCATCATGGAAGCCGTAGTGTGACACAGTAAATCCTTTTTATCCATATATATCTAATTGCAAGTGCTCATTGCAAAGAGTCATTGGTCTAGTTCAAAGCCATTGACTTCAACTGTTTCATCAGTACAGGGGCATTGCTGGACTCCTCCTTGAAAGCCTGTGTTGTAGAGATCCTGTAGCTTTGGGTCTGCAGGACCATCCCCTTCATGTGCTCCAACAGATTATAGAGAGGGTGGATTTTAGGGTGCACCAACTATTAACACTGGTTCTGGGCCCTGCTAATTGCAGGGTTAGTCAGTCTACCAGCTCTGTCTTCCCAACCAGGGTGAACTGTCGAGCATTTCCCGGGCTAGTTCACCTCTTGCAGTAATGAGCAAGGGGTGGATTAATTCTCCCATTTTCACTCCCTCAGGGTGGGCTCACCCATACCTACACTATCAGGACCAGGCCTACTTTGCTGCCTCGGTAAGGTGCAGGGGCCATTCTTTCGAATGATGCAGCTGGTGAGGGGCAGGGTCAGCCAGGTCTTCTGCTTTTATGACCTCAGAGCCAACTGTCTCACCTGCTTCAGGTGTTGAGGGACAAGGGCGGGGAGAACATTTCTTCCCTGCCCATGCCACTACCTAGCAGATAAGAGGCCGGTCCAGATCTCCCACAATCATGTTCTCAGAACCAGCTCACCCACACCTGTCAACAGGGTCAGCTCCACTATACTGCCCAGATGAGGTGCAGAGCTTGCTTGCCTGAGTGTTGCAGCTGGTAAAGAAGAGGGTCAGTTCCCTTTGCAGCTGGAGGCTGTGGAGGCCAGGGGGTTGGGCATCTTCTTGTTCCCACCACTACACCACAGACAAAAGAGACAGTACCAGCTATGCCCTTTTCATGCCCTCAAGGGCTGGCTCACCCATATACCTCTGTTATATTTAAAATACTGTTGTCATTTTACATTATACATTTACTGTTGTTTAATGTTTATATAATTGTCATACTTAAAGTGATTATTCAACTATATACCCATTTCTAGATTCCCATTTTTACAAACAGGAGCCAGTTCACCTCTGTCTACAGGGTCAACTCTACTTTGCTGCCCAAGAAAGGGCCAGGGCCCGTTCTCCTGAGTGCTGCAGCTGGTGAGGGGTTGAGTCAGGTCACCCACCTGCTGCAGATGGTGAAGGGAGAGGGTTAGAAGGAATCTTTTCTTCATCCACACCACCACATAGCAGATGAGAGGGGCGTGACCTGCTCTCCCATTCTCATGCTCTCAGGGTCAGCTTGCTCGTGCCCCTGCAAATAGGGTCACTCTATTGTGCTGCCCAGATAAGGTGTAGAACCCTCTCTGCTGACCACTTCAGCCATTGAGGGGCAGAACCAGTTCCCCCTAGTGTTGTAGGGGGGCAACTCTGTACAGTCCCATCTCTAGGCCTTCAGTGGTATCTGGAGCCATGGTCATCAACACAGCCTTTGGCTGCATCAGGGCCATAAACCTAGACATGGGCTCTGGCAGTAGCCCAGACCCAGACTTCACCATGGCCATGTGTGGGAATCAAACCACCCATCTCAGCCTGCTCTTTACTGCTTTTACCTCTTCAGATATTCCTCTGTCCACAGGACATGAGCCATTCTGCCTCTCTCCCCACTGCCATGACATACTTTTACTCACCATAATAGTGCCCATCTGCGTGGCACTACAAGGTGCTGGGCGGGCCTATGTTTTCTCATTGGAGCCTAGGGAATTCTACCCTGGACCTGCACGTGGGTCTCCTTGTCCAGTCAGTCTGATTTTTTTTTTTGAAACAGGATTTCTCCATGTAGCTCTGCCTTTCTTGGAATTAGCCTTGTAGACCAGGGTGGCCTTGAATTTAAGAATCTTCTTGCTTCTGTCTCCCAAATTCAGGAATCAGAGGTATATGCCACCCACCAAACCTGGCTTCTTTTTCTTTTTATTGTAGGCAGTTATTGTGGGACAATCCTTTTCTACACTATTGTGGTGGGATTCAGGTGTCAGCTGATAAGATCCGAGGATGCTTACCCAGGGTCCCGGGCCCCTGAAGGGGGCATGGCCAACCCCATTGATAAGGGGCTGCTGGGATCCTGGAAAGCCTATTTGCCTGGTTCCTGGCTGTTGGAAAGACCGGTTTGGAAACCATTGTCCATCATTCCAGACTCCAGTCCCTGTTCAGGCTCAGCTATAAGCTGTTACCTGTATCGTGAGTGTTGGTTTATATTTTAATAAATATTAATCTTGGACTGGTGCCTTCTAAGTAAAACTCTGCCTACACACTATGAATATGAATTACTCTCATTTGCTAATAAAAAGCTGATTGGCTGGTAGCTGGGCAGGAAGAGATTGAGCTCAAGAGCCAGACTAGAAGAATTCTGAGAAGAGGAAGGGCAGAGTCAGAGAGTCACTGGCAAATGCAGAGAAGCAAGATGAGAATGTCATACTGAGAAAAGGTTTCAAGCCACGTGGCTAAACATAGATAAAAATTATGGGTTAATTTAAGTGGAAGAGCTAGTTAGTGATAAGCCTGAGCTATTGGCCAAGCATTTATAATTAATATAACTCTCTGTGAGGTAATTTGGAAAGCAGGATATTTGGGAACAGGTGGTTGGGACAAGAAACCTGTTTACAGTCAGTTAGTTAAATTTTTGCTTTGTTTTGTTTTTCCAAGATACAGTTTCTCTGTGAGCCCTGGCTGTCATCCAGGTCAGCTTTGTCTACAGAGATCTGCCTCGCGAGTGTTGGCATTAGACATGTGCTATCACCACTACACAGCTATAACTTTTTGTGTATTGTAGTCTTGTCTATTTGGTGTTCTGAATGCTCTTTATATCCTCGTAGGTGTGTCTTTTCTTAGTTTGGAACAGTTTCATTCTGTGATCTTGTTGAGAATTTTGTCTCAGTCACTTGCTTGGGATTCTTCTCACTTATCTATACCTATAATGTGAAGGTTTGGCTTTTTCATGGTACCCCACATTTTCTCTATGCTTTTTTTCCCTGTGTTTAAATTATTTTTCATATTTTTATTTGGTCTAGATCCTTTACTTTATCATTGAGTTCGATTCATTCTACTTGTAAACTTCTCTTTGTGTTTTCTAGTTGAGTTCCTGGGTTTTTCAATCTATCTTCATTTCTGTTTGAGTCCTCTTCAAGGTTTTGTATCTCCTGGAGGGATTCTATTCTCTAGTCCTGGATTGTCTTCATCATCTCCATCAGCCTCATCTTTGTGTTTTCTTGGGCATCACTCAGGTTTCTAGTCTCCTTAAACTCTTTCTTCTTAATTACATTGAGCTGCTTTTTTGGGTCTTCCTTAAACCCTTTGATAAAGTTTATGATTGTTCTTTTAAATTCTGTGTTCTGGGGTTCACCTAGGTCATCCACATTAGCAAACATTTCTACAGGACTGGTAGTTTTTGGAGAAAAGATCTTAGCTTGATATTTCCTACGTTTGATTTTTTTTTTACAATGAGATTCAGGCATGTGGACTTCTTTTGTAGTTCTGCATTCTGGGGCAGAAGGGAGGGTGTGTTTATGGATTGGACCTAAAACTTGAAAATGGCTTGGGTAAAATGAAGTCAGGTGACAAAGGGGATTGGGCTGGTATATGTGCTTCCTGGTCCAGTCCTGGAGTGTGGGGTAGATCTGTCTTGGTAGAATGATTAGATATGGAGGGGGAGTTATGGCATGAGGGACAGATAGGGAGGCTTCCATCCAAAACCTAGAGAATTATAGGCATGTGTCATCATGCATAGTCATAAAGCATATGAAAGTTTGGTTTTTTTCATGGTGTTCCACATTTTCTGTATGAAGTGTTTAACAATCAGTTTAGATGCAAGCATGATATTGGCAGGCACTGTACATATGTGTTTAAGTATGTGAGATATGTGCATGTTTATGTATGTGTAGGTAGGTACATGTGCCCGTATGCATGCACATAGACATCAGAGGACATCTGTGTCAGTCTTTATTGCCTCTTCTCTTATTCCTTTGAGATGGGATCTCTCATGGACTCTGAAGCCATTTTTAAGCTAGGCTGACTGGCCCCAAGCTCTGGCAACCTTCCTGTTTGCATCCCAACACCTGGCCCAATGATAGGACTACAGGCAAGTGTATCCATACCCAGTGCTTTATATGGGTCCATGGGAATCTAAACTCAAGTCCTCATGCTTCTTCATTCAGCAAGCCCTCTGTCCCTTAAGCCATCTACCCAGCCAGATGTTTCCACTTTTTAGCTTAATATGATAGATTGCTTTATTATTATTATTTAGAAAACTTTTAGGCTCATGTACCCTGAACTATGTACTGCTTCCCCCACCACTACCAGATCCCTGAAGAGTAATATATTTGTTATAATCAGTGCAGTCTGAACCTGAATTGGTACATCCTAATCCGCAGATGTTCACAGTTCATGTTAGTTAGTCTTTACTGCTGGTGTTACATTCTTTAAGGTTTGCTAAATCTGCAGTAGGAACATGGTGTGGTTTAAGTGCCTTGAAACTCCTTTGTGAATTATAGTCTTTTTAAAAAAAGATTTATAGGCATATTACTAAATATCAGTAAAGTTTTAAGAAATTGGCTGGATTTTTGACTGATATGTGATGCATTATAACTTTTCTTATTTACTATAATGGGTCCCCATGTGGCATTTCCACCAAGAACATGCTTTTTAAAGAAACACCTGAATGGTATGAAATGGGAGATACTTAAACTAAGTTTAAAAGCTTGTCATAAATGAATTTTAAACTATTTTTGTTAGGAAGCTTTGGCTGCACATAGCTCAACTGGTAAACATAAAAATGAAATGTTATTTCACTTAAGAACAGAAATAGTGTTTCCGGAGGTGGCTGATTCAGCCTCATGCTCTATTATCAAATAGTCAAGTTCTTTTTATATTTCTGCTTTACTATTCCTGGGTTGCAGGGTCACTCTTCTAGTCTCGGGCCATCCGGGACCCACAATGGCTGCCACTGTTGGAGCAATTTTAAGTCACTGACAATGTAAAGAGGCAAAAAGGACCTGTCTCAGTTAGGGTTTCTATTGATGTGAGGAGACACCATAACCATGCAACTCATATAAAGTAAAACATTTAAGTTGGGTGGTACGCTTATAGTTTCAGAGGTTCAGTTGATTATCGTCAGTGGCAGGGAGCATAGCAGCGCGCAGCAGACGTGGTGCTCGAGCTGAGACAACAACATCTTGAAGGCAACAGGAAGTTGACTGACACACTGGGTGGTATCCCGAGCATAGGGAACATCAAAACCCGCCCCCACAGTGGCACACTTCCTCCAACAAGGTTATACCCACCCCAACAAAGCCATGCCTCCTATTAGTACCACTCTCTACGAGATTAGAGGGGGCAATTACATTCAAACTACCTTATGACCCTAAGCGCATCCCCTTTTGAGACTGGGGAAAATTTTCCTAGAATATCTGTCAGATTTTTCTTTGTCACTTGCAGGGTGACACCCGGCACAGGGTCATGTGACCCATTATCACATAGGCCAGGAGTTAGGGGAACAATAATATCACAAAATAGAGTTGTGGCAAATAGATCTCAACCCAGAAAGACACTAGTAATATCTGCCATGTTTTCATTCCCGAATCCAAGGAACAGTGTAGTACATACCTCCAGGTGGGACCAAGGCTTTGTGGACATTAAAAATTCTTTAGGTTCTTTTGATAGACAGCAGAGTCAGAACCACTCTTCATTAATCATATCACACTCCCAGAAGCTAGCAAAGGGGCATGTTTCTCAAAGCATTTGGTCTTTAAACACCTGAGGAGTATCATGATTATTAGGGGAAAAAATTACTGGCAAGTATTTGTTATACAGGTAAATTCTCATGTTTGACATACTCAGCATGTTCTAATTTTTATGTGCTAAGCAGTTTCTGTCAAGTTAATATAAACTAGAATTACCTGGGACTGGAGAGTCTCCATTGTATTGTCTCCATCTGACTGGTCTGTGGGCCATTTTATTGATTGCTGATTGATGTGGGAGGACCAGCCTGCAGTGGACAGCGCCTCCCCTGGGAAGGTAGACCCATGCTAAATAAAAAGGGTAGCTGAGCAAGTCAAAGGGAGGGATGTCAGTAAGTAATGTTCCCCTGTGGTTTCTGCCTCCAGGTTCCTGTCTTGGGTTCCTTCCTGGCTTCCCTCAGAGTGTAAGAGGAAATAACACCTTTCCTCTTTAATAATAATAAATAAATATAATAATAAATCTTACTAAAAGTTGCCTTTGGCCACCATAACAATAGAAACCAGACCTAGGGCAATATATAAGTTGAACTACATGTGGTTAAAAGATGAAAACTAGATCACACTTTTGCTAGTGATCTTTGTAGAGAAGGGGGATGATTAGTTACAGAGTTTTCTTAGTTGAATTTTGCAATGAATTAAACAGAATCAGAAAACCTTTAGGAAAAGGTTTCAGCTGGTCTTAGCTGTGCTCTGTTCCTGTGGGAACCTCTATGAGGTAGTCTAGTCCTTATTGAGAAAATCATAGCATTTGGTTGGCTCTTACAAGTAAGTATTCTTCCATGTAACCAGCAGAAAGGTCAACTCTGACCATGCACATGTATCACACTTGCCAGGCATTGATGGAGAGCAGGACACGTGCCAATAAAATGTGAGGAGGCATCTGCTGATGGGTGCAGGAGTATTAGGAATTATTTCTTTACATTTCAAAGAGACCCCCAAAAGGGGTTGAGAAATGGCTCAGTGGTTAAGAGAAATTATTGTACTTACAGAGGACCCAGGTTTGGTTCCTAGCACTCACATGGTAGCTTACAATCATCCATAACTCTGGTTCCAGGGGATTGTACTCCCTCTTCTAACATCTAAAGGCACCAGGCATGTACATGGTGGACATATATATGCACAGGAAAAATAGTCATGGACTATTCATGATTATTAGGGAAAAAAATGACTGGCAAGTATTTGTTATACAGGTAAATTCTCATGTTTGACATACTCAGCATGTTCTAATTTTTATGTGCTAAGCAGTTTCTGTCAAGTTAATATAAATTAGAATTACCTGGGACTGGAGAGTCTCCATTGTATTGTCTCCATCAATAGAAGTGAGTAATCTAAAATAAAATAAATAAATTTTATTAAAAGTTTCAAAAACAGACACTGGAAAGGGGGTAGATTTCTTCCTCTCCAAGACATAATACTGATTACATGTGATGCCTGGATATCCTAGCTGCAGTTCAAGATGTGAGCTTTCTGCTTGTTGCCTGCTGCCTGCTGCTCTGTTACTATAAACCCAAATATGCCTTTTCCTCTCTAAGATGCCTTGGTTATGATGTTCTGTCACAGAAATAGAAAAGTAACCAATACACACAAAAGGTCTTTGTGATTACCTTGACAGTGGTAGATGTGAGGTTGTGTGAATTCCAAGATTATGAAAGATAATATGGGAGCTGGCCATGGTAGCTTGTGCCTAGTTTCCCAGAACTTGGGCTTCTGAAGCAAGAGGATCTCATCAGTTCAAAGCCAGCCTGCACTACATAATGAGTTTCCGTCCAGCTTGGGCTACATAATGAGACTCTACCTCAAAGAACAGAAACAAAAAATAATTTGGCTACCTGGAATTTTTCCCAGGAGTGCTCACCCTGGGAAGCCTGCCACTGCAACCACCTTGTAAAGAGCCCAGACCACATGAAGAGTGCTTCTGAATATTCTGGCTCATAGCCCAGCAGAGACCCCAGCTGCTGGCCTGCAACAATAGCCAGGCATGTGAAAGAATAACATCCATCCAGATGATTCAGACTAGCGTTCCAGCCACCCAGTGGTGCTGTGGGACACAGAGACAAGCTATTCCCACCAAGTCCTATTGGAATGAAGACGCGCAGACAAAGACATGGTGTTTCACTGAGGTTCTGAGTAATTTATTACAAGAATAATGACTATAACAGGAGCACTATGGGAGACTATGAAGCTTCGTCTCTGGAGCCCAAGGTCTGAGTGTGCATTCTGTCACTCACTCCCTGTGTAACTGTTAACAAGCTGTTCCCATTCTATTCCTCAACTTCATGTGTAAAATGGGAACAATAACATTAAAACTGTCACTAAATAGTGGTGTCAGTGTGTAAAAAACATTTGGGCAAGTGTTCTGTGCATAGTAAATTATGACTATTCATCACCAGTTATCTGGAAGACCACCAGAAAAATAAATATTATCCAAATAAAGCTAAATGTGTTATTTTCTGCAGAACAACTTCTTGATTCTTACAGTGAAGAAACTAAGGAGGGTTATTTACAAGGCTACACCGGATCATTTAGAAGTGAGTAATCTAAAGAAGCGTATGATTGGGCAGAGTTTATAAATTAGTGGACCCAGAAAGGCAAACCCTTGAGGAGAGAGTTGGTTCAGTTTCTCACTCTCCATAGTCTTCCAGCCCCTCCCTCTCTATTCCTTCCTCCCCCCCCCCCCCAATAATGTATCCCTGGTTGCTACTAAAGGCAGGTTCCCTACAGAGACTGCTCCTACCAAGATTAGCTAAACCTGTCCCCTTGGTCCATGTGTATATGATAAACCCCAGCTTGTTTATCTGTTTGTAGTAAGCCCACCTCAGTGACCTGCTGTATTCCATAACTCTGCTTCTCTCTTCAGGTCTATATAATAAACACTCTTAACTTCTAGGATTTTTCAGTTTCTTCAGAAGAGAGCCCAGACCACTCAATCTCAGCTTCCTGTCTGTTGTCCATTTGTCTGTCTGTCTTTTCTTCTTTCTCTTGCCACCCTAGTCAGGTCCATCCCTGGAGCTGAGATAGATATAACAGGAGCTCTAGGCAGAAACTGGAGCAGAGAACACAGAAGAACACTGCTTACTGGCTTGCCCCTGTGGTTTTCTTAGCCTGATTTCCTACACCATCCAGGACCACCTGCCCCGGGGTGGTTCCATATTGCACAAGTTCTAATTGGTATATAATGAAAACCTGGAGCCAGATATTGGGGGAAAGCTGGAATATCAGAGATGTAGAGAAACAATCCACAGTCAATTCTCACCCCACAACTAACTTCTCAGGCCCTGTCTCCACGAAATCCTCCAATTCCAAACCTCTCTGTCCTTAGCCCACCAAGGAAGTCTCTGAAAAAGCTGAAAAACCCTCTTCTCTCCCTCTGCCCAGCTCTCTTAACTTCCTCTTTCCACATTTCTAAAGCTAGGATTAAAGGTGTGGTCACCCCTCCCTGACCTTTCAGGGTTTGGTTCTGTAGTCGACTCTGGTATTCTCCCACAGAAGGCTGGACCCTTTCATACCAATCTCTAATCAAGAAAATGCCTCCCCCCACAAACCTACCTATAGGCCAACTGGAAGGAGGCATTTTCTCAACGGAGGTTCCCTCTTCCCAGATGACTCCAGCTTGTGTGAAGTTCACAAAATAACAAGCAGAGCTGTCTACTGCATATAAACAATGCGTAGATGGTCACTCTTCACCGTTCACTTCCTACCCAGTCCCTGCCTATAGTGAGTCTGGGCTCATCTTAAGGTGATCATGACATGGGAGCAATCCTGAAGTTCCTGTTTCTCCTGAGTGATACAATGGAAGTGAGGAAGAAACAGTGAGCCTAAGAAGCAGTGAGCAACCAGCTGGATCTCAGAAGACTCAGGTTCCCAGGACAGTAGTGGTTCCAAGCCAGTGTCAGTGAGAACAAGTCTCCAATTTCTGCTGTGGGTTTCAGCAGTGATGTAATTGGAAGCCCACTGATTGGACAAGGTAAGACTTATCTCAAGAAACCAGCCAGAACCCAAAAGGCAGCACCAGGGCCACCTTCCCACATTGCCATGAGGATACATTGAATTAGGGACGAAGAAGCACACACACACACACACACACACACACACACACACACACACACACACACACACACACACACAAAACATCTAGAGAAAAATCAAATAGCCACTAAAGCAGGGTTTCTCAACCTGTGTGTCTCAATCTTTGAGGGTCAAACAACCCTTTCACAGGGGTTGCCTAAGACCATTGGAAAACATAGATATTTACATTACAATTCACAATAGTTATAAAATAATCGCATGGTTGGGGGGTCACTGCAACATGAGGAACTGTATTAAAGGGTCACATCATTAGAAAGGTTGAGAAACACTGCTCTATAGAATTTCTAACATTTTAGTTATTATTATTTTGGATAGATTCTCCATATGTAGTCCAGGCTGGCCTCTAACTTCTTGTCTCAGTTCCAAGTGGCAGGATTACAGGCATGTGCCATCACCCTTGTCGTCTGAAGATGTTTGGAGCTGAAAATCAGATACAGTTTGGAAGAGCTGGGCTTCAGCCAATGGACCATCAACAGCAGAAGACGTTTGACGACAGGTCTAGCATTTCCCATTGCTTTCTTAAGTTGTGAAATTACTCAAGCAGAAGCTGGGGAAATAGTTCCGGGTTAAGAATGCTTATTACATAGTCCTGCAGACTAGAGTTTGGATCTCATTGCACCCATAATAGATGGGCTTTCCACAAACACTTGTCACTCCAGCTCTGAGAGATTCAGTATCCTTGATGACCGTCTTGAACAAAGAAATGTGTACTACACTTGCACACACACACACACACACACACACACACACACACACACACACCATATATTAAAGCAACTGGAGATACAGCTCATTAATTAAGTGAACTTTCTGCTCTAACAGTGAACATAGCACCCATGTCAGATGGGCTCAGAACAGCCTGTAACTCCTGCTCCAAAGGATCCGATCGATGCCCTCTTCTGGTCTCTGAGGACACACACACACACACACACACACACACACACACACACACACACACACACAGAGAGAGAGAGAGAGAGAGAGAGACAGAGAGACAGAGAGACAGAGAGACAGAGAGACAGAGAGACAGAGAGACAGAGAGAAACATAATTAAAGTTTTTTGTTTATTTTTATTTAAAGTATGTGTAGTTGGAGTTTCTGTCCTAACCACTGAGCAATCTCTTCAACATGACAAGTATTTTAAAAGCATGTTAAAAAAATATGTTCAAGCAGAAAATTAGAAAGAATAAGAGAAAAAAAGAGCTGATATCCCTACTTTGGCATTCAATTGTTTTTCTGAAGTGTAAAGTAAATCATAAATATCCTGGCGGCTCACCCACATGCATCTCTGAAAAAGCAACCACACAGTTCTGCATGCTATGAGGCATTCTTGGTTGACACTGGGGATTGTTATTGACCCTGAAGTGGGCGAGGGGCAGAGAGGCTGTTTGTCACTCCATCTCAAGGTCACCTCAGCATCGCCTTGTAGGAAGATGTACTTGTGACGGAGTGTGTGGGTGTACACACCCAAGGTGTTATCATGTGTTTATCCTTTACATCTTTTTTATTATAAAAATCACAATAAATTGCTGAAATGTAAAGATGTACCAAAAATGTCTATAAAAATAGTAGGGAAGTGATGCCTGTGACCCCACCCTCTGATGGCAGCCATTGTTAACACTTGGGGGCTTTCTTTCTAGTCTACAATCTCTACATGACTGAAATCATGTTAAACATACACACAGTTTTCTATTTCAGGATTTTACATTGGTCATTTAAAGTCTCCTGACCACTACTCACTAAACCACAGCCTATTGGGATGGAAAGGTACTCAGTATCTGTAACAAAAGAGCTAGATTTTCTAAAACTTCATCTGAATTGTTGCTTTATTGATTTGTTTCTGCTCAAACTGCTTGTAACCTGTTGCCCAGGCTTGAATGAACTCTCTGAGTGCTGAGATGACAAGCTATCCAGTTCCATGCCTGGCTTCATGGCCCTATGGCCAGTGAGATACTGAAGGAATACGCTGCAGCCTGTGGCTCTCCGCATCTTGACTTAGAGTTTCCCCGGAACAACAGTCAGTTTTGCATCTACCATATAGGAACACATTAAAGGAAGCTGTTATCTGCCCTCCTGACCGGCTCCAGGGAAAGAGAAGCCAGGACACCTGAATGACAGCTGGTATCCGACTCAGGGATCTTTGGAGATGGACCCTCAAATCCCTCTTTGTTAAATCTTAATTGCAAGTAGGATCTGGCTAGCTAGGTGGAGGGCCCTCTACTCTCTTTGGTTGGCTCTTCCTAGATTTGAGAAACAGGGTAACGTGTCTGAGTAGGACACCGAGAACCAGTGACCTGGAGTGTGAACACCAGACACCTGTAGCATATGAAAATGAATGTAAGCTCTTCTTTCCCTTTAGTTCAGGAAGAGGATGTGAGTTCCTCCTTTTGATCTGGGTGGACTTAGTGACCGCTTAGCTAATAACAACATGTGTGAAGGTGGGATATCTCTGGCCAAGGCCTTAGGGGACCAGAAGCTGTTTAATTTGGTTTTATTTTTTATTTTTTTGGTTTTATTGTTATTGTTGTTTATTTTTAAGACTAGGTCTCACTATATAACCCTTGCTGGCCTTGAGCTCACAGAGATCAGCCCGTCTTTGCCTCTGCTGAGCTGGAATCAAAGGAATTCACCACCATACCTGGCTACATTTTGAAAGGACTGGAATCAGCCCAGGACACATGACACCAAAGCTATCTTTGGCTTTCCTTCAGGTTGGCCTGTCTCGTCACAGAGAGGGAAACTTCAGCATCACACACTTCCAGGACCTCACCTATGTGTTCCTGACTTTACCTCATTGCCCCTTCAAGAGTCGTCACCTTCCCAGGAGCATAAATAAACCTTCTGCTACAGCAGTTCGCCACCACAGACTGTTGGAAGTTCAACTGGCAGAATGGGAACAGAACCTTCTAATCTTTGAGCTTCTTCTTTTCTATGAGTCTTGCCAATCTCTGTTTCACTAGATGTCACTATGAAGCTCAAGTTTTAGGTAACCACCCACTGAGCAGCTTAGACAAACCTTCAGCCACACAAGATGACTTAAGATGAGTATCTGATAAGTTCCCTTGTGACAGTGAATTCGTCCCAATAGTGTCTATGATTATAGGTTTGATACCCCTCGAATATGCCCTCATCATGTCCCCAGGTTTATGCTGCTACATAATAGAAATTTTCTGTAGTTGTTTTAGGACTCCTGCTACTTCCTTCAAGCTTGTAACATACACCTGTCCCTTAGAGATGGCTGACATTTGTCCTTAGCTTGGGGTCCAGTAGTGATAAGGGTAGTGGAGGATGGACTATGTCCTTTGCAAAGCATTTGCCTCAGATTAGGCTACCTCAGGTTGTCAAGCAAAGAGATGCTGGAGGCCTAATGCACCAGGAAACAGCTGCTTCTCCTGGGAAAGGGTTCCTGTAGTGATTTAGGGATTATCAGTTTCATCGAGGTCCAGTCAGATGTTCCTACATTCATCCATCTCATTCTTTCCTAATAATTTTCACCTGGGCTTTCTTCTAAGGATAATTTGACACTAAAACTCAGCAATCCACAGAATTACATTTTCATTCTATTTTCAGCAGTATTAGTCATGTGTCTCTAACAAATCAACTCATTCTTTTTAACATTTATGGTCCTCACCTCATGGTTGGAGCTAAGCTTGACAGTTTCTCTTTGTAAGCATTCAAGTACACTCAAAAGAATATATGCTACACCATTCTGGCTGCTGTTTTCACTAGCACTAAAGCTGGGTAAAGCACCTATCGGGACTCCTTGGGTCTCTTAATCCCAGTCCAGCACAGATGATCAGATGATTGGCCCCGAATGTTAAGGGTTACACTAGTTTCATTTCCTACCGGGAAGGAACTTGTTACTGTGCTCAAGGTCAATAGTATGACCCAACTATGGTGCTCAAAACTGGCCTTTACAGATCTATCCCCTGAGCCAACTCAGATCAACCAGTGTTCACTCAAAGACAAAACACATACAGCAGGATTGGTGAGTTGGCTTGGCAGATAAAGGTGTTTGCTGCCATGTCCTGAGTTCAGTTCCTGGACCCCACATGGTAGAACGAGAGAACTGGTTCCTTCACATTGTCTGCTGACCTCTATATATGCACCATGGCATGTATGCTCACAAATAAATCAGTATTTTTAAAAGTGTATCAATTTCCACAAAGAAAGTTTAAGATGAAAATTATTAACTCTGAAAGAGAATTGAAGTAAAAAAAAGAGTTGCTCTGATAAGGACCAAAAAAATTGTAAACTAAAAATTCAGAAGTGGACATTGCATACATTCTCATTACCCTTAGAACTGAAATAGCATGCCCAAGAAAGAACTTCCAGGCCAGGGCTGTAACCAAGACTTTATTGGAAGTAGCACGGTGGTTTGCTGGCAGGCAAAAGAGTTACAAATTTAATGTACTGTACCATCAGTACTTTTGGAAATCTGTCCTGTGGAATTCCAAAGGAACCATTTATATGGAGATGACATGCCTTGAAACTTGTTTAAAACTGCCTGATCTGACACCATGGGAGGCTGTTCACAAAGATGTACTTCTACCTGATTCCCCTCTGCAGGCACCAGAAATCTGGGGGAAATCTGCTTACTTATGGGAACTGCTGGCCACAGTGTTCTAAGTACCTGGGTCCTGTCCGAGAGGAGTTGCATTGGTAAGTGAGGTTGGATGCTGCAGATATCACACAGTGGAGCATCTCAGAATGCTGCTGTGTCTGATACCCACAGTCTCCTGCCCACCTGAACCTAGAGATACATAAACGGGAGCAGCCTAGAGGAGAGGCTTACACACAGCAGGAAGATGGATCTTGCCCCTTTAAAGCCTCTCTAGGTTCTGACAGACAAACTCTAGATTTTATCGGTTGGCAAAGGAAAAGTAATTACAAGGCTCAGTGGTGCTAATACACTAGTACACAGCTGGCAGAAAAGAATAAATTTGCATCTGAGACACTAAAATGATGATTGGCATTCTGAGCAAACACTGAATTAACTCAGACTGAGCTGTCCAGTAACAGACAGCGTTCCGCTAGCCTCACGTGGCCAATCCAGTTTTTATTCAATAAAATTAAGTGAGCATTTATATTTTTAATAGCTGGCCACACTGGCCACATTTGAAGAACTTAGTTGCCTCATGTAGGCAGTGGCTACTGTGTTAGAATGTACAGTTTCCCTCCTTGCTCATCTAACGATTTATACTTGCCCTTTGCTCTGGTGGGCGGGAAGCTTGAAGACAGACTATTGGTCTTCAAGGTCAAAGACAAGGTCACTCTGCAGCAGAGCCCAGGCCCTCATACCTCTCATACATTTTCCCTCATTTCAATTTCCTGGTCTGCTTACTTTTTCTGTTGGATTCCTTTTAGTAACTGTCCTTTTTAAACACGATTTTCAAGATTAGGGTAGATAAATGAAAACCTCCTAAAAAAAAGGACACTTACTTTTGAAGTTGGATGTATCCTTAACAAGTCAACTTTTGTATTTTCCAAAAAAAGAAGTTAGGACTCAGATAATGAAACCAATCACTTCTAGATACAGAATCATAGCTGAGATGATGACGCAGGTCTCACGACTCCTGTTCTGGGTCTCAATGCACAGGATTTACTGCTTGCCTTCAAGATATGAAGGTGACATCACCAAGGAAATAATTAGACCAGAGAGTTAGCCATGATTCACGGTTCTTTTCAGAATTCTAAATATAGGGATGAGAAGGTCAGGTAGAAGGAGGCATCTCACAGCCCCGACAGGTCGGGCAGACTCACTTGTCCCCTTATTTATGGATGTGGGCTTGGTTGGTTGCCTTTTTGTGACTGTCACTTGGGGCCCTGATCATGCCTTAGCTGTCCTCAATTCCAACCTCTCTAGGCTTCTATTAATTCATTTACATTCCACTGGGTTTCCAGGAGTGAGCGTCTGTCCACTCAGCTAGGATCCCTGTCCTATTCCTTGTGAAAATACAAAGTCATAGCCTACTGTAACTGGTGAGATTTTAAAAACACAAAAAAAGTAGACCACCTACTGTGTGGTTTGTGTGAGTGTGAGCCCATACAGTGGCATCTTGTACTGCTTTATATCTCCTAAAAAGCTCCCAAATCTGCCTACATCCCCATCTTCACCAACGTACTGCTAACCCTGGTCTGTTCAATGTCATAGCCCCCCACCCCTCAGGCTTTATTGGGTATTCATGATTGCTATGTAGACCAGCCTGCTTTTGAATTTGCTGAAATCTTCCAGCTTTTACCTCCCAGTTGTTGGGATTAAAGGCATGTCCCACCCTGCCTGGCTACCATCTTGTCTCTTATTAACAAAGGACTTGGATAGAGGTGTCCTCTAATCTAACCAATTCTCCTTTAGGTGCAGAACTGGTTTTTTTTTTTTTAAAGAGATATAATTTATGTACAGAAAGTTCACTTTTTTGATGTGCAGTTCTGTGAATTATGACAAGCACAGTCATATAACCACTCCCATAATTAAGAGAATAACATGATGCTGACATCCCAAAAGCTCCCCCAGGACCTTTTGTAGTCAGTGTCTCTTTCCATTTCTAGCCCCTGACAACCACTGATCTGCTTTCTATCTACATAGTTTTAGCCTTTTAAAAATACCACACAAAACAGAATTATATAGGAAGTATTTCTTTACAGCCATGAGAGTTCTCTTCAGCTGGCCCCATGCACTCACCAGATGTGCCCTATTCTATTCATCTTGTTGTAGTGTGTACTGTCTGCTCCTCTTGTTGCTAAGGAGAATCCCACTGAGTTAATGGGTGGTTTGCTGATCCTTTCTCTATTCAACAGCCTGAACTTCTTTCCAAGTTTCTGGAAGCCACTATAAACACTCGCTTCTGGTATGTGTGTGTATGTGTGAAAGAGAGAGACAGAGACAGAGAGAGACAGAGAGAGAGAGATAGAGAGGCAGAGAGAGACAGACAGACAGACAGAATGAGAGAGAGAGGCAGAGAGAGAGAGAGAGAGAGAGAGAGAGAGAGAGAGAGAGAGAGAGAGAACACACACATTTGTGTTTCACTTGGGTAAGTCTCAGAAATCCATGACTGGGCTGGATAGTGTATTAGTTGGGGTTTTGGGGGGGGGTTGTTTGTTTTGTTTTGTTTTTTTGGTGTGTGTGTGTGTGTGACAAAATACCATATACAAGCAATTTAAAGAAAAGGATTTGGTTTTATTCATGGCTGGAGGATAGAGTCCATCATGGCAGGGAAAGCACGGTGGCAGGACTGTGAGGCAGCTGGGTACACTGCGTCCACAGGCAGGAAGCGAAGAGATGGATGCTCCTCTTCCTTTTCTAAAATTGTGTAGCCCAGACTGGCCTCAAACTCATGACTCTCCACCACCACCTTTTTAACATTTGCCCACCAGAGTGTTCCCCACAGTGGCATTAACATCTTCTGTTTATTAACCAGAACCCCAGTGCACAGGATGGTGCTGCCCACATTTAAGGAGAGTATTTTCACCCCAGTTAAACCTCTCTGCAAATGACCTTACAGACCTGCACAGGGGTGTGTCTCCCAGGTGATTTTAAACCCTTTCAAGTTGACACTGAAGATTAACTATCACAGATGCTGAGAGCATTTCCAACTTCAAATGAAAACTGAAAGATTGCTTTTCAAAGTAGCAATACTCACCCTATGTGGAGACCTTACTACTCCACAGCCTCATCTGCATTGCCAATAGCTTAGAGTTTTTGTTTATGTTAGTTCCTGAGTGTTTCATAAATGTATTTTGATCATAGTTACTCTCTCCTCCCAACTCCTCCCACATCCCTCCCCCATTTTGTTCTTTTGTTTTTAAACCCATCAAGTACAACTTGTAATGCCCACACGTTCTTGAATGTGTGGCCTTCTACTGGAGCGGGTCAACCGGTTTTAAGAACTTTGAACGGATGCTCTTATGAAACAAAACAAAACGAAAAAAAATCTTCAAATGTGTGTTAGGATATAACCCAGTGGATAGAGAACCTGCTGGGCAAGTTTTGATTCCCAGTACCCATGGAAAGGTTGTATGCTATATGAACATCTGGGAGCCCCAGTACTGTGGGGTGGCGACAGGCAGACCCCAGAGGTTAGCAAGGCTAGCTTAAGTGGCGAACTCTATGTTCACTGAGAGATTTGCTCTCCCCAAAATGTAAGATGGAAAAGTGAGTGAAGAAGATTTTGTCACATCATTTTCTGACCTCCAAGTGTGCCCACAAAGGCAAGGGCACTTGCATGCACGGCAAGCATGCTCATAGATACACAAATAAAATATGATCACTCTCTTCCTGAATGTCCCCTCATGACTTCACTGATCTTCAAGATCTTAGGGATTTGTGAGACCAGAATATTCTTACTTCATCTAGGAAATGGGCCCAGTGAGAGTTGGGTCCTGTTGAAGGTTAGCTATGGTGAATCAAGCATCTTAGACTCTTCAGGGACCTCGGAGCTTATCTTACAAAGGTGAGCACACAGAAAGGGCCAGTCTTATGTTCCTGTTACCCCTTCCCATAGTCATCTACCTATGGGAATACTTGTGATAATATGCACTTTGTCAGGTTATTTTCATGTTTACAAGGTCTGCACATTTTCCAGTTTGACAGATGAAGGACAAATCTTGTGCATCGTAGAAAATTCAAGCTCACCAAGGGCAGAGTAACTGACTATGGGGCCAAAGAGACTGGGTTCAAGTCTTGGCCCTGTAATGATCAGCTGAGTCATCTCCAAGAAATGCTCCATAACCACAACTGAGCCGAGCATTTTTCACGTTGAAGAGAATTAGATGAAAATATTACAGATAAAAGGATGATTAATATTTTTATTAATCAGTCTATGACACTCAAGCCTGCCAGGATTTACTCTGAACCTACGACTCAGCTTTGTCTTTACTCATAGCCTATTCTCATACACTCCAGTGCCAGGGTTTTTTTATGCCTTAAAAATCCCCCTGCCCAGGGCCTTCCTATATATTCAAGATGAGCCTGGACTTGTGGTGTTCCTGCCTCAGTGTGCCCAGCTCTGGGAATGCACTTCTGTGTCAGGCGCCCTGCCCCCTCTTGACCTGAAAGACATAGCCTAGGATTCTCCTCTGGAGATTCTCCCTGATTTGTAGATGGTGTCAGGAACTGCTTCTGTGAAGATTAAGGTAAACTCCCGAGGCCTGACACAGGCGAGAGCCAACACTGGCTCTCCTTCAATCTGAGTTTCAGTTCTAATTCTAACAGCTACACTTGCAGATCTGCCTGTCTGGTGTGGCATGAGATGTATGGTCTGAGGCATTTTGTGATGATAGTGGTACTGGTCTCTCTAAAGCACAGACTCTGGCCTACAATAAGAACGGAATGATCTCAATGATCAGTATTTAGAAGCTGTTGTCCTATTTTTAGTGATCAATATTTATTTATTTATTCATTCATTCATTCATTCATTCATTCATTCATTCATTCATTCATTTATGAGTGTTTTGCCTGCACGTATGAATGTGCACCATGTGTATGCAGTACCCCCAGAGGCCAGAAGATGGCATCTGATTCCTGAAACTGGAATTACATCCCACTGTGAGCTGCCAAGTAGGTACTGGGCCCTAGCCCAGGTCCTCTGAAAGAGCAGCCAAGGCAGTTAACCACAGTACCATCTTTCTACCTTTATTATTTTGTTTTTTAAGTGATATATTTATTTCACATATTTATACAGTGTATTTTGACATCCATCCACTACACCTTCATCTCTTTCTCCTAGTGTCCCCAACTAGAAACTGGGCTTTGTGGGGTAGGGATGAGACAGGGTCTCATGTATCCCAGCCTGGCTTTGAACTTGTTTTGTAGGTAGGAATAACCATGAAATTCTGGTCCTCCTGATTCTACCTCCTGAATGCTGAGATTACAGTCATATGCCACCACAGCCTGTATATAATAACTGCTGGGGATCAAACTCAGGGCCTAGTGTGTACTAGGTAAGCATAATAGAGTCAATTGTCAATTGAGCCACAACCCTTCTCACTTTTCAAAAAAAAGATTTATTTTGTTTAGTGTATGTGTGTGTGTGTCCATATGCGGGTGCCATGAGTCTTTGGGTACCCTTGGAGGCCTGAAGGGTGTGTCAGATCCCCTAGAACTAGAAATATAAGTGATTGTGATTTTCCCAGTGTGAGTGCTGGAATTTAACTTGGCTCTTCTGGAAGCACATGCTCTTAGCCACAGAGACATCCCTCCACTTCTCCAGCAGCTGTTACTGTAATACAGAGTAACTGGGCTTTATCTGACTATATTTCATTAATTCTTTACCCCTCCTTACCATGAATGGTATCTAACATATAGACTCTATAACACTTTAATTATAAAGAAATTCTGTGTCCCCCACTATCTCGCCATCACACACCAGAGGGTTTATGAGGAATGTTGGTATCTGGAAGACTTGAATTCTAGAGCAAACTAACTCCCTGACCTTAACATGGCTTCCTTTCTCAAATCATGGCTCTCTTTAAGAAATGTTCTCGCCCTGAGTATCTGAGCTTTTCTATAGGCATCTGAGCATCTTCTTAGGCTGGATCCTGTATTGACTCCTGGCCACAGATGAAGCAACCCTCCTCTGCCTTGTGAGGTTCCGCCAAAGGTCCCACCTCTGTCCTGCATAGTGGTGGCAGTCTGACCATGTCTTAATCTTTTGTGAACATGTCCCTGTATTTTTTTTGTCCCCTAACCTAGTATTGCACAAACTCTTCTTAGCATATAATGAAAACCCCGAGACAGATATTGGGGAAAAGCTGGGATATCAGAGAGAGGAAACAGACCACAGTCAATTCTCACCCAGGCAGCTTCTCAGGATGAACAAAGTAACTGCTGTCTTCAAGGGTCTTTAGCCTAACTGGTCTCTTCTACAGGATGAATGAGTTTCTGCCCTTTCCTGCCTTATATATCCTCTCTGCCCAGATGTTTTACTTCCTGGTTCAACTCTATATTATAATCCTAGAGTTAGGGTTAAAGGTATGAGCTACTACTGCTTGGCTGTTGGGCCTTGAACTCACAGAAATCCAGAAAGATCTGTCTCCTGAGTGATGGGATTAAAGATGAGGGCCACCACTCTCTGACCTTCATGGCTGGACTGTGGGTGATTCTGTTTTCTGATATTCCAGGTTGATTTAATTAAATATACAATATATCACCACAACAAAGTTGTGAGATTTTTGAGAGCTGGGCCTTTGCATCTGCTGTCATGTCTTACTGTGTGCTTCTACTGAGCTGTTAGCTCTCTGTCACTGCTATACCCCTTGTCACTCTGGTCTGTCCATGACAGAGAGGATAACAACTGATTATTGCTAAGTACTTACCATGTGCCAGGTCTGTTGTCTCACAGTCTGCCCACCATACCACGAGGCAACTCTATTTTTACCCTCGGTTTACAGACAAGGGAACTGATAACGGGGAGGGACTGGCCCTGAGGTTATAGAGCTGATGACTGGCAGAGCCAAGAGTGAACGCAGGTAGCCTGACGCCAGACGGACCCCGTGCCTCTCTCGGTGGCACCCTGCCCACCTCCTCTGCCATCAGAGAGATGGATTGGACTATATTTGTCCTACTTGCGTCAAAGGATGGTCTGAGCACAATAAAATGAAATAACTGGAAAGGACTTCAGAAATAAAAGGAAGTTAGAGATTCAGAGGAAAAGCATTGTCATTAAGCCTTGGGGATTTCCAGATATTATTTCGTAGCTCTGGTTCTCTGACATTATTATCTGCTGCCATCTGCCCTCTATTAAAAGTTTCCCAAAGGGATGGTGTTGATGAGAACCCATTGGTTCTTAGGAGGAAATTACTAGCCTAAGTGGTTCTGCGTGACCCTTAAAACCTCTGCCCTTGCAGACAGAGCAGGTTCTGAGGAATTCTGTTTGGGTGTTTGATTTAAAAGGATGACAAAGAAGTGAAAAAAATCATTGATTTTTCTGAGGATACGTTTAGGATTTACATGTGCATATTGTCTGTCTCTCTTTTCCTAAGGCTCCCTTAGGGCCAAAGTCTTATAGGAGGATGATGTCTGGGATGATGCCTGAATGTTCAGTAACTCCACTGGGAGCTCTGAGTGTCTCAGCAGGTAAAGGAACTTGCTGCCACACCTGGTAACCCCCGGTGATTCCCTTTGATCTCCACATGTGTGCCATGCCATGGCGCGCACACGTGCACACACACACACACCCCTAAATAATAAATAAATGTAAACCCAGAAATGTAAAGTAACCTGGATGGCCAGGAAGAATGGGAGCTTTGTCTCAGAGAGGGGTTGCTTGCCTGTGTGGTGGTGGAGGCATCTATTGAGTAGTAGGAGTTAGGGCTCTAAGCACAGACCCACACACTGGTCAGGTTCCCTAGTCAGCAGCTATCTTCTCATTCTGCTCCAACAGGAGAAAGCACAAGCAACCACTGCTCAGGTTTGAGCTGACTAACTAACTTCAGAACTAAGTGCTAGAGACCTGGCTCAGCAGCTAAGAGCATCTGCTGCTCTTGCAGAGGACCCAGATTCCGTTTCCAGCACTCACATTGCAGTTGCAGCCCTCTGGAATTCCAGTTCTAGGTGATTTGATACTGTGCCAGTGTACAGATACATATACATGCATGCAGACAAAACACTCATACATAGAAAAGAGAGTAAGTATTCCTTAGAGGATTGCAGATCTTGTTGCTGCCAAACCAAGAGAAATTCAAGACAGTGTAACTCTGCATCCGTTAAAGAGGATGCTGTAGATGACATTGACAGTTCCATTTACTGTGTCAGGAGTGAGGACATGTGTGCTTCACAGGCCTCATCTCGCCTAATTCAGCAGCCTCATAAGGTAGGCTCTATTATTATCCACCTCAACAAAGAAAGGCAAGGCACTTGGAGAGGTTGAATCACCTGCACAAGTGGTTCAGAGATTACACGCCCCTTTCTCCCTAGCTTTTTCCTGTGGAAAAAAGTCAAAGAGGCTGAAAACTTGTAAAATGAAAACTTGAAAGGGTACAGTGGTAACCAAGTGCTTTCTGGGTTATGTTTAATCTTAAACCTATATTTTCTATAGTTTTGTTTGATTTCAGTTTTCAAAATGAACCCATGGTTTGTGAAACACTAAAACGCATTAAAAAAATTCTTCTTTTTTAAAAAGATGTCACATCCAAGAGGTGTTACTATGTGAAGTCTTCTGAGCCCAAGTGCTACTAAGTATCTCCGGCGGGTTGAAAGGACAAGCCCTGTAACTGTTACATCCAGAGGAGCCGAGGGAATTCCGAGGATGTCTCTGAGAACTATCTCTTTTTCCATCTTTGAGTATCTCTTTTTGGCTTGTTTGTTTGTTGATGTTATTACAGTTTTTCCTTCACTGCTCTCCACCTGCACATTTATAACTGACAAGGAGGTTGTCAGGAAGAATGACTGATGGAAAACGCACTCCGCAAACAGAGAAATCCTAACTAGTAATAAGCATAATTGCTCTTCAAAATCTATCCAAAGCCCTCGCCCCCAACAGCAGGCAAACAGAGAGGCAGAGGTGTTCACATCAGACACCGCCTTAGCTGGCGGGTGGAGGGGAATGAGTCAGTCATCAACTGTGCTGCAGGCTCATTTCTGCTTCAGGTGCCCTGTTCCAGACTGTGTCTTCGTTTTTTCTATGGCTGAGCACTAGGGTGCTGGAGAGAGGGCGTCTCAAGGTTTTACCTGCTGTAGACTCCATGTTGGCACAGCTATATTCCCGTGATCTCTCCAGCTCTTTTCTAAGTGGAAGTTAGGAACATGATCTGTTTGTATAGCAGAAATGGGGGTATTAGGAGACTGGCCTGCTGACTTATCTTTTTTAAAAAAAATGCAGAAAAATGCAGGCCAAGGCAGAGAGAAGACGCTAAGTAGGAAGTTGATGTAAAAACAGTGAGGGTTTTGCTTGTTTGCTTATTTAGAGACAGGGTTTCTCTGTGTAGCCTTGACTGTCCTAGAACTCACTCTGTAGACCAGGCTGGCCTCAAACTCACAGGCTTGAGTAGTAAAGGCCATACATGCCTCAAGTTATCATGTCCTTCTTGTAATCATCAGGAAGAGCCTGCTTTCCATGAAATGGCCCAAGAGAAAGCAGAACTAATGACGAAAAGTTCCTTCCTGGAATGGAACTTCTCTCCTGTCTACACACTCCTCCGGGTTGGCATAGAAGTGGAGATATGATTAACTTCATATTATACTGCTCAGGGAGAGGCCAGGGTAAGTAAATATCTTAGTGTCTTTATGACATCTAATGTACAGAACCACTGAATTCTCAGAAGCAGCTGTCTTATCCAGTTAATTTTTCCCTCTAATTACAAATGTTGGCAAGTCTTTTAAAAAACAATTTGGCAGCATGTAGTGCATGACTTGGGATGCTTATATTCGAAAGTAAAACTCAAATGTAAGTGGTTTAAATAAGAAAGGAAATTTATTATTATTTTTTAAGGATTTAGTCTTTGGATCTCAGCCTCACTTCCTACCAGGGAGCTTGTTGCTACCATCTTGGGGTGTAGACCCAGGTTGTAGACTACCAACAGTCTGTCTCACTTTCCCACCATTAGAGCTGCTTGCCAGGATCATCCACCTTCCTCTCAACCCATCTCCCTCCCTCTAGAACTCATCAGATCTCAGCTCAATTCCCATCAGCCACCAAGTGTGACCAAGGGTCTAAACTTTGTCATCAATCTGACTGGGAGCCTCCAGTTGCCTTATCTAGAACTGAAAACCTCAACCAGAGAGCCAGGTGGTGGTGCTCTGGGAGTTCAAGGCCAGCCTGATCTACAGCTCAAGTTCCAGGACATCCAGGGTAAACAGAGAATACCTGATTCAAAACAACAATAACAAAACCCAAATAAACAAAAAGAAGATCATAACCAGGACACACTACCAGATGAAACTTGTTGCAGGCTCTTTGACCAGACTTCTGAGAAACTGAAGACCTGGAGCAGGAGGATCTCTGTGAGTTCAAGGCCAGCCTGGTCTTCAAAGCAAGTTCCAGGACAGCCAGGGCTGTTACAGAGAAAACTCTGTCTTGAAAAAACAAAACAAACAAAGACTGGAAGAGGAAGCTCTGCCCTCTGATAGTCCAGACTGGTTTTTATTAAATTTGAAACATATCCCTACGCTGGATAGAGGCTGTATCCCCAAATATCAGATAAGTGAGAAATTGAGACTTCAACCCTGCTCTGAATTAGCCCCATCCTGAACACTTTAAATACCTTCCATGGAAGAAGAAAGGTATCATGAACAAAAAAAAAAAAAACCAGGAATTAATATACATCTTTTAATAATGACTCTGAATATTAATGGTCTTCATTACCCCAGCAAAAATATATAGAGTAACGGATGGGTGTAGAGAACAGGATCTACTCCCGGTTGTCTCAAAGAAACACACCTCACCAACAAAGACAATATTCCCTTAGGGTAAATGCATGGAAAATGTATTTTAAGCAAATGGAACAAGACACAAACAAGTGTAGCTATTCTAATATTTGATAAAATCAACTTCAAGACAGAAGATATATGCAGTAAACACAGGGACACTCAATTTAATAATATAAAAACACTGTTATATCTAAATCTCATCATACCCCAGAAGAGTGATTGTGAGTGATTTTAATACCCTACTCTCACAAATCGATCATCTGGAAATAAACTATGGAAATAAATGGCATTATAAATCAAATAGGCTTAACAGATATTCACAGAACACTCCACCCAGACACTAAATGTGGTGGTATTTTATTTGTGCTCTAACAAATAAAGCCTGCCTGAAGATCAGAGGGCAGACCTAGCCACTAGTTAATGAGAGACACCAGGCAGTGGGAGCACATACCTGTAATCCCAGAACTTGGGAGGAAGAAGCAGTAAGATAGGAGTTTAAAGCTACCTTAGGCCACATAAGATTGACTATGTCTAAAAGCGAAACAGAGCCAAGTGGTGGTGGTGGTGGCAGTGGTGGTGGTGGTGACAGCGTAGCTTACAGCTTTAATCCTAGCACTTGGGAGTTGGAGACAGGACCATTCAGTCTGAAGATTCCTGGAGACAGGATCTCACCCCCCTTTCAGACTGAGAAGTTGGTGAGGTAAGAAATGACTGTGGCTGGCTGTTCTCTGATATTTCAGCATTTACCCGCATATGCAGTTCTGGGTTTTAAATGTTAAAACCAATTAGAAGTTGAGCTACAACTAAAGAGCATGTTCTTCTCAGCAGCCCATGCAATTTTCTCCAAAATTTATTATATATTGAGACAAAGCAATATTAAGCAAATATAGAAAAATTGAAACCATATCCTGAATTTTATCTGACCACAACGAAATAAAGCTGGATTTGTATCAACAGTGATATAAGCTACTATAGAAGAAAATACATGAATCTGTGAAAATTAAAGACACATTACTGAATACTAATAGGGCCAAGAATACAATCAAGAAGAAAATTTAGAAACTCCTAGAACTAAATGAAAATACAGCACACTCTGGCCTATGAGATACAGTAAAGGCAGTTTTAAGATAAAAGTTTATGGAACTAAGTGCCTATATTTTTTAAAAAAAATAGGGAAATATCAATTTAATAAGTGAATGAAAATTCATGGTGTAGAGATAAGAAATGAAATAGACATGCTACTTAATGACATTACAGCAGAAAACTTCCTAAACTTAGAACAGAAGTAGACAGCTAAACACAAGAGGGACAAAGAATTCTGAATAGACACGACCAGAGAAGAAAGTCTCTATGGCACATCACAGTTAGGATGTAAGAAATACAGAATAGGAGCTGAGGTTGAGAACACTGGCTGCAATTCTAGAGAATTTCCAGCTCCTCAATGGTGGCTCACAACCATCTGTAAACCCAGTTCCAGGGGCCCTATCGCCCCCTTTCGGCCTCCAAAGGCATTGGCATACATGTAGCACACAGACAAACCTGTGGACAAACACTCACATACGCGAAATGAGATAAAAATAATTTTTTAAAAAAATCTTTAAAATTGAAATAATTGCTTATATCCTATCAGACCATGATGGAATAAGAGTAGGAGTCAATGATAAGAGGACATACAGACACCACAAAAATATTTGTAGACTAAACAATACATTTTTTAATTAGGTTATCTAAGAAATCAGGAAGAAAATTTAAAAATTCCTAAAGATACATGATAATGAGAATACAACCTAGCAGAACCTTTGGGACTCAACCAGGGCAGTCCTAAGAGGAATGTCAAATGACCCAATAACACGCCTTAAAGCTCTCGCAAAACAACAAGCAGGATCCCAGGTGAATATCATAAAGATCAGAGACGAGACCAAAGTGCACACAAAACCAGTTCTTTGAAAAAGTTAGTAAGATAGACAAACCCTTAGCTCAACCGACAGAAGAAATAGGAAAAGACACAAAGTAAGAAAATCAGAGGTCAAAGGGCGACATTCCAACTGACCCCAACATCGTGCAGAATGTTCCAGAGATTGCCATGAAAGCTGATGCACTAAAGAACTTGAAAATCTAAAAGAAACAAAAGATTTTCTAAATCATATCATCTGCCAAAATTAGAGCCAGAAGATATAAATAACTTAATCAGGATCATTATCAGCAGCGAGATCAAAGCTCTAATGAAAGCCTTCCCCTCAAAGAAAAGCCCAGGATCAGAAAAGGTCACCGCTTAGTTCTATTAGACCTTCAAGAAAGGTCTCAGTCCGGTTCCTTTAAAACTGCTCCACAACATAAAAAGTGGAGGGACACGTCCAAATTCACTCTGTGACCAGTCTTCTTCTGATAGAAAACTCACTTAATACACAGCAACAAGAAAACTATAGACCAATTTCTTTGATGAACATAGAAATTCTCAATAAAATAATGTAAACTAAATTCGGTAACACCTTTAAAAGATTATACATTATGGCCAAACTGGATTGATTTAAGATAGGCCAAGTTGGCTCCACATAAATAAATTGACAAATAAATTAACTTATGGACAGAAACCACATAGTAATCTTGATAGATGCTGAAAAAGCATTTGACAAAGATCAATATGTCTTCGTGATGAAAAGTCCTGGAGACATTTACAATAGATGTAACATAGCTCCAAATAATAGAAGCATATACAGAAAACTTACAGTGTGCATTCTAGTAAATGGAGGCAAGTGGAGCACTTCTTCTAAAATCAGGAATGAGTTAGGATGCTCACTCTCTCTTGTTTGATCTAGTGCTTGAAGTCTTAGCTATAGTAGTTAGACAAGGAAAGATATAAAATGGGTAAAAACAGAAAAGGAAGAAGTCCAACTATCCCCATTTGCTCTTTGCATGCATAAGTCTTTACTTAAAACACCCTATAGGCTCCGCTAGAAAACTTAGATTTAATAAGCCCAGTAAATTTGCAGGATACAAAATCAATATGAAAACTAGCAGCCTTCCCATATTCCAACAATATACTCTCGGAGAGGAAAATTAAGAAAAATATTCTACTCAAAATAACTTCAAAATAATTAAATGTCTAGGAATATATCTAACCAAAGAAGAGAAAGACCCTCCAACATGAAAACTTCAAGGCATTGACTAAGGATATCAAAGAAGACACAAAATGAAGAAAGGATCTTCCACGCCCCTGGATTAGCAGACTTACTATTGTGGAAATGACATACTGCCAAAATTAATCTACAGATTTAATGCAATACCTACCCAAATACAACGTCATATTCCAGAAATTTTAGGAAAACAACCCAAGAATCCATGTAGAACCATAAACAACCTAAATATTTGATTTTAAAGAGTTAAGAACCCAGCTGAAGTTATCACAATAACCAACTTCAGATGATACTATACAGCACAGTGATAAAGACAGACTGGTATTGCCAAAAAATAGACACATAGACCAGTGGATAGAATAGAGTTTCTAAAAGTTAACCAACAAAGATATGTCTACATAATTTTTGAAAAGAATGCAAAGCCATAAAATTATGCTCACCTAAGTTTGAGACAGGTGGGTTATTCAACAAATGGGCTGGAAAAACTAAATATTCACCTGTAGACAAATGAAAAATTAGATTTACATCTTTCCCCTTGTATAAAAATCAATTCAAAATGGATCAAAGGCCTTAATTTAAAGCCTGAGATGCTGAAACTCTTAGAAGAAAACATGGAGATTAGTCTCTAAGACCTTAGGGTATGCAAGAATTTTTTGAGCAGAATTTCAACAGCATAGTAAACAGTTTCATATAGGTGGGACTATGTGAAATTTAAAAGTTTCTGCACATCAAAGCAAACTATCAGCAGAGCACAAGCAGGCCACGGAGTGGAGGAAAATCTTTGCCAGCCAGACTTTAAATGGTCTAATATGTAGAATTTATAAAGAATTATAGAAATCAAATACCAAGGAAATAAAACTGCCCCTCAACAAATGGGTTAGTGAATTAAAGAGACAGTTTAAAAAATATAACTGGCCCCTAATTACTTTTAAAAGTATTCAACTTCCATAGCCATTGGAAAATTAAAATTAAGCTACTTTGAGATAGCATCTCACTTTAGTCAGAATGTCTATTATTAAGAAATTTGATGAGAAATGTTGGAGAAGATGTGGAGAAAGAGCAACTCTTGTTCACTGCTGATGGGGCTGAAAATACTATTATGGAAATCAGTTTGGAGATTGTTTAAAAAATTGAAAACAGAATTTCCATATGATCTGGTTTTCTTATTAGGGCTTCATTGCTGCGACAGAACACCCTGACCAAAATGCAAGTTGGGGGGAAAGGGTTTATTTGGCTGACATTTCCATATTGCTGTTCCTTATTAGAGGAAGGGAAGTCAGAACCAAAACTCACACATGGCAAGGACCTGGAGTCAGGAGCTGATGTAGAGGCCCTGGAGGGGAGATGCTTACTGTCTTACTTCTCATGGCTTACTCAACTTCTTCCCTATAGAACCCAGGACCACAGGCCCAGCGGTGGCACTCCCACCCACTGGGGGGTTGGCCCTCCCTCCCTCCCTGATCACTAATTGAGAAAACACCTTACAGTTGGATCTCATGGAGGCATTTCCTCAACTGAGCCTCCTTCCTCTCTGATACCGGTAACTTGTGTCAAATTGACATTCAAAACCAGCCAATAGTACCCCAGCTATTCTGCTTCTGGGTGTATACCCAGAAATTCCCAACCCTATCGGAGAAATGTTTTCACGCTCATGTTTATTGCCGTTCTCTTCACTATAGCAGGGGAACAGAAAACCTAGTTGCCCATCAGCAGTTGAGTGGACAGTAGGAATCTGGCCCATATAAAACAGAATGCTATTCATCTCTAAAGAAAAATGAAATCACAAAACTTACAGGAAAATAGATGGCCTTAGAATGTATCATACTAAGTGAGGACATCCTTATCAGAAAGGTTTAAAAAACCCAAATGTTTCTCTTCAAATGTATATTCTAGACTATAATGAGTGCATGTATATACATAGACAAATGCACATGTGGATATAGTCTAGCATGTAGAGAGAAGAAAAAATTATTAATAGTAGATAATGAAGAGGGCCTGAATGCAGGCAAAGGGGACATGGGTTATAAAAACAAATGAAAGGCTTTTTCTAGTTTTAACTCTGTCGTTGATTTTTTTTCCTTTAGTGCTTGGCAGATACATGCATAAAAAGTGTAGTTGATAGTGAAAACATATCAAATGAATCTCTATGGCTTCCAAATGGTTTTTCCAGATGTTTTGAAGTTCTTGAGATCTGTTGACTTTAGGTATGGGCCAGTTCTTGCTTGAGTAGCTACATTATAATTAGCTGTGTGATGCTTTTAATTTGCACATTTTTAAAAATACAATAACGTGATTTTATTTAAAAACTGCATATATGTGTGCATCTGTTGTATGAGTGTGTATACATGTGCAGAGGCTGTAGAGGTCAGAGGTGTCAGATCCCCTGGTGTTTTAGTTAGAGGTGGTTGTGAACTGCCTGGCATGGATGCCAGGAACCAAATTCAGGTCCTCTGAAAAAGCACTACATGGCCCTAAATGCTGAGCCTTCTCTCCAGTCTCCAAGGTTCTATTTCATAATCTTCAGTTTCTCATTGTTCATGGACAGTGTACAGAAATATGATTAAATTTTTACACAGTGGCCTTGGGTCCTATAACCTTGTCGAACTCACCTATTAGCTCCAGGAACTTTGTCTTCTTGTAGATTCCTTGGGATTTCGTATCCAGGCAGACATATTATTTGTGAATATGGACTGTTTGTTCCTTTCCAACATATGCGTCCTTCATTTCTTTGGTGTGCTTTATCACAGTGGCTAAGTCTAACTGAGGAACATTGAGAGGTGCAATGAGTGTGGACTTTGCTCCCAGTCTTAGGAAGAAAGCTGTAGCTGTGATATTCTTTATAGACACACCTTCCAGGTTAGGGAGGCTCTCTTCTAATTCCAGCTTGTTGCAAGATTTTGAAAATAAATTATGACTAGATGTTGAGTATAACTAAGTACTTTTCTAAATTAATTAAATGACCTTTATGTTTTTCCGTTTACTGTGTTAATGTGCGAGTTGAGTTGATTTTTACATGTTGAGCCAGTTTAGGACTTAAAGATACATCTCACTAGGTCAAGACGTGTGTGTGTGTGTGTGTGTGTGTGTGTGTGTGTGTATGTGTGTATATGTGTGTGTGTATGTGTGTGTATGTGTGTGTATGGGTGTGTGTATAGGTGTGTGTATGGGTGTGTGTGTGTATGTGTGTGTATGGGTGTGTGTATGTGTGTGTATGTGTGTGTATGGGTGTGTGTGTGGGTGTGTGTATGTGTGTGTGTATGGGTGTATGTGTGATGAGGGGGTGCAGAGGGGAAGAGAGGATGACAGGGAACGAGGAGAGGGAGGCAAAAAGAAGAGAAAGGAAGGAGATTTGCACAATTTGTAATATTTTGTTGAGCTCGTAGGCCTGGGCCTACCGTTATATTTGTTTTATTTTTATATTTAAAGTTTTTCATTCTGGTTAAGCATATTCTCCTTGATACTAGTTTGATTATTTAGTAAACTTGGAAATATTCAGTTGTTAATGGTGAGTTTTGGTGACTTTCAAGATATTCATTATTTTGCAGTAAGTTGTAGACTTAAGTCCCAAACTGTCAGAACACAGTCCAGGAATGGAACTGTATGAGGAGAGTTCTAAGAGCCCGTGAGGATTCTCCGAGGAAATAAGACAAGAATCTTGTGACTTCATTTTTTTCAAAACACGGAATTGTTCTTGGAGTGTTTCCGTGCCCTCCCAGGTGTATCAGACAGGAGTGAGCTTACTTGAGATTACTCATTATTTCTTGCTGGTGTTATTCAATTACATGTTTGTGCCTCCATGGGAAAACATGGTTTTGTCACATGGGACTTGTCTTTGTGGTTTATACAGCTTGGACTCATGAGAACTTTACTTGTCTGAGACTCCGAATAAAGTTGGCTATTGCATGAGACTTTAGTCTGCTTCATTTCTTGCTCCTTTCTCCCAGGTCCCACCACCTCTAAAGTGATGGCAGTAAGCCTATTCATAGTATTTTTCTCTTTTAAGTTAAAAAATCATTATTTTATTTTATGTGTAGCAGTGTTTTGCCAGTACGCACACAGAGTCTGGAGCACACAGAGATCAGAAAAGCCTGTCAGATTCCCTGGAACTCAGGTCACAGATGGTTGTGAACCACTGTGTGGGTGCTAGGAGCCAAAGGCAGGTCCTCTGAAAGATCAGTCAGTGCTTTAACTGCTAAGTCATTTCTCTTTTGGAGTTTGTGACTATAGTTATGACATTCTGATTTTCACACTGCATGCTGGGAATTTGTGTCTTCTATCATTCTAGAGATTTATCAATTTATTGGCTTTTTCACAAATGCATCTTTTGTCTTGATTGGCTTTACCATTTTTCTATAATTTCATTCATTTCTGGCCTTTATTATCTTTACTTTTGACTGCTTTGAGAATTTTTTTTGCCTCGTTTTTCAAGATGACATCTTAGACTGTTGACAGCTGTCTTATTTTCAAACATAGCATTTTTCTTTTGAATACCTCTTTCATTGCATGCCACTAACTTTGACACACAATTTCAAATTCCTTTAATTTAAAAGTTTTTGCTTGTACCCATTCTTAAGTTTCTTTGCTGAGACTAAACACTTCAAATAGGAGGGGATGACAGTATTCTAGGTTCCATATGATGGCTCTACTCCCCAAGATTTCCCATAACTCTTTTTTCCTTTTAATGTAATTGACACAGATGAACCTGTTCTTGTACTCCTTGACAGCACCAAAATTATGTTCATTTTCTAAACCTTTCAATCGTTTGAGCCAATGCTTTCCATATGAGGTAATTTGAATAAAATTGGATCCCATATTCTCACAGGGAGAGGCACTATTATTAAAAGGTGTGGTTTTGTTGGAGTGGGTATGGCCTTGTTGGAGGAGGTGTGTCACCGTGAGAGCAGGCTTTGATGTTTCCAATGCTCAGTATTACTACCCAGGGTTACAGTCAACTTCCTGTTGTCTTCTGATCAAGATGTAGCTAGCACCATTTCTGCCTGTGTGACGCTATGTTTGCCACTATAATGATAATGGACTGAATCTCTGAACTGTAAGCTGCCATGTCAGTTAACTGCTTTCCTTTATAAGAGCTGCTATGGTCATGGTGTCTCCTCTTAGCAATAGAAACCCTAACTAAGACACCAAGTATCCTAAACTAGATTATATTGGTCTGTATGCTATGGATGATGGTTTGAATGAGAAATGTGGCTCATAAGCTCATGTATTTGAACACTTGGTTCCTAGTTGATGGTGCTTGTTGAGGGAGGTTATGAAACATGGTTATACGGCAAACTTTTCCTGGCAAGATGCAATACACACACACACACACACACACACACACACACACACACACACACACACATATACATACACACACACACACATATACATACACACACACACTCACATATACATACACACACACACACTCACATATACATACACACACACACACACACACACACACACACACACACACACACACACACACACACCTATTCAACTCACAAAGATAATCCGTAACAGACCAAAGTAACAAGTGCAACAATATCCAACTTGGGGGAGCCAGTGAGTTTTTGTTAGGAGTTACTACAGGAGTTGTATTAAGTTTCTGGACCAGACTTTCTGGCCTAGCCTCGAGATGCAGAACCACAGACCGGCACAAACACTGAGACACACAGATGCTTACATTAATTTTATGCTGATTGACCTGGGGCCCAAGACTCACTAATCTTTACTCTTAAACTAACCCATGACTCTTATCCTTTTTAGCCATGGGGCTCAGTACCTTTTCTCAGAGCAGCATAGTTGTCCTCTGCTTCTTCTGGCTTCTCTGGAGTCTCTGTGGTGTCTCTGACCTGTTCTTCCTGTTCCCAGAGTTTTTCCAGTCTGGTAGCCCCTCCCACACTTCCTGTCTGCCTCCAGCCAATCAGTATGTTTCTTAAACTAGTAGGCGGGACAACTATTTACAATGTAACAATCCCACTACAAGGAGCATGTGTAGATTATTTACAAAGAGCAGAGATACTCAAATGCTGCTGACTCACTAAAAATCCCACCCAGACTCAAAAACATAAACCAACAAAAACCCACAAACAAACAAGAAAACCCTGCATCCTGGAGGCCCCGGGAGATATTTTAGTTGCAGGGAAGTATCTAATATATTACGATACCAGTGAAAGGTATGTCTGACTGACATATGAACATAAAGGGGGTATGAAAGCCACAGTGGTGAATGAAACTTCAGCATATGAATGTGTCAGTAGTAAGAAAAAAAGAGGGACCCTTTAAATGACAGGTGGTGAAGAAGTCATACAGAAGGAGAGGAGTATTTGGAGAGACAAGAAAGTTGTTTTTGAAGACTCAGAAAACGAACAAGTCAAAAAAAGAGAGAGTAATTGACAGTGTAAAATACTTAGGAGTGGCCAGTCAAGATAGGGACTGATAAGGGCCCTCTGAATCTATCAGCAAGGAGGTTCTTGTGTCTGCCAAACTAGAAGATTCCTTGGCACCCATTGCTCTGTGCCCCTTTCTGCAGAGTAGGAAACTGAATCAAAGATATACTTAATTTTTATGTCCATGTTTTGATTTACTTTGGAGGGGGCAGATACAAAATTATAGCTCGCTGGCACCTGGCTCCCCCATCCAGCCCTTCAACACATAGTCCTGCTCCTTGCCTAGTACTTGGTCTTCCTCCTCTCCTCTTCCTCCTCCTCCATCATCATCATCATCTCGATCTGAAGCCACACCTGTTCTGCTCTGTTCCTATTGTTTGTTTGTCCCTTCAAATCATTTATTCAGCTCACAGTGATAATCTTTGAGCACAATCAGCAAGTCTTACTACATGGAACTCAGACACATTGGCCCTGTTTCAGCCACAACCACCCCAGGGAGCTCCAGAAACCACTTCATCAGCGAGGCAGTGTCTTAAATGCATCTACTGAGAATCCCTGATTCTTTGGGCCAATGAGGACATCAGTTTAGTACTTAATTTAAAGCATATTTTGTATATTTCACACAGCAGATGCAGGCTAGGTAACCATAGACATCTTAAGGCAACCCCTGGGAACCCCTCATGTAGCATGAGGCCCTGCATTTAATCTGGCATGTCATAAACAGATGGTTTATGGCACCAATAATCTCAGTACTTGGGAGTTAGAGACAGGAGGATCACAAATCAAGGTCATCGTTGGCTACATATCAAGTCTGGAGTTGATCTTAAAGAAAACACGACACAGTAAGAACAAAACTTGGTGAGATGTGTCCTTTCCACACAGAAGTAGGCGATGTGTCCCTTCCCTTTCATCTGGATGGACTTGTGATGAATTAGATTCATTAAATTCAAATGAAGTGACACCGCATGGCTTCTAGGGCTAAGTCACAAGACAGCATATAGTTTTAACTTGTTTTCTGGAACACCAGCTTTTAAGAAAGCTGAGGCCCTATGCTGGGGAGGCCACAGGCGAATGCTCTAGTCATCTCCTATCAAACCCAGCCCTTGAGTTACCCCTACCTGGGACTACATGACTGAAGTCACCAGGTTATTCCAACTCTTGGTCATTTGGGTTTGCTCATCTGGAACCTCAGATATATGCATCAGAGATTAACTATACCAATTGTGTTCCATTTGAATTCTTGCTCTAAGACCTGGAACATAACGGAGTGATTTTTTTTTTTTTTTTAAGATTGATTTATTATGTACATAGTGTTCTGCCTGCAGGCCAGAAGAGGGCACCAGATATCATTATAGATAGTTATGAGCCAGCATGTGGTTGCTGGGAATTGAACTCGAGACCTCTGGGAGAGCAGTCAATGCTTTTAACCTCTGAGCCATCTCTCCAGCCTGAAGTCGTTTGTTGTGCAGTAATAGATAAATGGAAGAGTAGATGTTCTCAGCAGCATTTCACTTTAAGATGAAGGAACTGAACTGGGTTTCAGAAGGATTAAGCAGTTTGATCCAGGTCCCACAGGTGGTCAATGCAGAGCCATAGCCGAACAAAGGTCTGGGTTATCACAATCTTCTCTCTCTATTATCCCAAGTGTGCCCTACTGAATCAGGTCTCTGACATCTCCCAAGCTGCTCATTGCTTTTCTTCCATCTGGGGACTACCCTTGGTCTACATAGATGGCAATGACTGGGGCTGTGTTAGGTCAACAGTCTTAATGACACATTTGGTTCACATACCATCTAGATAATTGAAAGACATTTGCTTTGCAATTGGCTCTTTTCTAATTTCCGGGGCACACCTACAGGCAGCAGCCAGACACTCTGCCAAGCCTGAAATTCCACTCCTCCCCCACGCTGCCCTTGCTGTGCCCATACCCACCAGTTCCCATTAAATTCCAATCACACTTGTAAGAGGGCTGATTCAACCTCCTATCTTATGCCCAGGAAGTGCTAGAGATGAGCAACCCTCTTATTGGAGTAATTCTGGGAGCTGAGGCAAAGCCATGGCAGGAAGCCACCCACTAACTAGAAACCCAGGACATCAATCAGCCAAACTGATTTCTCTGCTTTCGTAGCCATTTGAACGGTTATCCAAAGCTCCAGGCTTTGTTCAAAGTTACTCGACAAGTAGGTTCCTGGGTGATAAGTCGCCACAGCCTCACTGCGCTGTCTCTGTGTCCTGGGGCTCTCTTTACTCATTTCTCAAAATGGGCTGATGCTCATTTGCTGTACTCTAAAAAGAACAGAGCCTGCACTTTTGTGCTCACATCCTGATTGCAGCAGGAAGATGAAAAAGGAACCCGAGGTTGGCTAGGATATCAATATGCTTCTCATTTGATACTCCGGAGAGATCGGAGAATTGTGTTTAAATTCACTTCACTGGCCCCTACCATCATTCTTCAGCAACAACAGATGCATGATCTGCCTTGGGAAGATACTTATAGTCAGAGGTGGCATGGGGAGGGGACCTCACTCTCATAAAGACTCACTTTAAATAGTGTAAAATGAGGCCAGAAAATTTTGACTAGTAAGTAATGTTTAAGACGCGAGCCAACCTCTCACAGGCTAGCATTTCTTACAGGTTTCAGGAGTGCTCTAGTAAGCACATGGTGACTATGGTCGATGGCCCAGCATAAAACCAAGGGACTGGATGTGAATCAATATTCTCTCTCTTATACCTGTTGTGAAAAGGCAGTCCACATGGCCTCAGCCTCTCTTCTGTAAAATAAGAATAAAATAGAGGAAAATGGTTTGAGAGCATTCATAGATCCATACATCTATTTTAAAAACGATTGAGGACTGACTACATACCAGGCTGTGGGTTGAGTTCTCAGGCTGCAATAATGACTAGGTTGTTGCTGCTGGCTTTAGGAGTGGTGATGGTCTAGATAGTGAAGTGGGTGGCATGCACGCACCTCAGAAATTCAACAACCATGGGAAGGGAACCGCTTACTCGTGATCTCCTTATTGTTGAAGTATCAGGAGCCACAGAGTCCTGCTCCAACTTGTCAGTCTGAGAATACTGATGACTTGAAGAGATTCAAGGTCACATGCATCTCAGTGTTCCCCAGCATGCCTGGCCCCAGGATGTATTCAATAAATATTTGTTTGGATGCATGAAAGTTACAGATGACTCTGTCTCATGTTCATCTGACTTCTTGTATTTATTCTGGTTTCATTTTGTGGTACATCCTATCCTTTACCCAGAAATTAGACCTGAGGTTTGCACTAGACATAGTCCTGGGGTACATAGCAGCCCCAGAACCCGATGGGAAAATGGGCTAAATCTTAAGAAACTAATGCTTTACTGCAAGTCTCTCTCTCTTTTTCAAATTATTAATATTTACTGTGTTTATAGCTAGCACTTTTGACTGAATAAATACATGTGCAGTTTCTGTTGATCCCCACTCATTAGATTTGGGAATACAGTAAGCTCTAGAAAGGTAGGAATTTTCCCTGTCTTTGTACCCTGTTGGGATATGACATTGTGGCTTATCCATTACAGGTCCTCTAATCATTTATTAGTTTATTCCAGTCGCTTGCTTCGTCTTCCTCAGGGCCATCAGTATTCAAGCTTTTTTGACGTTCTCTTTCGTACATATGCCCTCATACTTCCCTCCTTGCTGTTCCTTAAATGTGTCATCTTGTCCCCACTTTGGGGGCTTGTGTTGTGTGCAGCCATGTGCTCACCACATGTCTCAGTTTCTTGACTCCTTTACCTCTATGCTCAAATGTTGCTGCTCAAGGAAAATCATTTTATCCATAAGCACATCCCCTACCATTAGATGCCCACTTGCCTACAGCTCACCTGTGTATTGTTTATTGTCTCAGGGAGCCAGGGACCTTGTTGCTGTTGAACATAATAGTATCTGTAAGTCCTATAATATCCCAAGCTATGGTAGGCATTCAATATTTTACAGAATCAACAAGTAGATAAAAAGAATATTACATTATATTGTGGTCAAAATAAATCCATAGCCAGTTACATTACTCATCCAGCTCCATTTCAGTAACCCAAGAGTTAGCCTGTCTATTGTATTCTCATGCCTCATTTTAACCAAAAACTTTTTACATTCTTAGGTAAGAGATATGGGTGAAACTTCCTGTCAGTGCTACAGTGAATTTGGCGTTTTTATCGGCCAAAAACAGGCAGAGGAAAGGCTCCCCCACTTTTACAGAACATTTTCAAGTGGTGATTTATACAGATATATGTTCATTCTAGAGACTGCCACCATGTATGGATGGTTATTGAGAAACACATATCTTCTCCATGTTTCCAACTGAGAAAAACTGCCAAGGGGAGACATCTGGAAGAACAAAAGAAATATTAAGTTTAGCTATCAAGTTATGGCAAAATGAAGATGTCACTAATGCCCAGCGGAAGGCTGGTTCGTTATTCTTCTCTCCACTCACTTCCCCTGGGCTCTATTTTCTGCCTCCGCACCTGAGACTCATGGTGAATAGCAACAATTTGCTTTTCAGTACCACGGACAGCAGCTGGCAAGCGACCAGGACACCAGAGGGAGCCAGACCAGGGCATGAGTGTGCACGCAACTAAACAAATACTGACCGAGAACATCCTGGGGCCAGTCATGCTAGAAAACACTGAGATTCATATTACTCTGACCTTTTAAAATGTAATTTCTTCAAGTCATCAACATTCTTAGGCTGACAAAACTGTATCGGGGCCTACGCCTCCTGATACTTAAAAAACAGAGACCAAAGGAAATTGATCCCTTCTCCCACGGTTGTTGATTTCTGTGGTGTGTGCATGTCGTCCAGTTTACTAACTAGACTCCCACACTCAAAGCCAGCAGCAGAAGCAGCCCCAGAACCCAATGGGCAAATGGGCTAAATCTTAAGAAACTAGTGCTTTACTTTAATATTTATTGTGTATACGGTGTTCTGCCTAAAGGCCAGAAGAGGGCGCCAGATCTCATCACAGATGGCTGTGAGCCACCATGTGGGTGCTGGGAATTGAACTAAGGACCTCTTGAAGAGCAGCCACTGCTTTTAACCACTGAGCCATCTCTCTGGCCCTCACTGTTTTCTTAAACTTTTTCCATTCGCAAACTATTTGGACGCAAGACATTTTAATGCAAGCCCAGTTATATAACTATATAAAAGGTAGGCATTTCATTATAGTGAATCATAAAGAAATATGCCTTAGAAATATGCAAAATAATTTATTTTATCCAACAAATTTAGTAACTTTTATCAATTTTAAAAGTCAGCATAATATCGCTACTTTGTGAAGCAAACTAAATTCCTCGATTGTTTTTTAAAATACAATTTTTATTTAAACCTTGCCTACCACATTCTTCCTCCTCCAACTTCTTCCAGACCCCTGCCACCATGTTCCTCTCCCAACTTCATGTTCTCTGTTTAACCACTGAGTCCTATTTGAATTAGTTATGACCATGTGTGTACAAGGGTAGGGCCATCCTCTGAGCATGGGAAACTCTCCAAAGGCTGAATCCCTGAGGAAAACAGATCATCCCTTCCCTAGCATCCATCAACAGCCAGGAGCTCTTTAGTTAGTGGATGCTTCTAATTTTAAGATTTTATATATATTATATATATATAATTTTAATATTCATTAAAGACAAGAATAGACTGCACACTTAGAGATTTGATTGCTTATCCTCATTTAAAAATAAATCTTGGCTGAATATTTGATATTGCAGAACACAGAGCATCTTTGATGTTTATCAGAGTTAATTGATTCTTGGTTTTATAATCATAGTTCTGAGAATGCCACTTTGCACAGATATGTAGTACAAAATGGCAGAAGTATGCTTAGGACCATTGAATTAATTATTGAAAATTCTGTTTTAATCTCAGGCCAAATTTTATTTAATGATTTTTGTAAAATGAAACTCAAGTCAGCAACTCAAATAGCAATTTTTGAAACTAAGCATTTTAATACAGCACAATCTCAAGATACATTAATTTGATACATAATGAGGACCAGTGTTAGGAAAATTTAAAACTCTTTGTTTATAATTAAGCCATCATCTTTCTCCGAGAACACAGAACTTAATATGTACAAAACCCCCATCAATTCATAGCACACAGTAGTCTCAAATGTGAGTCCAGATGTCATAGACAGATGTTTTGATGTTGTATGGGATGTGTCTGTACTGTGCGTGCAGAAAGAACCAAGAAAGCAGTGAAGTTGTACAACACAGCCTGGGAAAGTGTGCTTGAAACACCTTGGAATTTCAATTAGTTGTTGGTCATTGTGTATTCAGAATATTTTTATGACTGCCCCAATTTCCAAAACCCCATTCAGTTACATAGCATCATCTACGTGTATCATGTGTTCATATCACCATGCCACACACTCCAACATAACATGCAGTCTCTTAAGCCTGAGCCACCTAAAACATCTCAGCCAAGATTTACAAGTATTGTATGTTACAAATTTCAGTGGATTTTCCCTCCCGCATATATAGGAAGTTTTCTTCCCTAGTAGAAACAAGGATCTAATTATGGAAAATAAACCCTGTAAATATTTTCCTACCATTATTTTTCAGCATGTAAATATCAGACTAGCATATCTTTGGATTGCATTGTACTGGAATATAGGGTTCCGATATACAGATTAAGAAGCTGGGCTTGTGTCCAGAAAGGCAGCCCCGCAGTAAAAGCAACTGCTGCCAAGTCTGACAGCCCACAGTCAGTCTTCAGTACAAACACAGTGGAAGAGAGGCAATTCCCAAAGCTGTCCTCTGACCTCCGCATGTGCATCGTGCCATGCACACACACACACAAAATAAATAAATGTAGCAATAATTTAAAAAATAGATTCTAGGTTATTTGTGTTATTTGAAATATAATCTTTCGAGAATTTATAAAATGTCCCATTTGTTGTCAGACAAATACAAATACAAATTTACCTGTTTTATTTTGAATAAGTATAATGAGTTCTTTGGTGGCATTAAGGATTTTAGAGGTAGAAAATTTAGCACTAGTTAAGAACAGAAATAATTTGGAAAGCATTTTGTACCTAGCAGTTAAAATTTAGAGGATGAATGAACTACTTTTATGCTGTTAATATTTATTATGATGATTTTATAACTAAATTTAAGATAAAATACACAACATCTTTAATTTTCCTCACCTTTAGTTTTTAGAATCTAAATTCTCATAACATATTATTTTAGGGAAACTTTCTTAAATTTTTTATTGTTTTGTATCTTTTGGTGAATATCAGAAAACCATAACTGTTATAGATTTATTTTAAAGTTTTCTAACCTGATTTTTTTGCTTGACTTTTGGTAAATAAGGACAAATATGTTTGTTTTGATATATATGTGGTACATATCTCACAGCATCACATCCTAGATATGAATACACACACACACACACACACACACACACACACACACACACACACACACACACACACACATTTTGGGTTGAATAAGAAATGTATCCACGGGTTCATCTATTTGAACACCAGTCCCCAGTTTTTGAGTGAGGGTACTGTTTGGGAGGTTGTGGAACCTTTAGGAGGTAGAGTCTTGCTGGAGCCCTCCTCACCCCAGCATGTCACTGGGGGACAGATTTTGAGGGTTTATGATCATGCCCAACGCTGGTTTGTTCCTTATTCTCTGTGTGCAGCTGAAATGTGCTTATCTAGCTTTTGCTCCAGCCTCTTGCCACTCCTTTCTCAACGTTATAGACTACTGATATGAACCTGTAAGCAAAAATAAACTCTCTCTCTCTTTTTTTTTTTTTACAAAAAAAATCTTGTTTTATGTACATTGGTGTTTTGTCACAGGTGTCAGATCTAGAACTGGAGTTACTAACAATCGTGAGCTGCTGGTGTGTGGGTGCTGTATGTAGGTACTGGGAATTGAACCCAGGTCCTCTGGAAGAGCAGCCAGTGCTCTTAACCACTGAGCCATCTCTCCAGCCTAAACTCTTTCTTCTTTAGTTGCTTTTGCTCATGGTATTTATCGTAGTAATAGAAAAGTAATGGATACAACATGTACACAACAGCTGGCTACACTGAACTAGTTAACATACACAGTGTCTCATATAGTTTTTCTCGAGATGATTTAGAAATTAATCAGAATTTTCAAAAATATATTGTTATTAATCATAGTAACACAATATGCATTGTATCTCTTGAACTTATTTCTTCTACTGAATGAAATTATGTTTTTGACCAACATTTTATTATTTCTACTATAACCTCTAGCCACAATTATACTTTCAAATTTGATGAAATAATCTTTTTAAAATTATCTAATTTAAATTTATTTTATGCATATTAAGTTTTGCCTGTACATATATCTGCACACAACATGTGTGCCTGATGCTGGAGGAGGCCAGAAGAGAGTGACAGATTTCCCTGGAGTTAGAGATGAGGGTAAGATGCCAAATGAGTGCTGACAATCAAGCCCAAGTCCTTAGGAAGAACAGCAAGCATCCTTCATCTGCTACCCCATCTCTTCAGCCCCGTGATGATTTTATAGTCTAAGACATTAAGAAAGAATCTGAGCTCTAGCTCCCACCACTGAAGCTTGGATCCCTCTTTCCTTCTTCAGCTTTTGTGATTTTGTTTTTTGAGACAGAATCTTACTGTGCAGCCCAGGCTGTTTTTAGACTTATGATCTTCTGTCTCAGCCTCTAGATTGCTGTGATTATAGACATGTGCCATCACATACAACTCAGTCACTTCACTCATTGGGAAGAGTTTGGACTTATTTCTGCCAAAGGAAACATTAGCGGTGTCTTCACTAAGAATCTTATTTAGTCTTCACATCAATCATGTAGTGTTGTGTGTGTGTGTGTGTGTGTGTGTGTGTGTGTGTGTGTGTGTGTGTGTAAGTGAGTGTGTGTGGTGGGGAGGACAACATACTGTCATCCTTATAAAGATCCAGAAGTTCTATACACAACTCTGCCAAGCAAATATCATTCCTTAGGCTGCCCCTGCCTCGAGTGCTAGAGAATCTTCAGAAACTTGGAGGGTTAGACTTACCATTTATGTATTGACAGCTGCTAAACTGAGTACTGGAATGCTTAAGTGACTTTCTCAGCTCACAGAACACTTAAGAGATGAAAAAGGACTCAGTCTCAACTCTGTCAAACTCCAAGCTATTTGTATCCTGTGCTGACTACAGTCTTATGCCAACCTGAGTCATCTTAGAGGAGGGGACTCTCGTAGCGAAAAAATACCTCCATAACATTGGTCTGTAGAAAGGCAAGCCTGTAGAGCATTTTATTAACTAATGATTGATGTGAGTGGCCCAGCTCATTGTGGCTGAAGATACCCCTGATCTGGTGCTCCTGGGTTTTGTAAGAAAGCAAGCTGAGCAAGCCATGAGGAGCAAGCCGGTAAGCAGCACTCCTCCATGGTCTCTGTATCAGCTCCTGCCTCTGGGCTCCCACTTGGTTTGTGTTCCTGACTTGAACTTGATTTCTTTTTGTAGATGATGATTCAGATTATATAAGCCAAATAATATTTCTTTCCTCCTCAAGATGCTTTGATCATGTTTCACCGCAGCAATATTAACCCTAAGACAAGACATATTTTTCTTTAGGATATCAAACATTCAACCCATTACTTTGACTTAGGGGAAAAATATTGGGGCTGGAGAGATGGTTCAGCAGGCAAGAGCATCTGATGCTCTTGCAGAAAACCTGGTTTGTGTCTTAGAATCCACACCAGGTCACTTACAATCACCTGTAACTCCAGCTCCTGGAAATCTGACACCCTTTTGGCATCCACAAGTTTTTCACACATATGTTGCACATATGTACATGCAGGCACGCACGTGCACATCTAATAAAAAGACCAATCCCTTGCTCACAAAGAACCAACTCTGATAACAGGAGCACCTGCTGTCTCTGCTTCTTCGTGGTACCATCTTATTTCAGTTACTTCACCTCGATGTTGGAAGGGGGTGATAAAGTGAAAGGTACCACTGGCACATATCACCACACATATATTAATTTCATGCTTGTAACAGCTCCAGAAAGGCCAATTTGTTGTTTCTGAGTTATGGAGAAGATAACCATAGAGTGAGGGGTGGAAGCACGCAGCCAATGTGCAGGAGCCCTTCCCTGATCTCACTGCTGTATTATGTGCTAAATTATATATAATCCCACAAAGGATAGATTTGATTGAACCCCAAATTAAACCCCAACCTATGCACATGGCACCAAGTGTCTATCTCAATGCAGAAGAAAGAGAGAGAGCCTATTATGTGACATCTTCGTAGAGGCACAGAACAATTTTAACTATGCGAAGAGTCCCATGGGTATTTTATTTAAATGGTGATCGGTACTGTGCAGTTGCCTGATACTCCCTCCCACTCCCTTTTCTTAGATGTGGAAATCACACTGCTCTGTGCACCCTCCACCAACATAGAAATGCTTCACCAAGGAAGCTGAACCTTTTGAAGGGAGTTGGGTGTTCATAAAGTTCCCTTTTTTAATGCCACTGTTATAAGGAACTTGTAACGATGACTCAGAGAGGCAGAAGCTATAATGGAAAATTAATTGTTTTATCAGAGGTGGAATCCAGCTGAAGACTCAGCTTTAGACTGACAACAATGGCCTTCCTCCAAGGAGTTCTGAGTTGAAACAGAGTAGCTTCTCAAGGTCAGTCAAGAATAGGGATCCAGAAGCCCCCATTCCCTGCAATGGGATTCTTGAGTGTATCACAGATTGTGGAAATGTGAGGTGAGCCCACCACAGGGTGTGTTTGTGTGGTGCACTGTGGTTGGTCTGTAAGCATGTGTGCATATGTATACCCATGTAATCATGCTTATGAGTTTGTGTGTGACAAAGTACTGGCAAGGGGCTATCCATTGATCATGTTTGTATCTACTCATATTGGTGTATATATGTATGAGAATGTATTTGTTACAAGTCTTACGTATAGGTTTTAGGCGTCTGTGGGTCTCTGAGGTATATGTTAGAAACTCAAAAAGGAGAAGAATCCTTGATGTTTAGTGAGAAATTGACAAACGTGAGATGTCTGGAATGACAGAAACAGTTTCAGGGCTTCTGCTAATGGCATAGGAGAAGGAAAAGGTGTGCAGGATGAAGCCTCTAACATCTTTACCTTAAGTGGAGCAAGGAGAGGGGCTCAGTGGGAAGGGGTGCTTGTTGTTCAAGCCTGAGGGCTTGAGCCTGGATTCCCAGCACCCACATAAAATCCTGGGCACGACGATGCCTGTAGCTTCAGTGCCACAGGGCAAAGACAGGAAGATTCCTGGGGGCTACTGGCCAGCCAGTCTAGCTAAAAATGAGTTCTATTCTCAAAAACAAACAAACAATGAAAAGAGAGAGAGGAAAACGTCCAAACTCAACTCAAGCCCTGGCCTTATGTATGTACACACAGGCAAGTGTACACGCACATACACACAAGTGCACACGTATACCGCATACACAGCATTTTAAAGAAAAACTAAAACAATAAGTATTTCATATTGGAGTAGATTAGCTGCTGCTGACTAACAAATAGATTCAAATTCAGCAAAAATATCATAGAATTATTCATACTGATGGGTACACCCTTATATTAAATATGCTATCTTCCACGCTCAGCGTTACTGTGTTGCTACAACGCCTATTTCGTAAAGGAGAAAGCAGGAGCTCAGGTAAGGACAAATTGCCCAGAGTCACATAGGCAGGGGGAGTGGTCCCCGGAAGAAGAACCAGGTCTGCCTCCAGAGCCTGGGCTTCTCTACCTTACGTTAGCTGCACCAGTCTCCATCTGGAGAAGCGGTCTCATGGTGGCCTGCAGCAAACGAGGGAGACAATGGGAAGACACAGGTTCTGGAGTCCACTTGCCTTCAGTTGTGTGGCCTTAGGAGATTAGAGGGGCTTCCATATTGCTGGGATAAAATGAGACTTTGGATTTTGACCCAATAGAGTTCTCCTGATCTTGTTGTGTGGACCACATAGGCAAGGGGTCCTTGAGGGTGGGCCTTTCTACCACCCAGGCAGGGTTGAGTTGGGACATATATCTCAGTTGGGCACAGAGGAGTAAATTCAAGACTTGTGCATCTCTCCTGGACACATGCTGTGATTACATTTCAGATTTTTGAGATTTACTCTCTTCAAATCTGGTCAAAAGCATTTCACGGCACTGTTCAGTGAAGCCTAGACCTGGCTCCATCGCCAGCCCTTGAACAGTGGCAGAAGATCAAGAACTCTAGCACGTGGTTATACATATGAATGGCATCTTAAAGTCCAGGACTCAGATAAGTGCTCAGTGAACAGGGTGCCCCTTCTTCTCTGTCCATGATCTGATCACAGTCTTGCTCCCCAGTAGCTGGGAAGGAAGGAAGGCATTGTGGGTAGATGACAAAAAGTGACTTAGAATACAAATCAAGCAGACTTTGCCACAAATGTGGTTCCACACACACCCAGTGTATCATTTGGGAAGCTCCCTCCCTTCAACCCAGAGTTTCATTTTCTTCATCTGCAAAAGAAAATTTTCATAAAGAACATTTGTTTTTTAATGCCTGATGCACAGTACTCTCGGCGATTCACAGAATTAATGTATGCACTTGGAAACTGGTTGCCTTTATAAGGCATTTAGTAGCTGAAAGTCGGATAAATCTTCAGTTTTTCAGCTATGCGACCTCAGGCAAACCACTGACTTCCAAGTTCAATTTCTTGCTCTGACAGATGAAGGTAAAAATGGCATCCACTTAGTTGGGAGGGTTAAATGATGCAGTCCATAGAGATTGCTTAGCGGGGTGATAGGCTCCAACCAGAGGAAAATTAACTATAAAGCAGGGGCCAGAATGCTATGTTCCTAGCTAAGACAAGAATCCAGAGATGTCTTGTTACGTCAGGAATGGGACTCTTTCCTCTCCATATTTCTCCTCTCTGTTCCTGGCACCTGTTGAATTCTTGGGTAGAAAACACACACAGCTCTGAGTTTTTATTGCTACCTAAGAGCCTCTGTCTTCTAGGAAATGACATGTTTATAAATTTGTGCCATGTCTAGCTTGGTGTCTGGGTGATTAGGTCTCAAAGCTTTGAGTGAGTCACTGCCAAGATTGAGAGCTTCCTGCCAGCTCTTGGCCTGGTGAGAGGACATTTCTCTCTGAGAATGTCTGCCAGCCTTTCCTGCTTCCTCAACGATGGCCCTGAGCATCCTGGGTCTATAGTGAGCTTTAGAAGATGGGGACCATGCCTTACCATCTGGTTATTTACAATCAGCTTTTTCATTGCCAACCGGAAGTTCTATATACAGAGCTAAGCTTTTGTGTAGATATTGTTGGCTCTGCCCTGGCCATGCCAACTTTACCTCATAGTCAAGATAACTATTATGGTTGGTTTTACCATCAACTTGCCACAAATGAGAATCGCCTAAGTAGATGCCTCACCTGAAGACATAATCGCCTTGACTCATGAAAAAAAAAACCCTCTCAGACTGTGGGGAGCCCTTTCTGGTAGCACCCCACATTAAAAGAACAAGGTCTAAGGGAGACCATTCTGCCTTTTGCAAACTTGAACTTCTCTTTTCCTGCTGAGTTGATTTGCCCTGTGGCTGGTAATGATTATTTCTTTGCAGATGTTAGATCTAGAGTTTTTGACTTTCGTCACAGACTAGGGGCCTGCGGCTTTCCAGGAATCTTCAGGGCTTATTGGAGAAAAGCTCCCTCTGTATACAGGAAACATATATTCCATGATTTTTGTCAAGCTCATCCCCATTTCATATCCCAGTTGTCTCCATGAATGGATGTGAGTCTGGGTGCCTAGTGGTGGGAAGACCCAGGGCTGAGGCAAGAGTCTTAGGGTAGGGAGCCCCTGGCTCCTTCAAACAAACTACTGTCAGGTCAAGATTTGTTTCTTCTTCCCAACTCTGTGATGATACAGCCATTCCTCTGTGGAGAGACTGTGTGTGTGTGTGTGTGTGTGTGTGTGTGTGTGTGTGTGTGTACCATTGTAATGAGTCACATGTTTAGCTCACTGGTATTAATTTCATGTTTAGTTCATTATGATGTTCTACAACATCATCCATTTTGGTAACTTTTTCTTTACTCCAGAGACTTGAACAATGATCCTGTATGTCCCCCTTCTCCACATGAGTGAGTTAGTTCTACCCTACTGCTGTCTTACAAATGTGCCTGTTTGAACTCACAAGAATGCCGTTGTGTGGCATTGCCTTCTGGGTTTGCCTCACTATGTTGCGAAGACTCATCTTCCAGAGCATACCCCAGGACCCCACTCCTCAGAGCTGAATGGAACTGCATTTTTTTGTGTAGACTCTTATCTTATTATTCACCAGCTGGATTGATTTTTTAAAAGTTAGTGTGTGTTGTATTAGGTTTCTGGCCGGACTTTTGAGCCTAGCCTCATAGACTGGACTTTCTAGCCTAGCCTGCTGGCCCAGACTTCAGACCCACAGTCCCATAGTCCCACTGAAACACACAGATGCTTGTATTCGTTGTATGCTGATTGACCTGGGGCCCAGGCATGTAACTTGTTAGCTCTTGCTCTTAAACTAACCCTTGACTCTCATCTTGTTTAGCCATGAGGCTCGGTACCTTTTCTCAGAGCAGCATTTCAACTTCTTTCCTCTGCATCTGCTGGCATCTCATCGTGGTGTCTCGGTGGCTTCTCTAGCATTTCTGCTCTGTCTTTCCTATTCCCAGAGTTTCCCAGTCTGGTAGCTCCACCCAAACTTCCTGTCTGCCTTCGGTCAATCAGTGTTTTTATTAGACTAGTAGGTGGGACAATTATTTACAATGTAACAAATAATTCCACTACAAGTGTGTGTTTATTCTTTTAAATTCCTAGTTCCAATCTTTTGGGAGTTATTCCTAGAAGTAGAATTACTGGGTTATATGGTAATTTTATGTTTATATTTTGAAGAGCTGCCAACTTTTATTTTTAACCATAATAATTACGCCATATTACATAAGTTTTCCATTTATCTACTTCCTCAAGCTTGGCTCTTTGAGGCATTCTAGGAAATCCATCTTTGATTTTTTTTTTTTTTTAATGAGGCTCTATTTATTCTTCACAACCCAGGTATAACCTGGGCAGAGACTCTTCCTGAGCATGCCCAAAGAGAGCGACCTCTCCGGCTACTGCCTCTTGCGCTACTTTGCCTTTGCAGCTGTTTTATATTCTTAGGCCTGCACATTTCTTTCACAGGATTATGAGCCTGATAAAGGCGAGAATCATGTTGAATTTGAATTTGAATAACTAATATCAAAACGCTGAGAAATGCTTCTTGTTCAAGGGCTGAGTAAGTTGTTTCTGGATCTTTTGGTTCTTTGTTGACAGAAAGAACCATTTTCAGTCCTTGGCAGCTTCCCAAGTCTTGTGAAAACTGTTTTTAACCTGGGCTCCGGGTCCTGGTGGCCTCTTCCCATGATTCACCTTCCTCTCTTCTCAAGCCACCCAGCTCACTTGGAGCTCTTTTGGCCACTATGTCAGCAAATGCTTATTAAGTACCTACTAGCTATTTGGCAAGACAATACATTTGCCTTCACAGAGTTTACATTAGATGAGGGGAAGATGCCAAGTACCATAGAGATGAACAGTCATCATACACACGAGGGGCAAAGGTTGGAAAGATGGACCTATTAGAATGAGAGACAGTGGTCACCATGAGGTAGCTTGGTTGCTCCACCGGAGGGCAACACTTTACATAACTAACAGAAGGAATCTGAAGAGAAAGTGGTCCTGTTAAAATCCAGGAGACTTGAAGCTGTCCAGGGATGAATACTTTCTTCTACCTAGGTCCTAAGCAATCTCTCTGTCTCCAATTAAAACACTTTTCCAGTGTGACTGGTGGGCAGGGATGCATCATGAACTCTATTTTATTTCTTATTTTCATTCTGCAAATTCATCATACTGATACTGTATTACACAGGGACATTTTCACATTGTGCACTGAGGGCATTCCTCTCCTCCATACATCTTGCCTCCCTTCCACACTCACATCTTTGTTGTTCTAGACAATTTAGCTTCTGTTTTCATGTCATATATGAATTTATGAATCTGCCTAAAAATCCAGGAACTACAAGTGAGAGAAAACACATGATATTTGTCTTTCTGAGACGCTCTTAATGCACACAATATAATTATTCCTAGTTGCCTCTCTTTCCTGCAAACATACTTTCATTATTCTTCATGACTGAAAATTTCTCGTGTGCATTTATCCCTTATTTTTCTTATCCATCCTTTGTTGTTGGACACGTATGTTGATTCCACAATTTAGCCTTTGTAAAAAGTGTTGTGATAAACACTGGTGTGTAGGCAGAGTGTACTCAGAAGGCACCAATACAGGATAGATATTTATTAAAATATAAACCAACACTCACGGTACAGGTAACAGTTTATAGTAGCACCTGAACAGGGACTGGAGTCTGGGACGGTGGAAGAGTGATGGACGGACTATGGATTCCAATCCTGTCTCCCCAACAGCCAGGAACCAGGAAGAGAGCGTCTCGTGTTCCAGAAGCCCCTTTTCAATGGGGTTTCCACGCCCCCTTCAGGGGCCCGGGGCCGTGGATAAGTGTCTTTTGACCTTATCAGCTGACACCTGAATCCCACTACACTGGTGTACAAGTCTCTCTGTTGTGTTGACTCGGAGGCCTTTGGATAAATAGTGGTACAGCTAGGTCATTTGGAAAATTATCTAGTGTTCCTAGGAACTCCGCACAGACTTCTCTAATGTCTGGGTAGTTTACATTCTGCTGAGGCATATATAGGAGCCCCCTTTTCACATCCTCACCATCATACTGTTACTTATTTTCTTAATGACTAAATTGTGACAGAATCTCAATATAACCTCGATTTGCCTTTCTCTGGTGGCTGGTGAGGTTTTAGGCTAAAATCTTGGGCATGTTTAGTGAGTTTCATGTGTTATCCTTTGCAGAGTCTGTTAATCTCATCAGCCTGGTAAACTGAGTTGTTTTCTTGCTTAGTTTTATGAGTTCCTTGTATAACCTAAATATTAATTCTCTGTCAGATGTATAGCTGCCAAAATTTCTCTTATTCTGTGAGCTAATCTTTTCACTCATTAAACTTTCCTTTGCTGTAAAAGCTATTTAGTTTTGTGAGGTCTCATGGTCAATTATCAGTATTATTTCCTGATCAATCAACTGGAGTCTTATTGAGGAATCCTTGCCCATGTCTATATCGCGAAGTATTTTTTATTCTTGTTATCTTTAATCAACTTGACACACGTATTTTGATCTAGGAAGGAGAAACCTCTACTGAGAAGATGCCCCCATCAGATTGGCCTGTAGTCAAGTCTGTGAGGGAAGGAGGGTCCAGCACAGTGTGGATGGTGCCATCTCTGGGCAGGTGGTCCTGGGAGGGACCGAAGAGATGGCCCAGTTGTTAAGGGCAACGGCTCTTCTTGCAGAGAACCTGAGTTTGGTTCTTAGAACCCACATAGTGGCTCACAACTATCTTTAGCTCCAGCTGCAAGGGAACTAACTCCTACCACCTATGGGCACCAGGTGTGGATGCAATACGTACTCATCCATGCAGGCAAAACATTCATACATGTAAAATAAAAGTAAGTATCTATTTTTACAAGATTATATGACTTAAAGAGGAAGGAAGGAAGGAAATAGAAATAAAGAAGGGATAAAGGGAGAAAGAAAGAAAAAACAAGCAAACAAGCTAAAAGTGCATTTGAAGAGTAAGCCAGTAAGCAGCATCCTCCATGGTTCTTTCTCAGCTTAGGCCTCCAGGTTCCTGCTAGAGTCCCTGCTCTGGCTTCCCTTCATGATAGACTCTAGCTTGTAACATGTAGTAAACCCTTTTCCTCCCAAGTCGGTTTTGGTAAGTGTTTTATCACAATAGAAAGCAAACTAAGCTAGAAATTGGTTCCATAGAGTGGTATGCTCTAAAGAATCAGGTCATATTGGCTTTTGGAGGAATGTGAAAGACTTGGGAAATTTGGTCTAGAAAACTTGTTGAACATTGTAAGCAGAGTAGGAGCCTGCAAGAATGTAGTTCTGAGACTAATATAGACGGTAGAGGTCAAATTCAAGACATTTCATAAGAAAGCCATGATTTTAACAGCAACTGGGCCAGAGGCTGTCCATGGGATATTTTGGCAGGAATAAAAATGTTAGCTGCCTTTTGCCCACGTCCTAAGAACTTGCCTGAAGCTAAATGAAAGAACAATGAGCTACTAATTCCTTTGGTAGAGAAAACTTTTCTTTCTTTCTTTCTTTCTTTCTTTCTTTCTTTCTTTCTTTCTTTCTCTCTCTCTCTCTCTCTCTCTCTCTCTCTCTCTCTCTCTCTCTCTCTCTCTCTCTCTCTCTCTCTCTCTCTCTCTCTCCCACCCTCTCTCCCACCCTCCCTCCCTCCCTTCCTTCTGTCCTTCCTTCCTTCCATTCTTCCATCCTTTTAACTTTCAACACAGGGTTTCTCTCTGTAGCCCTGGCTGCCTCGAACTCTATTCTGTAGACTGGGCTGACCTTGAACTCAGAGACCCACCAGTCTCTGCCTTCTGGTGGCTGGCAATAAACCTCCCAGCTGTATGATGTTAAATCTGCGCCATGGCAATTATTGGTAAACCTTATGTTATGCAGGTCTGCAATTAAGTAAGAGGTGGGTTACTAAGAAGCTTGATGTTGGAGCCAAGGCTTGTGCTGAAGAGACCTGTAATTGTTAAGAAAAACCAGAGAGAGAGAGAGAGAGAGAAAGAGAGAGAGAGAGAGAGAGAGAGAGAGAGAGAGAGAGAGAGGAGAGAGAGAGAGAGAGAGAGAGAGAGAGAGAGAGATCTGCTAGGGCCCCGCAGCCTGAGGGAGAGGAGTCCCTGATGATGGCTTTGAGAGGGAAAGAGAACGTGATGGCCTTTGTGTGAAGCTGTGAAAGTGAAACCAGAGTCTCAGTGACTCCAAGATATCGAAGATGCCAGAGCTGTGAAGGGAAAACCCATGACTTCCTCGGTCTTGCGTCCTTCATGTCTCTGAAGACTCCCTCTGAACCATACTAGTAGCTTTCTTCCCCACGTTGAAAACGTAGCAACAACAAACAGAAGCTGCCACTGTAGTCCAAGGTGGTCCATCCTAAGCTGGTAGTGTACCTGGGTCCTGCTGTCTATGTGGTAATGGTTTTATGTGCATAAAAGATATGAGTTAAGGGGTCTCAGGTTCTTCCTCCATGGCTTGAGAGAGCTCTTGAGGCCAGGCAGTGGCAGAGGAGTCCCTGAATAAAGGCTAGAGAGGGGAAAAGGCTGTGAGAAGCCATTGTGAAAATCTATGAGAGTAAAACATGGGTCTCAGTGGAGGCCTCAAGATATCAGAGATGCCAGATCCATAGACATTTGCCAAGGAGGTCCACAGGGAGTGGAATCACCCTATGAGAGACACATGAACCTGGAGGGCCAGGCCATCTCAGTTCTTTAAAACTAATGTCTTTGAAATCAAATGTGGAGCTGCAGGATGTGGTGTGTGCTCTGCTAGGTTTTGGTCTTTCTTTGGTCAAGTATTTCCTCACTATGTTTCCATTCCTCTGTTTTGGAATGGTAATGCACATTCTATGTCATTTTATGTTAGAAATATGTAATTTATATTTTTACTTTATAATTTAAGAGGTTGCTTTGTGTCTCAGAAAAGACTCTGCACTTCGTTATTTGTAAACAGTGTTGAGGCTGTAAAAGGCTATGGGAACTTTTGAAGTTAGTGCTAGGATTCTGTTCTAGCCCCTGAAGCCACACTTTGCCAACGTGGCCTGGCCCTGCCCTGAGTTCTGATGTCAGGTTCCATTTAAGAAGGATTCCCACCTCTGTCTCCTTTTATCATCTTAGCTTGTGTTTTGTGTCTGTATCCCCAGGTGTGGTCTCTCAACTTCTGGCTCCTGCTCTGTTCCTACTGATTTGCTCTCATGCGCCCCCCCCCCCCCCCCCGCCATGATGGACTCATCCCTCTGAAACCATGAGCCAAGATAAACTTTGTAGTTTACGTTGCCTTAGTCATGGTATTTTATCATAGCCACAGGAAAGAAACTAAGGCCTTTTTAATGTTTTCTATTATAAGTTTCAGAGCTGCAGGTCTTATACTTGGGTCTTTGATCCATTTGGAGTTGATTGTCGTGCAGGGTGGGGAGGAAGACTTTCATTCTCCTGTGATGGTTATTCAGCTTTCCCGTCACCATTTGTTGAAAGCGTTATCTTTTTTCCAATGTATGGGTATTTTTTTTATATTGTTTTGGTTTTCTATCTTTGTCAAGGATCAGGTGGTTGTAGCTTCATGGATTTGTATCTGGTCCTCCACTGAGTTTCATGGGTTTACACGTTGGTTTTTGTGCCAGTACCGTGCACTTAATGAAAATCAGGTATGATGCTATGCAAGTAATGTTCTTCATCTAGGATTGCTTCGACTAGCGCAGTCTTCGATGCTCTTACAGGAATTTTTAATGTGTTTTATGCTTCTGTAAAGAATGATGTTGGGATTCTCATATTACTTTTGGTAGGATAACCATATCCACAGTACTGATTGGTCCAAGCAGTGATTGCAGGAAGCTTTTCGTCTTCTCCTGTCTTTTTCTATTTTATCCTTCAGGGGTTTAAAGTCTTCATTATTTTTCGCATCTTTGAATAGGTTTACTCCAGGGTGGCTTGTTTGCCGTCCCCCAGCCTGTTTCTTTTCTGCAAGAAGAAGGTAAGGACACAGCTGATCACAGGACAGTTGATGAATGAGAGATATTTACAATGGTGGAGAAGGGAGAGATAGCCTTCATTTTCTTTATTTTCTGTTTTCTAAGATGATCTTCCTGAAAGCTTTCTAACAGCACAACTTGAGGGCTGAATGTTTCAAGTATTCCTTTCCCTTTATTCTTTGTTTCTTGTCCACATCAAGATCTGAAATTAGAGCTCATCCTTCACCGAGGACAGGTGGGCAAGGAACATGAGAAAGCTCAGGAATTAGTCCTATTAGCTAGATAAAACCGATGCTGTCTTCCTGCTTTCAGAGGATGACTCGGGCATTTGTGCATCTAAATGAGGTGCCTGTCAGTAGTGATGGATGCAGTCAGCCCACAGGGCAGTTCAGTGAGCCAGTTTCCTATTTCCCTGTGATGGTGTTCAGAGGCCTGAATGAGGATCCCAAGAGGGAGGGGTGTGCATCCCAGGCCTAAGGGAGAGGTAAACTTTGTGTTAGGGTTCTCCAGGGATAAGGAGAGTCTGTTTTTAGCCTTCTCCTGCACATGTGTGCAGTAATTGTGTCTGTTCATGAGTGTGTGTGTGTTTAGAGGACACTGAAGATAGAGGAAAAGCAAATGCCTGAAATATTTGCTTTTGAGGCTACAATAACATCAGCTATTATTGAAGGCTATTCAGCACTGAGCATCTCTGTCTCCCTGTTCCCACTTCTCTCTCTTAGTGTCTGCTGACTTACAGCTGTGGGAGTGATGGCGCCCCATCTCTTAGAGCATTTTTGGTCTATTCCAAGGTCATCACCAAGAGCTTCTGTAGATAGAGATTAGGAGGAAGGAGGGGGAATTACAGAGAACAGAAGTGAATGGCATGAGACTTAGACCTTGAGGAGGAAAAAACAGTTCATTCTCAGGTCATAAGATCCTTGGGTAACAGTGACTAGAGACACTAGCTTCTCCAGGTTGACAAGCAGGAAGACAGCCTAGACATGGCTACCAGATACCACTCAGGTGCCTGGAAGTTATATGTTCCTGCCTCTCAGAGCCAGCGCTGCTTCATTCACCTTGGGAGAGGAATCCTACAGGAGAGCTGAGGGTGGAGATGAGAAAGGGCAGAGAGTCTGGAGTCAAGGCAAGAGGGACGGGACAACTGGGACCTCCCCATTCACCCAGCATGACTGTCACTACACCACACTGGAGCTGCGTAATCATGCGTGGGCGTGGCTGCATTGTGACATAACATTGCTTTTCTGAGGATACAGTGAGACAAGTAGTAATGTCTGTGATGCACTAGGTACTCACCAAACGGTCCCTTCTTGTCTTCTTAGTTGTCTGAGAGCGCATCATGAGGAAGCAGCAGGAAAAGGATGATGCCCAGAGAAGTGCAAAGTGTGGCTGGTGCATCAGAGCATGATTATCACTGTTTCAGGAGAACAGCTAGAAGGAAGTACTGGCCACGTGCCAGCTATGGCACATGTTCTTGGCATTTTCTCCTTTCCCTATGGCAAGATCCCAATGGGGCTCTTTCCCCCATTCTACAGATCAGCAAACTGAGGCGAAATCCCCTAAGTTGGCTTAGGACTATGCAATGGTGCATAGCAGAGGCAGAAATTCAACCCACGTTTTTAATGTAACTAACTATAGATCTTGTCTACTTTGTTCAGGGAAATGGACTGAATCTCAGAGATGGATATTCTAGAGCCAAGTCCTCAGGGTGGGCAGTTTTCCTGTAGATATTTAGGGCCAGATCCATCTGGGTCTGGATGACAGATCAGTGGCCAGTTTCTCAGCTCTCTAACCTACACTGTGGCACCTGGCCAGGACATGAGAATTAAACCTGATGTCTCCATTCACTGCCTGGTACAACCCAGGTGTTCATGACATGGACGCCTGGCCAGCCCCTGGCAGGTCTCCCAACCAAGGTGAACAACTCTTCTGCTGACTAAAGAGAAAGCGTGTTTTCTTCCAAACTCAGAGATGTCCGTGCTCTGAGAGTTATTTACAGCCCTCAGAACCTTCAGGCTGCTCAGGGCATGGTAGAGGGCTCCCATGAGGCAGATGTGCTCCCCAGAGCCACACAAAGGCACATCATAGCCAGGATTCTGAGGAAGATTTTATGATACACACTCCATGTCTCTGCCAGAGAAAACTGAAAATTGAATGGTAGTCCCTGGTTGTGAGGAAGGACAGTACCTGGCATCTACTCAGGCAGGTGCCCAAGTCAACTGCCACCCCAAGACATATGTACACACATCCCAGTGTGTGTGTGTGTGTGTGTGTGTGTGTGTGTGTGTGTGTGTGTGTGTGTGTGTGTGTGTGTGTGTGTGACAGCCGGCCAACATGGAGCTGAATGTTCCTTTTCCATAACCAAGAGCTGTGCTTCGGGCACTCAGGCCATCCTCTGCCCCTGTATTTGGGAAGCCTTTGTTCCTTGCTGCAGTGTTCTCCTGTGATTCTCCCTTCTTCAGCTCCGGGTCTCCAAGAGTGGCTGTGTCTGTGGGTCTTTCTCTTTGCTTTGCCTGCATTCTCCCCCGGTGTCTCAGACATTGCCTTTTGTTTTCGGTCTCTGTCCGTAGACTTTCCCTTTGCCTGTTCACTACTCTCTTCCTGTCTCTGCCCCCCCCCCCCCCCCTGCCTCTGCTTTCCTGTGACACTCTTCTGGAAATGCTGAAAAGTGGCCGAATTTGAAGTGACAAACAGCACTACACCGAGAATCCACCCCCAGACTGCGCGATCGCATCCTCCTCCACATCACATCACCAAGAGCAGCTATTGTGTCTCACTCAGGCCCGGGGAGTTGAGTGGAAGGGCCTGGGGGTCTGAGCTCTGACTGCTCTGCCACTTCCCCATTGGCTCCTAGCAGCCTGTGCTCCGGAGCAAGCGCTGAGGGGGCTGAGCGACAGGGGGAGACTCTCATCTATAAAAGGGGGGAAAGACTTCAGAACTGCCATTCTAAGGGGATTTCGTGGCCCTCACAGCTTCTTCTGAGGCAGTTCTCTGAGCTAGAGTCAGGGTACCTCCTGGATCTTGGATCGACCACCCTACAGTAACCTGACCAGCCAGAAGCCTACCAGGGACAAAGCAGTGCTCAGGTAAGATCTGCAGGGCTCAGGCACCCTGGCTTTATGCATCTGTTCTCCGGTGGGAGCCCGGGCTGGGGAAAGTCAGGTTTGGTTCTGATTATCAGTGCAGGAAGTTGTAGTTTCAAGGCTAGTTTACAAAGGCCAGGTCAGTGAGTCCAAAGAGCTGCTTGTCCTCTGGAACCCATGCCCCACACAGTCTTGGCTTACACAGACAGGTGCTGGCTGTACCTTAGCTCTGCCACAGTCAGTTTCCAGAGTCTAGGGAGAAGGGGGTAGCCTGGATGGAGGACGAAGAGGTTTCACTAATTGGCATGATTTTAAAGGTCAACACCCTCACTGGACTTAGGGAACAAGGGCTGGAAACATTAATGAGATTCAGGACTTGGCATTTGCCAAGTGTGGATCAGCACCATCAACGCACAAACAAGTGCAGTCTTTTTTTTTATTCTTTCTAAATCATTTTTAATCGCTGACGAGGGGTTAATTTGCTATGATTTTACTCAGAATGGTCTGGGTTGTTTGGTTGAAAGAGAACAGGAGAGGAAGAGCATGGCTGGAGACCCAGGATGAGCCGGACTTCTGTCAATTTTACTTTGAAAAGACTTGTTGCTTTCATGTAAATTACAGCCACATAACCTCTGGAGGCGGCTAAGCAGGGCTGAAGCTCACTTTTGAAGAGCCACAGACTTTCTTATAGCAATGCCCACATCCACAGAAAGTATATGGAACCCCAAAGTTTGACATCAACAAAATCTGGCTAGCTTCGGAGAAGGCAGAGGAGGCGGCCACAGAGCACTTCTTAGTTAAGCAGTAAATTCTGCAAGTTGTTGCTTTTCCCTGGGTGTGTGTTGTTTTTTTCTTTTTCTGAGAATCTCTCAAGATTTACAAGTATCCCTTAACAAAGCCTACAAGCTCTTTGGGTTATTGGATCCGGTTTCAAGTACCCTCCCCCAGACAGCAAACTCTCATTATCGCCCTTCTGCCGAGGGCTGGTGAAGTATACACTATTCATCTTTCTAATCTGACAGCCATTGCTGTCAAGATCTGTTGCAAAACCTTTCAAAATGTCAGTCCTTCCCTGTTCCTTCTCACGGGGGCTTTACTCCCACGCACCTGCTCCCCTTCCTTTGCTGTTCTCCTCACCCGTGCCTGTCCCACCGTCCCACCCCACTTTGCCTTTTGTTCTGTGTTCACAGGTCCTTCATCCCCAGGCTTTGAGATCCGTGTGGGGGAAGCTCTTGAAGCAGCCACAGCGAGGTGAGTTATAGTGCTAGTGTGTGTGTGTGTGTGTGTGTGTGTGTGTGTGTGTGAGTGTGTGTGTGTGAGTGAGAGAGAGAGAGAGGGGGGGGGGGTTGCTGACACAGTCCTGAGCCCATTGCTTTGTCCTCACCAAGGTTAAGTGAGGGTGGCAGGTGACTCTTCTTGTCTCCAGGAGAAGCTGCAGCTGGGAGTGTGCTAGCACAGTGGTTCCACAGAAGCAATGTGGTAGGCTCCCATTCTTTGGCTGTAGCAGGCTCCTCTAACTGTTGGCTCTGGGTTGTCTGAGAAAGCACATGGAAAGTTGTGATAACTCACAGGATTCCCTGAGGGTTACTTCAAGAATTTTTCATGTATCGCCTAAGAGTGTGAGGCCATACTCGAGCCTATGCCGAGTTCAAACCCCATATCCATCCTTCATTTGCTGTATAATTTTGCAACAATTGCTTTTCCTTTCTGGGTCTGAATTTCCTTAACAATGTAACGAAGGTAATAACAGCATCTTTTCCTTATATTATTGTGAGGCTCCTATGGGAGGCTGTATCCACACTCAGTAAGTGCTACTATGGTCAACTCTCCACTGATTCAAAATGGCAGGCTTCAAAATGAATCCCTCCCTTCTCTTATACGACATCTCCAATCACCCTATTCCATGCTGCTGTGTGCTCTTCCAGGAAAATATGACTAAAAGTCCAATGTTTCTGGGGCCGGTGTGCCTCTCCCCATCCCTACAGATGATTTCTTTATCTGCCCTCCAACTGACAATGAAATCCCTCCCTGACTTCTCATCCTGGGTATCCTGGCCCAACTTTTTTATTTACTCCATATCTCCTTATTCTTAAAGGGGTCAGTTGCTGCTTTAGTTTTAATGCGTATCTGAGAAAGTGTGGTCAGCAGGTGATTTCTCTCACCGTTGGGTCTGACCAAGTACTAAAACAACTTAGCTGAGACAGAGCTAACCACAGTAGGAAGAGATAGTAACCTCAGACTCAACTATGCCCCAAGTCCTTTGAGGCTCAGACTGGATCCTAGGCTGCACCCCCACCGGAGCTCAGTGATTGTATATCTGAGGCAGGTGATGGGCTCAGGAGTTTTCTCCTCACCCTATCCCATTTATCCCACTGTCCAGAATGCTTGTCCACTAGCTGCAGATGTACTCACCAGAAGTAATGTGCCCACAGTGGCTTCAATTGCCTGTGTCTCTGGTTTTATTGCTGCAAAATTCAATTTAACTTGATAAGGGTTTCCTGAGCTGTTACTATGTAGCTCAGGGCACCTCCTTTTTCTGGCTTCTTCCCCGCCTTTCCCTTTCCATTCACCTCTCCCCCAGGGTCTCCGTGTCCCTTTTCTCTGATGCTCACTTCCCTTTTTCCTTATCCTATAAATGTACCAAATGACAAGAAGAGAGGAGACGCCATTACAAATCTGGCAGCTGAGAAACATTCCAGCTAATGATATCACTGAGACCATGACCATTAGGGCCTGGACTGCAGGACCCAGATTTCTATCTCAACGCGGCAAATGTGATGACCTCTGGGTATAAGCCTGGTCCTATGTCCATGCTTTGATACTTGCTGAGCAAAAGGGTTGGCCCATTTTCTGCTCAAGACCAAAATTATTCTGCAAACTGAGTGCCCATCCTCTATCCTCAAGTATCAGAGCCTTCCTTTGACAGCCCCTTAGGAACCCATAAAAAGATCAGTTTGCTATTTTCCAGTGAGGTGAAAAATCCAAAATGGTTTCGTCTTCAGAAGTGTGTGAAAGTCCTGGGGAATAGCCCACAAGACATGCCATGGACCCTTACCCCTCTGGACAGCTTGTGCAGTCAGTGGATTCACACCATGTCTAGTTCCCATCTCTCTGGGTCGCTGTATTCCCGTCTAGAAAGTGCGGCTGATAATGCCCAGTGCAGGTACTTCAGATAAAAGATATGAAGCATCTGGTCTCCAGGTGGAGGATGCTATGAATTCTGGTCCTTCCACCAGGAACTGCGCAGCTTTTGTCTATCAGTCCACAGCGCCCCCCCCCCCCCCAAGCTTGAGCCTATACTGCTAGCCTGCCTTGAGGGGCCATCAGAAGGCATCTGGCACAGAGCAGTGGCACAGTCTTTGCTAGATTCCAGGGTGGTTGTCACTGTAGGGTCACAGAAACATTGACGTGTGTCAAGGTGGGTGTGAGAGCTGGAGTTCTCCTGACTCACGGTGTGACCTTAAACAAGTGACTTCATTCTTACCTTTTCCCATTTCCACTTCCTCCAAATAGGAATAATCATATGCATACATTGCTCCCAGAGATAATTGTGATGTTAAATCATGCCATTATTATTCCTCCCTGGCTTTTCAAATAACAATGCTCGCTGCCCCTGGAGCCCAGGCTGATGAGAGTAGAAATATTTCTGAGCTGGGTAGAGGGTAAAAATCAAATCAAAACCAAAGGACCTCTTTCAAAGAACTCTGGGTCAAGGGGGAAAGGAGGCTCCTACTGTGTGCTCTGTGTGGAGACTGTCCACAGAGGCCCACGGAGACAGGGTGTTGGGGGCTGTCTGATGAGCCCAAGGTTTTACCTCTCAAGTAATATTAAAGTCTCAGGTGACTGGCGACTTTTAGTGGATTCTGCCACCAGCAGTGGGCTCTGAACTTGTAGGATATAATCTACAGTAAACTTACCTACTCTCCTGCCAGGAGATGGCTACATTATTCTTAGATAGTATGTCCATATGCCTGTATGTATGTCCCCCTCATGACTAGGGCCAAAATAAGATGTCTCAAAGGCTTTTTGACTTTTTTCAAAACAAGTTGGAAATCAAGCTTTTTTTTTTTTTTTTTTTTTCTTAGAAAACTCTTAGTTTTAAATGTCTCTTTATTCACTCAAAAACTTATATGGAGCTCCTGGTCTCATTTGAGCCCTGGATGAAGCGCTGGGAACCATTTATCTATCTATCTATCTATCTATCTATCTATCTATCTATCTATCTATCTATCTTCCATCCATCCATCCATCCGTCCATCTATCCTTCCTTCCTTCCATCCATCCATCCATCATCCATCCATCCATCATCCATCCATCCATCCCTCCATCCATCCATCCATCCCTCCCTCCATCCATCCATCCTTCCATCCATCCATCCACAGACAAAGTTCTCAGGTCCTTTCATCACATTTCAAACAAACGCAAACTCCAGCTAGCTCATGGTGTTGGCATGCACTGGCCTCTGCCCCTTCTTGGCATCTAACACTCCATTTCTCTTTTATCTATTTTTCTCAACCATGGTCTCCCTGTCATGGTCAAGTATACCACACACTCATACTGTAGGAACTTTGCATTTACAAAGTTTCCTCTTGTGTCTGACTCAGACAGATGTAGTTATGCACTGGGGCTAGTGTGGGAAATTGCAGGAATTCCAAGAAGAAATCATTCCGGGCAGACTTCCTGGAGGTGATTCCTGAGGCTGAATTCTAAAGAATGAGTGGGAATGAGTCAGGTCAAACGTAATAGGAATGGATGCAGGTGTTCGGGAATACCATGCATGGGTCCTTGGTTATGGAACTGAGCAAATAATAATAATAATAATAATAATAATAATAATAATAATAATAATAATAATATATGGGGAAAATATTGGTTTCAGCCTTATGGGGTTATCTTCAGGACTTCTTCACATTAAGCTATGTACAGTATGGAGAGAGGCATATGTAGTGTGCATTTTGCAAATGCAAGCTCCCTGTGTTGAGAAGGTTGCTGGGTATGAGCAGAAGGGTCAGACCTCTGGGAGGCATTACAGTGCCCAAAAGGCTGGAATAGACTGGGTCAGGTGAGAGTGTCCAGAGAGTCCTCTGCTTACCATGAAGATTATGTCTGGGGGGATACCAGTTTTGTCTAGAGAGGTTGAAATGGAATATTTTGGAACTTGGTACTATGGGAAGACTCTCAGCAGGTGTTAGAGACTGACACAGGCTCACCAATGGTTTAATTTGCTCAAATATTTTAACAGGCCAGGTCAGCTGTGTCATTAGTATCAGAAAAATGAAAAACAACACACATACACACACACCAAAACAAAACCATGAACCGTTTTAATTTTTTGTCTGCATGTAAACGGAGCATCCACTTGCCCAATCCTCTGATTTTTCTCATCTGATGGAGCAAGGAGAAAACCCGAGGACCGCAGAGACACACGTGGTACATGAATACAGGTCTCTGGGTTCTCTACTCTGAGCTTTCTAGCCTACAGTTGCATATAACCTCAGGTGAATCACCCAGTTCCTGAGCACCAGTTGTCACATCTCTAAAGTGGGCCAGTTGTGCCCACCTCTCAGCTGGTGGGTAGACTAAGCTCGGGGGAGAGTCAATGCTCTGCAAATTGCTGCTGTTGGTGACTCAAACCTGTTCTAGAAGCTGCAATCCTTAGGTGGAAAGAATGAACAGAATGGGCCCTGACCTCAGCATCGTTCACTGCTCAGAGCAGGATGCTGGCAGCCCCCTGCAATGGAAGTGCCCCTGAGGGGCTAGGGCAGGAGATGTTGAATGATGTTAGGAAGGCTCTGGTTGCGGAGCCCACTGTATGCTTTGGGAGAGACCTTTTCTGGGGTTTGAGTTCATGGCTAGTATCTTTGAAGCCCCTGAACATCAGAAGAGAAAAGCAGTTTGCTGGAGGGAAGGCAAACAGTGGCTCTTATCTTGGAGACAGTGGATCAGGATGTCTAGGTGGAAAAGAGAGTAAAACCCCTAGGCGGCTGGCTAGGACTCTCTGGGGCCTCACAGTTCCACTTGCAAGAACTACATAGTGATTTGGTTTATAAAGAGTTGGCTGATGAGGCAGAGTGAGGATTCAGAGGTTAAAAGTAAACACCGCTCTTGCAAAAGATCCAAGTTTGGTTCCCAACACCCATGCCAAGCAACTCACAACTGCCTGTCACTTCAGCTCTAGAAGATCCAGGGCACCCTCCTCTGGCCTCCACAGGTGCCCGAAATATATATCTCCCCACCCAACATAGACATATAATTAAAAATAAAATTTAAAAATCTTTAAAAAATTGACTGTGAAAGGGACAACTTTAATTTTTCACCTTAATTGAAATTTAATTACATAATTGTCTCTTTCCTCTTCCAGTCTTTCTCCTGAGCCTCCTTCTAACCCCTCCAGTGTTCCCCCTCGTGAAAGGGACAACTTTTAATAGACTTTCTTATAAACCATCAGTTCGTCTGTCAAGCTCTTACTAATGTGCTAGCTGGAGTTTTAATGCTAAGGACAAGAAGTTAAGACAGCTAAGGTCAGCGCCTTTGAGAGCTGATGCTCTAGTTGGGGAAACGGTAAAGGCAGAACCCTCAGTCAATGTGAGGCTGTCTGGTCTTTTGACATTTAGTTTATTTAATGCAGAGAGGCAGTCTCATGAAGGCCCGAGGTCAGAGGATTTCAGACAGAGGAAGAGAGAGCGCAAGTGTGCCAAGGCAGGAACAAGCTTAGCCCACAAAGCAAGTACTACAGAGAGAGCAAGAGATTGTCTCTTTGTTCAGAGAGAGAGAGAGAGAGAGAGAGAGAGAGAGGAGAGAGAGAGAGAGAGAGAACAAACACACACAAACTTGTGGGCACACACACGCATGCCTGGAGGGGCAGAGCATCGTGCTCCTCACAAAACTAGTTAGGAGGTGCACCGCTGAGGTGGAGAAGGTACCAGTTACTGGCAGGTGAGACCTAGTCAAGGAAGGGAATGAGAAGAAGAAAGGCTTCTCCAGGAAGAGGAAACAGCATGTGCAAGAAGACCAAGAGGCAAAAAAGATCCCAGACTACTGTTGGGTTAGGGATGGGGCCAGACAGAGAGAGCCTCACAGTGAGGCCGAGGGTGAGGCTTTACTCCACATAGTGGGTGCCATCTGAGAATTAATATCCTGAGAAGGGCATTTCATGCTCCAATCCAAAACACTAAGGAAGGGAGGCCAAGAGGGGTGAAGGTGGAGCTCTGGTCAGAGTGAGGAGCAGTGCTGAAGTGAAAAAGGGGTAGCTCCAGAGAACTTGCAAAAAACTAGAAAGAATTAGAGTCTTAATAAAACAACACTTGTCTCCTGTGAGGCCCTTGGTTCTATCCTCAGCACCAGAGAAGGAGGGAGAGAGAGAAGAGAGAGGGAGGGAGGGAGGGTCAGGAGAAAGAAAGAGAGAGACACAGAGAGAGACAGACAGACAGAGAGAGCACTCAGCCTGGGGACTCTGGCAGAACATGGCGGCATACCTTCAGGTCGGGGATAGTGGAAGTCTGACTTGAGGTTGGACAGACCCAATCAAGCCCTGCCTTCCCAGCTTCCTAGCTGTATGGAACCATTTTCTTGCCTCAGCTTCTCCACTTGTGAAATGACAACCGTAGCCCAGCCTGCCTCACAGAGCTGCTACGTGGATTGTAAGATAAGAGAGAAAAGATTCCAGTAGGCAGCGATCACTCAGCACTCCTTAGCCTTCAGCCCTGATGCCCACTTTACCTCCCCAGCTTCTGTGTCCTTGACTACAGGATCAGAAGGCGAACACCTGCCTGTGCTACTCACAAGACATGAGTAAGAGATTTGGCCTTGTCAGCTCAGGACATACTATCCTGTGCTTCTCCCTCTCCAGAGGAAGAGTGAGACAGAATGGCGTGGTCTGCGCTGATGCTGGCAGCTTGCCTCCTTGTGGTGGTACCCTCTAACGATGCAGCTGATTGCCTGTCCTGGTGCTCCCTGTGTGCAGTGAAGACTCAGGATGGTCCCTATTCCATCAACCCCCTGGTAAGTCTCATCAAGGCTTCTCCATTCTATTTGTGGGTGGAGCCAGAGAAGGGAGGTGGTATACCTGGGCAGCTGAGTCTGCTGTGCCTACTACGCCAGTGCATGGCTCTCCTGTCCTCCAGACAGCAGAGAACCAAGATCTGCTGTTGTCTAGTACCCACGGAAGTCTAGACTTTGTCACCATCGCTCTCCCAGGCCTAAACACAGACCATGTTTCCAGACAGCCAAGTGCCTGGCAACAAGGTATAGATCATGGGGTACTTGCTGTGCTATTTGCAGCTTTGGGTACACATTCCAAAGCTTCTTTCTCTGGCTGATAGGCAGCTCCAAATTCAGGCTCCTGGCCAAATCTCTCACCATCAACCCAGTCTGCTTGGTAGGCTTGGAGCCTTAGTCTCTCGCCTGAGACTCTACACCTGGCCTGTTGACGATGCTTTGGGACCCACATGCCTCTCTTGGCACTGCAGAAAGACTGCAGTAGTATGGGCTGAGTTGTAATGGGCAACACTCAGGCTTTTATTCTGGCCCTTCCTGGCTCCCCTACTCTGACACTGTTCGTTGAGTCTTACTTCCTCATCTACAAAGTGAGATCATGACGATAAGTGTTTAATGTCTGAGTCTGGTCTGTGTCCATTTAGCTGTACACAATGTGTCCTGCTCACTCCCAGAAAAGTAATGTGAGGAATCCAGCCTCAGACCTACAGAATTCAAGTTCCAGCATTGCTCACTATCAACACTGTTGTTATAGTGAAGATGACTGAATGCTCTCTGCAGCACTATGAAGCAGATTCTATGGTCCATCCCCCCCCAATACACGCCCTCAGGTGTGCTGAACCCTCCCATCCCCTATGCACATTCTTCCTGCGGTTCTGAACCTCCGTCTCTAAAGGGCCCTCCACTCCCGGTAGAGCAACTATAGCCTTTGAAAGAGGGAAAGCATATGTGGAGGGCAATGGGAAGATCTTGCTTTGACTTTGGGCCTTTCCACCTGTGTCTCTGTGCCTTTGGGATGTCTGACTTCTCATCTCATGCACAATGAAAGTCATGTGGTGACGTCACTACTGTGCTCTTTGGGATCCTTTCAGATTTGTTCCCTGGAGTGCCAGGGCCTGGTGCCACCGTCAGAAGAGTGGGGAAGATGCCAGCGTCTTTCGTCTTTTCTTGCCCTCTCTGCCTCTGAGCTCCGTCGCAAGGATGATGCGGAGAACGAAGTGGCTTTGGAAGAAGGCTACAGTGTGGTGACCAAGCTCTTGGAAACCCTCCTGAAAGAGCTGGAGAAAAGCCAACTCCTCACCAGCATCTCAGAGGCAAACCTCGGGGGTCTCTCTAGCAGGTTTGGGGATGGAAAAGAGTCTGAGCTGGTGGGTGCTGACCGGATGAATGATGGTGCCACACTGGCTAACGCCCTCCATTTCAACGAGGAGGGCTTGAGCAAACAGGTCAAGCGCTATGGCGGCTTTTTGCGCAAATACCCCAAGAGGAGCTCAGAGATAGCCGGGGCTGAGGATGGGGGCCAAGATGGGGACCCAGTAGGGCATGAAGACCTATACAAACGCTACGGGGGCTTCCTGCGCCGCATTCGCCCCAAGCTGAAGTGGGACAACCAGAAGCGCTATGGCGGCTTCCTTCGGCGTCAGTTCAAGGTGGTGACTCGATCCCAGGAGAACCCCAATACCTACTCTGAAGATCTAGATGCTTGATGAGTAACAGTTCCCCAGGAGCTGGGCCAGAGGTTTCCCCTGACTTCTTCCTGCTCACCTTCCATCCTTTTGTGCTTGCTGCACCCCTTGCTCTACTCAGCACTCATCTGAAAATGTCTCAGCCCAGCCCATTGCTGCTCTGCCTGTGAGAGCAGTGTTTGCAGTCAGGGACAGAGAGAGTGGCCATCCCCTGCCAACAGGCCGTGTGTTTGGCTCTAACCCGTAGATCTCTAAACTATCACTATGCTGGTAGTGTTTTGACATCAGCCCAACAACTCTAGCCCTGTGACATCCATCCCCTGCCCCAGAATCCTGTGCTCCTCACTGAAGAAGGGTGAGTGTTCCCTGATAGTATGCACGCGTGACACAGAGAAGCTTAAAACAAGATATATGCAAATAGAAATCCTAACTATTCTCAGCATCAGGGGCTCTTTTTATGCACCCTGCCCTGGGAGCCCCAGAACTTTTTAGGGTGAGGAAAAATAGGGATTATGACCCCCAGAGAGGCCAGGCCTCTAGCACTGCTAAATGTTCAACCTGAGCATCCAGAGTTCTCATGGTTTCAAATGTGTCCCAAAAAAGACCCTGCACCTGGGTTAGGGTGATGCCTCTCCTAACAGAGCGGAGTGAAAAGCCCCTTGCTCATGATGAAAAGCCATGAGCTTCTAAAGGCTGAAATGATAACAGGAAAGCAAAGCACACCAATTTGTTCTGTACAACAAATTCAGAATTTGGGCCAGTTCCCACAGCCCTCATTAAAAATGAATAGTATCACACTTCTACCCCGTGAGAGAGGAACTGAATCTGAGTAGAGCCGGGGAGGCTATGCACAGCTGCGTTCTCCAGTAGTTGAGTTGGCTGCGGGAGCCTGAGCCATTTGGCTGAGCCATTTGGCCCAGTGGTACACACTGTCACTGGGAAAGGGGATCTAGAAGCTGCAGCGGAAGAAGAGATGGTCCCACCTCAACACTACAGTGAGCTTTATTCTCTATGTCTCCAAATAAAAGCAGAGAGCGGGAGACGATTGAGTGTTTAAGATCAACTCAATTCCCTTGATTCAAATAACCCAGAATCAGAGGCAAGGTCCTCTTTGATTTCAATTCTCCCATCTCCAGGCAGATATTTATTTATATTGATAAGTTAGAGAATGAGGGTAGGTGGGAGAGGGGACAGACTGGATCTGTCTTGAATGGTCCCTCTCCACGCATAGACCATAGCCTATAGAGCTCTTCTTGTAAAATCTGTAGATTGTTTTAGAATGACTTTGCTGCTTAAAAATCACATTTATCCAACTTACTTTACTTGGAATATGTGAGTCCTTAATAGGCCTGTGTAATTCTATGCTTCTCTGGTATAATAAATAAAGTTATGCTGATGACTTGGTGTGTTTGCATGAAGAGTAGTCTCCAGAGAAAGTGTGCTGCATTATATATGCATGTTTGATGTGTATATACCCACAAAAGCACACACACACGTATAGTCATATTGGGGGATTGAATCTGGTGCCTCGTACATGATAGGCAAACGTTCTACCACTAAGCTATTACTCCAGCCCCTATAGTAATATCATAAAGCAAAGTATGAAATAACAGAAAACAAGAAAGTGACTGTGCCATAGACTCACATCTGTAAATTGAATCTGACTTTGGGTACTTACCCATTGACCTCTCTGGGTCTTACTGTTTTGTTGTTTTTCTCTCTGGTTCGGAGCCTCACCTGAATCTATTCATGTTTTAACTGCTATCTGTGCCCTGTGGCCTTCAGTCAGCACTCCACCACCCAGACTGCAGCCTGGTAGGATTTCCAGTCCAGCCAACACTGGCTTGGCCGTGGTCCCCAAATGCAGTTTTTATCAAAGTTGTTCTGTTTACCAGTAAAGACTCTGGAGTCAGATATTGGGATGAACATCTGTTCAATCAGAGAAGCTGAGAAAGAACCAGCTGAACTTCCTTTTCAGCCAGAGACCCAGCAAGTGAGAGAGAGCCTACCCACACTGGCCCAAACCCAAAAGACCGTGAATCTCTTGAAGTCTCTCCCTACTTCTTCCTGTGTCTCTCTATCCATATTGCTGGGTCCTCCATACTCTCTATGGCTAATTCGTGTCAACTAGTCACTGAATCTACCCCCGATCCAAGGTTAATTTTATTAACATAGTCTAAGAATTTCATAGTACCATCAAATATCCTATAACACTTCTTGTTTATATAAAATAAAGTCTAATAGGACTGAGCGGATCAGATAAGAGCATACATTTAAAGTTTCCAGTGTTTAGTAGGTTCAGTAAATGAGAGCTTTCTTTTCTGGATAGTCTTAAGGAACAATGGCAAAGTTGGGCATTCAGCAACAGAACATCAAGGAGAGATACTACACTCTCACAGACCCCTTTCTGTGTTTGGAAACTGGGACAGGTCACAGAGATGTTCCTACCAAGAGGGATTGTAGGAGGATTATGTTGTTCCATTGTAAATAATTGTCCCACCCACTGGTTTAATAAAAAGCACTGATTGGCCGAAGGCAGACAGGAAGTGTGGCCGGGGATACCAGACTAAGAACAGAGCAGAAATGCCACAGAGACTCGAGAATGCCAGAGAGAAGACAGAAGATGCAGAGGACAACTACGCTGCTCTGAGGAAAGATACCAAGTCGCATGGCTGAACAGGGTAAGAGTCATGGGTTAGATTAAGGATAAAGAGTTAGCAAGTTATATGCCTGAGCCTTAGGCCGATCAGCCTAAAACTATTGTAAGCATCTGGGTGTCTCTGCAGGCCTAAACCTTGAGACTAGGCCCAAAAGTCCGGGCCAGAAACCTCTTACTACAAAGGATTGTATTAGTGGCAAACTGCCCTCTGCTAAACTGACATCCTTCATTGAATGGTGCAGATGAGGTGTCTTTAAATAGGATGTGTCTCTGACAGAGTACTTATTTCCAAAATGTATAAAGAATTCAAGAACTAGCCATCAAAAAACCCAAATAATCGAATTACAAAATGGGGTACAAATCCCAATAAAGAATTCTCACCAGAAGAATCTCAAATGGCTGAAAGACATTTAAGGGAGTGCTTAATATCCTTAGTCATCAGGGAAATGCAAATCAGTATGACTCTGAGATACCATCTTACCGCTGTCAGAATGGCTAGGATCAAAAACACAGATGACAGTCTATGTTAGAGAAAGAGGAACATTCCTCCACTGCTGGTAGCGTGAAATCTGGCACAGCCACTCTGGAAATCATTATGGCGGTTTCTCAGAAAACTGGGAGTCAATAACCTCATGATCCAGCAATACCACTCTTGGGCATATACCCATAGGCTGCACATTCATATCACAAGGACATTTGCTCAGTTATGTTCAAAGCATAGCCAGAACCTGGAAACAATGTAGATGCCCCTCAGCTGAAGAAAGAATAAAGAAAACATGACGTTTACACAATGGAGTATTACTCAGCTGAAAAAAACAAAATAATAATGTCATGAAATTTGCAAGTGGATGGATGGAACTAAAAAATATTCTGACTGAGGTAACTCAGACCCAGAAAGGCGAACATGCTCTATACTCACTCATAAGTGGATACTAGATGTAAGGCAGAGGACAACCAGACTACAACCCACAGCTCTAGAGAGGCTAGGTAACCAGGAGGACCCAAGAGGGACACGTGGATTCCCCTGGGAAAGGGAAATAGATGAGAGAGGGTGAATGATAGGAACATGGGGGAAAATCAAACTGGGGGAGGGGTGGAGCGGGAGAGCGATGAAAGAGACATCTGATGGAGAGAGACATTATGAGGTTAGGGAGAAATCTGGTGCTAGGGGGTTCCCAGGAATCTACAAAAATGACCCCAGCTTGGAACACTAGCAATAGTGAAGAGGGGGCCTAAGCTGGTTTACCCAGCCAATCAGATTGGTGAATACTCTGTCGTCATAGAGCCTTCATCCAGTAACTGATAGAAGCGGATGTAGAGATCCACAGCCAAGCACTAGGCTGAGCTCTGGGAGTCCAGTCAAAGAGAGGGAGGAGGGATTATATGAGCATGGTGGGGGGGGGGGTCAAGATCATGGTGGGGAAATCTACAGAGACACCTAAGCCAAGCTCATGAGAACCCACAAACTTTAGGGCGACAGCTGTGGAGCCTGCATGGGACCGGACTAGGCCTTCTGCACGAGGGAGACAGTTGTGTAGTTTGCACTGTTTAAGGGGCCCCTGGGATCAGTGGGCCTATCGGATCTATCAAGTGGGATCAGGCTCTCTCCCTAGTGTATGACTGAGCCCATTACCTAGGGTGGACCGCCTGCTCAACCTCGGTGAATGGGGAAGGGGCTTGGTCCTGCCTCAGATGATGTATTAGCCTTTGATAACTCCACATGGGAGGCCTTATTCTTTTGGAGAAAAGGATGGGGGAGGCTGAGCTGGGGAGCGGGAGAGATGAGAGGGGGATCTGGTTGCTATATAAAGTGAATTAAAAATTCTTAAATAAAAAAATAAAAAAATAAAAAGATGTGCCAGAGTGGCTCAGGGCTGTAGATGTGGGCTTCACTAGAACACTTTCTTTTGGAGTGACTTCACAGAAAGCACAGGGCCAGGGATGGAACAATTATTCCCTAGTCATTTAGTAAGGTACTAATTGAAGGCCCACTGTTTGAAAGACCTGTAGCAGAATGGACACTTTTTCTGTTACAGTGTTATAGAAGTCCAATTATGAACCTGAGCTCAGCTTTATTCATGATTTTGCTAGCAGGCAATATACCAAAGCCAGGGCTTTGTAGAAGTCTGGTCCCGTCTGGTGTTAGCCATTTCCTAAGGTAGATTTACAGGCATTTGCTTTTATCAAGAAAAGAGAAAGAGGATTCACCCTAAACAAGAAGGAACACAAAGAGCAGAATTCAGTAATATTTGACTCATTCTGTCTCTGCTTAGCGCTACGGCTTTCAGGCTGAAGATGTAACAGTGCACGGCAGCAGCTAGACTATTTTAGGTGCATATAATACAGAATGTTTAGGATAGAAGTTCTTCTATTCTCCTTCAACAGGTTAGAGGGTCAAGAAGAAAGAAAAAACATGAATCAAAAGTTAAAATAGATAGTGGCAATTGCTGTAAAGAAAAGAATTGGAATACAGAAGTGAAGAATAGTGTGCGTGCTCAGAAAAATCCTCCCCTTAAGGATATTTCTTTCTTGGTAGTCATGGGAAAGGGAAGTTGGAAGGAACCTCAGCTTTGAATTCATTCTATCCAGCCCCACCCAGGTCCAAGGCAGACACTTCACTTGAATCTGCCTGAACACATTTGTAGACTAACACTTAACAACATCATCCTACACTTTGATGGGTCAGAGTGTTATCTCTATCACTGTACCCACCGGGTCTGGATCCTGCTGTCTGTCAGTCTGGGATATTCTCTAGGGAAGACTTTATGTCACTTTCAAACAAATGGCTTCTGACTACCTCAAAGGGGTAGAAGCAGGCAATTCGTTGGCTTATGTAAACTTTAAACCGGTAAAGTTTTGCTTCAGGTAAAACTGGACAAGGGACTCTAAGGACTTTAGTGCTTGTCTATCAGTAGGCTCCATGTATTTTTCAAGTGGCTTCCAAAAGTTTTAGGCCTCAACATGCAGGTTTCTGTTTTATATATTATTTTCATAATAGTTCTAGCCAACACTCTTTTGATCACTTTGGCAACTTTTGGGTCTTATGACCAATAATGAGTTAATTCCAGTCATGGCAGATAGGTTTGTATGGTGCTCTGATTGGATTCAAGCTCATGCAAAGTAATGGGCAGGGAAGGGGCTGGTCCAAGGGGGAGGGGAGCACTGGAGCATGATTCCCAACAGGTAGGGAATGTGCCAGACCACAACTGCAGCAAATCACTCTCTAGTGAGTGGAGGGATTGGTGGGGACAGAAGAAGCTGGCAAACAGATGCTGTGGGAAATCTACACGAGACGGCAGACATCTGGCTCCACATGATAGCTCTCTGTTGGAGCTGAGTAATTATAAAACAGTATTACCATGCACAACTGCGTGTTTGACTCTGGCCATCACTCACAGCTTTATTATTTCTTTTCAAATTTTTGAAAATGAAAAATCCCCTTTAAAATTTTCTTATACGTTGTGAATTTCACAATCCTAGCTTCTGGCTTCCCTTTTCCAGGTTACTTCTGTGGTCATCAAGGGGCGTGTCTTAGAGGGATAGATAACGTGGCTCTAGGCACAGAGTATTTGGGCTCAGATTTCCAGCTCCTGAGTGGAAAGGAGAATACTGATTTTACTGATCTGAGACAAAAACTCAGGAGCATCAAGTGAACCACAATACACCTGAGTTGCCTCAAGTAGTGTGTGTTGCACACCGCTGTGCTCCTATAGTCCAGGATCACAGGACTGAGCATTGTTTTAGTACTACACAGCAGTGATGCTGGGGAGAACCGGATCTCTTCAGAACCCAGTGTTCTAATGGTGACTCTGATCATGATGTGACACTTGAGTGAAGTACATGCCCACTGAAGGAACAACATCCCGCTGTTGTGTTTAAAGAGTGGCGCCCCATTTGCTGTGAAGTCCTCTCAAGTGTGGATACTTACATTATGTGTATAACTACAGTTGCTGCCTCTTGGTCCCCAGTAGAGAACATTTCCACACCCCAGAGGACTCAACAAAATCCCTTTTAATGAGCTATTTGTGGAGACAGAGAATATCACAGCCCTTCCAGATTCCAGAGCCTCTGTCCCTGCCCAAGGCCACTGTGCAACGGTCACAGAGCAGACAGGCACTGGCTACCAGCATGCCAACACCCTAGCAACCTTTAAAGAGCTTATTACTAATAAGCAAGCAGTTTCCAGACAACATCAAATGCCGTCATCAGACAGGAAGTTTGATCATAATGATCATAACAATTACCATTCTCTGCTTTGGATCACCCCTCCCACACACCCCCTCCAAGCCCCTCACAGAAACCAGCCTAATGATGGGGCTTATCTGTTAATTAAAGGCTCCAAAGTGAAGACAACAAAAATCCCCACACCAGCCAAGGGAACAATTCTTCCCTAATAGATGTAAAGTTGACATCCATAACACTACACAGGAGTGTGGAGATTTATAACAGAGATTCCTAATTGCTCACCCCATGTGTAAATGGGCTTCCATGTTGCTCTCACACAGTTTGTCTAATTTCAGCTGAGTTCATCATTCTTTGTTCTCAGGAGTCCTTTGTCACCTCTGACAGGAAGTTTGTCTTCTGAAAGCATGTACCTGTCTGTTCCCCAATGTCCCTGGTCCCCTGCTAGGCCCCTACAGGAGCTGCCCTGAGGTCTGAGAAGCCAGGGGAGCTTTCTGATTACAGACAGGGTGTGTGAAAGAAGAAACTTGGAGAGAAACACTGGACCGAGTCCAGGCCCACAGTCCTGAGTACTGTTCTAACTGCACAGCAGCCACAGCAGGGGACTGGACTTCCTCAGTTTTCTCTCCTATTGGTAATGCTGCTGGTAGCACTTCAAACTTCCAGGAGCCAGCACATGGTGATCTGCATCAGTCCATACATTCTGACCAAAGCTATCAAGTTTCAGTTTCCTCAAGTAGGAATGAAGTCAATGGTTTCTACCCTATGAGCTGAGGGAGTTCACAGACACACAGAGATATCATCTGGCTGGAAGGTGTTGCATAATCAGAGGCAGGGTCTTTCCTATCTGAATTTATTTCCTTTTTGATAAACATTATTGAGCATCTACTGTATACATAGTGCCAGGCAATGAATAAGGGATCTGAGATGTAAGTTCTTGTGAGGTGCTTATGCAAAGTCCTATTTCAAGGGACTCTCTTTTCAAGGGGAGATGAACTATAAAAGAATAAATGGATGTGCAGGAGGGAGTTAGGTAGTATGAATCCAAGGGAGAAGGGGGTGAGAAATGGAGGGAGGGTAGCCTCTTAGAGAGGCCAAACAACCTCTAGGAAGAGGTGATATAAGACCAGAGATGTGAAAGGTTGACAGCAAGCTGTAGTCTAGTAAAATGCATGCACGTGAGTGTATGCATGCATGCATGCTTAGGTACGTGTGTGTGCACGCGTGCATGCATGCATGTGTGTGTATGTGTGTGTGTTTGCATGCGCACACGCCTGTGCATGTGTGCGTGTGTGTTTGCATGCGCCTGTGCATGTGTGCATGTGTGTGTATGTGTGTGTTTGCACGCGCACACGCCTGTGCATGTGTGCATGTGTATGTGTGTGTGTGTGTGTGTGTGTGTGTGTGTGTGTTTGCACATGCCTGTGTGAGCTCCAGACAGAGAAGAGCAATTTCAAAAGCTCAGAGGAGAGTGTGTGGTTATTTGTGGTAGAGGAGTAAGGAGGGAAGGAGGGGAGGCAGAGGGTGGAAATGGAGCAGAAACAGATGGGACCAGATGGCACTGGGATTCCACACTGTTATGACTTATACTGTTACCCACTTGAGCCTCCAAGTGTCCTGCTCTGGATAGTTTATATTATTGCAGCTCTACTGATGGACCTTGGAAAAGACTCTTGGCTTATGACCCAAAGGCCATGGGAGCCTCTGGAAGAATGCACCTGGTGGGTCAATTGGCATCTCCAAGAGGATGATAGAAGGTTCCAGAAGTAACCCAGGAACTTTCCTTTATTGGGTTCAAAGCCCCAGTCACAATGCTTTCTCCAAAACAGGCAGCAGGGAGAAATGGCACTTGTGACTCCTGGCTCAACTTACCTGCAGTCAAGAGATATGTCTGGGAATGCTTCCGATGGAGGCTGGGAAGCCAGTTTGCAAAAATCAGTTGCACTTGAGAAACTAGCTTGCAGAAGGTCCAGGAAGCTCCCATCTCCCCACCCTTCTTAGCCTGGAAAATGTAGCCTCATGGTTTGAAATTTTAGGAATAAAATTACCTGAATTGGTCTCTGAATTGCTTTATATAAAAGATTCATCACTGTCAAGTATATACATCAAATTTTTGCAAATCAAATTGGATTTCAATGCATTAGGGACTACTGCAATTCAGTTTTCTGATTTTTCAGGTTACAAGGCTTTTTTCCTATTTAAACGTATCTGAAAAGCCCCCCAAAGCATCAAGAGTGTTCATGTGAAATTAACCACCAGCCACGGTTGAGACAATGAGTTTACTGACCCCTTCCCTGAGCAAAGGCACAGTGGGATCAATGCAGACATGATCCCTCCACTCAGGACTGTGTGGTCCAGCAGCAGGGAATCCAAATGCCAGTAGCAAATACATGAAGACCCATTATGGTGGGGTGGAGGGGGAGGAGCTTTGGGTATAGACAGCAAAGGCCTGGAACCCCATGAGGGATGTTACAGGCTGAAACATCTGAACACTGGAGAAAGTATGCCTTCAACAACACAGACGCTGGGATTCAGGCGAGATGCAAACAGCAGACTCATTTATTGAGGATATGGGGCGAACTTATATACCCCCTCCTGATTTCCCATTGGTGACCGGAGACTCTTATTAGCTGTGTTGTCTCTTTCTCATTGGCCTCCAGAATTTTGATGACCATGTGTCAACAGTTACCGGGTGCAGTGGCAGACTCCAAGTGGCTCAGCAAGAAGTGGCTAGTGCACATGCCTATGCACATTACCAGGAACAGGGTAGCCGTGGTTTTCTCAGACTGTGTTTCCCCTATAGGGAGTGACTCCCGAATCAAGGCCTGAGGAGGGGCAGGTAACTGGTGTGGCACAGGGACATTTTAGTGACAGGAAAAGCTGGATCATATACATCTTGTAGGTTATGTTGTGACAAGTGGGCCTCATTGTTGTGGAATATTACTTTAACTAAGAAAAGATGTGTTATGTTTGTTAATGCTGCATTTGCTTAACTATGTAAAGATGTCTTACTTTGACTCCCTAAGGCACCTGATTGGTCTAATAAAAAGGAATGGCCAATAGGTAGGCAGGAGAGGGACAGGAGGGACTGGTGGGCCGGGAGACTAAGTAGGAGGAAGAACTAGGCTTGAGAAGAGAAAATGAGGGAGAAGGGGGGGGGGGAGATGCCTGAGACCAGCCAGGCAGCCACCAGCCAGACGCAGAGTAGGACATACAAAATGAAAGAGAGATTAAAATCTCTGAGAGAAAACACACGTTAAATTAAGTTATAGGAGCTAATGGGGCAAACATAAGATAAGGCTAAGCATTCGTAACTAATAATAAATCTCCATGTCATGTTTTGGAAGCTGGTTGGTGGCCCAAAAGAAAGCCTGTTACACCTCATGGCAGAAATGGAAAAAAAAAACGAGCAAAAGGTCTCATCAAAGAAGTGACATGGCCTCAGCATGGAACAAGAGCAGTACCATGCACCAGAGTAATATTACACCAAGGGTTTAAAACCTGACATTGCTGGGACCACTCTTCTCCTGGCCTTGTTGTGAATGCTGAAGGATGCTATACTCTGTGCTGTCAGCTGATTTGCTGACATTCATTCTCTGTTGCCCTGGGGCTCACACTTAAGGTGAGACAGGGCAAGGAAGAGACAGGGTGATACTGGGCTTGGAGGTACTCATCTGTAGTCTTGTCACTTAGGAGGGAGAAGCAGGTGGGTTGCTGAGCCCCAGGCCAGTCTGGGCTATATAGTGAGTTCTAGCTAGCCAGGACTCCATCGTTAAACCCGTCTCAAAACCAAACAAAAAACTAAAACAGAAATAAAGAAAGAAAACGAGGTGAGACAAAGGCAGAATGCCATGCACCCCGCTTCCAGCATGCACCCCGCTTCCAGCATGCACCCCGCTTCCAGCATGCACCCCGCTTCCAGCATGCACCCCGCTTCCAGCATGCACCCCGCTTCCAGCAGCAGGGCTTTACCTGTTCATTCTTCTTCAGTCTTGACATCAGCCGGTCCTTTTACAGTCTCCACAGCTGTCTTTTCCAGAAGCCCCCAACCTCTACAGGACTTCTTTGGCTCACTGATGGGCACTCCAGGCTCCTTTATGTCCGTCTTCAGCTTCCTAGCCCATGTCTTTTAGTCACTGAATAAAAACTAGAGCAGAGAAAAGCATTACATATTAAAAGGTGTGTGTGTGTGTGTCTGTATGTGTGTGTGTTAGATTGGCTTACACAATATAGTCTGGGTAGTTCAACAGTAGCTGCCTTGACACTGGAGAGGCTGAGAACCTGATAGTTGTCAGTCTACAAAGCTGGTTGCCCCAACACCTCCAGTCTAGCACTATGGTCTGGGGATTCCTGGAGAATCAGTCCACATTGTGTGTGTGTGTGTGTGTGTGTGTGTGTGTGTGTGTGTGTGTGTATGTGTGTGAGTGTGTATGTGAGTGTGAGTGTGTGAGTGTGTATGTGAGTGTGAGTGTGTGTGTGAGTGTGTATGTGTGTGTGAGTGTGTGAGTGTGTGTGCGTGAGTGTTTTGTGTGTGTGAGCGTGTGAGTGTGAGTGTGTGTGTGAGTGTGTGTATGTGTGTGTGAGTGTGTGTGTGAGAGTGTGAGTGTGTGTGAGTGTGTGAGTGTGTGTGAGTGTGTGTATGTGTGTGTGAGTGTGTGTGTGAGAGTGTGTGTGTGTGAGAGTGTGAGTGTGAGTGTGGAACGGTTCTGATACAGGCAAATGATAGCAGCAGCATCAGGATGAATGATCCCTTCATCAAGTACATGAGCCAGCATGATGGAGAGGCAGAGAAGGCAAAGAGAAAAGCTTCACACTTAGGGTGGGTCTTCCACTTCACATAACTGGTCAAGAAAACCCCTTACAGGCATGTCTGGTGCTCATCTTGGTTCTTCTTAGGGCCAGTAAAGTTGATAAACGAGATCAACCCCCACAGTGGGGGTTCTCCAGTTACTCCATGTGTATACTAAAGGGCATCTTGTCTTGGTGGGGTGGGCTTTTTGTTGTTTTGGGGTTGGTTTTTTGTTTGAGGAAACATAAATTTAAAACTAAGAGCTTTAATTATTATTAAAGTTGTTACTATATTATGCTATTTTAAAAATTACATATATGTGTGAGCCTGTGAGTTTGTGTGTACCACCTCATGTAACCCTGGAGGCCAGAAGAGGCATGGAGTTACAGGCAGTTGTGAGGTGCCATGTAGGTGTAACGCTGTCTAGGTCCTCTATAAAAGCAGTAAGTGCTTTTAACCCCTGCCCATCTCTTCAATCCCTGTTAGTACTTCTCATGTGAGACAGAATGGACTAGTTCTACACATGGTGGTGGTGGTGGGGCTCTCTCAAGGGAGGTGACATTTAACACAGGATTCAAAGGACAGTAAAGCAACCATCCATAGTAGAACTAAGGAAGGACAGTAAGGGCAGACCTTAGTGGGTAGTTGCAGAGCCAGCATGGGTGTGGCATATTAATATGAATGGGGAGTTCCCAGATCAGCATGGGTGCAAGGTAATGTGCGTGGGGAGTGCCAGGTCAGCATGGGTGAATGGTGATGTGAGTTGGGAGTGCCCGGGTCAGCATGGGTGCATGGTAAACTGAGTGGAGAATGCCCAGGTCAGCATGAGTGCCTGGTAAACTGAGTTAGGAGTGCCCAGACTAGCATGGGTGCATGGTGATGTGAGTGGGGAGTCCCCAGGTCAGCATGGGTGAATGGTGATGTGAGTTGGGAGTGCCCAGGTCAGCATGGGTGCATGGTAAACTGAATGGGGAATGCCCAGGTCAGCATGGGTGCATGGTAAACTGAGTGGGGAATGCCCAGGTCAGCATGGGTGCGTGGTAAACTGAGTTAGGCGTGCCCAGGCCAGCATGGGGGCGTGGTGATGAAGAGTTGAGGATCTCATTGACTCACTGGCTATTATGATCTGGGATATTATGGTCTAGGCTGAGTCATGTCCCAGCAACCCTATGTCAAAATCTAGGTTCTATCTGCAAGAAAAAGAAGCAGAGGCTCAGAGGAGGATGCTCACAGTCCTGATCTGATGTCACTTTGAGAACAATAGAACACGGAAAAGAGAGATGTGGAATTCAAGGTATCTGTCATATCTATCAGAGTCAGAGCCTGGGCAGACAAGGGCAAAATAAGGTTCAGGATTCAATTAGGCAGTAAGGAAATTAGTGAAGGAAGCCAGCGGTGACCTTCTGTGTGGGTAGAGGGAGGGCAAGGCAGGGACAAGAAAGGGGTCCTGTAGTCCCAGATTAGACAGAAGAGTTAATGAGATGGCTAGAACCCAGTTGTCCACAAGATCCACCTCTTCTGAGAAAGTGGAGTCCGTTTTTGACATGGCAACCAATTAGAAAAGGCTCTGCGTGTCTATCAGCAGCAAGAGAGAATAAATACCCTGAGCAGCTCAGCTCAGCCCACAGGTGCACCAGGCTCCAAGATCCCAAACAAAAATGGTTTGGTGTTCATGAAAAAGTGAGACAGGCAGCTTATGGTTGTCTTCGGTTTGGCTTCTGCTGCAGAAACAAAGCACCATAAAATCCAACGACTGAAAACAATTATGTACATTGGGGAGTACCTCTCTGAGGGTTTTACCTGGGCAGAAATGGGGAGCTGCAGAGTGGGAGACTCTACGGGGGTTCACCCCAGCCAGAGTCCCCCATCTTCTAGCAGGTTAGAGCAGCTCATCATGTGAATGATGCCTTAGACAAAGCACCCAATGCCAATTTTGCCACAAGTAATGGACCAAAGCAGATCACAAGGGCAAGTCCACAGACCGAGGAGATGAGAGGAAGGTAAGAGCACACCACCAGGAAATTTAGATGGGCAGTCTTACTAATTAATCCCAGACTCTATGAAACCATCAGAATTCCAGGATCCTACTTCCTCACATTCCACTTGGTCATCTGGGACAAAGACAGTGGCAAAAGGCCAACTGTCACACTTATGTTCTGGCCAAAATGGAGGAAAGATGAAAATAAAGTGGATAGAGTACATGTGACAGCTATTTTTTCCAGAAGGCATTCTAGAAGTGATCATATAATGTTTCTGCTTATATCTCACTGGCCAGATCTTGGTCACATAGTCACTTTGTTACAAGGGATGCTGGGAAATACTCGCCTTTGTTTCATGTAGCCAAATGATCAGGTAGGCATGGACATGTTTTTCTCACACATAGAGATTTCCCCCCGATGACATAATGTGCCAGAAGAGGGGTATCTCTAATTCTCTAGTGATGGAGAACTTTTCACTTACAAGGACAAATGCCTTTTAGCCTCAAAAACTTAGGAATTTTCTAGGTAAAATGTTTCTAACAACAGAGAATTTTTTGCCTGGAGAATGAACAAATTAGCCTTGTTACTCTAATTTGAAACTTGTAATTGATTTTAGACTTGTGAGTTTTTCTGCTGAGGACCATATAACTTCTATATGGGGCCAGTGACCACAACTGTGATGTACTAGAGGTCTCAAGATTCACTACAGTTTGAGTCTTAAATTGGATTTTCCAAAGTGCTTAAACTTCAGAAAGTTTTGCTTGTCAGATCAAGCAAGAAAAGTATTTTAAAAGTGAAACTGAATACATTAAATTTGTAAATCCTGTGTTAAATGTTGAAGATAATTTAATTAATATTAATCACATTCACAAAGAAGATTTTTATTTTTTAACGAAGTTGACTGGCCATTAATCAAAAGTTCCTTGAAAGCGACTGCATAGAAACAGGAGTTTTGTAAACTCAACTTAAAGGCTTAAGAACAAGTAGAATTTTCTTTCTTAAAAAGATATTTTAATGCACTGAATATTAAATAATAAGTACTTACAAATTATCTTTGTTTTGTGATATCTCCCATCACACTCGGGGCTAAGTTGGGGTTGGAAGTAACACAGTTTGTCCCTTAGGCTCACAGAATATCAGCCTGGGTGGTGACTTTAAAGACCAGACATGGAAATGGCTAGATTCAGCAGAACGGGAAGAGAAAGAGGTGGGAGGGTGGGGGTAGAGGGTGGCAGGCATAGGGGACAAGCACAGGTAACACCGTGCCACCTTGTCTTATCTGCTTCCAAAAATTACACGCTGGAGAGTTTGCTTTCCAGCCAGTGGTCTGAGGAGACACCCATATAAGAACGAAAGAAAGAACTGGGCCAGCTACCGAAGCCCTGAGAGAATTCTTAAATGGAAGATAGTTCCCAGAGCATCCTTAGGCTCTCTGCCCCGGAGGATAGTTTCTGTCCTAACAAAAATCAGAAGCAATCCGTACCGTCAGAGTGTCAGTTCCTGGCAGGGACGCTGCTACTCCCTACACTGAGACACTGTTCTGGGTGCTGTCCCCTCCAAACCTCAACCTCAGCCCCAGACAGACCACAGACCAATCTCTGTCTGAGCTCTACCTGGAATCTGGCTGGAGCCGGTCACAGTTGAGACCACTTTCTTGTTTTCACTCTATGAAAGCAGGGCTGGCTGCCAAGAAAATTGGACTGGTGGTCATGTTCCTAGGCAACCCGTAGGGTTCTTCCCTTCCTAGATGGCTCTGTTCCCCACAAATCCCATGTCTACGTAGAGTTGAGTCACATAAAGTCCAAGCACACAGTAGTTCTGGATTTACCTATCATGTCCTCTCCAGAAACCCAGTGTGTTTTATAGAGATCTTGATAAGTCTCAAAACCAGTCATCCTGCTCCTTTGCTCCAGCTTCCACAGCAGCTTCCTAACTTCAGGGGCATCATCCTGGGGGAAAAGACCTAGGTTCTACGGGACGTATCTGTAGCAACGATGCATCTACCACAGGGGGCAGCAGCAAGCCAGGTGGCTGCAGCCAGCAGTATCTGATCTGGGCGCGCCCCCTTGTGGCCACCTGGTTCCATACACACGGGGGAGTTTTGCCACCATCCAGATAGGCTTAGGAATCTAAATTCCAACACTAAACAATTCTGGATTTAAGGCAGGAACTCAGTAGTGCACTGACTATAAATGGGGGTTATTAGCATTAAGATGAAAAATCTTGGGATTTTGTTGTTATTGTTGAAATAGCTTGTTCTTCAACGCTGTCTTATTTTTTGGCTACAAATGAGCAAGCAACTTCCCTATTTTCAAAGAAAAGGGAACAAGGCTTGGAGCTCTCGAGGACACCCGAGGACCATGGGCTTCGATGGCTGCCTTTGGATATCAGCTTCACTCGAGTACAAAATAATGCTCCCTTCCACTCATTCCGTTTTTTTCTTCACTTAAAAAAATGAGTATGAAGATAAAGGCAGGATCATAATAGGACTCTACAGATGGCTCAGGGACTAAATAGCAATTGTGACTTTTGCAAAGGACTTGGTTCCATCCCCAACACCCACATGATGGCTCACAACCATCTGAAGCTCCAGTTTCGGGGATCTAATGCCTTCTTCTGATCTCTATGGCATGAATGTGATGCACACAAATACATTGGGGCAAAGTATTTATACATATAAAATAAAACTAGAAATTAAAAGGGCTTGTAATATTTGGCTACCTACTCTTCCCAGAGCTCTAAGGAAAGTTTAGAATAATACCTATAATGAAAGCAAATATGATGAACCCTAAATGCTGAGGGATCTCACTAAAATTGGCCTAAGTGGAGCTAAAAGATGGCAGATGTCAAGGACATCTATGGTGGAAGGTAGGAGCCAACTCAGAGAAGGGGGTGTGGCAGGCCTCGCAGCAGGAAGATGGACTAGACTCAAGTCCAGCTCTGATGCTGATGAATACGTTACATACATTACATCATGTGCCCGACTGTGTCTGCCTGAAGGGGTTGTGGATACAATCCAGTGTGCAGGGGTTTCCTAACGAAGGAGCAGAGAAACAGGAAGGACAAGGGGCTTCTTGGTCAGCTGAGTTGATAGGATTACCACCACAGACACCGGGGGGGGGGGGGGACCTACAAAGTGCCAGGATGCTCGCTCCACCTGGAGTCTGGAGGACAGAGAACTTTAGCAAGCAGAGAACTTCACTCATTCACTCACTCATTCATTCATTCATTCTCTTAACCTCTTATTTTCTCGTGTATTTATTTGATCACTCAATTGATTGTCCACTTGTTCTTTGCTCACCTCCTTCATTTATTTTCCCTCTCAATCTCTCATTAATGCCTTTGCTCATCCATATCCTCGCCTGTCTGTGAATGTCTCTATTTGGACCCCTCTCTTCTTCGTCCTCCAGAGATTCAGCCATTCACAGTTCTTCTCCATCCCTCCCCGTCTTCCCTGTCTCCCCCCTTTCCTGTCTCCCTCCCTTCTTTCCTCCCTGTCTCCCTCTCTTCCTCCTTCCTTCCCTCCCTCCTTCCCTGTGTCCCTCCTCCCTCCCTTCCTCTCTCTTTTCCCTCTCTCCTTCCCTTCCTGTCTCCCTCCCTCCCACTTTCCCTCCCTCCCACTTCCCCTCCCTCCTCCCTCCATCTCCTCCTGCTATCCATCTTTCTTTCCTCCCCTCTCACACCCCTTCATTGGTCTTCCACTAAGTCCCCTTTATTTCCATCCATTTGTTTCTCATCCATTCTTCCAGTCCTCTAGAAGCTCAGAAATCGTTTAAAAGCCCCGTTCAGCCTCTAATGTTTGTCATATCTCGCACTGGAGAATAAAAAGATGAGGCACCAGGGCCCTGTGGTTGGGTTGTGAGGGTCGGAGGAGCTTAGAGAGATCCGAAGTCTTTGGGTGTGGCTGGAGAAGGTTGTGGGCAAAGGGCATATGACAGTGGTCCAGTGTGGCTGGAACCTACCGGGATGGCTGGAGTTTGGAAGCAAAAGCTGCCTGGAGCCAGTGGAGCGCAGGTCCAGCTGCCTGAGTTCACCCTTCTCTGCTCCAGGTATTTCCTCCTAAGACTTTTTGGTTCTGCACACTGTGTATGGCCAAGGTTGTGCTTTCTCTTCCTCACCCCCGCTCTGGCCTCCCTGAGAGGACAGCCATAGAGTATTGCAAGCCGGGTAAGCTGTCTCCAGTGTCCTTGGTGACAGTCCACTGTTTCCCAGCCATTGTCACGCTCAGTGTCTCAGCTTCCACTTGGTCCGTGCTTATACTCCAGGCTGTGATGCCTTTAGAGACGTGGCTTCTCAATCGGCTGTAACAGTCCTCTCTTTTACTTCCTTATGTTGATAGGCTCTAGGTCTCACAATTTCACCCTCTCCATGTCAGCCAGCCTGTCGTCACTTAATCCAAAACTGAGTAGATTCTGGCTGTACCTCCCTACCAGTCCCCGTGTCATCTCCCTGCCTCTTGGGGATCACCCAGAACTCACGTGGCTATTCCTCTGACTCCCAGGTTGCCTCTCTGAAGCTCCAGTATGTTTGTAGTCTGCTTGAAAAAAGTATCTTTCAATGATACCCTTTTCCAGGCCAGGAATAAAGGCCAAACTCCTTAGGCGGACATTCCCAGCCCTTTATCATCTGGCACATTCTATTTCTCCCAGATTCTGTCTTAGACATTCCCTTCTATGCTTCCCAAAGCTCCACCTCTCCCCAGCACATCTGCTCCTACTCTCCATTCCAGAAGACTGTTGCTCAACTTCCAAAATATGGCTGGTGCTCTGTCTATACTCTCCATGCAATAGGTTGAGAGTCTGTGATGCTTAGTCCTCATTGTCCACTGGCTGGCTCTTTCGTGTGGCTGTGAGAGTGTTTCCAGAGTTTTAACTGAGGAGGGAAACGGATCTCAGATGGAATTCAGGTCCAAATCAGGAGAAAGAGGCAGCCCCTGGCTCTTTCTCTGCAGATGCAGAGTTTGCAGCAAGCGACTTCTCTCTCCTGCTGCCTCAGCCTGAGCTAATCCAGCCACCATGCCGTCCCTGCCATATGTGATAATACACCTTTCCTTCCTAAAGCCACTGGAGGAATTTTGTCCTAGTAACTGGAAGAGCAGCAAATACAAAGGATACGGGAGACCAAGCGTTGTCAGGGTTTTTACTCCATCTCAGTCTCCAGAAGAACAGTCTGGTGCTCTGTGAACACAGGCAAGTAGATTAACACACACCTCTATGGATGCCTGATTTGGATTGATATGTCCATGACTTGTGTAGAAAACAGCATTTCACAGCACTTCTCTCTCGTCCTCTGCTTTTATATTCTTTTTGATCCTTCTTCTTCAATGTTCCCTCGGAGGAGGTGATATACATGTCTTCTTTAGCACACGGTAGCCACGTACTCGGAACATTTCTACCAGTTCTGAGTATTTGCACAAACTATTGCATGAAGAAGTTTGTCTGACCAGTACTGACAGCAGCACTGGTCTATAAACATAAACACACATCTTCAGAAGGCAATTTGAAAACCCATCTATTCAGCAATATGAGAGTAGTAGGTAACCCTCTAGGGCCTCTCCAGCCATGGGCTTCTAACAAGGCTTATGGTACATACCCAGCACTCATTCCCTTCTGTGGAGTGAGATAGAAATCTAGTCGCGAAGCTGTTGGTCACCCTCATATCACGCTGCTAGTGCGCCACATCTTACCTGGCAAGGCTTATATCTGTATGGGACTGTGAGCAGCCTGCACAGCACCTTCTAGTTAACAGGAGGGGAATTTTCTAGTCAGTTTTAGTCTGATTGCTCTATATCCTGTAACCTGAGTGTGTGGTGTCTTTGGTAATGCCGTCCAACCATGTAGGTAGCCAGGAACAATGACAATAGTCTATATTGTTTTGAAGCTCCTGGGCCTTTCTGACTCCAAATTCATCCAGAGGCATTCCACATCTTGAATTTTTATTTAATAACATGACTTCTGGAGTAGTACTGTCTACCCATGCAGAGTACCTCTATTCACCCTTTTAAATTTTTATGTGTGTATAACATATTTTGCACATGTAATGGTGTATGCACATTGCCTATGAATACATACATGGAGGCCAGAGAAGGACTTTGTGTATTCTTTTATGACAAGGCCACCAAGTGCAAGTGAGAGGTAAGCTGGGAACCAGGCAGCCTCAGAAGTGTTTTCAGCCACCTCCTCCTGCACTGGGGTCACAGGTGCTTATAGCCACACCTGGTGTTGTGGTTTTAATGAGAAATATCCCCCCATTAGGTTATGTGTTTGAACATCTAGTTCCCAGTTGGTGGCACTATACGGGGAGTTTATGGAATCTTTAGAAGGGACAGCCTTCTTAGAGGAAGTACATCACTGGGGATGGACATTCTGCTTCCTGCTTACAGTATCCACTTCCTCTGTAAGGCTGAGACATGATTAGCTAGCTCCTAGATCCACCCACCCACCATTAAGGAGTCTAACTCTCTGGAACTGTAAGCCACAACGAACTCTTCCTTATGTAAGTTGATCTTGGTCATGGTGTTTCATCAGAGAGGCAGAGAAGGAACAAACACATCTGGTTTGTATGCTTGTCCTAAGGATTAAAATGCAGGTCCTGTCCTGGGTAGAGTTCCTATAATGAAACACCATGACCAAAACCAAGTGAGGAAAGGGTTTATTTGCCTTACACTTCCACATCGTTCATCACTCCCCTATCAACCACTAATTAAAAAATAGCCACAGATGGATCTTATGGAGGCATTTTCTCAGTTGAGGTTCCCTCCTTTCAGATGGCTGTAGTCACTGACATAAAACATACAAGGTCTTCATGTCTGTGCACCAAGTCCCTGAGCCATCTACCCCCAGCCCCAAGTTATCCTTACAGCTTACAGAGCAGTAGGTTTCCACGTGGTTTTATCATACTTCCTTAGTTTGGGCTAAGCCCCCCACCCCTTCCGCAACCCACTCTCCCATCCCTAACCCTTCCTGTGCTTAGTGTTCTTCCCATCTACTTTCCCATACCACGTCTTCTGATCTCTACATCATCCTTAAAAGAGGTCTCTTTTCTCACTCCCTTCTCACGGCCTCCTTCTAGTTCTCCAGCCTCTACAAACGGTCCAGGCTAAATTCATAAATCTGCAAATTTGAAGCTAGAATCTACGTATGAGAGAGAGAGAGCATGTTGTATTGGTCTATCTGGGCCTGGGTTGCCTTGCTCAGCATAACATGTGGAGAATCATTAATATAAAGCATCCTGTTTCCTCTTATTAAATATTTTTCAGAACCCCTGAATAGGCTCTTTATATGCCAATTTGGTATTTGGTTTGGTATTTTGAGATTTATACTTCCCTTGCTCCTAGATTTTTAAAAAATTATTATTTAACTATTTTAAATTTTAAAATAGCCCAAGAGTAGTACACTTTGTTGTCCAATTGTAGTAAGAAGTTTCAGGCCTGGACTTTCGGGCCTAGCCTTAAGGTTTAGACCTGCAGACCCACAGACCTGCAGAGACACACAGACACATTAATTTCAGGCTGATCAGCCTAAGGCCCAGGCATATAACTTGCTAACTCTTTATCCTTAATCTAACCCATGACTCTTACCCTGTTCAGCCATGCGGCTCTGTACCTTTTCTCAGAGCATCATGGTTGTCCTCTGCTTCTTCTGGCTTCTCTCTGGCGTTCTGCTCTTTCTTATTGTTCCCAGAGTTTTCTTAGTCTGGTAGCCCCTCCCACACTTCCTGTCTGCCTTTGGCCAATCAGCACTTTTTATTAAACCAGTGGGTGGGACAATTATTTACAATGGAACAACATAATCCCCCTACATCCAATGTTAGCAGTCGCAAGAAATGGTCTTAGAACCCAGGGCTTCTGTGACTTTAGAGCCAGCGTCATTTCTTTCATGAAATTCCAGGCCACTAGTGTCACCTGCCCCAGCCCATTTCCAGTGTTTGGGGTGTAAGTACATGGTCCACATGAATGTCTTCTGTCATGGCGTCCTCCGGGTTCACAGGAGCCCTGGTTGTGATAGATGGGATGCTGAGAAGAATTTTCACTGAGCAATTTTTGTTAACATCTCTGTTTACAAGGTTTCCTGCCTCTTCTAATCCACACCTGGCTATTAAGTGGGAGGAATGTAACCAGCGCCAAAGATGAGGCTTAGTCAGCAGCTGGTACCTGTGGGTTGCACCTCTGTTCCGCAGGATGAGAAGTGTGGAGCAAAGCCAAGGCAGGTTAGCTACCTAAGCACAATATTTGTTGAGTAAAGTTTTTAAAATTTTATTTTAAAGACCTTGATATTGGAAAGGTACATCCACTTTAGTAGTCACTGTGAATTCAAAATTTTGGCATAATTTCAAAAAAATATTCTCTTGGTTTTTTTCTTATTTTTTTTCTTTTTCAATCTCATTTTAACAATTCCTTGAACTAGTGAGTTTAATTCATGAAGATATCTCAACCATGCCTTTACAGTGTCTGAAGGCTGTAGATACAGACAGTTGTGAGCTGTCACATGGGGCTGAGCTGGGAACCGAACTTAGGTCCTCTGGGAGAGCAGCCAGTGCTCTTAAGTGCTGAGCCACAACTTCTGGAATAATGCTTTTATTTAAAGAACCAGTAACATGGAGCATTAATGGAACTTCAGAAGAACATAGTCTTGTCTGAGCCTGGGGCATTATTTAGCAATTGCTGGAAGACCATTTAAAAATTTATCAAAAGCTCTGAATGTAGTTGTATGATTTTCCTCAACAATTTACCTTCAGTACGTTCCTTCCTTAGGAAACCCACAGACAGGTGCCTGGAGCTTTATCTGTAGCAATGGTCATCATCAGTGCTCGGAGATAGAAGACCAGGGACCAGACCAATGCCTCAATGTGAAGGGCAGATGTGTAGCCTTTCCAAACAAATACATAGAACCATGACAGAAGCAGCATTTACAAATGATTATTAATAAATCTCAATTATGAAATGATGGGCATAAGCAATATGACATACCTTCCTTGTATTTTACTAATTTAATGAGGTCTGGTAGTCATGTAATAATCTTTTTTTTTAATGAAAAAAATTTCATATGCTATATATTCTGATCATGGTTCCTGTCCCCCAACTCCACCAAATGCTTCCCACCTCCCCGTTCCCCCAACTCCACGGCCTTTCCTCTCGCTTTTTCTTTAGAAAGCAAATGGGTAAACAAGCAAACAAAAAACCCCAAACAAACCAGACTTAAAAATGAAAGAAAACCATAGCAAAACACAAGAAATACATACACAGCCCATAAAAATACAAAACCATAATACACATTCAAAAAGCAAATGAGGCAAAAATGCCCAAATAAAGCAATATGAGACAAAAAGTCTACAAAAAATATTATTGAGTTTGTTTTGTGTTAGTGGGCATAGAGCCTATCTGTAAGTATGGTTCATCTAACCAACAAGACTCCACCGGAGAAAACTATTTTTTGCCTTTGCTGGTGGGCATAAATTGAAGATGGCTTCTTGGTGAGGGGTGGGATCCAGTGTCCACTTCCCCTCTTGGGGCTTTCTTAATTTTCAAAACAGGGGCTGCACTGGCTTGATCCTGTGCAGGCCCTGTGCCTGCCACCACAGTCTCTGTAGGTTCATATGCATGTCAGTCCTGTTGAATTTGGAAGACACTTTCCTTGGTATCCATCATCTCTGGCTCTTAAAATATTTCTGCCTCCTCTTCTGAATATTCCTATGGAATCCATTTAGGGCTGAGTGTTTCACAGTCTCTCGCCCTCTGAGTGTTGTCTAGTTGTGGACCTCTGTGTTAGTTTCTATCTACTGTAAGGAGAAGCCTCTCTGATGATGGCCAAGGGAGGCGCTGGTCTCTGGGTAAAGCAGAATGTCACCAGGAGTCACGATATTACTGTGGTCCTTTCGCAGCACAGCAGTGTATGGTTTTCCTCTAGGCCCATGGCCTATGTGCTAGTCTTAGGAGGTGTGTACCCTATTGTAGAAGCAGATGATGCTGGGAAGTCTCCCAAAGTGACCTTCCTGTAGGTAGGCAGCAGGTGGCAGAGCTGGATTCTAAACCCTGATGTTCTGTCCCTGAGGCTGGCAATTCCCTGGAGCAGCAGATTCACAGTGCCTAGAACTTGTTAGAAATGGCTGACTCTCCTTCTGAGGAGCTCTGGGGTGAGGCCTGGCAGCTAGTGTATGAGTAAGTCTTCTGGAAAGAGAACCACTACCTAGCTCAACCCCAACTTTCCTTGAAATGATGTTTAAAAAAAAATATGAAAGTGGCAGCTCACTGGGTAAGGGCACTTCTGTACAAGCTTCATGGCCTGCGTTTGATTCCCAGAATTCACAAAAGGTCGGAAAGAATCCACTTTACAAAGTTGTTCTCTGACCACATGCTATAGCGACCCCCTCTACCCACTGTCATGAACATATACGTAACAATTTAAAAATATCTCGGAAAGGAGTCATTAAGATATCCCATTAATAGTGGGACTGGAGAGATGGCTCAGCAGTTAAAGCACTGGCTGCTCTTCTAGAGGACCAGGGTTCAATTCTAAGCACCCAAATAACAGCTCACAACTGTCTGTAAATACACTTCCAGGGGATCCAGCACCCTCATGCAGATATGAATGCAGACAAAATACTAGTGCACATAAAATAAAATAAAATAAAATATTTTTTTTAAAAAAAGAAAAAAGGATATTAACAATGTCATTTTTGGATAATGAGATTTTGGGTAATTTTGTTTTTCCTCTCTCTATCTCCCCTCCCCTCTCTTTGTGACATGTTTGTAGTTTCCAAAAGATAGCAAGGTAAAATAAAAGACATGTTCTTGTGGGAAAAGGAGGAGGCAAAAGACGGAACTTGGTGAGTGATGAACGCTTTCAGGAAGGGATGTGAAGACAGATATTTTTTCCCCCAGAAGCTTGGGCAGCGCTTGTGACATCATGGGGATCCTCAGTAGTCTTGTTATAGTAAAACCCTGTGACTCAACAGGTCCAGGTGGCTGACACTTTGCATTTCTACCCAGCTCCCATCTCCTGATGCTGCTGCTGCTGATCTAGGGGACCACATTTTGAGAAACTTAAGCTTCTAACTTAATGCAAGCTCCATGACAGGAAGTATGTGCTTCAGTGATGTTCCCAGCACTGAGATCAGAAGAAGAACCCTTGCCACATGAATAAGAGGATCCAGGGAGCTAGATTCTAGTCATCATGGCCTTCTGCTCTCAAAGCCTGACTTCATGACACACTTCCTCCAGCAAGGTTGACCATCTAATCCTCTCCAAGACTGCAGACATCACCTTCAGCCAGCTGCGACCTCTCAGTGATAATGTCTGTTTCTTGGCAGGTGACAGCTCTAGGTATTAATTCAGTACATAATACCCATTAGGCATAGGCTAGGGCTGCCAAAATTTGAGTTTTGCTTGAAACAAAAAGTATCAAGAACTTGGCAACACCAGCCAGATTGGTTCTGGGAAGCTCAAGGAAGGATGTCAGAAATATCTAGGTTGAGGTTACTGTTGAAATATTAATCATCCACATAGGCTGCTCGCTGCCTTTGGATTACAGGTTAGGCTTGTAAGTCTGGAGTAAATTATACACTCTTGATATTCCTCAACCCCATACTGTATAATAATAAATTATACAGTTATAGGCCTCAGCCCAAGTTATAACAAATTATACCTCAGTGTATAATTATCCAGCACTGCACCGTGTAATAATAAATTAGACAGCCACCAGCCTAAGTTGAGATTCCTGGAAGAAATAGCAGAGCAAGCAGGAGCCTTTGACCTGGTCCTCTGATGGAGTCCTTGTCAGACAATTCAAGTGTCAAAGGAAAGAAAGGTGACTGATTCCTTTCTTTTCTGACTTATATAGCTGCTCCCTTGGCTGTGGGCACATACTTGGCCATGGGGTTCTGGATTAATCTAGAGTCCAGCACTCAGAGGTCCTTGGATAAAGGAACTGCTTGTATTGAAAATATTCGCAATGTTACGTTGCTGTCTGGACTATTTTGCCCATCACATAGTATGTCAGCCATTGAAACTGATGATTTTTTTTATAAAAAAAAAATAAGTAAAGGTTTATAAGTGAGGCACCCACATATGGGGTGAACCCACACCCAAGTCTGCCCCTCGGGAGTAAAATTTGGGATGTTATAGTGTTTTGAATGAGAAATGTCCCTCATAGGCTTGGGCATTTAAATGCTTCCTAGTTGGTGGCTCTGTTAGGAGAGTTCAGGTTGTGTGGACTTTATGGAAGAAGCACATCGAAGGGAACAGGATTTGAGAGCTTAAGGCTTCAACCTGTGTAGCTTTGTAAGCCCCTTCTGGAAGGAGACTCCTGAGGCATTCAGATTCATAGGTTGAGCAGCTGTTCTACATTCTAGCCTCTCCATCTTGCAAAAGACCATTATTGGACTACCCAACCCCATCATGTAAGGCAATGTTATAAATCCTGTTCTAGTATGTATATATTGGTTCTGTCACTTTTGAGAACCCTGCCTAATCTTCCAGATCCGTTTCGGAAAGATAACATGAAGCGTCATCCAAACAGCCCTATTGCCAGCACTAAAAACAGATTGGCACATGCACACTCCTTGAGAACCGTTGAAATCTTAGCTACCCACTCCTTTCCCAGAATGAACTAGAGAATAAACTCAATGTGAGCAGGACGTAATATAAGGATGCTTCAATTTCAGCTGCAGTGGCTACCGGTTAAAAGAAAGTTGTTCCAAAAGCTGTGTGTAAAAGGGAAACCTTGGCAGCAGAACTGACTCGGGATAAAAGCTAGAAGATCATTAACCAGTAGGTGGTGGCTACAACCTGGACCTCCAAGGAGATAAGAAAGCCAGGTGGGTCTCAGAGCAGCAAAAATTAGAGGCCCCTTGGGACAGTGGCTCCCTGAGTTTGGGGGGATTCAGAAACATTCAAAGAAGGGTTTGCAACAGCCTTTCAGCATCTGAAACTGCAGGGCCTGGCTTCATGGCAGTCTCAGGGCAGGGTTGTGCTTTCAGGGTTTAACAGACAGAAAATCCAATTCTGTGTGATTGGAAGAATGAGGTAAATCGGTGGCCCACTTCTGGGGACTGACGGCAGCTTGTTGGCTTCTCCTGGAAATGGAAGCCTCAGTGGCTCTCAACCTGTGGGTCGACCCCTTTGGGGGAGGGGGTGGTGTCACATATCAGATATTTACATTACGATTCATAACAGTAGCAAAAGTACAGTTATGAAGTAGTCACAAAATAGTTTTATGGTTGGGGGTCACCACCACATGAGGAGCTGTGCTAAAGGGTGGTAGCATTAGGAAGGTGGAGAAGCACTGCCCTAGGCAGTCTTAGTCACTTAGCCTGTTTCTCAGAGTTTCTTCTGAACTATTGCTAACTCAATGCTGCATCAAGAAATCCAAATGCATTTGTATTACTGGGTTTGTGCCAGGGGCATTGGGTGTGCACAGAATGTTCTCAGGAGCACAGTATCCAAGAGTTGGCCAGATTGAATGCAGGCAATGTGACATTCTGGGAGTGATGTTTGTGGCTATGACCCTATCATCTCACTTCTTAGAATTTTTTATGCAATGATATTTATGACAAAATTTATTATGCTTTGGGAAAAATAGAAATAGCACAAATCTGTATCAGTGGATTTTTAAATTAAACTGTCATGGAGATAGCCTGTTTCTCTTTACTTTCAACTCCATCCTCATCACCTGAACCTTCAGGTCATACCACGGAGGTATGATCCTAGATGGAGGTGGCCCACAGGTTCTCACCACCGTCATTTGTCTCGTGTGCCTGGGTGACTCCAGGAGTCTAATGGATTCCATTTTTCTCCATCGGTGTACCTCCCAGGCCATTTCTACACTCAGTCAATGCTCCCACCCCAGTGGGATTGTGCGCTGTTCGGGATCAAGCCCCAGCTCCTCACTCTGGCCCCGGGTCTTACCTCACCCACATCCTTCAGAACCCTCACTGTCTCCTTCCTTAGCTCAGTCCCACACCCCAGCCTTAGGCCTTGTCGCTCCTGTCTTGATGACGCTATTCCCTCATCTCCTTCTCCAGGGAGAGGTATAAATGTCACCTATCTGTTTCCTTTCCAGCCCAGTATCTTTCCACAGCTTTGCCTGTCTTACTGTTTTTGCGTAACATTCGGCATAAGGCGATGCATTCTCAATTGATTGGGTTCTTCTCTCTCCACTAGACAGGGAGTAAGAATTTAGTGGGCCATGAGCCATGTGTCCTTTTGTGGGATCCTTGCTTAGAAGTTGTTCACTCTACATGGTTAGCAAATGAGAGAATCATGTAAAGTTGTTTTTTGTTTTTTTTTTTAAATGGAGTATTTGTATGAGATGTTGCAACTACACATGGTAACTAAGAGCCTACTTAGGGAAAATGTGAAGACTATATATATGCTTAGCACAGCTTCCTGTTTTTGGGACCTCACAGTCACTTGGTCTGTTTCTAACTGTAGCTCTTGACTTGCTCAATTTGGTCTTCACAGTAACTTTCTGTAGTTGGCATGTGGTGTGGGACTGTTCACAAAGGGGGAAATGGGCAGAGAGATTAAGAAACTTGAATAACTTTAATCCCTGCACTCAGGAAGCAGATGCAGGCTGATCTCTGTGTGTTCAAGGTCAGGGGCATCTCTCTATTTAGTTCAAGTTCAGCTAGGGCTACAGAGTAAGACCCTGTCTCCCAAACAAACAAACAAACAATGAACATTTTAGAAAAAGGAAGAAAAACTTGGACATGAACAAAGCACATAGCCGAGAGAGCAGGTATAGAAAGGCAGAGGGTCTAGCCACTTGGAAAACATTTACTAAATAATTTTACAGTGATCATGTCAGCCGGTGTGGGGTGGAAGACAGGAGGGTTGTAATGTCAGGAAAAGCCACCTCCACCAGGTATACCTCCTCAGCACCAAGTGACTTAAATAAACCACCTCCCTTCTTGATCCTCTCTCGGGAAGCAGAGCTGCCAAGAATACACTGGGTGATGTGCTCAGAGTGTCCATTTGGGACCTCAACACCATGGAAGCTAATAGCAGCAGAAGACCTGTGGGAAGCAGGCCTAGAAGCCACATCCAAATACCTTGCCCAGGCCACATAGCGCTCTACAAACCTGCTGGCTTGGCTTAAGGCATGAGTACTTTGTGGAGCCCCAGCTGTCACCAGTGCTGTTGTTGTTCCTGTGTGGTAGAACATGACACTCTCAGAGTCTCTCCAGGGGAATGTGACTGGGCCATTTGTGAAATAGCTGGGATCCAGGTGCTAAGTGTAGGCATGACCCCAAAGAGCCTTTGGAACAGCCTGGGAAAGATGAGCCCTCACAACTTGGCCACAGCAGAGCAAATCTTGAGAAAGTGACATCAAGTGTCTGGGAAATGTGATACATGCTGGGCAGCAGCTTGTTCCTCCAAGAAATCACCCATGAAGACTAGGCTCCGTAACTCTCCATTGACTTTCCCTTCCTGCTGGGGACTTGACACCAACTATGGTTCATAGTTCTTTTCCTGTTCCTTCCTTCCCTCCCTCCCTCCCTTCTTTGCTCCTCCCCTTTCTCTTTTCTCTTCTCCTTCCTTCCCTTCTTCCTTCCCTCCTGAGACAGACAGTTGTTATGCTGCCCAGGCTGGCCTCAAACTCTTAGGCTGAAGCTACATCCTACCTCAGGCTTTTAAGTGCCGGATCATGGACACACACTACATTATCAGGCTCTGACGTAATTTTGATTGCTTGGAAATTCCCCCTTATCTTCAGCAAGGCCTTGGGTTTCTCATCTGCTTTCCATATTCTGACCTGAAGTAGGGCATTAAACAAATACGTCTCTAATTATTCTTTTTTTTTTTTCCTGATCATTTTGCCCTTTTGGAAAGGCCCTGGAAAAATGCCGCCTTGAACAATGTCAGGTCTGTAAAGTTGGACTTTGTTTCATCTTTAACCCATGACCCTCCTGTCTCTGCCTCCGAAGGTCTGGCCGTACAGGCCCGGCTCTGAAACTTTGCTTTTAAGTGGCACTGGACACAGGGATCCGCCTGCCTGGATTTTAACCTGGTCTCTTACCAGATGTTACCTTCAGTTTTAAAATCTTCGTTGTGCCTCAGGCTTCTTAACTTGAAAATGGACCCTCACGATACTTGTCTCAGATACTTTTCAATTGCTGTGATTAAAACACCATGATCAAGGCAACTTTTAAAAGAAAGCATTTATTATTTATTTGAGGCTCACAGTTTCAGAGAGTGGCAGGGAGCATGGCCACATATAGGCAGGCATGGTGACAGGGTGGTGGCTGGAAATTTACATCTTTAACTAACTGGGAGTGACATGGCTTTTGAAACCTCAACACCACACTCCAAGTGACACACTTCCTACAAAGCCACACCTCTCTGTTTTTACCAAAGAGTTTCACCAACCAGGTACTAAGGTTTCAAACATATGAGCCAATGGGCCTTTCTCATTCATACCACCATAACACCTCTTAAGAGAGTGGTGTGGGGGACATAAATGGGTTGGCATACACAAAGTGCTTATAAGAAAAATGGGCCCACAGCAGAAGTCAGCTATTACTTATTGATACATTACTCCTCTTAAGATGAATTTTATTAAAACATATAAATAGTGAACCAATTTTGAGTTTCAAGTTTGACCAGCTCTGCTATCCAGACACTCCCTCTGAAGCTGCATATAGCACTCAAGGTATAGAACACTTGCACCTTCCCCAAGCCCCCTATGCCACTTCTGGCCCCTCCCTCTCCAAGCTCCTGACAGGGAGCTGTGACGATTCTCGTTCTAGCACTTTACATAAAAGAATGCACATCTGAGTGCTGGTTCCTTTGGATCAACAACTCTCTCTCAAGTTAGGCTATAGCCAATTATTTTCTCAAACTGAGTTTCTTTATTTGTAAAATGAGGTTAATACCTTCTACTTTCTTGATTGTAAGGTCACTGAGATTTACACTCCTCACTAAGAACATGCTGTCTCCCTTACTTCCACTACCCCTCTGAAAGAGGTGCCTACATGACAGGGGAACACAGAAGGTCAAAGGCATTCTGAAACTGAGGGAGAGAGAGCTTCAGGGTAGATTCACAGCTGCAAGTGAATGGCTTTGTTTATCAAGCAGACTGTTATTTTTTAATTTTTTTTTGGTCTGGGTATCCTTTCTACCTCCTCCCTTTTCAAAGCATAATTAAAATGCAAGCTGGCACTCCCCCAGGAGGAGATAGCTGAATGTTTAATTGCTCTGAGCAAAAACTTCTAGCAAAAGGTCATGCTACAGTGGTAACCCAGGCTCCTCTGCATTTCTCTAACAACATCAGCGATAATGCATTAGATAATGCATGCATGTGGGACCAACCCGGAGAAAGCATCAGTCAGGCTACAGGGTTACCATTAAACGCTCACCCAGCCTCATTCTGAAGAATGTTTCTGTGGCTTGGATCCATGCCATTGACTGCCATCCCAGCTGACCTGGCCTGAGTGGACAGGCAGGGTCAAAAGGCCTTGGCCAATTGGGATGGCTCCTTTTACCATAATGTCTTGGTCTGTTGTCCTTGAAGTGGGGCCAGGAAGACACATCTGCTGAGTGGCAGACAGTGGAATTCTCAGAATTGGCTCACTCCCAGCTGGGCTTCTACAGTCTTTGGACAGGAAAGGGTCCTTACATTCTTGTTTTCTTTTGCTTTTATTTTGGCATATTTAGGAAGGAAAAAGTAAGGTAAATATAAACAAAAGCCTGTTCTTAAACTGATGGCATCTGTGGCCTCTGCAAAATCATGCCTGGTACATCACAAATCCCTGTTAAAAGTCGGAAGAAATTTGGCGAAGTGTATCTATTGCTTTGCTTTTTAAATATGGTCTCATGTATCTCAGGCTGGCCTCAATCACCACAAGGTGAGGATGACCCTGAACTTCTGATCTTCTTGTCCTCACCTTCTCTTGTACCACTGTATTCGGTTTTTGAAATGCGAGACTCAAACTCAGGGCTTTGCACAATCAAGGCAAGGGTTCTAACAGAGTCACACCTAAGCCTGTGAAGTTCACTTATGGAGAGAAAAAAAAAAAAACATAGATGATAGGACCTGTGGATAGAAGCCAATCTTAGGATTGATTTAGGTACCGACTGGTACCACTAGAGACAAGGGTTTTTCCATGTCTGTCTCACTCTCCCAGGAGGATGACTTCCAGTCTCATCTCATGCTGATACTGTGAACATTATATCCCCCACTTCCCCCTTCCTCAAGCTGTTGGTAACCACTGTTCTATTTTCTGTCTGCACATTTGAATATTCTCAATGTCTCATACAAGGGAATCAAATAATACTTTTGTGTCTGGCTTCTTACACTTAGTTTATTTTCAAGTTTCATTTTCGTTTTAACATGTGCTGGATTTTTTTCCCATCTAAATAGACCTTTTTCAAATGAAGACATACAGAAGGCATAAAAATGTTCAAAACCACCAGCCCTCAGATAAATGCAAATTAAAACAATAAGGTATCACTTCATACCTGTTAAGATGGTTACTATCAAAAAAGCCACAGATATGGGGGGAGAATGTGGGGAAAAGATGACATTTGAACATTGTTGTTGGAAATGTAAAGTGCCTATGTAAACAGTATGGATTTTCCTCAAAAAATTAATAGTAAGGCTGGGCAAACTGCTCAGTAATAGGACATTTGTCTAGCACACACAAAGCCCTGGGTTTGATTTCCAGCACTGTTAAAAACAGAACCATCATATGATGCAGTAAACCTACTACTAGACATATAGCCAAAAGAAGAGCAAATCCATATGCAAGAGAACCCATATATAAGATGGAATCCATATATCCAATTTAATTTGGTCACATTATCCATGATAGCTAAGATATAACCTTAAGTGCTCATTAAACGGTGAGTAGACATAACATGTATGCTTAATAAAATCTTTAAAGGCCCCACTTCAAAAACAAGAAAGGAATACTGTCATATAGGCAACAGCAGGGATGACCAAAGAGGACATAATGTTCAGTGAAATAAACCAGACACAAAAAGAAAATTACTCCACGACTCACTTGTGCACATAATCTTAAAAGGCCAAACTCATAGAACAAGAGAGTAGAATGGTGGGTACCAAGCTTGGAGTGAGGAGCTTGGGGAAGTGTTGGCCAAGAGTATAGTTTTAGTATCCCAAGCTGGATAAATTCTAGAGATATATTTATAGTGTAGTGACTATAGATAATAACAACATACTGTATTCTGGACAATTGCTTAGAGAATCAATTTCTAAGCATTCTCACCATTAAAAGAGGTGAGTAATACACCCACTAATTAGCTTGATTCTGTCATTCCAAAAGATATGCATTTCTAAACATCTTGTTTGTGACATGCATAATTTTTATTTGTGTTCATTTTAAAAAATCTAAAACACTTCCTTGTAAACTGGGTAACATTTCATTTATGTATTTGCCAATTCATTTATTGATGGAGCTTTGGGTTGCTCCTATTTTTTATCTGTTGTGAATGCTGCTGTGGACATGGACAGGCAACTCTGGAGCCTTGATTTTGGTTATCCTAGGGCTATATACACAGAAGTAGAGCTGCAGGGCACAAGGAGTTCTGTATTTATTTTGGGCAATTATCTAGAGCAACTGCACCATTATATATCAACAAGAAATGAGTTTTCCAATTTCTTTATATACTTGCCAATGCCTGTCATTTTTTATTTACTTGACAACACCAAATGCAACAAGTATGAGATGGCATCTCATACTTTTTTTTTTTTCACTTTCCCAGGGTGGTTTGAATGGAAATAGCCCCCATAGGTCCACAGGGAATGGCACTATTAGGAGGTGTGGCTTGTTGGAGAAGGTGTGGCTTTATTGGAGGAAGTGTGTCAATGGAGAGAGAGCGTTCAGATTTCAGATGCTCAAACAGCCCTAGTTTCTCTCTCTCTTCCTGCTGCTTTTCAATCTGGATGTATAACTCTCAGTTCCTTCTCCAACACCATGTCTGTCTGCACACCACCATGCTTCCCTCCCTGGAGGTAATGGATTGAACCTCTGAACTGTAAGCCAGCCCCGATTAAATGTTTCCTAATAAGAGTTTCCATTGTTATGGTGTCTTCACAGTATTAGAACATTGACTAAGACACCCAGTAAAGCTGAACACCACTTCATGGACATTTGTGGATCTTCGCTGGAGAATTATCTAAAGACCTTGCCTGCTTTGAAATGTTATTATTATTATTACTGCTACTACTATTAACTATTACTATTATATGCAGTATTTATTCAATGGTGTTCTGTACATAGTCATCACATGGCTCTCTCCCTGCATCAGTTTCCCGCCTTGGATTATGAGGGTCACAGGACTGGCACTTAGCTGTGATTTACAGCAATGAACACAGGGTCACAGTGAAAGAGCTCTGAGGTGTTTGTGAATGGAAGAATGAGGATGGCATTGTGGGTCCTGAGCAAGGGCCCAGACAGGATGTCCAACCCACAGAACCCAGCCCGAGCAAGGCTTTAGAGGGTCCATCTAAGGGAGAATCTAAGGCATTGTAATGAAGGACATATTGGCCCACCAAGAGTGGTCTCCTGGCCTGGACTTAGTGCCATAAGCACTCCATTTAGAACATCTGCAAGCAGTATTTGATAATGAAGATGAGGATAAGTCCATTCTTGGACTTATGCCCCAGAAGACACACTCTGCCACAAGACCAGCCAGGTCCCTTTCTAAGTTCCCTGAGAATAGCATCCTGGGAGCAACTAAGACTTTCAAAAGCTGACAAGGCACAGAGTGGATGGACAAAAAGATAACATCACATGGAAAATACTTTGACTTATAAAACTTCACCCCCAGGCAGGGACAACAGTGTCAACCAACATGCAGAAGCAGATATGAGTGTAAGCAGCAAAGGTGACCTCAGAAGTTGTCAGCACCCCCCCCACACTGAACAAATCCCATGATTCCCCTCCAGTTCTCCCTCTTCCTCCAGCACCCCAATAACACACACACACACACACACACACACAGAGAGAGAGAGAGAGAGAGAGAGAGAGAGAGAGAGAGAGAGAGAGAGAGAGAGAGAGATATCAGCAATCAAGGCCTGACATCAGAAGGCTTGGTACTGGGCACTATGTCACAATGAGTCCTGACTAGACACTGAAGAAAACGCTGGCCTATGTTTTACCGAAGAGTCTTGACTAAGAAGTTAGGAGGTGCTCAAGAAAGCTGGGCAAGAAAATCATTCACTTCTACTTTACTGAATGGCTGCCCACCCTGCTTGAAAGTCAGCTTATACTGCAACTGGATAGGTTCTTGGTGAGGGCTGACAAGCAGCAACACCTGAGATATCACAGCTAGAAGCATCGAAGGACTGAAGGCAGGGAGCTTGGATGCCAGGTGCAGCTTCACTCACACTGACTTTGGGACAGCCACTTGAAACATGATGTCCCAGACAGGCTGGGTAGCAGTGTTCATCATGGTCAACAGCAACACCTGCACATCTGGGTGGCCCAGTCTGGGAGAAGCCATTCTGATCATACATGATGTTGGGCAGCACGCTGCTGGCTTCACAGACTCCAGCGGGACATACACTTGAGCCAGAGGAGTATTCTGTGAGGCTGGGGGGAAGCCAATGGTCCAGCCTCCCAAGACCAACCTGGAGAGGCCTTGAGATCTGATAGTACTTCCTTGGGGATGCTATTTTGTGGAACATAATTCAGTGATCCTAGAGATAGCTGTGGTAAGTTCCTATCTGCAGAAAGGCTCTGGACTCCTCCCCCCAGGAGTGTGATGGCAGCCGGCTGCTTCTTATCTTTCTTCACAGCAACGTGGAGTCACAACCTTGTTCCTGGCAGGAGCATATTATTGTTGATTCCTCAGGCTGTCAGGTCCCGAGGAAGCAAAATTGGAGCTTCCAGGTCAACGAGCGGACAGTTCTTCGCATAAGCTATTTGATTCAGAGAAACTCTGGAGACAGGAATATCTCCCATTGCACAGGGTTACTGTGTTGACTCGACTCTCCACCACCTGTTTGTACAGCAGAAGCCTCTGGGTGAGAAGGTCATTTGCTTGAAAATCTCTGCCAGGGCGTCCTCAGCGGTGTCCCTTGCTAGCTGGAACAGCTTCTCACATCTTTCATACACAACCTGCATGCAGGGCCTCCTGGTGAGTCAGGGCCAGGCCTGGCCTGTAGCACATGCTCAGCTTCTCCTACAGTACCTTCCAATGGCTCCGTACTTCCTCCACTGCACCGACTCCCTTGGAAGCCATCTCTGACTTTGTTCCTCCTTGACCTAATTCTTGATCAGCCGATTGCTCTTGAGAAGTTCTGTCAGAGGCTTTGACATTTCCTCATCAGCATTAAAGCATTTTTGGCCCAGGAGAAGGTGGGGTAAGATTTTACTGGTCGGTAGCCTGATAAGCGTCTCGTTCTGGATGTCTTCTAGAAACCAGACTGTCCAGTTAAGGTGGATAAAACTCTTTCTTTAACCTTCTCTGTTGCCCATGCCTGTATGTGCTTTGAGGATAATTCACTGATTAGTTCATTCAGGAAGTGGAACTTGGCCACCTCACTGTGAGTGCCCCCCCCCCCCAAAGTGGTTCACTTACATCTCCACCATGGTCCAGGTGTAAGGATCTTCCTTCTCTTGTAGCCACTGGATCTTGTGAGTGCATGTGTCAGGGTCGGTGTTCACTCACTCAGAAATTCAGGGTAGCTGACCCATCCTGCTCCACCATGCTTGGGTCTGTGGCACTGTGGCGAGGACCCAGGGCACCCTCAGCTGAATCGATCCCCTTCAGGGCTCCAGTGCCCTGCTGCCACTGCTGTCTCTGCCATCTACCCAGCCCAGTTCTGAGGCTGCAGTCACCCTGCCACAGCCAGAGCTGCCTAGCATTCTCTCCAGCTGCTGGCATGGCAGCAAAATTGTATCACTATTGAGGTTTTTTTCTTTGCTTTTTGAAATTTTAACAAAAACATACCATTTCTCTCTTTCCTTTCTTCCCCTCTACCTTCCCCAATATCCCTCCTCACTGTCCTTCAAAATCATGGCCTCTTTTTTTCCCGTTAATAATTGTTATATGCATATGTGTGTATATATACACAAAAACATTTCTAAGTATAAGCCATGTAGTCTGTGTGATGTTACTTGTGCGTGTGTTTCCAGGGCTGACTGTTTGGTATTGCATATACTCTTTCCTGAGGAAGACTTTTTTCCACTCCCAACATTCCTTAGTTGCCTGTAGTTCTCGTGTAGCTGTGAGGCCTCACAGGCTTTCCCTCATCCACTTGGACATGTCCATTGATGGTATTCTTGTTCAGCTCATCTTTAGGCACTCCCGTTGGAGAGACTGTATGGGTGTAGCTTCTGACATTATGAGGAGATACAATCTCACAGCAAACTCCCTAATCCTCTCCCTGGCTCTCACAATATTACTGCCTCTTCTGTAATATCCATGAGCCTTAGATGCAGGAGTGTTTTGTAGATGTATCCACTGGGACTGCGTTCCACAACATGACATTTTGATTGGCTGTGGTTTTCTATAGTGTTCTCCATCTGTTGCAAAGACAGGCTTTCCTGAAGAGACCTGAGGGCTACACTTATCTGTGGTTATAAGGCCAAATGTTTAGATTGTTGTTGTGAATTATGCTGGTTGGGAAACGTAGGCCCTCCTCCAAGATCCATGACTTCATTGACCCTAAGTAGTGGGCTAGGTTTCCAGTACCACGTGTGGTCTCACTCTTATTGAGCACACCTTACGTCCATTGAGAGAGTTGTTGGTTACCACCACAGTATTCGTGCTGTTATTGCATCTCTGTGTAGGGGATTGTGTTGTATCATGGTAAATAACTGTCCCACCCACTGATTTAATAAAAAGCGCTGATTGGCCAAAGGCAGGTAGGAAGTGTGGGCGGGGCTACCAGACTAAGAAAACTCTTGAGAACAGGAAACACAGAGCAGAATGCCAGAGAGAAGCCGGAAGAAGCAGAGGACAACTAGGCTGCTCTAAGAAAAGGAACCGAGCCACATAGCTGAACAAGATAAGAGTAATGGGTTAGATGAAGGGTAAAGAGTTAGCAAGTTATATGCCTGGGCCTTAGGCTGATCAGCCTAAAACTATTGAAAGCATCTGTGTGTCTCTGTGGGACTGCGGGACTACGGGAATGCGGGTCTGTGGGTCCTAAACCTTGAGGTTAGGCCCGAAAGTCTGGGCCAGAAACCTCCTACTACACCTCTGGGTTTTTCTGCCATGCTGGTCACTGTTGTGGTCCATAGCCATCAGAGTTGGGGCGTGTTATTGGTTGCTTCCTCCCTTTGAAAGCTTGCCTGCTATCTTCTTGTACCATAAGAGCTAGTTCTAAGGGAGGAATCATTCAGGTCAGTTCCTGCTCAGGGGCCTCTAGATCCTGTGTCTGAAGTGCATGGTGTCTTCAGCAATAGAGGCTTCCCTCTCACCTCTGAAGGACAAAAGCAATAGACTGTATGTTTCAGGAACCCTTTGGAGAGCCCAGATAAGGGCTTCTCATGTCTGCTACTGGACATTTACTTAGAAGGAGTCTTTGGTTCTTGGAGGGAGCATTGTCAGGCCAAATGAGAAAAGTCTGAATTGTATACTACATATAATTACACACATTATAGTGTCTTGTTTAGATAAATACTTAATAATATTTTTGTGATCTTTTCAGACGTCCTTATTGCTATTTTACCCTCTTCCCTCATGAAAGAGCCCTCCCCTTTCCACATTTCCACTATCAGATCCCTGGGTCTTGCTACTCCCCTTACCCTCCTCCTGCTTGCTGGACTTCCGTCCACTCTCACTATAGAGCCCCCTTATCCCATCAACCTGAGCAGATCCCTTGTACCCTGATAGTCCCATATATTGCTTCTCAACCCCCACTCCAGGAATGCCCACATTTTACTCTCCTGCTTTGTGAAGTTACTCCAAGATACATACCTGAGGATTTGGAGCTAGGAGGTTCCAGTGAGAGAGAACATGTCATGTTTGTCTGTCTGGATCTGGCTTACCTCACTCAAAATGACCTTTTCTGTTACATCCATTTATCTGCCAAGCTCATGGTTTTCTATACGGCTGAACAATGTTCCATGGTATGTATGTACCACATTTCATTATCAATTTGTAGGTTGCAGGGCATTTTGTTTGTTTGTGTTTCTTAGCTATTGTGAATAGAGCAACAATGGACGTAGCTGAGCAAGTATGGTTACAATAGGATGCGAAGTATTTTGGACATATGCCAAAGAGTGGTATGTTTGGCTCTTTGAGAATGCTTCCCACTGATTTCCATAGTACCTACCTGCAATCCTGCCAACAGTGAATAAATGTTACCTTTTTCTCACATGCCTTCCAGCATTGGTTGCTAGGTGTTTTGCTGATCTTTGCCACTCCGACTAAGGTAAGAGGAAATCTCAAACGTTTTGATTTGCATTGTTTTAATTGCTAGGAATGATGAACATTTTCTGATAATATTCCTTAGTCATTTCTTACTTATTTGAGATCTCTTGTTCAAATTCCATGCCCATTTTTGGAATATGTCATCTTTTTCTAATTCTTTTGGGTTTTTTTGAGGTCTTTATATATGCTGGTTATTAATCCTCTGTCAGATGTATAGCTGGCAACAATTCTCTCCCATTTTGTGGGCTTCCTCCCAAACCAGTTGATTATCTCTTTAGCTAGGAGGAAGTTTTTTAGTTTTAGGAAGTCCCACCTGTCAATTGTTGGCCTTAATTCTTGGGCAAATGGAACCCTACTCAGAAAGTTGTTCTCTACATCTAGAGCAAATATGATGCTGTCTACATTTTTTTTTTTTTTTTTTAGCAGTTTCAGATTCTAAGTTTAGGTCTTGGATCCATTTGGAGTTAGTTTCCATACAGGGTGATAGTTACAGTTCTAATTTCACTTCCTGTCCGTGGACCTTTAATTTCCCCAGCACTATTTGTTGCTGATGTTTATTTTCAGGAGCTTATGGTTTGGGTCTCCTTATCAAACAGTACGTGGCTGAAGTTGCATGTGCTTCTGCTTGGCTCTTTGATTTTGTTCCATTGGTCTACACGTCTGTCTTTTCTCTGGTACCATTTTACTTTCCTCACTTGGCTCTTTCCTCAGGGTCGTTGGTTATCTGTGGTGTTTTGTTATTACAAATACATTTTAAGGTGGTTTTTCTATTTTTGTGAGAAATAAGGTGGGAATTTTGATTGGGATTGCACTGGATCCTTAACTAGCTTTAGCAAAGTTGGCTATTTTCATAATGTTATTTCTATCAAACCATGAGCATGGATGCCGTTCTCTTTTTATAAAGATAATGTCTTTATCTCTTTCTACAGAAATTCAAAGTTTACATTGTAGAGGCCCTTCTCTTCTGTGGTTAGGTTTATGCCCAGATGTTTTATTTTCTTTGAGGTGATTGTGAATGAGCACATGCCCATGAACTCCTCTGTGTGTTTGTTGTTGATATCTAGAAAGTTATAGATTTGTGTGAGTTGATTCTTTGCTATACCACATTGATGTATAAATGTATCATTTCTAGAAGTTTTCTGGTAGAAATTTGGTCTCTCTAGTGTATAATATCATGTCACCTGCAAATAGGGATGCTTTGGCTTCTTTCCATTTTTATATTCCCATAATTCCCTTCTCTTATCTTATTGCTGTACTTAATACTTTGAGTACAGCATTGAAAAGAAATGGAAGACGGTGGGAATTCCCATCTCATTTCTCACTTCTATGGGATTACTTCAAGCAGTTTTCTATTTAGGATGATGTTGGCTGTGGGCTTCTAAGAACTTTTATTGTGTTGACTGTTTCCTTTAGCTCTACATGCTATAGGACTCTTATCATAAAGACATGTTGGATCTTATTTGCAGGCTTTTTCTGCATCTACTATAATTATCATGTGATTCTTGTCTTTAAGTTCATTTATGTGGCTTATAACGTTCATTGACGTTTATATTTTGAACCATCTCTGCGTTTCAGGGATAAAGCCAACTTCATGGTGGATAATGTTTTTGGTGTATTCTGAGTATTTTATTGAGAATTTTTGAGTCTATGTTCATCAGGAATGTTGGTCTGTAGTTCTCTTCCTCTTCCGTTTTTCTTTACCTGGTTTCAGCATTAAGTGGTACTAGGAATTTGGGATGTTTCTTTTGTTCCAACTGTTTTTTAAATTTTCAATAGTGTAATAAAAATTCGCTTTAGGTCTTCTTTGGATGTCTGGTGGAATTTTTCTATGAATTCATCTGGTCCTGGGCTTTTTAAAGGGTTTTTAATACAATTCCAACCTCTTCACTTGTTATGGGCCTGTTTGGGTCATTGACTTCTTCTTGGCTTAATGTTGGTGGTTTGGCTGAATCTAAACATTCATTGTTTTCTTTTAGATTTTCCAGTTTAATGGAGTACAGATTTGTAAAATATTCCCTTATAACATTTTGGGTTTGTTTGGAGTATGTTGTAATGACTCCCTGATCATTTCTGATTCTGTCTACTTGGGTCCTCTCTTTTAGTTGGTGGGGCCAAAGGTCCACCAATCTTGTTCATCTTCTCAAAAAGACAAGCTCTCAGATTTGTCGATTCTTTGTATTGTTTTCTTGTTTCTATTTCATTAATTTCTGTTCTAATTTTTATTTTTTACCAACTAGGCTTGGATTATTTTTTAACTTTTGGGTTAAATCATTAAGCCACATGCCCTCTTTCTGGGTTTGTCGTTGTTTGTTTTGTTTCTTTGAGTCAGGGTTTCTCTGTGTAGCCCTGGCTGTTCCGGAACTCTCTCTGTAGACCAGGCTGGCCTTGAACTCAGAGATCCACCTGCCTCTGCCTCCAGAGTGCTGGCATTAAAGGCATGTAACATCACCATCTGAATCTTTCTGTTTGTGTAATATAGGCACTTAGAGGTATGAATTTCCCTCTTAGGACCGTATTTAATGTGTTTTAGGGTTTTGTTGTGCTGTATTTTTTACTTTTATTTAGTTTCAGGAATTTTTTTATAACTTTATTGATTTCCTCTTTGATACATTCATCATCTGGTCATGAGTTATTTAGTCTCCGTGAGTTGGCATATTACTGGGGGTTGTTTTTTCTCCACGCCAGTTTTATTGCTTTGTGGTCAGATAGTATACAAGGGGTGATTTCAGTCTTTTTGAATTTGTAAAGATCTTTTGTGTTCCTGGATGTGGTCTATTTTAGAAAAAACTTCCCTGGGGCGATGAGTAGAGTGTATATTCTTGGGTGTTTGGGTAGACCATCCTATAAATATCTTTTAAGTCCATTGATGCTTGATGTCAACTAGTTCTGATGTTTCTCTATTTTTTGTTCAGATGACTCATGTATTAGAGAAAATGGGTTATTGGCTTCACTAGCTATTAATGGTTTGGTGTTAATTTGTGTCTTTAAATCTAGTAGCAGATTTTCTTATGGAACTATGTGCTCTAGAGTTTAGTGCATAGAATTTAGTTTAAGACAGCAATACCTTCTTGTTAACCTTGATTAGACCAGAGTGTCCCTCTTTATCTTTTCTGATTAGTTTTATTTGAAGTCTATTTGTCAGGTGTCAGGGTAGCAATGCCTGCTCAACTTCCGGTCCCATCTGACACTTTTCTCCATCCTTTTACTGTAAGGCAGTGCCTAACTTAAAAATGAGGATGTGTTTCTTTTAGATACGAGACAGACTGTGTGTCTTGATCTGCTCAGTCAGCCTCGGTCTTCTGATTGGAGAATTGAGGCCACTGATATTTACAATTATTATTGAAATGTGTGTGTTAATTGTGATGATTGGGGTGTTGGCTTTTGATGTTATTTATGCTCTCAGTGATATCCTGTGTTTTAATAATTCTGGCCTCATTCCCTCCACGGTCCCTCTGCTCGGCTCACTCATCTTTCCAGCCTGGTTGAATCCTTCCTGTATTTCCTTTAGGTTTGGTTTGTTGGCTACAGTTTTCCTAGGTTGTTTATGTTGTAGAAAGTTTCTCTTTCTCCTTCAATTATGGCAGACAGATTTTCTAAGGATGCTAGTCCGTGTTGGCCATCGCGGTTTGCTAGTACTTGGCAGTCATAGCTCTCGGCTCTTCCGGCTTCAACATTTCCATTGAAAAGCTGCTGTTGTCATTTCAATGTGACTTGTATTTTTCTCTTGCAGCATCGATGCAGCTTCCTTGTTGTGCACATTTAGTGCCTTAACTCTGATCAGCTGTGAGACTTTTCTTTGCTGCTCTTGTCTGTTAGGGGTTCTGTGTGCTTTGTGTATCTGCATCCTGGAGTTTGGGGAAGTACTCCTCAAAGGTCTATGGCATGGACTTGGGATCCTTCTCTCTCGTCTATGCCTATTACAGTTCCTTTCCTGTGATTTGAATACTTCATATTCCCCACTTAGTCTAGATCCTGTACTTGTCTTTGAGTCTTGAAACTCTACCTTCTGTTTGATTCTTCTTCTTCTTTAACTTACCTTCTATTTATTCTTTGTGTCACATCATCCATCTCAATTCCATTTATCTTCTGTCCCTTCACATCCACCTTCTGCCCTTGCAACCTCCTATCCCCCCAAAAAATAAAATTTAAGAGAAAGAAGGAAAAGAAAAAATCTTGCCATAAATCTCATCATGGAAGCTGTTAAGTGACACAGTGAGCCATACAGTCACCCTTTTATCCGTATATCCACTTGCAAGTGTTCATTGTAAAGGGTTATTGGTCTGGTTCGAGGCTTCTGGTCTCTGCTCTGCCATCGATACTGGGCCCTCTCTGGGACTCCTCCTGGATAACCTGTTGTTGATCTGTGTTGTAGAAATCCTGCAGCTTTGAGTCTGCAGGATGTGCCCCTTCCTGTGCTTCATCAGACTATAGATGGGATGAATGTTGGGGTGGCCAACTCATAATCCCGGTTCTGGGCCTGGGTAGTTGCATAGTCAGCATTCCAGCTCTCCCCCATCCTATCCACCGGAGCTTTGAAGAATTGCCCCAGCTAGTCCATCTTTTGCAGTGATGAGCAAGGAATAAGACTGATTCTCCTGCTTTCCCTCCCTCAGGATCATCCACACCACACCATCAGGGCCAATTCCACTGTGGTGTCCAGGCGAGCTACAGAAGCTACTCTCCCAAGTGCTGCAGTTGGTGAGGGCAAGGGACAACCCTCCTGCTTTTATGATCCCAGGGCCATCTCCTCCACCTGCCACAGGCAGTGAGGGATCAGGTGGGGTGGGGTGGGGAGATCTCTTTCGGGCCCATGCCACCATGGCAGATGAGGAACAGGGCCACATCTCCCAAGTTCTCAGGTCTTGTTCACCAGCACCCCAGTCAGTAGGGTCAGCTCTACAGTGCTTCCCAGGAGAGGTGCAGAGGCCTCATTCCCTATTGACAGAGCTGGCATTGAAGAGGGTCAACTTCTTCATCTGATACAGGGGATTAGGGACTAGGGGCACGTGGGGACATCTTTCCCCAACCCATGCCACCACATGGCAGATGAGAGGTGGTTCCAGATCTCTCACCCACACCACTGTCAACAGGGTCAGCTCCACTGTGATGCCCACATAAGGCACAGGGCCGACTTCCCAGAGTGCTGCAGATGGTAAGGTCTTTATTATTATTATTATTTGAGACAGGGTTTCTCTGTGTAATCCTGGCTGTCCTGGAACTCACTCTGTAGACCAGGCTGGCCTTGAATTCTGTTTCCCTAGTGCTGAGCTTAAAGGCATATGCCACCACTACCCAGCTCTGCTCGATTATTTCTACTTGTGTGGCTCTCCTGTGAGTTTCCAGTTAAAACACTGGCTTTTCCACTTTCACCTTCATTTCAGCTTTTCAATGTTACTGTCAAATCCTTAGTTTTCATCATATTTTCCATCTGCCTACATTTGTAAGTTTTTAATTTTTTCTATCATTCAGGTATTTATTATCGCATGACTTCTGTTTGGTATTATAATAAAAACCTGGAGCCAGATATTGGGGAAGAGCTGAAAGATCAGAGATAGAGAAGATAGAGAGCCAGTCCCTCAGGCAACACCTAGCCTGAGGGAATCCCAGCACTAGGAAAGCTGAAGCAGGAATTGAGACAGCTAGGGGAGAAAGAAAGCTAAGGCAGGAGAAGGAAGAAGTTCTTCCGCCCTTCGGCTGAGGACTTGGAGGTGGTCAGTCGGAGGATTCATGGAGAGAGGCCTGAGGACTTGGCTGGGTGAGAAGTGGCTGTGGATTGTTTCTCTATCTCTCTGATATTTCAGCTTCTCCCCAATATCTGGCTCCATGTTTTTATTTCAATACCAAATAGAATTCATGCAATATCTAACACCCAACTTTAGGGGCAGGGATTTGCAAAAAAGCCACTTGCCTATGGCTTTGCAGCCACTGGCACAGGCTGCAGCTCCACGTGGCCAGAGTCGCTCACTACCCAGCTGGCTAGGTTTTCTGTTCAGAATTAGCCTACCTTTTAAGCAATTCCTGCCACATATATTTCTTCTTCGAGATCACCTGGGTGAGTTTTTCAGACAGCAGCTTCCCTCTCCTGGTGAGTTGTGATTTTATTTCTGGACCTTCCTCCTTGAAGCTGCCCCACTTCACAGTCTGAATCGTCATTGACAGCAACTTTGGTGAGTCAATTGGGATTTCTTAAAAGGGGGAATTAGTTTAAGACACAAAGAGTTTTTTTTTTTTCCCACATTAAAAACAGGAAACATTAACATAGAAGGAATTTGTCTGATGTTACTTTAGATGGTTTGAAAATGAGCCATTAAAGGACAGGATAATTGATGTAGAAGGGATTATTGTAATGCCTGTTAAAATATTAGCCCTAAAAGTTGGTTTATATGAGTGCAGTTGATATGAGTGCCAAGATGTATGTATTAGAAAACCTAGTTAAAATACATCATAGAGATATTCAGACCCAGACAGAGGAGTATAGAGGAGAACCAATCTCAACTTGCCTTATAAGGCTACACAGAAAAGCCTAAAGCTTTCAAACAGCCAACCTTAATATATCCAGTAACCCTACAGGAATTGCCAAATGATAGAAACTGTGCAAGACCTTAATGGACTCCTGTGCAAATGTTAGATTTGAGAAAATTCAAGGAAGCAATAGTTACATATGGCATGCACTAACCATTTGTAAAGCAGATGTTAAACTCATGGATAACTTATAATTATCCCCAAAGATTGGACAGATATGGTTACAGCAGTCTTAGAGGCTGGGCCTAGTTACAATGGAAGACCTGGTAGAAAGATAAGTTTAAACCACTGAATAACACGATAGGGCTAAAGATATTGAAATATCCCAAGACTAACTTCTTGGGGAAGGAAATTATGCTAATGTAGAATGGCAATATTTTTATGATGACCACACCCTGGCTGTATGCTGAATGGTGGCCTGGAATGCTTGGAATAGAATTGAAAAAATAGGAAAGAAAATTGAGTCATTCAAGGGCCAAAAGAAACCTCTACAGATTCCTTACAAGGATTGACTTCAGCACTAAATAGAAAGGTAGCAGATTCAACAGTAATGCAAATAATTGAATCACTGGCTTTTGAAGAGGCTAACTTACAATGCAAAAGAATAATTAGGCCATTAAATGTGAGATCAGCACCCATGGAGGATTAGACTTGGGTTACAATTAATACGGACTCTCATAACTATGATGATAATTGTCTAGAAGAGGTTATTTCTAGAGGTATGAAGAAAAACAAAAAATATCAAATGTTACAACTGTGAAAAACAAGGTCACTAAAAAGGGGGCTGTAAACAAGGCATTCCTAGAAACAATGATTTTGCTAGTAATAACCCCAGCAGAATGCCTCTCCATTCTGGAATGTGCAGAAGGTGTGGCAAAGGCAGACTGTGGACCAATGAATGCAGGTCAACAAGGTGCTGTGGGATAATGCTCTTGAACACTGTAAAGATTTATTGCTTGTACTAGTTTAATAAAACGCTCATTAGCAAAAAGGAAGTATAGGTGGGACTAGCAGACTAAGAGAATTCTGGGAAACACAAGAGCTGGGAAAGAAGCCAGATGAGAAGGCTGCTCTGAGAAAAGGTCCAAGCCATGTGGCTAAAGGAAAATAGAAATATGGGCTTAACCTAAAGTATAAGAGTTAGCAAGTGATAAGCCTGAGCCACAGGCCAAAAATCTTGTAATTAATATGACTTTGTGTGATTATTTGGGAACAAAATGGCCGTGGGACTGGCCAAGCAGGACAGAGAAACTTCTGACTACAAGGGATAGACAAGGTAACTTTTTTGCCCTGAGGCCTCTCACAGACCCACCACCCAAATCAAATACCTTCCCAGAGCAATTAAAGAACCTAATACCTAACATAAAAAAAAAACATATTGCTCTGGATGGTAGAAAAGCCATAGAAGAAAAGAACAAAAAATCAGGATAAAACACAAATCAAGATTGTTAAAAATTAGAAATGGAACTTCCCCAAAGTTAGAGTTGAAAAGGAGTTTCACTTTTGTTTCCACAGTGGAAGAAAATCTATGGATTCTATCAAAATTAATAAAAACTCGATTTGAACAGGAGAAACTTCTTGATAAGGTAAAATGATGGCTCATATACCGATGTGATACTTCTTTAAGTTGTAAGGAAAATTCACCAAACAAGGGTCGGGGCAGGGTTTTGTTTTTGTCTTTACAAAAAATAGAACTACCCATCTTCAAAAAGTCAAAAGACCTTGGACATCTATACATCTAAAGCAGAAGGGAAGGGTATCCAGAAAAAAATTTACAGGTAAAGAAAGACATCTTGGTATCAATATACTCTACAGGGTAAAATCTCACTGCCTAACATCCATCTACATCTCTTTACTTCTATAAAAAGCTGAAGTCCCTGTTCAACTAAAAATTAAAGCTGTCTTTAGATTTAGAATGTGGGTCTCTTCATCTCTAAATCCAAACATGCTTATTAAGGAAAAATGCAAAAATCCGTGTAGTATATCAGAAGAGCCACTTGGTATGGAACAGAAGAAAAACCAAAATTAAGGGATTATTCTATTACTACTAATCGCATAATCTTTTGTTGACTATTAAAAGTTTTCTCTTAGTGTATACATTTTATATCAAAATTTATAAAAATAATATATATTTTAAACTTTTAATCATGATATTAATGATCATATAAAGTACTAACTAATTATAGAATAAAGGCTTTATCTAGCTTGTTGTACATTGTTTTGGGTTTTCTGCAGTGAACCCCGATGATGCCTCACTTTCACCTTTGAAATCTCCGAAAGGAAGATGTGTTATATTAAGTTTCTGGCCTGGACTTTCTGGCCTGGCCCCATGGCCCAGACCCACAGACCCACAGTTCCATAGAAACACACAGACACTCACATTAATTTCATGCTGATCAGCCTATGACTCTGGCACGTTGCTAGCTTGCTCTTACTCTTAAACTAACCCATGTGTTCAGCCATGAGGCTCGGTACCTTTTCTCAGAGCAGCATAGTTGTCCTCTGCATCTGCTGGCTTTGTGGCCTCTCTGCTCTGTTTTTCCTGTTCCCAGAGTTTTCTTAGTCTGGTAGCCCCGCCCACACTTCCTGTCTGCCTTTGGCCAATCAGCAATTTTATTAAACCAATGGGGGGGGGGCAATTATTTACAATGTAACATAATTCAACTACAAAGATGGGCCCCACAATGATGATTTGACATGGACTCTGACAAAGCCACTCGGCTGACAAACACCATGCAGAGGTTGGCTTTGGACTACAGACTGCTCAGGACAATTTTGAGGTGGCCAGCTGAGATGAATCAGCTTCACAGACTACTCTAGCCAGGACCTGAGACAAGCCGTGCACTTTTCCATTATGTAGATAGAGACTGGACAACAAATGATACAGCTACCTATTCCAGGACTTGATAATTAACATTTTTTTTTCATTTTAGGATCCCCTAAAGATGATCATCCCACACAGCAGGAAATAGTTTAGAAAAGTATGCCAAAAAAGGGGGATTATGGATGTTTGTCTTTGTTGGTTACAAGTTGTTATGGATGATGGTCAGGAAAAAAGCTATACAAAGGAGATTAGATTTTGGGGTTCTTGTTTTAAAAAGGGAATAAAGGGAGAATGTGGGTATAAGTCTCTTGTACACTGTAAAGATTTGTTACTCGTATTAGTTTAATAAAAAGCTGATTGACCAGAAGCTAGGCATAGAGTAGAGGTTGGACAGCCAGACTAAGAGAATTTTGGGAAGAGAAATGGGAGAACCCAGACGCTGCCAGCTGCCTGACAAAGAAGCAAGATGTGAAAGTGCTGGCAAGCCACTGGCCACAGGGCAAGACATAGATTAGGAATGAGTTAAGTTATAAGAGCTAGATGGTAAAAAGCCTAAAACATAGGCCAAGCAGTTTATAATTAATATAAGTCTCTGAGTAATTATTTATAAGTGGCTGTGGGACCTCAGGTGGGAGAGATCTGTGTGGACCTTGGGCCCAGATGGATCAGAAAACTTCCAGCTACAATTTATATTTACGAATGTTCTCCCTCCTTAACTACGTTTTTATTCATTGAAAACTTTCTTCTTCGTGTAATATGTTCCGACCATGGTTTTCCTCTCCTCCAAATCAGTGCTCGCATATAGTGATACAAATACTGTAGGCGTAGCCAACCACTCTCTGTTGGACTCAAGTCCTACTCCATGAGATGAAACCTGTGCCTGATACTGCTTGGGTGCCCAAGAGCTTGAGACTGGATAAGCCCACAGGCCTACAGGAAAACAAAACACTGGTGTTATGCTAAAACCTAGTAATAAAATTACTCCTAAAGTTATTCTACCATGCCCATAGATCAGTACCTTTTACAGCCATCATCAGAAAAGCTTCCTCTTGCTGTAGATGAGAACTAACAGAGACATACAACTGGCCAGTTTGCAGAGTAAAATATTTTGGCACATTCAGGTCTTTCTCATTAACTTCACTGGGCTGTGTGTGTGTGTGTGTTTTAAACTCCTTGAATTCTTTATGAAATTTATGATTATTCTTTTAAATTCTCTGTCTTGGGCTCACCTATAAAATTCTCATTGACAGACATTTCTACGCACAAGTAGGTTCTGAAGAGAAGATGTTGGCTTGCTCCTTTGTATTATTGGTACTTTTGCAATAAGATAAGGGCTTTTCTTCCTCAGTTCTTAGTCTGCTATGTACAGAACAGGTTGGGGCTGAAGAGAGGATGTTGGGTGAGTAGAGATGTTAGGCCTAGAGGTTGGAGATGGTTTGGGTGAAATGAAGTCAGGTGCATGGAAGGACTGGGAAGTATGTGCTTCCTGTGGGACTGTGGGGTAGATTTGGCTGGGTGGAAAGGCTGGGTATTGCATGGGAGGGTCCTGTGGGTTGGGGAATAGGTAGGGCAGGTCTTTTCCAAAGCCTAGAGATCATTTGTAGTATAGGCAGGGATGGGGTGGTTGTGATAAAGGCATGCATGAAGGGCCAGGAAGACTCACCTGGATAGACCTTGGAGAAGGAAGTGGGATGTCTAACTGGGTAGGATGGTTTTAAGAAATAAATTAGAGATCTGTGGGGTATTATGGGTAGGAAGGGTCCTGGCGGAAGCCTAGCTTGGCTACAATGCTTGGCTACAATGCAGGTAGGCATGGTTAGATGTGAGACCCAGGCTAGGTCTGGCAGGTTTGAGAAAAGACATTGATAGAGAAGTCAGTGAGACTTCTTGGTGTAGACTATGGAGGTAGATGTGGAAAGTTTTATTATTGATTTTTAGAAGTTTTATATATTCTATATATTAATTTCTCAGCAGATCCATGACTTAAAACTATTTTCTTGTAGTGAACAGACTGACTGTTTAATCTGGTAATGGTATCCTTTATAGAACATAAGAGTTTAATTATTTTGACATAAGATCTTCCTATCTAGTCCTGACCTATAACTCAGATGACCAGACTGGTCTCAAGCTCAGAGATCTGCTTGCCTCTACCTCCCAATGCTGGGATTAAAGGCTTATGCCATAAAGCCTAGCAAGGTAATAATTTTGATGAAGTCTAACTTGTGATGGCTGGGAATTGAGCCTGGGTCTTTTGCAAGAACAAGTGCCCTTAACTGTTAGGCTGATTCCCGCCCTCAACAATATGTCCTTTGTTTAGTATCATGTTTAAAATAGAAATTCAAATATTTATCTTTGATGTCCTTTAAAATGCTTCCTGAGTTTATTTAATATGGTTTTATTCTTTCATCCTGTTTTCTATGTATAGCTCCAGCTTCCCAAGAAGAGGCACCAAGGCCTTAAACAAGTGTCACTGGATCCTGGACAGTTGGGAAAATGTACCCAGGACCATGACAAATGACAGAGAAGCTCAGTGGGGAAAGTCAGGGACACTAGAGCTTGAATCAAATTCTTAGCCTGACAGCTAGGGGATCTTCGTGTTCCTAAGGTCCCAAGTAAGCTTCAGACCATGTCCTTTCTCTTTCCCTCTTCTTTTCTTTCCTCTTTTCCTACCTGTCCACCCATCCATCCATCCATCCATCCATCATCCATCTATCCATCCATCATCCATCTATCCACCCATCCATCCATCCATCCAACCAACCATCCATCCATCATCCATCCAACCAACCATCTATCCATCCATCCATCCATCATCCATCCTTTCATCTAGCAATCCATCTACTCATCCTCCACCCTCCCACCCTGTTATTCATTCTCCCACCCCTGAAGCAGTTATTTGTTGGATGCTATCTAGGGCTGTTTGTGGGAATTATGTTAAGGGTCATATTCCAATACTCTTCTTACAATCAGGCAGCTCCCAGGGCACCACAGAAGGGGGATGCTAATCAACCAACACATGATCCATGTGTAATTTCAAATTGTAATATAGGTTCCAAAGAATTGCTGGACAGTTATGACATAGGAAACAAATGAACTCGTCCCACATTCCGAATTGGAGGGCCAGTAGAAAGTGAGTGTCCTGGGCAGAGCAACCATGCACAAAGACCCTGTGGCCCATTTTCGAAGCTCTCAGGATGCCGATTGTCAGTGCAGGAGTCACAGAGTACTGTGAAAGGGAAGGTACAGCTCCATAGGGGCCAGTACCTTCAGGGAAGGCTGGGGTGTGCCCCCCCCCCACCCCGCACAATGTGACTCATAATTACTTGACATTTAGGTCTCAGCTTGGGAATTTCCTCTCTGGGAAACTACTTTGCCTGTGCAGGCTTAGCAAAGCCCAAGTATTTTCATCTAATAAGAAAAGGTACCCCAAACTTAGGAGGAAAGCAAAAGGAGGGGGTATTTCTCTTTGTCACCACAGTATAACCGGGTTTAAACACACTACTGAAGGATTAGTTGGTCCTGACAAGTAAGACACCTGAGCTTGTTTCTGCTGTTTGATTAGAGCCAGATTTTATTAAATTATAGTATATGCCCGTTTGTAGATTGTGTCTGGGTGAGGGACAAACAGCTTGTTTAGCAAGAGAAAAATAACTCTTGAAGTCTGGTTTATCGCCTTGGGGACTGTAAACCAGTTGCATCTCTAACTTGACCTTTTTTCTTACATCCCCTTGGTAAAAGCCCGTGGACATCCATTTCCTCTTGGCAGCAAGGCTGCCCTCCTGCAAGGAAGGCCCTTGCTCAATGGCTCATGTTCTCATTCTGTATGCACGCCATGGGCAGGCACAGCACTGACTGTTAGCTGCTCTCACTTCCTCCTGCCCATGAGCTCATGTGGGTGTGGCCTGCTTCCATCAACACCGCATTCTCAGAATTTGGCGAAAAATCTGGTTCCCAGTTCTCCTATGGAGAAATAGTTATTAACTCGATGAGTGATCTGGAGTCTGTAACTTTACCTCTGAGACACATTTTCTTTTTTTTTTTTTTTTTGTGAAATGGACATCACAACACTCATCTGCCAACATTCCATGAACTGAAGAATGCAAGAGACCACAAGTGTCCGCTGTGTTGCTTAACTACATCTCCCCAAAGGCTTGCCATTGAAGGCTTCATCTCTAGCTTGTAGATGGCATCAATGGGAGGTGATGGACCATGAGGACTGTTGCCTAATTAACAGGCTCTTCCACTGAGAGTTCATAATTTGATGGCATTTTGGGGAAGTGGTGAACTAAGAGATGAGACCTGGGTGGAGAAGGATTTCCCTAGAGCCATGTCTTTGGAGGGTATGTCTTGTCCTTAGACCCTTCCTGGCCGTTGACATTTTCCTCCATTACTGCCATTATATTCTCTTGCCACAGGCCCATAGCAATAGGGTCAGCTAACCACAAACAGAAATCTCTGAAACCTGGAGCATTAATTTCTCGGGTGTTTTGTTACAGTGACAAACTAACACACAAGGTGGTCAAAGTCTCCCTTATTCTAGGAGCTGGGCACTAAAGATGGGTTATGAATTTCTGGGGTAGGGAGCTGAAAAGACACCAAGCCACAGGGGAACTCCTCTCTCTGTGGCCTTAACAATAGTTCCTGTCCTGACTTCCTCCATGATGGACTGTGTGAGCAAAATAAAGTCTTCCTCCCCAAGTCAGTCACTTTTGGCCATAGTGCTTTATTTATCACAGTAACAGCCTAAGGCAGGGAGCCTAACACTCAACGCAAACACGCCATGTAGCACAGAGTGTTCCTTCCTTTAATTCCCAAGGAACCCCAGGAGGGTGGTCAACTACACCCTATTGTACAGCCAAGGTCCCAGAGTGTTGTGTGGGAGGGTGAAGTGTTCAAGTCCCCACAAAACTGAAGTAGTATAGAAAGGATAAAACTCTGTGTCTGGATTTTCAGCACAGCCAGCTGCCATACCTCCCTCAGAGTCGAGGGAACAGACCCTTTCCATCTGTAAGAGCTGGGGGACCAAGTTATACAGAATGTTTTAAAGCCTTGGAACAGTCTAGCCTCATCCCCAAACCCAGGGAACAGGCAACTAGCAGGCTCCAAGAACAGGGTCCCAACGACAAGGATGCAACACCCAAAGGCATCATTGTTACCCAGAAATCTTTATTACAAAAATATTTTGCAAGCCAAAAATTTTAAGTTGCAACTATGTACAAAATGGGGCCTGTTTCCTTCTCACCTGGTCTACAGATAAACTAGAATCTCATTCCTATCACAAGGTGCTTTCGCCTCTTCCTTGTACCAGGGTTCCGTACATACGTTCAGGAGCCCTCCAGGTTGCCTGGCTAAAGCTATAACTCTGCACCTTCCCTGCCTCATTCCATGTCTCACTCCAAAAAAAAAATTTAAGACAAAATTAGGATGTCAGTGAGAGGCCATCTTTTTCACCAGGCTATACATCTGTGGGTGTACTCGTTTGTCGAGAGGGGATGGAGGCTTACAAACCAACCCTTTGGAATTAGAAGACAGCCCAAGAAGGTGGCAGGGCCACCATGGGTCCCAGATACCAAAACAAATTCTTGTCTGCTGTCCCAGTGCTGCTAAAACAGCCTATTGGCTCAGCTAACTTCTGGATGGCATCATGGGAAGTATCAGGTCACCAATCCTAGAGAGCTGGGTCCTCCGTGTGTTCCTGACACCCTCCCTGTCACACCTACAGAAACAGGCAGGTTGGCTCAGCTTCTTACTTGAATAGCCCCAGCCAGGGATCCATAGGGATCAGGGACATTAGCGCCTCAACTTGCTGAAGGACATGTTAAGACCAGAGATGCCAGAGTTGTAACATCTGCTTGCCATGGCCCCAGCCAGGCCCCAGCATCCAGTATGAAGGGTGTGGGTCAGACAGAGCCTCTGACCAGACTCCCTAGCCAGTGACAGAGGGGTCTGCCCTGGCTCGCAACTGTCTTATCACAGGTGTGATCAGGTTCTGTCCCAGTGTAATTCTGCTGAGGTTTGGCAGCGAAAATGGACTCCTCCTGCATTGATTACCTCAGAGTGCTGGAACACCGGCTGGCTGAGCATCCCTTCTCTCTGCATGCCTCTGAAGTACTTGTGACTGAAGGAAGTTGTCACTGACCTTCTCCCCTCAAAGTGGCCAACATTAGGTCAGCATTGGGTCAGACTAAGCTGCTCTTACCACAGCAGCCATGGAGGCAAAGGGCCAGCCAGCCATGTGGCTGTGTAAGAACAGGCCCCGCTTCGTCCCAGTGAGGCTGAATGCCTGAGAGTAGCAGCTGAGGGAATCTCTTTTGGTCCTCAAGAGTTCTGGGAATTGGAAAAATCTGTTTCTGCTGTAAGAAAACCCTTCCAGGACAAGAAATTGTTAGACCTCAGACTTCACAAGACCCAACCGTTCAACACATGACAGAGAACCAAGATGCTGCCGCTGTTGTTTTAAGAAAGAGAAATAAAAAAGAAATAAAAGAAAAAATAAACCCAACAACAACGAAACAGCACAAATCAAGTTTTCTAACACCTTAGCTTCAAGACTGCACAGTTCACATTCTCAATAATTTACAGGTGTCCACAGAGTGATGCTGCTGAGTTAGTGGTAGCTGGAGAAAGCAAGCTGGGACTGGGAAGGAGGTGGGGCCACACTGAACATGCCCAGGGAGTCTCTGCTGGTCTAGGGGAAGAGGGTACCTTCTCCCCCGGGGCTAGTCAGTCTGGCAGGTGGGAGGCCAGTACTGTTGGATGAAAAGTTGCTATCTCCTGATGTACTTTCACGGATGGGGCATTTTGATCTAAAGGGATTCTTACCCCAAAGCCCAAGTTGGGTGGAGGCGTGTGGGGGTGGGGGGGGCTCTACTCCACACAGGAGACAGGCTCTGGAGCATCAAGGAAGCAACCTGGAGTCGCCAAGACCAGGATCCAGACCCATGTGATGATGGGCCGAGGCACACTTCTTGGATTCCAGGCGCCTTTCTCCAGTTCCCACTGGTTCTGCAACACCAGCCTCCAGAAGAAGAGGACATGGCTGCCTTAGAAGTGTTGGAGACCCAAGGAGGGAAGACAAAGGCCGCCCTTACTCCTGATCCCAGGACCTGTGCCACCTGGTCTGCTATGGACAGGACTGACTGGCTGGTTGTCCTCATCATGACCACTCCATGTGGGACAAGAAAACTTGTGGATATGGGCCCAAGAGCCAACCACAATCCCATTCATTTCCTCTGGACCTGGACACTGGCATACTCTGAGAAGGATGGTTCAGGCTTGGGGGCTGGCTGTGCCCGGTTAAGGTGGACCATGTCCAGGTCGGCATAGGTGAGGGTATCCTCTGGCCTAGGCAGTTTGCCTGTCTCAATGCTTGCATATTCTGTGTGGTTGTTGGGCTCGGGGGCCCGAGGGGCAGGCTTCTTCTCTTTGGGCAGATTCAGGTCTGCATATGTGATGTCATTGATGTCATTTGTGTCCTGGATCTAAAAGATACAGAGAGAAAGTCATTCTTGAGCCCTAGCCTGCTCGCCCATCAATTGGCTACAGCTACAAAGTCTGTGTGCTACTTTGCCAATGGACTCAGCCTTAATTCAGGCTGTTTCCTGCCAATGTGATTTTATTTCCAGCCTCTCTCCTTCCAATCCACCTTCCTCCACACAGAGCCTGGGGTTTCTTCTGAAACACTATGGTGGTTATCTCATATCTCTGCCTCATGTTTCCTCCTTCTTTCTAGGTGGAACTACCTGCACCCTATTCTTCCCTTTTCCATGGCCTGGAGTACCCACCCTCTGTTCTTGTAAGAGACCCAATGCACCACGTACAATTTCACTCTAGCCTGCTCCATCAAAGGTACTCTTGGCCCTCAAAGCCTCTGTCTGGGCCCAAAGTCCCTCCAAGCTCTACAGCTCACAGCTTCCTGTCATCACATCCACCAGCAAAGACTATGTCTGTTTTTTCAGCCTTAGTAAATGTGATCTCCCAGAAGAGGAGGAAAACTTCTTCATTTACATGTTTATTTCACAACTTTGTTTGTTTCTAAGTCAAGGTCTCTTTGTGTAGCTGTGGCTGTCCTGGAACTGACTCTGGAGGCCATGTTGGCCTCAAATTCACTAAGATCCATCAGCCTCTGCCTCCCAAGTACTGGGATTAAAGGTGTGGGCCACCACTGCCCGGTTTATCCCACAACTTTTTTACTGGGCATTTGTTATACTGCAGACAATCAGGCTAGCACAGAGGCCCAATCCACGGTGATGGGATGGATGTATGGAAAAATACACAGATGGGAGGGCAGATGGCTAGATGGCTAAATGGATGGAATCACAGTCAAGGGTCACTTTACTTAGGCTTGACTACAGCTTTGCTCAGGAAGAACTGCTGACCCTACTGTGCAGGTGAAGAGAGTAGCCTAGGGAATAAATGAAAAGTCAGTAATTTGGGCTAAGTCACTCAGTTGTAAAAAGAAATAAAGCCTGTTGGATCCTAAAGTTGTAGACTTCCCATACTGTGGCATCTCTACACTGAGCCCTGCAGGTACTCACTGCTGTCTGGGAAATCATGTTGACTGAATTAGTGTCCCTCCCTGGCAAGGTAGGGTGGCTGGCACTGAAAACCTAAAGCAAAGTCTGCCAGCTCCATGAAAAAAGCAGTCACCACCTCACTCCAGGGCCAGGCCCTTCGTTGTATACTCAGTAAATCTTAGAATGCTGTTTTCTACAGGCTTTAGTAACCAATTTTCACCATCATCTTTTACCCAGAAGATTCCAGAAGGAATCTCAAAAACAAACTAATGGGGAGAAGATTTTGGCTGCCATGATTAGAAGTTGTTTTATATGTGCTGGTTGCCACTCAGCACATGCCTAGGGCTGGTGGAGGCTAGACAGCAAACCAAGGTGTCTAGCCTTCACATCTCTCCCAGCCTGGCTCTGTCAGCAGTGACATCTGAAGTGGTGTCAACTGCCTTGGGAATGGCTGCTTTCATACCAAGTCAGTGACAGAGCTTGTCTTATTACCAGGCTCTGAGGAACCCTGTGTGCCCAGACATGGCAGGCACAGACAGTGGGGCTCAGGGGTCTGGGGTACAAACTAACAATGCTACCTCTAAAATCTCCTTATCAGTGGGGGGGTGGTGTTACTAGGTCAGGGAAGGTACCCTTGTAGTCCAGGTAATTAGTGACACAGGGCTCTCCCTCTTCCACAAAGGTGAGAGAGGCTGTCAGGAAGAGCCAAGCTACAGGGAGGAGGGAGTGAGCTGCTGATGGTGAAATGGGAAAATACAAAGGAGGGCTATAATCTGACTCCAGGGCATCATTTACTTGAGACAGATTGCTCTTGGTACCCCCTGGAGTTGTGCAACAGCTAACAATGAACCAAGCAGTCCCCAGACTCTATAGCAGAAAGGAGGGTGCAGTGGACTGGTGATTCAGTAATGCACAGATCCTCCCTACCCCCCAGAGGCTTAATTTAGAACTGGATCCACAACTCCAGCTGAAGCAAGGAAATCACACCCCAGGTTTCCCGGGAAGGGGCAGCTCACCAAAGACTGTACCTGGGTTATTTCCCTGGCATTTTTCTCCGGCTCATGCAGCCTAAAACGGAAAGAGACACAGATAAAAATATCTATCTCAAGAGCTTATGCAAATCAATCAGAATAACATCCAGGCCCTACTTCCTACACGGCGGGGGATGGGGGGGCAATAACTGCTTATCAAATGTCTGGACACAGGAGCCAGTCTCCCTGAGGGACTTCTAAACAATGCACACTCACTTTTGTAAGAGCCTCCTTTGGAAGGGTCTTTAAAAATGATACCGGAAAAGGTCTCGGCAAGGAAGGTGGGTGAAGAGGTACTTCCACACACCGCTGTGGGGAAGGCAAGCTGGGGCTATCCTTTGGGAAGTAGTGGATGAACCACAAGCGGGGATAATGTCCCATCTTTTGACTCATGACCACACCTTTCTGGGGGATTCAATATACAGAGTCATGTGCCCTGGACAAGATGTGGAAGTCAATTCATATCCTGGCACTTTGCCAAGGGGCAGCGGTTTGGGGAAATTAGCATAAATCGAACCAATTTGTGTTCGAAAAGGAGATGGAAGTTTCCATTTTACATCTGTGATGCTTGGGAGAGGACCCACTGCTTTGCTCATGCTAATAAAGTGGCACATTTGAGTCATGTCTCCAGCCCTAAGAGTTTTTTGTTAAGTTACAAATACTTTCATTAAAATAAATTTAAAAAAATCTAATCTCTATGAAGTACCCTCAATGAAAATATGTGGAAAACTGTTAATAAAATGCTAATAGCAACGGCCTTCTCAGTATCCTTCTTGTTTTAGTTTCCTGTATTTCCCAAATGTTCTACATTATAAATATACCCATGTAGTGTTGTTAAAAGGGAGAAGAATCAAAATGCCTTGCTTAATGAATAATAACTGTTCATGCCCCAGATTCTGCAATAGGAGCCCAGACTTGGCTCACTGGAGGGTCATGGTGAAGGTGATAAGCAAGCTGCAACCACTGGTTCTATAGGGGTTACATATATTTTCAAGCCAGAGACTTGGGGCCCGTGAGCATGAATAACGTCAGAATGAGCAACACGGCTTGGCAGCAAGGGGTTTTAATGGAGCTGCCATGAGTGCTTGGACCATAGATGTCCCAGGTGGCCAAACATTCCTCTAGGATCCAGACACAGCTGAAAGGAGGTCACGCCACGTTCTCCCCAGTCACCAGCTCCCACTTTCTGCAGTGTCCATTGATTGTTTGGTTCAGACACCCCCCCATCTCTCTTACCTCACCACCCTTACTCAATCCCATGTCTGCCCACTGACTATGCATGAGGGCTGCTGCTGCTTCGCATTTTCCGCTTCAGCAATAGACTTGGGTGACTTTGTTCTATTGCTGTAGTGAAATATCATGACCAAAGCTACCTGGTGAGGAAACTCATCTCTGTCACCACTGACAGGACAGGAACTCAAACGGCAGAAATCTGGAGGCAGGAGCTGATGCAGAAGCCAGGGAGGGTTGCTTCTTACTGGGCTGCTTCTCCTGGCCTGCTCAGTCCCAGCTTCTTACAGAACCCAGGGCCACCGGCCCAGAGATGGCACCACCCACAATGGGCTGCCCCCCCCCCCCAGTTGATCACTAATTAAATGCCTTCCAGGCTTGCCTATCCACCTGATCTTATGAAAGCATTTTCTTTATTGTGGTCCCCTCCTCTCCGAAGACTTTAGTTTGGTGTCAAGTTAACAAAATAAAAACAAAGCAAAACCAAAAAATCCCCCAAAAAACAAAAACCAAAAAACTCCAGCCAGCACAGACTCCACACTGCTTTTCTTTGGCCAACTTATAGGAATCCTATAAAACTTAGTTGTGTTTCCTTCTTAGAAGGCTTCACCAGCAGTGCTGAGTTCATGGGACTGCTTCTCTATGACAACCTCACATCTTCTTGTACAACTTTCATGTCTGTTTTCTGTTCCTCCTGGCCCTGCTGTCTCACTGCATAGGCAGAGGCACCCAACCTTGAAGCTAGGGCCTGTCAAACAGCCCCAAGGCCTCTGCACAGACAACCCTCCCTTCAGATCTTTGAAATCCTATTTTAACACTCTTCTTTGGAGACAGGGTCTCACTGTGTAGCCCGAGCTAGCCTTGAACTCATAGAGATCCACTCGCCTCTGCTTCCCAAGTGCTGGGATTAAAAGCATGCACCACTGTGCCTGGCTGAAATCCTATTTTAAACAACCTTATCTGAACCTTCACAGAACTTCCAAACTCGGTTCTCAGGAGACCATTCCTCTCTTTCAGGGCAGAGCTCAACACTACAAGCCTTTGTCTGCTCTGTTTTATAATATGGCACCACCACTGCTCATCTGGGGCTCAGACTAGATTGCGAGGTGTCCTGGGCTCTTCTCTTTTTACTTTACAAGGCCAACTGGCCATCTCCAAAAGCTACATCAGATTCGTCTACTTGGTCATCTTATGTCGCTGGTCCCAGGTCCTCGGGCTGTGGAAATTCCTGGTTTCTCTGCCCCCATTCCTTGCTTTTACAATGCATAAGTAAAAGGCTGCCATGTTGGTTTATTCCTATAATCCCAGTACTCAGGAGACTGAGAGAGGGATTCGAGTTCAAGACCCACCTGGGTTACAGATTGCGATTCCCCTGACACAATGAAACGAAACGTAAAAGGAGTGGGAGGAAGAGAAGGAGGAAGAAGACAGGAAGGAGGAGGAAGGAGGAAGAGGAGGAGGAGATTACTTTTCTGTACAGAATGTTTACCACACAGTGTAGTCCACTCCATTACTGATTGGTGAGGTTGTACGTAGCCTATTCCTGACCCCTGCTGCAGGTTTCCTTCCTTGTGTTCAAGCTAATCGGGCCTCATCCACACTCCTGCCTCAGGGCCTTTGCATTAGCTACTCCTTGTCTTGTATACTTCTGTCCCGATAGGCCCACAGGAGAGCTAACCATTCGCTAGCAATCTTCTAAACGCTGCCTCCTTAGGGAAGCCTTTCCTGATCATCTCTTTGCTCTGCCTCATTTTACCTTTTCTAGCTTTTGCTGCACACCAACTATTAAGATTCTAGTTTGCATGGTAAGCTGCCTCCCAAGGGATGAGGAAACCCTAGCCCCTAGTCCCAGGCTAGCTCAGGGCTTATACTCCCTCTATAAATAATTGCTGAATAAATGGTTTAGTGTTTTCTCACTGAATTCCCGCAAGTCTGGCTCTAAGATGAGCTCAATCCAAACAAATAAATGAACAATGGGAGTAGCCCCGGTATCCTGAGAATAAGTACAGTGAATATGTCACATTTAAACAGTAGCCGTCCAAATGAGCCCCAGTGCCCAGTAAAAGAGCAGACACACTCTTGTGTAGGTGGGGATAAGACTGTTCTGCCTGTATGTCAGAAGGCTGGGCCCATGGCCAGCCAGCAGCCAGCAGGGTCCTTTGAGCTCAAAGACGCAGGATCCCGTCACCCTCTCTGAGGTGCTAGGCTGCCTCTTACACCAGCACCAGTGTTTTTCAGAAAGTTTTTGATCCCACGCTGGTCCAGAGCCATTGCTGCCCAGGAAACCACCATTAAGGCTTGCTAACCACCATCACTTTGGTCTAGAGACATGAAAGGAGCTAGTGATTTAGCTCCCTGGGCAGGCTCACACTGGAATGATATGAAAGGACAGAAAATGTCCTGCTTCTCTAGAGGAAGAAACAGATGGTGGGAGGCAGCCGAGCATCAATGGGGACATGCAGGTGTCTGTATCAGAAATCCTGCACAGGCCTGGGGCAGCTCGGCATCACGTTGACTTCTCAGATCCTGGCTGCCTCAACCACAGGAGGGGACTATGATGACCTCCTGAGACAGGGGTTCCCAAAGGGTGGCGTGGAGTCAGAATCAGAGGCTCAGCTCTGGCTTCAGCCACTTTCAAGTCTGGGAACCACTGTCCTTCAACAAGGGTATGAATAGAAACTCACGACCTTCAGTGGGATAATATGGGTCAAGGGACAGATAGTCTTCGGGACACAGTAAGTGCTCACTATATAGAAGCTGTGACTACTGTTGTCAAGTGCATAACGCCGCTTGTTCTTCTAGGACCACTTTTCCTAACAAATAAGACAAGTGAAAAGCCAAAAAACAAAACTGGACAGAGATCCCTCTGTGGGGAAGGAGCTTCAGGGCTCAGAGCTCACAGACACTGCAGTAGTACCGGATGACAATTATTCAGCCATTCTTTCATTCAGCAAGCCTTTATGAAACACTTATCCCATTCCAGGGATGGTACCAAGTGCAGGAGGGACACTGTCTCTCCCTGTGTTCAAGAGATATGGTCAGGAAAGTGCAGACAGCTTGAGCTACGTCATGCGTACCGGGATGTTCATTCTCACAGGAAGGCTCCCGACCCCAGAGGAAGTACTGGCCTCATTGAGGAAGACTAGGAGGAGATCGGGAAAGAGAAGGATGCCAGCTCTAGCTGCTATGGGCACAGCTCCAGAGGTATCTTTTGCAGGACCCACTGTGTCTGCAGAGCCTTTGAGGCCCTGGAGGGTACTTGTGTGGAAGAGGCCACTGAGAATGGGCTAGGAGGAAATCCTGGAGCTCATGTAGCAGGAGGGAAAAGAAGTCCAGCCCAGTGTGGAGCCTCAAGACGGGCCAGAACTCACAGTATGGAAGCACAGGGGCCGCCACATAAGGCCTTTGGACTTAACCTTGAAGGTCCACAGAAAGCAACTGAAGGTCTCTGAGCAGAGGAGAGAGAGTCAAGCCTTGTCCTTGGAAAAGAGTGTACCAGGTGAGGGAATGTGACAAGCAGAGTAAGGGTGAGCGTGACAGGATTCCTGAGGGTGGTGGGGGTAGTACAGCTATGTGCATGTGCAGGGGCGGAGGCTGGGAGGCTGGACCGAGGTTGCCTGCAGAGGCTCATCACAAGGATACTGTACACTCTCTCGGTGGGCAGAGAGAAGCAAATTGAGGCTCTTCAGAGCCTATGGAGGTAGGCGAGGTGCTCCTGATTTGTGCAACCTCAATTCCCACTGCTGATGGTCCTCCAGCCAGAACCAACTTCTCACTGTCCCCAAATGTGAGTTGACCTTTGACTCTACATTCTGTTTACCAGCAAGTAAAAGTCCTCTTGGCTCTGTCTTTAGAATACAACCAGAATCCGACCACATCTTAACCCACACTCCACCCGGCCGATGATGTCACCTGCTTGGACCACTCCAGTCATTTCTTCATTAGCCTTTCTGCTTCTACCTGGCTGTCCACCCAGCCTCTACACAAGGAGTAGGCAATACTTGGAAAACAAAAACTAGATCAAATCTCCGTGGACCCATCGGAGTCCTTCTACAGCCATGCACTCTATAGTACTGGCTTCCACTCCAGACTGTTAGTTCAATTCTGAACTCCAGAAGGAAGGGAAGAGAAGGGCAGAGGAACGACCTGCACAGCTCATGTGATGGCGCAACCACACCCAAACCAACACAAAGCCATTTACGGTTTTATACAGCACTCTGGCACATTCACACAGCAGACTATGGAGTGCTACCCTACTCTGATGGGGAACACCAGGACCCAATTTATAAGCCAGAAAAGCCTTTCTCTGAAAAGGTTGATGCTCACTTGGCTGTGTGAAATTCCTCATATCTTGGCTTCCTGTGCCCCAGTCAGAAAGGAGAGGACACAGCTAAGGCCTGAAGAGACGAGTCTGGGATTTCACGAGCACAGAGGGTGTAGGGAAGGAGGTTACCCTGTCACTGTCACTGGGGATTAGGCAAAGTCCTCGAACTATCAATGCCAGTGTGTGCTGAAACCTACTCCTTTAAGGCAATAATTAAAAATAGTCCTGACAAGCAGAATATAAGAGAGAAAGGAATGTGGACATGTATGATCAAGGGTCAGTGATTTACAGTATTTTGGGGTCTCCAGACTACTCTGAAAAAGGGGGCCAGTCTGGGTGGCTCAGTGAGTAAAGTGATTGCTGTGCCTGAAGTCCAAGTGCAGATCTCCAGAACCCACATAAAGCCAAATGAAGCAGCTTGAGTTTGTCTGGAATCCAGCATGCTAAGGGCAGATGGGCCATGAAGATGGGAGAGTCCCCAGTTCACTGGCCAGCTAATATAATAACCTGGCCTACACAATGGAACCAGAGACCCCTTCTCAAACAAAGTGAAAGCAAGGACCAAGGTATTCACCAACCTTCAAATGCATAATGCGGCACACATGTCCACATTCACACACAGGAACATGTGCACACACAGAGATTAAAAAAATAAATGTGACTACAACAGTGTCTTGACCCACAGTGCACTTACCTTGTGGAAGAAGTTGACCCCTTGGCTGAAAGAGAGAAAGAAAAGTCCTCATTTAAACAGAAACATTTTGCTGTGTAACTTGCCTTGAGCCAAGATTTACCTCAGGAATGTTTGTGTGGGGGTGGGGGGTGGGGGGAGGTTATTCAGGGAAGGCCTAATGCCAAGCCAGTAGGTGGTCCACCATCATTCAGCATCTTCTAGGGAAAAGTCAGAGGGCTAAGCTAGGCTACTGCAGATTCCCTTTTATAAGATGTCAGATTCAGAAGGCCCAGGTGGCTTCCTTTTCTCTGCTGGGTCCCCTCTCCATTCAAGCACATAACTTTGGCAGACCCCAATTAGATTCCACACAGTTGGAAAGTAAATTTAAACAGGAATTTGAGTTGGGGAGCAGATGTGAATCCCGGGCCTGGTCCCCCACTAACCTGCTGTGTGATCACAGGTGGGTCACTTCCTGTGTCTGAATTTCTTTAATGCACAGGGCTAGTCATGGCATCCATTATTTACCCATCCTCACTTTCTAAGAAAGCAGTGGTCTGCTTCTGTGTTTTTAGGTCTGTGTTGTAGGAAGGGTAACCCACAGATTATCTCTGGGGGATTATATCTGCAGAACTTTAACTCCCATTTTGTTATAAAATTCCAACTAAAAAAACAACGTATGTGCTGAGATAGGCCCAGCACTGTACTTTGCATAGGCCACCCAAAGATGATGAGCTCAGGCAGCTGGGTGGGACACAGTGGGGCTTCCCAGGAACTGGATCTATAGGGAGTGTGTGTGTGTGTGTGGGGGGGGGGGGGGTTGCAGTCATCATGCCACATCTGAATGAGGACACAGACATCTTTGGGAGTCCAAGGGCAGAAACTGTCCTCATTTAAACCAGACAATGACACCTTCCCAGACCCACATAGCTAGCAGGTAAACTGGGGTCCTTCATCCTAAATGTAGGGGAGAGGGATGGCTTCTCAGGGTAGAAGAGAGAGAGGTGGTATGGTGTGCAGAGGAGACCCTAACATGCTCTCTGGCTCTGAATTCTGGCCTTCCAGCCATAAGGTTCTAAATAAGCTTTATAATACTTCCATGACTCGGTCTCTTCATATGTAAAATGGGTCCATGAGACCTGTGGTGATATTTTGTTTGTGCTCTAACAAATAAAGTTTGCCTGAAGATCAGAGGGCAGAGCCAGTCACTAGTTAGCCATAGAGGCCAGGCAGTGGTGGTACACACCTTTAATCTCAGTACTTGGGCAACATGTGAATTCAAGGCCACCCTGGGCTACATGAGATTAATCCAATCTTAAAGAGAAGCAGAGCCAGGCAGTGATGGCTCATACCTTTAGCCCCAGTAGCTGGGAGGCACATGCTTTTAATCCCAGCACTAGGGAAGTTGAGACAGGAAATAATATGGCTGGTTGGAGAAAGGAATATAAAACGGGTGGAGACGGGATCCCAGAGAATTTGTAGAGACAGGATAGCTCCCCTTTCAGGCTGAGGGGTTGGAGAGGTAAGAACTCTCTGGTGTCTGCTCCGCTTTTCTGATCTCTCAGCATTTACTCAATATTTGACTCCAGTTTTTATTAAGACCACTTACGTTTCATGCTACAGAGACCCCCAAGGTCTGTGGTGAGAACTGATTGCATTATTACATTCAAAGCATCCAGGGTACTGCGGGATGAGCACACTTTGGCTGTCCCTGTTGCTTGAGCCTGTGTTTGGGAGCTATCCTCTGCACACACTCACCACTCAGGGGCTGGGTGGTCTCCTGTGTTCAGAGCCCTCCAGGCCAATGTTCCTCCTCTGACCTCTTAGACAATGGTGCTGAGCCACAGAGCAATGAGCTCCCATGAGGAGCTAGAATTCTCCCAGTGCTGGGTCTCTGAAAGGATTTCACCAGTGTCTACCTCCAGTGAGGCAGTGGCCCTGTGTGCCCCCTCTCTCAAGGCACTCTGGAAACATTCAGGGAAAAATAACTGAAGACTCAAGTCCTCACATGGGATCTGAGGCTTGGCTGCCGTTTCAGAAATGAGTCCTTCGAGTCGGTCCATATGGCACAGAAACTGTGGGACATGGATGGAGGGTGCAGAAGGGGTGGGAGACTGATGGGTTACACTGTCCCTCCTAAGCAAACCCACAGCTACCGAATGGCGTCTCGGGGTGGTGCTTGTTTGGTTCATGAGGGTCACAACTGGTATTTTTTAACAGCAAAGAGAACAGAATATAAAAAAGAAAACCTCAGAGTTTCAAACTGAAATAAAGGGGTGTGCTGAGCTGGGATATAAAATGCTATCTCTGCAACTATAAACATTATGGGAACCAGCACAGGACAATCTCCTCCAGCATACTGAAGATGTATACTGCTTGGTCCTAGAATGTGGCAGACTTGCTACTACACAACAGTTCACTTGGGCCTTGTAGCCGCCCTCCAAACGGGGCCCCTAATTAGCAGTGTGACCTCGAACAATTGAGATGAACTGCATGCCCCCTGCCAGCTTCCTCTACAGTGACTGCAGCCAAACACAGCACTGAACCAATCTCAGATGGGGAAAGGGAAGCTGGTGGAGGCAGAGATGATCAGTAAGAGACAAGGGTCTGAAGCCTGTTTGCTGACTTTAAGGTCAGAGGCCTCGCACAGCCATAACTGCATACATACATATGTGCACACACAATGGGAAGATGGCCTGGCCTGGAACTCATTTCTTTCCTTGTGGAGTTTAAGGCTACATACCTTGCTGCTGTGAGGAGGCTTTCCTGGGAGGGGCTTATATATGACACTGGCTATAGCAGCTACCTTCATTAAGCACTGTGTATCCAGGCACTTGCCTAATATCTTACATGGAAACTCTGCCATCTCTCGCTCTTTGTGGTTGATTGGAGAACTTGACTCTCCTAGACTCCTGCATGGTAAAGCTGTTCCATCAACCCCAGGATTACCCTCTGGTCTTCTTGTCACTGAAAGTCACATATACTTAAGAAGCCATGGGCCATCCTGTGAGAAAGACTCCCTGAGAGAAAACAGTGATCCCACCTACCTTTCTTCTGTTTGATCCGGAGGAGGTAGAGAGCTGCCATCATCAGGACCACTAGCAAAGCACACACCACACCCACAGCGATGAAGATGTTGTGGCTGGAAGAATTATTTTCTGAGGATAAAGAAGAAGGACTTCATGTATGCAACTCAGAAACAGAAAAAAAATGAAAGCCCACCTCTTTCTCACCAGCTATCCTTAGCCGTGGGCATCTGGCCAGCTCTCCCTAGATGTCTAGGCTTGCCTACCTGTGCAGGTCACTGAGGAGCGATGCAGAACGCACACTGCTGGCAGTCACAGAGAAAGTAGCTGCAGGACACCGGCAGAAACCATACTCCCTATCCTGAAGAGTAGAAAACTATCCCTTCTCATCTGTTACAACAGCAGGACAGATCCACTGGAAACCAAGCCAGCGACTGTCAGGTGGAGGGCCATCGAAGACGGTAAGAATGAAGGGCATGGTGGTAGCATGGGCTCTGTAGAGACCCAGGGATTCACACTCTCTGTACTCAGGGCCTAACACTGAAACTCATAGCAGGGGCCACAGGTCCTAGACCACAGAACAGCTGTCAAGAGCAGGGCTCCATGACAAAAATATATGAACTCAAATAATTGCCCCAACTAGCCCTCACACACATACATGGAACCATGTTCCCTTGATGGTTTCTTCTATTATTGAGGTCAATACTAATCTCTACCTCCTTCTCCAACACCCAGGATGACCTGACAAACCGCCTGCACAGCTTTGCATCCTCTCTCGTATTTATTTATTGACTCTCTACTATGTTTGCACGCTCTGAAGCTACAGGGTTGAGTAAGACAGCTATGGTCCTTACCAACTGAGGCGTGACAAAATCTATTCCCTTCAACATGTCCGAAACAAGTAGAAGCTCAGAGAGAGACACCAACTTGTCCAAGATCACACAGCATGTCAGCAATAAAGCCACCGTGGACACCAGTATTTCCTACCTGCAAGTTCTATGCATCCTATGAAAATCAGGTATGGGTAAAATCAAAAGAGCACAGCACAGGTCTGAGGGTTTCCTGGATCGGCTCTGAAGGATGAGTGAGAAAATGGCCCCTGTTCTCTTCCCTTCAGAGCCTCTGCTAGTTACAAAGCAGTTGTGGTGGTGAGAAGTGGTGAGACACGGCCTAAAAGCCAGTGCATGGGGCCACTTTCAAAAAGACTTGATTGACAGCCTGTGAGAGGGGCTGAGGTGACACTGCTAACATGCTGTCACAGGACGGGGAATGTGGCTCTGTCCCAGACACACACACCTTAGTCTAGAAATAGTCATGAGAAGACTGTCCCATGGAAATAGCTATTTGGTGACAGTACGGATGAGGATGTTCTTTGTAGTCCTGGCTGTCCTTGAGTCAAACCATCAGCATCTACAGCAGGTGGAGGAGGCACAAGCAAGTACAGGGCAAGAGCAGAGGCCCAGAAGGAGTAAGGAGTAGGGAGGGGTCACAAGGACAAAGCAATTGTTAGGTGAAGAAGACAGAGGGTAGGATGCAAGCAAAGACCGGCCCTCTTTCCCTTCCCTTTTTGGTACACTGTGTCAAAAGACCCAACAAGATAGGAATGAAACTCTAACCAGTGCTGGCCTATGGCAGTGGAGAAGAGAAGCCCACTTTAAAACTGTGCTTATGTTTATAGACTTCTATAATAAGCATTATATATGACTTTAACATTTAAAACCAGATAACATCAAGATAAAGCCAAAAAAAAAAAGCCAGTCAGTGAGAGTGGAAGCCTCACCAGCGGTGGCGTCCATGCCCTGCTCCTTCTGGTGGGCAGAGACCTGCAGGGTATGATTTTTGATGACCAGTTTCCCATCATGCTCCACCTGGCACGTGAGCACCACGTTCTCTCTATGGCCAGATATGTTCACCAGCAGCGAGTTTGTCCAGTTATAGGTCCCATCCTTGTTCACTGAGAAAGCTGAGGGCTGTTCTGTCCGCGTTACGTTTCCATTCTCCAGCCAGGTCAGCTGGAGTTTCCCGGGGTAGAACTTCAGTACCCGGCAGGTGACATTCACCTGGTGCCCTGCCACTGTGGGCTGTTGGGTGACATCCAGGTTGGGTGAAACTGAAATAGGACAGGCAGAAGCTCTAATCTTAAACTGCAGAGGAGGGACTGAGTTGAGCCTCTCCCACCACAGCAAACACAGGATTGCTAGGCATGCATCAGGTACTCAAACACTGTGGGTCTGAATATGAATGGAATCATTTAGCAGAGCACCCAGAACTCAGTCGGTGCCTCGTCTGGGGACTGGTAGCTACTGTTAGGGTGATAATGTATGAAGTCAAGGCATGCAGCTTCTGGCATGGTGTGGGAATGCCAAATAAATGTAACTGGCAGGTAAGGGGGTGGGGGGTGGCTCATACTGGGTGCTCAGAAATTGCAGTTGCTGTTGGTAAATTAAATGCAACTACCAGCAAGGTTAGTCATAGGGTAATGGTTGCTGCGTGTTCGGGCTAGAAGTCAAGGACATCTACCTCGGATGATGTCAGACAAGTTAGCAGTCCCACGAAGAGAGCCTCCTTGCAAGGTGACATGGGCTACCTCACAGATGACCTGAGAATAAACATCCCTGGTGCTTAGTTCAACCTTGGCTATGCTGGAGATGTTGTAGGAGACATTTTCTCCCTTAGGGTCCACGTTGGTCTCGAAGCTGGAGAGTTTGTTCCCATCTTTAAACCACGTCAGGTTGATATCCCGGGGAGAAAAGCCATAAGACTTGCAGGTGAAGTTCACTGTCTGCGGAGGTGTGACCCTGGTTGCTGGGCCGGAGACCACGGGTGGAGAAGGTTTGGCTAGAGGAGCATTTATAGACAAGAGATATGATTGTGAAGGCCAAGCAAAGGGCGTGATGGTGTAAGTTACCTGCCTAGATCTCATCAGCCTTGGAGCACTAGGGGTTGGCCCCAGGGTCTCATGTACACTAAGTCCATGTTCTGATGCTAAACTCTACCTCCAGCCTGGTGACACTATTCATTACTCTTTCTCCTGATAAAGCTGGCATGGCCATGTCCTTAGCCTTCTCTCTGAGGAGGAGGTAACATAAAATGAGTGAGTCAGACAGTAAGGCCAGGAACTCTAGGCCTGAGGTCTAAGTCGTCTCTGCATTGAGGGTTTCCATGATCAGGGCACACCTGACCTATCCTATTCCTTGCTTTAACGACTCCTGACTGCATTCCTGGAAACTTTGCCAACCCAGAGAAGATATTTGCAGATGTAAACACAGGAAGCAGATAGCACTATAGGGCAGCCATGAAGGTGGAACCCAGTGGCTGCTCCGAGATATGTACATCTCCCGAGCTGTATCATGAAATAGGCATCAATGTTTCTTCTTTCTGGATGCACTTAGGATGAAATGAAGCCCTGGGAGCTTCCTGCTTTGGATGACAGACACACAGAGATGATGCTCAGACACAACACACAGATCTGACCTTGATCCAGGTTTTTATTTAAAAAATTTTAATTGTGTCTATGTGTAAGTGGGTTTCTAAAGAGACCAGAAGAGGACACTGGATTCACTGGAGCTGGGGTCACAGGTGGTTGTGGGTCACCTGCAAGGAGCTGAACTAGGGCTCTTGGCAAGAGCGTTAGAAGCTCTTTAACCACTGAAACTCTCTCCAGCCCTAGACTTCATTCTTAAGTTCTCCCTGTGAGAACTTAGGGTTCACTGAATGGCTTTTCTTCTCTCTCTACACATCCTAGTAGGTCTCACCCATGCCAAGTCCCATATTTGAAAGGGAGAGGCTAGGATTTTTTTTTTTTTAAACCTAGGGGCCTTCTGTTTAGGGTTGGAAACAAAGATAATTTGTGTGTTGAGAAAGCCAAAGGTGGTTCTTGATTTCTAATTAATTACTAAAGAGGCAGATAGCATCCAGACATGGAACAGCCCCACCAAGCAAGGAGAAGCATTTCTGGTCCTGAAATGACACATGGGTGACTAGGAGAGAGGTGGGGTATTAATCCAAATTGCTCATTATCACCCAGCACCATTTCCAGACATCAAATGCCATTTTTACATTTTTGAACACATAACTTGCTCCCTAATACGTAATATGCTGTGAGCACAGAAAGGAAGGTATCACTTGAAGAAGTCACATCATCAAGACACCAGCAGCTTTAAGATCCTAAAGCGGTGAAGGACTGCAGAGACATCCTTCTAACTCAAGGAGCTCCCTGTGCTCAGATCTAAACAACCACAATGTAAAATATTGTTGAAAAAGCTGCATCTGTACTGAATAGTGGCAGATTTTTTCTTGTCACTATTCCCTAAACAACACATAGAACAACTATTTACATACCATTTGCATCATATCGGGTATTATAAGAAATCCAGAGATGACTTAAAATAGACAGCAGGATGTGTGTAGGATACACGCAAATCTCCCCCATCTTGGATGAGGGCCTTGAACATTTTTGAATCTGGGTATCCCATGGGTACCGAGAAAAAACTGAAGTTGCCATCTATTAAGTTCTTGGGAGTCTGACCCTGGTTGTTCCCTCTGTGTTCTCTAGCCCATACTAGGATGAACTCCTTTTGTAGGACAAGGTTCAGAATAGTGTGACTAGCCAAGGCACATAGTGAGTGTGATTCATCTCATCTATTCAGGTTAAGTAGTATTTAAAATAAAAATCCTATGAGTAACTGTGCTTCTTCTGCACAAAGTAGACAAAAAAACATCACCTGGGAAGATAAAGTAAATATGACTACTCTCTTTAGCTTTGAAACTACACATTTCTCGGGTAGCCAGAAGGCACAGTGAAGCCACCACCATTGTGGCTCTTTTCTCTTTTATAATAATCCCCCTCAGGTCCTGAGTTAGGACAACAACTTCAAAACCCCAGTGGGGTCACAGGTGTATCATCCAAATAAGTTATTTAGAAGGCTTAGAGCAGTTAGAAATACTCTGTGATACTTAGGGGCCATCGAGGCAGGGAGGATCTGTGCTGAAGACAGAGAATTTGTTTGGCTCTGTTCAGACACAGGTGTGTAAGACAGGAAGGTCCCTCTCCTAGGGGTCTGAGCAGAATTGTCAAGGATGGGTGGGGTTCATCTCAAGTTCTCTTGGGCCAGCTCCTGGACATGTTTCTGGACTCAGAGAGCACATGCTATTTGGAAGCATAAAAGGGTTTCATGGGAGATCAACTTATTAGGAAAAAATAAAAGCTATAGATTTTGTCCTGTAGTTTCAGGATGTGTATCTCAGCCTGCCTGTGATGTACTTCAGGTACAAGCTGTAGAGATGGATCTGAAGGTAAGAGTGCTGCTGAGCAAGTATAAGGATCTGTGAGCTCAATCCCTCGGAATCCATGTTACAAAGGGCTGGACATGATGGTATGTGCCTATAGCCCCAGTGCTGTGGGAGTGGTGTGGACACAGAAGGGTCATGGGGGTCTGCTGGCCACAAGCCTAGCTCCAGGATCAGTGTGAGACCATGTCTCAAGGCAGAAAATAATATAACAGGACACTAAACATTCTCCTAGGTCCTCTGCTCATGCACATGTAGAAATGACAACACACACACACCTCAGATCCATGTCAATCCAATTACAGCAGAATTTCTAGGGTAGAGACGAGATGTGTGATGTTTTTCAGCTTTTTAGATGAGTCACACAAGCAGACAGATGGAAAAGTACCAACTCATCACAACTCCACCAACACTTGAGGCTTGGGAAGGAAAGTGGCCCACCCAAGGTCACATGAATCAACAAAATCCCACTATTCTAAGTGTCTGACATGATATCACTGCTTCAGCCGAGTGTCATGATCAGATGAGGTCACTAGGGTGCTATGCGGAGAGTGGAGAGTTTGTCCCAGGACACAGGCAAGGGATATGGTTCTAGACAGATTATTCCCATGTCTTATTGGTCACTGTACTTCTGATACTCAGTAACGACCCTGACACCCCTTCTAGGACTTTGTTAACATCTTGATGCTCTGAGAGCCAAGAATGGAGGTCAGTATGGTTGTCATTTACAGAAAGAGAAGCAGAGGACCTGACAGAAGCCAAGCCTTGCTCCAGATGTCAAGGTCTTGGGCAATTCCTCATGCCTTCCTTAGGGGCCGGTGTTCTAAGAAACCCTGGAAGGGTGGACATTCACAGCTCTGGTCTGAGGAGAAATGCTATAATAAAGATGTGGCATGAGGCAGGAAGCCGCTTGCTAGTCATAGTTGCCTAGGCAAGTGACACACTACACGGGAACTTTAGTGTCTACTTGCAGAGTCTTGACAAGCTACCTGCCCTGCTTCTGTGCAGGGGCAGATGCTGAGGAGAATTGGAAGGGAAACTGGTAACATCCACACAAGTTAAAATGAACATACTACATGCTGTAGTAGGGCCTCCTGCAGTGGGAATCTCTGTCCTAGGCAGAGTGGGATGAGCCATCCTGGGCAGTATTATTTTTCAAGTCCACAGCGGGAAGAACTGAATTATCTATCAACAGACAACTACAATAAATTGTGTAATTTCTACGTGCTGGAGCAAAATGCAGCCATTTACACAATGGTCCTTTGAGTCCTGATACGGAATAAGGACCTGACTGATTGACATTTGAGAGAGGTTTTTCTGTCACTAACAGGCCTGAAGGGCATCCCAAATCTTTGTGAAAAAGTGATGCATGGAAAGCTGCCTTTCTTAAAGGCTCAGCATTTTCTCAGCACCTCCTGTGTACTTGGCTCACCTGTGGAGATGCTCAGTGCCTGGGAAGCAAGAAGCCTGGCTGGCATCTGCGTTCTGGCCTACATTCCGGCATTCTCTAGTAGCATGACCCATGTTCAAAGAAAAAGAGGGCTGTGGGGCGGGCGGATGAGGGTGCAGATGCCCTCCTACTTGCTGGCACTGGAGACTTGAGCAGAGAACTGGCCTGGGCTTCCCTGATCTGCTGAAGGTAGAGGTCAGGTCATGAGCACACTCTCCTATTGCACCTGCCATGAGGCACACTCTCAGGACGGGGATGCTGTTTCCCACCTGTTGCTGCACATCAGGGTGTGAAGAAGACACAGGCGTACTTACCAAGCACGTAGAGGTTTGTTCCTCCTCCAGATTGAAATTCCTTCTCAGATTCTGATTTAGAGAACTTCACACAGTAGTAGGTGCCGGTGTCTGCTGGGGTGACATTACTGATACTGATGGAAAAGTCCAAGTTGTTCCTCTTACTAGTGTCTGTAACATTTTTAATTCGAGGAAACTTTTCTCCTGAGAAATCGAAGATTAGATGCCCTCTTCCTTTGGACCATTTAATGGGTCCCACGGGGGTCAGTGTGGTCACAGTGCAGTTCAGAACGGCCGTCTCTCCAGCAGCAACAGACACTGATTTCTCAGGCTGAATCACCTTCAGGTCCTGTCCTGTGACTCCTAGAAAGAAAGATGGCCGTTATGAGTCAGTCACCTTAAGGATCCTGCAAGTTCAAGCTCATCAGTGATTTTCACTGGCTGAGCACACACAAGTGTTGAGTTCGGCACACCGCATGTGTTATCATGTTTAATCCCCACGTGAACATGTAAATCAAGACTAATGAAGAAGACACAGAGTGCTAAGTCACACAGCTTAGTGCAGCGGAGTGTCCAAGCTCTTTGTGGAAGTGCTATGTCTGATCTGGGCTCTGGAATTTAAACTGAATCTGTCAGGTAGAATGGGAACCTGGACTCCCCGGCGAGGGAACAAACTCAGCAGAGATGCTGACGTAGGAGACTCTGGTGTGAGGTAGATTCTGTGCTAGAAAGGAAGTCCTGTGCAGAGCAGCCTCTCTGTCATCTGGTGGTGGGAGAGCAGAGAACTCGGGCCCTAGGACAGACTCCCTAGTTCTGGGAACCATCAGAGCACTGTAGGAGAAGGCCCAGGTGTGGCAGGGCTGTGGGTGTGGCTTCAGCTTGTGCTTTAATGGACCCTAGCCTTCATTTCTTCATCTGTAAAATGTTTACCATGAAGAACAAGCTTGATGTACTTCTGAGGAACAAGCAACCTGAGGCTGGTGAACATGACTAAAGGCAGCATCTGGGACTTGAGGGGGACAGCTCAGTGGACAAAGTCCTTACCCTCCAAGCCTAGTGGCCCAGCTACCTTCCTGAATGACGGTTTGCTGGCTGTGTGGATGTAGAACATAAGAATTTGGACACAGGCATTGGAGATACTGTGACCAGAGAGGAGACCAGATTGAGGACAGGAGAGGGAGGGTGACAGTAACAGGAGTGGCAAGACAGGAACAGTGAGTCAGGTGACCTTGGTCCCCAGATGGACTCTCCATTGGCTTCAAATGCGGCCCATTATTCAGGGCTGTAGTAGAATCCTTGGGCAGGCAGCCTTTCTTATGCTTAGCCAGGAAAAGAGACGCTATGTGTTTGCTATTGGCCCATGGCCTGATCCTGCTACACTGGTGAGGGAAGAGGGGTCCATGGATGAGCTCTGCTGTCACTGCAGGCACGCAGGGCCCTGGGATAGGCCTGTCATCAGTTGATCACTGTCCTAACTCATCTTCTTCCCAAGTCATGGCTCCCCTTCAGATACACTTTTCATAGCAGATATGATCAGAATATGCAAGGACCAATCTAGGCACGGCCTGATTCTCACACTACAGAGGAAGAAATGAGAACTATAGAAAGAAGGGGCTCAGGCAGTATCAGCCAGCCTAGAAGGGGGTAGGGCTGATGGCCAGGCAAGTGACAGACACAGGAGGGAAGAGGCTTGAAGAGACAGAAGGCCTTCCAAGGGCATCAGTGACATCACCAGCTACTGCCAATGGCAGGGCGCCATGAACATTCCAGTGGGTCACAGTTAACCACAGGAGACCGGTTGAACTGGAACCACCCCGTGCATGAAGCACAGGCCTGGGCGAGAACAGGCCCTCTTTGCCAGCTCATGTTCATGAATGGACTCCCATTCTATCAAACATAAGCATGGGACTGGTATCTACCCTTTGCTTTGACATGAAGATTGTTCATGACACAAGTACAAGCTCCTGCTGTATACTTGCTGATTAATCTAGTTCTAAACCCTATCACCATATTGCTATATTCTTCATATATCTGACTTGCTGCTCAGGATGGTAGATCCACTAGGGACCACTGTAGGAGATTGTCTATCTTCCTGCCTGGTACATACTGTGTCCTCGGTAGAAATAGGTTGAAGAGGCAAGCAGATCTCTGTAATTTCCAACCCAGTCAGGAAGTCCTGGTCCACAAAATACATATATGCTGAAGGAACACACTGATAAACTGAGAATACTTTCTCAGAAGTTTTATTTGCTCTATGACTCTGGCAAAACCCAGAGTCTCTTCCTTCATCTGATGGGTGGAGCTAACACTGGTTATCCGGGAGCTGATGCTCTGTTATCATTATCCTCATCCTCAACAGCGCATAGAACTGTGAGTCAGCTCTTGATGAGAAGCTACGCTCAGCTCACTGGGAACTTGGGAATTGGGCGCTGACAAGTTGGAGCAGGGCTATTCTTGTGATGCAGCCGGAGGCCTGTAATCACACCCCAGGCAGGTGACAATAAAACGGAGCTGAGGAGGGTTGGCTCCTCCCCTTCCCCCCTCCCTCCTTTTTTTTTTTTTTTTTTTTTTTTTTTTAGCTCCTCTGGAGATCACAACCAACTGCAAGCAGATTTAGGCAGCTTAATTAATTAGCTAGTGTTTCTAAAGCGTTTGAAGAATTTTAAAAGTGTGATGTAAGTGCCAAACATTATTTTAATCTCTGTGTGTATTTTCCAACAGGTTTTTTTTTTTCCTTTTTATTTTTGCTTGCTTGCTTGCTTTTCTTTCGCTCTGCAGGTTCTGTTCTGGGAACTGAGCTTGTTAAAATTCACTCCTGTGGACCAGGCCTGGGGTCATCATGCTGACATTGCCAATGAAACCATTTCCTGCTCTCTTTGGCCTCCTGGCAGACAGAGCAACCATTCTAGGGCCCTGTAGGTCACACAGTGCTGCTGGTGGCGGTGGGGAGCGGTTAGGCAGGGTGACAGCTGCTCACCAGTGTGTGCTAGGCACTTCTTTGAGTACCCAATCACAGATACAGGTGGGTCTCTCCATAAAGAACAAGGGCAAACAACCCAAAGGGCAAAGGTCAGGGATGAGGACATGGATGACAGCTTATTCCACAGGTGAATTATAGGCAGGCATAGCAAACTGTGATAACAGAACATTTTCCATGGCACGGTTTAAAATAACAGGGTGGCTATGTTTGTTAAAAAAAAAAAAAAAAAAAAAAAACTTCTGCAAAGCATTTAAAAGAGTCAAAAAGTCTAAAGGCCAAGCAATACTATTGGACCTAGAAAGACGCCTCCGAGGCCGAGAACGTACTGATCTTTCAGAGAACCTGGACTTAATTCCTAACACCCACGTGGAGGTTCACGGTCACCTGTAACTCCAGGGGGATCTGATGCCACCTCTGGGATTTGCATTGGCATACACATACTCTCCCTCATGTACACAGTTTAAAATAAATCTTTTGAAAAGCCTCATATAATATTATCAAAGATCACTACTATCAACATTTTTGATGAACTCTAGTTAAAGTAAGTGAATAAAAACACCATAAACTCACACCTTCCAGAAACTAAGGACATGTGCAAACACTTTGCATTCACTTGGGCTTTCCTACAGCAGTGGGAACTTGAGGATACCATATCCAAGGAAAGGAGACCGCTGATCCCACTGTGAAGCCATCTGATGCCTAAATCCACAGCCCTGAAAGGCTGCACAAAATCACACACACACACACACACACACACACACACACACACACACACACACACAAATGCTAACTCTCAAGGTTATCGAGTAACAAACGGCCTGATCCCAAACCTCGAGTTTAAGGGAAAAAAGTTATAAAAGAGTTAAGGACTGTCAGAGATTCCTTATGCGTGGCACGGTGTTTGCTTCTGTTTGTACAACCTGTTTGAAGCTCCTGGGTGAAACAGTCTGAGGAAGCCTATATTTGCAGTGTGACTGTGGTTCTGTGAAGTGTAACTGTTTAGAAACGGACCTGAGGAGCTCTCCAAAGCATAGAACTGTCTTTGGACTTTGGATCTAAAACTGATAAAGCTCCCTTTGCTTTTTTTAATTTCTACCTTGGATGTTCTTCAGATTTCCTAGGTTGGATGAACGTTAAGGAACACATACAGCTGTGTGAAGTATAACTTTGTGAAAGTGTACTTGCCCACATGCATGAGGCTCAGCACAGGCCCTACTACTCCAAAAGAACACATCCAGGGTCTCACTGTGTTTAAAGAAAACTGTACAGGCAGCAAGCATGTTCCATATGTGTCTGCTGTTTGAATGAACTTCTGTTCCACAATTCGGTCCATTTAGCTTCTGGCTGTGTCGCCAGATCCTGATAATTGTGCTTGTGACAAAGCAGATGCTCCGTACACATCTGCTGGTGGTCTGAGAAGCCACATGTCTAGAGAAAGGGGCCTGGATCCATAACATCAGCACCTCCGTGTGCTAGGGTTCCATGAGGGTAGGGGGTCGCATCCTGATCACTTTACAGTGAGTACAGTACCACACTGAATAACTTAATCTTTCTTTTGAAGTTAATGTTTAATGCTTTAGGGGAAAGATACAGATGATCAGGAGAACATGAGTGTGTTTCTAGGGAGGGGTAACTACCTCGGGTGCTTGTTGCTGTGGAAGGCAGTGATGAGTCATGGGACCCCCACAGACTGAGGGCTACATGGCTGTCTGTAGCATACTAGTCACAAAGTCAGATTTTGAAGAAGTCATGTAAGTGACTACATTCAAAACTCCAATTGGTAGGACAAACAGCTCCCGACTACTCTGATTGCATCTTCTACCCCACCTCACCCCCAGTCTTTTTTTTCCTTCTGCTGGCCAAAATGTCAAATGCTTAACCAGTATGCTAAATCCACCAACCTATGCAATAAGGTGAGGCTGAGAACTGATTAGTGGTCTTAGAAACACATACTCCACTTTAAAAACCTGTAATCTTCATGGGTAGCTTTGACAATGAAGAAAAATGAAAAATGGTTTTATAAGAAGTGAATAAAAAGAGACTGTGCTCTCTCTGATGAAAAAAAAAACCAAATCCACTAAAGAAGTGAAGCTAAGGCAGAGGGCAGGGCCTAGCAACCCTGGGGTGTGAGTTCTCCCAAAGCCTCATCCCTGGAAGAGCGCAGAGCTCCAGGGCCCAGGAAGCCCAACACTAGCCCTTTGCACAGCAGCAGGACACTCCTTTCTCACCGTGGACATCTGTGCTTCATCACTTGCACACTAGCACGTGGCAGTGGCCATCTTCACTGTTAACTTGACTAGACTTAGAATCCAGTAGGAGAGTTGGAAGGCAGACCTCCAGTGTGTCTGTGAGGGCATGTCCAGGCAGAATTCACCCAGGAGCAAGACTAACCCTGATGTGGGTAGACAACCCCACAGGCTAGGAATTCCAAAGGAATGGAGGGGGCAGGGCGTAGAAGCAGTCAGGAGCCAGCACTGCCTTAGCAGTTCCTCAATCGTACACACCCACTGCTGTGATGTTCTACCCAATGCACAGGGAAAAGTGACCATGGACCTAATTCTTTGACGCCACTGGCTAAAATAACTCTTTCCTCCTTCCACATTATTCTCAGATATTCGGCAATGTAAACTTAATTGACATACACAGTGGTGATATATTGTATATTTAATAAAATCACCCTGGAATATCAGAGAACAGAATCACCCACAGTCAAGGCACGAAGGTCAGAGAGTGGTGGCCCATGCCTTTAATCCCATCACTCAGGAGACAGAGATCTTTCTGTATTTCTGTGAGTTAAAGTCCTAACAACCAAACAGTAGTATCTTACATTCTTGATCCTAACTTTAGGATTATGATGCAGAGTTGAACCCAGAAGTGAAACAACTGGGTGGGGAAGATATTTAAGGCAGGGAGGAGGCAGAGATTCGGGCATTTTGTACAAGCGACCAGTCAGGCAGTGGTGGCACACAGTGTTAGTCCCAGCACCTGGAAGGCAGAGGCAGGAGGATCTCTGTGAGTTTGAGGCCAGCCTGGTCTACAAAGCAAGTTCCAAGACAGCCAGGACTTTTACACAGAAAACCCTGTCTTGAATAAACAAAAAACAAAAACAAAAAAAGGCTGGAGAGATGGCTCTGTCCTCTGATATTCCAGACTGATTTTATTAAATATAAAATATATCACCACAATATACTGCATCAATGCTATTGCCCATACCTTCTAGTTGTGACTTGGTGGTTGGGTAGAAAAGTCTATTGTGCCAATACTTGTACAATGAGATATGGAGAGTTGGGGTGTGGTGGAGTGCTTCATAGCATGCAAAGTCCTTAATTTAATGCCCAGCACCCACATACACACAGACATATGTGAACACAAGCATGCTAAGCATACATAAAAAAATACATATATACCGAGGGCAGATGCATGTAAGGGATATACATAAGAGTGCAAAGCACAAACATTCACACGTTTACTGGGTGTGTATATAGGATTCTGGGTAGAAGCAAAGCAGGGTGCCATGCACAAATTTGATGTATGTGTGCAAAGACATGATGGAGTGCATCACTGGAGTGTATTCAGAAGGGAGTAAGGTAAGTGAGAAAATAGTGGATGGTGGTATGAACCATGAGAAGATTGTCTGACCTGGGGGTTGTCTGGGCGGTGGAGGGGGATATTTGAGGGTGAATGATTGTGTACATGGGGAAGGTACCTGCAAAAGCATGTATTATGGTATGTACACAGAGGTGTGTATGTGTGTGTGTGTACATGCACGTGCGATCGCACAAGTGTGTATGTGGGCATGTGTGTAGCTAATAGCATATGTGAGCTATATTATGAGCAGCTCATAGAGGTTACTGCTTATGAACATACTGTGTATCTGTGTACTCATGTTTACCAGTAAGGTCAGATAGGAACATGCCTGGCTCAGATGAAGCTCTGAAACATGAGATTCTTCAGTGAGCATGGTCAGAGGAAGGAGCAGTAGGGTACTGTCGTTAGCACGGTCAAACTCTACATAGTGCTAAGCCTAGGCTTCTGCCCTGAAGCAGCATGACTAACCTCCTTAGAGTCCCTAATGCCTGGTTCTAGAGGAGGTTGCCCCCATGTACAGTTTCATGGCCTCTGTGGTTCCCAAGTTGAGAGCTTAGGGCTCTGAGGGCTGTGGCTTGTCAGTGGTTTTCCTCTGAATGAGTCATGTCTTCCCACCTACAAAGGTTCCTCCACTGGCAAGGCCTGCCTGAGATGCCACAGGAAAATGAGGAAGTTGGGCCTTATCTTCCAGTAGCTTACTCTGGGGGCACCCAGAACACAAGTAATGACTACACATCAGTTGATAAGTGTCATGAAGAGAAACCTGGGAGACCTTGGCAAGGGGCTGAATCCAAGAGGTGGTGGCCCCTGAGCCAAGTCTTGAAGCCAAGGCCAGGTAAAAGTAGGTGTTCCAGGAAAACCCATATGAGTGAAGACACGAGGTGAGGCAAGGGCTTTGCAGTTGGGGACCAGAGCAGAGACAGTCTTTGGGAATTGCGGCAACAAACAGGAATGGGGCTAGCCTGCATCTGGGCCATCCCAGAATTTTGGAGGATGGCTTCCAACACACATTTGTGGTGCAGACCATCACTGACCACTGAGTAGACATGTCCAGATGGTGTGGTAGGCATCACCCACCCTATAGCATCAGAGTCAGAGATAGGAGGCCTGGTCAACAGGAAGAGCTTGCAATTTATCTACAGGCAACTCCGAGGACTGGGCATTGTGCCACATCCCTGGTGGCCTCTCTGTGAGGCGGCAAACTCCTAAGGTTCCCAGACAGTGCCAAGCTCTGGCTTGGGGTTAGAGGCTTGTATGTCTTATCCCCAGAGGGGTGACTTGGCAAAGGGGCTTTCCTCATCTATAGGCAGGGATCCAGTCCTGCTCCTACTTGAAAACACATGTTTAGTGGTGAAGAGCTGAGCGGAGAACCATGTGGCTTCTCATCCCCCTCTCCCAGGCTGCACACTCCACCCATTAGCAAATCCTGCTGGCTGAAATCCCAAGCTACGGATGGACTCTGTCTTCCTCTCCCTCCTAAAGCCCTCACTGCACTCCACCCCAGTGACCTCCCTGTCCCCACCTCATCCCATGCTCCTCTATAGTCAAAGCAGCCTCTGGGCTTCAATCAGGGGCATCTCCCCTTGGCTCTCTGCTGAGGTCCCCACTACAGCCAGGATCCTTACAGCGGCCCCCAGAACCCTGTGTCCTTGCTCTTTTGCAGTCTTACCAGATTCTCTGATAACCTCAGAACTTCGGCATGTGCAATCCCATCTGTCCATTTGCTCATTCCTTGGATGTCCTCATGCAGGCCTATCTGGACTCTCCCTGCCACTGCATAAAATGGTACTTCTCATGCTTTGCTCTGATTAATTTTTCTATGTATCACCTACTACCTAACATACTGCATGTTAACTTCACATTCCTAGTGTCTGATTCTCTGCCTTGGACTGACTCGTGAGCACACTGAGAGCAGGAACTCAGTTTGATTCCTAGGCTCACAGCAGCACCTGGCATTTGCTAACAGTTATGTTTTGGTTAGATTCTCATCGTCTTCTCAAAGAGAGTCCAGTTAGCATCCTAAGCACCATAGACCTCTGGTTTCACTGTAAATGAGGATAGTGTTGATATTAGGCTTATAGCACAGATGGATGGGGCTGGCATGCTTAGGGAGCTCAGCACCACACCCAAGAGAGCAAGTGCTTGGTGCAGGCGGCGACTCCCATGTATCTGGGTGTTTAAAGGAGAAAGAGAGAGCAGATGACACATCCTTCAGCTGGAGGAGCTACAGGGTCTCTCTGCCCTAACACACATAAAGCCACCATGCAGACTGCACACACAGGGCCAGAGGCCTGATGAGCAGCAGCTGGATCAGTCAGAACTTGGAGGTGACAAAGCAATGTTTGTGGCCTAGCCATGTTTGCCTAATAGCTGGGAAAAAAAAAAAAAAAAAAAAACCCTAAAAAAACACAAAACTGCAAACATATGTGTACTGTGAATGCCCCTTGAACTGTAATGGACCTCTGGGGACCAGAAGTAGCTGAAAGTGGTTGAAGTCATTACTGTCACAGTCACTGGAGTGGTGCCTCAACAACCTAAGAGCCTTCTTCCCACCCGGAAGTGAGGGTGGAGGTTAGGAACCATTGGCGGCCTCCCAACTTCCAATCCTGACTTGCTTTGAAACAAGCACCATACTGCCCAGCATGCCCTCCTAGGCAATGGGCAGACTAGAGAGCCCCAATAGGATGACAGCTGATGTCCATAGGAGAACATGGAGCCCTCAAGCCTGAGAGCTGGCACCACCTATGCTGAGACTTCTCTCAAGATGGGGCCTCCTGCTCAGGCTTCTACATTCTTGGGCTGCCACAGATGTGTGTGCATTCTCCTGGCCAGGGCTAAAGGCATTCCTAAAAGCAACATGCACCTATTAAACATGATCTACCATGGTTACCATGCACTGAGCCAGCAGAAGACGGTCTCTGGGTGGGATTTCTCCCCAGCTAAGCTGATGTGATTCACTGATTCCTTTCATAGAGCTTTTCCAGCTCAGCTATTAGTTCCCTTAACCCTTCACAGGCTCAGTCTCAGGAAAGAATGGTGAGAATGAGTTGAAGATAGAATACAGGGAAATCGGGGTACAGAGCAGGAAAGAAGACATGTGTTCCTGTTTCAGCCAGGAATTCAGGAATGAGTGCACAGTGGGGGCCTGCCACATGGTTTCCTGTGCCAAAGAAGAAGCTGGCCAGGGTACCACAGCTGGAGAGACCTGCCAAAGCCTGTACTTCAGAAGGAAAACTCAATGAGGTGGGGACTCTAACTGCCCTTTGGAACCCCAAAGCACATGGTAAGGCTAGGTGTGGGAATATATTTGTGCGTACTGTATCTTTAAATAAAGGAGCTGGTTTGGGCTATGGCAGGTACTGTAAAATAGGTGGGAGGAGAATCAGAGCTTAGATAGAGAAGCAGGGTGGAGTCAGGCAGACCGCGCGGAAGCCGCCCAAGAGACGACATGTAAGGAACACCGGTGAGCTACGGGCCGCCACCACGTGGCCCGTAGATTAATAGAAATGGGTTGATTTAAGATATGAGAGCTAGCTAGCAATGTGCCTGAGCCATAGGCCAAACAGCATAAACTTAATATAAGCCTCTGAGTTATTTTTAGGGACCTGGGCGGCTGGGCAGCTGAGGGGTCTGGCACGGCAGGTCTGTGGGTCGGACGGCGGGCTACAACAGATGGCGCCCAACGTGGGGCGATTATCCACTTAGAGCCTGACAAAGATTAAAAAGAGTTCTAGATCGCAGAAACTGATCAAAGGCAGCTTCCAAATTGTGTATGTAAATCGGGTCTTTGTACAAACAAAGCATGGTCCGGGTCACACTCAAAATGGCGCCAGCGGCGGGCTGGCGACAGGCAGTGTGAGCTACAATCAGGCGGGTTCCTGAAAACTAACAAAAGACTCAGTAATGTGATTGATTTTAGATTTCTGCTTATTTAGAACAAAAAAGAAACAGATTTTCTTCGTGGCAGCACCTTCTTGGGTGTGCTCTGTTTACGGTCCGCTTAAGAAAACTTAGTGATTCAGCCTAATTTGCAAAAACTGTGCTTCTTTTTGGAGAATGTATTTTAAAAGCTCTTAAGGTTAGAAGATGATTAAGGATTCACAATAAAACAGATTCAGATAAAAAGAAAACCTGTAAACGGGTTACAATGTTTGTAAAAGGTACATAGGCCTCAGAGAGAAAATAAAGAGGTTAGAAAAAGTTTTTAAAGCGAGAAATAGAGTGATAAAAATATAATAAGCCACGTAAAGATGGAAAATAGACACAAAATCTGGATTTTGGTTGTTATTGTGTTTTCTTTTAATTTTTTAACTGTTAATGAGCTAACTGCAAAAAGACAATGGATTGCAAAGGCTACTAAGTTAAACAAGAATGTATATTTTAAAGGTATTTTGATTTTGAAATTTGTGTCTAAGGATTTATTGCTTTGGAAGAGTTCTGTTTCTGTCTCCACAGATGAGAACCTGTGGATTGCTTCCAGGCAAATATGGTTTCATCAACCAAGACCCCCTGAAAAAACCTCTGATGAAAAGAGATGGCCAGAACAGCTTCAGAGCTGCAGACTGATTCAGCCTCAACAACCGTGAGACTTTCAACGCCCCTTAATCAGCAGGAAGTAGTAATAGAAAAACAACGCCCAAATTCCCCAAATATTGTTTCTAAATGTTTGTTTTCATTATAAATGGTTAATGGTCATAGTCAATCTCTTTCTAAGAAAAAACGGGGGATATGGTATGTGAATGCTTTTTTAAAAAAATTAGATTATTAAATTTACAGGTAATCAGCTGTTAATCTCAAACTGCTTTACATTGGTATAGATTTTGGTTTATTGATACAAATTTAAAGTCAATTTTATTATGCTGTATGTGTTTTTCTATTCTTGTTTAAGATATGATGTTCATGTAACTGTTTTAAAATTGTAGTGTATAATTAAAAAATAAAGGTTAATAGTCACTTTTGATAATCAAACTTATAGTTAGGTTAGTTAAGATTTTTAGGTATACAAAGATATATTTCAATTAAATAAATAATCTTCAAATACTTCTAAGACCTACAGAATATGGCATTTAAAATATTTTAAGAGCTTAGACTTTTCTGGACAGTGAGACAGGTCTATACCTGGCAGCACTAATTTACTTCAACAAGAAGATGGGCATTGAAGAAACTCCATATAGAGTCTCATCTATTTGTGGTAATGGTAAGCCACTGGAGAAGAAACTGTTTTTATATTGACTGCTTGACAGTATGCTGTTTAAACTGGACATGCAGGTTCCATAAGAAGATGACCTCTGGACTTTGACAGAACAAGCCAAGATCATCATTCAGGTTCCTGCTTTACAGAGAAAACTGTCAGACATTCTTCAAGACTCAAGGAAAAACAACGGATGAACTGTGCCAAAATGGGCAGAGCGGATTTCCTACTTCACTGAAATGAAAAGAGACTTTGGGCCTGTAGGCTGAAGATGAATGCCCCAACTTTATAAAAGAACTTTGGGTGACTGTCCAGGCAGATAGGTGTCATCTCTGTCCTTTCTAGATTTTAGAAGTCGTTTGCACTTCTGGTTTACTTGGGTAAATATTATATCCTTCTGTGGTCTTTGATGTAGTTGAAGATTAAATAGTTATATGTACAGTTTTTCTTAGTCATTTAAAAAATATATTAGATATAAAACTTTAGGTTCATAAAGATAAGATAGATGATAGAGTATTTTCTTTAATTTTGCTAAATACAAATAGACTAGATATTATAACTATAATTCTTGCTTGATAGCTATTTTGTTATATGTAATTTTGCTATGTTAAAATTGAAACCTTCCTTTTTGATTAGAGAAAAAGGGGGAAATGTGGGAATATATTTGTGCGTACTGTATCTTTAAATAAAGGAGCTGGTTTGGGCTATGGCAGGTACTGTAAAATAGGTGGGAGGAGAATCAGAGCTTAGATAGAGAAGCAGGGTGGAGTCAGGCAGACCGCGCGGAAGCCGCCCAAGAGACGACATGTAAGGAACACCGGTGAGCTACGGGCCGCCACCACGTGGCCCGTAGATTAATAGAAATGGGTTGATTTAAGATATGAGAGCTAGCTAGCAATGTGCCTGAGCCATAGGCCAAACAGCATAAACTTAATATAAGCCTCTGAGTTATTTTTAGGGACCTGGGCGGCTGGGCAGCTGAGGGGTCTGGCACGGCAGGTCTGTGGGTCGGACGGCGGGCTACAACAGCTAGGCAATGCAAGGCCATATAGATACCTAAAGACCACCAATGGTGGACAGAACAGGGCAGGCCTCAAGTATGGAGTCTCTTCGGGGACCCAGTAGAACAAGGCCATCACCATTGGACTCCAGAGTACCATGAGGTCAGGGAGAATACAAATATGATCAAGGCCACAGGGTGGTTGTGGGGTCCCACCTTTTCTGTCCATCTTTACCAGACTGCCTAACTGGATGCCTTGGTGAAGTTACAGGAATGGGGTTCCCCTAACCATGCTTGGCCAGGAGTGCAAAGCACTTCGCATACCACCATCTCGGCAGCACCTGTGAGGTCACTCTCACTCTGACGTCTGAAGTAGGAGAGCCTGTACAGAGGAATGTAAACACCAGTTCTGGGGCTGCTCGGCTGCCTCCTATCAGGCACTGATTGAGTTTCCTGGGATTTCAGCATGTTGGGAGAGATTTGTAGCATGGTCATGGCCTGGGCTCTGGAGGAGAGACTTAGTGGCAGCTGGGGAAACAGTCTCTGCCTGTGCAACCTCATGGCTCCCAGACCGGCTCCTCTAAAATGAAATTTTCATATTCATGCTATCCCTCTATTCCACTAATGTAGATACCCACCCACTGCGGGCCAGGTCCTGGGGTAAGGGCTCAGTATGCCCAGGGTCTCTACCCTCACAGCCTGTATCCTAGTTAGGGAAGATGAATGAAGAAGGGTAACAAGCAAGCACAGATGGCCTGATGACAACACACCATTTGTTTACTCGGGTTTGTTCTGCTTTCTCAATAGAATGTCAGCACCATGAGGGCAGGGTACATGCCTACCCTATTCACAGTTACATCTCTAGATACCTGGACCACACAGCAGTTGTTCAACCCATTAGTACCTACCACACGCTGATGTGGGAATGTGTTTATGCATGCTGTAAATCTCAATCTTTAAATAAAGGAGCTGTTTTGAGCCATGGCAGACACCATAGAAAAAGTAGGAGGAGAGATCAGAGCTTAGGTAGGAGAAGCAGGGTGGAGTCAGGTAGATCGAGCCAGCCGCCCAAGGAGCAACATGTAAGGAGCATGGGTGAGCCACACGGGCCACGTGGCCAACAGATTAATAGAAATGGGTCGATTTAAGATATAAGAGCTAGTTAACAATGTGCCTGAGCCATAGGCCAAACAGCATGAAGTTAATAGAAGCGCCTGAGTCGTTTCTGGGGACCCGGGCGGTGGGCAGCTAAGGGGTCTCGGGCGGCAGGTCTGTGGGTCTCAGATCTCTGGCTGCCCGGGACCCGAGAACCCCACTACAACAGATGGCGCCCCAAAAATACTGCACAAATATAATTAAAATGACCCTAATAAGGACAGGCCATGGCTTGGGTTCTGGCTGGTTGAGTGGCTTCAAAGGCACCCCACTCAGCTTTGGGAGCCTCGGTCTCCTCATCTATAAAATGGGTCGAATCTATACTTTTGGCTCTCTGTGAGGATCCATCAACAGAACATAGGAAGACACACGACCTGATCATCAATCAGGAATGGTCATGTCCAACAGTCATCACCCAGAAAGCCCAGGAAGGGCAGAAAGCTGTTCAGTATCGAGCCTGGGGCTGTTATATCATTCCTTCTCATTTTGAATATGTCTGAAGTTTTCAAAAATGGGAAGACAACACATGTTCTGTGCCAAGGACAGGTACACTAAGCATTCTCTGTCACCTTATGCTTCCATTTCTGGAAGATAGAGATGGTTGGCTTGGAGAACCAGGCAATGGCTATATAGTCTGATATGGCCATCACCTATCTAGCTATTTTCCGCAGCAGCTGTTTGCTCCAGATTCAATTTACTCCAATCCCAGCACTGAATGTCCTCAGCTACTGATCTGCAGCTTCAGAACCCTAAATGGATGTGCCAGGAAATCCTGCTGGCACCACGGACCATGCTGTACGTTTTCCACATCTGCCTCTGTAGTTCCACATCTTCCCGAACCAAAAGCTTGGCAAGTTACTCGACAGGGAAGACCCATCCTGCTAGGGTTCCAGGAACCCCGAGTGAACAGAAGAACAGCATCAGCCATCATAATGGGCCCCTCTCCAGCATATGGATAGAAACGCATTTTGGAAACATTTATCATCCTCATCTCCTGGAGGATACACTTGATCAATAAAACTATATGAGATGTCCCAAGGAAGCAGGGCACCAGAGTTCTGGTCACCAGCTTCCCTACTTGTCAAGTGAAGCAAGGAGATATCTAAAGCACGGTGGAAGACAGGCTTTGAAGCCTAGGCTGATTGATCTGGGTGGTCATCTGACGTAGACACCTTGCTGAGCCATCATTCCTTCACTGGGTTAGATGATCCCCTTAAGTGGGTCAGATGATCAGTCATCAATGGTGCATCCTCCTGGGTAGCTCTGCGACCAGGATCACACACAGTAGGATCGTCCACAATCACATGGAGGCCAGGGTTATGATGATTATTTTTAGCATTTTCTCACTGAATTCAGGATCCTGTCAGAACTGGCTTTCCAAACAGAAATGCCCAGCCCCATTTTAAAAGTGCCAGCCTGTATTCAGGAAGCCTGAGCTCTCCCTCCTGGGCCTGGCCTGACCTGACTTTGCATCTGGAGACCTGTGCTGAGCTCAGTTGGCCCTTCTATCCCACAGCACATGGAGCAGCTTCTCAGCCCCCTCCGGCTTTCCAGGGCTGGGAAACCCCAATTCCTGACATTGAGTCCAGAGGGAGACACCTAGAGTCAGGTTGGGTCCAGAGCTCATTGGCACTAACAAGGCAATTAGATCACACTGCCGGTGGTTTCCTCACAACCTGTCCATACCCCAGGAGAAAGCTTCAGGGGGAAAGAGATCACTGAGTCATACTGACATTTACTTACTCATGGCCCCTGTCTTCAGAGTGCCCACTATGTGCAGGATCCATGCTAGACTGATTGCTTTACAAAAATCCATCCTTCGCTTTATGTGTGAGCAAGTCAAACAGGATGAAACACTGGCTGCATGATCACTAACAGGTACCAGGGCGGGCGAGTCAAAAAGCATCAAGCAGTGATTGCCTGATGGCTCACAGACACACCAAGCATGCTTCAAGCACCATCTGAATTTGCATTAATTGACTTATTCCTTGAGAAAGAGCTGATAATGACATCCCTCGTTTATAGAAGGAGAAAAAGGAGACGCAGAGAGGTTCAGCAAATTGTTGAAGTAGGTGGCAGGACCAGGCCTGTCTCCCAAGGGGTCTTGGCACTGTTGTGTGGACATGGTGAGGCTAATAGTCTGTGAGGCTGCAGAAGCAGATCTGAGAGTTAAACACGCAATGCACAGTCACCAAACAAAGAAGTAATAAGTAGCCTCAGAGAGGAACAGATAAAATCACGGGAGAGGGTCAGAGGAGTTAGCTCCTTGAAGTGGGAGGTATGTAGAGTGAGCCTGGAAGGAGGATTGAGACAAAGAGAGGCCAGGAAATACAGGAAAGGTCATTTCTGATGGAACAGCAGGAGCAAAAGAAGAGAGATAAGAGGCTAGCTGAGGGCATGGATTTGTCCAAGAGCCAAACTAGGTTAGGTTGCATATTAACAGATATTGTATAAATCAAATGCCTCTTATTCATGTGGTGGGACAGCTCTGGAATAGACTGAGAGTCCCCTGGTCTTTTGGGTGTGTGTGAGTGGCCAGCCAGACTTCTGTCTGCAGTGAAGAAGCCTTGTTGTCTCATAGCATATGAACATGTATGCCTGTTGGAAAACATGTAGGAACTGAGGTCTGGTGGGGGCCACCCAGGCTCTGATGTTATTCCCAGCCCCAGGGACTTTGGTCCAAGGGATCAGCTGTTTTGAGCTGGGAAGTGACATGGGAACATGGCCAGAGTCATCTCCACAGCCAGGAGTCTAAGCACATTAAAGAGGGTCTTCTTCCATCAGCCCATGCTGACAAATAAGAAATAGCCTGTCACACACAGGCTCTGCAAGCAGCGAGGTGCTGCATGTGGGACACACGCAGCACTCTCTGACTCCCATTCCTTCGCCCACTGTTCTCCATCTGTTGCAAAGGGCAAGATGCAGGGAGGAACATTCCAGAGCTGGGGAACCCAGAGCTCACCAACCCAGATGGGGCCTCTTGTTCAAGCCACATTATTCCCCAGGTGTTGTCATCTGTGAAGCCAAGAGGCTGCCAGTTCCACACTCGGTGGGCTTCAGGGAGACTTGACCAATAGCTCTTGCTCACAGGAGCCTTCCCAGAATTCTCCAGCTAAGCCTCAGGTGGCTCTTCTTACCCCAGCAGTGTGGATTGCATGCTCCTAAGTCATTTACTCCCTCCCACCAGAAGATGTATTCAGAATTCTGGCTCCTGGGACAAGTTTTGGACTCAGTTTTTCTCATCTGTACATCACCAGTAAAAGCCAAATGGCACACTGCCGGTATATGGGATTGTGCAGACGAAGCGCCAGGCCTGGAATGCAGTTAGCAACTTAAATACGGGTTCTCCTACCTCATCAACACACAATTCAAGTCAGGACATCTTATGGACCAAATGACTGCAAGCAAAAAAATGAGCCCATGTGTCCCCATGGGATGGGGTCAGGGATAATTAAGGGCTACAAAGTACCCACAGAACATCAAGCTTTCAGTGAACCTTCCAAAAACCTCTGCACATTCAAACATCGCACTAACCCCCACTTCATCCCCTTTTTCCTATAAAAGAGGAAGTGAGAACAGCTATGGTACTTAGGAAAGCACAAGAGGAGCCACCAGAGTGTTACTGTCTACCCAAAGGTCACAGGTTCACTGGAGGAGCCCACCGGCCCTCAAAGCTGGAACTTCGACTTCCCTCAACCACCTCCTACTAGAGCTAAGGACTTAGGCCCAGTCAGAGCCAGGTAAACATCCAGTAGCTGACTGTGAGGACAGTTCCCATCTTGTTCAGAATAGCAGGGCTGGCCCCTCCACAGGCTGCAAGAACCCACAGCAGTGGTGACTTCACCAGAGTCTTTTTAGAATTTTCCTTCGGCATCATTGGTGTCAAGTGCAATCTTTAGGAACTTCCTCTCCTGCCTCCCGGAGGCAATAATTCACATGACCAGCTCCCTTCACCCAAGCAGTGATCTTGTGAAGCCCAGCAATCACATGACACCTCCCAGAATGACAGTTCTGCCAGAGACAGTAGTCATTCCACCCAAAGCTGTCTTTTCTAAGCTGACATTTGGGTTTCTTGCTCAAACAAATCCATTTTCCTAGAAAACTGGACAACTGCCTTCTACCTGCCAGTCTAGCTTCCCTCTTCTTTGCTGTAAATCCTACGCCTGAACAAGGGATGCTGAGGCCACCCGGGGCTGAAGTCCCCTCCCATAGGAAAAAATGTGAATTTGATGCTGAGCCCCAGAGGACTAAGTGTGTAGGTTGCTGGGAGCCTGTAGTTCAGTGACATACACCAACCCTTCCTCACTGAGAATCTCATTCTCACCTGCAAAGATTTACACTATGAAATTAACCTATGACCCCCCCCCACACACACACACACTATTCCTACCTTTTCAGGTTATCGATGCTGAGTGGGTTATAACTGAAAGTCTATCTTTAAGTTTTTACAGGTGAGGGTGGGGAAGGGGCTGTTAAGAAAGTGGCTGTTATTCCCTGAGCCAGTGCCCAGGAAGGGCAGACTGCAGTGATGAACACTTGTTAACCACTACCCATTTGCCAGGGACTGAACCTGGTGAGAAAGAGGTCTATAGTAAGCATTTAGATATTGATCTGAGCCCAGCGTTCTGTACTTCTGAGAGATGCCTGTGGGTTTCCAAGCCCTCGAGGATGGCAGGGCATGGTTGGATTTGGCAAGGCAGGAAGAAGCCGATCAGACCCCAGAGCCACTCATGGGAGAGAGGTGAAGACCATCAATTGGCCCTGAAAGTAACTGAAAACTATGAATGGGGAAGAGCACTTGGTGGGCTCCCGGGATCAGGGGAAACCGCAGGGCAGCAGACAGAGCTCCTGGCTACCCCACCTCTCCAGCTTTCTTGTTTGCTCTTCCCTGGGGCTGGCTATCTCTCCCCCTTTTCTACGCTGCTATCAGATGCTGAGCTTTGGGCAAATGTTGGTGAGAAGGGAGTGCTGAGAACATCTTTAGCTCCCTGCAAAAGCAAGGTGGTACAGAGGTCCCTTTGCCCATCCAAGAAGACACTAAATAAGGCTCCCTTCTCTCCCTCCCCAGCTATGTCTCTGGTCTTCCTATCCTTCCAAGAGACCCAGGCTTTTTGCAAAACCCCTTTAAGATACAGGACTCCTGAACGGTGACCTCACTCCTTGGCCAACTGGCCTTCAGAGCCCTCCTGCTGGATATAGCCAGGTGTTTGATGTAGACCAACAAAGAAGACAAGCTTAGAGCCACAGGTACATGCGGGAACTGCAGGGAGCTTCTGGAAGCCTGCCTAAGGAAGGCAAAAAGGTAGCCGGAGGAGATCATCCAGGGAGAGGCTATGTCACCACAGGTAAATCCACCGTGTCTCCCAAGGGTCTGTTGATTACCCAGGCCTCTCTTCCTCTCTCCCACACCTCCATACAGTAATAGTGCTTGCTTTGGTAATAGGGAGAGCTCACTCTTCCCTCATGCCAACAGCCCAGCAGCGCAGGAGAACCTCTGGCCCCCACCCTCTCTCCAATCAAGTCTAGCAAAGGAGCTGAAGCCAGCCGTCCTACTGCCGAAAGCAATAGCCCTCCTGCTTCCTCGTTCGGGTTGGGCAAGGGGTACGGTAAACCAACTCATTCCTATACCTTGCTTAACGCAGGGCTACACAGTGACAGTCTACAGGGCAGATCCGTGTAAGAAGAGTTCTCTCCTGGCTTCTAGCCTGGGCTATGTGACCTTGGGCAAGTGGCTGACCCTCTCTGGGCCTCAATTCTGCATCTGTAACCCCGGTTACAGGCATCTGTCGACATGAGCTGAGCGGCAGTGTGCGGGGCCTGAGCCCGCAGCTTGGGGAGGGTGGCAGTGGGAGCTGAGGGTGCTTACCTTGCCAGGAAAGGGGCACGAAGAGCAGCAGACAGAGCAGCAGCGGCCCTAGGCGGCCAGGGGCCGGGCCGGCGGGCTCCATGGGCCACGGCTGCAGAGCAAGGAGGGAGAGCGGCGGTGAGCGCGCTCGGCAGGCGGGCGGGCGGCGCGGGCGAACGACTAAGGCCCCTCCCCCTGCGCTGCCCCCCAGCGCCACCGCCCGGCGGGGTGATCCGACCCCCTCCTACAAAGAGACGCCGAGCGGGGAGACTCCGGGAGCGTGACGCCGGGCCAGGCCGGCGGGAAAGGGGAGCGGACCCGAGGGAGCCAGGCGCAGAGCCAGAGGCACGGGGGCGGGGGAGCGGATAGCGAGGGAGAGGGAGAGAGGGGGAGAGGAAGAGAGAGAGAGGGAGCGGGGACCGAGCACGGAGAGCGAGCGCGAGCGGGGGACAGCTCGCAGAGCGAGTGCGGGCTGCGCGGAGCCGTCGCGAGGCCAGCGCGAGGGCGGCCCGGCCGAGCGCCCCCACCCCGCGCCCGCACCTTCCCGCCCGCGCCCCGCTGCGCCCCGCGATCTGCGCCGCCCGCCTCGGCTCTGCGCGAGCCCGCTCTGCCCGTGCGGGTCCCCGCCAGCCGCTCGGACCTGCGCCGCCGCGCGCAGGGCTGCCAGGCGGTGGAAGCACCGCTCCCGCTGCCGAGAGGCTGGCCGCGCAGCACTTTGCGCAAACTTGTTTTTCTGGGGTTGGTGCCGCGGGCTGGCTACTCCGTCCTCTTAAGGTGGACTGGGGAAGTGGTGGCCGATCGCCCCTGGCCTCGGCCTCTCACCCTGGCCAGTCCTCCCCTCCAGTGGGCAGAAGGCTGCCCGGGGCGCGCTGGCCCAGGGTAGAGAATGAAGGAGGCGGGGAGGCTTGCTTTCTGCCCCTCCCCAAGAGGCCCTGTCACTGTGTCCCAAAGCAGAAAAGGTCGTCCTCCCGATTGATATGGGTCCTAGGGGCCCAAATCTTTCCAGGCTGGCCCGAGGTAAAGCAAAAGCAGGAAGTGAATGCAGGGGGAAGGGGGAGAGGAAGGAGAGAGTGATGGTACAAAAATAGCGTGTGTGTAGGAAGGACTTCAGTGCCTCTTGGTAAAGACGCGCTGGGGGAGAGAAGCAGCAAGAAAGCTGTGTCAGAGAAAGGAGAAGGGTATAGGGAGGAGACTGACCAGAGTAGATTGAGGCTGGAGAGGGCACAGACAGAAGTGTGCTGGGAGAGGCCTGGGCTGCAAAATAGTGATCCTAATGAGGAAGACAGAGAAAGGAGAGCTAATCCCTAAAGGCAGAGCCTCTGGATGTAGAAGGCACCCTGGCTCCGGGTTTCCTTGAGGGAACACTAGAAGCAGTCAGATCAAATGCTCGGTCATCTGCAGAAGGCTGCGCACCAAGGCTGGGAAGAAGAATCAAGACCCTCTACTAATTGGAGTTTCTGAGCTGAAGTCAGTTCAGAGATAGCCAATTTTGCTTCCCAGGGTGGCAGTTGAGGGACATAATGAAGCAAAGCAGGCCCTGCTGGCTCTGTCTCTTAAAAAAAGAAAAGAAAAAAAAAAAAAGATGTTGAGGCTCAAAGAGGGAGAATTGCCTAAGACCAGCCAGGCTTCTGGTAGAAAAGCCCCTTATGCAATGGCACTCCTCTGTCCTCTGCACCTCTGGCCAAAGCCTGGTTCTGGTTTTGTTTTGTTTTTTCTTCTAGACAGAGGGGAGAAGGGTACAGCTGTTGGGCACAGGGACCAGCTTCCAAGATTTAGATCTTTCTCCCTGTCTTAGAAGCTGCAGACTTGGAGGACGACCCTGTTTCTGTGTCTTGACTCCCTCTAAAGCAGCCAAGCCAACATGAGCAGCGACCCAGAACTGCCGTTGGGAGGGTTACACGAGTTGATATTTGCACTACATTTTAAGAAGAGCTTACCATGTACCAAAGGCAAGAATAGTGTTTGAAAAGTGTTTGGTAGCAGTCCTTGAGGGACCACAGGGCAGCCCTAGCAGGAATATTAGTTGTATTTCTTTGGGCCTAGGGAATTATAACAAGAACCCACTCACAGTCTACTAGAGGATGCAGGTACATGCAAGCCAAAAGAATGAACAAAGAGCCAAGCGGTCGCAGCACATGCCTTTAATCTGAATGCTTAGGAGGCAAAAAACAGGTGGATCTCTGTAAATTCAAGACCAGCCTGGTCTACCGAGGAAGTTCCAGGCCAGCCAAGGCTGCACAGAGAGACCTGGTCTTGTAAAGAACAAACAAAGAACAAACAGAAAAGATCTGGTAAGGAGTGTATGTGCAAACACACACACAGGTGTTAGCTCATTTAACTAAGGGCAACAGTATGTAGCCAGCATATCTGGACGGTAGTCCAAAAGACCAAAAGAACTGATTCTATGAATGGGCACCACTGCGGGTAGGGACTACCATGTTTGATTTACATGCTCGAAAGGCCACTGTACTTGGACCAGAGAGGTCTGGAGGGAGGAATATGTGGAGTCAGAAGACTAAGCGAGAAAAGATAACTTGCTTGTAGCATATGAGGTAGGCTGCAGGGAGTCTCCAGCTCTTTAGATTATGTCTGGCAAAACCATGAAGGGGTCCAGTGACGCCTTGTAAAAATTCTCCTCCAAAATTTGCCTGGGGTAGGAGGGGAGAGGGCCTACTGTCGGAGTCAGAGGCGATGCAGCCTCCTGCTCTGCGTTGCTCATAGTTCTGGGGCAGGCACACACTCCTAGACACAGACTGCCTGGGATTAGCAACCGGGGGATTAGGAAGAATAAGCATTGTACCACCTGCTATTTATATATAGCATCTTTGGCAAAGGCGCTCAGCAGAGCTTCCAAATTACCCCCTTCACTCTCACATCCAAGTGTGGGGAGTTGACATTTGTCCACATAAAAGTCACTTGTATTCACCCATCAGTAACTGTGAGTCCACTGAAATTTGTGGGCAAATGTGTAAACTAAATGGGCAAGGTACAGCCTGCCTGGGGGGGGGGGGGGGGGGTCACACAGATTATGACAGATAACCGAGCCAGCCAGCCTGGACGCTCTAATTCAGATATTATTTGTTCATGCACTTACCAGTATGCATTAAGTGTCTACTGCTACCATGGCAGTGCCCTGGGAAATGGACATGCAGCAGTTGGGAGGAAAACACCAGGCACAAATCTGTGCTCAAGGAGCTGACAGATTAACCCGTAATGCTTCACATGTCAGGTGAGCATCAGTACTCCAGGAAGGAATAAATAGAGAAGAGCCAAGGGTACTCTCATTGACGCCCATTCCCTCCCTCAGCAGCCAAGGAATCCTTTTATATGAGGCTGCACAATAAAGATTTAATTTTATTCCTTCGTGAGTGTGTGTGTGTGTGTGTGTGTGTGTGTGTGTGTGTGTGTGTGTGCGCGCGTGTGCATGCGCGCGTGTGTGTTGAGGTACAGGGGAAAATGGTTAGGAGTGTGCCAGAGGAAAAAACTTGAATTAGCAGGAGGAAGGGAAGAATTTGGGGATTTCAAAGCTAAGACACAAGTGATTTGATTTAAGCAACCAGGGTTTGCTTGTTTTTGTTTGGGTTTTTTGTTTGTTTGTTTGTTTTTGCCTCAGTCAATGAAAAAGGAATAACAAAGACACTTGAATATGAGTGGCTGCTAGTGGCCAGGATGTGAATGCAATCTCAGGAGGCTTTGGCCTCTGTGAGAGTAACAAAAGCATCCCAGTGTGTGCCAGGCCCTACCATCTATGAGGCCCAACCACCCTTTTGTGTTGTTTCTAGATGAAAGGAACAAGGCCAGACAGGCATTGACTTGACCAGGGCCATTCTGCCAGGCATGCTAGGGCCTGCAGAGACTCAGTGCTGCTGAGACAGCCTTATCCACACTTGCTCTTGATTCCCATAGCCCTGGGCTGGCATCAGCAGGCCAGGCCTGGCTGCCTCTGTGTGGGACCTGTCAGGAGGCTCGAGCTGCCAAAGACCTATTTTTGCAGGGCAAGAGGAGCCATTTAGAGTTAGCAGCCTCAACTCTGAAGCCAGAACAATTAAAAATAAATATCACAGACCCCTAAGCAGCTTGGAACACAGGGCAGCTGTACTGGAGAGAAGCTGCTGAGCGGGCTGGAAGCTTCATGTGTTCCCGTGTGCTTTCCGACAGTCAGGCTCCTCACACTAGCCCCTTTCTGGGGGTGGCTGCTGTCATTCCCATGTTGTAGCTGCAGAAGCAGATATTCAGAGAGGTGTCATGACTTACCTAGGACACACAGATGTTAAGTGCCCAAGTAGTCAAGACCTGAATTCAGCTCTCAATAATAATAATAATGATAATAGCAATACTTATGTTTGTTTAGCATCTATTATGCTTTGCAGTCCTGTCCTTGTGACATAGTCATGGCCCAGCTGGTGGGGGTGTTGGTAACTACTTTACAGTAGAGAAAGGCAAAAATTGACCCTAACTCTTCTACTAGGCCTCTCTCAGCATTGGTCATCATGTACCATTTGCCCCGCCCCCACATGTCCTATCCTCTCAGCATTGGTCATCATGTACCATTTGCCCCACCCCCACATGTCCTATCCTCAGACTGTTTTATTTGACCTCTGCTCATGTGCTGTATTGTGACCCTTACTGCGTTTCATCCACCTTCCTACAGGTTGGCTCAGCCCTGAGACTCAGCGGTTGTCTTTGGGGAACAGACCCAATTGGCTCAAAGTTTAGCCTGCTGAGATTAGCCATGGAGCAAGTTAGTACCATGATCTCCCCCACCTGTGTGGATTAGGGCAGTAATAGGGCCCTATCCGAAATGTTTCTTGTTAAGGGTTAAATTAGTTCATATTACAATTGTTTCCCCTAGAACTGCAGCCTCAGGACTTTGAACAAGAAGCAATAGGTTGTAAATTAGTTTGTATTAAATTTATAAAGTGATGTGTCCCAGCTCACCAAGTGAGAAATCAGTAGAGCCCACCTTTGAAGGCAGGTGCTGCAGCCACCCCACTTGACAACCATCTCTTCAGCCACAGCCCCCCTAAATCTGTGATTCTTCCAGCATCGATGAACTTCAGATCCCCTAGAAAGATTGTTAAACATAGATTCCAAAACCCCACCCCAAATTCAGTAGGTGTCAGGTAAAAGCTTGAGAATGTGCATTTTTAGCAAGGGCCTCAGGAAGGTGATGCTGCTGGTCTGGGGACCACATGGTGAGCTAAGGGATGGTTTGTGAGCCTCAACCCTGTTGATGGTCAATTTGTTCTGGTCCTGTGGATTCGGTCCTCTTAGGGGGAAAACGGAGGTCAGAACAGCACCTTCTCAGAGACAGTAGCAATGCTCCCAGGCTGGGGGGGGGGTGGGGAGGGGGCAGATCATTTGCCGCCATGCACCCCCCCACTCCCCAGGGAGCCATGTAGTTAATTAGTGCTTTCCTAGGAAAATAGAGACTGAACCACTCAGCAGGCAAGCAAGGAGGCAGCTAGCTAGCCAGCCAGCCTTCCCGCTCTACCGCCTAACTAAGCTCATCAGGGGAGGGATGCACTGTCAGACCCAAAACACTGTTCTCAGGCTCTGGGGATCAGGTTCTACCCAGAGCCAGCCCAGCTGTGCTGAGCTGAGCCTTCCCCACAGCATGAAGAGGCAGAATGCAGATTTCAGCTATGAATATCAAAAGACCTGGGCTCCAGGGCTGAGTGCCTGGTAAAGATTGCTAATCACAGCCAACATGTAGAAGCCCCAGCCCTGAAAGAGTCCAGTAGATCTGACTCCTCATTGATTCTCTTACCTGGACCCCTGGATACAATCTTGTCCCCACTCCACAGGTGAGAAAACTGAGGTGGATTGTAAGGTGCTTATCCAAGGCGCAAAACTTGAAAGCTCAAGGCAGGCTTTACAGTGAACAGTGAACCATTCGACTGTTCTGTCTCTTCACATACTGGCTTTTGCTTTGCCCAGAGCTTGGGACAGACACTCCACAGGATCCTCTCTGGGCCTCCTCACCACTGAGAAGATAGCTTAGTGGTGTATACATGTCCTTCTGTGGTCCCAGCACTGAGCCTGCTGATAGGTCAGGGCACACAGGTTCTGCTGAATGAAACAACAAATGTCACACAGCTTTAACTCTATTGATGACTTGCGTAGCTCAGCAGCTGAGACATCTTGTTTGTTCCAGGGTCTGCCCACTCTAGCTGTGAGACCCTGGGTGGCTGCTGTAAACCGCACTGAAATCAGAATTCTTAGGTGTGGGATGAGGGAGGGAAGGAAAGAGGTAGATCACTGAAGTCTGTGAAGTGTGACATGAGTCACCTCAGCCTTCTCCATTTTCACTCTGCGCATGGGATCTCAGGTATAGTACCTTGGGGTCCCTTTGCAAATCTCTTCTTCCCTACACATTGGCCAATCTTCCTGGCTCACTCTTTATAATAAACACAAACACACACACACACACACACACACACACACACACACACACACACACACACACACACACACACACACACACACCACACACACCACCCTGCCTCAGACCCTGCTCTGGCATCCATCGTTCTCATATCCTCTCTGGGTCCTTTCTCTTTGGACTTTCCACCCTGTTCTTCATTAATGCGAACCTCCCAGAAGTTTTGAAATAAAATCAGAGATCATTAAGTAGATCCAAAAGGCCTCACAGGATATGTCATGCTTCCACATGATTCATCCCATTCCAGCCATACTCATCTTTTTAGTGTCCCTTGAACATGCTCAGTGAGTCCCTGCCTTGGAGCCTCCAACTTTTCCTGCTCTATTCCAAAGCAGTCTCCTCAGGAGAACATGCCTCGGCTATGCAGTCTAAAAGGGTACTCTGGATTCCCACCACCTTGGCCCTCTTTTATTTATTTATTTTTTTCTTTTTCTTGAGTATACTGATGTTTCCTAGTGGCTTATAAATGTTCTATACTATGGGCAGGCGTTACTCACACTGGGACTCCATGTAGACTCTTCCTTTATTCCCAAGTATCTGAGCTGACCTGTGCACAGTAAAACCTCAAGTAGATGGTGGCAATGGAAGGCGTTAGGAAGGAGGAGCTGGAAGCTCTGCTTGTAAGGGCAAAGGAATCTTCTCAGAGGTCCTCTGTCCTGAGTGCCTGGTTGTCTCAAGGAACAGATGTTCTTACCCAACTCCTGTTGCCTTCTCAAGCCTCTCTCCAGCGTCGTTCTGTTTTATAGATGGAGTATTAGTTCCTTCTGCAGGACCTGCTTCAGTCTGAGGGAAAGCCTGAGCAACATACACCACTTCCTCTGTGTCAGTTTCTGATGAACTTCAACAGTGGCTTTTGAGGAACAACAGCCACACCAGACCTGGGCAAACCATTGTCCTTGGAGCAGAAAGTCCTCTCAGAATATTAACAGGAGCCTTCACCACACTGGGTCAAGACCAAGCTCTTCTGTGCCTACTTGCCACTGCTCACTGAGCTAAGAGGCTGAGTGAGGAGACAGGCTGTCCAGACACCTTACTGGGTTGACATTAAAACCAGATCATGATCTTTTGGTAGCATGCCCATCTCTACCTCTAGTTTCTACTAGACTCCCCACTCTTAACTCTCGTGCCAACTGTCCTTCACACCCAAGATTCCACTACTATCCCTCCCATCAGCCCCCCTCCCCATTGCTGTGCTTGTCACTAAGAAAACAGGCTGTCCTTAGTAGGGCATGTGAGAAAGGCTGAGCTGTTCTGATAGAGAGCTCACTACCTGTTTGGAGCAATTTAAACCCCCCCAAACAAGTTGTGTGTGTGTGTGTGTGTGTGTGTGTGTGTGTGTGTGTGCGTGTATGTTTGTGTATGAGAGAGGGGAGGGGAAGGAGGGAGAGGGAGAGAGAGAGAGAGAGTATGTGTATCCCTGGCTGTCCTAGAACTAGCTCTGTATACCAGGCTGGCCTTGAACTCACAGAGATCTGCCTGCCTCTGCCTCTGAGTGCTGGCATTAAAGGTATGCACCACCACCACCCTGCATGGGGGCAATTTATTTTTATAGCTCTGAGAAATCCTAGGTCTGCCTGTGTTCCAACAGCTTCTGAGTTCCCAGGATCTGACTGAAACTGTTCCCCACCTCCCCATCACGGTCACTGCCCTGGGGTCTCCCAAGGGCCCAGTGTCAGGTAGTGCACATGGTGGTTGTAAAATAATGTCTTTGTGAATAAATGGGAAGGGGACATGCAGATGGAAAGAGTGGCTTTTTGCCATCTGTCATCTAGAGGACTTGTAGACATGCAGTACAGTGTGTGTGTGTGTGTGTGTGTGTGTGTGTGTGTGTATTTGTATGTGTGTGCACGTGCTTCTGAGTATGTAGCTATGTCTCTGGGCTTATTTATATGTGTTTGTCCCTGGGTGTGGACACATTAAGTCTATTTGCAAATATCCAAATGTGCTGAACTTGTCTTTGTGTCTTTATATGTCACTGTGGGTTTCGTGTCTATATGTGGCTGATGCAGATGTGTGAGGACTGTACACATACGAATATGTACTGTCTATGACATCTGTGTGCAGCATGCATGCCTTTCTGTGTCTGTGTATTGCATGTCCGGTACATTCTTTGATGTATCTTGCTGTGTGTGCTTTGGCTTTCTTCCCCTCCTGGGCTCTCCTGGGAGCTGGCATATCCTGACTTAGAGTTACCTGGCTGGCAGGAAGAAGGGCTCCACACCCTTCCCCTCCAGCTGGAGGTGCTAATCACTGGGTTATATACAGATGGCAAATGTGTGGCTGCTAGGCCTAAAGGAAGGATGGTGGAGGGAGTGTGCAGATGAGCAGACACATATACACAGAGCTAGAGGGGGGAAGGAGAGGGATAGTGTAGGGAGAGAGAGGGAGAGGGGGAGTGGATGGAGGGAGAGGGAAGGAGAGAGGCCAGGCAAAAGGATGGGAATGAGGGAGAAGTGCGAGGGAGGGAGAAAGAATGAATTTAGAAGTAGAATAAGCCTGCTTTTGGGTACTATGGGTACAGGCTCTTTTCCTGCAGTGTGGCTTTTACCAAGAGGAAGGGATAGATAGCTATGATAGATTCCTTTCTCTAATTACTATGGAGTTTTAGCACCACAGGATTATACAATGCTAAGACATTTTAGGTCTGTGGGATTGTGGTGTCTTGGTCCAGTGCAATTCTAGATTTCCAGAACCGAATTCAAGGACGGAACTCTTCCGGGGTTGGTGGTATCTTCAGATGCATTATTTTCTTCCTTCTTGATTCAGCCTTTCTTTGAAAATACAAGCACAGTCAGGAAGTGACTTTGGAAGCTCATCAAGCTCGTCCCTGGCTCACATAGGGCTGGTGCATTCTTGGGGCTGTCAAACTAAAGGCCTCCCTCACTGAACATGGTGTCTCACCTGAATGGTCTGCAGACTCATATTCACAGACTGTGCTTCCAGCCGACATGAGGGTGCCTGTGTTCCCAGAATGTGTTTGCAGTGGCTGAGCCACTACAGGTGTATAGACAATAAAGGAGTTGGTATCCATCCATAATGGAGGCTGGGTAACCCAACCTGAGGACGGATGGCCAGCTAAGCCAGCAGACACACTCACCAGAATATCGAATGGGGGAGGCTCGCTCTCTCTCTCTCTCTCTCTCTCTCTCTCTCTCTCTCTCTCTCTCTCTCTCCCCCACACACACACACATCTTTTATTAAAAGACAGTCTCATGTAGCTTAAGCCATGACAACATGTGGCCAATATGATCTTGAGTTTTAATTCTCCTGCCTCGACATCCCAGGAGCCAGATTACAGGTGTGCATCACTACACCAGATTTTAAATGTTGCTAAAGATAAACTCCAGTACCTTTTGCATGCTACACACATATTCTACCAATTGAGCCACATTCCAAGATCTGTCTTCCTTACTGTTTCTCCTGATGGCAACTTAAAGGACTAGACTGTGTCCTTTCCCAGGGATCCTGGAAATCATCCCTGAAGCCAATCCCTGCTCTAGACTTTGAAATTCCCAGGACTCACTCGTGTTCTTTAGCTTGGTGGCCCATTGGGCTCTGGCTGCTGTCGTCCACCACCGTGTCCAGCCCTTCCTTTGCGTGGATTCTTTGTTGCCTTTTCATGCTGCAAACCCTTATTCGCCAGTGGAGTTGAAATCCCCAGTTAATTCTAAGTGCTATCAGAGAAAGAGTTTAACATATTTAATTTGTAATTTCCCAGAGTTTTCAACATTTGCTACACAGGAGGCATTGAATAAATGTTTGTTGAATGACTGATTGATTGTGTCCATTAAATTCTCTTTATTTCTCCTTTGCAGACTCAGTGGCATAAGCCCTTGCAGGTGTTTCCCCAGGGGCATATGCGGGTGGAAGCCTTTGTAGGCATGAAAACCACATAGCTGACATATAGCTGACTGAGCAGCTCAGTCTTCTTATCTGTGGCTGCCAGTTTGGGCTGCCCCGTGTGCCATTTGTCTGGTAAGGTCACCTAGAGTCCAGCACCCAGGAAATGCAGGCAATTGCCAGCAGCTCAGCATGGTGACTTGTGGTCCCCTGTTGATCTCAAATGTGAGGGCCAGGCCAACCCATTGGCAGCATCTGCTTCACAGTGTAACTTGTAACTGCACATTTCCAGGTTCCCGCCACTTAATATTTAATAACCAGACAGCTGGCCTTCGCTGGAAGCCATTTAAAAGACTGGTTATCTTTTATCTGAACTTGGCTTTAAATGAGGCCTGAACTGCTTTGAGATCAGACATAAAGCCAGCATCATAAGTCTGGGGCCATCAGACCCAAACCATCAGGTGCTGATAGGAACAGGCTTTATGCTCCTGGGTGACCTTACAGGCAAGAGGGTGGTGGCGGGGCAGCCTCAGATGGCCCCGCCTCTTCTCTTGTGCCACAGGTCCCTTTGGGTGGGGAGGAGGAAAAGTAAAGGGACCTTCCCTGACTCATATCCTAGATGGATAAGGGGGAAAGGGGGATTCCGCCTGGGCCATTTCCCAACAGGAAAGGTGGTTCTATCCTGTGCGGCTTGGCCACCGGTAGCCAGAACTAGTTTGTGTGGATCCATCAATGCCGTGGAGTTGGGCTTAGATTGATGCCAGTTTACCCTGGCATAGGGCTGCAGATTCTTTCACAGAAGGACACAAGGTGATGGTAATACTCTTTGATGGCCAAGCCACAGCCCTTTCCACACTCACAAGTCCTGGGGATGCTGAGGTCAGCTCTGAAGTCTAAACTCTGCAGAACTGTTAGGTCGAGATGGAAAGGGTCCAGATGACAGTGTTGTGAAGGTTCAGGAAGTAGGACCATCCATCTCTGCTATTGTCCCCCAGGGGTGCACAGGGTCAGGAAACAGACTGTGAGTCTGTGTCCCAGCAGATGTGGAGAGAGGTGCTGTTGGAATTCATCCCTGGGAACACAGCTTTCCTGATTCCAGGAAGAACTCCACAGGGTCAGGAGACTCAGCTTCTTGTTCTTGCTGTCTCCTAACAAGCCCATGCGTCTGGGAAGAGTCTCTGCCCAATATGCTGCTTCTGCACATGTCAGGCTGCCTCTCCCCTCTCCATTCACTTCTGTTCTTCACTCAGAGGTTAACTGACCCAACAGAGTTCAGAGCCTGTGTCTTGGTAGAGTCTAGAAACCCCACTCTTGGTGAACTATAGGGTTGATGTTTTACAGGGTGGTGCCATGTTGAGGAAGGGGTGATAATTACCAAGCACTTTCTCTATGTAAGGTGCATGCTATGTAAGCAGTTGATGATCCAGCCCCTCCCTTTCTCTTGTCTGGCATCATTCCCAGATGTGGGCTGTGCCTTTAGGATGCTGCCTTGCTACAGCGCCATTCCCAGCTCTCCCTGACCCACTGCCTCTTCTGCCCCTATTCCGGCTCCTTCAATCCACCCTTCACCAGCAGCCAGGGGGCTTAGAACAGGAAATCCTGTCCTGTCCTTCTCCACCTTTGAACCACTTAAAATTAAGCACAGAATCTACATCCAACAGTGCTTCAAAGGGCCTCTCTCTACACCATCCTCAAATGTATGATATAGCCTTCCATTTCCAATTTGCTTCAGCCACATTGGCCTTCTCCTCCTCAAATGAGCCTGTGGAGGCCAACCTAGGGACTTCTTGTGACTACTTTGGGTCTCTTAAGCCTCTGTTCTGATGTCACAATTTGTCATTATTTTGTTAGACTCCCCCCTCCTGGCACCCAATTTCTTGCTTAGTTCCAAATTTATAGTTCCTGCCACCTCCTGATACATTTATTTATTTATTTATTTGTTTGTTTGTTTGTTTATTCATTCATTCATTCATTCATTCATTCATTCATTCATTCATTCATTCATTCATTCATGTGCCAACCCCCATGTAAACTCCATTTAGAGTGGAACTTTAGGTCACAATGTTTCCTGTTGGATCCTCAGGACCTAGAAAGTGCCTGGCACCGTGCAAGGAGTGTATGGGGTTTGTTAGAGGACTGTGAATGTGGCCTAGGAAGAGCTGATATGGTAGTGTGATCCCATCTACAGAAAGTCTGGCAAGGGGAAGTGCAATTTACCACCTCAACAAGAATGAAGTCAGCTCTAGCCCTTGTCTCTGTGGCTCAGTGCCCAAACAGTGATTCATCTTTTCGGATCACCCCCACCAAAGCAGAGGTAACAACATGGAAGGGGAAGCAGAAGAATTATAGAAACTGAGGAATGGCAAGGAGCTCAGCAAGATGCTGGGTAGAGCATAGCCATCACCAACCTTAACACACAACAACTCTGGTTACCACGAGAAGACCTACACATAACAAAGACAAGAGAGTAGGAGGGGAACCAGCTAGGAAGAGAAAGAGAGTCAGCAGGGGCAGGCAGGGTAATGAGGGTAAATATGACCATGACACATTACATGTGAGTATGCAATTGTAAAAAATTATATGTAAATTAAAATTATAGTAATTAATTAATTTTTAAAAAGCTCTATCAGAAAATACTCTGGCACCAGCATACATGGTCTCTGGGATGTACATCTTGGGTCCCTGTTCTGGGGCTGGGGCTGGGAGTCTAGGATGGGGCCCCAAATCAGTGATACCCTCTCTCCCACGGCAGCTCATCTTGCCATCATCAGCTCCTATCAAGGATGTAGGCTTCTGAAAGCCTTGGATGACTCTCAGAGGCAGTCTTGACATGCACTTAATGAAATAACAAGGCGCTTTACCCATTATCTGATAGCATTATTTTTGTCACCAGGCTAGCTCTACAGCTCTGATATTGCAAACTTTTGCTCTTCCTCTGGGTCCCAGTGAGGGTAGAATCCTCTCCATCGTCTCACTTTCCACTTCCTCGTCTTCCTCCTGTCCAGCATCAGGTCTGCAGGATTGCTGCTGGGCAGTGGAGGAGTGATCCCAGATCTTACACAGAGATGTAGAGGAAACACCCACTGAGCATAGCCATTGACATATTCAGTTGTCACATGATTACAACCAATTTTGACATCCTACTGTGCAGAGGTCTCTAGGAAACCTTCAAGTGGGGATCCAGTTTGGGTCTGGGGCTATCTGCATACTCCATATCTAACTGGCATCCTGACACTTTGTCCCTGTGTCCCATTGAATTTCCCTATCAGTAAATATACTTGGAAACACAGCATGGGGAGCTCTGAAAGGCTTTTATATGTATATGTATGTGAGGGTGAGAGTAACCCTCTGGAAGTGACTATCCTGGATTTCCACGGTGCCAAAATACACCAATACAGGATACCTTTAGGGTCTTGAACGTGTACCTGGTAGGTCACGGTATCAATCACCCAGAAAATGAGCACATTGCTCCTGTGTGATTCTGAGAGGCCAGCAGGAGGACTGATGGATTGCTCCTCCACCACTTACCTCTCAGAGATGCAAAGAGGAGAGAAGATGGGTGACAGGCAACACAGCCATCCGGTAGGGGCTGAAGCTAGTTCTGGGACCTGCCAGAAGGCCACTTTGTTGTCTCTAGCTTTGAGAGTCCTACTGACTTCCATTTCCAGCAGGACTTGCTCCTGGATACCCACCCCAGGCCCAGACTCAACATGCCTTCTCACCAGCTCCCCATTCCTACTATGGCTCCTTTCTATCTGCCCACTTCCCTCTGGGCAGCCCCAACCCACTCAGCCTCAGAAGTGCCCCACACTGTCCCTGTTCAGTTGGATCCTGCCAGCCTCTGGAACACGGATCTTTCTGCTGTCAGTCTCTGCTCCAATGCAGCCAGGCTGTGCCCTGGGTGATTTTCCTAGTGACAAGACCATGTTCTCTACACTCCAGTGGCTCCTCTGTTGTCTTTGGGGTGCAAGCCAGCCCTTCAGTCTCCATGTCACCAAAGATTTGCCCTGAATTCATGTGACTGTCACATGGCATTTCTGTGAACATAAGTGCACATCTTTGTATAGCTACCCCCTTTGCAGTGAGAACCATCCTCAGCACCTTAGCTGTCTGTGAAACCAACTCTCAGGGGCGTTAGCTAAAGAAGTTCATCAGACTCCTTCTCTTTCATCTTCTTTCTCTCTTTCCTTCCCTCCTTCCTTTTTTAACATTTATTTTATCTTTATGTATGAGTGTTTTGCCTGCATGTATATATACATACCACAGGTGTGTTTGGTACTCACAGAAGTCAGAAGAAGGCCTCGGAGCTCCTGAAACTAGAGTCGAAAATGTTTGTGAGCTACAATGTGGATGCTGTGAACCAAACCCAGGTCCCTGCAAGAGCAATAGGTGCTCTTAACTGTGGAGTCATGCCCCAGGCTCCATCAAGTTCCTTTCTATTGACTAGGGACCCCTTGCCTCCCCCGCTCATGCAGAGCCCCTTCCTTGGGGTGTGTTCCCTTGAGTATCAATAATTCTTTTTCTTTTCCCTACTAGACGATGGGCTTCAGGGTGAAGTGGAAGAAAAGCCATAGGAAAGGCTCTGGGGCCTCCACCAAGTTCATGACCTGGCTCTGCTCACCTTCTGGCTGAGCCCCTTCAGGCAGCTGTTCTCCCAAATGGAGAAAGAAACAGTGTCACCTCCTGTGAGCAGTTGTAGCAGAATGCAATGTGTGAAAACTTGAGAGAAATCCGAGCCCTTGGCACATGCCAACTAAGCATATTTTTTATCGCTACCCCCAGATACTTCATGGATGGCCCCCACTAAGGACCTGTTTACCTGAAAATGAAAGTTACTTATGCTATGTCACAACTGTCTCTAAGTGATTCTCAGACTCAGGTCTGCTCCAGAATCAGCTAGGACCGTGATTCTTTGTTTGTTTAAAAAAAAAAAATGGCAGACTATTTGTGATGGTTGATGCAAATCGACAACTGGACAGGACTGAGACCCTAGAGGGAGGCAAAGCTCTGGTCACATCTGTGAGGGTGTCTTTAACTGAGATGAGAAAATCGTTCCAATCCTGGGCAGCATAGTCCACGTTAGAGTTCCAGAATGGACAGAAAGGGACACAGCTGAGGATCAGCTTTACCTCTCTGTGTGTCCTAACTGTGGATACAGTGTGACCAGTCACCTCATGCTCCCTTCACGATTTCACTGCCATGGAGGATTGTACACTTCACTTGCTAACCAAAGTAACCACTCACTTCCTTAGGTTGCTTTTGTCAGAGCAACAACACCAACATCTATAGTATACAAACCAAGTCCATTAGGATAGACCTGGGCTGAGCCTTTTAGAAAGCTGTGCTACCATGTTCTGATACAGATGTTACACCCCTGGATGTAGAGCACTACCATGGGTGATAAATGAACCTTTGCCATAGCAATCTGAGCCCTGAGGAGTCTATCCAAGGAACCCCTACAGATGATGGGTGGGGTGTAGCCTGAAAATGGAAAATTCTCAACTAGTCCATGGGCTCAAGTAGTTCTGCTTGCCTGGATTTGTCTTCTGGAATTGGTTGTTTACAGTCAGGGCTTTATTTTGTGCCTGTGGAGTACAGCCCTTGTTTGAGGCCAGCACCTGCATACAAATGCCAAGAGTTGTGGCCTGCTCTGGCTCTCTGTCCTGGCCAAGCCCGGGACTGTGAGCTCTCAGTGGGGTGTGGAAATTCTGGGACTCCTATGAGGCTGGGACCACCATGCCTGTCCAGCAGGAAGCAGCTTGCCTGGGGTCCCTTTGAGAGTGATTGAACCCATGAGAGAGTAGCTTCTGGAAGGACTTCAGGGAACTTGGGAGCCACTGGGACAATTGGAGGCTGTTGGAGGAATGAAGCTCTGGCAAGGACCTGGCACTAGGCTTTGAGTCCTTGCAAGGCTTTGCCAAGCCTAGGCCTGGTTTCCCATTGCCTGTCAGCTCCAGGGTGCTAAAGAAAAAGGCCCATGGAATCCAGTGCCCATCTCCAGAGTCCACTATATAGGAGGAAGGCTGCATGCAGCCCATTTGTATAGTTGTGAATACACTCTGCCTAGGCCTTGCTGTTGGCTGACTAGGGAGCAGGTATCCTTAGAACCAACCCAGGCACCAGATGGCTAGAGAGACAAGGGTCTCCTTCTGAGCTGCCAAGGGTATGCATAGGCCATGGAAGTACAGAGGTCTGGCATGAGCTTCTATGGGCTTGCTAACTCTGGGTGGCCTTAGTCAAGTGCCTTGGCTGGGAAACAAGAGTGAACAAGACAAAGCCTCCCCCTCTGATGCAAGGGGCTGGGAGTGGGAGCTGGTGGGAGTACAAGGCTGAGTGGCATCCAACGTGGTGGCAAAGGACCAGTTTCTGCCGGGATGCCAAAGTCTCTAAGCAGAGCTATGGGGAGGAAGGGCTTCCAGGCAAGGGAGCAGCATGCACAAAACCGCTGAGCAGGGTCAGGTCCTTCCTGTTAGAAGAGCCCTAAAAGCCAGTGTGGTTGAGCAGAGGGATGGAGATGGGGAGGGAAAAGGGGCAGGATTGAAGGAAAATCCTTCACAAACACCACCACACCAGAGCCTCAGATGGGAAAGAACGCAACCAAGCTAGACAGATGGTTGAAGGCTATACAGCTGGTAACTTGAAGGTACTTCGCTCGACACCCATTCAAAATGAGGGTCAGGGTCACCAATTCTGTGTTGCTAAATGCTCTTACAAGTGAAGGATCCTGGGTAAGCCCAGTCCACTGGGTGCTGGTTGTTTGCCCTGTGACCTGTTAGCATATTTAGCAAGTGGTCACTCAACTTTTCCAGGCTTCGGTTTGCTTACCTGTGAGCTAGGGCTAATTCCACATGTCAGGTGGCTGGCTGGGATATGGTAAGTGATCACAAGACATCAACCCCACAACTCCCTCTGGTCTCTGAGCCCCCAGGGTCTCTTCTGGCTTCAGGTACTGAGTCTGCAGGCCTGGGACCTTGACAAAGGATGTTCTATGCGAGGTCTAGAGGCTCAGTCTTGGGCTACAGAGCCTCATATAAATGGGAAGCCCCAGCATCCTTCTATATCACTCCTGGAAGCCTTGCGTTTCCTTTGTGGCATCCACCATGCTTGTAATTACTTGTTTAACATCTGTCTGCTTCTCTTGGCTGCATGTTCTTATCTCGACTGGCCTTGATGGTTGGTGGGTCACCAGCACTGAGCCATCTGCCTGGAGCATGTTCATTAAGAAAACAAACAACCTGGTTGATAGAAAGAACGCATACCTGGATGCTCTTTGGAGCAACTGGACTCAGTGTCTCCTGGAGACTCTGCTCTGAAGAAGACTTGCTGGTCATATACCCAGCAAGTTTTCTATAAATTGAGGGCTATTAGTAATGCTAGGGGACCTCAGGAGTGCTGGAGGAGCCTGCACAACAGGATTTTGGAGGCAAGGGAAGCATATCCACAATATCAAGGAAGTGAGAGGGTACACAGTAGGTTCGGAGACATTGGGCGGATGGGAACTCCAAGCGCATGGTGAGATCTGTATGCACTATGGTTGTATGTGTTGAGTTCAAGTGTGTGACATAGTACTGTGGACAGGGAGATGTGTGCCAGGAAATCGAAGCACAGAGAGGGTAAATTTTTCAGTTTATTGGGTGGGTTATGGCAGTTCTCACCACTTTTGAGTATCTGCGTCCTTCGCCTTCTCCTTCCCTAGCCTCGCAGGGAACTAAATAGGCCAGAAGCTGGTGATTTGTGGCAAAACAAACAAACAACAACAAAACCCCCCAAAACCTCTTGGGAAAGGGTCTCATAAATCCAGAAATGACGCATGGAGGAGGGGGACGGGGCAGAGATGCCAGGGGCTTTCAAGGTCAGGTTATTGGGCTTGAACTTAGTCCTCCTGAAGTGCACAGTCTAGGGAAGCCCTCAGAGGGCTCTGACCATGGCGCTGCAGATGGAGAGAGCGATAGCTCGCTGCAGATACTGAGCTTTCTTGTGGGCTAGGCTCAGCACCTGTGTGCATTCTGCGCCTGAGTGTGTTTGGGAGTGAGTGTGTTAAGGGTGGACCCAGTGCCTCCGAGAGGGAGTTCAATCATGGCAATCGTTGCCGGTCCTCCGTGGCACAGGGTCGCGCAGCAAGCTGGCACTGGAATATTTTGAGCTTGCGGTAATGAAAGAAAGCTCACAGCAATTTGGCCCATCTTCACTCTTGAAAGCCGCAGCGCGACATTCAGTCATTGGCAGCTGGGATTATCCACTGCTAATGGGGGCTGCTGCTCCCAGGCCGGGGGAGGAGAAAGAGGGCTCAGAGAGGTTAAGTGACTTGCCCAGCATCACGGGATGGGTAATGGGAGGGCAAAGTCCGAGGTGCAGTTTGGCCTCCTCCCCTCCCCCAAGGCAACCAGGCTCCCCAGAATGGATCTTCGCTGAGTTTCCTGAGCGCTGGTTTCCATAGCAGCAGGCCATTCCTGCACAATAGATTCCTCCTCTTCCCTGGGCTATGGAGGCTGCAGGGGCGGGGATGCTCCATCGTAGGGGACTGCTGGGTGCAGGCTTCCAGGAGTGAGAAGGGCCACTTAGGAAGTCTGGAGACCTCTAGCCCTCACGGAAACCCCAACCCACACCGTGTTCAGGATTTCCATTTCCACTCCGGAGTTGGGTAATAAGTGGGAACCGGGAAAAGAAATACAAACCCAACAGAAACCGAATGGGAAGAGACAGTCAAAAGCGATTATACAAAACTAAGGCAGGACAAAGGATTTGTTTGTTTGCAGACAAATCATTTCACGTTTGCAACCTTAGGAGGGAGGTTCTGTCCACTCACACAGATGGGGAAATTCCAGGAAATGGGTGCTTCCCAAAGTAATCCAAAAGCCCATTAAAAATGCCGATCCTCTGACCATACCCTGGACGACAGAATCCAAGACTGCACTCAGGGGGTTCTCCAGGAGAATTTTCTAGAAGGCTAAGTTTGGAAATTTCACTGGATAGAATAATCATCCTAGGCTCAGTTTAGGTTTATGCTGCAGGAAAATGTAGAGCTGGGGCTTAGGGCCCAGACAGGAGCAAGAAAGGGAAGAAGCTGACAATGAGGATTTTCAAAGCTTCTGGTGTGTCTCCAGAAGATATAGCAACACATCAAAAATGTAAAGGAGCAGGAGGAGCAGAGGCAATGGGCAGAGGTGCCCTGGGCCATGAGGAGGGGAATGTGGGATGGTTAAAGCAAGCTTTCCGTGAAGGTGGATGCCTGTCACTCCAAACATGGCTCCTTTCCAATCCCCACACAGCTTCTCAAAGGTTTGAAGCCTTGCTTTTCTGGATGAGGAAGTTGAAGAGGGAGCAGATTACCTTTGAACCCTCCTGTCTGCTTTAGAGGAGGGCCCACTTTAATTACCAGGCTGTCTTTCAGGGAAAAAGCTCAAGGGCTCAGACCCACCTTCAGATCTTGGCTCTAAAAAGGGGGAGGAGAGGCAGCCAGTGTATTTCACTAAACAAAACCATCCATGGATCAGAACCAGTGACCAACTCATGTTCACATCTGCTGATGCAAGCCAACAGACTTCTAAAGGAATTCTCCACCCTGCGACTCACAGAAGTTCACTCCCAAGGCACAGAGGTAGTTACAACTCATCATAAGCATTATTGTGTCTGTTGGACATCTGCCAGGTACACTTCCCATGTGGCCTGGGTGCTGGGGCCATGGCTATGTGTACTGAATCCTCCAGGCACACTCCCAAGGATGTTATCTTGTATTGGCTCATTTTTCCATGTCACAATTATGTGTAGCAGACGAGCAGCCACATTTAGGTGGTGACAAGCACCTATAACCCCTCTTGTTTCTGTTCTCAAATGACAGTGGACTTGGGATGGGATAGAGTAGCTAGTGGACAAGCAAACCTTATGATCACAGGTTTTTTTCTTGGTGGTAACAGTTTCTTGGTTTTACTATTGCAACAGCACAGACCAACTAGAAGTGCTGATGTATATTAGCTCCGTGGCTGTACTGTGCTGCATTTTACAGAACCAGATATGCAGGACTCAGCTTACCCTGGGCCCAGTGTTCTCATTTATTCACCTTTTACATACCTGAAGACTGGGCCACAAGGACTCCAAGTAGAAAGAAAATTTTGATCCCACACTCGGGTTCCCAGACCTATTTTATAACTATCCCTTGGTTCTCAGAAATGGGGGTGCATGTCTGAGAGCAGAGCTAGGGCTTTAAGATGGTTTCCCAAAGGAGCAAGATCTAGACGTTGCAAAGAACATCTTCTGAATTATACCTCAAGCTGTTTCAGGGACAGTGTCAAGATGGAATAACCTGGCATTAAGAAGAGTTGTCTTGAGCAAATGCAATGAGGCTGATGATGACTTTAAGACTGGGATGTTATGTCCACGATTATGCGTAGACTTTTAACAGGTTAAAACATCTGAAAAGGATTCGGACTGTTCTCAGCCATTAACTAGGATTCTCTCTAGGTTAAGAAATATGACACTTTTAAGACCCCAAGAAAATGCTACTGAAAAGCATTAAGTTTAGGACCAACTGGCATTCTCCTAGTGAGGAAAATGGTACCCAACATTTTACCTTATACTGTAAGGCCATTAACATTCAGGGTAGTCAATTGCATAGGTCTTTAGATTAAGCCAAGGAAAAAAGACCAGGACATGTTCTCAAAAAAGCTAACACTGAGAAAACACTTTAATCAAACTACAGAAACAATGGTTTTAGTACAGAATATTCATAATCAAAAGACACACCATGTTTTAAATACTTACACAGTTACAAACCATTTGCTTCCTTAACATTTCTGATTAAGTTCATACATGAGGATGATCAGATTTGCCATTCTTTTTGAGGGAATGAGAGTATATTTATCATCAGCAAGACATACTCACTGCATGCTCCATTATTTATATGAAAGGCCTGGTGACTGGAGCTGCAGTTGTGAGGCTTGAAGGACCAGAAGAAAGGCTGATAGGCTTGGAGCATGACCCTGAGTGTACTCACAGGTAGCTGGGTGCATGGCTCAGGGCTGGAGGGTCGAAGTCAACATCTGGCCAATTTGCAGATGCACAGGGCTCTACAAGCTGGGAATCTGTTCAGTCTCATCTTGTGATCTGGTTTCACTCTGAGGGGGGTTACACTCCCTGCTGCTCCAAGATACTCCTACGCTCTCCATTGTTCACAGAGGAAAAGATAGGTCCTTTCAGTGGTCTGGGAAGTTCTTTCCTGGTTGAACAGAGCTGTTTCTTTTACTGTGGCCTGTCCCCTGTGGCCAATTGCCTCTTTGTTCATTCAGTGCCCAGCAACACCTTTGTGGTGTGGGGCACATTCATGACCCTTCTGCCTGGAGGGCACTTCTCTGAGATATCCATGAGATACTAAGATACCCTTACCTTGCTTTATCTATAGAAAGGCCTTCCTTGACTTCAAGTGCAACCCGCTGCCACACTTATCACACTCCCCCTCCCTTCCTTGCTTTAATTTTCTTTCCCAGCATTTAATCACTGTTGGCATGCTGTGCATTTTACTTGTGTATCTGTTTAATGGTTGGCTGTTTCCAGTCCCAAAGACGACATCAGCTCCAGCAGGGACAGGGTTTTTGCTATCCCTAGCCCTCTACCTCACTCCTAGTACGTACTTAGTGTATGTAGTTCCTGAACAAATAAAGGTGACCGCAGCGACCCAAGTTCACAGAGTTCATAACTCTGTAAGTCATCTTCTCTGGTTTTGCCAGTTTTGGAAAATGAGGTTCAGAAAAGGCAAAAGTGAAGGTAAGGTGTGTGTGTGTGTGTGTGTGTGTGTGTGTGTGTGTGTGTGTGTGTGTGTGTGTGTGTGGTAGGTGTCCAGTGAGTCAGCAGAGAGCCCTCTTTGGGGCCGTCTAGTAGAGGACAGTGGTGTCTGAGGTCATTCCCTCTCCTGAGGCACCTAATGACTGATCATGCCTCCAGGGTCTAATGGTTCAAACTAAAGGCTACAGCTATAGGTTGACAGAGGAAAAAGAATCACACACAGTTGAGGCCCCAGGGGAGAATTTTAGATGTTTTAATAAACTGAACTGTGGTCTCTCCCATTTCTTCCTCTCCATTTCCACATCCTAGTATTTTAGGATATGATTGTATTTGGAAACAGAGTCTTTACAGAGGTAATTAAGGTAAAATGAGGTAATATGGGAGACCCTTAATCCATACCATGATGTCTTTATTTGGAGAGCAGTTCAGGACATAGACATTTACTGAGGGAAGACCTCTGAGACCACAGGAAACAGATGGCCTTCTGTAAGTGAAGAAAACCCCACAGGAGCCAATTCTGCTAACAGTTTGATCTTGGACTCCACCCTCCAGAACTGTTGAGAAGATAAATTTCTGTTGTTGTAGCCACCTGTAACACTCTGTGGTGTATTAATTGTGTATATTAATAATGCAGATGCATTAGCCCATCCAGTTCTTGCATGAGCTACAAGGTAAATATTATAATATCCTATTTTGCAGATGAGGAAGCAGGCTCAGAATGGGGAAGTGACTTGTCTAGAGTTATTCAGGTTTTTGTGAAATATAAAGCTGGAAGCGAGAAGATAGGGGGTTTCCTAGAAGTGGCCTAGACACTAACATTTGTCCCCACTGTTGGACAAGTGTCATAAAAATCTTAAGATCTAAGGGATCTACATGGTTGAAGTGACCACCCTTAGTGAAGAGAGAATGGTTTCCAACATCTGCATCTTAGGGTCTTCTATGCTCTTTTAAAAATTAAAGAGAACAAAACAAATGTGAATACCCAGAGTTTTTGTTTATATCAGGTTATCCTCTGAAGCTACCATACTAGAAATGAAAACAGAGGCATATAAAAAAGATTCCATTAGTTATCAAAACAATAGAGTTATCCTTCAACAACCCTCCAGGGTGGGTATTATTAAAATCACCATCCCATTTTATAGGTGAGAAATACGACTTCTTAGTGATGCTAAGTAGTCCTAGGTCTCACAAAGCCAGGGTTGGATTATAGGTAGCTTGACTCCAGAGTTCAAGCAGTGAACTACTTTTCATGCTACCTGGACAGTGTCTTAGTTACTTTTCCCATTGCTGTGGTAAAATACCCTGGCCAAAGGAAGAAAGATGTATTATAGCTCATCATGAGAGTATAATGCATCATGATAAAGAAAACAAGGTGTCAGGACTTGAAGCAGCTGGTCACGTTGCCTCTGCCTTCAGAATAAAAGCAAACAGTAGATGCTTGTGATCAGCCAGCTCTCTCCTTTTCTGCAGTCTGGGACCCAAGCCTAGGGAATGATGCTTCCCTCTTTGGGGATGGGTCTTCTCATCTTTGGTAGCTGATCAAGATAATCCCTTATAGGCATGCCCAGAGGCTAACCTCATCTAACTGATCCCTTACAGGTTTGCTTCCTGTCAGATTCTAAATCTTGTAAAGCTGACAATAAACACTACCCATTACAGACATGATGCAGACATCCCTTTCCTACCAGGGAGTGGCCATTGAAACATTCTTCTGAGGGCTTGGGCTAAGTTGTAGCCTGTCTGGAACAGGGACAGGGCACAAAGAGTTAACATTTCTCAAGATAAAACCTGAAATTGAGAGAAGGTTTCTTTCCCTAGAGGCACACCAGGCATCCCACACCCAGGCAAGGGTGAGAAGTCTGCTCTTACAGCACAAGCCTTCCACGAGTTATTTATTGAAGTGTTGTGGCACCCTTGCCACATCCCAGAGCCTCTGGATGGAGGCTCCTCTGCAGAGTCTGTGGTTACCCTGAAAGACCAGAAAGAAATGAGTTCTTTGAAGAGTCTGAGGTAGGCTAAAACGTGGCTAAAATATGCACTCCCATGAAAGCCTTGCCCAGACCACATTTGTCTTTTCTAGCTCATTTTCCCTCTGTGATTATTTGCTGAAGACCTCCTGTGTGCCGTGTACCTTCTCACTCAGAACAATGTTTAAGTCTCACAGCAACTTTGTGCAACTGGTCTTTTGTAAATTCAATCTATCAACACTTACTAAGCCCTGACAGTGGGCCTAGCAATTAACTGGATACTTGAGCACTGTGCACAGGAGAAGACAGATAAGGACCTGTCTTTTGGGAAACTTGTGAGCACATGGAGAAGACAGATGAGGAGAGAGGTAATCATGGGTAGTGCAGGATGAAGGGAAGCATGGGGGTGAGGACTAGGTGAGCATAGACCAGGAGCTCAATAAATACTTGCAGTCATTAAACTGAGATACTCCCCCCGCCCCCCACGATGAGAGCTCCAGGCTAGATTCCACAGTGTTACCATTTTATCTTTTTGAAAGAAGGATAATGGCTGTGGTCAGCTCCTCATAGTCATCAGGGATCTGAACAAGTCTGTCTAGAGGCTCTGACATCTTTTAGGATCTTGAGTTCTTTCTAGATTTTTTTAAATAAAAAATACTTTAATTGCTTTTTTAAAAAATTATGTATCAATCATACATACAATGTTCTGCCTGAAGGCCAGAAGAGGGCACCGGATCTCATGATAGATAGTTGTGAGCCATCTATGTGGTTGTTGGGAATTGAACTCAGGACCTTTGGAAGAACAGCCATTGCTCCTAACCTCTGAGCCATCTCCCCAGTTCCTTCTCTAGAGACAAGGAGGGGAAAGAATGTGCCTGTGAAGCTGGCACGGATTCTGATGGCCACAAACCTCCAACCAGTAGGTACCTACTGCAGTGTGGTAAACACTATCCTCCCAGCTTCTGGTGACTAACCCGACTCATTGTTTGAGAAAAGGCAGACTTTTAAGGGTTACTTTTGTTCTTGAAAGGTGGTTTTAGCAATGGCTAGATAAAGGGACCCAACAGGGTAGTCATCTCTGCTTACCTTTATCCTGCTTGCAAGCCTCCAGCATTTAGAGGAGAGAATGGCATCTAACAGGTGGCCCCAAACTTATGTGCTGCAAGATTATTGAGTCTGCTGGGAGAGGTTTTCTTTTTCCTACACAGTGAGTATGTGTCCAGTGTTTAGTTCCAGAAAAATCATGTTGTTCTTACACTGAACTCATAAGCACCCTCATTCATGCATCTTGACAAAAGCCCCTATAGCGTTGAAAGTACACTTTCCTCAAAAGAGACTCAAACAGATAATACTATTGTTGTGTAGCATTTTTCTCTGAGATTAAAACCTTTCATTTTGGAGAGAAACTTCTTAGGACAAGTTCTAAGAGGAAGTGACACACTACAGGAAAACTGTTTAAGCTTCATATCAGAGGCAAACAACTCAAAACAGTTTCAGGAAGTTCCTGAAAATGATCAGATTAACAAGGACCCTCCCACTAAGAGTATACAAACAGTAAAAACTGCTGAAAGTCAGCAAAAAAGATTCTCAGACAAGCCCAGGAGGCACCTGGCAGAAACAGAGGCAAGGGCAGAAACTTGTATGTACCAGAGACCAGCTAAACTGCCCAGAAGTAAGCAGCAGAGCTGCCTGGAAGAGGATCAGCCAATCTGATCCACTTGGAAAGGACCATCCTGTTGAGCTGCTAAAGGCTATACCATACAGTCTGGGAACCTAGCTTTTGTGAACTGTCACCCACACTGGGTGGGCTTTGGTGATGCAGCTGTCTTTGAAACCTTTATGCTCCTATAAATAGTTCCTCACTTTTATTCCTGTAAGTAAACCCAATAAAACTCATTGGTTCACTAAGTTGAACTTCAGAGGTATCCGTCCTTTGATGAGTAGACGTGTGTGTGTGTTGTATCTCCCCAGGAAAAGTCTGTAACACAACAACTATCAAGCCCAAAGTGGGGCATCTTAGAACTATCCAAGAGCAGCTGGCTTGTCATACAGTCCTAGAAGTCGAAAGGAGATAGATGTCATGACAAACACGGGTGCCCAACATATTTATTAAAGGTCAGTTAAAAGCTAAAAGAACACAGAGGTGGACCATGTGATTTTTACAGTGTTAACAATGTCTCTCTCTCTCTCTTTTTTTTTTCTTCTCTGGCTTGTATTCAGAATATTCAGTCACAGGAGCCCAGAGAAGAACAAAATGCCAGGTTGTTACAGTCAGAGCTGCTTAAAGAACATGGTTTGGGCAGGCAGGCCCCCAAAACTGACTCCTGAGGTGCTGAAACTGTTGTACCTGTGCCATGAGACCCCCCCAAAGACCACCAGGGATCTGGATTCTGATGCAAACTGCAGAGCTGCCTGGAAGAGAGTCAGTTTATTCCTTTGAATAGATTCAAACAAACCCCAGGCTGAAACCCTTTGTTCTGGCACAGCAGAGAGTTTCGGCCATGAGCTCAGAGGTGAGGGAGTTTTTAAAGAAAACATACATAAATGGGGTGCTACAAGTCTTAGTATTTTAGGATTGGGTAAAGGGGTATGGGGTACAGTAATTCCTGGAAACGATTGGCTAAATCTTCGGCCCAAGCTTTGAATCTACTTGCTGAACTTTGTGCAAAACCAAGTTTATCCATTGGCTGTCAGGTGCATTCCCGAGACCTTTCCTAGACTCTTCCCAGACTTGGGCCCTACCCAGGGCACTAAATAGTCTTCCCTGAAACAAAGCTCTGCAATGGTAAGTCTATGACTTCACAAAACCACAACCCCATCACTGCAGACATCAATAAGTCCAGGCATCCCTGAAGGTTGGTAGAGCTGTCTTCAAGTCCCTAGTAGAGGAGAAGGTGAAACTCTTCCTTCGTTCCTATTGGTCAGTCCAAGACTTAGCTCTGATGGAAATCTCTTCCTCAACAGTGCGATGAAGTGAACTATTGGAGAGCGCAATCTGGTGTGCCCTGGGGTGGTGGTGCTCTTTCTTGGAGAAGTTATTGGAATTTGTGATGGGTGGCAAGTCAGAGAAAGGAATAAATTCATTTTCCTTCTTTTCAAAAATGATGATGTAAAACATCACAATTCAATGTGGGCATAAAAATTACACAGAAAATCACTGCAAAAATGCAAGCTGCCTTCAATGCATGCTCTTATCCTAACTAGCATTATATGTTGCTGTGCATTCCTTCAGCCTTATGAGCATTTAAACAAATGAGGGCATACTTAATAAGTTTTTATCTGGCTTTCTCCAAATTTCTATATAAAGAATTTGAGCATGCTCATGAGGCTGCATGCAGCACAAAGAAAGAAATAATGTCTGTTTGATCATTGCTGATCCCCATGACTGAACACCTATGCTGTGTACAAAAAAAAGAAGTTATAGGTAATTGATTAGACAAAGTGTAGGTATCAAAGCATATTATTTAATTACCCCCTTACCATTAGTAAATACAGTCGTCCCTTCTGTGAACCACATCTTATAGAAGAAGAAACAAGGCCCAGAGAAATGATTCAGCACGTTTCTCCCGGACATCACAGCTCTACATCTTCACAGGAGCATGCCTAAGAACACTTCCCCACTCTACATGTTTGCTTTCAGCATTTTAGTTTGCACTGGCAACTGAGGGGACAGCTCTGCTCCTCCTCTAGGCAGGACTCAGTAGACCATCCTGGGTCAGTTACTACCACAGAAGCTTTATACCAGCATGGGCTAGAATGCCCATGGGTCTACTTTCACTTGGGCCATGTTAACTGTGCCAAGCCTTCATCAACTAGCTGCCAGGACATCTGATTGCATCACCGATGTCTGGCTTTCACCAAGATCATTCTCTGTTCCGCAGAACTGTACAAGACCATCCTCCAACCAACTCTGCTGCCATCTTCATGGGGCTGGACCTGCTCACGAAAGGTTGTCATAGCTGGACTTGTTGACTCATGACATTCCTTCACAGAAGGAAGGGGAGGTAATGCGGGTTATGGGATGGTCATCCGAGTATCCAACCCCTCCTCCTAACCAGCTATGTGCAATTCAGCATGTGGTTTTGAGGTCTCAGGAAGGGCTGTAGTCTTTTACAATCTGAGTCATGACTCCCACAGGGGTTGCGTATCAGATATCCTGCATATAAGATACAGCAACATTACAGTTTTGAAGTGCAACAAAAATAATTTTATGGTTGGGGTCACCACAACATGAGGAACTATATTAAAGGGTCATAGCAGTAGGAAGGTGGAGAACACTGGGCTAGAGCACGTAGGTGGGGTATGACTAGAGAGGTGACCTCATTTACATTCCATGAGTCATCATCCCTGCTGGGTTCAGACCTTCCAATGCAGCTGTTTTAAGGTCTCCTATGCTCCTGCCTATGACTGCTCATCCACTGCTCTGTAAATAAGGCTAAAAGAGTGAACTCTGGTGGAACCATATCTTGATTCTCCTCAGGACCTAAGGGAGGAGGGATAGACATCACTTGTATCTTCCCCAAGGAAAAAAATTGAGCAGCAAGAAGCCAATTGACTCAATGCTTCTGATGACTCCTGAGCTCTATTTGGCCATTTTCCCCCTGTCACAGGATCTGTGTCCAGATGCCCATCTGCAAGTCTTTGTTTTCAGCTTCAGCTTTTCCCCTATAAATGAAGTCTAGTTTTTTAATCCAAAGAAATTACAGTAGCCACATCATCAGTGCTTTTTACAGTGGTCCCTGGAGTTCCAGTTCTCACAGCAAGACAGTGAAAGAGCCATGTAATCCCCACACGGTCTAACACATCACAGTATAATAGAAGTGGAGAAGCATCAAAAACCATGTGAGTGTCTGTGAGGACTCTTTGGCACCTGAAGCTGCTTTGCTCCCAAGAGCATCTTCTGACCAATGGTGAGGACTTGTCACTCTGGAGCATGCCAGGAACTGGTTTCAGAACTTCCAGTGTGGTAAAGCTCCCATTGCCAGGGTGGTAACTGGTTGGTTAACACTGTGTTTTCCCCTCCCTGACTGAAGCATTCTGCTCTGGGGTCACCTCCCTTCTTCCTCACTAATACCCAGCACCAATGATGGAACAAATTTGCTCCCTCATGAACACAGGTGAACTTTCCTTTGGACTCAAAGCCTAGGATGCAATGAGGTCAGGACAGGGTGGCATCCCTCATGAGGCTAAATCTGCTGTCCAGCACCGTAGTACCCAGAGTCAGTGGTTCCTTGGCTTTGAGTGGCAAGGATTCTTGGGAACGAGCAGATGGATGGATGATGGATGGATGGATGGATGGATGGATGGATGGATGGATGGATGGGAGACCAAAGCTGAGAATGCTTATCAATTCATCAATACTGGGAACAGACTGCATGAAGTTGGTAGAAAGGAGAGAATGCAGGAACATGGAGATGCCAAGCCTGAGCCAAGAAAGTTGTTTTGCTATGGAATATATTATTTTTGCAGGTTGCTATAGTTACCGCTGTGAAATTAAAAATTAAAACCTTGTGAAAGAGAGAGGGTTGACTGAGATGAGGCAGTTCCTTGACAGGCTGAGTTATTTATCTTTTCCCCATGTAACATCTGGTTACGTGCTTGCAAATTTATTTTTAATTCAGAGCTCTAAAAAAGATTTTGCATTGATATGCCATGCAGAAATGAATCACTTGGGAGAGAAAGATTAGCGGGTAGTATCCAGTGGCAACTGGTGACCTCTTGTGTGTCCCCTGGCCTTTGCCTCTGCTTCTCAGGCAACCTCTAGGCATCAGTGTAGACTGGCAAGCATCTGGAACCCCTGCCAATCAAACAGCAGCGGTAACCATGGCTCCCAGATACAGAGCCTGCTGGAGCCTGCTCTCAGTTCTAGTGACTCTGACCAGGAAGATGAGTGTGGCTCCTGGAAAGAGACTTTGAGAGCCCACTTTCTCCCAACCTGCGAAACCCTCCGTATAATCCAGTTTCTTTCTTTCTTTGCCTTTGAATCAGATTCCCAAGAAAAACAAAACAATGCTTGTGGCTTAGTGGAGATGACATGGGCTGAAAATGACCCTTCTTTTTGATCCCCATCCACCCACTTCTCCAGGGAGCAGCTGGACTCTGCACTATTCCTTAAGACTATCCTAGAAGTCTCTAGAGTCACCAGACGTCCTTGTCTCCTCCATCACCCACAGAGTAAGGTTGAGAGCTCAGGGTGGACATCCCTGAAAGATTCTTCACCTTTCTCCTACCTCAGGCCTCTGACTTGGGTATCCCCCCTACACAGGGATCTCTTCACTTGTGTTTCCAGATCTTTCTCCTCTGCCCCACCCAGAGCTTTCCCACAATCCACTGACCTCTGTTTTCCTCTTCTGGTTCTCACCTTGGCTAGGCTCCTCAGTTTGGGGTTCTATGCTCTCTTACCATCATCAGGTAGCTACAAGGTGGTCCTCCTCTTGGTGGAATAAAGATTTTCCCACAGTGCATTGCTGTAGTTATTCTGTTTGTAATTGTTGCCACTAATCCTTACTTTAGTATAAGTTTGCATGCATGTGCAGGAAGAAGTGTACACATATAGGGTTTGTATTTTTCAGTCATCCCCTGGGGACAAGGGTTACTACTGTAGTGTATTTTCTTCCTGCCTTCCTGTTGCCTGTATCAACAACAGAGATCATCTGATTTGGTCTGCAGTCTACACAGCATAGGTCTTAATTAATGCTTTTTGAGTAAATGAATAAACAGAGTGAGCAAATGAAGAAAACATTTTTCATTACTCACTGTATGCCTGAGGGATAAGCTAGGATAGACTGGAAATAAGGGGAAAGGAATGTGGAATGCCCCCCCCCCCCAAGGCCTCACAGGCTAGGGAAATGAATGCCAAAGGTAACTGTAAAGGAAGAAATCCATTCTTTATAACAGCTGAGGCATGTGCATGCATGGGAAAGTTTATGCAGCTGAGGCATGTGCATGCCTGAAAAGGTCTATGCACCCAAGGCACGTGTGTGGGGATATGTTTCAAAGATAATAAAAACAGTTGGAGATATCAGAGGGATCTACCCACAGTCAGTCTAGGAGGATCAGACAGTGGTAACTCACATCTTAATCCAAACACAGGGAATATCCAGGAGTGGTGACCTACGCTCTTAATCCAATCTAATCTGAGTTCGAGGTCATCTTAGTTTACAGAAGGTGTTCCAGGCTCCCAGGCAAGCAGTGGTGGTGCCATGCCTTAACTGAGCAAAGAAAGTATTTAAAGTAGGCATAGAAAGACAGAGTAGGCAGAAGAAGCCATGACTCACACTGTTAATCCCAGCACTTGGGAAGCAGAGGCAAGAGAATCTCTGTGAGTTCAAAGCCAGCCTGGTCTTCAAAGCAAGTTCTAGGACAGCCAGGACTGTTTCACAGAAAACTCTGTCTGGAAAAAACAAAACTAAAACAAAAACAAAGACTGGAGGAGGTGGATCTGTCCTCTGATATCTCTGTCTGTTTTTATATATTTGAAACATATCCTCACACCTGTACATGCCTGGGAAGGTTCATGCAGCTGAGGCATGTGCATGTACAGGAAGGTTTATGGGGTGGGGCTTTGCTGCAGTGACAGCAGCCATCCTGCAGGGTGTAAAGGCTAAACGACAAGCATACTAACAGCCATTCTGTACTGATTATTTGTTATTACCCGACACAGTGTTTTAGATAAGTGAACTGACTCCTCTAGCCCTGTAAGATCACTATTATTATTTCCCTGTTGGCTCCCCAGTGTCCAGGAAGGGCACAATACACATTCACAGACAAATGAAACTCCATGTCATTTTCAGGGCATCAGATCTGACAGAATGGTGTTTTGTCTAAGAACAAACAGGGAGCCGAAGTCTGTTTGGCTCTGTCCATGGTGGCAAAGGAGACCTCTTCCCTGCATGTTGACTGACTTATTTGAGCCACCTTGGGCTCTGAAGAAATGACACCACATTCCCACCCTCCATCCACCACCACAACTGGCCTGACAGCCCTGGGCTGAATCTGAGCAGTGCTGGGCTAGGTGGACCAGCAGTCAGGAGAGGACTTTCCTGTCAGTAGCAGACTCAGCCTGGCCCTGGTGTCTTTGAAGCATCTTGGCTATTGTCATCCTTCACTACATCTGATGGGATAAAGTGGGAGGACCAGGGAACATTTTGTGGGCAGACATATCCAAACTTTTTGACAGGTTTGGACTTATCACCCAGGTTTCCCATATAAGTGCTCCAAAAATCATGGCTCAAACCCTGGGCGTGTACAGTCATTGGAAGATGAATAATTAAACTAGATACTGGTGCCAGCAGCTTGGTGCAGGGGGTGTTGTGTAGCTCACAACGCGATGTCCCAGCTTGACTCTGGTTTTGGGGAGGGGCTGTTGCTTCTGGCAGCTAATTGGTAGCGCTGAAAGCCACAGCAGGTCTCCTGATGGAAGGGTCTGTAAAGCTATTCCCATGAACAGAGACAGAACTGGGGAGGTGATGTTTCCAGACAAACCAGGCACAGATCAAGTTGCCTCTGGACAAGGGGTAACCCCTAAGTCTATTCTTCGCTCCTTCCCATTCCTCATCTCTTCTGTACAAACTTGGGATTTGCTTTTAGGAGGAGATTTGGACCAGTCATGCAAACTCAAAGGCCTTGGAAAGGCAAAGGTACTGCCAGTCACGAGGATCTCCTGGTCCCTTTTTTGTCTGCTTTGCTCTCGGCTATGAGCTCTGGCAATAGGGACTCTGCTGTGCAGAGATCTGCTGCTTTAGGAACTGACCTGACTGGGGTGACAGGGGTGTGAAGAAAGGACAGACACATAGCTACAGAAAAGCAGGGTCAGGTGGGTCCTGTGTTCTTATGGAGATGCACAAGCAGCAGCCTAGAAACTTCTTCCATTTATGTACACAGCTGAACAAGGAAGTGAGCTCATTGTATGTAGAAGAATGAAAAAGGCAGATTTAGTTAATCTTGGTAGGAGGTCTCTATAGGGGACCAGTCACAGGCTGTCAACATCCAGGAGGAAGAGGCTGCTGTTGACATTTCACACACACTGACAGCATCTGCCCACAAATTAGGGGGAAGCTTTGCTATTTCCCTAAACCTGACTTTATGAAGGCTTTGCTGTTCTCATGGGTTTGAGGCATTGGGGTCCTTGACATTGTTGTGTTCCTGTCAACAATACACATTCACTTAGCACATCACCTGCTCCCCAAACTGATGGCTTTACTCACCTGTCAGCATTGGGAATTTGGCATCTTGTCCCCGAATGCTTGTCTAGGCAGCGTGGGAAGGATGGTACGGTGTGAACCGTAGGCTAAGCCAGATGTTTCCTCAAAGTCTGTAGGATGGATTCTTGGGACATTGGACATTTCACAGTAGATGGATTTAGGACAAGATCCTTACATCATTCTTCAAGATCATTGCGTTTATTTATGCAGACCATTCTGGTGGCTGACTACTATGTGGCCTGAAGAACAAATGGCATAGGTACCTTTTCTGAACCTGGTCCAAGCAAATTCTTGAAACTGGTACATTTGGAGAGGAGAGAAGATCTCACACATATGTGGCAATGTGATGGGATGTCTGGGCTCAAGAAGTTCTTAGGGCCTATTTAGGCCCAACTCTTGGGGAATTTAGGAATGAATGCAATGCTGCTATAAGTAGTATCAATTATTACTCTTACGATTGGACTATAATCTATTTTCCCTATTAGTCACTGGGGACTGAGGCTCTGCTTGTCATTTTTCTACTTCTAACAGGCATCTTGCTATCCCCATTCTTGGTGCTTTGTGATTATAAAATAGCTTTCGGGTCTCAGGAAATGTACCCCTTTCCCCGAGAAAGAGGGGGGAGCAATAACTATTGCTGTAAGAGCTTTACATGCACCCTAACATCTGATCATACAAAAACCCTTTGGGGTTCATCGGTGTCATGGGCCACTCCGAGTCAAAGGGGGACATGAACGCTCGGCTTCTCTGTAGCCGCTGTGAGAGGAGCTGTTAGCTTTATAGAAGGCAGCTGTGCACTCATGGTAGCTTCCTGAACTTCGAAATCCTCTCTGTCTAGGAACACTGATAATTTGCACTTCTGTGAAGAAAGCCTACTTATCTCTAATAGCATATGTACATGACATGGGTAGTGTAGCTAGAGTAAGAATCTAGTCCCTCCCACCCCCCACCAGCTGTGTGTCTCATACCCCCCTCCCCATATCCTCTCTATGCCTGGACTTGATGCACTGTAAAATAGAGCATGTTGTTCCCCAATGGAGTGATTTACCAGGATGAAAAAAAAAAAAGGTCCTGGAAAGAATGTTGAGTCATGTCTGACCTTTCTTGAGCATCAAAGAAAAGTCAACACAATCACTATTGTTATCACTGTTGTGAATATGACTCCCATGGCAAAATTAAAGGGAAAGATCACTATTATTATTGTGGCTATAGTCACCTCTGTGAGGCTTTTCTCTGGGTAAAGACAAGGCCTAAAGCCTAAGGCCTGTTGGATCTGTTGGTGACTTCAGAGAAGCCCTATCAGTAGCCAGGTACTCCCTTTATGGTAAGAGTCTGGTCTCACCAGTGTCCTGAAAGATCTCAGATATATTTACTCCCAAACTCTGTTCTGAGCCCTGCTGTGGAGGGCAGCCAGCCTGAGCTGGGAGGAGAGAAGGTATGGCAAACTTGGAAGCTGTCTTCCGATGACCAGTCTAGGCCTCATGGGCTGAGGCCCCTCTGAGCTCAGACACCTCCTTTCTGTATCTGGTTCCTAGCTCTTTCATCCTGTGTTCTTCCTCTCTGGACACTTCTTCCTTTATCCATTTGTTTATTTTCCCCTGGTACTTTCCAGCCTGCTTCCTGTGGTGGGAATCATGCCTTGGTGGAGGGGAGGTGTGTGTGTGGGGTCCTTTCTGGGCCAAGGTCCCCAGAGTCTATACTGGGAGAGACTCTGGCAGGAAGGGAGGAAGGTGTTTTCTGGAAAGGTGGCTAGGAGACCCTTCTGCCCTCCAGAAAGAGCTTGTCTTCTAACTTCTGGTAATCTCAGCAAACTCTCTCCTTTCTACGCCTCAATTTCCCTATCTGTTCAGCTGAAGAGCTGAGCAGACTGGTTTTTGATGACTAGGCACATTTCCAAGTCCCAAGACAGCATCTGAAACACCGGTGTCCTCATATCAACCCTCACTGAGGTGTTACAGGAAGGGACCAGAGTTGGCAGGGCTCCAGGAATTCCAGCTTTACACCACCAGGCAGGGTAGCTAGCCTTTGCCTATTTCTTAAACAATGTCGACTGAAGTTTTCAACACATCTTAACTCCAAAGTTAAAATGCAAAGTCTGACAGCAGTAACTAGTGGGTATAGATTTACCATGTGTCAGGCATTTTGCTAAAATGTTTCACACGTATTAATTTATGATGTAATCTTCCAGTAATGCTGTAAGGAAAGCACTATTAATAGTTTAAAATTGAGTAACGAGCAATTGAGTAACTTACCCACGGCAGCTCAGCAGATTGGGGAATCTGAGAACAGTTCACTTGGCTCGGAACTACTGCTATTTGTATGTTCGGAGGGGGAGGGGAGTTAAGTTGTCTTTCCTGATGCTGGAATCTCTCTTGCAGCATTCTCTTGGAGTTCTTTGCTTGGCTTCGGCTTGTACACCTGCAGGGACAGAGAGCTCACTACCTCCCTGGGGACCTAGCTCTGGCTGCATCAGGATGAAAACACTCCCTCAAGTTTGTGGAGTGCTTAATAAGTCTTCAAGACTCAGAGTGGTTTCCGGGGAAACAGAGCAGCTTGCTCGGCCCCTAGGGACATGGTGTGGTCTGGATTACAAGTGAAAAAATTTAGAAGGAGCCAAAACCCTCACGTTTTGTTGCCACGGGAGCGAGGACACATTGTGGACCCACAAGCAGAGGCTTCCTGTGTGAGTTGTTCCTGCCTTGAGCTTGCTCCGTTTTGTACTGCAGACTGGGTGACTCATAAACAGGGAAGTTGGTTTGGAGGCATTATGGTGGCAGTGTAATCTCAGCAATCAGGAGTGGAGGCAGGAGGCTGGTGAGTTTGAGGCTCCATAGTGAAGGCTAGTCTGAAGAAACTAGGGTCGTAGATGGAGTTTAGTGACCTAGGGTATCTCTCCAGCATCTCCAGAAGAAAAGTTGACCAGCTTGGTTTTTAGATCTAGACCAGCAGCTCTCAACCTCTGGGTTGAGACCCTTTTGGGGTTTGCATATCAGATATTTACATTATGATTCTTAACAGTAGCAAAATTACAGTTGTGAATTAGCAATGGAAACAGTTTTATAGTTGGGGGTCCCCACAACTTGAGGAATGGTATTAATAAAGGGTCACAGCATTAGGAAGGTTGAGAACCAGTGCTCTAGAGGACCATGAAGACCAAGATCAGGGGACAGGCCTCTGATGAATGTCTTCTTGCTGCTGTGGCAGAAGGACGAAGGACAAAGGGCCTCATGTCCATGTGCACACAGATGATAGGCAGACAGCCATAAATGGGAGCCCCGATGGAATATGTTTCAAGGCGGGCTGTCTCCTTAGTCCGTGCAGGAGGGTAGCACGCTACTGATGCAAACATTTGGTCCTGACTCCTGATACTGTGACAGGATGGTTATAAATTATACTTCTTGGGAGACAAGTCACAGGACTGAGCATCAGCCTCACTTGGGACATGGCCTTTGCAAGACCAGCTTCTTTCCAGAGTTGTCATGTAGGTGGTAGAGCACAGAGCACAGAGGGGCCAGGCAGAACTAGACACTAATGTTTCCTGGACTTTTGACATTATCACCTTCTAAAATCTGTTGTCTCAGGGAAGTATTTCTGACTTGGTCAATGGTTTGATCATACAGCAAATGAGGTCAGGATGTTGTCTCTTGACCCCAAACTGTCTTGTTTGGCACATAGAAAAACAGAGTCCCATGGAAGAGGAGGAGTCCGGGTGTTCCAGTTAGTTGGTGGCCTAAAAAAGATAGCCCATGGAGCAAAGTGAAAGGTAATTAACCAGTCCCATGGGCTATCTTAAGAAATGTGAGGTCCAAGAGAGAAAACAGACCCCTGGGAGGATGTTGTCTTCACCAAGCTTCCTAGAGATCACCATTTTGGGGCCACAGAATGTTCATCCTGTTATCCAGTTTTATGTCCATGCTTAGTTTTGAGACATGGGACGTGAGAGAATGCTGTTTGTGTTTAGGGACATAAGTGTGGGATTGTGACCATGGCTGAGCAAGGGCTCAGGAAGTGTGGGAGCCCACTTCCAACTGCCCTGTGTCTGTGACCACTCTGAGCCTCTGCCTGTTCATGTGGAAACAGAGATGGGACCTGCTGAGAGGTGAAAAGGTGATTTGGACAACCACATAGCTGGAAGAATTGCCAGCTAAGAACCATACTTAAAAATAAGGCAGTTTGACATCAAACCCAGATTTCTGCTCTCTCTCTCTCAAGAAAAAGAGAGAACACTTCAGTCACTTTGCTTTTTTGTGAAGCCAAGCTGGGCATCTCTGGCCTCTGGAGTTGTACTCTGCCAATCTCTTGGCAGCCACCATTGGGAGAACTCTATATGAGACCTGCTGATCCAGCCCTTTTGCTCCAGACTCCCCTCTCCTCCAGGTCCTCCCTAGATCTGGAGGCTGTTGTGTCAGCTCGGGGAGGAAGGTTCTAGAAGAAGCACCTCCCATTCCCTGGAGGTGTTTGCTCAGGGCCACCCCAGGATGAATATTTCCTTTTATAATGTTGCTAATCACTTTCTCCTGCAGGCAGAAGCCAGCCTCTCCACTGCTCCCGCAGCTGTGGTGCCCTGTGGGCTCTTCATCAATGTTACATGGTAATTAATAATAGATTCTCCTGCTCCAACTTCTGCTCCCTCTGACAGGCTGGATATTCCCTACCAGATGAGACCGAAATCAAAGGCCTGAAATTGCAACTGAAAACATTGCCTCCAACAGCCAGACGAAAGAAATGGCGACCGCTTAAACTTCCAGTGGCTCCAGCCCTCGACGGTCTTCTTCTTTTACCCCATGACACCACAGATGGACTGGAGTGCACATCAAGGACTGGAGACTTTCAGCCATGTTTATATGCTAGTGTGTCTTGGTGTGATGGAGCAGATGGCAATGGAACCAAAGATTCACTCATTTGACAAATGCCCAAGTGCTGCTTATGCTGGTAGTCTAGGCACCGCTCTGTGAGAACCACTGCTTTATTTACTATGAACACAGAGAGATTAGTAGGGACTTGGCCCAGGACATGAGTAAGGCAAAGTGGTACCCGCCCACTTGAATAGAATCAACTCAGGGCATCATGTGATGGGTTAGAAAGCAGGTTCTAGAATTAGACATGCTGGATTCAAGGCCTGAGTCTCTAACTACACATGAAAGAGCCGCCTATTCTTTTTTGAAACTGTCTAATGGAAATAATTATACATCATGTTTCAGTTGACCAGAGGAACAGCTGAGGAAATGGATGTAAAAATATCTTCTCAGAAGGGTTAGTAACATAAGTAATGTGACTTAGCATGTGGTTACTATTGTTACTGGGTGATTGTCCACAATTGTGTGACTAGATCTTGTGGCAGGAGGGTGATGGTCATTTATCAGTTCATTCCACACAATTGTCTTGACCTCCAAGAACATCCCAGGTATGGGGAACACAGACGAAGATAGAGCAGCTGCAGATCTCTCCTCTCATGGGGGTGCAGGATGCAGGGGAAATGTCTTAGCAAAGAGAACATGTATTTACAAGACTCCAGAGAAGTGTGATGTGAGACAAAAGAGGAACTAAAGAAACCAGCAAAGGGATGCTTTGTTAGGGATCAGAGTCAGCTGACGTCCTTATGACAAAGTGTCTACTGGAGAAAGATGCCACTAGGCCTTACAAAAAGCTAAAGGGAGGGTATCCTGGGAATTATAGGCCCAGATCTGTGCAATGTACCCCAGTTGGGCATCTTACGTAGCTCATTCTCTAAAGACCTTCAGGGATCCAGACCTTTGGACTTTAGAAGCACTAACCTCACCAGAAGCATATATTCTTATACTCCAGGGCTGCTCACTCTGACTACCAGATATGAGCAGCATTAGAGGTGGCCAGCTGCATTGACCATTTTCTTGTCTGCACCTGGCTTGATTGGCATGTCTGGAGGATGAAAATCTCACCTTTATCTCTGGTAGAGTAAGAGTCAAAAGAATGCCTGGCTATAAATGTTTTGCAAGCTGGACTTTTAACAGGTGCTATGTGAATAGCCTCCTGAGGCTGGACTCTGGGTGAGGCTCCAACCAGAATTCTCAGTGTGCCAGGGTGCGTGTTCTATTTGCATAAATTTACATAAAGCCTCGAATGCTGCATCCTTCTGTGTGGCTGGTCCCTGTAAGTTCAGGCCATTACTCAAAAACTGGTTTTCCTTTTCTCCACTACTCCTGTTGCACTTTTGAAATATTTCAAGAATTAATCAAATATTCTGGTGTGAAAGCTATTTGGATTTGGGTTTTTTATGGGGGGGGGGGGAGGCTGTCCTCCGTGAAGTCCTTGACTCCTGCTTTCCTGGAAGAGGAGAACAGCAATGATCTCAGACAGCGAAGGGCCTGGAATCTTCAAAGGAAAGTCAGTTTTATTCTTTCAGCTCACAACAGTAGAGCCTAGAGACAAGGAGGAAGTATAGACCAGCAGAAAGAATTCACAGCTAAGTCCTTAGACCAACCTAAGCAAACAGTGCATTTCTTTACTTGTTCATTTCCTTGTATATTTTCATAAAGTTGGCATGATACTCCCGCATCTCCACCCCACCTCGACACACACACACTAGGATATATATGTATGGCTTTTCTCTACGCTATTGCTATTACAAACTTGCCAGTATCATTTTTCAAAACTATGCAGCATTCCTTGGTATAAGAAGTTCTTAACATGCCCCTCCCCCTCACCCTGTCAAAGGGTATTTAGATGGTGCTGGGTTTTGCTGAGGTATTTGTGGCTGTGATGTATTTATTCCTGGCTTTTTCTCATTGGGTTTTGGTTACAGGATGGGAGGAGGAGGCAAAATGGAAGCTCTGAAATGACTCTACGACAGCTGCTTTTGGATTTCAGAATGTGCTTTTGGGTTGTCGTTACCATAGGCCTCTTAAACCAATAAGCTACAGAGCACCTTTGATAACAGGGGATGAGACACGCTCCTGCAACATGCTTCCCAGGTGTGGGGTCCTCCACTCAGTCAGGATACTTGCCCCTTTGTTGGGATGCTTGAACGATATGCCTTTTTGCGAACATCCTTGGTGCACAGCAAGCAACTGGGATTCGAGAAAGCTTGAGCTGTCTCTAATTCTCACACATCTTACTTTGTCAAAACAACAACAGAAAAAGAGTTTCTGTCAGCTGGAAATACCGTTAGCTTAAACGAGTAATCAATTGCTAGTTTATTTTTCTTCCTTTCTCCTTCTCTCCTTCATCTTCATCTTCCTCCTCCTTCATCTTCCTCCTCCTCCTTCCTCTCTTCTTTTAATAAGAACATTCCAAGAGAGAGCTATCCAGGGAATGTGCAGCTGCCTAATGATGTTCTCTAGCCCTTGGGTTCTATCCTTCTTGCCTGCCATTCCCGAGAAGGGGACATTTGTTTTCATACTTGATGCCTCATGGCCCCATTATGATTGTCACACTTCTGTGTATCAGGTTTTCATCCAGGGTATGAAGAAAAATGAAAACCAAGGGAGCAAATGGCCTCCTCATCAAGTTTGTTTTCCATGTCAGCAAGACAAAAAGCTATCCTTAAAACCTTCACAGATTATTTTGCTTGAGTTTTCCTAAACCAGAAACCTGTTATCAAGATTCACACCCAGGGCTTGGTGATGCCGCCTTTGCGGTGGGAGAGAGAACAGAGAGGACGAAGCAGGGAAGAATGGTGTGGAGTCACGCAGAAGGGGCTCACCAGGAAGAATATGGCCTTTGTGGAAGGGGGGGTCATTTGGCCCCAGAAGGATGCTTTTGTTAGCTGATGTCCATTCCTCCAGCTTAAAGAGTAACTAGCCAGGGCTAGGGAATTCACGATGTTCCACAACGAGAAGAGAAACGTGCACTGTAAATCTATGACACCTGGAACTGGCGTAGCCATGTTGCCTCCCTAAGGATTAAGGTTAGAGATCCAGACTGAGAGCCTGTGCAAAGATGAAGGGACAGAACTGGAGCCAAAGGTCTTGATTTAAATACAACTATGGCTTCTAGACTTTCTTCAGTTACAAATGTTAGTGACATATTCTCAGAGTTGTGCAAATGAGCTTATCAGGTAACCAGAAGAACAGGAACCTACAGAGACGCAAACAGGAAGTCAGCAAAAAGGGTTGGGTAGGGATGAGTTAGTTTTGAAGAACTGCGTTGGGCCACATTTGACCAACACTTTTTAGCTTGACTCGATCTGACTTGGTGACGTGATGCATCCAGCAGAGAGAGCCACAAAGTGTTCCAGAGCCCTCTCATCATGAGATAGACTGTTGGCCAGCCTGATCCTTGCCATGTGAACATCAGGCTTACACCAGAGTCAGGGCTAGCATTCCACCGACAATAGTGAGAAAAGACATAGTGGGGAGGGTGGTGTTTTGGTTCCTCAAATGCTTTCCCAGTGGCTTCTGAGCTTCCTCCTGTGGGAGACCTTGTGTTGGCAAGGTCGGCAGCTGATCAAAAGCAGAAATAAAGAAAGCCCAAGCTCCAGACAGCCTGGGCAGCCTTGGCGTGAAGAGGTGAGAGGAAGTGGAAAGGGTATTTGATAGCATGTGCCTGCTCCTGTCCTGGCACAGGCTGCTGGCTATTCTTTCCAGCTCGGAGCAGAGTTCTTCCCTGGATCTCAGTTTTCTCATTTGGGAAATGCATGGCCAGGGCCAAATTGACAGTTGCCTCCAGTCAGGGCTGGATTTATGAGTACTTCCACAGTGCCATGCTGTGGTGGCCTGCTAGAGAGAGTGATGAATGACAACCCTGCTCTCCTAGAGCACCAGTATGTGAAGACACATACACAGCACAAGTCTGCATGTAACTAACAGGCAACATGAATCGGGGGAAAACAGCTAACAAGTTTTAACCTATCTATTTTACTTTTTCAAATTACTTTAATTCCAATTAACTTGGAGTGCTATGGTCTTGAGACAGTATCAGGCTTGATGGGAAAGTGGGCTGATGGCTGAGCCCACGGCTCCCTATAGTGCCCACATTCTTGAAGTATAACGTGAGTGGGAGGAGGAGTAAACAGGCTGTGAGGTAGGAGTGCCACCTGTGTGTGTATGAGCTGGGGAAATATGCATTGGCCTTGAAATTGGCAGATGAGTGGGACCTGGCCACCAAGTAATGTGAGGACTGTACATGGGAGGAACAGGTGTATGAATGTCTCTGTGCATGTGTTTTGGGCATCGCTTCTTCTCTCTGGTGGAGGATGAGTGTGGAGGATGAGGAGAAAAAGGGCCATGAAGAGTAGGGAGAAGCAAGATAGGACCTACAGGTCATTATGAGGGTTCTAGATTCTGTGCCGAGGCATGGGAGTTTTAGTGAAGTTTAAGCAATGATATTTTTGCACTGTTGAGGAAATCTTCCCTACTTCTGGGAAAGTAGGTGGCAGGCCAGAGAGGAGGCCAGGTTTGTCGAAGTCATGGAGAAGGACAAGGGAGCAAATATGGGTAGGTCTCTGGAGAGCCTGGCCCCTGTCCTATCCATAGGGGCACAGGACTGCTTATTACTACAAGGACTAGTTTCTCTGATGAATTTTCTGTCACCTTTGCTAATTTTGAGTAAAACAAAACAAGACAAAACAAAAACAAACAAACAAAACCAAACAACTCAAATCCTGCTATTATGGAGCAGGATGGCTCATCTATATGGGGTCTCAAAGCCTTCAGGGCCAGGCTCTGGGAAATGGCCCTGGACAATAGTCCTCTTACAAGGTCAACAAGATGTCTCTGGAAGGCTGGGAGGAGGTACTGAAGAAAAGAGCCTTGGGGTCCTTGTGAGCCTTTATAACAACTTGGTTGGTTAGATTTTGTCAACTGTTACGAGCTAGGATCAACTGGGAAGAGGGAAACTCATTTGAGAAAATGCCTCCATCACACGGGCCTGTAGGGAGATTTTATTGATTACTGTGTAAACAGACAAGTCTTTCATGCCTGTCCATTCTCAACCAACCACTCAGAGGTTTATATTAATTATAAATGTTTGACCTACAGCTCAGGCTTATTACTTGATAGCTCTTACAACTTAAAGTAACCCATTTCTATTAATCTATGTGTTGCCACACAGCTGGTGGCTTACCAGTTCTTTCACATCTTGTTTCTTGGGTGGTTTGCAACATCTTCTTAGAATCTGAACTTCTTCCTTCTTGTCTTTAGTTTAAATATACCACCTAACATTATTCTGCCTGGCTATTGACCAAAACGGTTTTATTTATCAACCAATGAGAGCAACACATATTCACAGTATATATAAAAAAACCATCCCACAGCATTAATGATTGATGTAGGAGGGTCCAGCCCTAGGCAGGTGGTTCTGATTTGTATAAAAAACAAACTGAGCAAGCTATGAGATTGAGCCAGTAAGCATCATTCCTCCATGATCTCTCTTCTATTCCTTCAGTGATGACTGTGATAGAAATGTCATGGGTAAGCCAAGAGACCCACATATTGTCTGCTACAACTGGGGTCCAGCCTTTGCTTCCCTAACCCTATAACAGGACTTCCTATCCTTCCCAACACTCTGCTTTCTATTCGCTGGCCATGGAAACTTTTCTCAACATAGTTACATGGTTCCCTTTGCTGTGGGTGATAGCGAGAAAGGAAATATAGTTCCTATGCTGAAGCAGCGCCCAGAGTTTCCTTACTTCTTACAGAGCTCCACTCAAGTAAAGCCAAAACCTATGACTGCCATAGAAAGGAATTTCATGACAAGTCAGTACAAAACAGAGTTGTGACTTATTAAAAGAGATTTTAGAATATTTCTTCAAGTTAATAATACAATTACGTCATTTCCCCCCTTCCCCTTCTTCCTTCCAAACCCTCCCTTAAACTCCATCTTTCTCTCTTTTAAATCATGGTCTCTTTCTAAAAGAGATTTAAATATGGATTTAATGTATGGGGATCAGTAGGAAAAGAGGTGTTTAGGAAAAGCATTAGACACCCCCAAGCCTGGACATGGGCTTTTCAAGGGAAAGGCTCGTTTCATTGCCCTTTAAAAAATAGTCATGTGTTATTTATTTTTCAATGGAACATACACAGTGTACTGTGGTAATATTTCTCCCTTATTACTCCCTGTCATCTTCATCCTTTTACTCTGAACTCTTTTTTTCTTCCCCGGTAGACCCTCAATGGAAACACCACTGAAGAAAATGACATCTCTTTTAGAAATTGCACTCAACAGTTCCTTTGGGAGGGGTGGGAGCCTGCCCCAAGCTAAGAAGGATACAAATATATGCGTATAGATATAAATATTTAGAAGGAAGTGTGGCAGCATGTCCATTTAGGGAAGCAATGATAGCATGTTCCCCTTTGGGCTCATGATTCACTCAGTCACCGGCTTTGAGCCAGGTTTATAGTGCTAAATGTGTATTTTCTCCTATGGAATGGGCCTCCTCTACAGGCTGGTTAACCCCAATGTAATCATGTCATTAATCCACCAGTAGGTATTGCAGCAAGCATGCTCTAGAATGGCTGTGACTGTTGGTGATCCCCACCCCCAGCAACCTGCCTAGCAGTTTTTAGCACTATGTGTGCAGCCGGGAGAGAGGACATTTCTATCTCAATTCCAGTTTGGTTTTGATATATCCTTCAACCATAGCATGCAGTTTCTTTAGCAGGAGGATCTTAACATCTCGTCTTGGTGGGATACCTAAACTGATGACAATAGCCATTATTCTTATGGAAAGTTGCCTTTCACAATAGTCATATGTATGGTTTATATATACATATATATGTTTGTATATATATGCATACATATAATTTTGGTGAGTTGTAAAGTTATTATCTTCATAAAGTTGTGAGACATAGCTTTTAATGGCTGGGGCATTTCTCCAGCTCATGCTAAGAAATTTGAATGAAATCACAATGGTTCATGAGATAAACCAAACAGGATTCCAGGCAAAACTCTAGATCACAGGGATGTAGACAGCAGGGTATCTTTACTATAAATATTCAGGGTATTGTTTTTGAGAATGTACACAAAAGGAGTAGGTCTCTACTTGAGGTCATAAGTGCTGAGGCCTTATGTCTGGTTTGGCGCCATTTTAACATTCTTACTTTAAGATATCTGTGGAAGAAACATTCTCCCCATGTCAGAAACCTTCAACTACTGTTAATAGCACTGGCATCACATCACAGTTGAGAGAGGCATCACGGAGGCTCTGGACTGAGAGGCTGCTCTTTCTGTCCATGTTCCCTCCACTTTCCCTTTCTTGCCACACACTCCCTGGTTGAGGTTGCTGTTCAGCTGTTACCATTTATCCAGACCCAACCCAAGCACCTTATTTAAGAATGCACCCTCGGCTCTCTTCCTTCCTTCCCCCTTCTGTGACTTCCTTCCCTGACTATGCCAGCATCTAACAGAACATTTTATTTATTTATCAGACCAGCTCCTCCCTTAGCTTGTGAGTTCCCAAGAGCTGGATTGAGAGAAGCTCAGAGCAAACAGGCAGCTGTCCAGTTCCCTAGAGACAGAGTTGAGCACTGTTGAACCCTGGGTGCTGAGAGAAGTTGGCACAGGTGGGATGCCATTGGGTTTGCTAGGAGACATACGCACCAGACTGTCAAACACTGTGTACCTGGGACTGTGTTTCAACCTTTGTAACAACAGGGAGCTGATGCTGCACTTAGAGATTGCTGATTCAGAGGTTTCTATGAAACCACCACGAAGTTTTTGGTTTTCCCTAGGTCCAGTCTAATTCTTATTGCATCTACAAAATTCTCCCTCTCTGGTATCATGCCTCAATAGCATGGGGTTAGCATATACAGCCAGCTTTTCCGAAACTTCCCATCTGATTGTACATGTGTCCATCTTTTCTATTAGGTCCTTTAATCACTTTGTAATAATTTACATTATATATATAATATATATTATATATATGTATGTATGTGTATCATATGCATACCTACATAATTCAATGTAAGCCAGTAGTTTAAACTTCTGGTTTAATAGTAGACGCTATTTGTTGGTATCATGAGTCAAACACTGAAACAATAATTTAATCTTTTCAACTAGGGATTTAGATGAGAAAATTGGGGCTCAGTAACTATAGGTTACTTGTCTGGCCCAAAGTGTCCCAGCCCTCTGGCAGACTGACTGCAGAGCCTTTGTTATAATTGGCTCTCCTGGGCTGCTGGGCTGTTGCCAGCTATTTGCTGTCCCGAAGACCTTCACTCAGCTTACCAATTTATCCATACCAAAGGATCCAGGTGGCTCATCCCCATGGCATCCCAACGTGGCTTAAATTCAGGCACCTCCATTGCCTTCCAGCCCCTGCCATCTGGCCCCATCTGCCACTCCCTTCCTCTCCCCAGAGCCTCCCCAGCAGGGTGCCAAGCTGGTCCCAGCCTTTGCCAGGAGGATGCCACACCAGTCCCCATGGTTTTATCTCCTTGCTCCTCTCACCCCTATATCCAATCTCATTTTATTCTCTCATTCACTGGGCCTACTCATTTAATGCATACTTGACATGGTTGTACTCTGGTCTTTCCATTTACCAATTGTATATCTTCTATGAGCAATTCACCTCTCTGTGTCTTTGTTGATTTGTAAAGCGGAGATAATGAGAAAGCCTATCTCAAGAAGTCCACACAGAGACTCAGCAAGCTAGACCAAGGGTCAATACAGAACAGCTGTCTCAAGAAAGGCAGCTGTGACACTGTGGTGGCAGAGGCCCAAGACTTCTCTGGGATACCCCCCTTCCAGCAGAGATGCAAGAGGAATGTGATTCTAAAGGGATTCCTATGGTCAAAGCTAGAGATGGCCCAGACCCCAAGCTGGGCCTCCCTCTGCTTGCTTGCCTATTTAGCCGCTTGGCTGGTCAGGTCAGAGTCCAGCTGGCCAAACTGTGGCATGTGTTCTCCAGCAATTCCTCCTCTTGTCCCCATGCCAGCCACATTTGATTTTTGTCACTAGAGAAGGCCACAAATGATGAACATGAGGGTTTGCCTGAATACAGACCAATTACTTGCAAAGGGATGGGGTCTCAACTGGACAGAGACCCATACGGAACTTCATGTAAAACAGATCACATGTGCCCAGCATTTATTTCACATATATTAATTAATGTGATTGCAGAACTGTAATTACTGGGTCAGATGCCATCCTCTGATCTAGTACTTTATGTAAAAACTTGATAAGGTAGTTTTTTTTAAAAAAAATATCATTCCCATTTTACTAATATGGAAGATGAGACAAAGTGGGTGTTTAAATTTTCCCAAGGTTGTAGCAGCTAGTGACAGACCTATCTTATAACACAGGGAATTACACTGCCTGGGTAGAACTCTGGAAACTGTGTGAGCATGGTGTACACATCCAGTGACATATGCTGTCATAGACATTTAAATGCAGATGATGTCCCCTGATGGACACGAAGACCTTCCTGTAGATGCACTGAGATAAGAGTACCCATGCTTTCTGGTGGAGGTGGTTAAGAAATCACTGTTTACCTTATGAGGACCAGAACACAATAATTACATATACATAGGCACATTTGCACCCAGAGGTAGGTACAGTAACGTGCACATGTTCTGAGACTGCTCCCACATGTACACAATCAATCACATGGATTCAGTGGCAGCTCCAGGATGGGTGCTCTCCTGTGATTCCTATATCATGTTTGATGCCAATACATGCTCCACTCACACTTTGTGACTTCCTATCTGGGAAAAATCCATTCATTTGTAGTTAAGTGCCCTGGCTTTGTCAGATAGACCCATGATCCCACTATGAGGCAAGTGACTTCCTATTCTAAAGCTTGGGTCTTCCCAAAGAGTGTGCCTTCCAGCTCCAGTAGTCTCCTGGCTGTTGCACCAATGTAGTAGGGATGTTCCCACCCAAGGCCTCCTTTTGTTTGGATGGATCCATATGGCTTCTTTCAGGAATTTGCTTATACTCATAGCTCCCCAGCAAGACTTTTCTCAGTCTCCTGGTGAAATTATAACTCTTTAGCTTTGTCCTTGCCCCCCCATCCCAAACTCTATTCCTGTCTCCCTAGCATCCTTCCCAGAGACTCCTTTAAGTTTTCTCTTTGCTCTCTCCTCTGCTACAGTGTGAGCTCCATAGAGGTGGGCTGCTTGTTCACACAGGTGTCCTCCGAGCCCAGGCCTGAGGTATGGCAGGACTGTGACTAGGTTCCCTTGCAAGCCTGTTGGGAGGTTTGAGAGAACTATCCTGGGTACTGGAAGGGTTGAAGGGAACATGGCTACCTCAGAACTCTTTTTGAATATCGCCAGTGACTATACAACTAAGTCTCTACTGGAAGAATTGGCTGAAACGTGGAGTGCATAAGAGTCTACAGCCAGCCGATGATTCAGCCCCATCTCTGGCTCAGTACTGTTTGCATGGGGTGTCTTTCCACATTGACTTCTTTGAAGATACAACACCACAGGAATGTCCTGAGTATATTCTGGGCATCACTGAGGTCACCCTCCATTCAATGCTTATAGAACACATTCTGTGTGCCACTGTGCACAGCTGTAGTGTTTAAAAATGATATAATAATATTCCATCACGTAATACCTACCATTTTAGCTGCTTTTAACACAGCCCATTCGCAGTAAGTGCATTTATACTGTTGTGAAATCATTGTTACAGCCCATCTTCAGAACCTCCTTACCCTTTAAAACTGAAATTCTGTATCCATTAAACACACAGTCTTTCAGCCCAGTCAACCACTGCTCCTTCTGTTGCTATGGAATTGATGATTCTAGAAACTTCACGTAAATGGAAGCACACAGTATTTGTTCTTCTATGACTTGCTTATTCATTTAGTATAATGTGCTCAAGGTCTATGTATATTGTAACAGGGCAGAAATTCATCCTTTTTTTGAGGCTGAGTATGATCCCACTGTTGGTACAGCATATGTTATCTTCTCCTTCATCAGTAGATACAGGTCGCTTCCTCATTTTGGTTATGATGACTACTTTGAGATAAGGTCTCATGTATTCTGGGCTGGTTCAAAGTCATTAACCAGCTAAAGATGACCTTGAATTATTTCTGATCTTCCCATCTTCCCTTCCAAGTGTTAGGATTATAGGCATTGTAGGTGGTACAGGGGATCAAGCATGGGCCTCATGAGTGACAGGCAAGCACTCTATCAAGTATGCTTCAACTGAGTCCTGACAAACTTAGTTTTGAGATCCCACTTTCTGTTGTTTGGAGTTACTGGGTTATGTGCACTTTTCTGACTTTGTGTTTTATGCAGGGGAATCAAGGAGAGTAGCCTTGCACAATACTACTGACCAGCCTTGGGGATCATTTCAAGGTGACAGATAGAAGTCCATCTGCCTCTTTAATTATTCAGGACACTTCTGCTTTATCCTTAATTCAGGCTCTCTCAGTTCCGGGAGTCAGGTGGGAGGAAGCCTGTAATCTTCTTAGGTCAGACAAAGAAAGACATTTGATTCACAGGTGGAGGGTGGGATGGTGGGGGGTGGGGTGGGGAGTCTCTAGCCAAAGTCACTAGCTAAGCTCTAGTGGCTCCTCTAGGATGTTCTTGTACCTTGGGCCTGCCTTGGTCATGACCTTAGGGACAATGATGACACTGTGATCACTCCCTATGTCTTTCTTTTGTAGACAGGGCTGGGTATTCATAAAAAAAAAACAAGATCCTGAGCAACTCTGCCCACCTGTGGCAAATTATCAAAGACTACTCAGCCCACCCAGGTTGGACATCCAGAGCATCTCAAGGCTACTGGGAGAATGAGGGGAGGTGGCACCCTCACAAATTGCCGGCTGTCTGGGAAATCATGCAGTTCCCTGGCAACCATACATAGGCTTCAGCCATGTCACTCTGCACAAAGGCTGGGGGCTTCTAGATATGGATAAGAGCCCTAGAGTTCTCATTTTGGTGGTGTGTCCTTTCTGGACCTCAAGTCCAGGGATGCAGGAGGGATTCTAAGAGCTCCAAGGAGCCATTCCATCTCACCAGGGCAGAGTGTGGTGAAATCATGCATAACCTCATTTTGTTTTCACCTTTTGGCTGGTGTTATTCTTGTGGGATGAGAGCAGGAGATTCTGCATCCCTGGGCTGGAGTGTCCCCAAGGGAGAAGACATGTCCAGAGCTGAGTGAATCCTTGCTCATTTCTCTCCTGGCACAGAAAAAGTGCTTAATGAACGTTGGTTGAGTGGCTAAATAGAGGTGTCTGAGGGGCATGGACACTGTGCTGGTTTCCTCTGTCCCTATGAATTGAAACCATGATACCCCATGACCAGGTATATGACTAAGGCTTGGAGAAGTATGACAAGATGCTTGGGTCACACAGGTGGTAAGCAGTGTGTAACTGTATGTGTATGTGTGCTAGCATGTACCTGTGGGTGTCTAAATGTTCTCTGTGTGTCTTGGGGTCTGTGCTCCAGGGCATGGCTCTGGATTCATACTGTCCACGGCTATCTCCCCCTGCAGCTGCCTTGTACCCACCTCATCTGTGTGTCTTTGTAAATTGCTGTGACACCTTTCATGCTGGCTGTTCTCTTGTCCTGGCATGTCGTGGACTTTGTGGGCAGGCAGCCCAGCTCTGCTGGGTCTCCAAGCCCTGTTTAGTGTTTTCCTGTGTGCTGCAAGCCCCCACCCCTAACCCTCCTGCAGCCACATGACCTCCAGATGTGCAGTCCATCACGAACCGAGGCAGAGGAGACACAGGCAGGTCTGTGTAGCCCTGGAACCCGGGTTCTAATCCTTGTCTCCAACACTGGACTCCCGATTTGGCTTCTGACTTGAAATTTCCAACCCTGTAAGATAATGTGACTCTTTGGATAAAACACTTGCCACACAAGCATGAAGACCAGAATTTAGATGCCTAAATCCCACTCAAACGCCAGGAAGAACTGATGGCCCAACTGTAATCTTAGTCTTTGGCACACAGAGATTATAGATCCTTGGAGAGAGCTGGATAGCAAGGCTAGTCATATCTGTGAGCTCTTGGTTCAGTGAGAGATCCTACCTCAGTTAAAAAAAAAAAAAAAAAAAAAAAGTGAAGAGGAATTGAGAATACCAGCCATTAAACTCATGTCTAGCCTCCATATACATCTGTATACACCTGCACCATTGCCTGTACACACACACACACACACACACACACACACACACACACACACACACACACACACACAGAGGCAACAAAATCAACAACAAAAATCATCAACCCCAGAATGAGCAACCAGAATATCTGTGCTGGGTTTGTTTCCATGACAACACAAAAGCTGGCAGGCCTCTGGCTCATAAAACAGGTCATAAAGCAAAGGGGGGGGGGGTTTGCTGAGCTTAGTAAGGGGTACTGCCAGGTGGTGCTGGGGTCCTAGGGACTAGATTGTCTCTCTGGGGGAAATGACACCTGTGTTGCCTCCACCATGTGTTGAGTGGTCTTTGGAGAGTTCCTCCGTCTCCCTGAGCCTCAGTTTCCTTCTCCAAGAATGGGAACAGAGATAGATCCATAGTTCTGACCCTCAGTTGTGATGCTGACTGAATTCAGGAATACCCCTGGTGAGAGGGCCCAGCAGGACTGGTCTGGAATGAGTTCTCAGGATGTCAGTGTCCCCACTGGTAGAGAGCTAAGAAGAAGCAGCAATGAGTACAAAGATCCAGGGTACATTGAGAGCTGGATGCAAACTCCTCTTTGCCTGTAAGCTGTGGGACCTTGAGAAAGGATTGAAATCTCTGGGCACTCAGCTTTGAAATGGAGACCAAAACGTTATATATATATATATATATATATATTTAGTGAGAAATAAGTCCAAGTCTGTAGAATACTCAATATGGTGCCTGTTCTGTTGTCTGGGTGAGGTGTGTGCAGTCATAATAGCTATTAGCAATAATAGGGCTTATTGTGTGCCAAGCTCTCACCTAAACGGCATTTATATCACCCTTATAAGTAATTATTCCATTTTTCAGATGAAGGCCCATAAGGTCCAAAGCTAGCAGCTGTGAGGCCGACAATGTCCTGAATGACAGTCTGGGCTCAGCTCAGGATGAACTCTCACTGAGTAAACAGAGGAGTTGCCAGTGGATAAACAAAACCCAAACTCAGCGTTCTTCAGAAACCTTGTGAATCGGGTTTCTGTTTGTTGGATAAAGCCATTCCTTCCCATAGTCACCCTGCAACCAACCACCCCGGGCAAGAGTATCTAGTTTCCAGTGAACTCAAACGAGCCTGGGACAAACCCAAGTCCCCATGCCAGCTCCCAGACGGTTCAGGCTCACCCTCTACCTGTCTCCTTAACACTGACAAAGTTTCTCCCCATACCTTCGCTGCTCTGCCCCACCCTCTCAGGAGAGCCCCAGCAGTGTGGGAGGCTGTAGAAGTCTGTTCCTCGCCAGATAGCCCTTTTATTCTTTAGTAGATGCTAGGTCAAGTTTGTATCTCAGGGCTGTCAGTAGACCTTTCAGCCATCAGTGTTTGTCCCCTGATCCTCTCACAGGAGGCAGATGATGGAAGCAAATAGGGACCAGACCTAAGTTTCTCACATCGAGGGCTTCTTCATTTGTTCATTCATTCCCTGGCTTCAGTCTTCTTTCCCTCAGCCTGTCCACTCTCCCTGGCCCATCCTGAACTGAGTGGTCCAGCTGACAACACTCATCCTCCATCCAATCTATTCTCATATAATAGTCAGGAGACTTTCTTAAAGTGCAAATCAGATCATGTCATACCTTGAACAGTCTTACACCTTCATGTGTCATCCAGAGCGAATGTAAGATTACATGATTGAGAGCCACCCAGCCCCACAGCACCCCCTCCCCCCCGATCATGTGGTTACCACACACGTGCAGGAGCATGCACAAACAAAGGTAAATGCACTTTTCTTTTGGTCTGAGTAAGGAGTGCCAGGTAACTTAAGACCCACTTCATCCTGAGTCTAGACTTCCCCTGGCCCAATGAGGTGCACTTGCTTCAGAATCTTTACTTTGGTTGAAGACCATGTGATTTTCTTGCAGGTCTCCTTTGTACCTTTCGTTCCTCAGAATCTGTCCTATAGGAATCATGACAATGATCTGAGCTGTGGGTAACTCTGGGAAGAGTGTGGAAGGAAAGAGGACAGTGAACCTGGAGTATTCCTAGTCTACTGAGGCAGGGTCATTCTGGGATCGCCACGCCCCCCAGTGAAATCCCAGCTCTGTTGGGAGTCCACATCTGTCTGGCAAAGACAAACTTCTCTTTCGTCTTACTGTAAACTGAGGGTCCTGATGAGTGCTTTGTGATCTCCTGTAGTCTTGTCTTCCTGTGTGAGCAATTCCTCTGCTAAACCCTAATCAAATTGCCTGACGCAGGCCGGCTGCTCCTGCAGTGCTTTCTTTGACTATTCCTGTTTTGAGCCACAAGGTCCAGGTTTGGATTCTGATCATGTATCTCCTCCGGTGAAATCACAGCACCTCACCAGACCCCTGGATTTCTCTTGTTCGGGGATCGAAGCAGAGATAACACCCAAAAGAGGACATCTTTCCACCGCAGTGCAAACCAGTGGATTCAGAAGCTAAGTCATTTTCTGTTAATTATTATCATCCCCTTCTTGGAGCCTCATATGGTCCCCAGCATGCATATGTCTTGAAAAAAAATTTGCTGCAATTACAAAGCAAAAAAGCTGTAAATAATGACCAGGGGGCTTATCCACTTCACAAAAGGGCTGTACTTGAGCAGCAGAAAGCAGCTTTTGTTTGAAAGTTCTCAGCCCCAACAAAGCAGGAGGGTATGAATGTCTGTATTTATTAAAACACACTTATCTTCTATTTCTCTTTTCTACACATCCAATGCATCCCTGAGAGGCAGCAAAGAATGATCGGAGAGCTATTTAACCTAGGTTCTCTCATTGTTCCGCTGTCCACTACCTTTTGGTCCTCAATTTTCTACTCAATAAAACAGGGGTAGTGGTTTCTACCTTGTCAAGAAGAGCCTAGCAGAGAAGTTTGAATAGGTACACTGAGAGTCATCATAGAGGTTGGCCACAGCCTCAGAGCTGAGACAGGACCACTTGGAAAGGCATTGTGGCTGGGACATCACATCAGTCCTCCCCCAGGGGCTCAGGAAGCCCAGCCTGTGGGTGGGCAGGCAAGGCTCAAGTCGCTAGCTGTCCCAGTTTCTGTACACAACAGGCAACTGTGCCTGAGCCACAGCATCATCCCCAGGTTTCTGCAGCTGCCATGGGGCATTCAGGCCTGCTGGGATTAGTAACTGGATCACAGCCTGAGAGCCAAGGTCCCAAATATAGGGCTGCCTGTGCCTACTGCAGAAGACCTTGGCACCAGCTGCTCCACCTCCTCAGATCTTACATCCCAGACAGGGAAACTGAGGTCTAGAGAGGAAGATGGATTTTTCCACTTTTCCTTGGTGAGCGAATAGTGGCCAGGCCTAGATTTTCACATCGAAGTCTTCTTCATTCTCTGACTTGAAGCTTGTTTCCCTCGGCCTGTCCACTCTCTCTGGCCCATCCTGAAGTAAGTGGCCCAGCTGACGACACTCTTACCTGATGGTCACCTCATCCTCCATTCAATCTATTCTCATGCAACAGTCAGGGGACTTTCTTAAAAATGCACACTGGATCATGTCACCCCTTCAACATTCTGCAGCTCCATGTGTCACCCAGAGTGAATATAAAATTACATGGCCAAGAGCTACCTAGTTCCACAAAGCCTTTTTTTTTTAAAACCTTAAGCACATATACATTATCATGTGTTCACACATGCACACATATGCATGTGGTCACCACATACAGACATGTACATGCATGGAAATGTGTCTATACCTTCACCTACATGTATACACAGCATACATTTAATTATGCACATTCATACACACATGAAAATAGGCACACATATGCACACGTTCATGAATGCACATACATGCAGGCAGTCATGTACCTATATGTACACACACATATATGAATAGCATATATAAGAACACATACATAGACATATATATATATATATATATATATGTCCTTTGCATGGACATATATAGTTGTGGGCACACATGAATAAACATACACTCACATGCACACAAACAAGTAGACACACAGATGCACACATATACATACACACGGATGCATGCACACAGTAAGAACCTGATTTTGTTGACCTCTTTGTTGTCTCTGGGAGACCCTGTACCACTGGGACATATGAATATGCCACTCAGTGTGTGTGTATGCATGAATGTGTGCATGTCCCTGTTTTTATGTAAATGAGCAGATTGTGTGCTATGCACACATATATGTAAATACATGTGCATATTTTGTGTGAAGTATGTGCATATACACATGTACCTCGGTCCTTGTGCCTGTTTCTCATCCTCAAATGCTTGCCCCGAACATCACCATGCTGGATTCCCATTGCCTGCTCTTGCTCTTTAACCTATAATGGCTTCACTTATACCCACTTTGTCCTGCTACTAACCTCTCTGTGTTCACGAAAACTAATTCATATTCAGGCATGATAACAACTAGCTTCTATTTAAAGACAATTTTTATGTTTAAGCTTTAAAGGGTAAGGCAAAACAAAGAATAGCTGACCATGGCTTCTGTGTGCCTGGTAAGGTTGAGGACTGTCCAGAGCCCCCGAAACTGCACACAAGACACAGCTATCACGCTGTCTTGGTAAGAGCTAAGAGCCCACTCCAGAGTGAGACAGTCTACGTGGCTTTTGGATTGTGCCTGTCCTTGTCACCTCATCCCCCTCCCCCCATTTACCATTTTTCTCAAGATAAATCAGCCGGGTCAGCCACCACATTTTGATAAAAAGGAAGTAAGTTAGTCTTTTGACTTGACAAAGTCTGCCTTTCTAGGGGCAGAGCGGCCGGGGCAGTCAGGAGCATGTGGAGTTGGTGTTGCAGAGGCCAAGACAAGGCTTGTATTGTGTTCTGGGACAAAGATAAAGTGTCCTGGCAAGATGGGGCCAGGGCCTTTCCAGCGCCAGCTCTGGCAGACAGGATTGGCTGGCCGTGGCACAACTCACCCCGTGTGACTGGACAGCCCGGCTTCCCACCACCTCCTCCCCTCTTGTAAGCAAACAATTGTGGTGAGGCAGAGATGAAAGTGAGCTAGCTGTTCACCCTTGCTGGCCACCTGGCATGCCGGGCATGGACATCCTCAGATCCTGCAGACTGGATCAGATTCAGGAACCTTAATTCGTTGCTTCCATGGGAGAAGCAAAGCTAGCCTTGGTTCTAGGTCAGGTGACTTTGGACTCTCCGTGCCTCTGGCTACCATTGGAAAGACAGCACAGCTGTAGGACAATTCCAGCTGTACAGATTCAGCGACATGTTTTCTAATAGCGGCGAGGCACATGCTGGTGCAGGGAGGGCTCTCAGGCTTCAGGATCCTGTTTTACATCTGATGTCTCATCTGATTTTCAATGTGACCGCTGTGCAGGAAGCAGGGTCCTCATTCCCTCTGAGTTAGAAACTGACACTCAGGGGAGATAAGAGACCGGCAAGGTGATGGTACGGTTAACATCGGAGTAAGGTTGCAAGAAAATCTCCATCATGAAAATATTTGAGAGTGAGTGCTGGGCCACACCTCTGGCCCTGTGTGCCACTATGCCTTCTGTAGAGAATGTTCCTCCCCGACCCAAGCCAATGGCCTTTGCCTTTTAAGACAGTCTAAAGCAGGAAGAAATTGCACTTTTCATTGGAAAAGCTTGCTTGCTGTTTATAATTTTTTTCAATGAGTTTTGAGTCAAGGTTTCTCTGTGTACCTCTGGCTGTCCTGGAACTAGCCCTGTAGACCACGCTGGTCTCAAACTCAGATCTCTACCTGCCTCTTGCCTCCTGAGTTCTGGGATCAAAGGCATGTGCCACCACTACCCTATGTGAAAGATTAAGAAGTGGGTATGTTCGGCTATCTGGCTTATTCACTGGGCACCTGCTCTCCTGGTCAGACCCTGAGGAACAACGCAGAGAGGTCCTGGTCTCTGGGAACTGATCTTCAGCCCAAAGCTCTGGATCCTAATTACAGAGTTGTTTGGGGGGAAATGTTGATCATTTTGAATGGCTGTGTCCTGTGCTAGGGCCATGGGGCTTTAAGCAGAGCCATTCTAGGGGCCAGCTTTGCCAAGAACTGAGGAAGGAAGGAAATGAATGATCACCTAGAAGAAAAATTGTCCCAGGGAAGGGAATCCATAAAAAAAATGAGGTTGCTGCAACATAATTCAGCCCATCAGGCCACTGGTGAGTCTATAGCAGGAGGGACCCAATGAAAGGTCCAGAATACACCATGGGAAGTCGGGGGACATGAGCCCACGGCCATGGGAGAGCAAGGGCCAAAGCAGAGGGAGAATGTGGGCTGGAGTGTGTTGACTAAGAAGGCAACATATTGCTGCAAAGTCACAGGTGGGCCAGAAGGCCCAGAGGTGGCCTGTGGTTTCCCAGGGCCAGAAAGAGCTCATACTGCCTCAAGGTCCATTCTATCTTTTCCCTGTAGTCCAGATGCTGAGAAAGGCCCATGCCATGTGTTCAAAAGCTGATCCTCAGGACTCCTTGCCTTCCCTTTCTCCAAGCCAACCCCAGCTCACAGAAGCCTGAGCTATGGAGTAATGAACAAGAAGAGTTAAGTGGGAAGTCAAAGGCTTTAAAAAGCCTGTTCCTAGTCAGACAATTTTTATGAAATACACAATATATCACCACATATCCCCTTTTGTATCAAAAGTAAAAAAGTTATAGCTAATATAAGAAAAACTATATACAATAGGTAAATAACTATATACTATATATATTATCAATAATTACATCAGTAATGTCCAGGTCCATTAACAATTGGCAAATTTAAAGAAAATATTCCATTATTTATGTTACTTTGGTGGGTCCAAAGGATTGTACCTAATTCACTTTCTATGTAACTTGTACTACCAGCTGAAAACTATCTTTAGATGTCTCTCAAATTTACACACTTTACATCTCTTAGCAAACTTCTTTTCTGAACTGTAACTAGAAAAACTATAAATATGACTATCTAATCTTCAATTCCTTCAGAGACTTGAGAAGAAAATAATATTAACTAAGGAAATAGAAAGTACAAGCAAGAGGCTTCCCCAAAAATGTGATAAATGACAGAAACAGCTGGCTGCCTGGACAGTCACCCAAGGCTCCTCTGAAGCACTGGAGCATCGATCTTCTGCCTACAGACCTAGCATATCTGACAGACTTATCTGTGAAGCAGGATATTCTTAAAGACCTTCCTACCTTGTCCTGGCAAGGTTCGGCAATTCTTTCTTGTGTCTCCTGCTTGTTCATTTCGGACATCACACTGTCAGTAGTTGAGGCAAGAGCACTTTCTTGCCCAGTGGCTAACTTTTGCCACACAGAAGGTCAACTCTATATGGAGTTTCATTAGTGCCCATCACCTTCTCTGAAGTAGACTGGTGCTGCCAGAAACAACCATCTCACTGTCATAAAAATAAAAAGAACCTATGTTATTAAAATATTTTTAAAGCCATATACAGTAGCTCTCTGAAGTGTTTGAAGAAGACCTGTCTGTCTAAAATATATCTCTGTTTGACCTTGAAAACATCCCTAATATGACTATAAGTTTGATTCCAATGTCTAGCTACTAACTTGCATTTTTATACCCTAATTAATTGATAATAATAACTTTTAAGGACTAACTAATTGCATTACATTGTTAGATGAATTATATAGGTACAATACCTTGAACAAGCATAGAAATATATGTACAGTAACAAAATTAACTTCAACTTTGTATCAATAAACATATCTATGCATACACAAAAATCCAATCTAATGTAAAATATTTACTACTAGTAATTGCTTTTTAAAAGTAGATTCAATAATCTACCCTTATATCTATATCCCTTTTTCTCAGAATAGATTCAATAATCTTATCCTATTATATCTGTATCCCTTTTTTTCTTAAACAAGAACCATGAATCTAATCTCCCCTACTCAGTTTTTCCTAACCATAACAATTTGTAACTCACTCTAAATAATGGCAATCATCTATAACCTACTGAAAGATCAAAACCACCCAGCCCACCTCTTGGGAATATGGGTGCTGTATTCTTAAATTTATTTCCTATTGTCTGGGAGCAATGGCATCTTTTGGGGATCCTGAAAAGAAATTTTTTTTGTTAATTATCAAGTCCTGAGATAAGTAGCTGTATCATTTGTTGCCCAGTCTCTACATAACAGGAAAGTGCACAGTTTGTCTCAAGTCCTGACTATAGTAGTCTGTAAGCTGGTTCATCCCAGCGAGTTGCCTCGGAATTGTCCTGAGCAGTTTGTAGTCGAAAGCCGATCTGAGATTGGTGTTTGTCAGCCTAATGCCTTTGTCATAGTCCATGAGAAGTTGGAGTCATGAACAAGGAGAGATAAGCGGGAAGTCAAAGACTTTAGAAAGCCTGTCCCTATCTCAGAACTGGGGAGTGCTCTGACCTCAGAGCCATGGTGTACAGGACCATATGCGTGGTGAATAGTCTGTAAGGAAGCTGTGAGCGCTGAGCATGGCTTGGATTCTGCAGCACCTTGCCGACACTGAAATGGAACCTTAGAAAAGTGTTTCAGCAAGTCGAGGTAGAATTGTGTTCCAATAACACAATTTTTGTTCTTTTGTTAATGAAGATCCTAGATGCTGTGTTCCATGTATTAATAGTCTACACTCAGATGCTGCTGGGTCATGCTATCTGTTAGAAGGGTGGGTTGCCTTGGAGTTTTAAATTGGAGTGTTGGTAAGAACTGTGTTTTAAAATGTTGAATTAAAATACAAATCTGTGCTTGCACGTTCTGTTTGCAATAGGATTTTAGGGCATTATGCTAAAATATGTTATTGCATCGGAACGTAGTGTCATTGTACTTTGTCAGTATGGTGTGTAAACTTAAAATCAAGAGGAAGCTTGTGAAATTGTGGGAGTTTTGACAGGGGCAGAATGAAGCCTGGCTTGAATGTCAGGGAAGATATTTGGGTTCAGTTTTGACAATGTGTCCTCTGAACTTTGTGGACTCGGTATCCCCACTATTCCAGCAGGGATTATGAGGCAGGGTCACCTCCACATTCTCTTTTCTTCCGTCATGTTGTGGGCTCTGAGTATAGGACTCCCACTCTGCCTCCTGAGGAGAGAAAGAGGCTTTACCAAGGAGATTGATCTAACCCAGGAACAATTGACTTTCTGGGAGCAAATAGCTTCCTCACTGAAAGGAAAAGGATGCGGATCAAGCGGCTAGGCTGAGAGAACTGTGGACCTCCTGGCAGACAGCTGCTCACACCTGGTCCGGGCAGGAACACACAAGCTCTCTTCCAATAGTCTTTGTAGCCTCCGCTGCTCCGTGCCCTGCTGCCTGCCAAGCCAGAGAAGGAACTGCTGAATTCTGACTGCCTAGGATCACACCCAAGGGCCTAGTGAGATCCTATCACTCTTGAGTCCTCCATTCTTGTGTGGTCAGGCTCCTCCAGAGCAGGCTTTGGACAAGTGGTTTGTGCAATATCCTGGGCTTCCTCACGCCAACTGTCACTGCTTCTCACTCATTGTAAACAAAAGCTCAGAGGCTCTGCTGGCTGGCGGTGTCCACATACTCACAGAGGGTCTGCTGGGTTGGACACCTCAGCTTTGCATACTTAAAAATGCCCAGCAGCACAAATAATCTGTAGCCCAAGACAAGGAGGGAGTTACAGCATGGTCCAGCTAATATCCATGAGATCTTGTCATGGTCAGTTTTGTAATTATAATGAAATAGCTGGGATAATTTGTATGCATAGCTTATTTACACTAGGGTTCCAAAGCGGGGTGGGGGGGTGGGGGGTGGGGGGGGTAGGGGTGGGGGGGGAGGGGGAGGTCAAGAATGTGAGATGGAACTCTGCTAGGCTTCTTGATGTTCCACCCATGGAAAAGGGAGGAAGGGGAGTGTGCTGGTTAGTTGTATGCCATGTTGACACAAGCCAGGATCATCTGAGCCGGGAAACATCAAATGAAAAAATGCCTCCATAAAATAGGACTTTAGGCAAGACTGAAGGACATTTTCTTAATTAGTGATTGACGGGGGAGGGCCCAGCCCATTGTGAGCCGTCCCACTCCTGGGAAAGTGCTTCTGGGTTCTATAAGAAAGCAGGCTGAACAATTCATGGGGACCAAGCTAATAAATAAGCAGCATTACTTCATGACCTCTGCATCGGCTCCTGCCTCCAGACACCTGCCCTGCGTGAATTCCTGTACTGACTTTCCCTAAGTGAACTATACTTCTTACATATCTGCTGAATGGATTTTTAAGTTAGATAAACCCTTTTCTCTCCAAGTTGCTTTGGTCATGGTGTTTCAGCCTAGCAATAAGAATCCTAACAAAGACAAGGGCGTTATGCAGAAGAGACAGGGCAAGGGAGGCTACTCTCTTTTTAGCAATCTGCTCTAACAGAAACTAATCCTAACCCTCTCTTGTGGGAATTGCTCTAATCCCTTTCAGGAAGCAGGGCCCAAACACTTCTTAGAGACTATCACATCTCAGCCTGTCACAATGGGGACTAATCCATTAACCTGAACTTTGGTAGAAAACAGACCATAGCAGTATTCTTGCCCAAGCCACTTCCTGGCAGGCTTGGTGTCTTTCCCTGCAAAATGATGTAATGGCTTTGACCTCATTGAACTAGAAACATAGTTGCACAATGTTTAGCTCGGTGCCTACCAACTGACAAGGACCCTGAGCCTGCAGAGGTTAAAGCTGTCCAGGCCTAGGTAGCCCTCATGTTCTTCTGTGTGCTCTAGTCTTGAAGAATGGGACTCAGGCTTCACGGCCACCCTTAAATGAAAGGAGAAGTCTAAGGAGAAAGGAGCAGGAATCGGAACAGATTTTTTTGTGGAAACTGGGAGCAAGTAGAATGGGTTCTTGTAAATCAAGTCTCTTGATACTTTTTCCTTAAATTTTATTTTTGAGATTATAATTGCAACATTTCTTTCTTCCCTCCAAACCCTCCCAACATGCCCTTCCCTGCTCTACCTCAAACTCATGCCCTCTTATTTTGTGTGTATATACATATGTGTTCCTAAATATAACCTGTTGAGTCCGTATAACGTTATTTGTATGCGTGTTTGCAGGGCTGACTATTTGATGCTGGAATACCTCTTCCGGCTTTCATCCGTTGTCTGTAGTTCTTTCTGTCAGTTTGAGCCCTCGTGGGCTTCTCCCCACTCAGTTCGGCATGTCCATTGGTATCATCCTTGTTCGGCACACACTTGGGCAGTCATGCTGCTGAGACTTCACGGGTGTATCTTTTGATAGTATTAGGAGACACAGTCTCATAGCAAACTCCCTTGTCCTCTATCTCCTACAGTCTTTCTGCTCCTCTTCTGCAATTTCCCTGAGCCTTAGGTTCAAGAGTGTTTTGCAGATGTATCCACTGGGACTGGGCTCCATAACTCTGAATTGATTGGTTGTAGATTTTTGTAGTGGTCTCCACCTGTTGCAAAGAGACTTTCTTGATGCAGGGTCAAGACTACCTGTATCTGTGGGTATGAGGATAAGTGTTTATAGATTGTTGTTTGGGATTATGATACTTCTGAGGGCAGATAGGACTTCAAAATCAGGCAGGAGGTTAGGCTTGGCTCTGGGCCCAAGCACCTTCAATGGCTGGTTTCCTAGTCAGGTTCCTACCACTGTGATAAAGCGTCATGACCGACTTTGGGAGGAAGGTTTATTTCACCTTGCAGCTTATAGTCCGTCCTGAGCAGAAGTCAGGACAGGAACTTAGAAGCTGGGACCAGCACAACACTGCTTGCTGGCTTGCTTTCACAGGCCTGCTCAATTTCTTATATACCCCAGGATCACTTGCCTATGAATTGTACCGCCCATAGTGGACCAGGCCTTTTTACATCAATCACCAATTAAGAAACTGCCCCATAGACCAATCTGATGGGAACATTTTCTCAGTTGTGGCTTCCTCTTTTCCAATGACTCTAATTTGTGCCAAGTTGACAAAAAAAAAAAAAAAAAATCACAAATGACTAGTCCCTTTCCAGTCCAGCAGCTTAGTATCTCACCTGTAAAATAAGGTATAAAAAAGAACTTCATTTTTTTCCGTTATGGGTGCAGTGAACTTTATTGATGGCATTTAAGAAGGTAGGGCTCCTTAAGTTCCTCCTATTATTCTGGGGGTCTGATATGAAAACTGTAAGGGAGATGCTCAGTGTTAGGGCCTAAGTTGGGACAGGGACTCCTCAGCAACCAAAAGCTTCTCTCTTGCTCTCATGTCCTTGCTAGGGTAGGTGGCCCAGGGATGCTTACTCCTTGGAGGCCGTGTAGGCCATGAGGTCCACCACCCTGTTGCTGTAGCCATGTTCATTGTCAGGAGATGAACTTTACAGAGTTGTCATTGAGAGCAGTGCCAGCCCCAGCATTGGTAAATGAGTGGGCATTACTGTTAAAGTCATGTGAGCCAATCTGGTCCCTGGTGTAGCCCAGGATGCCTTTTAATGGGCCTTTTGATGCCTGCTTCACCACCTTCTTGATACCACCATACTTGGCAGCTTTCTCCAGACAGCATATCAGATTCAGTACAGGCACATTGTAGGTAGAAACATGGAAGACCATGCCAGTGAGCTTCCCATTCACCTTGGGATGACCTTGTCCAGCACCAGTGGGATGATGTTCTGGGTAGCCCTACATGGCCATCACACCACAGCTTCCCAGAGGAGCCATCCGCAGTCTTTTGAGTGCAGTGATGGTATGGACGGTGGTTAGGAGTGCCTTCCACAGTGCCAAAGTTGTCATGAATGACCTTGGCTAGGGTGGGGTAGGGTGGGGCAGATAAGCAGTTGGTGGTACAGGAAACATTGCTGCCAATCTTGAATGAGTTGCCATACTCACTATGAACATGTGGGGCATCAGCAGAAGGGTCAGGGATGATGACCCTTTTGCCCTCACCCTTCAAGTGGGCCCCAGCCTTCTCCATCATGGTAAAGATACCGGTAAACTCTACAGTATACTTAGACCAACATCACCCCATTTGATGTTCATTGGATCTTGCTCATGAAAGATGGTTATGGCCTTCCCATTGATGACAAGTTTCCAGTTATCAGTATTGATTGTGCCATTGAACTTGTCATGGGTAGAGTCATCCTGGAACATGTAGACCATGTAGTTGAGGTCAATGAAGGGGTCATTTATAGCAACAACTTCCATTTTCCAGATGCAGTGGCAGTTCTGATAACCAGGCACACACTATGGTCAAATCTGTTCACTCTGACTTCAATATTGAGTCTTAGGGATAAACTGGTACTTCACAAGAAGATATGTCTGTCTCTGGAACAAGGAGAAGTAGAGAGCCTAAACAAGAACTTCTTTTTAAAAAATATTTTATATATTACTATTATATACTGTGTCCATGTTTATGGTATGTGCATGTGTGGGCATGTATGTATGATATGAGTGTAGATGTCAGAAGACAACTTTTGGGAGTGAGTTCACTCTTTTAACTGTGGTTCCTCAGAGTAAAATTCAGATTGTCAGGCTTGTATGCGAGCTCTTTTACCTGCTTAATCATCTTGATGGCCTGATGCTTATTTTTCTAACCCCACAGGACCACCATGGGAGTAAAATTGTCATTTGGTATAACATGAACTCAGAAAAGGCTGTAATAGGCCTTATGTGGCAGAAGGCAGAAGACAGGGAATTCAGGCATTATTGAGGGAGGCCTAGAGGCATAGCTTTGGGATCTCAGGACCCTGAATGGGGTGTGGTAACCCCCACTGAGAATCCCATTGCACACTGACTTTCCTTCTTCCTGTTTGTTCCTGGGTATGGTGCCATTACAACGTGGGGCAGTTCCACTCTTCAAGAACTGCCTTAAGAGTCAATTCGTATTAGCGAGTGCTTATATAATCCCTTAATACATATTAACCCTTTATATGATCAATCACAAGTGAATAATGCTGCAATATCTGGTGCTCCACATTGGGCGCCATTTGTAGTATGAAGTTTCTGGCCCAGACTAGCCCCAAGATCTATCTAGATAAACTGTCTCAAATAGACTGCCCACAGTTGTTTGATCTCAAATAATCACACAAATTTTTATATTAATTTTATGCTGGTTGGCCTATGACTCAGGCATATTGCTAGCTAGATCTAGCATCTTAACCTATTTTTATTAATTGATTTTGCCATGGCTTACTTTTTAAAAAAATATATTTTGCTTTCTGAGTGGCTAGATCATGCCTTTGTCTGACTCCACCCTCCTTCCCTTTATCTATGCTCTGATTTCCTGCCTACTTCTAAGATGCCCCACCATAGGTTGAAACAACATTTTTTTAAACTTATTAATGATGTTTATAGTGTATAAAAAGACATCTTACATCCACAGGGCATCATGGAAAGTGGGCAGTCACAAGGGAAGTGGATGGAGAGGTTATGTCAGGAATCATAGAGTGTGTGTAGTCACCTAAAGAACTAGCATGTGACAGGTAGGGTAATGAATAGACTCAAGACTGTCTGAATGTTAGCTTTGCAGTTATCCTGTTGTGTGACATGTGACCTCCAGTTGATACCCTTTGTCTGGGTTTCAGTGTCCTCCTAGGAAACACCAACTCTAACAGTGAAGCCTTTTAGAGTTTTCAGATTCCCCTGACATGTACTCACAGACCTTAGAATGTTTGCCTGAGGAAGCTAGATAGACCTGCCCAAGAACCCTTGCTCTCATTTTTCATGATTGAAGCATGGATAGCAAAGAACAGATGCCTGCTTCCTGAGTGGGAGAACTAAGGATGGCCAGTGGCACTCACTTTCCTCACGCTGAGCAAACGTGCTGTGTAAGAAGGGAGTGATCCACACCTTGTCCCTGCCCTCAGGACTCACTCTCAAAGGGCGAGCTCTGCCATTTGCTGAATGTGTATATAAAACTGTCACATCTTTTCAGCAGATTGGCATTTTAAAAATAAATATATAATGTTCCTTTTTGTCTTCTAAAGTCACAGTATAATCACCCAGACTTCTCTTGGCTACCCTTTACATGAAATACCTTTTCCATCACATCACATTTGTTCTATGTATATTATTGAATCTAAAGAAAACTTTTTATAGACACCAGATAATTTTATCTTAATCCATTCATCGGTTTATGTTTTGTGCATGTGTAATGTGTGTGTATGTGTGTGTGTGTCTATGTGTATGTGTGTGGGTGTGTTATGTGTGTGTGCTCGTGAGTACTCACGTGTGCTTACTGTGGTGTGTGTATGGAAACCAGAGGCTGGCCTGAGTTGTTGGTCCTCACCTCCTACCTTGTTTAAGGTCCTGTTTCTTTTGTGGTGTTTGATACTGTTTACATCAGGCTGATTTGCTCCTGAGCTTCCTGACATTCTCTTGTCTACACTTCTGTCTTACAACAGGACTGGAATTACAGCACATGCCACTGCCTGACTTTATGTGGGTCCTGGGGACTTTAACCTAGTCTTAGGTGTTTGTGTGGCAAGCACTTTACCCACTGAACCAATTCCCTGGCAGTATATGCTCCCTGACTGAAAAGCTTAATCCACTTACATTTAAATGAGTTACTGATACTTCCTGTTGCCATTTTGTTACTTTTTACGTGACTTTCATTTTTTGTCCTTCATTCTCTCCTCTACTTTTTTTTTTTCCTGTATTTAGCTGAGGGGTGTTTCGTGTTTTGCTGTTCTGTTCTTAATCCCTTTCATTTTCTTTTGTGTATTTTGATACTTGTAATGTTACAGTTTCATTTTCCCAGACAAGGTCTCTCACTACGTAGCACTTGCTGGCTTGAAACTTGCTATGTAGACCAGGCTAGCCTGGAACTTGTAGCCATCCTCCCGCCTCTTTCTGGAAGCTGGGGTGACTGGTGCTTGACACAGTGCCTGGCAATGATGCACCCATTCTTAGAAAACAAGTGTGAAGTGGGATCTTTCCTTAGTTTGGAGCCAAGAGCACATCTTTCCCTTTTCTTAATAAACAAAGCCCTGTCCAGCTGTGTGCCCTGGTCATTTTGTCCCATAAGGCAGTGTTACTGAACGGTGCCTAGGGCTTCCCCAGGGTCTTTTAGCTTTCTTGGATATGTTACATATGATCTCGATTAAAGTTACCATTTTTCTCTCCTTGATTTCTGAGGAATTTACAGGATGTACTTTAAATGTTTCCATGTAGTGTCTCTTGAAGCTTTGCCCAGCTTTGTCTCACTGTTTGGGACACAACAGCAACTGTCACCAGTCAATATTTCCTACTTTTCTATGCTGTCCCTTCAAGGCATTCCCTTTAGGGAAATAACCACTACTCTCATATATCTTTGATTTTAGTCAGTTGTCACAAAGTTATTAAAGCAGAGCAGCAATACACACAATTATCAAATGACTGATAATATGATTAAAACAAACAGATACTCAACAATATAGCAAAATAACAACAAATAACCTGCATCTTAAAAAAAAAAAAACCTTGCTATTGACCAACTTAAACTAACAAAAAATGCTTTTACAACTGCTGCTTTCAAGGAATTGAAAGCAATCATTGTAGAATAAAGCTATAAAGGCTCAAGTTGATATTTCAATGAAAATTCTGAGGAGACTTTCGCCACCTGTTAAAATGAAAGAAGTTGATTTGGTCATATCTTTGAATAATTTTATAGAAAACTTCAGAACCTGCTGTGTCTCTTTGAGAAGCATAGCTTTTCAGTGGCCACACACAGCTATATAAGTATGGCCCAAGCCTCTCCATAAGCTAAAATATACATTTATAATATATTAACATAGTTAGTATTCACATATTTATTCTTTTAAATGAAATAACCTTATAGAAAGACAATTCCATATGACAGGAAATATTTTTATTATTTTTTAAGATTATAATATAATTACATTATTCCCCCTTCTCTTTCCTCTACCCCCTATAATCACCCCTCTAACTCCCCTCTACCCTCTCTAACCCCCTCTAACTCTCTCTTACCCCACTCTAACCCCACAACCCCCTCTCGCCCCCCTTTAGCCACCCTCTAGCCCCCTTGCTTTCTTTTAAGCTCTCCACCTCTCTAGTCATTGTTACACACACACACATATATATGTACACATATACATATCTTAATGTATAAATATAACCTGATCAGCCTGTATAATGCTACGTGTATGCATGTTTTCAGGGATAGCCATTTGGAATTGAATAAATAATTGGGTGTGCTCTTCCCCAAGAAAGACTATTTCTCCCACTCAGAGTGTTCTTAAGTGGCCTGCAGTTCTTTGTCCAAGGTTGAGGCTCATGATCACCCGGCCTTCCATGTTAGCATGTCTATTGGTGACATCCATGTCCAGCTCTTATTTAGGCGGCTACATTGGTGAGCTACCCCACACTGAACACATCTGATCTCACCTGTTGATGGACATTTAAAATATGTTCTACCCATACTTATGCTGTAGTTCTATGGCTAGTCAGACTTAGGAAATGACTGGTTTCCTAGACTGTAGATATTTCCTCATGGGTTTCATGGGGATTACACACACCCCAATTTCTTACACTGTAAGTTTCACCCCATGTGAGATCTTATAACTGAATGTAGGAGTTGGAGGAGGGGCGAGATCTGGCAACAGTAAAAGTTTGCTGAATGTGTAACACCTAAACATCACTTAAAATCAAATGTGGAACAATTCTGAAGTTTCAGGTGGGGTTTACCTGCGCTGCATCTTGAGCTTCATGGAGGCAGTGGTTCTGAACATACATGTGCATTTTGTACTGCACATGCCATGGTGCAAAGTAGCACTGAAGTCCCCAGCTTCTGTCCAGGGTCACAGATGGCTTATTATGTATGCTTTCTACAACCTCAGGCTACAAGCATCCATGGCCTATTGTGCTTCTTTTCTTTAACATAGCCTGTGGGTAGTCTCTGCTTGAGAGAGATCAGAGTCAAAATAAACAGAGAGTAACATGCAAGCGGCATCTCAGCGTGCTGTATGTTGTGAGAAAAGTTTGCAGGGAGAAAACCAGGAGCAGGGCCGCTACTTCATCTAGTCCAATACAGCAGCGACACTGGGGGAACATCTGAGCCACAGAGGCCAGAGAACTTTTCCTACTGTTTCGAAAGTGGCTGCTCCTTAATTGGATATATACTTGGTTGTTATAAACCTTAGGCTGTTATACAGAACTTCTGTATCAATTCATCCTGTTTCCGAATGTGTTAGTTTGATGTTTTCACGGAGAAATGAGATCTTGGAGTTTTCTAGTTTCAAAGCCAAACTGGCAGAGGCAACACACTAGAAATGCATTGACGTGGACAACATAACTGGCATGGTGTAGGGGGAGGAGCTAGAGATGAGATCCAGACCAGGGGGAGGAGTAGCTTTTGTGCACAAAGAAAAAAAGAAAGAAGTCAGGATAGAAATTGAGGAAGAAGTAAGAGCTTGGAGTAGAAATTCTGATTTGCCTGGGTCCTGTTGAAAGGGAGGCAGAGAACCTGGAGCAGAGCCAGGACAAACAGTTTAGCCCCTATTCTGATGAGGATAGGAGCTCACGAAGGGTATGAGGACACTTGTCGCTTTGTTAGAAAGCGACAAGTTTGCTGTTCTGATGAAGCAAATGTATCAAGGAATAGACTAGGTAGATACCCAGGCAAGGGAGTCAGTATTGGAATTAGGAGCAGCGTTTGTCTGGGAGTTTAGTAGTAACAGGTTGGCAGATCCCTGAGGGCTTTCGGAAGAGAGCCAAAGCCCCGAGAAAGGGAAATGCTCTAACTTCATGGGCTTCCTCCAGGAAAGGAGATATGTTGTTTTTCTGGGCTTAGCTGAGACAATATGTTTGAGCTCTATGCTTTTCAAATGGGAACCATTGAGAAAAATAAGGAAGCTGGGGCGCGCAGGGAAGGAATGTGACCATGTACTTGTGGGTGAGTCAGTTCCCTCTGACACTGAAGCGTCAGCATATTTAGTGTGTCTTAAGTTGGACAGGGAATTCCAGAGTTAAGTTCATCCGGCCAGTGTCCCAACCCCACGGGCTCAGTGTGAGGCTGTGTAGGCTGCTGCTCTTCACTGAACCTGTTTTCTGTCCCACAGAGGTGACAATCAATGATCTTGAAACATTGGTTAGGATGAGCTACACACAGTGCTCAGCAGGGTTCCTGTTCACTGTGAGTGTTCCCTATTGACATTTCTAATGACATTCTGATTATTGTGGTGGCTCTATGTAGGGGGATTATGTTGTTACATTGTAAATAATTGTCCCGCCTACTGGTTTAATAAAGACGCTGATTGGCTGAAGGCAGATGGGAAGTGTGGGCAGGGCTACCAGACTAAGAAAACTCTTGAAAACAGGAAGCACAGAGCAGAATGCCAGAGAGAAGCCGGAAGAAGCAGAGGACAACTATGCTGCTCTGAGAAAAGGTACCGAGCTGCATGGCTGAACAGGATAAGAGTCATGGGTTAGATGAAGGGTAAAGAGTTAGCAAGTTATATGCCTGGGCCCCGGGTCAATCAGCCTAAAATTAATGTAAGAGTCTGTGTGTTTCAATGGGACTGTGGGACTGTGGGTCTGTGTGTCTGCAGGACTGCAGGTCAGAACCTCAGGGCTAGGCTGGAAAGGCTGGGCCAGAAACCTAATATACTAGCTCTACTCTTTCTTTTCCTATTTTTATTGATTCTTTGGGAATCTCACACAAAGCGCCCCAGTCCCACTCATCTCCCAGTTCCTCCATACCCATTGCTCCCCAAAGAAAAGCTAAGAAAGAATCAAAAGAAGATAAAGGTAAACAAAAGGAAGAAAAAGAAAGAAAAACACATCTCCCTCTGCCTTTCTCACCTCTCCATCACCCCTGCATTCACCTTAGTGACACGGGGAGCTGCCGTGTAACATGCAGTAAACACGCTTGTCCAAAAAACTCTACTTGCAAATGTTTATTGTGTGTTGAGTTGTTGGTCAGGTTCAAGGCCTCTGGCTTTGGTACACCATGATACTAGATCCCCGCAGACATTCATCCCCAATACCTTGCTGTTGCCCTGGGTCATGGAGATCCTGCGGCTATGGTTCCACAGGATCAGTCCCTTCATATCCTCCAGCAGATCACAGATGGGGGAGATGTCGGGGTGTGCCAACTCTAAGCCCTGCATGTGTGCCTGGGTAGCTGCTGAGTTGGTCGATCGGGCTTCTAGGGTCACTCCTCTCAGGTGAAGGTTGGAGCCAGCTCTCCTAGGCCAATGGTGAGGGGTGGGATGACTTTTGCGGAGAACCAGCTCTCTTATTAGGGGTGGGGCCAGCTTTCAGGGCAGGGTTCATCAGGCTCCATTTTCCCAGGATGGGCATGGGTGGGTGGTGGGTGCAGGGTCAACTTTCCTGTGTGTGTGGAGTCGTTCACTCTAAACCCATGAGGGGTGGGGCCAGTTCAGCAGGGCCCTTGTACCTCAAAACATATCTTGCATGGGCCCCTGTAGTAACAAACATCTACCAAAACCCCAGCTGCTGCAGGACCACGGTCTCTGATGTAATCAACAACAGTAGCTTGGTGGATGTCACCATGGCCCCAGGTGGCAGTGGGGCCCTCTCAGATCCAGATGGGCCCAGCAGCAGCGTGGTCCTTGGGCTCCAATCTGGCCCCATATGGCAGTTCAGACTCCAGGTGGTCAATTGACCCAATGACAAGAGCCATAGATCTCAACACAGACTATGGCAGGACCACCGACTCAGAAATGGCCCCAAGCTTAGACCTGAGCATTAACATGGCCCTGCTTGGCCACCCTGACTGAGGGCACCAACATGGCCTCCTGTGTTAGCCAGGGCATCTGTATTGTGTTCTATGGTAGCAGGAGCCTCAGACACTGAGGTAGACCCTGGCTACAATGAGGCCACAGACATAGACATGGCCCTAGGCAGTAGTTGTGGCCCTGACAACACCAGAGCCAGAGGTGGCAGCAGAAACCACTGAGGTTGGCATGGTCCTGGCAGCGACATTTCCTTCAGATTCCAAAATGGCCACAGGTAAGGGTGGAGTGTAGGGAGCTTTCTTGTGGTCTTTGGTGGCAACATGAACCACGAATCACCATAGAGCCAGGTTGTGGTAGAACCAAGGACTCAGACATGGCCTTGGGCAGCAGCCCTGGCCTGGATATCACCATGGCCCCAGGTGGCTGCTGCAGAGGCCACTGAGATCTACATTGCCCCAACTATAAGGTGGCCCTTGGACAACAGCATGATACCAGGTGGTGGCCCAGACCTTGGGCATCTACCCCGCCTTCAGTGGTACCAGAAGCCATGGATAGCAATACAGACCATGACTGCAGCAGGCCATTGGGCACAGACATGGCCCCAAGCTGCAGTTCAGTCCAGGGGCCACCATGGCCCTGACTTCTGCTCAAGGTACTCAGATCTGCATGGCCATGACACCCACATGACCTTCAGACACCAAGATGGCCTCAGGTTTTGGTCCAGATCCTGAGTTTCTGTACTATCTCCATGATAACCACAGATATCAACAGTCCCAGGCCGCGATAGAGTCATGAACCCCACCATGGCCCTCAGCTGCAGCCTAGGCCCAGATGTCTCCATGGTCCTGGATGGTAGCTCTACTTTTTAACAAGGGATCCTGTACTTGGTTTGAGACCCCTTCAGAGCCCCAGACTCTAGCTTGGTCCTGTGTCCAAGCCTGTCAGGTAGATCCCTTCTTTCTGTTCCCTCCATCTTTGTCCCAGGGTTCACCTGTTCCCAGGCTCTGTCAGGGATGAAAGGGGAGGATGGTGACAGGAAGAAGAGGGTGAGCTGGCACTCGTGCCTCATGGGCAGATGACAGTGTCCTTAGGATGGCTTGGAGTTGCATATGACAAGGTGACAGCAACATTGCAGGGTTCAGAGTCTGGTTGTAAGCTGCTGACCTCAGGGCAGGGTAGGAGACTGTCCCTAGCTTCCTCATCCCCTTGCCAGGAGTGAGGCAGGAACAGGGGCTGCTGCCTCTGAAGGCTCTGTCATAAAGCACCTGCTGGTAGGTTACTGGTGACCACATAAGCCAAGCCCTTGATCTGCATGTTTGAGGAAAGCCTTTGTTCCTTTCAACTCTCTATTCTCTCACTGGCTGGCACAGTGACTGGAGCAGTCAGGGTTTTTTTTTTTCTTTCTTTTTTTCTTTTCTCTTTGGATTTTTAAAAATAACTGGCTTGAGAGTTCAGACAGAATTAGGTTCCAGGCTTGGTTCAGGGCCAGGAACTTCTGCATCCTTTTAACCCCCTCAAAGGCCCAGTAAAGAGGGAGAACCTGAAGACTAATGGGGGTGGGGGAGGACATTAGAGGTGTCTTCTAGCTCAGGGTTTAATATAGTGTGAGATTGACAGCATAGTGAACAGGGTATACACACCCTACGATAACAGGAAAGGATTTGATGGACATGGGTGGCGAATTAATTTACTATCTACAATAAAATAGGAAAAACACTTTATTCAACATACTGCCAGCGGGCAGCAGTCTGAGGCACAATTAGAGTCCTACCTATAACATAATGGTCGAGGTCAATGTTTCCGTTTTAGAGAAGCACTTTCGGGTAGGACGAGTGTCTTGTATGCAGTTTGCTAGCATGTAATTCATGACATGCAAAAGAAATATAGCTCATATTGGCTAGTGTACAGTCTAGGCAATTAACATGAGCTACTTCACACATAATTTCCAGTTTTGCAATCTATGGCATGCTAATAAGGTCTATGCAAATCATGGTCATGCAAATACGGGCAGCCTGACTGATTAAGGTTCCACCCTGGCCAAAGGTTTTGGTCACAGGGCACTTGGCTCTGTGGTATGCAACATTCCAAGACTATCAGTTAGGGATTCCTGGAACACGCTTGTGAAGATTTCTTAACTGGGACTAGGCTCCTTTTAATGGTCTCCTATTAATGGCTTTCCATCCACAAGAGACACAGAAAGAATGATAATGATTTCTATGCTTTCTGAACTCTAGGTGCCCCATCTCTTCCTAGAGCTCAGTTTTCTTTGATATAAAACAAGAGGCCCCAAAAGACATGGCTGCTTTGCTGGCTCATGCCTGGCGTTGTTAACCACTTTTCCACGTGCACTTTGGATCTTCCGATCTCTGAGAATGCTTTTCAGTACAGCCCTCCAGTTATCTACCACCAATTGTATTTGGCCTTCAAAATGAGACCTTTCTCCCATCCAGAGACGAGATCATCTCTAAGGGACCAACAGGAGGTGAGTAGGCGATAGATATTTGTTGAATGAATGGACAATTGTTTTTAGGTTTTATTACATGCCAGGACTGTTTTCAGAATTGTTTTAACAGTGAACAAAAAAAATGTTCTTGACCTTAATATAATGTATATGGGTGATGGGCAGCCACCAAATAAGGAAAAAAATACATCACATGCTAGGTAATGACCAGTTCTAACAAATGAACAAGCATAAAGCAGAAGAAAGAAAGTGCCATGTGATAAGAAGTCAGGAAAAGACCTCTAAGTCAGGAACATGGGAAGCAAAAGTCAACAAATTGAGGGTCTTCTGGGAGCCCTTTAGATTTTTAGTCTAACTTGGTCTGACTGTAAGATTTCATTCTTTTAAGAAATATCATAGGGGTCTAGAAAAGATTAGTTACTTCTCTATTGCTGTTAGAAGGCGCCATGACTAAGTTATAAAGTAAAGTATCTAATTGGGAGCTCAGAGTTCCAGGGGACTGGATGACCACCTTGGTGGGAGCTTCGTGCTGTATCAAAAGATAAGAGCTCACGTCTGATCTGCAAGCACAAGCCAGAGAGAGAGAGAGAGAGAGAGAGAGAGAGAGAGAGAGAGAGAGAGAGAGAGAGAGAGAGAGAGAGAGAGAGAGAGAGAGAGAACTGGTTTGGGATTTTGAAACCTCAACTTCCACCCCCCAGTGACAAACCTCTTCCAACAAGATTCCATCTTCTAATTCTTCCCAAACAGTTTCACCAACTGGGAACCGAGCATTCAAATATATGAGCCTGTGAAGAGCACTCTCATTCAGACCCCACACCTAGGAATCCAGGAATCTATAACTGCTCCCATATAGTATGACTATGATTATATGATTCTTTGTAACTCTGAGATTCTAAGATTCACCAGAGCATCAATGCTGAACTATACAGAAAACATTGTCTACCCTTTTCCACTTATTCCTAGGAAATAGGTTTTAAAAATGGTTTGTTTTCTATTTAAAAAAATAGATTAAGGAAAAAAAAAACCCATCCATTCCGATTCTAAGTGTCATAGTAAACTGGAGGCAGCAAGAAGTCCCTTAGATAAGTAGTTGGGGAGCCTGAAATGTTGGCACACATGGTTGGTCCTTCAAGAGAAGAAATGCTGTACCTGTTACTCACCCAGGAGGCTGGGAGTGAATGAGCTTTTCAGTCCCCTGTCCTCTGTGCTACCTTATCATAAGCTTTGCTTGTTTGTTTGTGTTTTCAGTTACTCTAAGAACCCATCTTTGTGGAGTTAGTCACACGTCCTTTACAAACAGTTTCAATATAGTCGCATCTGATCTGCATTTACCTTACTTTATTCCTTAAGATCTATGCATGCTTTGCTGTAAACACTGCATTGAGTTAATTATCACAAGAAAATGTCACCAAATTGTGCTGTTCTTGAATATGCTTAAAATAAACCACTTGGGGTCAGACTCCGAAGGTCTGAACCAGCCCTGGCTACTTAGTCCTTAATCGTGTTAAGCAGAACTGCCTTTGCTTCCCACAGATCACCACTTTGCTGGATGTGGAGGTTGCATAGACCCCACAATTTGGAGAAAATAAGCAAATTTTTCTTTAAGTAGAAGTGGAGCGTAGGAATTCAGTTCTTGCATCCAAGGGGTTTCAACAGTAAGAGAGAGTGAAATGTGAAATAACACGGGTTCTTCTCACTCCTCCAAGGAAAGCATTTTATACAACTATTAAGATGTCTTTTAGCAAAATATTCAGACCCTGGTCTCCTGAACAAGGAACTATCGATGCCGCCAATTGGAGAAGCACAGGAGCTAATGTGAAAACAGGCCCCAAAAGGGGAACAAAATCTCTGTCAAATTATTTTGCAGTCTCGTCTGCAGTGCTGTACTGCTAGGATCCCCTCCAAGAGGACCATAACAAGGAAAATCCTCTGGACACTTCTCATCTGGGGCTACTACTCCTCACATTTAATGAGACTGATTTAGATATGTATGCTGCCTCCCCTTTCAAACACCTCAATTTTATAACCATGTACAACAAATATTCATTCTCATCAATGTGATTCAGAAATTCCATCGCTGCTGTCTCGCTTCCAGAGACTACTTAAAGAAGATGGGAATATAATCAACAGGAAAATGATTGGACAGAACATCCCACCATGCCATCTCTTACAATGCCTGTGATTTTAAATCCTCAAGACCCAAATGTGTGTCAACATTATCGATTTACTTTTGAGTTCTCAAAGAGTTTCAGAAAATCTGTTGTTGCCAGTGGCCCACACGCTCTATTTACTGATATGATACGGGAAAATTTAAGCAGGGATATTGCTACTTCTTGGGACAATAAGCAAGTATGCAGAGCTTTTGCCCAGGACAATGCTTGATGTGGAAAGCAAAATAGTATGATGAATAAATAGATAGAAACTATAGCAATAATGTCCCTATTGATTTGACACTCTTTGGAGAATGGGACAGTATGGTTATACTCCACTACAGATGAAAGATTCAGCCCAGTATTTTGAACAAGTACACCTTTGTGCATTGCAAGCTCAGAGAACTACTGATGGTGGAGAAACTACGGACTCTCTGGTCACTAAAACAGAAGGCCGATGAGCCTTCTTGGTCTGAGTTTCCTAACTTGAACACACAGAAAATAACTCATGGGGAAGCTTCAGCTATCCTGATCAGGCAGCTCAAGTTTCATAAAGCCACCAAGGAGTGTCGAACTGCCAGCAAAACATGGTGAGCTTTCTAACCGGGGAACGATCACTCAGAATGTCAGCAGCCATCTCGTGCTGCAGCTACTCAAAAACCCCTTTTCAAAGGGGACCTTGCTTTGAATGAGGGAATGAAGAACACTGAAAAAATTAATGCAAAAAAAATTCTAGTCATCCAGCCCCTTGCCTTTGCCCATGACGTCAAAGAGGAAAACACTGGGCTAAGGAATGACGATGCAAATTTGACAAGGATGGTAAGCCTTTAAACTCCCAAGGAGGCAATCCCCAGCCCCAGAATCAAGGGTACAGTTGATCCAGACAATCAAAAATGAACCATACCCCAAAGCAGTATTCAGTCATTCAGGACTTAGTGAAATGAGATGAGATTAAATCTCTTAGCTCTAAGGACAAGACTTTTAGACATCCTATGTTGACCTTATACATGGAAAACTATTCCATTAAAAGCATTCTAGAACAGGGCCCCCACATTGCCAGTGTCTAGAGGCCCACCTTCACAAGGTATTGGTGGCCAACAGGATTCTTTAAAAAGTTCTAACGTTTTAAATTGGGCTGATGAAGATTCTTCCTCTGACACTGTGCAGCCTTATTACCTCGGGATTTTCGTATGGTCTGTGGGGAAGAGATACAGTGTAACAACAAATGCAAGCAACTCTTACATGGCCACAAAGAATCATGTGATAATTATGATACATGGAAGTATGCCTCCCCCCCTCACTGAGGTAATTGATCAGGGGCTAGCCATACAGCCTTTAAAAACACAATGGGTCTCTGTTGACCCGGGATGGATTGATCAATGGCCCCTTCATAGGAAAAAATTAAAAGAGGCCTAACTTCTAGTGTAGGAACAATTACAGCTAAGACAAAACCTTTAGTCAGTTCCTGGAATTCCCTCCCCTATTTTGTAATTCATAAAAAGGCAAAGAATAACTGTCCATCATTACATGGTCTCAGGGGCATAAATGGTACTCTGAACATGGGTGGGGGGAGGCTCCTGGCTCCTACTATGATTGCTCAAGGATTTAGTGTTAAACTTGACTTAAAAGATGGGCCTTTCTCCGTTTACGGCCTGAAGATAAGGAATGTTTTGCATTGTTTCTTCCTACTTTAAATAATCAGTAGTCAATGAGCTGATATCAGAGGAAAGCTTAACCAAAAGGAGTTGAAAACTAGCCCCACTGTGTGTCAATATTATGTGTGCAAATCACTTAGGCCAGTGCTGATTGAGTTTCTCAGGCTATTGGTCATTCATTGTATGGATGACATTCTGTTCTCCTGATCATCTAATCAATACTTAAACAAATACTTAACTTTCATGGTAAGTAAAAAGAGATAAAATTTAAACATAATTGCAGATAAAACAAAAAACCATCACTTTATAATTATTTAGGATATTATTATGCAATAATAAGTTATCTATGCTTAGAATTCCCTAAACAATGTTCTCTCAATTACTTACAAAAACTTTTGGGTCGTATAAGTTTCTCACATCCTTATCTACCTATCACTACTATGGATTTGGCTTTGATCTTTATGTTGCTATCCAGAGACTACCTGTTAGACTTTTTTAAAAAACTTAACATCTGAAGCAGAGGGAGTTATGAGCTTATCAGATAATGCTGCTGTATGTCTGGGGATGGAGCAACAACTCGGAGGGCAGAGTACTTTCTGTTCTTCCGGTTCCAGAGGACTGAAATTCAGTTCCCAACACTCATCTCCGACAGTTCACAACCCCCTTAGGCTCCAGCTCTGGGGATCCAATGGCTCCTGATCTATTACAGTCACTGGTGTGTATATGCAGACACATAGATAAAAATATAGCTTTAAAAGGTATAGCAAGGTCTGGAAGTATAGACTGTCTACTAGTGCCCAAAAGTCAGAGGAGTGTTAACTGGAGGAAGACATCACTGCATAAGCTAAGTAGCAAATGCATACAAACTCCGGAAATATTGGACTCAAACTTGTAAAAGAAGAAATAAATATTTCCTAAGATTAATACCAAGTCTTATGAAATAAGATCTTATTGAGCCCCACAAAAATCCCATGAAATGAGAGGCAGTTTCCAAATGAAATTTTATAACTTGTTCCAGATCAGAGATTTTAAAAATGCAAACTCCTCCCTATCTACTTTTTTTTTTTTTTTTTTTTTTTTTGAGCTGGGGATTGACGGCAGGACCTTATGTGTACCAAGCATGATCTCTACTACTGAGCTATGTCCTCAGACCCAACTCTGGCTTCTATTCTCTGTGATTTTAGAACTTAATCTAATTCAGTATGATGCTTGTGTGTTACGGGTGTGTGTGTGTAAAGATAGGAAGTTGAGAAAACTAAAGGTAAAGACTTGACCAATGGGCATTTGAATTCTTTTAAGTACAAAATAAATAAAAAGTAATGTCTAAACTTTCAAAAACAATGTTACTGCTAAAGCGTTAGCTCATACAATCAGTCTCGTGCTTTCTTATCAATGACCTGTCTCCCCTGCTCATCACCTCCTGGGATTATATATCAACAAGGTAATAGTATTATAAAATTTTATGAATGTCATAATTATTAGTAACTCCTTATTTACAAGAAATTATAGCTTTAATAATGGTGGGAAAGACACTTCTTAAACAACCTACTGGTTAAGAGCCTACAGAAATTACTGTGACATTAAATAAACGCAGGTTGATTATTTGTTTCGTACTGATAATAATTGGCAGGTAATATTAGCATGTTACTCAGGATTTATAGATAATCATTATCCCAAAGATCCCCTTCTAAGATAATCTCGAAGATACCCCATGAGTATTACCCAAAATTACAACTAATAAATCCCATAGAGATCCTTTTACAGATGACTCTTCAAAAAGACAAGGAATTTATGTTTTATGTACAAATTCCACATCCTCCACAAAAAGATCGTACCCACCCCGGTTGTCTGAACTCAATCAGCTTTTATTAGATGTTTCTCAGCCATGGAATATTGTGACTGAGTACTGTGCTTCAGCTCTTTCACTTTCTGAAGCCACAAGACTTAGACTCAAGCCCACTACTAATGTTATTTCATAATTATTTCTCTCCCTTCTGGCATCTATATAACAAACTCAGCCTTTTTCATAATTCATACTTCTGCTCGTTCTAATTTGCCAGATCTCTCAGCATCCACTGATGTTCAAGATGATGCACTGGCTGCCTTCTTGCCCCTAGCACTGTTTTTTTTACAGGCCACTCAAAAATCTCAAGAACTTCTTCATCAAAATGAAAAGTTGTTACATGTACAATTCTCTTTACCCTGTGAACAAGCACAGTCATCTGCGCCTGTACCTTTTCTCCCTTCTCCTCACTGCCCTCTGCTGGTGTAATTAATCCTCAAGGATTAAAATGCAATGCCATTTGGCAAACAGATTATCTCAGAATTTTGCAATATGTTCATGTAACCGTGGATACTTTTTCTGAATATGATTGTTGCTTCTTCTCACAGGGTGAAACCATTTTAAATACCATCAATCTTTTATTATACACTGTTTTCTTTTCAGGACCCCCATTACAACCAAAAACTGGCAATGGTTCTGCTTACACTAGTAAGTGCTTTAAGAAGTTGGCGATATACGGAATATTAATCATGGTACTGAAATCCCTTATAATCCACAGGGTCACGCTATTGTGGAAACAGCGGATTTTTAAGGGGGGGGGGTTATACACCCATCTACATCCCTACATACTGTGTTACATTTAGCTATGCTTACTTTAAAGTTTTTCACTGTGAAGGATAATGCTCCTTTTGCTGCCCCCAAACATTTTTCCCAAAAGGAGACACAGCCTAAAGTATTTGTTAAATAAAAATATCTAGAAACTAATCAGTGGAAATAACAGTTCTTCTAACATCAGGGTGCGGTTACACTTTTGTCTTTTCAGAGAATAAATGAGGTCCCAGAAGGCTCCAGCTCCAGGACACCCGACCAGGACAGCATTGACTTGGGGAAACAGTAAGACTTTAACTCATCAAGACCACAGGAAGACAAAAGGTCAGAATACCATTGACCTCCCCCCCCATGATGTTGTTATACTTATTAACTATATTCTGTGTTAATTCTCAGCTTGTCAGTATAGAACCTAAATGCCGTTGAGAGAAAAGACACGCCCTAATAGGACACAATAGAACATTGTTTTGCCGCACTGAGGATTGTTTTTATGCCTTTTAAAAAATTACCAGAACCAGGAATGATTATTAGAATGCAAAGAGAGGTTTCAAAAATGGCCTATATGATTAGTAAATCTACTATCATTACCGCAAACAGATTAACAGAAATTAACCAAAAAATGTGTGAATTGAGAACCACAGTTTTACAAACTAGAGCTTGTTGTGGGGTATTTGTATACTGTGAAGATGTATTACTGTGATTGGTGTAATAACAAGCTGAATGGCAAATAGGTAGGTAGGAGGTATACGCAGGACTTCTGGGGAGAGGAAGGAAGAAGAGGAAGGTAGGTGCACAGGGGATGCCAGGAGCCACAGAGAGAAAACAGGAGGTACAAGAGGAGAGAGAGGCAATACCATGTGACAGAACATAGATTAACAGAAATGGGTTAACTAGAGCTAGTTAGAAATAAGCCTAAGCTATAGGCCAAGCTTTCATAATTAATAAGTCTATGTGCCATTATTTGGGAGCTGGCTGACAGGCAGAAAAAGACTTGTTATAAGAGCTGCTGCCATATATTATTCATTGCTTAAGCATAATCTTGGTTGTCAACAATTTCCTGGCATGTATTACTTTAATGTGGCAGATATTTTCCATACTATGGATGATTAAACTAATGATCTGCATAAAGAGATAAACAAAATCTCTCAAGTGACCCCTAAATGGCCATCATGATTAAGATGCCTTTTCCCTTCCCTCGGTACTCTGCTAGCTAGTCCTATAATTCTGTTATGCTCACTTATAATAATTAGACTAGTCATGAAGATAACAGATAGAACCTTAGCCTCTACTATACCCACAATTTAAAAAAAAAATAAGAAAGTGGGAGATGTATGAGGCACAAAGGTTCTTATGGTCACAGATAAGCACTAAAGGAACCTGGAATGCTGACATACAGGGTTGATCCTAAAAGGAAAGGAATGCCCAGAGGCTGAGGAGGGATGTACATTCTACCCTGGCAGGAGACAACACTGGGCACTTCCCCAGACCCTTTTTATAGACTTATTTGTCTCAGGCAATCTATTGAACCTATCTTTATGAAAAGTATCACATGTACTTTACAAAGAATTTCAGTGTAGTCATGTCCAATCTTAATTTCACTTAATTTGCTCCTCAAAGAGTCTTACATATGCTTTATTATGCACACAGTATTGAGTTAATTATTAGCAGGAAATTTTTCACCAAATTGTGCTGTGCTTAAATATGCCTAAAATAAACCACTCAGGATCAGACTCCCAAAGTTGTGTTGAATCAAACTGCTTTCTTTCTTCCCACGGATCTTCACTCTTCTGGCTGTGAAGGTCTCAGAGACCTCCTGCAATGAACACATGGTCCCCATGCTGCTCTGAAAGCTTTGTTGCAGAAGTTTCATTGATGCCTGTTCATGGAGTACTTGCAAACAACAGAGAGGGGTAAGACCCACTGATGCTAGTGCTATGTCTGGGCTCTGGCATCTGAGGCTGATGCTTGTGGGGGTAGGCAAAGTCTCATTAGTAAAAACCCTAGAGGCTCGATCAAACACTTTGAAGATTATTGTGACAGCGTGGTAGTTTGAAAAAAAATGTCCCCCAAGGGAGTGGCACTGTTAGGAGGTGTGGCTTTGTTGGAGTAAGGATGGCCTTGTTGGAGGAAGTGTGTCACTGTAGGGGCGGGCTTTGAGGTATCCTTTACTCCAGTGTCACAGTCCACTTCCTGTTGCCTTCAATCAAGATGTGGCCAGCATCGTGTCTGCTCACACCACCGTGAAGTTGGTACCAGGCCCCGGGTATTGCTATGAAAGGCCCAACCATGTGTTTGTTTGGAGGAATTTGTACTTTGGTACTTTAGGTCATGAGAGCAGTGGATGCTTTAAGTACTGCTTAACGGGCCGCAGCAGCAGGAACATGGAAGACAGTGGTGGTAGGAGTCATTTGAACTGTGAGGGCCTGGATCAAAAGGTTTCAGAGGAGGAGAATATTAATATGTGGCCTAGAGATCATTCTTGTGATATTTTGGTGAAGAATGTGGCCGGTTTTTGCCTTTGTCCAAAGAGCTGCCTGAGAATAAAGAGAAGAGTTTTGGATTAACTCCATTGGCAGAGGAAATCCCCAAACAGCTTAGTATAGACTCTGATGTATGGTTATTAGTGGGAACTCTAATGAAGACTTATAATGAAAAGGAGCAGGCTGGCAGATAAAAATAAAAATGTAGAGATAGAAGAAAGGGGCACCAAGAAGTAGAATAGAGCTAAATTATGTGTTCAAGGAGATAAGCAGATTAAGAAATAGAATAAGTGGAGTGGAGAGCTCAGCGCAAGATCCCACCCAGCTAAAGTTCCAACTTGTAAAAAGAAACTAAAGGAAAGATTAGAGCCCATTATGTGGTACATACCTTTCATTCCAGCCCTGGGAAGCATTGCACAAATTCTATTTAGTGTTATAGTAAAAACCCAGAGCCAGATATTGGGGAAAGGCTGGAATACCAGAGGGGAACAGACCACAGTCAGTTCTCACCAAGCCAACTTCTCAGGCTGAACAGGGTTCTCAGCCTGACTGCTCGCTCAGACAGAATGGCTGAATTTCTGCCTTCTACTTTATATTTCTTTTCCCACCCAGCTATTTTGCTTCCTGGTCCACTCTTCTAGAGCTAGGTTGAAAGATGTGTGCTACCACTGCCTGGCTGTAAGTCCTCAAACTCCCTAGTGATGGGTCACCACTCTCTGACCTTCATGGCTTGGCTGTGGGTGATTCTGTCCTCTGACATTCCAGACTGATTTTATTAAATATACAATATATCACCACAGGGAAGATAGAGGCTGGTGGATCTCTGAGTTTGAGACCAGCCTGGTCTAAAGATCCAGTTTCGGAACAGCTGAGCTTAGGCAGTGAAGAACAGAGAGTTGGTGAAGATATAATTGACCAAGGAGGTATGTTTCAGCCCTAGCAAGCAGCAGAACTGGGCAGTTTTGACCATGTGGTTCTGGTTTTAGGCTGAAGGATAGAAAAAAAAGGACAAAATTTGCCTTCACACCTAAGGAAAACCACTGAGGGTAGGCATGTGTCAGGGGTGCCATGTAATGGAGGTCTAGAGAGCCCAGTTTATGAAGCTGTGAAGTTGAAGCCTGGATTGCCTTGGAGACTCCAAGATGTTAGAGATGTCAGAGTCCTGGGATGCCTGCCAAGAAAAGCTGCTAACAGAGAGTGGAACCAACCCAAGAGAAAGAAGTGTGTTGCAGTCAACAAAGTTGAAAGGAGCTGGAGATCTGAAGATTCTGGGTTTTGGTCCTGATTTGGTCTAATATTTCCTCACTATGCTTCTTTCCCTACATTTTTGAGATGGTAATGTACATCCTATACCATTACAGGTTGTAAATATGTGATCTGCTTTTTTATTTTAATTTTTACAGGGGATTACAGTTAAGGGATTGCCATGAGTCTCAAAGAGACTTTGGATTTGAAACAAATTTGAAACTGTTATAGCCTATGGGGATGTTTGTAGCCGGAATAGGTGCATTTTTTGCATTATGATATGACTACCAGCCTTTAAGTTACAGGGAGTGGAATGTAATGGCTTGAAAGAAAATGGTCCCCAAAGGGAGTGGCACTGTTAGGAGGTGTGGACTTGTTGGAGGAAGTATGTCACTGTGGGGGTGGGCTTTGAGTCCTCCTATGCACAAGCTACACTTAGTGTTACTTCCTGTTGTCTTATGATCAAGATGTCACTAGCACCGTGTCTGCTTGTACACTGTCATGCTTCCTACCATGATGATAATGGACTGAACTTCTGAACTGTAAGCAAGCCACCACAATTAAATGTTTTTTCCTCTGTAAGAGTTGCCATGGAAATGATGTCTCTTCATAGCAATAGAAATCCTAACTAAGGCAGATAGCACACATATGATCTCTAGAAGCCCAAGCCGGCATGGAAGAGGGTAGGTGTGCACAAAGTCACACCCGTAGTTGAGGAGCCTGCATTTGGAGAGGGAAGGTCAGTTTTCTTTAATGATGTGACATCTGGTATATGACTAGTGTATCGACCATATTGTGGGGCAAATCTCATGTCATCACAAACTGGACTCAATGGGTTGGGGTGAATATAAAGTGCATTTATAGGGAGGTTGGGGATGATCCAGAAAATGTTGGGAGAGAGCAATGAATATGATCAAAATACATTGTATGAGATTCTTAAAGAATTAATAAAAACATTACCTTTTAAGGAATAAATTAAACAATGATTTCCGGTTACAAGGATCTCATGAAACAGTAGGCTTCACAGAACTGGAATGAAATGGATGCTCCCCTGAAGCACTGTGTAAAGTGCATTGTAAAGCAATATCTCTCGGAGGTAATTCTTTGTTTCTGGGAGGTTGGAAAAGGTCTCATGGAGGCGCTGTTGATGTTTGAGCTGGGTTTTAGAAGGACATGGGGAGGGTGAATATGAGAGAGCATGTTAGGGGCCAGGTTGACTGATGCAATGGGTATGTGGTGGAAGAATCCTGGAGGAGAGGAGGTTATCTCAGTTTGGAAGAGTACATGCCATGTTCCAGCCTGCCCCTTTCTATTCTTCTCTACCTGCCCATACCAGAACCAAGTAATTTAATAAGGTGCCATCTCTTAAAGAAGACACATCTGGAGGCTGGAGAGATGGCTCGGAGGTTAAGAGCACAGGACCCCTTTCAGAGGTCCTGAGTTCAATTCCCAGCAATCACATGATGGGTCACAACCATCTATAAGGAGATTTGGTGCCCTCTTCTGGTGTGCAGGCATACATGCATGCAGAACACTGTACACATAATAAATAAATGAATCTTAAAAAAATAAACTTTAAAAAAGTACACATCTGTTTAGTGGATGTTATCTTTCACCCAAGATGAAGGGTACAGCTTTTCCAAGGCATCTAATTTGTGAGGCTGTAGAGGGGCAGGACATTCAAGACCCTATGATCATCCTTAAGCAACACTCATTCACTACACACCCTTTCCATGACATTAGACATTCCTGTTGGCTTTGTCTGGGACTGGAGGCAGAGAGCCCTACTAGCTCAGGACCTGGGGATTAGCCTTGCTTGCTGTCACCAATTCACAGAGCCGACAGAACCCTGAGAATAATGTAAAATGTCACAAATAAAAGCTGTTCTCTGTTGCGCTCTTGCGTAGAGCCAGGCAAGTATAAGCTGCTTCACATGTGTGGTCTCAAGTCTCTGATCCTTCCTGGAGCCAGCCCCAGCCCCACAAAGCATCGGGAGGTGGTGTCCCACACCACTAATCTCAGCACTCCAGAGGCAGATGCAGGCGGATCACGGTGGGTTTGAGAACAACCTGGTCTGCAAAGTGAGTTCTAGGATAGCCAGGTTGTTATACAAAGAAACCCTGTCTCAAGAAACAAACAACAAATACAATCAAGTGAAGCCTTATATTTTTCTTGTCATTATTCCAGTGTAGCAACTACTTATTATTATTAGGTATTATTATTATTATTATTAATCAGTATAGTTCATCTAGAGATGTCTTAAAGTACATTGGAGAGTGTAGGTTATACACACACAAGACCGTTTTACATGAGGGACTTGCTCACTGAAGGATTCTATATTAAGAATCCTAGAACCAGTCCCCGTTGGTTACCAAGGGAGGACTGTACTATTCAGTGTCTATTTCTCTTTTCTAGAATTTAAACTTCCAAGGGCGAGGATTTTTGTCTGTTCTGTTCATTGTGGGCTTTGTAGCATTCAGAGCAGTGCATTTAGACATGGGTTACAGCTTCATAAATATTTGTTCAGTGAGTGGAAGAATGACCAGTGTGGTCTCTTTGAACATATGAGAATAATGTCATCAAAAGCCTCTCCTAAGGGTTACATCCAGGAAGCGGTGCGATGGGATTAGCATGCAGGTCTGCATGATGTTAAGGCGTTGTCTCTCCATTTTCCTTCACACCTTACCCCTCTTACAGAGTCTTGATTGCTCCTGGATTAGCTCCAGTTCTTTCCATTCATCTGGTTTGTTCACAGACGAATCCTGGCTCCTCAGTATGTGATGGAGGAAGGGAGGAAAGTTTAGAACATGGGAGGCCGGGGTGGGGGTCTTCATCCCTTGGATGTACTGTAATTGGGTGAATGCAAAGCCCTTCTTAATATAGGTGCTAGCACTTACGTGTGACCAAGCTGAGCTCAATCAGATCAGAGCAGGCATTTGCACCCACATTTCCAGAGTTCACTTGTCATGCAGAAAGGATTCCAGTTAATGCTTCCTGGCTCATTCTACTCAAAGATAACAGCTGTCTGGCCAGAAGGTCCACTGGCAACCAATTAGGACCTATGTGTCTCATTCAAGGTCAGAGCTTTTGGGGACAATGTGAAATTCACTTTTAATTCACAACTCCCCAGTTGTATCCATTATGTAAAAACTTTCATGTTATTTAAGCCCAAACCCCCATTGGACTTCAATGGATGCTTTGAATCTATGTGGAAGGTCAAAAGCATTTCTTTGAAAGTGTGTAGGGACCTGGTAGAAATCACATTAGCATATTCATTATCATCAGGGTTCTTTGAATGTAGCTTTTTTGCTGTTCTCTGAAAGAGATTGGAGGACTGTGGCTCTTTTTTGTTCAAAAATCCCTGGTCTGAAGCGAGGCTATGGCTGCCTACTGGCTGCTACTGCATACCTTCCAACAAGCTGTGATGGATCTGTGTTGCATAAAGCAGTGGTAAGTGTCATCTGTGAGGTGTTTCCACAGTGACCAAGCCTTGTTGGAGTCTGGAAGACATACCTCTCCCACTCACTGAGAATGATTTGTGGCAGAACCCCAAGGTAGCGCTTAGCTGACAAAAGATGGTTTCATATGGAAGCTAGAATCTGTTGACAAAAGGGTCCTAAGTGAGGCAAACAATCAGAGGTGCAGCAGTGTTAACAACATAGTGGGTGAATTCTACTAAGTGCCAAGACCATTTGAGGAACATTTAACAACTCTAATACCTAGTACTTTTAGACTCTTGGGATCCAATTCTTAGTGATGAGTGGAAGGGTCAATGCAGTATGCAAAGTTTTCAGTGTCCTAAGACACCTTCCATGTGCATACAAATATCCCCATTAGCAGCAGAGTATGCCAAACGGGAGGTACTACTGGGCCATCTCAGTTGACATCTTGGCAGCTCAGAATACGGTAAGAACTACATTGGGAAGGCAGAAACCAGTAGAACCTGATGGACAAGGACACATTGAATAAAAAATATTGAAATGGGAGATGAGAGGGCAGGCAGGTATGGCTTCTAGGTACTGATTTCTACAACAGAATCACAGAGTTATTGTGGTTTCCTGAAGAGGGATCATGCTTGAGACATGATCAGGAGTGAATTTTGGATGGGTAAGATGTGACATGCCTGTGACAAACAAATGTGTGGATATATGTCTGTGGCACAGGGGAGAGTGGAAGAGTCATCCCTGGTGGTGAGGGGGGACCACGGAGGGCACCATCTGGAGACAAGTATACCAGGGACTGAGCCAGGTCTGATTCCACAAAGCTGGGTCAGGCTCTGCCCCCTGGGCCCCTCTGCTCATGGGCTATGAGAGGAACGACACACTGTATGTTCCTTTTGTTTGACACTTTCCAGCTTTAGTTACTCTACAGTCAAAGGGGAGCATGGCATCAACCTCACTCAGAGATAGAGGCTAGATATGTCTTAGCTGATCTCGGTCCCAAAGGTTGGTGTAAAGTTCCCCAAAGATATTCATGGGTAGGAATTTGGACCATGCGTCATAGAACATAGTTGAATCCTTGGAGAATTATTCAGGATCCAGTGTCAGCTATGCTGACAGACCTCTCTGGTTCAGACTGGTTCTCATTTCCTCCTTTCCTGTGTTCCTCTCCCCAGGCCTCCATCCTGTCATAAATGATGCCATCTATAGAGTCTTTCAACTCTCATGCTCCTATGTGACTTTTCCTGGAACATTGCTGGAATGGGACACAGGGCTGAAAGCTAGAAAGCAGCTGTACTATACGAATACAACAGGCCTAGGCAACATCAGTCCCCAAACTGAGCTTCAGTTCAGTTAAACAGAGCATTTTACACCACTTCTGTCCCCTTGCCTGCGTCCTCACCCCCACATAGCAACCCAGAGTGACATATTTTGATTGGCTATATTAAGCTTGTTTAGTAGAGTTTGCTAAATTCTTCCATAAGCAGACGCTTTCCTCAAGCAGAAGAATTAGCCGCAAATCATTTATACTTCAGAGGGGGAGAGGTGAGTAATGTGGCTACAGAACAGACGGTGATCTACCACAAGTGTACCACCCAGCTTGCTGCAGGTGTTTCCATCAGCTTCTTAGATCCTTCTGACATTTTGATGCTCAAATCCCTTTTAGAGTCTATCTTCTCTAGGGTTTCTGTCACTGTGAATGGAGACCATGGCCAAAAGGTCTTATTTTATCTTACAGCTCTCAGGTCAGGTCACACTATACCACTGAGGGAAGTCAGGGCAGGAACCTGGAGGCAGGAGCTGATGTAGAGGCCATGGAGAGGTGCTGCTTACTCATTTTCTCATCATGGCTTGCTCAGCCTGTTTTCTTATAGAATCCAGGACCAGCAGCCCAGGGGTGGCTTCACCTACCGTGGGCGAGGCCCTCCTACATCAGTCACTAACCTAAGCCATGTCCTTCAAGCTTTCCTATAGTCCTAGATTATGAAGGCATTTTCTCAGTTGAGATTCCCTCCTTGGAGATGACTCCAACTTACATCAAGTTGACATAGGACTAGCCAACCAAGGTCAAAATAGCATCATCTAATGTCTCTGGTGGCATCTAGATACCTTGAGAAATATACCGTATCAGCATACTTGGACAGGGTTTCTAATACAGGGGCTGCTACTTACTCAGCAAGAGTCTCCAAGTATTGGAGGGCAGAATTACTTGGTGTGTGTGTGTGTGTGTGTGTGTGTGTGTGTGTGTGTGTGTGTGTGTGTGTGTGTGTGTGTGTGTGTGTGTGTTTATCCTTGTTCTAAGGTAAGTTTATCACCGGTTTCTTCTATTGTGTTTTACATATATCAAAAGATATTGTGACTGGCTTAGGTAGCTCAGTCATTAACAATGAAAAAAGACAAAAGAATGTTAAAAGCTTTTAAGAATTATATATATATATATGTATAATGTATAATATATATTTACTCACATCTTTTTAAAAAAAGTCTTCCAGAGAGAGCAATCAAAAACTATTAGAAGAAAACAAAAATGACATAAAATTTCCCAACTATCACTTATCTGGGAGCCAACAGAAGCTTTTTATCATTTCCTATTTGCTGGGGCTGTGGCAGTCAGGCCTACAGCAGAAATAAAAACAAATGTAGATAACGTCAAGGAGTACAATGTACAAAAAAAAAAATAAAAATAATAATTGCTTCTTTGTTCAGGGAGTCAAATCCTCACATTTCACTGTGCATAGTCTAGTTAGCCAGAGTAGCCAGAGCACTGATGCAGTTAGTGGTCCCCTGGTCTTACCAGGTCTCCTGGCATCAGAGCTTGGTCTCTCTGGATGGTCAGCTTACATGATGTTGATAGGTCAGAAACACATTCCCAGTTGCAATAAGCTGGCTTCATTCTCTTGTGTTGAGGCTAGGGAATCATCTTTGCTACATTTGTTATAATAGGAGGAGATTTAAAAACAAGCAAGCATTTCCAGCAGGGGTCTCCCCGGGTTCTTATACTCAATGCAAGGGATTCTGTACCATATTCCTTGAGTTAGAGCTTGACTTTATGTTCTTATGCGGCTGGGTTGGCTTTGTGATCGTGCTGTCAGAAGACGCAGTCAAAGTGCTGCAGCTGCAAAGCAGCTACAACTTTGAGAACAACATAGATACTGAAAGACTTAGCTGTTGTCTTCCTATTCCAGGGACTAGCTTTGCTAAGAGGAGAACGAAGGGCCAGGATAAAAGGTACTGCCAAAGAGCCAGTGTTCAGGTCCCAACAGTCTGGTTGTAGGCTTGGGTAAACATTCCCTTGTTCATAGTGCTGTCATATTTCAGCTGTGGGATGAATGCAGAGAACTGATCATTTGCCCATCCCTTGTTTGAGATGTTTATTATATGGATACTGGTTCCAAAATCCCCTGCTAGGCAAAAGAATCCATCCCTCTGTGTGTGAGACTTGAGGAGTAACTCACCTCTGTTGGTAAGAAGAGGGTTTGATGGCCCTGTCTGCACAGTCTGGACGGGAGCAACAGGTTCTGGTAAGCCTTGTTATTCCGTAACACGCAACACCAAACATGCAATTGTTACAGAGGAGTCTGTGTCCTATTTTAGCCTCAGAATGTCCCTATATTCGAGCATCATGTATTTTAAATCTAATCCATTTTATTAAAGTATTTAATGCTTCAGATATAATTCTTAGCAGCACACTCAGCAAAAGTAAGACTAAAGTAAACCCTATCAGCATTATAGCCTTTATACAATAAGACATTTTAGGGTTTGCCATAAGTCCTGGCCCACTGTCTGACCTGTAGTAATAAGAATTGCAAACCTAGGGACTCTTCTTCTAGAAGCTGGGCTATCACATACATCTTTTCTGTATGAGTAGAAAAGACTTTTATTCAGCCTGAGAAAGTACAAAGACAAGCAAGTATTGTAACTCCTGATTTGAGGAAGTTCTGTAAATGCAACAATTTCTTTTAATTGGACTTTTCTAGAATTCTGTATTTGGGGAGGGTCCTAAGTCACTGTCAGGGTTATTCTGGGCACAGGCTCACATTGTTCACGAGTTCACCCAGTATTCTGGCAATTCAAGGAACATGGAAGTGTCAGTCCAATATAGTTTCTAGAACTGCCTGGCTGACATGAGTTCCCTAATGAAGCTATTTAACAAATGCGGGGGCGATGGCCTCAGAGATGGCTATCTCTTCATCTTTAAATGCTCAATAGTTCCCATTTTCAGTCTTAAGAACTACATTTCTTGTAATTGGGGTCCCATTTATTTAATAGGCTGTAAATTAAAGCTACTTGTCACAAATGCCAGTTCTCCCCCCCCCCCCATCCCATCCCCACTTTGGGGAAGTGGCTAGTTCTGTTTCTCCATCTGCTCTGTGGTTGCCCCAGGCAGTAGCATGCTTCCCTTTTGCCTGTAGCAGGACAGATAATTTTTTACCCACATAATTAGCAGTAGCAGCTAGAAGGGGGGAAGGTCATTGTCTATCTGAAGATCTAGCACATTGCCGTCTGTATATATTTTAGTTTTTATAACCCCCTTTTCAATGGTAACTTGCATATCCCTCACATGTATGTTTAGCACTAGTGTAGACTTCATATAATTATAACTTCTATACTGTACCGCATATAATTGCAGGGCTCTGGTGGCTCCCTTTCTTGTAGAATGCACTTTGGCTGGACTTTAATCTCTGTAGACCCAATGGCTTCTCTGATCAAAAGGATAGCCAACCTCTCAGAGGAATCTTATCGTCCCCAGGCTCAACATGGATCTTAAGGACCAAAATATTGGTGTCCTCCTTGGAACTCTTAATCCTTTTTGTGCCGGCTTTCAAGATCTTCTGAACACCCAGGGCTATCAGCCTGATGCTTTAAACTCTGAGTAGCATTTAGATAAACGCTAAACCAAACAACCCAAAGAGGTTTAAATAAACAAGCCTTGGCTTTGTTATGGCTCAGCTTTCCCAAGTGGCTAAAGTTTGACAAAGCTATCAAAAACTTAAGTGATTATCTGGATTAAACACATTTTCGTTTGTTTGTTTGTTTGCTTTTCCAGACAGGGTTTCTCTGTGTTGCCCTGGCTGTCCCAGAACAACTCGGTAGATCAGGCTGTCCTCAAACTCACAGAGATCCACCTGACTCTGCCTCCCAGTGTTGGGATTAAAGGTGTGCTGGTACACACCTGGCTCTTAAAAAACTCACAAATTTTTAAGTTAGTTTTTGTTACCATGAATAGCTCATTATTGCCTTGGGAATTCTAATAAAATTTAATTATTAAACATGTCATCCTAAAGTCCTATCTTAGTTAAGGTTATTATTGCTGTGATGTAGCACATGACCAAAGAAACTTGGGGAGGAGAGGGTTTATTTGGCCTGTCCTTCCACATCCCTGCTCACCTCGGAAGGAAGTCAGGACAGTAACTCAAGCAGGGCAGGAATCTGGAGGCAGGGGCTGTGGAGGGTGGGGTTTATTTGCTTTCTCTTCGTGGTTTGCACAGCCTATTTTCTAATAGAACCAGGATCAGGAGCCCAGAGGTTCCGTACACACAATGGGCTCGGCCCTCCCACACCAATCTCTAATTAAAAAAATTCCACACAGGCTTGCCTACAGCCTGCTCTTATGGAGGTGTTTTCTCAACTGAGGGTCTTTGCTCTTCAATAACCTCAGCTTGTGTGGAACTGACATCAAACTAACCGGCCCAGTGGATCCTTTGTCAAGTCAACACACAAACACATCACTGCTGAGCCCCAACCTTACCTTGCTTGTTCATTTCAGAGATCACACACGATATCCACATTACAATATAAACATCCCAAATTTTAAAAGTCCCAGAGTCTTTAAAAAAAAATCAAACACTTAAAAATTCAGTCTTTTTAAAATATTCAGTCTATTTTAAAATCCAAGTCTTTGTAAAATTTCAAATCTCTTTGAAAGTTGAAGGTCTCTCAACCTTTAAAACCATATTCCATGATAAAACTGGATGTAAGCAGTAATGATCTTCAAGTTCAGCCCCACAGGAGATACTAGAAGAAAAATTTTAACCTGAAAAAGCTAATCACACCCAAGAAAACACAAGAAATAAATACCAGGCCAGCAAATCAAAGCAAATCAAGTGAGGGAAAATCCACACCACCACAACATAATAACAGACTCAATAAACACTTCTTATTTATGTTGCTCAACATCAATTGTCTCAATCCCCAATAAAAAGACAGACTAACTGAATGTATTTGAAAACTTTTGACTGCATCCAGGAAACACACAGACATACATCAGGCTAAAAGGATAAAAAAAAAAACATATTCAAAGCTAATAGACCTATAAGGCAAGCTTCTGTAGCCACTTTAATCTCCAACAAAAAAAAGCTTAAAAAAAAACCTTTAGAAGATATAGGGAAGGACATTATATACTCATCAAAGAGAAAAATATACCAAGAAGACATTGTAATTCTTAACATCTATACACCAAACACAAGAACACTTAAAGTCATATAAGAAACATTGCTAGGGCTTGATTCTCTGCTCTTGGCAATAGACAGGTTGTCCAGACAGAAAATTAACAGAGAAATGCTGGAGCTGACTGATATCATAAACCAATGGACCTAACAGTTATTTACAGAACATTTCACCCAAATATAAAAGAATATCCATCCTCAGCTGCAGCTCATGTACCAGTCTTCCCAAGTGACCACATACTTGAACACAAAGCAATTCCCAACAGATAGAAGAAAATTAAAATAACACCCTGTACTATCTGACCACCAAGTATTAAAGCTGTATTTCCACAACCGCAGAAACTCATGGAAACTGAACAATTCACTTCTGAGTGAAAAATGGATCAAAACAGAAAATAGGAAAGAAATTAAAAGCTTTCTAGAATTAAATAAAAAAAAATAATCAGTGTACCTAAACTTACAGTACACAATGAAAGCAGCTCTACGATTCAAGTTTATATAGCACTGAGTGTCTACACTTAAAAAAACAGAGAGATTTCGTATTAGCAACTTAACAACACACTTGAAATCTCTAGAACAAAATGAAGCAATAACACCCCAAAAATAAATGGCAAGAGATAATCAAACTCGGGTTAAAAATCAATAAAATACAGACGAACAAACAAAAATAATACAAGAAATAAATGAAACAAAGTCGGCTCTTTGAGAAAATCAATAATATTGACAAATCCTTAGCCAATTTAACTAGAAGGTGCAGAGAAAAGATCCAAATTAACAAAATTAGAGACAAAGGGGAAACATAAAAACAGACACGGAGAAAATCCAGAGAATAAGGAAGAAATACTTTAGAATCCTCCACATGGAAAAATCTAAAAGAAATGGATAATTTTCTTGATATAGGCCACCTACCAAAGTCAAATCAAGATCAAATAAGTAATTTAAACAGTGCCCAGCAAAATAAAAGTAGTAATTAAGTCTCTCAGCCAGAAAAATATCAAGGCCAGAATTCTACCATGCTTTCGAAAAAAAGTTATTACCAATATTTCTCAAATTATTCCACAAAGTGGTAACGGAAAGAATATTGCCCAATTTGTTTTACAAGGACACAGGTATTAGGGATATTTACCTTGATTCCTAAACCACATAAATACATAGCAAGGTATGAGAATTACAGACCTATTTCCTTTATAAACGTATGAATTTTTCCTTTATGCAAAAAAAATTCTCAATAAAATGCTTGCAAACTGAATCCAAGAGCACATCAAAAAGATCGTTCGCCATGATAAAGTAGACTTTATCCCAGAAATGCATGGTTCATTATATATAAACCAATAAATATAACCCACCATATAAACAGACTGAATGACAAATTCACATGATCATCTCATCTGATGTAGAAAAGGCCTTTGAAAAAAAAAATTCAACACTCCTTCATGATAAAGTCCTGGGAAGATTAGGGAGCAAGGTGTTGTAGTAAGTTTCTGGCCCAGACTTTTTGGCCTAACCTGGACCTATTCGCACCCCTAATAAAACACACAGGCACTTATATTAATTTTACACTGATTGCTAACTCTTTACCCTTAAAGTAACCCATGACTCTCATCCTGCTCAGTCATGTGGCTCAGTTCCTTTTCTCAGAGCAGCATAGGTGTCCTTTGCATCTGCTTCTCTGGTGTCTCTGATCTGCTCATCCTGTTTCCAGAGTTTTCCTGTCTGTCTTCAGCCAATCAGCCTTTTTATTAAACCAGTAGAAGGACAATTATTTACAATGTAACAACATAATCCCACTAGAGCAAGGGATATACCTAAACATAATAAAGGCAATTTACAACAAGCCCATAGCCAACACCAACGTAAATGGAGAGAAACTCAAAGCAATTCAGCTAAAATCAGGAATGAGACAGGCTGTCCACTCTCTCCTCATCTATTCAATAGAGTGCTTGATGCCTTAGCTAGGGCAGTAAGACAACTGAAGGAGCTCAAGCAAGGAAAAGGAAGAGGTAAGAGTAATTTTTTTTTTTTAGAGATGATATAATAACATACAGTGACCCTAAAATTTACCCCAGGATAACGACTTTCAGCAAAGTAGCTGGAAATAAAATTAACACACAAAAGTCAGAAGCCTCCTCTATAAACATAACAGACGGATTGGGAAAGAAATCGGGGAAACAAGTTTACAATGGCCTCAAAAGTATAAAGTATTTGAGGTAACTCTAACCAAACAAGTGGAAGACTTGAATGATAAAAACTTTAAGATATCGAAGAACAGCCGGGCAGTGAGTGGTGGCATATGCCTTTAATCTCAGCATTCAGGAGGCAGAGGCGGGAGAATCTCTGTGAGTTCGTGGTCAGCCTGCTCTACATAGCAAATTCCAGGACAGCCAGAGCTATAGAAAAACCCTGTCTTGAAAAACATATAATGTGTGTGTGTGTGTGTGTGTGTGTGTGTGTGTGTGTGTGTGTGTGTGTGTATCAGAAAGAGAAAAGACTTCCCATGCATGCTCATGGTATCGGTAGGATTAATATAGTGAAAAGGCCACCCTACCAAAAGCAATATACAGATTCAATGCAACCTCATTTAAGTTCCAACACAATTCTTCACAAAACTTTCAAGAGAGGTTTTCAGCTCAACCTGGAAGCATAAAAAAATCCAGGAGAGCTAAAACAATTCAGAACAGTAAAAGAACTGCTGGAGGTATCACCATCTCTAACCTCAAATTGTACTACAGAGCTACGGTAATAAAACTGCATGGTACTGGCACAAAAACAGACATGTTGGTCAATGGACTCAAACTGAAAACCCAGAAATAAGTTCATACACCTATGGAAACCTGATTTTTGATTTTAAAAACTGCACACTGGACAAAAGACAGCAGCTCCAGCAAATGGCAGTGGTCAAACTGGACAGATACATGTAGAGAGTCCAAATAGATTACACTTACCACCCAGACAGAACTCAACTCCAGATGAATCAAAGACCTCAACATAAGACCAGATACACTGAATATATAAGAGGAAGCGGGGAATAACCCTGAACACACGGCACAGGAGAAGTCTTTCTGAACACTGATAGTGTAGGCATAAAAAACAGCAATTAATAAATGGGACCCACATGACAAAGGACACCATCATTTGGACAAAAGGGTCAGGCTATAGAGTGGGAAAATATTTTTACTAACACATTCAATAGAAGGCTAATATCCCAAATACATAAAGAACTAAAAAAAAAAAAAAAAAAAAAACCAAAAACTAGGCATCAAAAACCCAAATAACTCAATTTTAAAATGGGACCCAGAACTAAACAGAGTTCTCAGAAGATAAAGCATTGCGGCTGAGAAGCAGTTCAGAAAATGACCTTCAGGTTTGCCTATTCCCAATCTTCTTCTTTTTTTTTAATTTTACATACCAACCACAGTTTCCCTCCCTCCCATCCTCCCACCCATTCCCCATCCCGCCCCCTCATCCCCTTACCTAATCCTCAGAGAGGGTAAGCCTTCCCATGGAGAGTCAACAAAGTCTGGCATATCAAGTTAAGGCAGAACTACCCTCCCCCTGCCCTCCAGCATCAAGGCTGAGGAAGGTAGCCCTCTATAGGGAATGGGCTCCAAAATGCCAGTTCATGCCCTAGGGATAAATCCTGATCCCACTGCTGGAGGCTCCACAAACTGCCCAAGCCACACAACTGTCACCCACATTCAGAGCACCTAGTGCGGTCTTGCAAGTTCCCCAGCTGTCAGTGGAGTCAGTGAGCTGCCAGTAGCTCAGGTGAGCATCTCTGTGGGTTTCTCCACGGTGTTCTTGCTCCCCTTTCTCTTCCTTCCTCCTTTCCTTTCTTCCTTTTTTCTCTCTCTCTGTAGCTTTGGAGCCTGTCCTGGAACTCACTCTGTAGACCAGTTTGCCCTCTACTCACAGAGATCCACCTATCTCTGCCCCCCCCCACCCGCCCACTCCAACCCCCCTCCCCCACGCCCGAGTGCAAGGATCAAAGGCATGAACCACCACTGCCTTGACTGTACCACCACCTCCCGGCTGTAGGGCATTTTCTTAACTATTGATGTGGGGTTTGTGCTGACAATTATAGTGCCTCAGTGTGAGACCTGGATACGAATGCACTTTTCTCCAGAGCAGTCACCTAGATGGAAGCAGTGAGCCAAAGCTATGTGGTGTTATTTCCTCAGGCAGGTTGTTGGGAAGTTCTTCCCCTGGCTCTGAACCTCTCCGCTTTATGGTCCATTTGATTATTTTCAGCGGGATAATCAAGGATTCTAATTTGATAGATACTATTTGTTCAGCTTTCAAAGTTTTTAATTGAAACTATTTAGTTTGTTTGAAGCATCTTGGTCTAGATATTTGTTTTGGGTTTTTTTTCTTTTTTCTTTTTTTTTCTTTTGGATCTCGAAAGGCGTTTGAATTTTTGTTTTCATTCAGAACTTTGAAGGCATTTTAGGTTATGCTCTTCTTTGTCTTTAGGATGTTTTTGTTTATTGCTATTTGGCCTTTGTCTCCAACACTCTTCCTCAAATACACGATCTTGAGTTTTTCTGCTGCTTCTCCTATGACTGCCTTAGGAATTTTATGAGCACCTGATGATAAATGCTCTGAAGATGAGAAGCTCTTGTCTCCATTCAGAAGTGTGGAAATGTCATGGAGGTCTTTGTGCTCACAGAAGGTTAAGCACACAAGGTTGTTCCTACAAGAGAAGGAATTCAAAACCTGTTTTTCACCCAAAGGTTGAAGTGGACATGCTTTCTAGCCTGGTGACCTTTGGACAATTTGTGTGACCGTAAACTTTCTGACACTGGGCCCTCCTTGAGACCCAGTCACATAACCTTTTTTCCCCCTCAGCCAGTCTACAGAACCTATCTTGATGGGTGGTGTCACATGTCTTTACAAAGAGTCTCGATGTCATCCATCTGACTTATATAGAGCTTATTTTATTCTTCAAAGAGATTTAGGTATGCTTTGTTGTGCATGTAGGACTGGGTTGATCATCACAAGAACAGTTGTCACTAGACTGTACTGTGTTCAAATAATCCTAAAATAAACAGCTCTGGGTCAGACTCCCAAAGGTTGAAGCAGCACTGGCCCTTGAGTGGTGCTGTGCTGAGATGCCTTCCTGCCTCTCATGGCTCCTCACTCTGCTGCCCATGAAGGGCACAGTGACCCTGTGCTGGACAGTTTTATGTCAACTTGATATAAGTTAGTCATCCTCAAGGGCAGGAACTCAACTGAGAAATGTCTCCATAAAATCAGCTGTAGGCAAGCCTATAATACATTTTCTCAATTAGTGACCAATAGGGGAGGGCCCAGGACCTTGTAGGTGGTACCATCCCTGGGCTGGAGGTCCTGGGTTCTATAAGAAAGCAGGCTGAGCAAGCCATGAGATGCAAGCTAGTAAGCAGCACTCTTCCATGGCCTCTGCTTCAGTTCCTGCCTCCAGGTTCCTATTTGAGTTCTTGTCCTGACTTCCTTCCATAATGATAAACAGTGTAAGTGTGAGCCAAATAAATCCTTTCCTCCTCAACTTGTTTTTGGTCATGGTGTTTTATCAAAGCAATAGAAATCCTAACTAAGGCAGACTCCAGTGGAGGAACACCCTGGGATGTACAATGACCTCATATGGAAACTCAACAAACAACCCTGATGTGGGACATCTTTCTGTGTGCTGTGAATGCCATTGGTTAATAAAGAGACTTTTTGGACCTATGGCAAGGCAGCTTGGAGGCAGGTGAGAAATCCAAGCACAGATAAAGGAGAAGGAGGGTGGAGTCACAGCAGGCAGCCATTGAGAAAGTAAGATGTAACACAGGTAAGCCATGAGCCATGTGGCAATACACAGATTAATAAAAATGGGTTGAGTTAAGCTGTAAGAGCTAGTTGGTAATATGCTTGGGCCATAAGCCAAATAATTTGTAATTAATATAAGCCTCTGAATAATTATTTTATAAGCAGCTGCTGGACCGTGGGTGGGAAAGACTCCTCTGGACCACAGGCCAGACAGGTCAGAAACTTCAGCCTACACAACCCCATGACTGTATTAGAGGAAACTTTATTGGGAAAGATATGTGAGGAGTTTGTTACCCAGTGTCTTGAACACCCTCTTGTGTAAATGTCCAGGATAATCTGAAACCTAATTTGAGAAGATGGTCTCCAGGTAAAAACCAAAAATGTCAATCCCAAAGCAGCACGTAAGACTGAACTAAAAACACGTATCTGCTAGCTGCTGACAGTCAATTTTTCAGAAGAAAACAAAGCATTTGTATTTAACAAAGTTTCCTCAACTGAGTAAATGTTTGGAGATAACCTGCTCTCTGGTACTCCAGCCAGATTTATGTATAATTACAAACTTTTAATTTGAAAATATTTGGAAAATAATAGGAGATGCAATTAGCAATAACCTGTCTTTAAGTTTCCCTCAATGGGGAACATCTGAAAATCCTAAATTGGTGCGTCTGCACAGAAAACTATGAGTCCTAGATATTAAAACAAAAGGCAATGAATGAGTAGCCTACTTCAGTTGGAATTTAGAAGCTTCTACAACAGAGGTTTACAACCTGTGGGTCATGCTCTCTTGGTGTCTAAGGACCTTTTCATATGGGTAGCCTAAGACTGTTAGATAACATAGATATTTGCATTACAATTCATAACAGAAGCAAAATGACGGTTATGAATTAGCAATGAAAATTATTGTGTGGTTGGGGTCACCACAACATGAGGAGCTGTATTAAAGGGTAGAAGCATTAGAAGGTTGGGAACACTGATTTAAGATAAGAAACAATAAAATTGCTAATTTACAAAAAATGAATAGAAAATATAACAGGCCTTCAGCCCTTAGCACAACTGACTCCATGATGGAAGTATCATTCATGCCATAAAACTCAGCATATAGACATAACAAGAACAAAGGCCTGATCTGTCAAGTCTGTAGTTCCGGGAAAGTCTAAATGTGCTAACCTTGCATTTGGGTTTCTGTAGTCCCGCTTCAGGCTAACGGTTCTTGTTAACTGAAGTGTGTCAACCCAAGCTCACCCTGAGAAAGGCTCCGGGCTACACTGGGATCCCAAACACCCAGTGTAGTAGCCAGCCAGCTAATAAAGACTTTCTGTTGACTTAACTCAAGTGGGAACTGTCGCCTCTGGTGGATACTCCACAAGAAAAACAGTATCAGAATTAAGAAAGGTATTTGAGAAACAGGAGACCAGAAGGAAAATCTTAGACAGCGTACCTAAAGATAAGTGCTGAAGAGAGAGGCATAAGAGGCTCAAGCCTCCGCTGCCCTCACCCCCTCCCCTCACCCCCTCCGCTGCCGTCGACCCCCTCCCTTCACCCCCTCCGCTGATGTCGACCCCCTACTCTAACCCCCTCCGCTGCTCTCTACCCCTCTCCCCTCACCCCCTCTGCTGCCATCTACCCGTCTCCCCTCACCCTCTCTGCTGCCATCTATCTCTCTCCCTTCACCACCCCTGCTGCCATCTACCCCCTCCCTTCACCCCCTCTGCTGCCATCTACCCCTCTCCCCTCACCCCCTCTGCTGCCATCTACCCCTCTCCCCTCACCCCCTCTGCTGCCATCTATCTCTCTCCCTTCACCACCCCTGCTGCCATCCACCCCTCTCCTCACCACCTCCGCTGCCATCCACCCCTTTCCCCTCAATCCTCCAGCAGAACTTCAGCTTCCTCCTCCTTTAGCACCCCCTCCCACCTACTCTCCCCCAGCAACTCCCAGTGAGATTCATTCCAGTCTCAAGAGGAAGCACGTTCTACAGTAAAAGAGAAAGTGTATTACAGCTCCTTTAAAACTAGAACCGAGAGGGAGAGGTCACTCAGATACTGTCTATACTCCCGGGGCAAAAGTGAGCTGAAATCTTTGACTATGGCCTTCCCTGACCCATACAAGGAAGCTCTAGAATCGGTAAAGAATTTTCTATTACTCTATTAGGACATGAACCGAGGTTTTCTGGCCTGTATCAGTTCAAGGAGTAAGGCAGAAGAATGGCTTTGCTTGGCAGAATGGACCCCCATCCCCAAGAACTTTTGTAAAGCAGAGGCAGATATTAAAATGCTAACAGTGGGTTAAGAAATCATCTTTCTGATCTGATAATAAAATTATTCCCACGAACTACTGACTGGTCCTTAATAATACTGTACCTGACATGAGAAACTGTACCTGACTTCTATGTCAGGTTTGAAAACCATTCGAGTACTCAGGAATTCTCCCTAAGAATTTTGAGGGTAACAGAAATGGCTCTGGTTGTGGTGTGCTTTGGGAGGCCGTATCCCTGTGTTATATGGCATCTTCTCCAAATTGCAGCATTTCCTACAAATGAATATTTCCTCCAGGAGGAAAAAGGAGACTCCACAGCCATAAACAGGAGAGAACAAAGGTCATGGCCGAGACTGAGATGGCCCCTCTCCAACAGTGCAAACAGGAGTGTGACAGTTCTTAGGGGAAGAGCAGCCTGTAGCTTGTGGGGTGTAGCAGTGGCTGTGGGGTGCAGGGTGGGGAGTCATCTCCAGTGTGGGGTAGGCTTCCTAGTGATGCAGCTGCTTTTGAATTATCCCCGTTTCTTTTAACCACACTCATGTTAGAAATACTAATGAAAGTTCACCAAACTGGACACTGGTGCAGTTGAGCTTCAGGCTGTTGCGAGCTCCCTTTCTGGAGCATAGTAAAAAGTTTCTGGTCTGAACTAGCACCAAGATCTGGACAAGGTGACCCAAATAGCCTACCCACAGCTGCTTGGTCCCAAATAATCACAAAGTCTTATATTAATTTCATGCTGCTTAGCCTATGGCTCAGGCATATTGTTGTCTAGCTTTTACAACTTCACCTATTTCTATGTATCTGTGTTGCCGTGTGACTCATGGTTTACCTGTGTTCCTTACATCTTGTTCTCTTGGTGGCAACTCACAGCATCCTTGTCTGACTCCGCCCTTTCCCTCCTTATCTATGCTCTGATTTCCTGTCTATTTCTAAGATGCCTTGCCATAGGCCAAAATAGTCCCTTTAGTAACCAATAATATTCACAGCATATAGAGAGATATCCCACATCACTGGAGTAAGCTGATTTTATTTTTCCACAAATTGTCAAAGTTTTTACGTACAGAATTACCATATCTGTCCCTCTCACAATTGGAAAATCAGGATAATCAAATGCATTTGTCTCCTTAAATTTGTAAAATAATTTATACCATGGGCTTCTAGATAAATTATATAGATAGATAGATAGAGAGAGAGATAGATAGATAGATAGATAGATAGATAGAGATAGATAGATATAGATAGATATGAATAGCTAGCTAGCTAGATATCTCTCTCTCTCTCTCTCTCACACACACACACACACACACACACAGACACACACACACACACACACAAGCACACACACTTCTGTCCACCAAAAGAAAGTTTAAGAATTTAGTAAATGTTCACTCCATGAGGACAGAAGTCTCTGTTGATCTTTGTTATGTGATGGAATTCTGAAGAAGTAGGCTCCAATGCCAGTGAGGGAGTGGACTTGCCAGTGAAATCAAGCAAGTAAAGAGCAGTGCTTCCTCCTTCTATATCCTTTATATAGGCTACCAGCAGAAGGTATGACCAAGATTAAAGGTGAATCTCAACATATCAAAAGATCTGATTAAAAGTAGGTCTTTCCACTTAAAATCATTTAATTAATAAAAATCCCTCATAAGGTTATCCAGCCACTTGGGTTTTGGTTAATTCCAGGTACAATCAAGTTGACAGCCAAGAGTAGCTACCACAAGTCCACCCCTTGTCAACTTGACATACACTTCATCTCCTTACGTCATGCTAATTTCTATATAACAATAACCAGATCATAATTATGTCTAACATGATATCACTATCCCATGTATAATAACAAAAGCATTATATATTTAACCAGGTCATAATTATGCCTAATATAACTACCCCTCATACAACTGCAAACATTTTATCAATTTTAGAATAGGGAGAAATGTCTCCTGAGAGACATTCTTTTAGTACCTCAAACTTAACCATTAATATTCTCTTAATTGAGGTTACATTACGTGAAAAGAAATTGAAAGAAAACACAAATATATGTACAAATATACTCTTAACAAAATATGACAGAAACCCTCATGTAAGTTATAATCCTCCATTCTGCAACTGGTCACATAGATTTAGGTTGTATTTATAATTACTGTCTTCTACTTCCCATCCAGTGTTTCCTCCACCCTTAGCAAGCACCTTATCAGGTCTTGGCTCTTGTCCTAGAGACACAACTCATCTTTCATTCCTAAAAGGTCTGTGTCCTTTGTCATCCAGCCTGAACTGGGTTATCTGACTCGGCTCCACTGCTCCAACACTAGAGACTATTCTGAATCTTTGCTTCTGGGAACTTTTGCAGGGAGCCAGTATCCTAGAATAGGTTCTTCTTTTACATAGGCTTGTCCACTTCCCTCCCTGTACTCACCATCACTCTGCCTACAGGAAGCAGGCTGTTCTCTTTCTATTTTATTTCCCTACTATGTTGCCTTTTCTCACTCCTTCTCCCTCCAATCAACAGGGCATGAATAGTATAGTTCAGTAAACCTATACCAGAAGAGAGAGAACCCTGTGGTCAAAAGTTTCTCTGTCCTGCTTGGCTAGTCTCAAAGTCATTTAGTACTAAATAGTCACACAAAGGCTTATGTTAATTATAAACTGCTTGGCTTATGACTTAGGCTTATTGCTTGCTAACTCTACACATAAATTAACCCATCATTCTTTTTAATGTTTAGCCATGTGGCTTGGTACCTTTTCTGCAGTGCAACATTCTCATCTTGCGTCCTCTAGTCTGCCTGGTATCTGTTCTGCTCTTCCTCTTCCCAGAATCCTCCTTTCCTGGTCACCCCACCTATATTACCCGTCTGCCTAACATCTAGCCAATCAGCAGTACGTTAAACAAATATTTACAGTGTTCCAGAGAATAGTCCCACAGCATTTCTCTTGGTTTTTCCTTAAAAAAGAATAACAAATCTAATCTCCTTCTCTGATCTTTATTCATAATGACTTGTAACCAACACTCTAAACAAAAACAAACATCCATAATTTATTTTGGGAGACTGTGGGCATCGTTCTCTAGACTACTTTCTTCTGACTGGGGGCACTGGTAATCTTATAGTTACCCAAGAAAGATTTAAGATTACGAGCAAGTTCTGAGTGGAGTATTCTGTGAGGCTGGATAATCTCAGCCAGCTGCCTTGAAGCTGTTCTGGATGAGGAATGCAGAGGAAGCTGCAGCAGAGGTGCTCTGAAACATTGGATCATTTTGGCCATCTGTTCCCAATGCAGATTTTTCAGGGGTCTTTCTTGATCACCCCCCCCCTCTAATTTGGAATGAATCCATAGCCTCTTGTTTCCTATGAAAGCAAAAATATAACCTTTTCTCCGATGTAATATATCTTTTGACTTAAATTTTGAAGTCAAGATATTTTCAAAATGTATAGGTTGGTTTAATCCAGCAACATTTATAATGAAATATTTTTTAGCGTCCCGTTTCTTCCTCTGCAAGCAAAAAACTCAAAGATAAGACAATAACATACAGCATCAAGACTCTCTGTGTATTTTTCATCTTTACATGGCTTATTCTTTTTTCTTTCTTTTTTTTTAAGGACTTTATTTTTTTTTCCTCTCCCACGCCTATGCATATTTTTAAATGTACTGTACACCAGTTAGAGGTTTGGGGTTTTTTTCCATTTGAATCTGCCTTTACTGTACATCTCTATCTTTTTCTGACCATATGAGTCTTTAATCTGCTAAAAGACATGGCTAGGATTAAAGCCTCAGCTATGGTGGCTGCCTCTACCCAGCTCCTTGGTCTGTGAGAGCTTAGCTTCATGTAAGAGGTACTGGCAGGAGCCATGTTTACCATCCCAACTCTGGGGAATTTTAGGGTCCACATTGCCACCAAATAAGCACCCCACCTGCTGATCATGAACCTCATTTAAGTATTTGGCAGCAGGGCCTCTTAAAGGAACTACATGATTTTTGCTACTAACACTGAGTCAGGAAGCCTCTCTTAAAGGAGCTGTGCCTGGGCTCTATGCCAGCAAACAGAGGCCACATGAGAAAACACTGCTACCAAGAAGTCATTCTTGACTCTGTTCCTTTTTTGTCTGCATGAATAAAAACCTTTCATCCCTCATATGCAGCTCATGCTTGTATCAAGCTCCTATGAGACTACAGGACCCTGCCATGTTGCGGCTCAAGCTGAACACCACAAACCCCGCCATGTTGTAGTTTAAGCCTTCACACCTTGGAGTCTCTGTACCATGACTCACTTGAGAGACACAACGTAGAAGTTTTTTTTTTCCCCTCCATCTTTGTGTTCTAGAATTCTTTTTAAGCTTTCTTGGACTTTATGTGGATGTACATGTACCACATTGGAGGGCCATTTGTAGTCAGAGGCTTCTCTGTTCTATCTAGCCAGTTCTATTTAGTCCCAAATAAACACACAGAGGCTTTTATTAGTTATAGACTGTAGTACGAGGTTTCTGGCCCTGACTTTTGGGCCTAACCTCAAGGTTTAGACCCACAGACCCACAGACCAGCAGAGACACACAGACACTTTCATTAATTTGAGGCTGATTGGTTTAAGGCTCAAGCATATAACTTGCTAGCTCTCTATCCTTCATCTAACCCATGACTCATCCTCTTCAGCCGTGGGACTCAGTACCTTTTCTCACAGCAGCATGGTTGTCCTCTGCTTCTTCCTGCTTCTCTCTGGCAATCTGCTCTGTTCTTCCTGTTCTCAGAGTTTTCCTAGTCTGGTAAACCCGCCCACACTTCCTGTCTGCCTTTGGCCAATCAGCCCTTTTTATTAAATCAGTAGGTGGGACAATTATTTACAATGAAACAACACAATCTCCCACAATAGACTGTTTGGCCTGTGTTTCAGGCTTATTACTTGCTAATCTTACACTTAGATTAAGTCATAATTCTTATCTACGTTTAGCCACATGACTTGGTACCTTTTCTTCAGGGCAGCGTTCTCATCTTGCTTCCTCTGGTCTGGCTGGTGTCTGCTCTGTTCTTCCTTGTCCCAGAACTTTTCTTGTCTGGTCACCCCACCTATAAATCCTGTCTTCCTTCTTCTGGCCAATCAGTGTTTTATTAAACCAATATTTACACTGACAAATACTTGCAGAATACAAGAGCATGTCCCATAGCACAATCCACTTCTTCCTCCTGGGAGCTCCTGGGTTTCTAGGAATTCCCTTTCTTGGACTGCCCTGCTTAGTTGAATGGTGACAGTTGGAAGAAGAAAAAACTTTTTAAAAATTTTTCCCTAATAGGCTGATAATTCTACTTAGTCTCCTCCCACATCAGTTGAGTGGACACATTGGGGAGGGAAGTTAGGCTGTGGGATGAGATGGGGAAGAAGGAAGGCGGCTTCACCATCACATTTGAGGACACACAAAGGGCCTCATTATTACTATGGTGTTTCTTCTGTGTGCTCAGGAATTCAGCATCTTTCATGTCAAATTATTTTTCATTGGGAAAAGAGATTTTAAAAAATCAGTCAAGGTCGAAGTTGTATCTTAGTAATAACATAATTGCTTAGTACGTATAAAATCATTAGATCAATTCCTACTATTACAAAAATAAATAAACAAACAAAAGCCCTCTAAACAACAAATCAGACTGTATGTCCAAGTGAATAACTAGGAAGTGAGACACAAGAGAGGGATAGAAAGAAACCCCGGGGGTGGTTGGGGGGTAGTCTTCCCTATCAGTTCAGAGAAACAGGCTGCTATGTCTTGGCTTCATCTTTCTGTACCTTGGTGACTATTATATGATTCTGAGCAACAGGAAATGTCTAAGCAACATTTATGAACCCAGTTAAGTGGAGACCAAGGGTTGGGTTTTAAAGCCTCTGTTCTATCTTTATTGTATCTGGTTGTACTTACAAGGCTCCCTGTACCTGCCTTTCTGGGACTCAGCATCCATTTCTATATTTCCAAAAGTTATCTTAGGGCTGCAATATAGTAGATTCTGAGTGACTGTGCTGTCTGTTGAACATGCTGGTATCTCCAGGAAAGGGGAACCTAATGCTCACTACATGAGAGACCAACTCTGTGGCTAGAAACTGGGAGAGAGCTCAGTCCCTCCCTAGTCTGGCTTATGGGATTCCAGAAAATCAGCACCCAGGCAACATGGTAAATTCTCTTTGGCTGTGGGTTTGAGGGATGGACAGAACTTTAGCCACAATGGCCACTTCCCTCAATGTGGCTCAAATTTTTGCCCAGGCTCTGTTAAGTATAGGCAACAAAGATATACAGGACAGTCTAGGTTGGGAATAAACCAGCCAGAGGCTCCTAGGCTCATTCAAAGCTCCATTCCAGGCTTGTCACCAGCACATTCTTACCATGGCTACTACACTTTGGAAGGCTCTGGGCCTGGGGCCTCTTCTGCCGACACTTTTGCTGGCATTTTCTTCAGGTGAGTCTTGACCAAGGATAGGGCAGAACTCAGAGGTGGCAAAATTGTGTTCTAGACCAGAGCTGAGTCCCAGCGAACATTCCTAGGATGTTTGCACATTTTCTGTGCTGTAGATCTTTTAGGGACAGGGCGGTAGTGGGATTTCAGGAATCAGAGAAAGAACGTGACACAGAAGGTAGGGCTAGGAGGCCTGGAGGCAATGAAGGAGCCCGGTTTGTGTGATGTCAGCCCTGGATTTCATGGCTAGCGGGTTGAGAAGTATGAAATATATATATTATAGAGAGAAGAGAAAGGAGAGAGGGGGAAGGGAGGAGGAAGGGAGGGAGGAAGGGAGAGAGAGAGAGAGAGAGAGAGAGAGAGAGAGAGAGAGAGAGAGAGAGAGAGAGAGAGAGAGAGAGAGAGAGAGAGAGAGAGAGATTGAGCCTGAAATAAACCCAAGTAATGACTCCTGGATCCAACATCAGGTGAACCTGCTAAACCTCCCTTAGTCACTGACAGATTATTCCTAAAGCTCTCTGAGTCTCTGCTTCCCCAGGAGGTGGAGGCAACAATCTTCTCCCCTCCCAAGCTGGGTTGTGGGTGAGATGAGCCCCTATACCTGTGAGTCACTTGTGACCCATCGGGCACTATGTGGAAGGTCTCAGAGCGCATGGACTGTTCTCTACCACCCGTCTTTGTCACTGCAGGACTGTTAATCTTCCTCTTTCAACTTGACTTTGAAAGAAGGGCTCTTGTCACCAGGACCCTAGAATACAACTCACAGTCTGAGCACAGTAGGTTACAAGGGCATACAGCATGGCAGTAAACCACTGCTCTGAATCTCCTAAAAGCTGTCCCCAGGAGAAGGACAGTCTTTATTCCTGCACGGCAGAGACCCTGTTAGAAGTGAGGTGCTTCGTTACAATCCTAAGCTGCATGAGGCTGAACTGCATGCTCTCGGACGGAATGTTACCCCCATTTTTAGGTTGTCTCTATTTCCTAACTATGTGAATAGAGCAAAACTGTGAACCTGACTGGACAGGTATTGGTGGGGTAGGGCCTCGAATCTTTTCGGCACATGCCAAGGAGCGGCATAGCTGTCGTAGGTCAGATTTATTTTTAGCTTCTTGAGAATTTCCCATAGGGTTTTATCCTCCATTGATTTTCAGAGGGACAGCTAGAGTTTGCAATTCCATCAGTAGTGACGGAGAGTTTCTCTTTCCCCACATCCTCACCTGTCTTTGTTGACAATTCTTTCCTTGATCTAACCACTCTGGTCAGGGTAGGGTTTCCCTGTAGCTTCACCTGTCTTCTTTCTATGGTCTCATGGTTGTGCCTATTCCTCTTCCTTGGAAGGCTTTCTTCCAGTGTTCTGCGCGGCTGTGTTGATGGACATGAGCTCTTGATGGACATTTTAGCTTGTTTGTGTGAAGGTTTTCTTTCAATGGTAAGTAGCTTTGCTGGGTACAGATGCCAGTCTATATTGGCATTTGTGATCTTTAGAAGTTGAAGAGTGTTACTCCAGGTTTTTAAATTTTCCGCTGAGAAACCAACAGCTAATATAATGTAATTTCCTTCAAATGTGAGTTGGGAATTTTTCTCCTTTGACTTTTTGCACCCTCTCATGGTTCAGTATATTTAATGCTTTAACAGTAACATGTATAGGGAGTTTGGTGTCTGGTCTCATCTGTTTGCTGGACTGTGTTCCTTGTGTCACTGTGGTTGTACCTTTCCTTAGTTTGGGGAAGTTTTTTTCCTATGAGCTTGTTGAAGATGTGGCCTTTGCCACTGACTTGGGGTTTTCCTCTTTCATCTGTTTCTATAATTAGAAGAGTTGGTCTTTTTTATATTGTTCCATAGTTTCTAATTGTCCCTTTTATATGCTTTAAATTTTTATGATTATTATTTGCTTGAGTGTCCCAATTCCTCTACTTTACCTTCAAGATATGCTAGTTTATCTTCCACTGATCCACCCTATGTAAGGCTTTCTCCCGTTTTCTAATTGTGTTACTGATTTTCAGTTTTATCTTTATTACAGCTGAAGTTCTCTTTAATACTTCTTCACTCAATTCTGAATCTCGTCCCTCATTTCATTCAGCTACAGATATTTCTTATGCATTTATTGTTTTTCTTCTTCAAATTCACTGAGTTGAGGTTTTGGGTCCTCCTTTGTTTTCATGATTTATTTGATAAAGTTTATGATTGTTATTTTAAGTCCTCTGTTCCAGAATTCAACTATGTAATTCATCCTAGAGAGCATTTATGTGGGATTGGTGGGTTAGGGAGATGTAGTAATAAGTTTCTGGCCTGGCCTGTCCAGCTTAGCCCCGAGGTTTTGACCTACTTGTCCCCCTGAATCACACAGACGCTTACATTAATTTTATCCTGATTGGCTTATGGCCCAGGCATATAACTTGCTAACTCTTAATTCTTAAGCTAACCTATGATTCTTATCTTGTTTAGCCAAGTGGCTTGGTACCTTGTCTCAGAGCAACATTTCAACTTCTTTCCTCTGCATCTGCTGGCGTCTCATCATGGTGTCTCTGCTGTCTCTCTGGCATATCTGCTCTGCTCTTCCTGTTCCCAGAGTTTTCTTAATCTGATAGCCCCACCCACACTTCCTGTCTGCCTTCAGCCAATCAGTGTTTTTATTAAACCAGTAAGCAGGACAATTATTTACAATGTAACACAATCCAACTACAGGGAAAGGGACATACTTCCGACCCCTTCATACTTTTGTATGTTTTGTGATGTTTCCTGGACATGTGGACTTCTTTCTTTGGTTGTGTGTCTCTTGTGAGATTTTAGGTTTCATTAGATTGGGTCAGTACAGGGTCTGAATGAATGGAGGCAGGCTGGAAATATCTGGTGTGTGATTGGCTCATTTAGAATTAGGTCTGGGAATGTGATGATGGTGCAGGGTTAGTGTGGGTCAGGGGAACTCAATACACAATGGCTGTATGTGAGGTAAGTGTTCTAAGACATGCCTAGACATAAAACAGGGGCACATGGAGGGTCAGAGGATGTCCTAGATAAAAACAGTATGTGAGTTGTGTGCCTCAAGATAGTGTTCAGTGGTGTGTGTGTGTGTGTGTGTGTGTGTGTGTGTGTGTGTGTGTGTGTGTGTGTGTGTAATTGAGTATGCATAGGTGATATCCAGAACTAAGCCTGTGAGTATAGGCACAGTGCAGGGCTAGATGTGGGTCAGAGAAACTCAGTAGAAAAAGATTGCACAAACTACCAAATTAGGCCTGCACATGTGGACAGCAATATTGCAGTCTTGTAGGAAACCTGTTTGCTTAAGCCTCCTGAAGTCTTGCTGCCTAAGGCAGCCAAAGAGCAGTACAGCTGGTTGTTATGGTCAATTTCTTTGGCACATGGCCAAGCATGTGCATTCTCTCTCAGGCACAAAATGACATTACTATGCCCTCTTCCATAGATGGGTTTTATTCGTTCCTCAGCTATTGATTTTTTGTTTTGTTTTGTTGGTCTTTCAAGACAGGTTTTCTCTGTGAAGCCCGGCTGTCCTGGAACTCGCTCTGTAAACCAGGATGGCCTTGAACTCACAGATCTGCCTGCTTCTGCCTCCCTTCTGTTGGGATTGATGCCATGTACCCTTACTACCCACAGTTTGTTTTGTTTTAGGTCAAAATGTCCTTTTTTGAGCACTCTTTTAGAAGGACACATTTTTCTATCATCTGCACATGCTGAGTTTCCTGAGGACATTCATCCCCCATAGCACTCATATTTCATTTGCTGTTTGCTCATTAAGATCCAGTTACATTCTCCTCAAAGTCAGATATCATGGGTAGTATGTTCTCCCTTGAGCATGGTGCAGGGGATGCATTTTGACTTGAGCGAGCCATTGTTCTAAATTTCTGAAAGAGTGACCTCAGGAAAAAGAGCAATTTTCAGTTCTCACGGGATAGGCCTTGGTAGGGTTCACATACTGTTGTATATTGGTTTCTCCAACACTGAGAAAGTAGTCACAAGTGATTTTTAATTTCTTTTTCAGCTGGGAAGCCTTTCATCTCACTGAAGGGCCCAGATGAGAGGACAATCGCTTCACGTTTAGTGCCTTTTAACTGCACCGCTGGCCCCTTCAGCTCCAGGAACCTCACTGTTAACTGGCTGAAGGACAATAATGAACATCCATTCTCAGCCCCACAGCTGGTGCCTATCAACAATGACTCTTACTCTGTCACAAGCAAGGCATGGGTGAAATTGACCAAACAAGATATCTTTTCTCATATCACCTGTGAAGTCACCCATGTTGACCTCGATGAGCCCCTAAAAATGACCATCAATCTCTCCCAAGTGCTCCTAGGTAAGTGATCAGTGAAATACGTGGTGGGTACACACTGGTAGCATGGAAGTTTTGCCCAAATCCCAATTTTACAAATGGAAAATCAAAATTAATCATTGCCAGTCTTGAGCACATGGAAATGAATGACAAGTGCAGGTTCCATGGGCTGGTCAGCTAAGCTTTGGTCTTAGCTGTATCTTTTCCTAGGCGGCAGAATATTGGCCATATGTTGTAAATTTTCCATGCTCCAGTTTTCTGAAAATTTTGGAATAAAACCAACACATACTCTGTAAGTTTCCTCTGAATATTAAGCCAGTTGTTCCTTTTAGAACACCAAGAACTATGCCTAATGGGCTGTGAGTTGTTTACAAACGTCTGACCTTGCTATTGTATGGACCTGGCATCCCTCTCTAAACATACCTGCTCTGTTTATATCATTGCTAATGTTTAAAAGCTTCTAAATATTTATTATTTCTGGAGCTTGTGGTATAAGGCGTGTAATCTCAGCTCCTTGGGAAACAGGCAGAGATATAACATGTTCCAGGCCTGTAAGGATTAAGATTGAGTTCAAGTCCAGCCTGGAAAACTTAGTGAAATAAAATAAAATGTGTGAAAATTGGGACTGAGTATTACTTCAGTGGGTACTTGTCTTCTATGCAGAAGATCCTGAGTTCTGGGAAGTCTTCGGCATTGTGTAAAATATTATTCACTCAATAATACTGTGTGTCAGGCACTGTCATAGGTGTTGAGATTATAGTCTCTGTTCTTGTAGGGCAATTCACTTTAATAATTCCTATAATTATGCAACACAATATTATATATTTAAAACAGACCAGATTAGATAGATATCCACGTGTCTCCAGCTATGTCTCATGAATATTTATATTTGCTCCTATTTGTCTTACATGAGACATATAATAAGTTGTTTATTTAAAAGCAGAGTGGACTTGTGAACTCTCTTCACTTGTGAACGCAGGGCAATTGTACAAGTATTGCATGAGATCAAGCCACTTGGCATTCCAGCAAGAAATGGAGGTCCTCGTGGTCCTCTGTCCCATAGCTGTGGATCTCCTGACAACTTGTAGTTTCTGAAGGAATCAGAGTGAGTTTTCTTGAAGGGTGTGGCCCTGGTAAGTCAGGCAATGCTCCAGTGTCCCAACCCATGAGTACAGGCAGTACAAATTCACCTGGCTCAATGGAGGCAGAGGGATCAGGAATTCAAGGTCATTCCTGGCTACGTAGTGAGCTCAAGGTCATCTTGGAATTCTTGGGACCCTGCCAATTAACCAATAAATTATATTTAACAAAATGACTGAGAGACCCTGGGAAAGGGAAATAAGATGGCACCAAAATTTCACCTGTTTCCTTATTGTTCCCGTCTAGTTATCCCCACATTGAACCTCACCGCGGAGCCCCAGAAGATCCATGATCGTGCGCAACCAAGAGTGAATCTGACCTGCCATGTAAACCACTTCTACCCCCCTCATGTGCAACTTGACTTGTTTAAAAATACGCACAAGATCCTGACTCTTGAGCTCTCTCAGGCCACCAGGAACCCTGACGGGACATATTCTCTAAAGCACACATTGCAGGAAGACATTGTATCGGAGAAGAGCAACTTTAGCTGCTGGGTGATGCAGTATGACCAGCCTCCACTGGGGATAAACATCACCGTGGAAGTTCAGACCTTCCTTAAGGGCAGAGGTGTGTGCCTTGTCTCCTTCCTATTCTCGTGGTATGTAGCTGAAGGGCTACTCAGCCAAACCATCGGTTAAAGTGGAGAAAGGGGGCCCTCCCTAGTGAGAACGCTGTTGCACAGCTACCCCTAACTGCACTCCATTTCATCCAGATACTTCCACAAAGAAATGGGTCTCCTTTGCTTCATTCATCATATTGCAAGTTTTTTTTTCTTAACCCTTGGTTGCAAGAAATTGCCAAGGTTAAGGATAGCTGGGCTCCAAATAGTTCCCGGGAAAGCAATTAATCGATAGTTAATTCAACTGCATGTTTTTGGAAATCAATTTTGAAGAGTTCCAGAGTTTTTAACTCTCTTAGCTAGGAAAAGGGGTCACACAAAGTGGGCGTTAAGCCGCTGTCTCTCCATTCCCTCTGCAACTTTCCCGGTGCTCTTGGAGGTTAATTTCTTTCTTCCCCATTTCCCTCTTTCCAAGCTCATACTATTTCTTCCACAAGGGGGCACTGTGACGTTACAATCCGGAGCTTCCTTGTTTCTTTTACCCAGCTGTGTGCTTCATACTCTTGGGAGAAGGAACTACTGCCCCCAAGCAGACATGTTGGTGCAGGTGCATGTCAGGGATGGATATAATAATAGGTCAGGCATGGGCCAGCCAGAGGTATGGCAGCGTGTGGGCTCTGTGCAGTGATTTACAGAACAGGTAGCTACCAGAGAAAGACTGGAGATGCCTGGCAACAGCTCATTCTCACAGCAAGCTTCCACGTTGATTTCTGTCTAGCCCCGTGGCAGACAGAACCCTTTTCTGGTTGCTGTAAGAATTCTCAAAGGTAACAATCCCACAAGCCCTCAAATTTCTTTGGGTCCTATTTTGGTTTCTCAGTAGAAATAAGAAAATTATCTACACAGAGGGTTGGTTGCACAGATATGGAAGACAAACTCCAAAATAATACTTTTCCATGGGAAGCAAGTTGCATATTATTTTTAAAAAGTTTTTCTATTTTATTTCTATTGTGAGGATAGTAAACATGACTACTGTTTACATCATTTCCACCCCACACTCCCCCAACTCCCCCTTTGTCCCCCAATTCCCTCAACTTGACAATCTCTTCATTACTGTAATTTATGAATGAGTAACTAAGGTTTTTCTTTCTTGTCTCATTTTCCTTCTACATCTGCATTTGGCATATCTGACCTCCCATGGGAGGACGAGCATCATGGCAGCATCACGTTGATGGCTCCAGACAACAGAGGGTCTATGGAGGTGTTTCCTCTCTTGACACTGTTCCATTAGGTACTATTGCATCTTTGTAGCTGTACTTTACAAGCTTCCCCAGATCCGTTTCCTCAGCATCCTGACTCCTGTGCACATCTACTCACACACCTGCTCTATTTGATTAGTGTCTGCAGAGGACTCACTAGATGGCATTTACGGAACACTAACCACATGTCACCCACAGAGCATTTACTGCAGAGCAGGGTTCCTGCTCATTCATATCTCACACTTTGAGAGCTGGAAGGTAGCAGAGCAGGCTTACAATCTAGCTGTCAGATCGCAGACTAAAGATGGTGTTTCTGTATGCTTCTCTCCTGAGAATACAGACCCTATGTTTGTCACAAAACATTTCTCAGATCCCATTGGAAGGTATTTACTTGTCTTAAAATGTCATATCTGTCTATGCCATTCCCACAATCAAGTACTTAAACTTCAGTGATGTCCGAGAGCCCAGGCCTGCAGCTTTATCATATAGGTCCCCCTCCCCAGCTCTTGGAGCTTACCTGTGAACTTTGCAGTTGAATGGATCAGTGTCAAACTGCAGGATGGGTGTGACCAGTGCCTATCTGGGTGGTCCCAGGTAAGCAATCCCCCTTTTTAATTTGTTTTATCTATCAGTGTTCACAGCCAGGTTCCTTCCTTTGGCTCCTGCATGTTAGCTGAACTGTGGAACACAGTTGAGCTTCTGCACTGATTATTCCAAGTTTACATGGTGCCTACCCCAGAGCTAGGCTGAAAGCAAGATAATATTTAAAATAGGAGGTGTGGAGGCAGCTCTTTTTTTGTTATAGGTTTATAAAATGGCATATATAGACTTTGGTAAGTTAATTTTGTATCCTGTCTCTGCTGAAATTGGTGAGAATTTCTAGAAGCTTCCTGATGGAACTTTGGGATCTGTTAGGTACAAATGTAATAAATCATACAGATGAACTTCAAGACAAAACTTGCATGCTCATCTGAATAGGTGCAGAAAAGGCCTTTGACAAAATTCAGCATTCCTTCATGTTAGTCACAGAAGGACTTCGTCATCACATATCTTCTGCAAATGAGGATATTGAATTCTTTCTTGACTTGAACCCTTTTTAATTTCTATCTTCTGTTTTATTTCTCTAGCTAATGCTCCAAGAACTATATTGCGAGAGTGGGAAGGGTGAAGAGCCCCCCCCCCCGCCCCGATTTTAACAGGATTGCTTCAAGTTCTTCTCCATTTAGGATGGTGTTGGCTAGGGGGTTTGTCAAGTGTGGCCTTTATTTTGTTATGTATATCTCCTGGTGCCCTTCTATAACTCATTTCATAAACACATATTAAATTGTTGCCAAAGACCTTTTTGGCATTTATAGAGATGAGCATATGATTTTTGTCTTGACATCCACATGATTTATCAAATGCATGGAATTACTTGCATTTCTAGGAGAAATCCAAATTGATGGTGGATTTTTAAAAAAATGCATACGACATTCAGTTTGCAATTAGTTTGTTGAGGATTTTTGCATCTATATTCACCATGCACATTGGCCTGTAGTTTTACTGTTGTATCTTTGCCTGGTTTGCATATAGAGAAACACTGGCTTTGTAGAAAAAGCTTGGGAGTATTACTTCTGTTTCTATTTTCAAAAATAATTTAGGAAATGTGGTAGATTTTGGTAGCCTGGTACAATTATTCTGTGAATCTTCTTAGCCTGGCGTGTTTGGTTTTGGTCAGTTTATTATTTTTATTTTTATTATGTTTCCATCTCTGTATTTGTTATGGATCTGTTTAAGTTGCTGACCTTTTCTCATTTTATCTTTGGTGGTTTGGGAAAACCTAGATTTAAAACATTTTCTTACATAATGGAGTATAGATTTTGAAGGTATCTCTTAATAATCTTCTAAATCTCTTTGGCATCTATTATACTGTTTTCCTGTTCACATCTGGTTCTGTTGAGCTATATTATTTCAGTTAGTTGTACTAGGCACCTGTCAATCTTTATCTTTTCAAAGAACTACTCAGATTTGTGATTCTTTGTACTGTTTTACTTATTTCTTATTTGATATCTAAAAATTTTAAGTAAACTTTATCACAAAATCTTACAAAAGAATTACACACCTATGTTAACCAGACCCAGCATCTAGACAGTTCAACGAACTTCTATACAGTTAGACTATCCATTTGGAATGGAAGTTGTGTGGCTTCAGTGGACTTTACACCTTCACTACTTGTTGTGGAGAGGGAGTACTATCACGGCTCTTGTCCAGCTTAGATCTGGGAATCACCTATGACCTTGGGGCACCAGTCTTTAGACAAAAGGAGGAGTTGTAGTAAAGAGTAGGTACTATCACATCACGCTGACCAAGAGGCCACGTCACTATGTCAAGGTGATAATTCCTGCTTTCCACTACGCACTACTGAATATATTTTATACACTTATCTACCATCAAAATAAAAAAATCCATGGCAGAGGTGGAACTAAGCCAACTACCTTTATATCCTTTTTCATAATTCATGTCCATTCCCTGCATTCAATCCTCTCTCTTCGTAATATTTAGCCTTTTTTGTTCTCTTTCCTATTTTGTTTACATATGCACATATTATTGGTTAGATTCCACACATGAGAGGGAATATGCAGGGTTTTCTGAGATTTTGTGGTCTCACTTAATAGTTTACATTAGAAGTTCATTCATTTTCCTCCAGATTTTGTAAATAAGTTTTCAAAGATAAATAGTGCATGTGGTGTGTGTGTGTGTGTGTGTGCGCGCACGTGCATGTGTGGTATGTGTGTGTGTTCAGAATGTTCATTCTCCATTCACTGTTGATGCACAACTAGGTTGACTATAATTCTTTCTTATCGTGAATAAACCAGCAATAACCCGTGGGGTGCAAATATCTCTGTGAACGGGTGCAAAGTTCCTTGGTATATACCCAAAAGTAAAATAGCTAGATCATATGGTAGTTCTACTTGTAAGTTTTTGAGAAATATCAGAACTGATTTCCTCAGGGGCTGTATTAATTTGTATCTCTGCCAACAGGGACTAGTGTTCCTTTCTCTCTTCACCCCCTCCAACATTTGTCGTCAGATCTGGTAATGACAGCCCCTCTCACTGTGGTGAGGTGGTGTCTCAAAGTAGTTTTAATTTACATCTTACTAATGGCTAGAAATATTAGCACTTAGAGTTATTGGCCATTTGTGTCTGTTTTGTTGAAAACTTGTATTTAGCTTGTTTGCCCATTTGTTGATTGGTAGTTTAATTAATTAATTAGTTAATTAATTAATTAACTTATTTATTACTATTTAAATTATGCAGTTCTTTATAAACTCTAGACTTTAGCCCATTGTCTTTAGTGTAGACAATGGAAGATTTTCTTCTATTCTTTGGGCTGTTTGCCTACTGATTATTTCTTTTGCTGCAGAAAATCTTCATTTTCGTGTATTTTCTCTTGACACTTGTAGTAGGTTCTTGTACTGTTAGCGGTCTACTCAGCAAATGACTGTCTCTCCAGTACCTTGAACGTTTTCTTTCAGAAATTTCAGCTTCAGGTTTTATATTAAGGTCTTTGGTCTATTTTGAATTGGTCTTTCTACAAGGTAAAAGATAAGAATCTAATTGAATTCTTCTGCAGGTAGAAATAAAGTTTTGCTAGCATCCTTTATTGAGTAGACCACCTTTTCCCAGTGTATAATTTTGCATCCTTGTCAAAAAATTAAAGAGGCATAGCTTTTACTTTTTATTCACGGACCTTCTATTCTTTTCAACTGATCTCCTTGTCTATTTTTTTGCCGGTGCTAGGCTGTCTTTATCACTACAGCCATATTCTATAATTTGAGGTCAGATATTATAACATATTCATTGCTGTTACTCTTTAGGGCTGCTTTGGCTTTTCATGGTTGTTTGTGGTTCTATATTAATTCCTTGCATTGTTTTTTCTAAATCTGTGAAATATGACATCAAAATTTTGGAATGTATTGTGTTAGGCCTGTAAGTAACTTTGGTAGTTTAGTCATTTTCACAATCTTAATTCCATCAATATAGGAGCATGGAATGTCTTTCCATGGTCTAGTATCTTCTATAATTTTTAAAGAATATCTTGATATTTTCGTTGTAGAAATCTTTTTCTTCTTTGTTTAGATATATCCCTAAGCATTAAATATTTTTGGATTTATTTTTAAATTGAAATACTTTTCTGTTTTCTTTCTTTTCAAAATTATTTCTTTTAGTTTTTGAGATCATAATATAATTTCATCATCTCCTCTCCTTTCCTCCCTCCAAACCCTCTCATATAATCCTTCTTGGTCTCTCAAATTCATGACCTCTTTTTTCTACTAATTATTTTTATATTCTGTATTAGCCAAGGTTCTCTGGAGGAACAGAATATTTATATATGTGGAATATTTATATATAAAGGAGATTTATTAGAATAGCTTACAGGCTGTGGTCCAGCTATCTCAACAATGGCTGCCTACCAAGGGAAGGTTCAAAAATCCAATATTGTTCAGTCCTTGAGGCTGAATGTCTCAGCTGGTCTTAAGCATACACTGGAATCCTAAAGAAGTAGGTTCTAATTCCCAGTTAGCAAGTATAGGGCAAGCAATCAATGAAAGAGAGCAGGCCTCTTTCTTCCACATCCTTTATATAGGCTTCCAGCAGAAGGTGTGTCCCAGATTACAGGTGAATCTTTCCGCCTCAAAAGATCTGGGTTAAAGCTGTATCTTTCCACCTTAAAGATCCAGAGTAGAAGTGGGTCTTCCCACTTCAAATCACTTAATTAAGAAAAAAAATTCTTCAAGGTGCACCTGGTAATTTGAGTTTTAACTAATTTCACATATAGTTGAGTTGAAAATCAAGAATAGTTGTTAACCATCGCTTATGCATATATGTATAATTAAGTACTCACACACACACAACCCACTCAGTCTGTATAACGTTACTTGTGGGTACACTTTTAGGGCTGACCATTTGGCACTGGGTAACCAACAATACTCCCTCCAAGACTAAAAGACCATCCAACAAAAACCTAAATATCAGGCATAAGAAGCCACCTTTTACATTGTCGTTCAATACACTCCCCAAACACACAGGCTATTGTCTTTGGTTGCCCCAGAGATGAAAGGTTAGTTTCTATTGCTGAACATCATGTACTTCAGACAAAATGCCCCTGAACTGGAACTGACCTGGATGCCTCTTCCCTGAGGACTAGCTTTCATGGTATCAAAAAACTCCATGAAAAAATTCTAAAGGAGGGAAGCAGCCACTAGATCTACCCAGCTATAATGCCTATGAACCACATCAAAGACCATCATGGCAGGATAACTCTAAGGGTGTAGTAGTGGCATGCATACCTTGATGGTAACCAACAGCTCTATAACTGGACACAGACACACTCATCAAGAGGGACATTATGCCTGGTAGTAGAAACCTACCTGACTACCTAGGGCTAGAGAAGTCTTAGAACCTAAAGAACTACAACCACACGTTTCTAAACCATCTTAACTCCTAACTACATTTTAAATATTTTCCCTTATACACACAGGTAAGTATAGTCCTCACTCCTCATCAAGGACACGTCTCTTTGCAACAGATGGAGACCATTAAGAAAACCACAATCAGTTAAAATATAGAGTTGTGGAGTCCAGTGCCAATGGATACATCTACAAAGCAGATCCTGAACATGAGGCTTGGCGAACATTGTGGAAGAGGGAGTGGAAGGATCATAAGAGCCAGAGCATTAGAGAGTTTGCTATGAGATTCTGTCTTGTAGGAATGACAGAGATTATACTCATAATGTTTCACCAACAGGACCAATAAACATGATCTAACAGAGACAGTCACACTAGGCAGTGTGAAAATGACCACAAGGCTCAATGCTACACAAAGAACTCTGGGTAACTAAGGGATGCTGAGGATGGAAGAAATAGTTTTCCCAAGTAAAGAGCCCACCAGTGTTATAAAATATTTTTTTCCGAGAGTACTTTTGGGATAAATAGACTACTTTTTATATTAATTTTCTGAAATGTTACTGTAAGCTTTTATTAAGTCCAAGAGTTTTCTAGAAGGCATACTAGAGTCTTTAAAGGATCATGTCATCATTGTTGTCTTGGGGTAGATCCAGATGGGAGGGGGTGGGGAGAAACTGGGAGAAGTGGAGGCATAGAGCATAAGCAGGATGCATTGTATGAAAAGAAGATCCGTTTTCAGTAAAAGAAAAAAAGAACCATGTCATCTGCAAATGGAGATAACGTGACTTCGTCCCTTCCTGTTTATCAGTTTCATATCTTTCACTTGCCTGAAAGCCACAGTTAGGACTCGGAGCATGACATCAAGTAAGAGAGGGGAGAGTGGCTCATTTTCTTGATTTTAGAGGAAACATGTTCAGCTTGTCCCTATTTAAAACCATGTTGTCTGTGGGTTTGTTGTACACAGACTTTATTATTTTGAAATATATTCCAAGACTTTCATCACAAAGGCACCTACATTCTTCTAGAGCTTGGAGTACACTGTTCCGGGCCTCTTTGGCTTTTTGTATTTCCATTGTGAAGTCTGATTTTATTCTGATGGCTTCTCCCTAGTCTGTGATTTGTCGTTTTTCTCTTGCAGCTTATATTTAATGTTTTAATTCTAATATGCCAGGGAATTTCATTACTGGTCCCATTTGGTATTTTGTGTGCTTCTTCTATCTGTATATGGATGGTTTTTCTTAATTTGGAGAGGATTTTTTTTCTGTGATTCTGTTGAAGATCTGGTCTATGCCATTGACCTGGGATCCTTCTTCCTTTATGACTATAATTCAAAGACTTTGCCTTTTCATGGAATCCCATAATTCCTGCATGCCATTTTCATGTGTTTTAAGAATATTTGTTCACAGTATTTGCTTGAATGGTCCAATTTCTCTGCCTTATCTTACAATCCTGGTAATCTAGTTTCTGTTTTGTCCGACCTACTTTTGGCATTCTTTCCCTGAGATCTATAACTGGACTGTTAAGTTTTTCAACCCCACCTTTCCGGCTTGAATTTTCTTTAACATTTCTATTTCTTTACCAAATTTAGCTCTTCAATTCGGAGCTTTCTTTCTTGTTTTGTTCAGCCCTGTATTTGTCTCCTCTTCAGCATCATTCAGGCATTTACTGATATATCCTTTAAGGTCATTGGGCTGCCTGTGTCTTCTTTAAACTCTGAGTTCTTCAATGATGTTTATAATTTTTTATTTACATTTTTATCCTGTAGTTTATCTGGAAAACATCCAGTGGGAAGTGTTTCTATAGGACTAACAATTTTGGAGGCGGAGCATACCATCTTGGGCATTCATAGTTATGGTTTTTTGCAGTGTGACATAGGCATGTGTATTTCTTTCCTTGGTAGTGTGTCTCAAGTGTGATTCTTGCCTGCTTCATGCTGGAATGGTACAAGAACTGAGTGGCCAGAGCTAGACTTGGGTCCAGAGATGGAATGGTTAGCTTGGGTTCTGGGTAGACTTATTAGGAAGGTTCACTGTGAAAGTTGTACTTCTTTAGCTAGAAGGGTGCAGATGGACTTGGAGGAACTCTTCAGGAAAATCCAACAGGTGACTCTTGCTCCCAGAATTAGACCTGAGAGTGTAGGAATATCACTTGCAGAGCTGTGGGACTATAGGGAAAACCGATGCAGGAACTACCTGTGTTTATTTTTAAAGATCATAACAACCCCTCAGGTGGTCCTTCCAGATTTTAATGTTGAAGTTGACATTGTAAAGTGATTACCACACATCATACATTCACCTTCAGCTTCTTCACTTGTTAATCCCAAGTAAAAAGATTCACTCCACTTTGCTAATAAGAAGTCAGAAGCATCGAAAGTTAAGTTGCTGGGACTTGTGTGTGTGTGTGTGTGCATGTGCAAAGAGAGAGAGGGGAGAGAGAGAGAGAGAGAGAGAGAGAGAGAGAGAGAGAGAGAGAGAGAGAGAGAGAGAGAGAGAGAGAGAGAGAGATATGCAGGTATAGTTTGAGTAGATCCCTAAGTCTATGCTGCCAACCTTTCTGTATGGCCTGCCTGTGAGTATTAAGAGATCTCCCTTTAGCACCGACTGGAGGAAAAACTGAATATCGTAAGGCCAGAGGCCCAGACCCTGGGACTAGACTACCTGGATGTGGCACTAATTATAATCTTGGACAGGTTCTCCCACACATCGTTACCTTCTTTTTCTTGTTGTGAAATGGGATGGTAACAGCTACATGTACTGTTGCTAGGGGGATTTAATGGATTCTAGAAAAGCCTAAGAGCATGGTATTGTTTGCTATGAGTGTGTGGTGTTGGTCTGCTGAGCTGCAAGCTCTTTGGGCTTATTGTTTGCCATCTTCTAGCAGCTTCAGAATCCCCCTTCCTCCTACCAGAAGGAAATATCCAAGTCTCGGTGAAAGGGGAAGTGACAGGACTTTGCCAAAGGGGTTCCAGGAAACTGTTCACACTGGAATTTGATGTGATGTGGAGTATCTCTTCTTGCAGGAGCGAAAGACTACTCTAATCACCTTAAAGGTCCCTTGCATCGGTCTTCAGCTGGAAAAAAGATCCAATTGAAGTACACATCTTCTAAGTTACCAACACGCCAGGTTACTGTGAGCTGGTTCAAAAACAACCATAGCCTTCTCCAGCCCCAGACCAATGTCTTCGCCATTGGAAATACCTACAATGTGACTAGCAGTGTGTCTGTCCTCCTGGAGAGCAATGATATATTATCTTCAGTTCTCTGCCGGGTTGAACACAACTTGTCAGTCATTTTCCAGAAGGTCATCAACTTGGACCAGTACCTCCGTGGTAAGACTTTTCTCTTTCTGGTTGAGGTAATGCTGGGACAGGCTATGGGCTTCTCTCGGTGTCAGTTTACTCATGGAGGAATGGCCTTACTTGGTGGTGACACCAGAATCTGTAGAGTACTGACCGCCATGCTTTGCTCAGGCTGACTATACAGCAGGGACATGTGTTGTTCTAGCCACAGAACCCACTTCCTTTATCAGAAAATCAGGTAGGACACCTACCCTCTGGGGTTTAGTTTTAGTATTGCTATTCTATAGAAAGAACGGCTTTGTGAACTTCTAAATTGTTGTGCCTATGTTGTCCCGAATCACTACTCCTATCTGGATTTGAGTCTGATTTTCCTTTTCGCTGTTAATTTTCACAGGATTCACCACAGCTTGGTAGATCTATAAAATCAGGGAAATCATGATGTCTCACACCTAGGAATAAATTTAAGGCTCCAAAATTGATGAATAAGTAAATTAACTACCTAAAGCATATAAGGCTTTTAAAATTTACAAAACATTTTCCTTCTCATTTTTTTTCTATCTGAACAATAGGAAAAAAATCCATTACTGTGGATGCAAACTCATTATTTTACATGGACAAAAATAGGAATATCACTACTTCCAGAAAGCACATGGGAGGGGGTATGCCTTACTTAATTGGTACAGGTATCTTGTACTCTTTGTCTTAGTCTAAAAGGCAAAAGATCCAGACAATGAAAAGATCCGGTATTGTAAAGCTGATGAGCAAGTGACTGATGTTTGTCCATTTCTATTATGTAGGCACTCAGGTTGCTTGTCTTATCAGCCTCGGTATGTTTGGGTGTCAAATAGGAAAGGGTAGTTCAGGGAGGATACTGTTTTCCTTTAATATTTATTTTACATCCCAACCATAGTTCCCTGCCCCCGTCCCTCCTTCACCTTCTTCCTCTCTGTCTCTACCATCTCTCTTCTTCCATTTCTATTTTATAAGGCAGACCTTCTTTGAAGATTGATAAAAACATGGTGAATCAAGTTATTTAGGCTGGGCAAGATGATGCAGTATAAGGATTAGGGTCCCAAAAGCCAGCAGACGAGTCAGAAACAGCCATGCCCCCACTGTTAGGAGTCCCATAAGAGGATCAAGCTAAACAACTGTAGGATATATGTATGTATATGCATATATTATATAGAGGGGTCTAGGTCAGTCCCATGCAAGCCCCCTGGTTACCAGTTTAGTTTCTATGCACTCCTATGAGCCCAGATCAGTTGATCCTGTGGGTTTCTGATGTTCTTGACCCCTCTAGCTCCAATAATCCTTCCCCCCTCTCTTCAGCAGGACCCCGTGAACTCAACGTAATGTTTGGCTGTGGGTCTCTGCATCTATTTCCACTAGGATGAAACCTCCCTGATGACTTGGGCTAGGCACCAAATCAATGAGTATAGCAGAATATCATTAGGCATCATTACGTTGACATTTCTTTCTCCAGTCATATTTGGTTCTATCCTAGGTTTCTAGTCCATTCAGACTCTGGGTCCTGGTCCTCTAGGCAGTGTTAGGGGTAGGCTCAATCTCGTGGCATAGGTCTCAGGCTGGATTAGTCATTGGTTGGCCACTCCCACAACCTTTGTGTCACTCATATTCCAGCACATTCCATAGGCCAGAAAAACTGTAGTCAAAGTATGTGGCTGGCTTAGTGTCCCGATGCCTTCACTGGTGGTCTTGCCTGGTCACGGGAAGTAGCCAGTTCAGGCTATTTGTGCTAGGAGTCTTAGCTGGGGTCGTCACTGTTGAGTCCTGGGAAACTAGGTTTCCTTCAGTGCTCTCCCTTACCCCACCTGATCCCTCATGTTCCTATCCCCGGAACCACCTCCAGTCCGCCCATAAAATCTCTATTTCTCAGGGAGGCCTCTTTACCCAAATATTCATTATATAATTTCCTGGAGCTAGGACAGTTATATAAGGAAGAAAAATCATAGAACATAGAAATGTTCACAAATGAACTGATTGCTTCTCAAATTAGCTGTGGTTTCAACCTTTCCTTGCTCAGCACATGTATCTCCAGCTAGATTTTCTGTTGTAGAAATGTCTTTGTTTGGTCTAAAAGCAGGACTTCAGGGGTCAGTCTCTGAGTTCCTTCAAGATGTAATACATAAATATTTATATTATCTACACTAGACTAAGAGCTAAGATCTGTCTAATTTAGACATCAAAGAGTTGATTTGGCCTTAGAAAATGTCTTAATTTCAAAGTCTCAGAAAGACAGCAAAAGAGCTTACAGAAAGCCTGGCTGGCTTTGATGTCAGTGTAGAGACCAGAATCTAGACCACCCAGGCCTTAGTTTGGTGCCTGCTTCTACCATGCTACCTGATCACATGAGGACACTGTAACGGATCATGATGGAATTTTCAACCCTGTACCCATTGTGTGCTCTTGTGAACACATTGTATTGTATACTGACAGCTCCAACCCAATGCCTTGTAGAAGCATCAGGTCCTAATTTCAGAAGATTTATAGTTCAATTGTCACTGTAATACAGTATACATGTTCTGTCTCTGTTCTAATCCCAAGATCTGCTACTTGAGACCTGGGAAAAATTATTTAACTTCTCTAAACTGAAGCATTTTTTTCTATGTAAAAATCTTAGTATCTTGGTCTCTATCACTTAGTGTCAGTGAATCTTCAAATCTTGGAATTATCTAGTCATGGAGTAAGCTGACTGATTCATAGTTTGCCAAATGGATGTGAAACTTTTTTTTATAGCTCAAAATGAAAAGAAGAAATATTGGGATGTCTCTTATCAACACATCTTTTCATCCATTTATCCAAACCTGCATTCCCACTCTCATCCCGCTGTGCATTTCTCTATTCATGCGCCTATGAACCAACACTCATATTCTTATTTACGGCAGGCACTAGATCGGGCCCTAGCAGATGACCCCATCCTCCAAAGACTTTCCATAGATTTCCTGAAGTAACTATTTGCTTTATGTGGATTTTGTTGCAGTTCCTCCTGCAGTAAGGTTGTCCCGGTCTTCAACTTCAACTGTCTCCAGTTTGGTGGCTATTACTTGCCATGTAGAGAGATTCTATCCACAGTATGTGTATATCACCTGGGTGGAGGATTGTCATGTGCTCAAGAGAATGGAGCACCCTACACCTAAAAGGAACAAGGATGGGTCCTTCAGTCTGGAAGTCTTGCAATTTGTAAACACATCCATACAGAGACCTGATCGAGTACTCACTTGCAAGGTAGAACATGAGGCACAGCCTCCCATCCAGGCCAGCATTATATTGTCTACAGCATCATCCTTTATCATATCCCAAACCACAGGTAGCCAAAGTAAGTTCACCTCTTTTCTCTTGGGCATATCAGGGTTACCTTAGTTTCCTCGTTGCATTGCAGAAGACACTAGGAAGACAAGGCGTTTCATAACAATTGATGTCTTGTCCAAATTGGGAGTCTGTGGGTTTTTGAACAGTCAGAATGGTCTCTAGCCAGTGGCTTCCTTTGGAGTGACCACCCACTATGGTTCTTTTATTTCTATTGGGAGAATGTTCTACTAGTTCATTTGTGAAAATGCCCTAGAGAAAGTTTAGCTTAGTGTTGACCCCCTAGTGACTAAGAGACCTTTGCCACTAAGACTCTGGTATAAAGTAGTCTCAGGAGTACTGGAGTAAACTTGCCTATACACGGCTCTATATGATGTACTTAAGCAGCCGTATCTGGGGATTGCCTTATGCCATCTCTAATGATAATTGCTTATTGCCACAGTGTTATTTCACATATATCCTCTGTTCACCAGTCTAACTAACTGTAATAGGGTGTAAGTCAGGTTCCTAATTTATAGAATCTTTTGAGGATTAAATGTTAATATACAATGGATATATAATTGACATGTTGTTTACATCAAATGTCAGTTGTTACTATTATTTGAATTTATGTAGAATTGTTTTCAAATTCAAATTAATTTCCAATAATTATAGTTGTGTAAATTTAAGCAACACAGTCAACCATCTCTCAGAGATCTCATTTTTTATCTATAAAGATGTTACTGATAATATCAATGTTCCAAGATTACAAGAAAGGTTACATTAAGTGACCACTAGATCATAGAGATAGAGTATTGATTATATTCATGTTGGTACACTGATTGGTAAATATCAGATCTTTAAGAAGTGTTTGTTGGGGAAAAATTTTGAATGTAATCTTCAGAGATCTATTATTTCTGAAAGCTAACCATAGAGCAATGAGCCCAAGGATGACATCAGAATTGGGAAATACATAGAACTCCCTGGCTACCAAACTCAGATACTCATGTGACCCCATTTGTTGGCTCTTTGCCCTGTGTACTTTAGGTTCAGAGAAATCTATCCATATTTTTGTGGCTTTCCTCCTATGCCTCAAGGGACTTCTAGTGGTGACTGTACTTGCTATCTACATGCAGAGGCGGTGGAATCTGTGACAGGTGAGTCTAAAGTGGGCCTTAGTCCTTAGGGAGTGAGGACACAGGGTGTGCCTTCAAAGATTCCCACAAATCTCATCTAGGTTAAAGAGGAGATTATGAATGCTTTCTTTTCCCTTAAGTATCATTTGAAATTCTTAAAGGCTCCCAAAACTGCGCATTGTGTGGTGTTCTGGACTGGAAATCTTTCTAGCTGTGTTCCTTACATTATGGATGTAGGTAGGAGTCGAAGGTCTGAAAGTGGATGAAGTGGATGAATAGTCAAGACCTACACTCTGAAGAGTTCGCCCACACATTAAATTTTCCTGTGATGTCAACCAATGAGACACATCCAAAAGAATGGGGTAGAACTGATAGAAAGGATGAATATGTGTGAAAGAGAGACCAGGACCCAGAAAATGGGTGTGAGGTGCAGTAAATAGAGACTTTATTTCTGATCTCCTTTTAATAAGGAATTCAGAAAAAGAGGTGTGCTGGGGGGGGGGGACTGGCCACATAATGTGTATTTAACAGATAGTAGAAAATCAATATGTGAATGAAGAAAGAAATGAGCAAATGATTTTCCTACTTCTATATGGCCTGTAATACATTGCCTCCTACTCTCTAAGGAGTTTAAGTGGAGCTGAGATGCAAAGACCTGTTGGTGATTCAGGACACCTGCTCTTTGCTCCTCCACCTTCTCACAGATGTGCTCCCTTAGGACTGTCAGAGATGGACTTGGATTACTTTGGATGCTCCAGTCTTGAAATGCTGAACTTCAAGGAACTATGATATATCCAAAGGAAACTCAGCAATGATAAAAACAGATGTTCACTCTGTCTCTGATTGTGGTAAACCCTTCATTTTCCTGTTTTCACTACTATGTAGGATTTAATTTTGGCAGACACAAAATGTAAAATTACTGTAATGTTGAAGAAGCATTTTCCTATCTCAAGTAGATTAAAAAAAATGTAAAATATTCTGGATTCACTATAACATTTTGACCATATCTTCTTCAAGTTTCTTTTTAAAATTGCCATAAATTTGCTGGTTTTATTTCACAATCATGGTTTTAAATTGTTATGACATATACATAACCTTTACACAATGTAAAGAATTTTTCTTTTATTTTTTACATCAATTATACCGCATAAGGCATTTTGAAACTTTATTTCATTTTTATACTTAATGCACCTTGTGAATTTATTAATGTTGAAACATGTAGCCGTTTTATTCATTTGACACTGCTCTTTGGTCTTCTATTGTAACAATATTCCATATTTTATTAATCCATCTCATAATGGACTTGCACCTTTATTCAATGCCTCTGTTTTTACAGTTTTGTGACATTCTTTTCTTAATCTCTAAGAAAATGGGAGAATCTTTCTTGTTCTTCAAGCAGGGCACACAAGGCAACAGGGTAGGTAACATTTATATGTTTTGTTACCTCAAAAATAAACTTTCAATGTTTGAACATATGTTCTTATTTTGTTACACACAACACACACACACACACACACACACACACACACACACCACAACATACATATACACTCACACCTTTTTCTTCCTGACTGTAGTAGTGGTGTATATATAGTAGGTGGCAGTAACTTTTCATTCCCTACAAGGTTAAGTTATCCAAAATACATTGATAATTGCTTCCTCTTTTACTACATACTAAACTTCTAAAATTTGGAGCTGTGTTGATAAATACTTTATTTCATTAATCTACATGTTTAATTAATTAGAATAGTTTTATATAATTTTTTTTGTTTTCCTTTCAAGGAAAATTTTCCTACTTTTTATAATTCAAAAATACTGTAGTTATTTCTTTTTTATTCTGGTTCTTTGTGAGTGTGCTTTTATATTTTAAAGAAAACTATTCATTGCATGAGGATTCTGGAAATGGCATCAAACATTTTCCTAAAATATCAGCAGAATTAGAGCAGCTTAAATGTCATTATAAAATTTTCTTTCATATCAAAAACTCCACGTTGAAACTATGTAACCTAAATAAACCTAACCAGGTGTATATGTCAGAGAAAATGAATGTTAGTTACTGTGGGCATATTTATCTTTTACGTATTTTTAAATGTTTATTCCTTGAGAATTTTAATTATTTTTTAACCACCCTTAACCTGTACTTATCCACTCTCTCTTCCACTAAAACCCATTTGTGGTTTGAATGAAAAATGTTCATCATTGTATCTGAGTAGGTTTAGGAGGCGTGGCCCAACTGGAGAAAGTATACAACTAGAGGCAGTCTTTGAGAATTTAAGCCCCATGATGCTTCCAGCTTGTTTTCTCTGCTTTTTGCTTGCATTTCAAGATGTGAGCTTTCATATTCTTTATTCCTGATGCTGTGCATGCTGCTTGTGACTATGCCTCACTGTCATGATGAACTCCAACTATCTGGAACCATAAGCCAAAATAAACTCTTTCTCATACAAGTTGCCTTGGTCATAGTATTTAATCACAAAAATCATAAAATTGGTATGCTGATTAGTTTTATATCAACCAGACACAGATTGGGCTTGGGCAGAGATTACCTTAAGTGAGAAAAATGCCTCCATCAGATTGGCTTGTGATCAAGTCTGTGGGGACAGTTTTTTGATTAATGATTGATGTGTGTGGGTCCAGCTTTCAATGAGAGGTACCACCCTTGTGCAGGTTGCCTTGGACTATATAAGAAATGTATCTGAGAAAATCCTGGGTACCAAGCCAGTACAGCTTGCCTCCACATCCCCTGCTTTAGTTTCTGCCTTGAGGCTCTGCCTTAGCCTTTCTCAAAGGTAGATTTTCACATGGAATTGTAATCTAAATAAACCCTTTCCTGTACAAGTTGCTTTTGGTCACAGTTTTATCATAGCAATAGAAAGTAAACTAGCACAGGTAACAGGAAGAAATTGGTATGAGAGGGTGGGTGTTGCTGTGAAGAATCTGACTATGCATATTGGAGGAATGTGGAAGACTCTGGTGATATTGACTAGAAAAAGTGAATGCTATAACCAGAGCTTAGAGGGACACTGTAGTAGGATCCTAGAAGACAGCAGTGCTGGAAGCAACATAGTCAGTAGGACCCAGCTCAAAAGGGTGCACATGAGAATGATATTAACAGCCAGGGTACAGACCATCCCTGGGATAATGTGGCAAAGAATATGGCTGCCATCTGTCCATATCTTGAGTAAATTGAAGCTGATTTTAAAAATACCAGACTGGATCTCTTGGGAGCATGGAGGGGTGGGGGAGGGAGGGGAGGTGGGAAGAGAACATGAGGGAATGGGATGGTTGAGTTGAGGGAGGAACAGAGAGGGGGAACAATGAAATAGATGTCTTGATAGAGGGAGGTATTTGGGGGTTAGGGAAAAAATCTGTGCTAGGGAAATACTCAAGAATCTACAAACATGACCCTAGCTAAGACTCCAAGCAATAGTAGAAAGAGGGCCTGAACTGGCCTTCCCTCTAATCAAATTGATGGCCACCCTAAGTGTTACCATAGAACCTTCATCCAGAAACTGATGGAAGCAGATGCAGAGATCCACAGCTAAGCACTGGATCGGGTACAGGTGAAGAGAGGGAGGAGGGATTATATGAGCAAAGAGGTCAAGATCATGATGGGGAAAGCCACAGAGACAGCTGACCTGAGCTATTGGAAGCTCACTGACTCTATATTGACAGCCAGGAAACTTGCATCAGACCGCACTAGGCCCTCTGAATGTGAATGACTGTTGTGTGGTGTGGGCAGTTTGTGAGACCTCTGGCAGTGACACCAGTATTTATCCCTAGTGCATGAACTGGCTTTTTGGAGCCCATTCCGTATAGAGAGATACTTTGCTCAGCCTTGATACTGGGGGGGGGGGGGGTAATCCTGCCTCAACTTGATATGCCATACTGTATTGACTCCCCCTGGAAGTCCTTACACTCTCTGAGGAGTGCATGGGGGAGAGACTAGGGGCTGAGTGTGAAGAGGAAAGGAAGGGGGAACAGTGGTTGGTATGTAAAAAAAAAAAAAAAAAGCTTTTTTAAAAAATACTAGATTGGGGCTGGAATGATAACTCAGCAGGTAAGACACCAGATACTCTTCCAGAGAATCCAGGTTTGATTCCCAGCATTCACCTGGTCACTTACAACCATCTGTAACTCCAGTTCTGGAGAATCTCTTACCCTCTATGCTCTCTGTGGACACTGGTCACACATGTGATAAACAGACATATTTGCAGGCAAAACATTCATACACATTTGAAAAAGTGATTGGTTAATTTCTTTAGTGGAGGAAATTTCAAGACTTAATGTTGAGTCTGCGGTGTGGTTATTATTGATGATTCTTGTACGAAGGTCTACAATGAAAAAGTACAAGTAGGAACAAACTGCAAAATGTTCCATTTGGGGGAGAAAAGGAGCACAAAAAGCCAATGTTGCAGTCAAGGCAAGTGCTGGAAGAGAGGCTGTAATTGTGCCTGTTTAGTAGCTCCATCAAGGAAAGACCTGCCTTATACTGTGTGCTGCCTAGTTTTATATCAACTTGACAGAAGCTAGAGTCATTCAAAATGTGAGAACCTCAATTAAGAAAATGTCTCCGTTAGATCCAACTGTAAGGCATTTTCTTAACTGGTGATTGATGAGAAAGGTCCCCAGCCCATTGTGAGTGGTGCCATTCCTGCACTAGTGGCCCTGGCTTCTATAAGAAGGCATGTTGAGAAAGTCAGTAAGCAGTACCCCCCCCATAGCCTCTGCATCACCTCTTGCCTCCAGGTTCCTGCCGAGCTTGGGTCTCTGTCCTAATTTATTTCAGTGATGAAGCACAGTGTAGAAGTGTAAGCCAAATAAACCATTTTCTCCCCAAATTGCTTTTGGTCATGGTGTTTTTCACAGCAATAAAAACCTTGACTAAGACACACTATAATAAATTAAAGAGTTCCCTTAGGGCAAGACCCTACCCAGCTAAGCTTCCAGCTTATAAAAGAGTCTGAGGAGATCTCTGTTAGTTTCCTAGAAAGCAACAAAATACAATTTATGCAATTCAAGGAAAACAGAGTCCATTTCAAACTGGAAGCTAAACTTGGCAGGGTCACCACATGATACTGGCTTCAGAGGCATGAAGACAAGAGTAAGTCATTAATGTTCTCTATTGGTTTCAGAGAGCCACTGAGACATACAGGGTATGTCAAGAAAGTTCTTACATAAAGGTTTTGAGAGTCTGTTGTGAGAACATGTGAAAGGGAAGCTTGGTTTGCAGTGGAGGCCTGAAGATGTTGACAATGGCAAAGCTATAAAAATCCTTTCAAGAAAAACTATATCCAGGGAGATATGTGTGTTAGGATTATATTTTTGCACACTGTCATTCTCTTTCATCACCTGCCTAAGGCACTTTCTGGTTGGTTTAATAAAGATCTGAACAGCCAATAGCTAGACAGAAGAGGGTATATTGCACTTCTGAGGAGATATAGGAACCCAGGAGAGAATCAGAGGTGTGGGAGATTTGCTGGCCAGATGTGGAGGAAGTAGGATGCGGGTAGTGAGACATGTGACCGGGCAAAGATTAATATAAACAGGTTAACTTATATTTTAAGAGGTCATTGGGAACAAGCCTAAACTAAGGCCAAGCCTTCATAATTAATGAAACGTCTCCATGTCATTATTTTGGAGCTGGCAATCCAAAAAAAGATATGCTATATTGGTATCCAGTGTGTAGGCACATATATCCAAGCATAGTTTCTGTTGCTACCTGTTATCAGACTTGGTAAAAATGGGTTCAGCAATTTCCAAGAGCTGGACATGTAGGCATGGCTACCAACCAGTGCCCAGAGGTTTGAGGTAAAGCTCTCACAGAAGCACAAGCAGCAGCTGCAGCTCAGAACTAGTATGGTAACCTGCTGGACTGACCTGAGGGGTGTGGAACCAGCTGCCAGCACCATGTGATAGCCACAGAAAGAACCTACAGATACACAGAGGTGACCTGGACCTTTAAGACTTAGCTCATGTGGTCAGAGAATGGCTACGGGGGCATGCACATGGTCCTGGATGAGAAAACGTCTGAACAGATACAGTATGCTTGAAAATGTACTTAAAGGCTGAGGGGGTGAAAGTGAGTATAAATAGTCATAAAAATAGTTTGAAAATGACAAAATGAAATCTTTATATAGAGAGTAAAGTGCTATAAAAAAAAATAAGCCATGTAAAAAACAGGAAATACCATAACACAGGGCTTTTGAATCTCATATTGTTCTTTGTTAACTTTAAGTTTTTATATGCTAGTGAGCAAGAAAACAACAGCTGCTGGGACACATTGGGTTGCAGAAAAACTGCTGAATTAAACCAGCCTATATATTTTAAGGATGTCTTAACTTCAAAATGGAAGTCAGGAGATGTGTTGCATTGGGGGAGAGGTTATGCCTTTGTTTCCACGGGAAACAAAAAGCTATAGATTTCTTCAAAATTAACAAAGATCAGATTTGACCTGGAGACTTGAAAAATCTTGGCTTCAATCTTAAAGGAAAACCCAAGAAAACTACAAAACAGCTGATGTATATACTGATCCCGCTACATGGAAACAACTCTGAGATTAGATGAGACATGATAAATCTTGTTGGCTACTGAGTCCTCATGACTTATTATTACATGCCATTCTTTCATATGTCATAGATGGGGATTTATATTACAGTTTGGTTGTATGGTCTAAACAAACTTATAAAGTTGACAAGATGCCTTTTACCTGCTCAGACATAGAACAGAAATTCTTAGCTGATTCATGCACATCACATATTCAATATTTGTATTAAAAAATTTAAAAGTTTGTGTGATTTCAGAACAAAATTGTCACACACCAATGACTACAAGTAGCCTGGGTGATCCAGGCTCTCAGAAAGCCTTTATTGCCATTTCTTTAAAATTATGCATCCAAAACAATTTCAAAACAGCTAGCTAAGATTGTCTAGCCCCAAAGACTACTCCAAATGGGACTTAAATTAAGCACTTCTATTACAATTAGGTTTCTTACCCTGTCCAGCCAGAGGTCCAGACCCACAGATCTGCTGTCCCAGAGAGACTAGCCACCGGCCACTGCTTAGGCCCCCCAAAATGACTCAGATGCTTATATTAATGTCATACTGTTTGGCCTATAACTCAGGCACATTGCTAGCTATCTCTTTCACCTTAAATCAATTCATTTTCATTAATCTGTCCTGCCATGTGGCCTGTGACTCACCTGTGTTCCTTACATGTTTCTTCTTTGGGCATCTGGCTCGATCTGCCCCTGACTCCACCCTCTTTCTTGCACCTATGCTCTGATTCCTCTGCCTACTTCTACAGTGTCTGCAATGGCCAGAGAGTCCTTTATTCACAACATATAAAATGACATTCCCACATCATGCTTCACTTTCTTATCACACAGAGACTGAACAACAAATTATTCAGCTAGCTCTCCCAGGATTTGATCATTATCCCAATTTTCTCAGAGGCCCTGAAGATGTTAACCCTGATACACACATCAGGAAATGATTTTAAGAATGTGATGTCCATATTCCCAAGAGAATAGTAGGTTTTTTGGTCATTTTTGTGGATTATGGATATTTGTCATTATTTACGGGGATTAATTACAAGTTTTTATTTGTCATGTTTGGGGAGGAAACTAAATAAAGGAAGTTAAATTAAGGGATTTCTTTCTTTCCTTTTCTTTCCTCTATTCCCTCTGTCCTACCTACTGTTGGGGAAGAAGGGGGTATATGGAATGAAAACTAAAAAAGGGGTATAGGAATGATGGGATAAAAGGATAGATTAGTGAATATACTTTTAAACTAGAAAGCAACTACAAGTCTCAAATATTTTACATTGATATGTATTTTTTGTATATTGATACAAATTTAGGGTTATTTTTGTTACAACATACTGTACACATTTCCTACTCTTGCTTAAGGTATTGTACCTCTACAACTCATTAAAAAGTGTAATGTAAACTTCTAGTTTTTGAAAGCTACCATTACAAATTATTTAGGATAATTAAGAAAAACAGATTAGTAGTTAGTCATGTTAGATATATTTTTGAGGTTAAACAGATATATTTTATATAGATAAGTAGTCTTCAAATACTTTAGAGATCTACAGTATATGACATTTAAAATGTTTTAATAACCCAAGACTTTTCATGACAGTGAGACATGTCTGCTTTGGCAGCACAAATATACTTCAAAGAAAATGATGGTCATTGAAGAACCTCCATATGGAGTTTGCTTCAAATGTAGCAAAGCCAGCCACTGAGCAAGAACCTGACCTTGCCTTGACTGCTGATAGTATTCTGCCTGAAGTGGAAAAGCAGGACACAAAAGAAGCTAACTGTTGAACTTTGCCAAGGCAAGGTAGGGCAGTCCTTCAAAAATTCTGCTTCATTGAAAAATCTGTCAGATATTCTAGGCCTGTAGGCTGAAAGTGGATGCTCCAATGTTACAGAGAAACCTTGGAACTGTGCAGGCAGACAGATGTCTCTGTCATTCTTATAGTTTTGTAAGTTGCTTGCTCTGCATTTCTTCTTTACTCAGGCAATATCTATCCTTCTCAGGTCTCTGATGGAAGCGAAGACTAGACAGTCATAGTTTTACTTGTTACCAAATTCAGAAAAGAAACTTACAAAAGAGATAAATTTACAAATGTTGAGAGACATTAAAAATGTGTTTATCTAAGATGATGTTTTAGGGCCTAAAAAGATCTTTTATGTTGGTAATACAAGTTATAATAGAAAGTGATTTAGGTACAAAACTTTGGACTCACCAGGATAAAAATAGATAATAGAGTACTTTCTCTAAAGTTGCCAACTGGACATTGTGAATGTAATTCTTACCTGACAGTCGGTCTTACTATATTTAGTTCATTGATGTTAGAGAAGGAGCCTTTTATTAGACTAAAAGGGGAAGGTGTTGGGATTATCTTTTTGTGCACTGTGAGAAGATGTGTATCTGTTCTTCCTTACCTGCCTAAGGTACCTTCTGATTGGTTTAATAAAGAGTTGAGTGGCCAATAGATAGGCAGAAGAGAATATGTAAGGTCTCCAGGAAGAGATAAGAACTCTGGGGAAAAAATAAGGGACATGGGAGCTTTATCAGCCAAACATGGAGGAAGTTGGAATATGGTACTGAGGAGAAGTAACAAGTCACATGGCAGAACATAGATCAATATAAGTTTTAAGAGCTAGTTGGGAACAAGCCTAAACTAAAACGAAGCTTTCATAATTAATAAAATGTCTATCATTATTCAAGAGCTGGAAGTCCAAAGAAGGACCATGCTAGAAAATAACATATGTGTGAATGGGTGTGTCCATGTGGACTTGTGATTCTGCTCAGGCATTGTTTGTTTGTCAATGTGCATTTACATATCTACATGAGACTGTGCTCTAAGATGAATGTATGTGAACATGCATGTATATAATGACATATGACTGTGCTCTGAGACTACATGCATATGAACATTTACACACATGTCAACATGTGACTACTGCATGTGAATGAACATATTTGTACACCTTAACATGTAATCATGTAACAAAGTGTGTACATGTACACCCACACACACCAACATGTGAGCATGTTTGAAATAGCTTTTGTGTGACCATGCACACACACACACACACACACACACACACACACACACACACACACACACACACACACTTGTGAATATGCTCAGAAACTCCATGCATGTGAAGTTATTGTTGTAGATAACACCAGAGTTAGGTTAGAGCTAGGGTCAGGGTTAATGTTAGGATTAGAGTTAGAGGTAAGGTCAAGGTTAGTTAGAGTAAAGTTTGGGTAGGGTTAGCATTATGATTAGGGTTACAGTTAGGATTAGGTGAGAGTTGGACCTAGGATTATTTTTAGGTTAAAAGCTGTCTTACAGTTAGGGTTAGGGTCAGGGTCAGGGTTCTGGTTAAGGCTGAACAGAGGTGATAGGTTTATGCATTACCCTAGGACTATGTTTAAGGTTATGCTGATAGTTAGATCAGGGTTAGGTTTAGGACTTGGGCTAAAATTAGGATTAGTGTCTTAGTTTGGGTATTTATTGCTGTGAAGAGACACTGGGACCATGACAACTCTTACAAAGAAAACTTTTAATTGAGGGGGCTTTCTTACAGTTCAGAAGATCAGTTGATTATCATCATGGCAAGGAGCATGGCAGTGAACCCATAGAGGTAGTGCTGGACCTAAGATTTCTACATCTTGCAGGTCACAGAAAGTCAACTGACACACTGGGCAATATCCTGAGTATATGAAACCCCAAAGCCCACCCCCACAGTGACACACTTCTTCTAACAAGGGCATACCCACTCCAACAAAGCCACACCTCCTAATGGTACCACTCCCTATGAGATTATGGGCCCAATTACATTCAAACTACAGAAGTTAGAATTGGGTTTGGATTAGTGTTCTGGTTCACTAACATTAGGTTTAGGATAAAGCTATGGAATCCCCCTTTGTATTTTTTGCTGGGGCAATTTGTAATCCCCAAACAGACAAAATTTTTCTTACTTCTTCAGAAATTTTTTCTAAGGTATTGATATTTGAATCGGCCAACAAGATGCCATCCATGTAATAATAAATTATAAATTGTGGGAATTTGTTACATATTTGTTCTACTGGCTTTGTACAAAATACTGGCACAGAGTAGGGCTATTCAACATTCATTGAGGGAAAACCCTCCACTGATATCTCTTTACAAGCTGAGAATTATTATATAAATTATATATATTATAAATTATATAAATTATTATATAAACTATAAAGGCAAATTTTTCTTTGTCTTGTTCTTGTAAAGGTATTGTAAAGAAACAGTCTTTTAAATCAATAACTATAGTAGGGCATTCTTTAGGTAACAGAGAAAGTAAAGGAATGCCAGACTGTAGAGAGCCCATTGCCTGGATCACCTTGTTTATCGCCCTTAGATCTACTAACATTCTCTATTTTCCAGATTTCTTTTTAATAACAAATACAGGAGAATTCCAAGGGCTGATTGATTCTTCTATATGCTGAGCATTTAACTGTTCCAGTGCCAGCTGCTCTAAGGCCTGCAATTTCTCTTTTGTTAGAGGTCATTGATGAACCCATATAGGCTTCTCTGTTAGCCAATTTAGAGTTAGTTCTTTGGGTGTTTTTGAAAGATCAGCTGCTGTTTTGCCTTGTTTCTGTATAAGCTGAGTGGTCTGTGACTGTTTCTTATAATACCTTCTAATGATTTTTACAGACTGTGTGCTTGTTCATGGCTTATTTCTGTGTTTAAAGGAATATTAATCTGTGTCTTCCATTTACTGAACCTCTTAACATAGTCACTTACTCTCAGTATGCAGAAAGAGTTGTTCTGCACATTAAAATGGCTTATTTTATTGATAATAATTAACTTCATTATTTATTCAGTTACAAGAAATAATCAGGACTAAAAATCATCCCTTCTATATAACACACATTCGATCCTATATGGGTCTGCCAGGTCCTTTAGCACAAGGTAATGATGAAATTGATAAATTATTAATAGGAAATGTACTAGAGGCCTCAGAATTTCATAGAAAGCATCACATCAATAGCAAAGGATTAAAAAAAGATTTCTCTATCACTTAGAAACAAATCAAAGAAATTGTAAAAAGGTGTCCCACATGTTCTTTCTATAACCAAACACCATTGTCAGCAGGAAGTAATTCTAAAGGTATACATAGAAATGAAATATGGCAGATTGATGTATTTCATTTTACAGAATTTGGGAAACTAGGATATGTCCATCATAAATAGATACATTTTCAGGATTTCAATGGGCAACTGCTTTGAATTCAGAAAAAGCTGATTCTATAATCACACATTTGCTAGAAGCTATGTCCATCATGGGAATACCTGTACAAATTAAGACTGGCAATGCTCCGGCATATGTCTCTAGTAAAATGAATATTTTTGCTTATTATAATATAAAGCATATTGCAGGAATACCACATAATCCTACAGGGCAAGCGTTCATAGAGAGATCAAATCAAACTCTAAAGAATATGCTAAATAAACAGAAAGGAATAACAAAGACCCCCTATAGATAGACTACATAATGCTTTATTAACTTTGAATTTTCCTAATGCTAATGAGAAAGGAACAACAGCTGCTGAAAGGCATTGGACCATAGAAAAAACAGCTGAACTAAATCAGCCTGTTTACTTCAAAGATGTACTAACCTCTGAATGGAAGCCAGGATATGTGCTACGTTGGGGAAGGGGTTTTGCTTTTGTTTCTACATGTGAAGAAAAGTTATAGATACCTTCAAAATTAATAAAGACTCTATTTGAACCAGAGAAACTTTATGAAAATAAGAATTGATAGCTCATCCACCCATATTGCAATTCTTTAAGTTGTAAGAAAAAACAAAGGGTCGGGTAGGTTTCTGTTTTTGTCTTTACAGAAAACTGGAAATACCCATCTTCAAGAAGTGAAAAGACCTTGGACATACAGACATCTAAAGCAAAAGGGAGGCTATCCAGGAAAATTTACAGGCAAAAGAATATGGTAACTATTGGTACCAGTATACTCTTCACTGCTCAACATTATTTTTTTGTAAACTGAAGTCCCAGTTTAATTATAATTTAAAGCTGGCTTTAGAGTTGGAGTGTAGCTCTCTCCTTCTCTAAACTCAAGCATACTTGTTTAAGGAAAATACAAAATCTCTGTATCATATCAGAAGAGCTACCTGATATGGGACAGAAGAATAACTAAAAATAAGGGACTATTCCATTGTGACTAATCCTATGCTGAAAAAATACTTATGTATTTAGTTTCCTGTACATTGTGTTGGGTTTTAGTCTCTTATCAGTTTTCTGCAGTGATCCATGACAATGCTTAATAGCGACATTGAAGTATCCAAAAGGAAGATGGGGCCCCACAATGATGATTTCACATGGACTCTGACAAAGCCACTAGGCTGACAAACACCAACCAAAGATCAGATTTGGACTACAAACAGCCAGGACAGTTTCGAGGCAGCTCGCTGAGATGAACCAGTTTCACAGACTACTGTGGCCAGGACTTGAGACAAGCTGGGTGCTTTCCTCTTATGCAGAGACTGAACAACAAATGATACAGCTATTTATTTCAGGAACTGACAATTAACAAAACTTTTCTTTTCAGGATCCTCTAAAGATACTGTCACCCCCAGACAACAGGAAGTAAATTTAAAAACATGGTGCCCACGTTTCCAAGAGGTGAGGAGGGTTTTCAGTCATTCAATGGGTTATGGATGATTGTCATTGTTTAAGTTAATTGGTTAAAAATTGTTAGTGGTTATGGTTAAAAAAAAGTTAAATAGGAATGATTAGATTCAAGATTTGTGTTTAAAAAATAGAAAGTAAAAGGGGATACAGATATATAGGATATAAGGAGAGACTATGGAATCTTCTTTTAAAAGGATTTACTAGCTTTAAATATTGTACATTGGATTGGATTTTTGTATATTGTATACAAATTGTATATATTGAGATTAATTGTGTTACTGTACATATATCTCTATGCTTGTTCAAGGTAGTATACTTATTCAATTCATCTAACAATGTAATACAAGTTGCTAATTCATGAAAGTTTTTATTACCAACTAATTAGAATGTAAAGCAATGCAAGTTAGTAGTTAGACATTATATTCAAACATAGTCATATTAGATATGTTTTTTTCAAGATCAAACAAATATATTTTAGATGAATAGGTTTTCTTCAAACACTTCAGAGATCCACAGAATGTGGCATTTAAAATATTTTAAGAACTTAGACTTTTCTGGACAGTGAGACAAGTCTGTTCCTGTTCTATTTCAAGAGAAAAATGAGCGTTGAAGAAACTCCATATGGAGTCTACTTTCTTTGTGGCAACGGTTAGCCACTGGCCAAGAACCTGTTCTTGTATTGACTGCTTGACAGTATGCTGTTTAAACTGGACATTCAGGTTCCCTAGGAACGTGACCTCTGAACTTTGACAGAACAAGCTGAAATGGTCCTTCAGGTCCCTGCTTTTCAGAGAAAACTGTCAGATATTCTTCAGGTCACAAGAAGTGACTGATGAACTATAAAAGAATGGGCAGAGCAGATTTCCTGCTTCACTGAAATGAAAAGAGACTCTGGGCCTGTAGGCTGAAGATGGATGCCCCAACTTTGTAAAAGAACTTTGGGTGACTGTCCAGGCAGATAGGAGTCATCTCTGTCACTTCTAGATTTTGGATTCGCTTGCACTTCCTGTTTACTTGGGTAAATATTATTTCCTTCTTGGGTCTCTGAGGTAGTTGAAGATGAAATAGTTATAGTTTTCTAGTGACTGTTTTAGAAAAGAAACTTTGAAGTTAAAGTGTATAAGTTTAAGAAACATCAAAATAATAGTTTTTAGTTAGTAATACAAGTTAGAAAGAAAGTGAATTAGGTATAATCCTTTGGACTCATCAAAATAGGATAATTAATGAAATATTTTCTTGAATTGTCAATTGTTAATGGACTGGACATTACTCATTTATTGTTTGTATATATTGTATATAATTATTGTACCTATTGTATATGGTTTTTCTTATGTTAACTATAACGTTCTTTTTTAATTTTGACACAAAATGGGATATGTGGGTATATTTTCAAATATAATAAAAAACAGTTGGAGATATCAAAGGGATCTACCCACAGTCAGTCTAGGAGGATCACACAGTGGCAACTCACACCTTTAATCCCAGCACAGGGAATGCCCTGGGAGTGGTGACCTATGCCCTTAATCCAATCTGAGTTGAGGTCATCTTAATTTACAGAAAGAGTTCCAGGCTCCCAGGCAGGCAGTGGTGGTGCCACGCCTTAACTGACTGAAGAAAGTATTTAAGACAGACATAGAAAGACAGAGCAGGTAGAAGAAGTCAGGAGGAGCGAGGCTGAGGAAGCTGGAAGACAGCTGGGTGAGATCTGACTGTGGGGTTTCTTCTCTCTGATATCTACGCCTTTCCCAGAGATCTGGCCCTGAGTTTCCTTTTATTACAACCAGAACCACTGCAAAGGCCTTTCTTTTCATTCATTCTGTTATTTTTTTTTTTTCGGTCTTACTTTTTTCCCCCCCCTATTTCTGTGTTTGTTTTTGTCTTTCCTTTCTACTGTTTTTACTGTCTTCATTTCTGCCTGTTTTTATCTTCTCTCTGACTTTCTATGCCTCTCCTTTCTCCTCTGTCTCTTTTTATTTTCTTCAATCTCAGCCGTTGGTCCTTTTTTCTTCCTTCCTTCCTGCTGTGCCCTGGGCTGTCCTCCTTCCTGCCTTCTCTCCCTTCTCTCTTTCATTCTGTGCCTCTTTTTTCTATTCTTCTTTCCTCTGCTTTTAGTCTTCTCTACGCATCTTTCCTTTTTCTCTCTTGATTCCGCTTTTATTTTTATTTTTCTATTTTCTCACTTTCTTAGTTTTTTCCCGTTTTTCACTTTTTCTTTCACTGTACTTCATTTTTCCTTTTTTTGGACATTCTGTCCGCATTTTATTTTACTCTCCTATCTTCCTTTTAAATTTTCTTCGTGATTTCCGTCCTTTTAATTTTCTCTTCTTTATTCTCTACTTCACCTTTAATTTTCTTTCAGTGTTTACTGTCTAAAATAATTTTTCATTTTTAGTTTTTTCCTTTTATCTTTCCTTTTCTGCATTTTTCTTTTGTTCATCTTTTTATTTTCTTTCTCTTACTTTTTACATTTGTTTGATCCTCCCTGTCTTCTGTCTGTCTGTCTGTCTGTCTGTCTGTCTGTCATCTGTCTGTCTGTCTGTCTGTCTGTCTTGCTGTCGTTTGGTTTCTCTTGCTTTTGTTTCTCTGTTGTACCTTTTGACCCTTTCCTCTTCCCGCCTCAGTTTCTGTTTTCCAAGTTTTGTGGTCTGTCTCCTTTCCCTCCGTGCTCTTACTTCTGTTTATTGCCTTTTCTGCATCTCCTTCTGGTGTTTCTTTATTCTTCCTTCCCCTTTATTTGTCCTTTACTTTCTTCCTTTCTGCTGATTTTTCTTTCTTTCTCATTTAAGTCCTCTGGGTTTTCTTCCCTTTCTCCTCTTTCTGCCTTTTCTCTATTTCTTTATTTCAATCTCTCTATCCTTTCTACTTTTTCTTTCTGCATTTTTCACTCTTTTCTTTTTGTATTTTTGCTTCTTTATTTCCTTTTATTTTCCTTTTCCTTTCTTCATCTTTTCCTGCTTTTACTTTGTCTTCTTTATTCTGTTTCCTTTACTTTCTTTCCCCCTTTCTATCTCCCTTCTTTGTTTATTTCTGTGTCTTTCCACTTTTATTTATGTTTTTTCTTTACTCTGTCTTTCTGTCACTGTTTCTTCCTGTCTGTGTTTTATTCATTCTTTCCTTGTTCCTTCCGTCTTCCTTCCTTTCTTTCTGTCTTTTGTGGCCTTGATTCCATCCTGTATAGCTCGTCTTTTTTCTCTCTTCCTTTTTACTTCCTTCCTTCTCTTTTTCTGTTTGTTTCTCTCTCCCATTTCTTCTTTTTTCCTTTTCCTGTCCACCTGTCCTTCTTTCTTGATTATTTTTGTCTTTCAATGTTTTTTATCCCTTCCCTTGTCTTTATTTCATTTTTTTCTTTCTGTCTGTCTGACTTCCCCTTTCCTGTCATTTTTCCTTCTTATGTGTTTGCTATTGAGCATGAACGCTGCTCTGCTCCTTCACCTGTATGTATTACTATACTAAGTCGTCCAAGAGCACTACTTCCCTTTGTGTATCCAGCTGTACTACACTGTCCCCAACAGTACATCTTTGTGCACTCTGCACTACTACATCTTTGTGTACCACTCTTCTAGTACAATAAAGACATGTGCAGGGTTGTAAGAGTACATACAAAGATGCTATGTCATTTGAACATCCATGTGCAGTGCTGCACTACTACATCCAGGTGTCCTGATGCATTAGTACACACATATTCTCTTATGCTGCTCTAAAAGTGCTGTACTTGTCATGTCATATAAACTCTGTGTTGCTGAATGAGTAGCTGTGGCTCATGGCGAAAGCTCATGGTCTGTCAGCATTTGTGTTATTTTATGCCTATTTTTCCTGTTATATTGACATCTTTGTGCACTCTGAAACTCCTGGTCTATAAGCACCTGTATTATAACCTGTCTATAGCTCAGCTCCTGCTGTTTAAGCATCTATCTTAAACCTTTTCTGTACCATGTGGTATACATAGATACATACATGTGTGTGTGTGTGTGTGTGTGTGTGTATGTGTGTGTGAATTTCACTTCCAAACTGAGATCACACATAGTCTAATATATATATATGTGTGTGTGTGTGTGTGTGTGTGTGTGTGTGTGTGTGTGTGTGTGTGTGTGTATGTGTGTGTGAATTTCACTTCCAAACTGAGATCATACATAGTCTAATATATATATATATATGACATATAATGGTTTAGCTTTATTTACTTACTGAGAAAGAACAGGCTTTACATGGCTTGGTGACTGATCCTCATTAGCACATGAACTTTACATTACTTCAAAAATTCCTCTTCTCTTACCTTCCCTGAGATCCCTCCCCTACTTCATCTCCTGGAGCACACTAGTCTTTCTCCAACCCTTCCTCAAACCCCAGTTCAGAAAAGATAGGAAAACTTTTGTATGTCTATAGAAGTTTAAATGAGAATATTCTTAATAAGCTCATATATTTAAATGTTTGGTCCCCAGCTTATGGAACTGTTTAGAAAAGCTAAAATTATGGCCTTGTTGGTGTGGACTTGTCAGAGGAGTATCACCAAGGATAGCCTTCAAGATTTCAAAAACACACACCAGTTCAGCTATGCTCCATCTGTCTGCTGCCTATAGACTGGGATGTGAGCTATCATATACTGCTCCAGAACCATGCTTACCTGCTTGCCTCCATGCTCCCTGCCATGATGATTATGGACTAACCCTCTGAAATGGTAAGCAAGCCCCTAATTAAATGCTTTTTTTTATAATCTGACATTGTCTTGGTGTCTCTTTCACGATAATAGAACAGTAACTAATACAGAAGGTACTAGGAACTGGTATTGTAAAGAATATCAGTAAAATTGTTAATATTTCATAAATTGCAAAATATCTTAAAACATTTGCTAGTATAAGCAGGACTATTATCAATTTTCAGTTATAATAGAAGTCCTAGAAAGAAGTTGAATAATAAATGATTAGTGGCAACCAAGATTGTTTCACCTCATGAGCAGCATCAATTTTTTAAAAGTATCAACCATCATATGAGAACATCCAAATTATGAGATATGAATAATATCTGTTTGCCAAATTGTTAGATCTTAGCCCACAAGAATTAATTGTGCCAGCAGAGGGCAGTGGTGTGAAGGAAGAGCAAGAGGATGAAGTTCCTGAGATTTTTGAGTTGTCTGGAGAGTTTTAGGGGCAAGAGGAAGTTGCTGCATGGGCTTGAGCATTAGAGGGTGCTAACAGTCCTGGCAGATTAAATGAGCAGAAATATGAGTTGTGAAGGAAGGTTTGGTTTGTTATTATTTTTATATATGCCCAAAGAGAGAGAAATAATTGTAAAATACCATTAGAGTGGGTTCAGGTTTAAGTCTGAGCACAAAATGCAGAGTTGGTTACAGTATTCAATTGTTGAGCGACATCTAATTACAGCCGATTGATTTCAGTCAGTCCAGACCGCTGAGCTGTACAACCAGGGGTGGTTAATCTATTTTTGTGGAGAATGTGGAATTTGTATATAAAACATAAACTCTTGTTCTTTTGAAAAGTCATCTGTAAAAGCATTAAAAGTGATATCTATAGGGTTTTTAGATGTAATTTTCAGTAATACTCATGGAGTATCTTCAAAAAAATCTTAAAATAAGGATAATGATTATCAATAGATAGTGTGTAATTTTCAGTAATACTCATGGAGTATCTTCAAAAAAATCTTAAAATAAGGATAATGATTATCAATAGATAGTGTGTAAGGTGTTAATACTACCTGCTGATTATTATCAGTGTGAAACAATCACCCTGCATTTTATTTAGCTGTATAATTATTTTTGCAAGTTCTTTACCAGCACATTGTTTAAGACATGTTCTTTTTATCATTATCAAGTCTATGATTTTTGGTAAATAAAAGTAACAGATCATTGGGGAATAATGACATTTATACATTCCTATAATACTATTACCGTGTTGATATATAAGTCCAGTAGGTGATAATGAGGAAGGACAAGTCACTGTTAAGGAGTAAGGGATTGATCCTATGAGCTACCTCTTTAGTGGAAACATTATTTAATAAGCTAATAACTCCCTCTGCTTCAGGTGTTGTGCTTCTATAAAGCTTGACAGTCTCTGAAAAGTGACATAAATAGCAGAGCCAAGTTCATAGTTGTGATAGGCAGATAAGGATGTGCCAAACTGATATGACCCAAAAGGTTTTGTAAGTAATTGAGGGAACACTGTTTGGGAAGTCCTAAGCAGAGGATGATAGAGAACCTATTGTTGCATAAAAGTATTCTAAATAATTGTAAAGTGGTTCTTTTGTATTTTATCCAGAGCTATGTTTAAATTTGCTCTCAGTTTATTTAACATTGAAGTTAAGCACTCATTCAAGTACTGATTAGATGATCAGGAGAGCAGAATGTCATCCATACAATGAATGGTCAATACCCTGGGAAATTCAGTCAGCACCAGCTTAAGTGTTTTACACACATAATATTGACACATAGTGGGGCTAGTTTTTAATCTCTGTGGTAAAGCTTTCCACTAGTATCAGACATTGACTGTTGATTGTTTAAAGTAAGAAGAGAGAATGCAAAACATTCCTTATCATCAGGATGCAAAAGAATAGAAAAAAGGCCATCTTTTTAGTCAAGTATAATAATGCAATATCCTTGAGAAATCACAGTAGGAACAAGGAACCCTCGATGGAGGGTGCTCATTGTTTTAATTGTAGCCCCTGAGATCATGTAACAGTGAAAATGTATTCTGTGCCTTTTTATGAATTACAAAATAAAGGGAAATTCTAAGGACTGACTGAAGGTTCTTTATATCATAGTTGAAATTCCTGTACTAGAAGTTGGACCTGTTTTAGTTTTTTTCCTATGAAGGGGTCTTAACATTTCTTCATCCAATGTTTTCCCTGAGCAAAGCAAAGGGCCTCAGGGGACGAAGGCTCAGCAGGCAGACATATGTGTAGCACTGAGATGGCCTCAGGGTCCCTGAGATGTGTCCAGAGGATCTTTCTCTTTATGGTCTTCCTGGAGCATATCCAAGTAGTTCATCATTGAGGTCCAGATTAAAAAATAATTGACATAGAACTTATCCCCTTTTTCATGGGTTCTTTTTGCATTAGCTCCTTTGCCTCCCCACATATTAACATCAATAGTTCTCTGTTCAGGAAACCAAGGACTGAATTTTACAGTCAACATGTACAAAGTTGCAGAGCTAGTGCTCTGAATATTTTGCTCCCTTGGATCTTAACAGACATCTCAATAACTGTATAAAGTGTTTGACCTCAGGGGACTGAGAAGACCCCATGTCCATTTCACTCTTTTATTTATGGTCAAAACTCCTTGGGTGAGAAGACAAAACTTTGACCCTCCACTTCTACTTACGGAAAAATAAATTTTAACATTCTTCAAGGGTCCTACACATTGGGTACCATTTTCAGAGGTCTCCGTGACTTCTGGGGCCTTTAGAGTGACAATCCACAGAGACAAGAAGGCAATTTGGGTGAAAATTATTTAGTAGTAGGTGTTGGTTCAAACTTCTGGAGTAGTTTATTTTAGGCATATTTAAGCACAGCACGATTTGGTGAAAATTTATTCTGGTGATAATTAACCCAATCCTGCATTCACAGCAAAGAACACATAAACTTCTTTGAGGAACAAAATCAGCTAAATACTAATTGGATATGAAACTGTAAAATCCAAACATATGGTTTCTATAGATTGACTGAGACAAGCATAATTATTATAAGGGTCTTGAGGATCTGGTACCAGAAAAGTTTCTAGCCACACAGATAACAAGTATAATATTCCTCTCTTTCAAGAAACAACCCTGTGTGTTTCACATTCTAGGTTCCCCTCATTCTTATCTGTAAGTACAAAGACCTCTGTGCTTGTGTTCTAAAAATTGTGACAAACTTTATTTCCTCCTAGTGAAGGGAGAATTTGGCTAGCCTATCACCAAGAGCCACGCTACTCTTGGAGAGGTCACTGTGGAGATGGTGGAGCTTTTAGTGGGGGTCAATGGCAGTATGTGGCAGATCTGTGCACAGGAGTGCACAGTGCTCAGGGTCGGGCTTAGGACTTTGTGGACAGCTTAGAAGGAAAGCTGGGACCCATGCAGAAGTCCTCATGCCAGCCCCGCTGAGGGTGGTTCCAGCAGCTCAACCTTGAGCTATGAAATCTTTTCACTATGTGACTGGAGCTCAGAGCCCGTCACCTTGCCTCGTGATCTCTTACTGCAGGAGCTCATAGGATTGCCCAGCCTCCCCACTTAAATCCTCCTGCTACACCAGAAGGTTCCATTGCTTTCCCTTTTCCCTGCAATGCAGGCAGGAAATAGCCCATAGCAGACATCAGATTCAATGTGTAAGGGCTTAACAGAGGACAAACAGGAACTTAAATCTTTAACTACAAACAGAAACATTAACCTACACAGAACAAGAGAAATTTATTCTTTAACTGTTTTAACTGCAAACAGAAACCTTAACCTGCAAGGGATTGTGTTCCTGGTTTGGCCTCACATTTTCTGTCAGCCATTTCCCATTAGTTTCCAATTCTATTTTTCACAGCAATGTAGTACAAGGTTTCTGGCCCGGACTTTCGGGCCTAGCCTCAAGGTTTAGGCCCACAGACCCACAGACCCACAGACCCGCAGTCCCACAGAGACACACAGATGCCTACAATAGTTTTAGGCTGATATGCCTAAGGCCCAGGCATGTAACTTGCTAGCTCTCTACTCTTAATCTAACCCATGACTCTTACCCTGTTCAGCCATGCAGCTCGGTATCTTTTCTCAGAGCAGCAAAGTTGTCCTCTGTTTCTTCTGGCTTCTCTCTGGCACTCTGTTCTGTGCTTCCTGTTCCTAGAGTCTTCTTAGTCTGGTAGCCCCACCCACACTTCCTGTCTGCCTTTGGCCAATCAGCGCTTTTTATTAAACTCATAGGCAGGGACAATTATTTACAATGGAACAACATAATCCCCCTACACAGCAATGTAAATTGAATCTGCTCCCTTAATAGTAAAGTTGAGACTAGTTTTGGGAAGGTTACCGGTGACTTGCACTGCTGGATCTTTTATAGTTTACTTTATTTCCTGAGTAATTTCTATTTGTTGAACCATTTCCCCTTGTCACTCAGAAAAAATGCACCCTAGGTCTTTATTAGTAATCTGTATCTCAGTGAATGGCTCTACCCTGTTTCCAAAGTGTGGGATGCTGCTATCCTTTCATCTGCCCTGGAGTCTATATTACGGCTAAAACATCCTGGATTTCTCTTAAATCTACTGATTTTTACCAACACACTGGTCTTGGTTTCTGTCATATCACATCCATGGTGTCAGGTCATAAATTTATTGTGGCCTTTTCAAAACCAAGCTCACAGATATCTGTTAAGAAACACAGACATAACCATGTGACCACCTAGAATAGAAATACTTACTTGTTACCCTTACGACCAAATCAATGCTCATTAACAATGTTGACTGTGTACTTCTGAAACCTGCCTTCATCCCAGTATATTCTACATTCCCTGCCCATGTGACTCATCCATTTCATTGGCCCCAGGTTGGAACACAGGGAAAAGACAAGACACAAAGCAAAAACAACCACAGAAAACACAAGACCACAACCGCAGTTGGGATCATCCAGAGGGCCACCAGTTTGACTAAATGTTGTGAAATATGTGATGATATGCTGTTTGTAATCTAAGAAACAAAGCTTTCCTGAAGATCAGAGGGCAGAGCCACCCACAGTGTTGGCAATAGAGGTCAGGCAGTGGCTGCACACACCTTTAATTTTAGCAGATGCATCTCTGTGAGTTCAAGGTAACGCTGGTACACAAGAGATTAATCCAACCTAAAAGAGAAACACATTTAATCCCAGCGCTAGGAAGGTTGAGATAGAAAATGCTATGGCTGGGCAGAGAAAGAAATACAAAGCAAGAAGAGACAGCTTCAGCCCTGTGCTTTCCCCTTCCCTTATGGCTGAGGGCTTATTGAGACAGGCTGTGCCTCTTTGGGCCTGAGGATTCAGGAGTGGCCAGAAGTTTCTCTAGTGGCTTGTTCTGTATCGCTGATCTTTCAACATTACCCCAATATCTGGCTCCTGGTTTTTATTATTATAAGACCAGTTAGGATTTATGGAACAGAAATATTCCTTTACATCATGTGAAGTTGTGTCACTGTAGTTGATTTAATAAAGAGCTGAATGGTTATTACCTAGGCAGGAAGAGCTTAGGCAGGCCTTCTGGAACAGAGAGCTCTGGGAAGAAGAAAGGAAAGTTGGAAGAGGGGAGAAGAATCTAGGCATGGGGGAGAGGCCAGGAGAGAGAGAACAAGCAAGACATGCAGACAGAGAGGGAATAGCCATGAGTCATGTAAGCAACATGTAGATTAATAGAAATGGGTTAATTTACATTATAAGAACCAGTTAGGAACCAGCCTAAGCTATAGGCTGAGCTTTCATATTAATAAATCTCCATGTCATTATTTGGGTGCTGGCTGCAGGACAGAGAAAGACTCAATACATATGGCATCCAACATTGGAGGCTCAAATATCCAAACATAGGGCCTGACAAAGCTAAGAACAGTTCTGAACAAGAAGCTGAATGTGGCCTCCTAGTTCTGCAGTCTCTCAGACAAGCTGGTGCTAGCGGCATACAGAGACACAGCTCCCAGCTGCTGCCTGTGGTCTAGAGCCAGCTGCCAGTGTCATGCTCTAAGCTGAGCCATGCATCAGCTGACTTGGCAGTTTAAAATTTGTCTCACATGCTCAGAAAATGCTGAAGATGCCTAATAAAGCCAGGTACAGACACAGGGAACCTCTAAAAATGTACAGTATAAAAAAATGTGCTTAGATGCTGAAGAAAGAAAGATAATCATAGAAAAATAGTTTAAAAGTAATGAAGTCTTTAAAAAGAGAGTAAAGTGATATATAAAAAAACAAGTCACATAAGGATGGAAAATATAACATGGAGAGTTTGAATCTTATATAGTGCTTTGTTGATTTTGAATTTTTAAAATGTTAGTAAATGGAGAATGGCAGCTACTGAAAGACATTGGATTGTGGAAATGACACCTGAATTAAACAAACACATGTACTTTAGGGATGTCTTGGCTTCAAAATGAGAGTTGAAAACTGTATTGCTTTGGGGAAGAGGTTATGCTTTTGTTTCCTCAGGAAAAAACAGACTTTGGATTCATTCAAGGTTGAGAGAGATCAAGGGAAGTCCTACAAAAATTTGGGATACAGACATAAAGAAAAAAATCTTTAGCTGGCTTGTATACACCACGCATTCCATATTTGTGTTAATGGCAATATATTTTACCTTTAAAAGTTTATATGTTTTCAGAAAGACCAGATACAAGTAAAAACAAGTAGCTCAGATCTAGCCTCTCAAAATACCTTTGCTGCAGTTTCCTCAAAATTCTACATCCAGAACAACTTCAAAGCTGAGATGGTCCAGTTTAACACACTGCTTCAGCCGAGACTTCAGATAAGCCCTGCACTTTCCCATCACACAGAGACACTCTCCTAGGACTAGACCATTATCTCAATTTTCTCAATTGCATCCTAGTTTCATCAGGAAGTGGTTACACAAGAGAGTATGTTGCCTGCTGTCCTCCAACAGGCTGAAATGTTGTATCTAAAACGAAGCTAAAGAAAATCTCTGTCCTAGGGGACAAAATGGCTGCCTATAGTGTTTATTGGCACACCAGGAAAGGTACCTGTTGAAACCAAATAGACTGAGATCTCTCAACTAGTAGATTCAATAGCTGAAATAGTTATATAATAGGGCACTTGCCCATTCTTATTTTGGAAGCTCCTCTTAGATAATAGCTGATGTCAGTCACAGGACTTTTAACCTTTTTGTTTCTGCTAATTACTGTTGGCCCTTAAATCATTAATGCCTTAACTAGATGCATAAATTTCCACCTGCATTCCATTAAGTTGATGGTTATTAGATCCCAATACATTCAGATGCCCACTTAGAGTCAAAGATTTGACTCAGGATACAACTCAAGGGGGTAATTGTGAGACAGGAACAATGCCCCTTGCATGTTGTTTCTTTTTATTTTTATTTGAAAAGTTTTTTTCCCATGTCTTCCTCTGCTTCCCCTCCCTTCCCTCCCAGTTCATCCCAGTTCTCCCTCAGCCTCCCCACCCCACCCTCCCATCCATTCCCCAGGGAGGGCAAGGAGTCCCAAGGTGGGTGAGTTCAATCTGGCATATCCAGCTGAGGAAGGCCTGAGTCCCTCATCCCAGTATTAAGGCTGGGTTAGTTGTTCCTCTGTAGGGAATGGGCTTCAAGATGTCTGTTCACGCACCAGAACATAGTCTGATTCTGCTACAAGGGCATCATAAACTGCTCACGTTATTTGACAATCATCTATCTTTGGAGAATTTAGTTCTTTTCCCTGAAGGCTCCTCAGCGACTATTTCTGAGTCAATGATTTCCCAATAGCTGTCTCTGTGGGTCTCCTCCTTGTGATCCTGGTCCCTTTGTCCATATTCTCTCTCTCTCTCTCTCTCTCTCTCTCTCTCTCTCTCTCTCTCTCTCTCTCTCTCTCTCTCCAGTTGGCCTGCTTTTATTTCTCTTTCAGATTTTTCACATCATGGATGACATTGACAGTTTGTCATATGTTGAACCATCTCTGGATCTCTGGGATGAAGCCTAGATGATCATGGCGTATGATGCTTTTCATACATTCTTGAATATGGTTTGCCAGCATTTTATTGAGTATTTTTGCATCAATGTTCATGAGGGAGATTGATCTGTAATTCTTTGTTGCATCTTTGAGTAGCTTGGGTATTAGGGTGACTGTAGCCTTATAAAAAGAGTTCGGCAATGTTCCTTCAGTTTCTACTGTATGGAACAGTTTGAGGAGTATTGTATTAGTTCTTCTTTGAATGTCTGGTAATATTTTGCCCTGAAACCATCTGGTTCTGGGCTTTTTTTTTTTTTTTTTACTTGGGAGACTTTTAATAACCACATCAATTTCCTTTGGGCTTATAGATCTGTTTAGGTCTGATCTTGATTTAGTTTTTGGTAAGTGGTATCTGTCCAGAAAGCTGTCCATTTTCTTTAGGTTTTCCAACTTAGTGGAGTATAGGTTTTTGAAGTTTGACCTAATGATTCTCTGAATTTTCTGGGTGTCTGTTGTTATATCCCCCTTTTCTGATTCTGTTAATTTGGATTCTCTCTCTCTCTCTCTCTCTCTCTCTCTCTCTCTCTCTCTCTCTCTCTCTCTCTCTCTCTCTCTCTCTCTTTCTCTCTGCCTTTTGGTTAGATAAGGGTTTGTCTATCTTGTTAACGTTGTCAAAGAACCAACTCTTTGATCCATTGATTCTTTGTACTGTTCTCTTTGTTTCTATTGTATTGATTTCAGCCCTAAGTCTGATTATTTCCTGCCATCTACTCCTTCTAGGTGAGTTTGCTTCTAACTGTTCTAAAGCCTTCAGCTGTGCTGCTAAGTTGACCAAGATAGATTGTGTGCACTTCTTCTCCACCCTGTCAGTCCTTTACAATACAACCTGCTAATCCATCTATGACCCCACTCCTGGAAGTGGGGCTGAAATGTTTAATTTCCTCCATTTTCCCAAATAGACATATTGACTGATTAGTAGTTTAATTGCCTTTTTGTTAACTAATATTTTTGTTTATTTTCTGTAAGTCAAACCTCAGAGTTTGGCCTCAGCTAACAAATATTTATAGCTAAAGTTCATGTATAATTACCTTGCAATTCTGTTTTGTCTCAGTTTGTGTGTGTGTGTGAGTGAAATATACACCAGATTTATCAGAAAAATTGAAAATATCTTGCAGTGATTTTATTGCTTGTATGCTGAATAGAACCTAATGTTGAAGTCATGTAAATATATAATTAATGTTAGTTTCTTTCATCCTTTTAGAAAGTTCACAGTAATGTACATAGTTGTTCATGTGCCTCATTGCCACCATTACCATTGAATATCATTTCTATAAGTAATTAGAACATTAGAAAATATGACAGAATGAAAATTAAGGTGGACCTTGTCTCTCACAAGCCAAGAATTGAGAATTTTGACATTAAAAAATATGTTTTCAACAATTGCCTACACAGGAATAATGTTCATTTAATAAAAAATATTTCAAATAAGAATGGTAAAATAACAATGAGCATGTTCTCTTCCTAGCTATGAACTTGCACGTTTCTGGGAATTACACAAGCAAAATTATAAATTTTGTTTGCTTAGAGTCAAACAGTCTTAGCATCCTAGTATCAATTATATTAATACAATACAGATACCTTTGACCTGTTGACCTGAGGTCTTTGTCTCTCTAGGCTGTTATCTTACCAAATAGACCCACAAGAACATTCTGGGACCTTATTTGGTAAAAGAACAGATAGCTCCTTAGAAACACTGTAACATCAGAGGCCACAAACTGAACACATGACCATTGTTAAACTGTTACATGGCTATCTTAAAAAGCCTGTGCCCATGTATAGCATTTATACTATCATATTCCTAATATCCTCCTCTCTGCATAATATGTGCTTAGAAATGTTAACAATTTTTCTTAATAAGCCTTGTGTCTCATACCAACTTGTCATAAAATTCTTTTCTGCCGTGAAGTCCATGCAGTGAGTGAAAGATTTTGAAATAAACCTTACTGGCTATTTGGAGCCCATTTCCTATAGAGGAACACCTGGCTCAGCCTTGATACAGGAGGGAGGGGCTTGGTCCTGTCTCAAAGTGGTCCTGCCCACTTTGTTGACTCCCCATGGGAGGCCTTACCCTCCTTGGGGGAGGTGTTGGAGGGAAGCTGGAGGGTGAGTGGAAGGAGGGGAGGAAAATTATGGCTCCTTTGTAAAAAAAAAAAAAAAAAAAAAAAAAAAAAAAAAAAAAAAAAAAAAAAAAAAAAACCTTTTAAATAAATACAAAAAGAACAGCGACAAAAGAAATGCTCAGTCCTAATTGAGATTCTTCATCACCCTCCCTCAGAGCTTAGTGAAAAAGGAGGAAACAGTGACTTCCAGACACAACAGACCCCGTGCCTAGCAGTAAACAGACAACACAAAATAAGCTCGAGAATATTCTTGTAGACTTTTAGTCCCATCACTTTGGACATTTTTGTCTGTTCTTTTGTTTTGTTTTGTTTTGTTGTTTTTAAAAAAAGATTTATTTATTCCGTATACAGTGTTCTGTCTGTGTGTATGCCTGCATGTCAGAAGTAGGCACCAGATCTCATTACAGATGGTTGTGAGCCACCATGTGGTTGCCTGAAATTGAACTCAGGTCCTCCGGAAGAGCAGCCAGTGCTCTTAACCTCTGAGCCACCTCTCCAGTCCTTTTTGTCTGTTCTTTATAATGGTTTTTGATGTTGTGTTTTTGTGGGTTTTATTTGTGTGTGCACCATGTGTGCATGTGTGTGCATATATGTGTGTGTGTTTCTTATACTTTCTCTTTTTAAAATTCTGGGTTGTTTGGGATTTTTTGTTTGCCTGTTAATTTATTTGAGAGAGAGAGAGAGAGAGAGAGAGAGAGAGAGAGAGAGAGAGAGAGAGAGAGAGAGAGAGAGAGAGAGAGAGAGGGCATGGAGTTGGGTAGATGGAGAAGTCGAGAAGATGATCTGGCAGAAGTTGGGGAGTTGGGGAAGGGGAACTGCAATCAGAATATATTGTATGAAGAATATTTTTAATAAAAAAGAGTTAAATGGAGTGTCAGCTCCTTTGATAACTGGTAGTAATGAGGGCACATGGCTAAGAAAATTCTTAAGTTTCCTCTAAAACTCAGTAAATATATCATACAAATCAATGTGTCAAAGTTAAATCAAAACAGAAAAAATATAACAAACATGGAGGGGGTTTGGTGCTATTTTCTGGGTATATAATGTATAAGAGGTAAGCCCATAGGACTCGGTGGCCCCGAGAAGTTTAGGGGAAGTTCATTGATCATGATGGCAGTGAAGTCATATGGTTTTCACTATCTTTACAATGTTACCAGCGAAGATGGCTGCCAAATTACACAGTTGCCTCCATCCTAATGGGGTAATTAGCAAATACAGTGGTAAAACACCTGGTTACTTACTGTACATGAGCTCAGCTCCATGGTAAAGAGAGTCCACCCTCCACCAGGGCACAATCCCTGTGAGTTCTACACATAATGCAGATTAAATTTGTCTATTTAATATAAACAAGAAAGCTGTTCTCCTGTGTGGGGTAATGCTTTTTGCCTTTAGTAATTTTCCCATTCTGGTTTGTAGTGTGCTCAATGCCCTTTTATGGAAATCACCTCCACCTATTTCTACACAGCTTTTTTACACAGAGTATTATTTCTAATCTCCATGATAATGTCCTTAGACCCACCCTGTATGGTCCAGAGCTTTCTAAACTCTAGTTACTCTTTTGCTGATCTGGAAAGTGCTGAATGTAGAAATAAGTTTCTGTGTCCTGCCAGACTGATCCTGAAGCCATTTATTCTCAAATAATCACACAGAGATTTATATTAAGTACAAGCTATTTGGCCTATGGCTCAGGCTTATTAATTTCTAATCCTTACTCTTAAACTAACCCATGACTCTTGTCCAGTTTAGCCACTTGGCTTGGTACCTTTTCTCAGAGCATTCTCATCCTGCTTCCTCTGCATCTTGCTGTCATCTTTGCTCTGTCCTGATCTTCTGCTTCCTGGAATTCTCCTAGACTGGTTGTGCTGCCTCTACTTCCTATCCAGCTACTTGACCAACAGCGTTTTATTAAATCAATATTTAGAGTGACAAATATTTATAGTATACAAAAGCAATATCCTACAGCAGCCAGAGGCTTAATATAAAAGGGCCACCAATAAAGAGCTGGTGGCAGGCATCTCCTTAGGGAGGAGTTCCAAGGGACTCCAAGGAGTTCCTCAGGTGAAATTGGTTCCCAATTGGTCCCCCCAAAATGTTAAAAAGTAAGTTTGGGTTTGAAAATAAGGAGACTACCATTCCAACTGAAGTGTCTGGAGAGGCAAAGTTTATTCTTAATCAAAATGATATGCTCAGGAAAGAGGGCACACCAAGACAGGAAATGCATTTAGTTTTTACTCTAACCCAGCTGAAGGCTGTATCTTTCCCCCAATGGCTGATGTCTGACTTTATAGTCATATTCAACCAGCTAGTCTGAAAGGAATTGGTACCTGGGGGAAGGAATCACCGCTCCAAGAAGAAAAGGGTCACTGTTCCAGGCCATCAAATTCCAAGACTAGAGCAGTGGAACTTCATGTAAACAAAGGTTTTCTGGGTTATGGAGGGTTAAAATATTTGTATGAAAATCTTACAGTGTGGGAAAGATTAAAAGATTTTAATTCCTTGTCAACATAAGTTTTACAGTATTTGTCAGAAAAGACTCATATTGTTATGAGTCTGAGATCATTCAGAGGTTCACCAGTCTGACCATGCATAAGTTTAACAGAGGAGAGGCTCTATTGAGATGGGCATCAGGACTACACTCAAAAATCAGGATTCTCAAGATGCAGTCTCAAGCCATGTCAGTCAGGGGTTTACAAAGAAGGAAAACCACAAGGTTACATTCTGAGGGCTGTGTCAGCACATATCCTGCCTACATATAAGCATCCTGCCTATATGTTAGCAGTAGCTTATTTAGCAAACAAATATCTTTGGTTATCTTGAGCAAGCAAGCTTTGTTTACAGAAGCAGAAATTGTAACTGTTACCTTGCATGAACCACAGTTTTAGTTAAAATTGTTCATGACTAGACAATTGTGAGAAAACCCCCAGGCATTCCAGTAAGTCTTCTGTTCTTAAAAGCAAGCTGGCTAGCAGGGTCTCATTTTCATGGGTATAGATTTTACAGGCTAGAGGTAATTTTTGCTTTGAGACATTTTTTGGGTTTTGTTTTTGTTTTTGTTTTGTTTTGTTTTTGTTTAACAGCCATGGCTGTCCTGAAACTTGTCTTGTAGACCAAGTTGGCCTGGAACACGTAGAGATCCACCTGCCTCTGCTTCCTAAGTGCTAGGATTAAAGGCCTGTGCTATCACCACCCAGATCCTTTATGAATCTTTTAAGCACAGTAATTTAAGCTTTAAACAAGTTAACCATCACAATACTTGATATTTCTTACATATATATGTATGTTTGACATTTCATATGTATGAAAAAAGAACTCATCAGGGCCGCTACAGGTGTTAGCGTGGAGCTGCATCTCTACCTCCCATCCATGCTATCATTCATGAATGAACTCACAAGCCAAGAAGATTCAGGAAAACGGACCCTTTACTTGCAATACCTTCATATTGGGACATTTTCTTTGAACCTTTCAGTGTGTTTTCTGATGGTTATTTTTATATGTATGTTTTATTGGAACTGTAAATTACAAATAAGTAAGGTGGATGGAGAGAGAGTGATTGATGGCTTGTAGGTATGGATTTAGATATAACCTTCACCAACACAATCTTTCTTAACTTAAGAGACTTTCGCTAGTTTGGATCTATACAGTCTGATCGCTTTCATCTTCGTCAGTATAAAATTTTGAATAATTTCAGAACTCATCTAGAAAATGTACTTAGTAAAATGAGCCCTGGAGCATATGGGTTTCATCAGACTACGTCTAACGCATCTGGTTTGTGAAGTTTCTGGTCAGCAACCGGTTTAAAGGAAGCCTGTCCAGGCTTAACATAAAATGGTCACCGGGGAAGAACTGTTCTTAGTTGGATATTATCTTAGTCTAATAAAAAAGGCAAGTACATATAGACTGGAATCAGTTTGCTCCTGCCATTTATTTAACAAAGTTTTAAAAAAGCAAAAATTTCAACAGTCTGTGATTTATTACCCAGGGAAGTTCAAGGGAACTGACCTCGAGTGAGTGATTGTTTTCTTTCTTTGAACACTTGAAGTCCTCTGAGCAGGGGAAGATGTGTGACCTTGACCTTGGCCCATTCCTCTGATTTGTTTTCATTTGCTAAGTGGGTCCCTGTGTGTTGTCCTGGTGACATATTGTATATTTAATACAATGAGTCTGGAATCTCAGAGAACAGAGACATCTCTCCAGCCCTTTGTCTTAGTTTTGTTTGTTTTTCTTCTGTTTTTTTCAAGACAGGGTTTTGTAGTAGGAGGTTTCTGGCCTGGACTTTCGGGCCTAACCTCAAGGTTTAAGCCTGCAGACCTGCACACCCGCAGACCCGCAGAGACTGAGACACACAGATGCATAAGATAGTTTTTGGCTGATCAGCCTCAGGCCCAGGCAAATCACTTGCTAGCTCTCTACCCTTCATCTAACCCATGTCTCCTGTTCAGTAACTTTTCTCAGAGCATCATAGTTGTCCTCTGCTTCTTCCAGCTTCTCTCTGGCATTCTGCCCTGTGCTTCAGAGTTTTTCTTAGTCAGGTAGCCCTGCCTGCCTTTGCCCAATCAGCACTTTTTATTAAACCAGTGGGTGGGACAATTATCTACCATGAAACAACACAATACTCCTACAGGGTTTTCTGTGCAAACAGTCCTGACTGTCCTGGAACTTGCTTTGTATAGCAGGCTGGCCTCAAACTCACAGAGATCATCCTGTCTCTACCTCCCAAGTGTTGGAACACATCCTGCTGTCCTCCTGAACAGCCAGGCCCCCTGTTTGCTGTGCAAAGGAGGCAAGGCCAGAGGTAGTTCCAAGTATCATTTGTGACGCTCTATATGAAGCAGTGTATCACTCACTTCTCTCCCAGATATGAGCCTGACTATATTTTTCTCTCAGTAGAAATACAATCAAGCTCCTTTCCTCATAGAAACATTTTGTCTTAAAATAGGCAAGATATTCTGATGTCTCCTGCAGCAATTTTAACCTGTAATATCAAGGTTTCTGATTGTTGCTTCAACTTATATTTAGAAATCTGGAATCCATAGTGCTACACAGACAGTAAAATGGGTAAGCTATTTGGGGGACATATTAACATACACAATATTAATATCTTGTGAAAATCACTAGTGAGGCTGTTGTCTGAGGGGGAGTTTCATTTGGAAATTCCTGTGAGCAGATACCAGTTTGCCACTGTGTAAAATGAAGGTTCTTGCAGGATTAATTCCAAAGGTGACTGCCTATGGTCTCATAACGGCCGTTGCTTATCACAGTGGAAATAATTTATAGTTCAATCTTACATACAGGCATACTCAGATATTATTATTACTCCTCAGAATCTTCGTATTAATAAAATTAGTCAAATTATCCACTGGGGAATCTATTTGGAAATACAAATTTTTCAATTTTTCAGTGAAGGCTCAGAAATATTGTTGTGGAGCCTGTGGTATGGAGAACTGTGACCAAATTGAAAACCAAGTGCAGAACCTGACAGAGGTGAAGACTGATATTGATTTCTTTCTAATATTTGGAGGAGTTTTAAAGGTAAACAAAATTAGATAACAAGACACATCAAATTTTGTTTATTTTTTGGATCATTCCTTCCCAAGTGAGAGCACAGGTCTCTCGTTTGTCTACGTATCTTGAATAATTCACTGCTCATAGACTTTCCAGTTCAATGCATTATAAAAACAAACTCAGGCTGAGTTTCAATCATATTAGACTACAGACTGAATTTTTCATGAAGAATGATTTACAGCAAAATGCATCTTGGGCCCAACACTCTCGAAACCAAAAACAATCATAAGAGTTCAGTGCGGAAGTGTCAACTGTGGAGAATTCTACAGTTTGGAAAACTAACAAGACCCTGTTTGATGCCCATTAACCATGACAATATTAGCATTGTTCTGCTGGAGCTCAGCACTGACTGGAGAGCTGTGCTAGCTTTGGCCTTGCATTTTAACTAGGTGTGAAAGTACTGAAAGAGTTATTCCTGGGCTGAACTTGACCTGCCTCTGGGAATACTTTCTGCTCCATCCATTTTGAAAGCTTTATTCAGTTGGATTTTTCTGCCTAGCCCCCCCCCCTTAACTCTTGCTCCTATGGAAAATGAAAACACCCAGACACTGACGTGGACATTGCAAAGGCTTTTCTGGGAGTAGTGTCCTATCTCCCAAATGACACTGTGGACCCTCTGGCATAAAAGTCATTCTCTCTATGGAAAGACAGCACCATTGATTGACAAACTACAAGCCATTTTAAACCTTATTTTAAATTTTTATCCATATCTTTATGTTGGAACTTTACTTGTAACTAAAAAATAATGGAACAATAGTTTCCAATGTGCTGTGCACATAATGAGAAGAAAGAAACAATTATGTCTTCCTGAGTTGTAGAGAACACTGTGATTATGATTGCGTGGCCATGGCATATGCCTTTTAGTACAGCACTCAAGCAGTAGGTTAGGAAGACTTGTGAGTTGGAGGCCAGCCTGGTCTACAGGGAAAGTTCCAGAACAGTGAGGGCTACACAGGGAAGTGAAACCCTGTCCCCCCAAAGTGTGTGTGTGTGTGTGTGTGTGTGTGTGTGTGTGTGTGTGTGTGTGTGTGTGTGTGTGTGTGTGTGTGTGTTTGGGGGGGGGGAGGCTGTAGATATCATTAGTATTTTACCATTAGATTGTTTCAGCCGCTAGCTGTCCCTGACTTTTAGGTCACTGAGAAGTTAATATTGACTGCCTCTTTTCCATTAAAATGCTTATAATTCTGCAAGTAAAAATGGGGGGAAAAGAAAAATTCCATTAGGAAGGAATGAAGAGAGAGAAAGGGTGGGAAGAGAGCTGGGCTCCTAGATGGATGTTGTGAGGTGAATCTCCTTTTCAATCTTCAACCAACAAGATGCAGGTTTCTTTTTTTCCCAGGCTTACTATTTGCTATCAAGAACTGGGACAGCGTAAACAAAGTAGACAACGAAGAAGACAGCTGTAACTGAATACTTGTGACTGGGCAATTTATTAAGTAAAAGGATTTATTTAGGCTCATAACTCTAGAAACCAAAAAGTACAAACATGGCTACATGCAGCAAAAAGAACCAAGAAGCAATCAGCTAATCTTCCTTTTCAGCCAGAGACTCACCAAGAGAGCATCTCTCAACCCGTCCCAAACCAAAAAGGTCTGCAAATCTCTAAGCCCCTCCCTACTCTTTCTTGTATGCCTCTCTATCAGTCTTCCTGGGTCCTCCAAACTCTATGACTAATTCTTGTCATCTAGTTGCTGGCTCCACCCCCTGATCCAAGGTTAATTTTATTAACATAGTCTCAGAGTTTCACTTTTACTTTAAGTTCTAAAGTATTTTCTGTTCATCAAATCAAAGAAGCACAGAGGTTATTTATTCATATATATTTTCTTAAACTGTGACTTGAACCTAGTGCCTCATGCTTGCTAGGTAAGAGCTCTACCACCAAGTTACATCCAAGGAAAAGACATTACAATTTGTAGATTGAAAGTTTGCATCCCTTACAAGCATCAGAAAGGTGACATAATGACCCGGGTGCCTACGCTGAAAAGAACAAGTATTAACTTTTAATTTAAAGGGATGTGAGCAGAGAAATGACTGAAAAATAACCAAAAAAGCTTAATAAAAACAAGAGAGCAAATAAGTAGGATACTCCAAGATATTATTATTTTACCCAATATAAATTAGAAAAGAAGATATGAAAGAGACACATGGAAACCAAATGACAAAACAGCCATTTAGATATGATCACATGGTAATCAATTAAACATATTTATCATCTCCAAGAGCTGGATCGACAAAGGTGATATGTCCCACAGTGCGTGTGTGCACACACGCATGTGCATGTGTGTGCTATGGCATTGCTAAGTTGAAAAATATATACGTTGCTATTATAGAAAGAAGCCAGACATATGTAACTCTATACAGGGAAGCTCACTGTGCAATTCAGAAGAAGCAAAGTTACCCACCCCCACCCCACCCCCCTGGGCAATCAAGCTGGTGGTTGCCTGGGCAGGGGAATAAAGACTAATTGCAAAGCAAAGTAGACAGCTTTGGAAGAAAATAGAAATGCTCTGGGCCATGCATGGGGAATGAGTTACAATGGAATTATCTATTCATCAAAAACAATCAAATTTTATATCTAATTTTGGTATATTTGGTGCATGTAAATTATACCTCAAAGCTGGGTGGTGTGTGTGTGTGTGTGTGTGTGTGTGTGTGTGTGTGTGTGTGTGTGTGTGCAGCAGACAAAATTCAACTTGTGTTAAGATTCCATCTCCTATTGGAAACTAAAGCAAGGTAGCTAGGTCACCTGTTCCAGGTGACATCAGAAGAACACTAACAGTTCTCTTTAATGTCTGTCTTTTCCATTCCCATGACTAAGCTTCCATTGCCTCCTATGGCCAGGATAGAATTGGGAGACTTTGAGTTCCAGCCTTGCTGCAGGATCTAAGAACAATGGGCCCGACTTTCCTCCCAGGTGAAGTGACATTAAGGACCAGAGGATAAGAAATGCATAAAGGCCCTAACACTCTGGAAAGAGGCTGCTGCTGTTGCTATGGTTATCGCTGTGGCTATGGTTCTGCTGCTGCTATGCTTTGAGAGCTACTTAAAATAAATTTCAGCTCCTTAAAACCACTCACAAGCAGAACACTGTTGCAGGAATATTTGTCTACACTGTGGAGAGATGTGTCCCTGTGATGGGTTTAATAAGGAGCCGATTGGCCAGTATGTAGGCAGAAAGAATAGGCGGGACTTCTGGGCAGAGAGAGGAACTCAGGGTGAAGCTAGGTGTGCAAGAGACACCAGCAAGATCCTGAAGAAGGACATACAGTACAGAGGAGAGGTAGCCGGGCCCACGTAGCAGAGGTAGATGAACAGAAACAGGTCAATTTAAGTTGTAAGAGCCAGTTGGGGGAGAAGCCTAGCTAAGGCCACACTTTCATAATTAATAAGTCTCCATGCTGTTATCAGTGAGCTGGTGGCCTGAAGGGAAGTCTGACTATAGAACATAGCAGCATCCACTGTGTACGAGGTCACATTACAACCCCAGTAGTGACAAGAGAAGGCTCCTGTGCACGTTCAGCCTCTGCTCTAGGAGCAGTGTGTAGGTAGGTAACTACAGGCCAATAATAAAGTATACGTTGAGAAAATATTCTAGAAATATCTTATTCTATGAAGGAAGTGAAGAGACATAGAGAAGGGACACAGGTGTGTGACCTAGGAGACGTTGGTGATGGCAAGCTTCAAGGGGCAGCTGAGGCCACAGCTCTGCCTCGCCACTCCCACTAGACCCAGGCAGAGAGGCTCCCTTTTCCTTGCTGTAGCATTCTGGAGAGGGGCTCACTCCATAGTGCCAACTCTGCTGAGGAAATTCCAGCCATCCTTTGGTCTGTTTTCTGCTTCCTGTGCCTAAGTCCTGAATGTATCTGGTGAGAGCCTTCTGAAAGGAGGCTCAAGCAGCCTTCACTCAGTCTCTGTCTTTTAGGAAGTTCACTATGGGAAGAGCTGCAGACTCTGGTTCCCACACCTAACCACCTGGGCTCAGAGAGGAGGAACTAGCCCTGAGCCACTCAACCCAGAGGTCAGGGAGCCCACAACAGGCCGCAGTCAAATGCTTGTTCTGTTGAGGGTTAGAGAAACCTCCACAATCAGCACCCTCGGTTCAGAAGGGGAGAGGACTCAGCCACCAGACCCTGTCCTGCCCATCTCACTCTAACTACAGTGGGCAGCACATCATCCACGGTATTCACCAAACTCCCACTGACTGAGCATGAGCAGACAGGACCATGCCATCTACGAGACAGCAAGGCTGACCACTGGCCTGGACAGGGAGACCCCAAACAGGCAAAGTCTCAGATGGCATACCACTGACAGCAGGTGAAAGTAACAGCGGGCATCTAAAGGTTTCTGGAGGATGTCATTTCATCATATTGCAGGCCAGCTCTTCCTCCTTATCTACCTGCAGGAAGGGCTTCCTCCGCCTCCTGTAAGGTGGTGAGAGCCACCAGCTGTACTTCCCTCTCTGGCCTGCACCCAGCCACACAGGTGCAAGGGACTGGGCAGTTTCTCACCTGCTGACTCACCCCCATTCACTACGGAAACCTAAGGTCATCTGTTACTTTTCCCAGGCATTAGCTTCCTCAGCTTCTTTACCCTATGTGTCATCACGTACCTGGACGTGAGCCCGGACCCGTTATACCTCAAAGAATTCTTTTGTTGCTTTTCAGTCAATATGTTTGTATTATTATCCTGACCTTCTCTTTAGGAATAGACCCAAATGAAGACAAGTTTCACCTTAGAAATAGTAAAAATAAAACATACGACCATGGGGGTGGGGGTATGGCTTAGTGCTTACATTCCTTGAAAATGACTCTGGCTTCAATACCCAACTGGAATTTTGATTAAAGATAGGACGATGGTCTAGAAATTATTGGTAAAATGCCTAGCTGGAGCTGGGAGATGAATTTGCTGGTAGGTGCTGTCACTAAACCGGATGACCTGACCTTCCTCTGTTCCCAGGACCAGCATGGTGGAAGGGAAGAATGGTTCTTCCTACCCTCCACATGTGTACCAAGACTGTGTGTACATGCCCACATTATATATAAATTATATATAAATAAATAGAATGCAATTTTAAAATAATTTTAGATTTATTATTTATTTTATTTAATATATCTGAGTGATTTGCCTTCATGTATACATGTGACCACACTTATGCTTGGTGCCTTCGGATGGCAGAGGTGTTGGATGCCTTGGAAATAAAATTATGAATGGTCCTGAGCTACCATATGGTGCTGAGAATTGAACCTTGATCCTCTGAAAGAGTAGGAAGTACTCTTAATTACAGAGCCATCTCTCTAACCCTTAATTTTTTTCAAAATACTAGAACAAAGCCACACTATAGGCTGAAAACATGTTAGCAGTGGCTGTTTGGGAAAGCTGTGGTTCTATATGCCAATAGTCTAACACTTGGGAAGGTGAGAAATGGAGGTCTCATCTGAGTCCAGCTTGGGCTAGACGACAAAACACCCCAGACAATCAAAGTAAGCAGGGTTGGTAATGATTTTCTTCCAGTATGCCTTTCCTCTTCTCCCAAAGGGGCCTTGTGTCACTGAGGTAACCAGGGTCTCTAGAATCCTTTTATGATGTGTGGTTGTGCAAGAGACTTGAGTCCAGGCAGGGAAGGGTGGATCCAGAAGAGCTATCAGGAAGCTGAGCCATGAGCCAAGGAAAGTGAGAAGAACCTGTATGGGGAAGTGTGGGCAGGGCTTATAGAGATGTTGGTGGCTTTCTGGGTCTCCACCCGTGTTACCATACCAAGTGATGAGTTTTGTTGTGGCATTTTATACACATGTCTATCCTTAGTTTTTATTCATCCTCCAGACTCTCAAAGAAGCAGAACCTAAGCAACTGGCATAGACCTTTCCTTCCCTATGGTCAGGAATAAACCACTGCTCTTCAAACAAAATAGTAGAGGAAATGAAACAAGATGTGGGTGAGCTTGAGACAAACCCTAAGGGTGTGGGTGTGCATGTGTGTGTGTGTATGTGTGTGCTGTGTGTGTGTTCTGTGTGTATGTGTGTGTTGTGTGTGTGTGCTGTTTGTGTGTGTGTGTGTGCTATGTGTGTGTGTGCTGTGTGTATGTGTGTGTGTGTGTGTATTGTGTGTGCGTGTGTGTATGAGTGTGATGAGACACAAGGACTCACACCGACAATGGCCACTTTAAAAAAAAGATAAAATCAAGCTGGGCATGGTGAATATACCTTTAATTTCAGCACTCCAGAGGCAGAGGCAGATGAATCTCTATGTTTGAGGCCAGTCTGGTCTACAGAGGATGTTCCAGGCAGCTGGGGTTGTTACACAGAGAAACTCTGTCTCAAAGACAATAATAATAATACATTTAAAAATTCACTCATAAAATAAAATAATACTCTTTTCGAGAAAACGATAAAACCAATGCTTACATTGAACATGTCAGGCTTACTTACTCAGAAATGATTAAGGTCGCGAACTGCAAAATGAAAACTTCAGAGAAAGGCAAGGACAAACGCTGGCCATCCTGTCCTTGTGCATATGGAGTTCGCCTGGCCACCCTTCTGGTATGATGTGTACAGAATCTCTTGGAGGATTTTCTCTTGAACCACAAGAGCAGGACTGCTCAGCTTAATATGTCGCTAGGGCTTTGTGAGACCTTGTTCTAATCATGGCTCAGAAGATATACAAACGGAATTCAAATAAAAACCAACACTTCACAAGCATGTAAATCAGGGCAGAAAAGGAACTTCTAAAAGGGCCCAAAATACATCCTGTGAAAGGAGAGGGTAAGGAACTGACGGTTTGGGAGTCTTTTCACTCTATGCTCCAGTTTCCAAATTTCGATAGTCGTAAGCCACTTCTAAAATAAAGGAATGGGGCCCATGACGTGGCTCAGCAGGTGCCTGCCGCCGAACCTGAAGACCTGAGTTCAATCCCCAGGACCCCCTAGTAGAAGGAGATAAGCAATTCCTGAACTTTGTTCTCTGACCTCTACACGCTCTGTGTGACATGCACATTATACCCCCCCACACACACACACACGCATGAACAGAGCCGACAAAACAATTTAATTTATATTTAAAGTTAGGAAACAAGTGAACACATTGAAATCAATCCGGTAACTAAAGGGCAGGCATTTCGTTACATGTTTTGATTCCATGAATTTGTGTTAACGGAAGAGACAGTCACCGTACAAGTAAAACACACAGTTATTGCAAAATCGAAGAAAACCCACTTCTCAATAGTCCTAGATGTCCGAAACCAGTGTCACAACAGTTATGTGGTTATCCTGTGTCACAAATTAAAATGACAAAGCAAGACAAGAGAAAACAAAATTGTCTGATTAGTAGCAGCCACCAGAACGCCAGGCTGGCTCATTAGCTCTGGCACAGGACAAGACATTCAGTCGTCACTTTAGGGCAGTGGTTATGAGCCAGTGGGATGCCCCTATGAAAGATGAAGTAAAGCAAAGGGGCTTGGAAAGATGGGAGACAGCTGGAACTCTGGGTCACTGCGGGTGGGAAGTCAGAACAGCAAGGTCACTAAAGAAAACCGATGTACAGTGAGTTGCTGGCCCAGAAACTCCATTCCTAATCACAAAAAAAAAAAAAAAAGAAGAAAATGTAAGTTCCCACAAAGACCATTTACGGCAGCCAGTTTGACATAAAATTGCCACTGGTAGTTAAACGTATATTGACATCGTGGTACAACTGTCCAACGACAGAATGACGTGGAAACACTGACAAATCCAGAAAACTGAAGACAATACAACATGTAATTCCATGTAATTAAGTTGCTGGACAGCCTAATTAAATTGTGGTGACAACCTTCTGTGTTGTTTTGTTTCAAGACTGGGTTTCTCTGTGTAGCTCTGGCTGCCCCTGAACCATTCTGTAGACCAGGCTGGCCACTAACTCAGAGATCTGACAACAGAGTAAGTTCCAGAACAGCCAGGGCTACACAGGGAAACCTGTCTTGAAAAATAAAATAATAAAAAATTATAGTGACAAAAAACGAATCCTGTCTGCATGGGAATAGGTGGGAATGAGTATACTGGGGTGCTGTTAGGTTTCACAAGCTGGGTGTTTACTAAAACTGATTAAGATGTACCTAAACTCAAATGGATGTTTTATTACATATCAATTATACCTCAACAAATTTTGGGGCAGGTATTTTTGTTATTGGTTTGGTTTGGTTTTAATTCTTTGAAACAAGGTCTCACCTCAAGTCCAGTTTGCTTTGAATTCACTCACTATGTAGCCAGCTTGGCCTAGAGCTCACACTGGGGAGACTGGGTCACCATCTCAAATGTGAGGCTTAGAGGCATGAGTCACCATGTCTAGTTTAAATTAGATTTTACAGGAACATATTACAGCTAAGTGTGGCATCCATTAGAGCACCCCAAAAATACATAAATATTTATACATGTAAAAAGAAGGGGTGGTTAACTGGGGTGTCACATTATGGTCCTCTTTGGGATTCAAGAGAGCTTTGGGTGTGGAGGAGGTATAAAAGGGGGATTAGTTCTTTCTATACAGATTCTAAGTTGTTTGCATTTTAGAAAAAAAAATAGCAGATAAAAGGTGAGGAAGATTCTGGATCCTTAATAATTAAAGAGTTCCGGGGGGACGGGAGGATGACATTCAAATTCACATTTTTTAATTCTGGAAGTAGGGGAATCCACATTCCATGGGAGCTGAAAGGGGGGCTCTTTGTTCCCTGTTCCCCCTTCTAACAGCACTTGTGTCCAAACACAAGATAACAAACTCTGACAGAAACATTTCATCATAGAGTTTGGCCTTTCAGTTTGTAAACAGAGTGTTGTGACCCTTTCAGCACCAACTTCTCAGGAACTGGGAGAGCTCTTGTCCACTCCTTAGCCTTCCCTGGGGCTTCTCCTAAGCCTCAGCTACGACTTCTCCCTGGCAGGCTCCACAGACCCACCTAGTTTACGAGTCCCTGAGCCAAAGACGCAACTCAGCTTTCTGGTCCCACCATACATGTTCATGCATTATCAAATCCTACATCTTACACCCTAAAATATGAATCGTCCTAAGTTTTATATCAACCACCTTTTTATAGCCACAGGGCACATTTAAAAATATATGTTTCACTTTTAGAATACTGGCTGGCACATACGGGAACTATTTGTGGAAGCAATGGGTTGGCATGGAGCTACAACACAAGTGCCACATTTTTCTTATAACATCTATTTCCACCTATCTTTATTTAGTTCCGTTTTGTATTGCTAAGCCTCAGCTGATTAACTCAGCGGGGCAAACTCGCGTGAACTGTGAGCATGCTGCCGCTAGGTGGAGCTGACCCTCCGGTCTGAGGTTGAGTCATGGCTCTGCCTGTCTAAGGTGGAAGGGGAAAGCTCCAGGCCCTGACTGCCTGTGTCATTGACAAGGGAGCTTTTTGAATGACAGCCCAGTAAACATGGGATCTGTTTGCTAACACCTGTATAAAAGTTATCTAATAATGATAAGAAAACATTCACTGAAAATATTTCTAGCGAGATTGCCAACCCAGGATTCTGAGTGCCGATAATTTTCAGCAAAGCAGTGGTTTATTAGTGCCAAGGAGCCTGGCTTTGCTCGCCATCTTTAAACTAATCCAGCTGGTTGTGGTGGCACATGCTAATAGGATTTGCTTAAACCAATTTAACCAAGGAAACACCTAGTGCAACTCTTAACCCCTATTTCAATATAAAATATCGACCTCTTTCGCCTCCAATTTGCCCATCTTTCCATGGGCCATAGCCCAGGTCTGAGGCGAAGTGGAGGGTAGTACTGTCAGCACACAGAATTTGAGAATGTAACCAAACATTTCCACATACATTCTCTCATTTACCCACTACCTACTGAGCCAACATGGAACCACATATTTTATTCTGGCATTTTCTATTACTCCTTTCTATCTCCAGCCCCCCTAAAACTGCTCCAGTAAAACCTGACTTTGAACCCAAAGTGGTTTGCAGTGTCAGAATGCAAAAGAGCAATGGTTTTAACAGGTGTCCTGACTCCTTCCCAGTCCTTCTGCTTTTTGATAAAATCAAGTTTCAGCAAGAATTCTGCTCAGCTAGGCTATCTGCTCACCTGATGCTAATCAGGCTCCTCACTCTGCATCTCCACCCAGGTGAGGTGCAGTGTTCCACCTTGTCATTGGCAAGCATCCTGCAAGGTGAATGTACTCAGAACCTTCCTGACTCCAGATATTTCCATCAGTCCTGTTCTATCCTTCAGTACCCACCACGCTCCCCAGCTCTAGATCTTCCTTGTCAATGCAGTATCCTGAACCCAAGCCCTGTCTACACTGCATTCTTTCCCCGAGCTGCAACAGTCCTAAATGAATCTGCTCTTCTCATTATAACAACACTCTAGCTCTAGCTGTCATTTTGTGTAGGATAATTTTTATCCCATGGATAATTTTTCTCAGAGAAACTTTTGCTTATTATGACATTTGCTGATTTTAACCTGTACTTTCCAGAACTATGGCTTTATGGAAAAGAGCTAGACAACCTTCCCAAGGCCATTAATGGGATGCTCACAAAGGAGAGCAGATACCCGAGGAAGGAGTCCTAGAGGATCCCGGGAACCTGCTACTTCCCCTACTTGGGCTGAGTCTGAGATGGGAGCAGGACCCCAGAGGCTGCTCCACTTCGAGCCAGAGAAGCTACAAGCTGTAAAGAGATAGACATGATGGAGATCCTCACAAGACAGTGCCATTCTGTGCAAACACACACACACGCAGAGAGAGAGAGAGAGAGAGAGAGAGAGAGAGAGAGAGTGCTTCTTGTGGTCCTAGGAGAGTTCAAAGGAACATCTAAGTTCCCTTATTCCACATCTCAATATAAAGGGGCCCAGAGCCATGGAAGCTTGTGATTAGGGTAAGGACACATGCTGTCCTTTAATTGGAACCACAGAGCTCATGGCTAATGATCTAAGGACACATAATAGCATTTCCCAGAACCACCACAGACCAGTGCCCTTCTACACACCAGCTCTGTGCTCTATAGGCCTCTTAATACAAGGCTAGATTGAGCTTCTGTCACAGCACCAGAGGCGAACTTCACCTGAAATTAAGTAAATTATATAAAAACAAAGAAAATTCTATTTCTTTTTCTTAAGATATTTTTTATTTACATGTACGGTGTGGGGGGGGGTAATATGTGAGTGCAGTATCCTCAGAGACCAGAAGAAGGTGTCAGATCCCCCAGATCAGGAGTCACAGGTGGCATGTGGTAGGAATTAAACCTGGGTCACCTGGAGGAGATCTTAATTGCTGACCTGTTTTCCCAGACCTGAGGACAGTTCTACTAGAATGAGCATGTGGCCAATGGAATGGGTTCATGACAAGGGAAATGAGAACTTGAGCTTTGAACTACATGACGCATGTGGCTCCTTCTTCTGAAGCTACACGAAGCACAGGGCATGGAGCATCTTGGGGCAGAACCTGGAAAGCCTAGAAGGGAGGATCTGTTTGTGGTCTAATATGTGCACATCTCTGCGAGACAAACAGCATGATCCCCATCCTCTCCAAAGCTGATTGGCTGAGAAGAGATGAAACACAAATTTTTAGGTCCAGCAACTCTGCACCTATAACTCTACTGCTTTAATTTAATATTTAAAATGTCTAACTTTCTTCAATTGAGAAATGATAGCATAGGCATAATGACTATCTCATCTAACTTCTTGCTAATATTGTCAATTGGCATTTGGCTCCAAGCCAACCGGTAAAGCATTGACCACTGCCACCCAGCAATCATCCCTCCAGAAGTAGCTTTTCATGTATTTAGCTGTTGATATATACTGTTCAAAATGACAGCCATTATCACATGTGGCTAATGAGAACTTGAAATGTAATTCACTGAAATATAAAGCATAAAAGACACACTGGATTTTATGTATGAAGCAGAGTAGAGGATGTTGACTAGCTTGTTGATAACTTTTACATTTTTATGTGATTTTATATTTAAATGATAGTTCAGATATAATAAATTAAATAAAATATATTGATTCTTATCCCGGTCTTCTTATTTTTAAATTTTTTTCTTCTCTTTTAAATTTTTATTTGTTTATTTATTTATTTTGAGACAAAAACCATGGTATAGAGCCCCAGTGGGCCTAGAACTCACTGTGTAGATCAGGCTAGCCACGAACTTAGAGTAATTATCCTGCTCTGCCTCATGAGTGCTGGAGTTACTGGCAAGAGGCACCTCACTGGGGTTTCTTTTTATTTTTTTTTTTAAATGGACACTAGAAAATAATAAATTACATCTTGGGTTCACAGTTTCATTTTATAGTAAATTTCTATCAGTCTTGCTCTGAAAAATTAATTTGATGTCTATTTTATGTAATCTTATATTGGTTATTTTTCAAGGCTTAGTGGCTCCCAGTTCCTAATACCAGGCTGTGCTTTATGTTGTCTCCTGTGTGTGGGTTATTTATTTACTCGCCATTCTTTGTTGTGTGTCGTTGTGACTGTTAGTGACAGACCAGACACTGAATTGTCTGTGCAGGAGAGTTAAGGATGTTTAACTCTGGCTGATATCACTCCCTGCTTGTCAGCTGAACAGCCTGTTTGACTTCAATGCCTATTTATAACCCTACAAGGAGGAGAGGATAATAAAATCTGCTATTTCGTGGTGTTGTAAGGACAAATGAAATAATACACATGTAGAGGCTGGGTAGCATTCCACCCACACTAAACTGACCAGTCCACACTGGTTGAAATGATCTGATTTATGTTGTAGACATAATTCAGAAAGACCCTTATTGTGGTGTGTGTATGGGGGGGGGGTAACATATTCATTAATGTCGGACATATGTGACACAAATGTTAGACGTGTATTCTGAATAGAATAGAGGGCATATAATATTGACTTGCTACAAGTTACTCACAGCTGTTGCGTGTGTGGATTGATGGGATCAGGTATGTGAAAGCATGGCTGCCAGTGGGGAGTTAGACCCCAGTGTCCCTCTATCCCTGACAGTGGCTCTGGGCAAATCAGTCCATCTCTCAGATGCCTTTCCTCCTCTGTGGTCTCTACTAACACTTCGCTGTTATTGCTGATACTTTAGAGATAGCTATATTTGTGCAAATTAAAGCTATAGAAGACTTCTGTTTCCTAATATTCTAAACTGGCTATAAGATTCATTGCAGGGATATCTAAATAAAGATTAAATCAATGAAACCGTTTTTTGTGGCTGGTTAGCTAGCCCAGAGGGTAAAGGTGCTTGCCACAAAGCCTGATATCTTCAGTTTGCTCATCAGGATCTACATGAGGAAAGAAATGTCTCCCAAAGGCTGTCCTCTGAACCATACATAGATCACATACATGTGCACATACATGTATGTGTCTGATTGTTGAAACTTTTATTCTATCCAGAGCAAATAAGCAAAAAGAGAAATAGGGATTTTATTTTTGCCTTTATTTTTATATTTATGAAATGTACAATATAAAACCTGAACTACGATATGAATGATTTCTAGGTGCTCACGATGGTAGTTCGTGTGGGCTGCTTCTGAAAGACAAGCACCTCTTGAGTTATGATTTCTGGTGTCAATTTCCCATTGCTACTTAAATTAAGAAGCAAAATTTAAACATGTCTGGACCCCAATAAAATATTGGTAACAAAGACTTCAGTCCTAACACCCACCAGCAAAGCCAGGAAACCCAGCGCAAACGTCTCTCTAGGGATGAAACAGGGAAAACAGGTGTTGTCTTCGTTTTGATAGAAAACCTGGTGCTGTTTCTTGACTCTTTCACCCAATCACAGCCCTTGCTGGAGCCCCAGCACCCGGTCCCTGTACTTGGAAATGCCACTGGCATTCATTAAGTGATCTGTGTTTGACAAATTCTGGTATGTTCTCCCCTCACAAGCTCCCCAAAACAGACAGTACCCTCCTCCCTTTCCCCCATGTATCCCCAGTGTAGCCATCTTGGCAGGAATAGAGAGATCTAAAGAGACTTGTGCGCCTCTCCTCGTGGCCACCAGACTGCCAAAACAATGGTTCAGCAAATAAAGAAATGGGTTCCTGGGCATCTCATGCTTCAGGAAAGGGGAAAGGCTGGGTCCCTCCTGGAAGAGATTTCACCCAGTTCTGACAATGTATCAAACCACCTTGCTGGAAAGCCCAGGGCCTAGTCGGCAGTGATGAGGCACAGTACCTCAGGGACTGGGGACTGCTTAGCTCTGGCATCTCTTGCCCTCTATTTAAAACTAAATATCATGCCAGGACCTTTGTGCTCTCTTCTCAATCTGGCCATAAAAAAAAAGTCTCCCCTCTTCTCCTTTTCACTATTATGTGTTTAAATTGAGGATGGGTATCTTAGCTTGTTAGCGCTGCCACAGCCAAGGTTCTAAACCATCAACTCCAGTAACACCAACAGCACCCAGCCCACTGGAGCAGTGGGTCCAGATTGATAATGGAGAACTCTCTCTGCCAGAGAATGGAAGGTTTTACCCTTCCCTGTGGGGAAGAGACCCAGCTCTGATGTTGGTCTAGAGAGCAAGTGCTTCTTACCTCTTGGGTCCCTTTTGTATATCTGGATGCAATGAGCCCTGGGGTCCTGATGCTTGGGGGGGGGGGATCTTCCAAGATCACCCAGAATTGATATAGTAAGGATAAAGTACTTGAGTCATGAGTCAAAGCTGAGGGCATTTCTTTGGCCAGACACGTTCATGCCACCTTAGCTGGGCTCCTTCCCTGCTTACCACCTGGCCTCCTCTCCAGCACTGCATATCTAGCTTTGGGAACAACACACAAACAGGACCGTCTAATGACATGAAAACCTCCCCTAAATGCCATTTGAATGACAAGAGGTGTGTTTCCATTGGCTTTCTCAAATGATCACAAGTCTCTCAAGGTCTGAAACCTTCCCTTCTTAAAGACAGAGAAAAGGTGGGCAGACACTTCATAAGCTAGAAGGTGTCCCTTGGTACCAGAGACCCATGCTTGGAATAGTAGGCAGTTATCAGCACATGTCTCAGAGGCACAATTGTGAGATGGGTGGGATTCTCAAACCCTTTATGTGTGCATATTTAAAAAAACCTGATTTTCCTACATAACAGAGCCCCATCAGCCTCAACATGGTCCTCACAGTAGAAGGGGAAGTAAGTGGCTACCTGGCCCTCTGTGCTTATGTAATTTGGAAAAGTGTACGGTTCACTTCTGACAGACTTCCTTGATGAGCTCACTTTTTACCTGGAAACCCAGAGCCATCTTCAAAGAAGATCCAGATAATTCATGGAACACAGTAAATCAGATGCCTTGGGGTTCTTTCAACTCAACACTTAGAATCTCTGGTGATCTGGCTCATGGAAAGTTCCAGATGGACAACTCTCTTACCTGATCTGACAGAGTCCTGTTTTATCAAATAGCTACTTGCATGACTTCCCTTTAGCACTGGTTTCATTCCTGCAGGATGGGCTTTTCTGTCCCAGCTGAGTGACAGGTACAGTGTTCTCACACCTGCAGCTGTGGGCTTTACAATGAGCCAAGGAAGTTGAATGCTCAACAGAGTCCACAAGTTTGATAAATCTGTAATTCTCCACCCTGGTGCCTCCCCCAACATTGCCATCACCTGTACCTTTACTTCTGAGACATCCTCATGAGATTTCCTACAAACTTTAGCTTCCTGGCCTGTGGCTCTTGCCATTGCTTTTTTTCTTGAGGACAACTTAATGGCACGCCCCATCTGTGAAGCCCAGAGCCACCCAGTATTGTTGTGAGAATTAGGGATGACTGAACTAATTCTTAGATGCCCTTAGGAATCTACCCCAATATCAACCAGTATAGTACTGGTTAATCCATTCCTACCCAGACTCTGAATCAAGACAGAATCCTGTTTCTCTTACATGGCCCTTCCAGAAGCCTAGGAGAGTATTACATTATTTTCCGTAATCTCATGCCAATAATCTTCCATGGCTGACCTAGCTGCAGAGTTCCCTGAACACACTGAACAAAGGCAGCAAGCAGCCAGTGAACACCAAAGGAAATCTTCCCTCTACACACGACTTTCTCAGCAAGATGTCAGACATAACATTTTCAGTTATTTTTCTGAGATTGCCTCTAGTGACTTCTTTTATTCCCTAGCCTATGTCATTTTTTAAAAAATAAAATGTTCTGAGGGTCTCTGATTACCTCCTCCAACTCCCACAACCTCAGGTTTTGTTACAAAATCCCAAACAAGCCCTGATGGACGACATACAATCCTTGTCCAGCTATATTGTTACTTATTTATAAATCAAGTACTTCGTGATACCTACAGCCAAGATGAGCCCAAGAGTATTTTCTTAATCAGCAGACACACATTTAGCTCTTCTATACAGGAATGATGAGAACATACAGAACACAAGTCCCCGTTTGCTCCAGAAATAAAAAGGCACACACTTGGCTTTCAAGGGCCTGAATATGCCTGTCCTGATTCTTAGGGCCTAACCAGGGGCAGGGGAGAGAAAGTGCTATGCATACACTCAGAGAGGCAGATGTATTTCCAGCATGGGAGTGTGGTGATATATTTTATATTTAATAAAAATAGTCTGGAATATCAGAGGACAGAGCCATCTCTCCAGCCTTTTGTTTGTTTGTCTGTTTTCTTTTTGGAGACAGGGTTTTCTGTGTAACAGTCCTGGCTGTCCTGGAACTTGCTTTGTAGACCAGGCTGGCCTCGAACTCAAAGAGATCCTCTTGCCTCTGCCTCCCAAGTGCTGGGACTAATGGCATACGTTAGCACTGCTTTAATAGGGGAGGGCCATAGACATACTAATTAGACAGAGTCTTGCCCATTATCAGTGATTGCCGTCTGTGGCTTAGTTTAACTACATGAAAACACATTCACCAGATGTGTTCATTTGCTTGATAAAAGTATCCATTACAATGAATATTCTAAATATATTTTATCAGTCTAGTATCATAACCTTCAAAGTGATAAGTTCTTAGATTTAGAACCAGCATTCTTGCTATCACTATCATCACTGCCCGTCACCTGGAGGTTGGCCATTCCCGTTATCACTGCCTGTCACTTGGAGGTTGGCTATTCCCGTTATCACTGCCTGTCACCTGGAGGTGTTACCTGGAGGTGTCACCTGGAGGTTGGCCATTCCCGTTATCACTGCCCGTCACCTGGAGGTTGGCCATTCCTGTTATCACTGCCTGTCACCTGGAGGATTGCTGGCCATTCCTTAGTATCATGATGGACTGCTGTAAGAATAGAGATGGTAGGTAAAATAGGATTCTTAGCCTTCTTAGGCTATAGTTACATCCAATATTCCAACATTTCTTCTAGATCTCAGGAATCATATTCTAGGTCATTGAAAATGCCATTTATTTCCTAGATTATTTTCTGGCCTTAGAGAGCTTTAGTCATTTCTGAAGAACCATCTCCAGAGCCTTATTTCCATCCCATGTCCAAACTCCCATTACCATTGGAGAAGTTAGAAATCTTCAGAACTGGAATAACTCAATGGCTCAACCTCCACCTTGTAAGCTGCTGGGAGAGAGAAAGATCCAGAAAAACAAACACAAGAGAGTACGGATCTGAAGATTGAATTGCTACAATCCTGAGAGGCATGCCATACCCATGATCACATGCTCCTCACCTTAGATTTTTAGTGTGGTTATAATACCGAGGCAAGCCTGTGACTTTTAATGCAATGTTATTAGATTGGCTTACCGCCACTTTCTAGGACCCAGAGGGTCTGTGAGTATGCAGCAATGACCTGGCACAGGTAACTTAGAATGTAATCTCTGACAAGGGAAGGAGCTGAAATGATACAATAGTGCATAAAGTGAGTCCACAGAACTCCCTCAGTAGCCACAGCATGACATGTCCACCCACACTCCTTAGTTAACACTACTCTTGATGATATTTCTACAACCACCTTAACTTCAGTTGGAAGACGTCGGCCTGGGTCTGAGTGGACCCCATACCCACGGGGTTTACTCAGACCCTGGTTATTTTCATTCCCTCATTCTTTGACCCTGACTGATTCAGGACCAGATTGATCTCCCAGGGGCATTGAGCCATCTTTATCAACTCCATCCAGATCTGTTCTCCAGTGTTCTCAAAGGATAGCGGGTTTGTTTGTTATACAACAGAAAATTATATCTGATTATTTTCATAGAAAACTGTTATCTCCCTGGCAATGACAGTTGACTTCCCTTAGCCAGCAAGTGATGTCTTCAGTGGCAATGGTGTCTGTCATGTGAGGAAGCCAGCCATGGATTTTTAGCTGATTAGAGGATGATGCTATTTGCTGCTTAGAGAAAACGTCTCGGCTCCCCAATGCATGAACAGAGAGATTTATGAGGGTGTTCTGTTGAGTTCTGAATGAGCACCACCTCAGGAAGGTGATAGCATCTGGAAGCCTTCATTGTGGGCCTCAGAAGAGCCTTCTACCTTGGCAGGGGCAGCCAGAGGCACACAGAGCTGTGGCCGTAGCTTATCTGGGGTGTTCGTCTTGTCTTGACTTGGCTCAGATTTCTTCAGCCATCTCAAATAAGAAACACATCTCTTCTTATCCCCTGATGCCTGGGTCTTTAGGTATGAGACCCAGATCCAGAGTATAGACCCAGGCCTTTGACCCTGGAAGATTGCCCCCATGGAGACGTGAACCCCAAAAGTAGTGCACCTGAAGAAGAAGGTGTGATGGGGGACTTCCCCATGGAGGCCTGTGTCTGAAGGCAAAGACCATTCTGCCCCAGAAAACAGGTGAAGTGTATTTCCCTGACCTTTGACAGAACCTGAACAGATGAGCCAGGTCCCAGATTACTGCCTCAGAAATAGAATCCACCATCAAGCCAGATATACTTAATCTTTACTTCGTGAATCTTTAGCACTACTAGAGTTACTGAGTTGGCTCCCAGATGTGTCCCCAGACATCCTTGTGATCACTTGCAGTGAACTCATTGCAAAGTAGAGGTTCGCACAAATTATTCCACAATCGAAAAGGCATATTTTGTCATGGCTGCCATAGGATTTGGCAACTGGAGATGGGGCAACAATTTTCTGAGGTCACAATGTGTCAACCACTAATCCTGTATTTAACCTCCGAGTTTTGTTCTTGTGGTCTGAGCCCTAAATTAAACATGCAAAGCCTTAGCTTCTAACTCAAATCAGATGTGCAGATATCAATGTCCCACCTCTTTGACCACTGTAGACTTAATTGAAATGACTTCTTGCATTGACTTCCAGTGGTTTCCATCAGGCCACCAGTTCACTGGGGCACTGCCTATCTTGGGGGAGAGACCATAGCAGCTGAAAAGTGAGGCAACTGGTCACATTGTATCTGCAGTCAGGAAGCAGGGCTGACCACTTTGAGTTTCCAGGACACCTCCGGCGGGAATAAATTATAATGATATTTACCAAGCACTCACTACAAGTAAGGCTCCGTGTGAGTATCTTAAATATTTTGTCCCATTTATCCCTAACAAGACCAAGGTTTTTATCCTGATTGCATAGAGAAAGACTCACTCTAACTATGGAGTGCCCCATTCCAAAGATCTTTACTGTCACACTTGCTGCTTCTTTGCTGATGTGCATTAGTGATGTCCATCAGTTACTGGGAAATTCACAACTTCACTTGCTGCCTACTGCCCTCTGATAATCTCACAGGCTCGCCATTCACACATTCAAATATCCATTCATTAATTACTCCCTCATTCTTCTCCAAAACAAACTAACAAAGTTAATCCCCTGCCTGTTTTTCTGGGGTACTGAATAATACTACTTCAGTGGGTGAACCCAGACATATTAGAGTTATCCTCAACTGCCTCAAGTTGCACAGCTTTAGGATTGACCTGACTAGGGAGCTAGGGAATGAAGGAAATAGACATGGATATTAAAAAGCTGGGATTGGGTGGACTGTGCTCTCTGATGAAAGAGCGGCAGAAGCCATCCAAAAGCTCGGGACATTTATTGTATGCAGCAGAAATGAGAAGGCAGGCTAGCTAAGCTTGGTAGAGTGTCATTGTAGGGAAGAATTCTCAGGACTGGGGGCAGTCTCAGGATGGGGGGGGCAGTCAGGATAGGGAGCAGTCTCAGTATATGGGCTCAATTTCAGGATAAGGGGTCAGTCTCAGTATTGAGGGGCAGTATCAGGATGGGGGAAGTCTCAGGATGTGGGACAGTCTTGGAATGGGGGACAGTCTCAGAACAGGAAGCAGTCTCTTGCTTCAGTCATCTGAAGGGGGAAGCTACAGGTGACCCTTTCTGTATATACCATCAACACCCATGCTTGGACTGCTAGAAGGTCATTCTTCTGAGCCTGTCCCAGGGAAGATCTTGCTACCTTGGGTCTAGGGTACTGGGATCCTTGATATGGGCATGCTTATGTCGATACACATTCACTCCAAACATCTTCTCCCCACACTCAGATTTCATTCCTTGACCACCTCCTTACCCATATCCACGTAGTTACTGAAGCCATTCTGATTCTACATGAAAATACCTCCATTCCAGCCCTTCTCTTATCTTCCGACCTGTGCTGCCTTATGCCAATGCCTTGTGATTTGTCTCTAAACTATCTCACCAATTTTAGTCTTGACAATTTTAGCCCTGTCTCCACTGCTGTGAGAAGAAAGGGAACCGATTCCAAATTCAGATCTGACTTGCCATCCAAATTGCCCAATTATGCAATGTCCTTCCTAATCTGGCCTCTTTCCCAGTCTACCCTCATCATTTCCTGCAGAGACCTGGTCTGAAGTTCCCTTTCTTTGGACTTTTTCCAAGCCCTCTTGTATACCACTTTCTTTAAGATTTGGTATAAGCAAAAACATGTCATGGATGTGTCCTTAATGCAACCAAGCCCAATTACCTAGCCTTCCTCTTGGTCCCTCCTGTACACTGCCACTATATTATGTACAGATGTCTATGATAGTTGTTGCTTTTATCTTCTTTCCAGAAAACCTGTGAGCCTGTTGATACAAGAGACTATACCTTACTCCACTTTACATTTTCAGTGTTCAGTCAGTGCCCTTTATGCAGAAGGACCAGAAACAAAAACAAACACACAATAAACTCGAAAAATGCACACCTCTTCCAAGGGATCACTAGTCTGTAGTCACCCACACTGTAGATAAGTCAGGTTGTCTAGTTCAGCTCTATTTTAGAATCTAGTCTTCTTTCTCCCTTCTTCTTATGTCTGAGCTGCTAGTTAGGAGAGAGGTGGACCCCAAATGTTTCCCATCTCTAAATCTGGTCAATTGATCTCTCTGGTCCATAGTTTTTAGGTACTGTAAATGGGAAGGTATTTCTAAGCAGCATTACACAACTCAATTTTCTCCAATAATTCAGGCTATGTTTTCTACTAAATTTGATGTAGTTTTGAAATAAAGCAAATCACCAATGGCAACAGCTGACTTCTCTCAACTTATAGTACTTTTAACCTGTTCAATTAATCTGATCTTAATTGGTAAATTTAGATAGGTGGTCCTTATTTCATTCTGTTCTCATGAGCTGGGGTCAGCTAGAAATGTCTCATAATAGATGGGTGACTTCTAACAAAAGGAAACAATGACAGTTTTGTCCATCTTCTCATAATCACCTAATTTAGTTTGAGGGACAAACTGAGTTTATATCCTACTGTTGGAAACAAAAGAATAAATATTTTTCTGCACATAGATTTTACTATGACAGTTCATCAAAGGCCTTAATTAACAAATGATCATGATATCAATTGCCCAAAATAGCAGCTCCAGAATAGCCTTTCTGACACAACACCATCCCTTATGAAGATATCCCAAACATTTGCTCTGCCAACAGCTAAACTACCTACTAAGATAAATATTAGTCAAAGAAATACAAAACAAAACCCTTTAAAAACTGCATAATGAAAATTCCCCAAGTAGTAACCTCATTACTAAGAGTTTCCATCAACAAAGTCACCCACCCCAGTTGCTTAAGTGGGAGGAAAATCTGTCTTTGGATAAACAGTCTGAAATCCCCAACAATTACTTAATGATATGCACTACATGACGCCAGCCACCTTCATAAATAATGCCCAAAACAGGTCTTGTTTTTAGGTCTCCTGATTTTTGCAAGAGTTTATAGAGAAGTTTTCATATGACTCTGCTCCCACTTCAGTATGATTCTTGAATCCCTGGATACACTAGAAATAATAAGACATCCCATAGACCAATACAGCATGGAATATATTCATTTAAATAACACCCAATCTGAGTCAATAATCGTTTAAACATACTGTGCTATGGGGGGCCAACAAGCATAAAAGAAATGATCTAAATCTTCAGGAGCTCTCACGATTGATGCAAAAGTAGTTCAAGACTGCAGTATGAGGTTTCTGGCCCTGACTTTTGGGCCTAGCCTCAAGGTTTAGACCTGCAGACCCCCCAGACATGCAGAGGCACACAGATGCTTTCATTAATTTGAGGCTGATCGGCCTAAGGCTTAGGCATATAGCTTGCTAGCTCTCTACTCTTAATCTAGCCCATTACTCTTATCCTGTTCAGCCATGCGGCCCGGTACCTTTTCTTAGAGCAGCATGGTTGTCCTCTGCTTCTTCCGGCTTCTCTCTGGCATTCTACTCTGTGCTTCCTGTTCTCAGAGTTTTCTTAGTCTGGTAGCCCCGCCCACACTTTCTGCCTGCCTTTGGCCAATCAGTGCTTTTTATTAAACCAGTGGGAGGAGCAATTATTTACAATAAAACAACATAATCCCCCTATACAAGCCAGGTAAGAAAAATAATAGAGAGGGCTAGTGAAATGGTTCATCAGGTAAAGTAATTTCTCCACAAGACTGATGACCCAAGTTCAATCCCTGCAACTCATGTAAAGGAGGACAAAGAAAATCAACTCCACAAAGCTGTCCTCTGACATCTGCACATGTAGCACAGGCACACCTATTAAAAACATATATTATATACTAGCAATGATGATAATACCAATAAATAAAATAAGTAATCTAGGAGAATAGGGAGGGTAACTAGATATTGTCTTTGAGTACACAAAGTCTTGAGATACATATATCAGGAGGGAGCTGAGCTTAGATTCATATGAAGATCGGGCAGTAATACAGTAAATGTAGCAAAGTATAGTAAGAGCTAAATCTAAAAATTAGAGGAAGGCATGGGGACTTTGGATTTCTCACCCAGGGGTTTCATCTTAGTCTACAGCAATTCTAGGCATCTGGTCAACCTTTGTAAGCAGTCCATGTAAACTTGAAATTAGTACATATTCTGTGGTGTCTTTGTATATATTTAGCATATGTTCATTAAATCCTTTGTAAGTAGTTCATGTAAACTTACAATTAGTACATATCCTGTAGTGTCTTTGAATATATTCAACATATGTTCATTAAATCAAATTTATTTAGAGCATATTTAAATGTTTAAATATTTTCTGGTTTGATCTATATCTAATTGAAATAAATAAGTTGAAATATGTACATATGGAGTTATATTTGTGTTTTCTCAGATTTGTCTTATTTACATCTATTTGATTAGGTGCCTTAAGTGTTTGTGTCTCTTTGGTAAATGAAGCTTCCATCATTAGATGATTAATTTGCAATACTATTCCTATCTTAGCTCCCAGTTGGAGATTAGCACAGTCACTATAGTAGTTATAATTGTTGTTACTATTCATCTTTGCCTTTTAGGGCTGAGTTTAGTGCATTATCGATACTTCTGAACTCGTTTCTACGTTTTTCTTCCCAGTTTTCTGGGTTTTTTGTTTTGTTTTGTTTTTTGTTTTTCCATGCCATGAATTCCCCAAGCATCTTGTTTTTTATTTTATTTTATTATTTTTCTGGTAATGTTGGGATAGAACTCAGGTCCTTGCACTTGCTAATTAAGTACCCTACCTCTGGTCTCCACCTCTCAAGTGCTGGGATTACAGACATATGACACCATACATGTCTTACATGGTGATGGGTAGTGAAGCCAGGACCTCCTGAATGTTAGGCAGCTCTCTGCCAGTTGAAGTACATACTCAGGTTTATTTGTTTAGATTGTTTTCAATATACTTTCAATAGAAAACTTACTCCACAATTTTCCTTGACTATTTCAAAACTTATTCCCCCTATTTCTATTCTTTTTTCTGGTTACATTGTATAGTTAATAGAATAAAAAAAATAGTATCCTTACTTCCTGAACAAGGATCCTACAATTTTAGCTTTCAAGTAACTTCTGAATATCTTTCATGCTTTGGTTCACTAATACTTTGGTTCTATGCTTTCCTTAACCCAACCATATATTTATTAATGACATCATTGTCATCATGACTATTATTTACTCATTCATTTATTCAGATAAATAGGTTTTTATTTTATCTATAATCCTGACAGTTTCTTTGCTTATAATTACTTTTTATACCTTAGAACTTTACAAAGTGATCTTTCTTAAAACTCTTTTCAGTAGGACACAATTTGCTTTGGATCTAATAAAGAGACATACATTTTTTAAATACTGAGAATAAGTAACTGTAAATGCTTAGCAGTAGTTAGAACATCTGTATCAATCCATACAGCCAAGATTCAGGGCCACCATAGAAGACAGGCAGAAAGAAGAATCTAAGTAGTGGGAAGAGTACTGTGAAGTGCTGTCCCCTGGACATGACATGGTGGCTGCACACATGAGCTCATAACTGTGGTTGTCGTCACAAGATCAAGCCAGTTATAAATTCCAGCATGGAGGTGGAAGTGGCCCTTCAGTCCCCACTCCCACCTGAGGAGATATGTATTCTTGATAGCTGTTGAGAGAGAGAGGCCCACTTTTCATTACGCTGTGCCTAGGTTGCCCATATCCCAGTGGATGACCCTATAGCTATGTGCACATGGGAAGCATAAGACTGGACTCAATGGATTTATAAAGAATTAAAAACTAAACTCAAAGCTGGGAGGGAGATATTTTGGGAATGGTAGGGCAGAGAATGGGGGGTGGGTATGACCAAGATACATTGTACACATCTATGATGTTTTAAATATGTATTTTTTTAAAAGGGAAACAAGTGAAATAAGATTATCTTCAGCAATGCCTACCAGAATTACACTCTTTCAGTTCTAGTCTGTGCATCTTGAGGACACTATCCCACGGGTGTGGTTTCCATTGTTGCTGGTGGGTTGTCTGGCACTGTAATTTCTTTCCAATAGTTTTATTCTTTGTCCGCAGACTTAAGACCTTCTCTTAAGAGAAGGATAAGAAGAGAGAGAGAGAAGAGAGAGAAGAGAGAAAACAGAATAGAGAGACTACTTAGTTTTGTTGTTATTCCATTGCAACTTGTTTGTGGGCATTTGTGTATATTCCCAAGTACACACTATACTTCCTCTATTTATTTTTGGAAAAATCTCAGTCATTTCTTTAAAGATTGATTTTCCCCATTCCTTATATCTTCTTCCAAACCTCCAGTTAGGTCTATGTTGGTTTGTTTTAGCGTCCTCCAGGTCATTTAACCTTTTTTAAATTCTCATTTACTTTCACAAAATTTATTTCCACTTACACTGAATCCTTCAGAACTGTCTTCTACCCTTTATTCTTTATTCAGTTACTTAACCAGTCATTGATTTATGCAGCTCAACAATTTGAAACATATCCCCACATATCCCTTTCTGTGTCAAAATTAAAAAAGGTTATAGCTAACATAAGAAAAAATATATATAATTGGTACAATAATTATATACAATATATACAAACAATAAATGAGTAGTGTCCAGTCCATTAACAATTGACAATTCAAGAAAATATTTCATTAATTATTCTATTTTGATGAGTCCAAAGGATTATACCTAATTAAATTTCTTTCTAATTTGTATTACTAACTAAAAACTATTATTTTGATGTCTCTTAAACTTACACACTTTAACTTCAAAGTTTGTTTTCTAAAACTGTCACTAGAAAACTATAACTACAACTATCTCATCTGCAACTACCTCAGAGACCCAATAAGGAAATAATATTTACCCAAGTAAACAGGAAGTGCAAGCAACTTCCAAAATCTAGAAGTGACAGAGATGACACCTATCTGCCTGGACAGTCACCCAAAGTTCCTTTATAAAGTTGGGGCATCCATCTTCAGCCTACAAGCCCAGTGTCTCTTTTCATTTCAGTGAAGCAGGAAATTTGCTCTGCCAATTTTGGTATAGTTCAGTCACTTCTCCTTGTGTCCTGAAGAATATCTGACAGTTTTCTCTGAAAAGCAGGAACCTGAAGGACCATCTTAGCTTGTTCTGTCAAAGTTCAGAGGTCACTTTCCTAGGGAACCTGAATGTCCAGTTTAAACAGCATACTGTCAAGCAGTCAATACCAGAACAGGTTCTTGTCCAGTGCCCAGCTATTGCCACAAAGAAAGTAGACTCCATAAGGAGTTTCTTCGATGCTCATTTTTCTCTTGAAGTAAATTGGTGCTGCCAGGAACAGACCTGTCTCACTGTCCAGAAAAGTCTAAGTTCTTAAAATATTGCAAATGCCATATTCTATGGATCTCTGAAGTGTTTGAAGATGACCTGTTCATCTGAAATATATTTGTTTGATCTTGAAAACGTATCTAATATGACTATGCTTGAATATAATGTCTAACTACTAACTTGCATTGCTTTATATTCTAATTAGTTGGAAATAAAAACTTTCATGGACTAGCAATTTGTGTAACATTGTTAAATGAACTGAAAAGTATAATACCTTGATCAAGCATAGAGATAGTTGTACAATAACACAATTAATCTCAATATACACAATTTGTATATAATAAAAATTCAATCCAATGTAAGATATTTAAAGCTAGTAAATCCTTTTAAAAGAAGATTCAATAATCTATCCTTATATCCTATATATCTGTATCCCCTTTTACTTTCTATTTTTTAACAAAAATCTTGAATATAATTACTCTTGTTTAACTTTTTCTAACCATAATCATTAACAATTTTTAACCAATTAATATAAACAGTGGCAATCATCCATAACTCATTGAAGGACCAAAAACCACCCACTCCAACTCTTGGGAATGTGGGTTCCGTATACTTAAATTTACTTCCTGCTGTCTGGGGGTTATGGCATCTTGGGGAATTCTGAAAAGAAAGGTTTTGTTAAATGTCAAGTCCTAAAATAAGTAGTTGTGTCACTTGTTGTCCAGTCTCTGTATAACAGGAAAGCACGGCTTGTCTCAAGTCCTGGCTATAGTAGTCTGTGAAGCTGGTTCATCTCAGCGAGCTGCCTCAAAATTGTCCAAGAAGTTTGTAGTCCAAATCTGATGTTTGGTTGGTGTTTGTCAGCCTAGTGGCTTTGTCAGAGTCCATGTGAAATCATCGTTGTGGGGCCCCATCTTCCTTTTGGATATTTCAAGTTCGCTATTAGGCATTGTCATGGGTCACTGCAGAAAACTGATAAGAGACTAAAACCCAACACAATGTACAGGAAACTAAATATATATATATATATTTATAATATATATATAAGTATTCATTCAAAATAGGATTAGTAACAATAGAATAGTCCCTTATATTTTGTTATTCTTCTGTACCATATCAGGTGGCGCTTCTGACATGATACTGATATGAGATTTTGTATTTTCCTTTAACAAGTATGCTTGAGTTTAGAGAAGGAGAGAGCCACACTTCAATTCTAAAGCCAGCTTTATAATTAAAATGGAACTTCAACTTACAAAAAATATATAGAGGTTAAGCAATGAGATTTTACCTTATGAAGTATGCTGGTACCAATAGATCCAGTATTCTTTTGCTCGTAAATTTTTCTGGATAGCCCCTTTTGCTTTAGACATCTAGATGTCCAAGGTCTTTTAACTTCTCGAAGATGGAAATTTCTAGTTTTCTGTAAAGACAAAAACAAAAACCTGCTCCACACTTTGTTTTTTCTTACAACTTAAAGAATCGTAATATGGGTGGATGAGCTATCAATTCTTATTCTCATGAAGTTTCTCTGGCTCAAATCACGTCTTTATTAATTTTGATGGTATCCATAACTTTTCTTCACCTGCGGAAACAAAAGCAAAACCCTTTCCTAACGTAGCACATACCCTGGCTTCCATTCAGAGGTTAGTACATCTTTGAAGTAAACAGGCTGATTTAGTTCAGCTGTTTTTTCTATAATCCAATGCTTTTCAGCAGCTGTTGTTCCTTTCTCATTAGCATTGAGAAAATTCAAATTTAATAAAGCATTCTGTAGTCTATCTCTGGGGGTCTTTGTTATTCCTTTCTGTTTATTTAGCATATCCTTTAGAGTTCAATTTGATCTCTCTATGACTGCTTGACCTATAGAATTGTGTGGCATTACTGTAATATCCCTTATAATATAATAAGCAAAAAAATGTTTCATTTTACTAGAGACATATGCCAGAGCATTGTCAATCTTAATTTGTACAGGTATTCCCATGATGGCCATAACTTCTAGCAAATGTGTGATTATAGAATCAACCTTTTCTGAACTCAAAGCAGTTGCCCATTGAAATCCTGAAAACGTATCTATAAAACGTATGATGGACATATCTTAATTTTCCAAATTCTGTAAAATGAAATATATCCATCTGCCAGATTACATTTCTACATATGCCTTTAGGATGACTTCCTGCTGACAATGGAGTTTGGTTATAGAAGGAACAGGTGGGACACCTTTTTACAATTTCTTTGGCTTGTTGCCAAGTGATAGAGGAATTTTTTTTAAATCCTTTGCTATTGATGTGGTGCTTTTTATGGAACTGAGGCCTCTAGAACTTCCTATTAATAATTTATCAATTTCATAATTACCTTGTGCTAAAGGACCTGGCAGGCCTGTATGGGGTCAAATTGTGTTATATAGTAGGGATGATTTCTAGTCCTGATTATTTATTGTAACAGAATAAATAATGAAGTTAATTCTGACTCATCATTAATAAAATCAGCCATTTCAATGTCTAGAACAATTCTTTCTGTATACTGAGAGTCAGTGAGTTTATTAAGAGGTTCGGTAAAATCCATTAATACCATCACAATAGTATATAATTCTGACTTTTGAACAGAATTATCAGGGCTTTGAGTTACTTTACTTATATGTTCTGATTTGTAACCAGCCTTTCCTGATTTGTTTACATCAGTATAAAATGTAGGGGCTCCAGAAATCAGTTTATCTCATACAATACGAGGAAGAATCCAATTAGTTTTCTTTGGAAATTCAATTCTTTTACTTTGAGAATATTTGTTGTTAATATCTCCCAAAAAATTACTGCAGGCTCTTTGCCAAGGTTCACTTTCTACCCATAATTGGTCAATTTATTCATTAGTTAAAGGTACAACGATTTCTGTTGGGTCCATTCCTGTTAATTGACAAAGTCTTAATTTTTCTTTGAAAATCTAATCAGAAATCTTTTCCACGTTTGTTTTTAATGTCTTACTTGGTTTATGTGAAAGAAATATCTATTCCAATATAACATTTCCCTTTGCATTAAAATTCCTGTAGGAGAATGCTTAGAGGGCAAGATAGCTAGAATGCAATTAAGATCTGGATTCACATGATCCATATGTGCCTCCTGTAATTTCTTTTCTACCAAAGCCAATTTTCTCTAAGCTTCAGGTGACAGTTCTCTCAGATTCTTTAAGTCCTTGTCACCATTTAAGGTTTTGAACAAATTATCTAGTTAATCATTTTTAATTCCAATAGTGGGTCGTAAATTGGCAATGTCTCCTAGTAGTCTTTGAAAATCATGAAGTGTCTTCAATCTATCTCTCCTGATTTGTACCTTTTGGAGTCTGATTTTTTTTGGTCTATTTTGTAGCCTAAATAATTAATGGAATCCACTCTTTGTATTTTTTTCTGGGGCAATTTGTAATCCCCAAGCAGGCAAAAATATTTTCACTTCTTCAAACATTTTTTCTAAGGTATCAGTATTTGAATCAGCCAGCAAGATGTTGTCCATGTAATGATAAATTATAGATTGTGGGAATTTCTTGCGTATTTGTTCTACTGGCTTTTGTACAAAATACTGGCACAGAGTGGGGCTATTCAACATTTCTTGAGGGAGTACCCTCCACCGATATCTCTTTACAGGCCAAGAATTATTATAAGTGGGCACTGTAAAGGCAATTTTTTCTTTGTCTTGTTCTTGTAAAGGTATTATAAAAAGACAGTCTTTTAAATCAATAACTATAATAGGCCATTCTTTAGGTAACAGAGAAGGCAAAGGAATCACAGACTGTAGAGAGACCATTGGCTGGATTACCTTGTTTATCACAATTAGGTCTGTTACCATCCTCCATTTTCCAGATTTCTTTTTAATAACAAATACAGGAGAATTCCAAGGGCTGGTTGATTCTTAGATATGCTGAGCATTAACTGCTCCCGTACCAGCTGCTCTAAGTCTGTAATTTCTCTTTTGTTAGAGGCCATTGATGACCCCATATAGGCTTCTCTGTTAGCCATTTTAGAGGTAGTGCTGTGGGTGCTTTTGAAAGATCAACAGCTGTGGTGCCTTGTTTCTGTATAACCTGAATGGTCTGTGACTGTTTCTCATAAAACTTTATAATGTTTTTTTCTGGAACCATGTGCTAATTTATGGCTTATTTCTGTGTTTGGAGGAATATTAATCTGTATGTTCCATTGTTGTAGTAAATCTCTTCCCCATAAATTTATAGCAATATCAGCCACATATAGCTTCAGTATTCCTCTCTGTCCTTCTGGTCCTATACACTCAAGCCATCTTCCACTCTGTTTTACCTGGGATAATGACCCAATACCCCAAAACTGAGCATTTACCTCTTAAGGGGCCAACTTGGATGCCGTGACTTTGATGAAATTATTGATACATTACCCCTGTGTACAATAAGCCTTCAATAATAACATCATTTATTTGTACTTTTAATTTTGGCCTTTGTTCATTGGTAGAAGTGTGCCAAAATATTCACTTTATAATTTTTCCTGAGTTTTTTTCTTTTTCTATATATTTTCTATCATTCAGTGTAGTATGTCTTTTTAAAATAGGTTTTAATTTTTTTCAATTGTTCTGGAAAGGTGTTTCCTCCACAATGACAGGGTAAGATTGGATTGGATTGGATATGGGGGCTTTTGAAAGCCCCCTTGTGGCATTTCTCAAGGGCAGAAAGTTGCCTTGTCTATCCCTTGTTAATCTGCACTCATTAGTCCAATGACTTCATTTGCATACCTTCTGCATACTCCAGAAGGGAGGGGTGTTCTCTTGGAATTATTTCTAACAAAAGCACTTTTTCTGGGAATGCCTTGTTTACAATCTCTTTTTGTGTGACCTTGCCTTCCACAATTGTACCATTTAAAATTTTGACTTTTTTCTTATACCTCTAGAAATAAGCTCTCCTACCTAGTTATCATCACTGTCATAAGACTCTAGACCAATTTTCTCATGAATCCAATCCTCCAAGGGTGCTGACCTTGCTTTTAATGGTCTAAGAATTTTTCTGCATTGTGCATTAGCATTCTCAAAAGACAGTGATTCAATTATTATTTGCCTGGCTTCTGAGTCCATTACCATTCTGTTTACTGCTGCAGTTAATCTGTGCAAAAAGTCTGTAAAAGTTTTTTTGGGACTTTGAATTACTTTAGTGAATGATTCAGTTTTCTTTCCTATTTCTTCAATCTGATTCCATGCATTTAAAGCTGCCATGAGGCATAAATCCAGAGTATGTTCATTGTATTAAGACTGCCTTTCATTATCAGCATAATCTCCCTCCCCAAGAAGTTGGTCTTTGGAGACTTCTATGCCTCTGACCTTGCTTCTTTGTTCTATTGTTTTAACGTCCTCCCTCCACCATGATTTCCACTGTATAAGCAGTTCTACCTCTAAAACAGCAGTAACCATATCTAACCAATCTTTAGGGGTGACCCAGTTACAGGATGACCATCTGTTCACTGCTTTACAAATGGTGAGTGAATCCCATATTTCACAATTGCTTCTTTTACTCTCTGTAATTCTAGCATTTTTACTGGAGCCCAACTAGCTTCTGTATCATCTTTGTCATTCTTCATTTTTTAAAGATTACTTGGTATATTAATGTTGCCTGTTTTGTCTAATTTTAGATGACCTTGCTTAAATTGGTTCTTCACATTCCTCTGTTTGAATTTGAACATCTTTGTGTTCTCTCTCGACAGGCTTTTAAAAGACCTTTTTCTTTGCATTTGTATTAATTGACTTTTAAAATGATAAAACAGAAAACAATTTTTCACTTTTAGGGTGTCATATCACTTTTTCCACCCTACCTGGTTTTAGTTTTTATTCATCTATTTACATCTGCAAACATTTTTCTCATGGCTCCATGCTGGGGTAGCAGCTCTCCTAAGTACATGACTTCAGACAAATAATGGCATGCTCCTCTGTACCCTCATTTGTTAAATGGAGATAATAAGTTATCTTCCTCCTAGATATACAAGTCTCTTTCAAGACATGGAAGTCAGCCTGGGTTTTTCAATAAGAAAGAAAATTATTATATACAAGAAACTCAGTAACAAAATTATTAAGAGCTACTAGAACAAAAAACAGAGGAAGAAAATGTGACATGAAAGTCAGGAGGTGTGGTAAGCTGTTGCTCTGAGACTTCTCTGCTCTGCTCCCAAGGGCCAGTCTCTTGTCCATCAGCTGGCTACTGTCCCTTCAGCAAGGCATCCCTTGATCCCATACTTAGATTCTCACTGCTAGGTCACTGACACTCGCTTAGCTGAAATTCCCACTGCTACTGTCATTTTGCTGGTGGGGTCTGAGGCACCACCAAGAGAAGAATAGCTGCTACCATCTAATTGGGTACACAGTGGAAGGGCACAGTGGGAGAATGGGGGCAGATGTGGAGCCTGGTCAGCATTAGACATGATATGGATGCTATTCATGTAGTAGAAACAAGGCAGATGCTTGTTAGTGTGGTAGTTGTTTACAGCCTGTAATAAAAATATGTCCAAGGATTCACTAACAGGTGGAATCTTAAAATATCCCAACTGTTGTGTGTTCATTCTTCCGTCCCTTATGCATGTCACCTAGAGTTTGTGGCTCTGGGTGTTTGGTGACATTCAATGATGATCTTAGGCATAGCTAATTTCACTCTATGGGGATTATCTTCTCTGGATAAATTGGGGGTCTTGCCTCCAGAAAGAATTTGTTTTGCCTTCTTGCCAGAAAGGCAGGCTAATGCCAACAACATGGAACTTACCTTTATATGTTTCAAAGGTTTCCTGCCCATGTGGCTCACTTCCCCTCACCACTGTCCCATACTTCAAGGGCTCAATCACTTACAATATGTTTTCTTTCAGGAACGAGGCCTGCCTTGAGGGTATGTCTGCCTATAAATCACCACTCTACCCAATGCTCTGAGGGAACATTTAGGCAATAGGTACAAAAATAAGCCCAGAGATTTCCTTTCCATCTGGAAGTTCAGAAATGTATTTTAAAAATCTATTTTATCTAAGATCAATTTGTTTTGACTCTAAAAGACCCTTAAGAGTCTATTTCAGTCAGAAGCTGGAATGTGTATTTTATTCCATGAATGCTTGGGTAACAATTAATGAATACTAGAAGTGATGGGATCCAATCTAGGCCTCAGAATGAAAACAGGCAGTAAAATAATCTGTGTTTTAATGTCTCGTTTAATCTAATATTAGAATCAGAACCTCTGCAAAGGTATATCAATGGTAATTACATATTCATATTTAATAGGAAATCTAAATTTCAAGTAATTAATCTTATGGATATCACATATGAATTTGACAGGACTCAAATTCTAACTTGAACTTGACCAGATATGATCATTGTAACTGTGACCCTTATTGTAAATCTAATGCATTTGCAGTGTAGTTTAATGATCTGTGAATGTCACTAACAAGATCCCAAAGGGTCAGGTTCCTGGCAGGCTAACAGAAACAAGGAACACCTGGACCCATGACACTGTGTTCAGGTGTTCAAATCATGGTGGCTTTATCAAAAGAAGAGTTTCTATTGTCTCCAGAAGAGCTCCAAGAGTAACCTAGAGGCCATCTGAAGTTTCTCCGAGACTCTGTTCCATGAGTTGTTTCATGAGAATGCTCCAAATTTCTGATTGCTCTGGAAAAGCAGGCCCTATGAGGAACAACTTCTGTGTGTGGAGATGAAAGTAACTGAGGTGGGTGAGCAGGACTTAGGCCTGGTGTGTGTAGAGTCTCTCAGCAGCCAAGTGAAGAAAAATGATGTATTCAAATACAAATGGTAAAGGGTGGAGGGAAGAAAGCATTGTAATCCCACCCAATCGTACGGATAACAAGTTTCCTGGTTGTGTTTGTGTACATGCTTGACTAGACAGGTAGATGGTGAAGATGATGATGGAGAGGTGTCTGGAGGGTGGAGCCCCCAAGAAGGGCAGCTGAAATGAGCTGAGAAGAAAGACAAGGTCCATTTCAGGGGCCAGTCCAAAAACGCACTGGTAAGTAGGGCAGTGATGGGGGGAAGGGAGGGGTCAGGGCAAGCACTTGGCTTTTCACTTGAGCAACTGGGTAATTAGAGAACCATCTAGTCAGAACCAGGAAACTGGGAGAGGGACAGGCTGGGCAGGAATATCAAGAGTTCTCTTTGGAGTACGTTGATGTGAAGATGTTTGTACAAGAGCCAAATAGCAGTGTGAGGTGTGCGGTTGAAGATCCGAGCACAGAGAATATCTGTGGTACCTGCTGAGTGGACAAGGAACTTCCAGACTACTCACACCTGAGTTTGCCCAAATAGTTTCTGAGAGTTACTATAACGGTCGATGAACTTGAATGGCAGGTTCAACTCCTCCTCCCCCGTGCTGTTCAGTGTTAAAAGGTCATCTAAAAGGTTTATGACACTTCACAAAGTCAACCTGCATTGGTTCGAGCACTACCCTCCACTCTGATTTTAAAGATTTACTCTAATAATTGTGTATGTGGTGTCTGGGTACAAGTGAGTGCAGCACCCTTGAAGGGCAGAAGAGGATGTGAGATAGATGCCTTGGAACTGGAGTTACAGGCAGTTGTGACTGGCTCAACATGGGTGCTGGATACTGTAAAAATCTGTATGTACTCTTAACCACTGAGGTATCTCTCCAGCCCTCTCCACTCCATTTTTCTCAGAGAAAAAACTTCCTACCAGTTCTAAGGCAGGGTCACACAGTCATCCAAATCCCCTACAAAGCTTTTATATTCTTCCTCCCTGGACCCAACTCATACCCTCTCCTGATGTGGATGAACATCAACTGCTCTTATGGTCTGCAACTTTCTGCCTGATCCTCCTCCGAATCCTAAGAACTGAGAGAGAGAGAGAGAGAGAGAGAGAGAGAGAGAGAGAGAGAGAGAGAGAGAGAGAGAACATAAGAACTCTTGCTGAGTAGGTGAAAGGATGGCAGACGGTGTGAGAAATCACATCTTTTGCATCCTGACCATTCATCTGTCTTCTAGAAGATTCCTCACATCCGTCTTGAGCCTGCTACCAGCATCTAACTGGTATATACTTCTCACAACATAACCTCCCAGTCACAGCCCTTTAGTCCCTACATTCCACCCTCTCTCACTGGCCCATCTTTCCCAGTCACCATGTTTGTATAATACCATTAAAGCCAGCCTCAAATGTGACCTAATCTTGAAAATGAGGAAAAGAAATGAAAACTATGTAAAGCACACTTCACTCTAGGAACTGCATATCTCCTCTGACTGTCGTAAGCAGGGTGAATAGATTTTTATCATGCACATTCTGTAGTTAAGAAAACAGGCTCAAGAAGGCATGTGGTAGCAGAGCTGAAACCCCAACCCAAGTCTGTTAACATCTATGTCCTCAAGCACCATTTCATTTTACCTCAGAATCCAGCCCTATCATCCTGACCTCATAGGCTGCCTAAACCACACCTCAGATCAGAAGCAGAGAACGTCTTGGATAAAGCCCTCCATAGCATATCTAAGAAGTCTCCAATGATTCGGATGTAGAATGAGGATTAAGGACCATCTACTAAGTCTCTTCCTTATAGTTGCAAAAGCATCTCTTCATACCCCTAAGATCTCACTTCCCTTTGCTTCTACCTCCAACCATTGTGTTTACTCACTCATTGGATCATCCTTTCAACAGCTACTCATCAATTATCCACAGGGTATCTCTAGCTGTGTGCTAAACATGGGCATCACCATGAATTAAAGTGATGCTCTCTATCCCTATGGAGGCTTCTGTCCAAGAGAAATGATATAGCAAGTCTAAGACTTCCACAAATATAAAAGGCAAAGCGAGCTCTTTTAAAGCAAAATATAGAAAATATTTTGTGACATTGGGGCATGAATATATTTTTCATATAAGGTGTTTAAGGAATAAATCATTAGTGAAAAACTGATTAATTTGACCATTTTCAATTATCCTCTTTTTAACTGATAGACACTATTAAAAAGTGGTAAGAGCCATAGGTAGGAGCCCAGTCTTATAACATGCATGTATATATGATTTCTGGAATATATAAACACCTTCTACAAGAAAATATGAAAAAGAAAAACAATCCCTCATGAGGGAATGTGCGTGCAATTTATCCAAGAGTAGATACAGATGGTTAGTCAACATTTGCAAAGATGATTTACCACATTAAAAATTAGAAATATGGAAATTTAGCTAAATAAGATACCACTTTACACCAAATAGACCTTTAATTGAAAGTCTGGCTACACCAAGTATTACCAAGAATGTGGTATGACTGGGGCTGCTTTGAAACTGCCAGTGGGTGTGTGTTGCTGGCATTCACAATAAGTATTCACAATAGTAAGTATGTTGTAGGTGGCCCAGGAGATGGCGTAGGGCCATAGAGAAGAAGGTGGAGCAGGAAAGGCTTCCCAAAAGCAGGATCTATGCCAACCAGAGGTGTTCCAGGTAGAGGGAGGAGGTGGTCTGAGCTATTCAGTGCCAAAGAGAAGAGTGTGCTTGTCCAGGTCAGGAGGCTAAAAATCTTATCAAAGATCTTACAGTCTAAGAACCAGGGTTTCAAGTATATTTCCTCCTCACTCATGCATTTATTGTGTGTGTGTGTGTGTGTGTGTGTGTGTGTGTGTGTGTGTGTGTGTGTGTGTGTGTGTGTGTGTGTGTTAGAAGTATGTGTGGATACACTTGCCCATTCAGGTGCATGTAAAAACCAGAGGTTAACTTCAGGTATCTTTCTAGACTATTCTCTATATTATTTGTTGAGGCAAAGTCTCTTGCTGAATCTGGAGCTTGCTTTTTCTACTACACAGTAGAAAGATCTCCATGTTCTGAACTCAGGTTCTTAGGTGACACAGTGAACACTTTGCACACTGACAAAACTCCCTAGCCCTCACTTACACATTTAGCAAAAAAAATTCTGAGCCATCTGCCATGGACCAAGTCCAATTGAGGTTTAAGCTCCACACAGTTGAATGTGTTGAGGAAATACCACTCTGGCTGCGGGGTAAAGAACAGGTTGACGATTCTTATGACTAGCAGCAGACAGATCATCTATGAGGTGAACCCAGGGCTAGTTTTCAAGACAGAGGACATAGATGCTGAGACGGGGGTGGGGAAGGTTAAGGACTCAGATGTAATGATTGAAGTGATGAGAGACGCCTGGAGGAGCCAGGGCCAAATATTCAGGTGGATATTTTAGCCCGGTTTATAACAAGACACATGAGTCAACCTACCTTATTTCATTTAACTTGTGGTTTTGGCAATTTAATGGCATGGTGCCAGCATCAACACAGCCTTGGCAAGAATGTCATAACAATGATAACTGAGGTGTCAAGGACACATGGAGATGGCATGACCAGACAGGACACCAAAACCAACTCAGGATTCTGGCTCAGGCTACATCAAAACATGCTCCTGTAACAGAACAGCTCAGGGATTCCCCAAATAACTATCCAAAACCGGTGTGAGAGCATACTTTCAGTGACCTAAGGACTTTCCCACCAGGTCTCACTGCTCAGCATCACCACTCTAACTCCTGAGGCACCGCACCACTGAGACAAAGGAAAAACATACACTCAAACCACAACAGTGGGCCAGGAGCCAGAGGAGAACAAGGTTCAGATGGTGTATGTGGCTCCGAACTGTTAAGAGCTCAATAGAAGATGGTCCAGGAGGCCAGGAAAGAAATGGCCCACAGAGAAGCAGGGTGACACGGCAGAGACAGGGGCAGGAGAGGTTGTGGTATAATTAGAAATGAAAATAGTCAGTATGAAACACTGCTGAGGAGTCAAAACATAAAACATACTGTGCAGGACAGTCACAGGAAGGGCTTAGATTAAGTGGCGGTGGGAGCAAAGATGTTGAGGGCTGAGACAGGAAAGGAAAACCTGGTGCAGGACTCTTTCAAGCAAAATAGCAGTAAGGGGAAAGGTGGCATTGCCTTCCTTGGGTTTGTTTTGGTTTGGCTTGGTTTTTGGTTTTGTGTATGACATAAATGGATGTGGTAGAAAGTACATGCCAGTAGAGCACAAAGTTAAAACAGAGTAAGAACCAGACACAGTAAAGTCCTTGAGAAGTGTCATGTTGTTTCGGGCCCTGCTGATGAGCTGCAGTTCAGCATCCCATAGATACAGTGGTGTACACCCCACAGGATCAGTAACATGCTCCCCAGCAAATCTGCTGCTCCAACAATTCCAAGTGCCAACTTCCCAGGTGCCCAAGCCACTCATCATTTTTAATCACTGGCTCTAAATTCAAAAAGCCTCACAACCCCTTAAAATGTAATCAATTGCTTAGTAAGGCCCAGAACTCAGGAATGTTTATACTTGTCACAATATCTTTATATTTAGAGAAACAAAGGATAGGGAGACAGGTCAAGTAAAGGGTAAGCATCTGTATGTATTCATTGTGGAATGTCAGGGTCCTCACAAATGTGTGCTCCTAGTCACGAAGCATCTGCAGGCTCCAGTGAACAGTTTTGTTTTGTTTTTTAAGAGGTTTCATTGTGTAAATAAGACGGATGAAGTCTTTGGCCAATAAATGAATTAATTTAGTCTTCTCCAAAGATCAAATATTGAACTGTCTGTGGCTCAAGGCCACAATTCCACAGTCATGTACTTAATTTTTATGGTGCCTTGGCCCCATTTTGAAGCTACCTAGATACTGGAATGTGAAGGAGCTTCTTAGGTGGTGAGAACAATGACATGTGCATCTTTAATATAATGTTTGTATTGATTTTTAAAAATCATGCAAGCACATGTATTTTGATTTATAATTGATCATATTCACTCTGCAACCCTCCACCTCTTCCCAGTTCTACACCCCCATTCCTACACCCTCAAACTTCAGGTCCCTCCCTTTTTATATAGCTCACTGATTCCAATTTGTGCTACTCTATGCTCATGGGTATGGGGTCTCCCATTGGAATATGGTCAACCTAACAGAGGCCATATTAAAGAAAACTGATTCTCCTTCCCCAAGAAGCTGTCATCACTCAACTAGGGGTGGGAGCTTGTAAGCCCCTCCCTAATTCCTGCTGGAACACTAGGTGGCTTGATCTTGTGCAGACAATCACAGCTGTGAGTTCAGGAGGACAATGGTCCTGTCGTGTCCAGAAGATACTGTTTTGGTCCAGTCCCCCTAACTTTTGGACCTTATAATTTTTCCATCTCTTCTCTCAAGATGGCTTATGATCACTTGTGAATTCCTTCATTAATTGTTGCCCACTAGAGCATTTTGCTCTTCATCTGACCTCTCTCTGTATATCTGGTTATTGGGATAGCCCAGAGCTAATTATTCTTATGTTATTAAAAATACTCCTGTTGCCTAAATCCCAAGGGCTTTAGAAGTACCATATCAGCCATCTAGGACAAAGACCAAATCAATTCTGTATTAGAGAGTAATTGAGGGTTTGAGGCCCACATAGGAGGCAGATAGGATACACAGGTTCTGTCACTTCTGCAGTAAGAAAACAGATACATGATGGGAAATGCCAAAGGTGTCTCCTTTCACTGGTCAGTATAAAGGAAGGAATAACATCAGGTTTGCAGAACAGTGGTGTGTAAAATGAAGGATATGGACAAGCAGCCTTGCAGAACTAATCAGCAGAGGAAAAGTATGTGGCACCCATTACTAAGGCCAGGCAGCTTCTTCCAAGGGCTCTGGTGGGGACACAGCAGAAGCAAATGAAACACATATACAGCCAGCCTTGGATTTTGTAGAATGAGTACAATGGAATAAAAACCCAAGGACTGCTCATGAGAGTAGTATGGATTATTACTGAAGAGATAGAGCGTGGAAATTAAGCTGTGGAGTAAGGAAGGAGAAGCAGAAAGGCAGATGTGGGTGTGAATGGGTAAGAAGTTTTGCTAAGAGCAAGTTGATGTACTGAGACTGTGGTGTCAAGAGCTGGGTACTGTGGTCACAGAGGAGAATGTGTGCACCTGGTTAGAGAAATGGGGCTCTTCCAAGAAGCTCTGAGGGCAGCAATGAGGAAAACCTGGTGTTCAATACCTAATTTTACTTTCTATGTTGAAGATAGTACCTGTTGGAGTGCTGGAGATCCAATGGCTACAGTGGAAACTGTTACAATGTGGTTCCTTGGTCCCAGGTGGCCAGAGGCCCAGACCTACAGACCTGCCACGCCAGACCCCTTAGCCACTCCCGCCACTGCTGCTCAGGCCCCCCAAAATGAGACGCTCATATTAAGTTCATGCTGTTTGGCCTATGGCTTAGGCACATTGCTAGCTAGCTCTTACATCTTAACTCAACCCATTTCTATTAATCTGCCTGCCACGTGTCCTGTGGCTCACCTGTGTTCCTTACATGTTGCTTCTTTGGGCTTCTGGCTCAGTCTGTCGGACTCCTTCCTGCTCCTCCTACCTATCCTGATTCCTCCGCCTACTTTTTCTATGGTGCCTGTCAAGGGCCAAAACAGCTCCTTTATTTAAAGATTGATATTCACAGCATACAGAAAGGCATTCCCACATCAGGAAATCAGGCCACATCCCTTAGTAGGGGAAGGACTGAGGCTGGGAAGGGTGTGTTTGTGAATAAATACGTCCCCATGTCCACAGTGGTTTATCTCTCCTAAGTGTTTCTCCTTGTGAAACTTTGTTTATCATAATGTTTATAATAGCAAGAATGAGTCTTTCTGTTCATATAGGAAATATGGACCACTTAGGAGCTTCCTCAGACTCAGCTGGGAGGGAAGTGCAACATCTAATCTCTTCCATTTTCTTTTCAACTTACCAACCATATGCTGTCTAGATGACTTCAGCCCCCACTTGGAGTGTACACCACAGGCCGGGCATCACTCAGGGGATGGAAACTTTTGTCACTATCCTCTGTAGACACTGAAGTGGGTTAAGCATGTTGCAGACAAGTCACATTCAAAGCAACTTCTTGAAAACTAATGAGAGCCTTGTTGCCTGGGGAAGCCTTGTGAAGGTTCCTCATCTGTGTATGGAGGTAATGGACTATTTTCTTATTCACGGGATAGTTATAACTTAAAAGAAATAGGAGTACATTTTACTGTTCTGGGACAAAGTCAGCCTAAAGTAAATCCTATTGAATTGTTGACGTGTTAAAATAATATCTCCTATAAAGCCAACCTTTGATAGAAAGGGGGTAAGGAACTGAACCCAGTAGTCTAAGGGCAGCATTGTTAAAACTATTTGATGATACTTTTTAATACATAGTGAATAAAATTTATTCAAAGCCATCATATCAGGTTTAGGGACAGCTTCAATGAGATTATGTAAGAGGAGAGAGAGACCAGACATAACTTTAAAAGTTACATGAGAAAATGGGAAGCCATGGAGGAGATTGTTATGATCGAAGCTCATGGATACATGTATGAGATCCATTGCTGATGGCTTGAATGTGAAATGTTCATGGCCTCCTGTTCTGCACACCTGCTTCTCTGCTAATGATTTGCTTTGTCATGTAGCCTTTCCATGATGGTTCATGAGGATAGTGAGGGTTATAGCCCACCCCTGATTCTTGCCTATTTTCTGATTCCCGGTCCTACTCATTGTAGCGGCCATTGCCACACGCTTCACCACCATAGAGCTTCCCCACATTCTTTCCCTGCCATGATGGACTATATCCACTCAAACTGTCACTGAAATAAATCTGTGCACACTTACACCACTTTTGCTAGATATTTTGTCAGTAATGAGGAAATACACCATCATTTCATATTATAAATGTCAGATAATCAAAACTAAAGGAAAGGGTTTGATAGGCAAAGAGCTGAGCAGGGAGGTTAATAAATAGAAAATTAGTAAGCAGGAGTGTCAGAAGTCAGTGGATTCTGGCCACCTTTAGCAACAGGATCTTTACTAAAAAGAGGCCAGTTGTCAAGACAGTACCTGGGTAATGGGGCAGAAGGAAGAACCACACAAAATATCAGGACCGATCAGTTATTAATGGCAGGACCTTTTTGCTAAACTAAACATAGTTCTTTTCTAATACTAGCTTTTATAGGCCTGGAGCAAGACTCAGAAACTGCCTAAACCTGTCAGTATAAGACCTAAGTGCTCTAAAGAGGTCAAGATCATGATGAGGAAACCCACAGAGACAGCTGACCCAAGATACTGGGAGTTCACTGACTCTGGACTGACAGCCGGGGATCCTGCACCGGGCCAAACTAGGCCCTCTGAATGTGGATGGCAGCTGTGTGGCTTGGACAGTTGGTTTGGCCTCTGGCAGTAGGACCAGGATACATCCCTAGTGCATGAACTGGCTTTTTGGAGTCCATTCCCTATAGAGGGGTACCTTCCTCAGCCTTGATACTGGGCGGGGGAGGGGGGAACATGGACCTGTCTCAACTTGATATGCCAGACTTTGTTGACTCCCCATGGAGGCCTTACCCTTTGAGGAGTAGATGGTAGGGTGGTTGGGGAGATACTGGGGGTGAGTAGGAGGAGGGGAGGGAAGGAGAACTATGGTTGATATGTAAAATTAAAAAAAAATAAACTTAAAAAATAAATGAACAAAAAGACCTAAGTGCTCTGACACACAAGGGGAATAAGCCAGTGAGAGACACATGGCTTCAGAGAGCAGACCCAGGGATTCCTTTTTCCTTCCATCTCCATGCACTTCTGCCTCATCTGCGCTGCCATTTGTAAGATTATGGGAAAGGGACCAACTCCTCACAGCTCAGCAAATCCTGCTGAGGTTTGCAGCCCAGGATGAACTGAGATTTCAGAGTCCTGGGTTACTGCAAGAGCAGGGTGTAACACCATGCCTGCTGTGGGCAAGAAGACTTGGATCTGGAAGTAAGACACCTGGACTAATTTCTCTTGTCCCTTGACTGTCAGCCACTGGTAGTTTGGTCAGAGAGCTGAACTGGATCTCAGGTGCCTTGAAACTGCTGTGGAGTAGGACCCTCTTGCTAAAGGTCGAAGGCTTGACCAGCAAGCAGTTTCAGAAGGACTGCCATGTGGAAGTAAGGGAAAGCAGAAAAATGTGCATGGTCAGCTAGAGCCACATAGTCTACGAGGCAGGACCCAGGGTTTGATCCTCCCACTCAAGGATCCTCCAGAACACAGGAAATAAAACTCAAGACAGGAGTCACTGAGGTCACAAAGTGAGGATTTGCATGAAGAGTGTTTTTTCCCAGTCTCTGAAATTTTTGAATCACTTACCTCATGCTCAGGAAATAATAGAAATAAGTTGGAGGAAGCTTCCTGTGAGTGCCTTCCTTCTCTCCCACTCTTGTGCCAAGCCATGCCCTGCAAGTGTGAACAGAGCAAAGAGTAGATGGTTTCTCTCTGAAAGTTGGTCAGGTATACATTGCTTATGTAATATGGATCCTCTTCCCTTATGAATACACATACACACATGCACATGTGTCCATGCACACACACACACACACACACACACACACACACACACACACACCCCAAAAGGTGCTTGGATGGATGGATGGATGGATGGATGGATGGATGGCACACTCTCTTATATTTCATTTCCTTGGCATGCCATTGGCTTCCTGATCTTCTCAAAAATATTTAAAAATCTCTTCCAAAGAACTTTGTAAAAGACCCAGAATTGCCAGTTAAGTGGCACTGTTCTGACCCAAACCAGGGAAGCAAGGTGGTCTCCAATTCATCTTTCTTCTCTCTCTCTCTTTTTTTTAAGAGGATAAAAACTGTTTATTAGAAGCAGAGACACTATTCCATTCTGGAAGTCACTGGCTCTACTTTCTGCATCCACACCAAGAACCTCTTTGGTGTATAGTACATTCTGAGTTAGACATAGTATCCCCATGAATTTCTGCTTTTGACTCAAAGATATATTTTTTCCCCTAAGGAAAGACTTGTTTGTCAGGACACGAGTCCCTAATGAAAGCCAGGAGTGGTGGCAAGATTGCACCTAGCTTTCATTTATTCCGTCAGTCAACACTCATAGAACATTGTCTTGTTCCAGTCGAGGCTACAAGTAAGAAAGTCCCACCTGATGTAGTACATGTACAAATAAAGCTTAATGACAGAAGTTTATTGAGGAACACAGATGGAGAGCATCCACCACCTGGCTTATTATAGAAAGGCAAAGCAGGAGATGAATCTTGAAGGACTGAGTAGTCTCAAATGACAGGGAAGAGAACGTTTTTAGCAGGCCCACGGGTTGTGCAAAAGCACAGAAGCCAGAAAGAATGTGTGTTTATGGGGCTACAAATAGCTTGGAAAGGCTGAAGCATGGGGGGAGAAGAGAACCTGGGAGCCCACTGTAGGCTTTGTACACCATGAGCATGTTTAGATCTGTTCATACAGGAGATGGAGACCCAAAGGTGGATTTTAAGCAAGAGATTAATGGCCTCAAATATACTTGTTGGATACAGCTCTAAGGCTGTGGAGAAATTAGATGAGGTTTCCATGGCAACCAAGGGATTCAAGTAGCATATGGTTTAAATAGCTATGGTGAAAGGAAGACAACATCCCTGTAGTACAAGGTAGTAGCAAGCAGGGATGGAGAGAAGTCTACTTACACCAAAGAGCATCTTTTGGGGCGGATAAATCTTGGGTGTGGCAGTATTGAGAGAACAACATTTGTGGTTGAAGTAAGTTCTCCAATGAAAGAGGAGGGGAGGCTGGGAACAAAGATGCTCCATTTTTTACTCTTACATATATGTTATACTTTCATAGACACTTAATGCTTTTATATTTTAAATAAAAGTGATTGCATGTATTACAAATTTTTTAAAGGGTCATTTCAAATACTACTAATGTTGAAATTTCTTTCCTGGAACATCATAATAAGTATCACTACAATGAAACAATTGTTTTTTTAAGAATGGGTCCTGGGTCACTATCTCACTGATGTGAGGTGTTCATAGACTGTCTAAACCTCTAATGTCTGGTAAAGAAGGGAACCTCAATCCAGAGCCTGGTGAATTTCAGGCTGTCTACCCATCATCTTAGAATCTTGTCATCATGGAAAGGATTAACACTTGCTCACTATCAGACTTCTTCACTTCATGTTCCTCAGTCATTAGGGACATTAGTAACCCATAATCTAGTCCTGGACTTCATCAAGACACTAACAAATTTTGTGAGGCCCTGTTGAAAACTTTCTCTCCTTCAAGATTAAAAAAAAAAACAACAACAAAAAACAAAACAAAACCAAACAAAAAAAACCAAACAACCTATGTTCCAGCCACCAAGGAGAAAGTAACTGAAGAAGTAAAATTAACAAGGTCCTGGAAGGAAATGGTCAAATCACCTCCCATGATATAATAATCAGAAAGATGAAAATAGACAGACCAGGCACATTAGAAATATTTTATCACAGATGTTAAGGGCTCTAAGTCCATACAAAATACTATTCCAAAGACAAAAGCTCCAAAGAGATTTTTTTTTGAACAGAGGAGAAAACAAAAATACAATATATATATTATATACATATATATATATCAATATATATAATATATATAATACTATATATATATATCAATATATATATATATATATATCAATAAACAAGGTTGCCAGTCACAGGTGAGGAAGTGAAGCAAAATAGGGAAGAACCTCTAAAAGGGAAGGAAGAGAGATGACCGACAATTTGGAAAGTCCCTGTGTTGCCCTGAGAGACAAATAAAGAAGTGTGAATTCACACAGCATGCCATCCACTGAAAAAGGCCAGGAGGAATGGCATGGAATGGAGTCCACCCTGTGTTAAAAACACAATGGAGAAACACCTCAACAGAAATACTGAGATGTATATATCTACCCAACAATGCTGCTTAGAATATAATTGGATCTTTGAGAAAATAGTACAGAGATGGGTCCTGTGTAGACAGGAGGAGGGGGCAATAAATGGTCAGAGCAATTAACAGTGCAATAGAGCAATACTAGATAATACTTAGAAGTCATTATGGAGACTGGGATGACACAGGGGAGAAAGTGGCTGATACTTACTAGGTACTCAATAAGGGATATTTTAAAAATAAAAACTATTGTTTATAGTTTGCTTCTAAGAAAAATGGTATAATACAATGGTATAAAACAGATTGAAACCTAAGAAAGGCAGATAAATTCATTGATGTCTGAGGGGAACCCTGCAGGTGTCCAGGCAGGGATGCAAACCACAAAGAGGTGAGAATGAAAATTGGATTCAGATTGACTCCATCAACCTGGGGATCTGATGCTAAGTGGTTCATTGCCAGCATATTTGAAACATAGAACAGTTTAGAGGAAATGTTTCATTTCCCCTAAATACAATCCCCAGTGCACAAGGAGGCATAATTACACCAAACTCAACTCAGGGTACATGTCATTTCTTCCAAGAAGATGGTTTCTAGAGATAGGCTACCTGTATAATCTTAAGGGCCTTAGGAAGGGTCTGGCCTAGCCTTGGTCATCTAAATAGCATAGAGATCATTTGGGCTATTAGCCACCTCTGATGCTGGTTGTGGGGATCTCTGGCTATATAGATTATGTAAGGATCATTAGACTATTAGGAATCTCCTGTCCTGGTTGTGGAAGCTTCAGGAGCCCCTGGCCCCAGTAGTCTGGTCGTTCACACTGCTAGCCACCTCCAGTCCTGGTTGTAGAAGCTTAACATGGCCTGGCCCAACAGCTAATACAGATTACCAGGCTGTTACTCACTTCCAATTCTCAGCTTTCTAGATGGAAGAAGTTTTACATCTGTCCATCCTTTTGAGGGGGCAATTATGTATGTTATGTTCCTGATTTCTCTGGAGATCTGAGGGTGCCGGGATCTTTGTGCTATGCTCCCAACAGAAGCCCATTAAAGTATGCACCACTTGTGACTGCTATTCTGAAGCAATAGCAGAACTGAGCCATTGCACTTGAAACCAAACCTGCCTGCCCTTTTAGAAAACATTAACAAGTGCTGGAGAGATGGCTACTCTTGCAGAGGACCCAGATTCAGTTCCAGAGCTCATATGGCGGCTCACAAGCTGTCTGTAATTCTGTTCAAAAATCTAATGCCCTCTTCAAACTCACACAGGTACCAAGCATATACATGGTTCACATGCTACATGGAGGCAAAACATTCAAACCCATTAAAAATAAATCATTTTGTAACATGTATTTCCAGAACCCATAGATAACTAGTAGCATAGGCCCTTGTTCATGGCATTTCTTACCCAGAGTAAAAAAGGAAATTGAGCAGAATGCCATGCACCTATTCACCTAGAGCTGTTTCTGTTACATATGAAGGAAAGGCAAGCTTTCCATAGTCTCTCAGAGGTATAATAACATCTCGTCCATTTAGAGAGAGATGTCAAGGACCATATAGTACAAGGTTCACATACCAGTTCCTTTATTTAAGTACTCCTTACTCTAGATAAGGAAGGAGAATTTTTACTGGAACTTGTCTGCACCTTTTCCGAGCTGTTGGGTCCAAAACAGGAGTAGAGGAACTAGAGATGATGTCCTGAGAGGAAGAGCAGAGGCCTTAACCCTGAAGATCAGGGCTAGACATGATGGTGCACACCCCTAATCCCACCACTCGGGAGGCTGACAAAGGATCTTGAATTCAAAGCCAACCTGAGCAGTAAGGCTGTTTCAAAATCACACCACACATCTGGTGAGATGGCCTAGTGGGTAAAGGTGCTAGTCGTGAAGGCCTGACCACCTGAGTTTAATCTCCAGAACTCAGGAAAAGGCAAAAAGAGAGAAACAAGAAACAACTGCACAAAGTTGCCCTCTGACCTTCACATGTCACCATACATGAAGCCACACACACTGTATGTATACAACAAAGAATAATTTTAATGCAAAACAGAGTTGATTTAGCAGTTAAGAGCACCAACTGTCTTCCAAAAGGGCTGTGTCTCAACACCCACATGGTGGCTTATTACAACCTGTAACTCTAGTTCCAGGGAGTTCTGCAGGCACTGTACACACATGCTGCAGAGACACACATTCAAACAACACACCCATTCACATAAATAACAAAAAGTAACATTTTTTAATTAAAAAATAATTGTGAAACAAACAAGTAAAATTTCCTGAAGATTATAGTGCCTAATCCTAAAATCCCAAAATCCCTGAAGGTTAAAAAAAAAAAAAGTGTAAATAATGTAACATCCAATGTCTGGGATCAAAGCACCGTCTTCTGGGCTTCTGCAAGGGGCTTGAGTAAATAACTTCTCCAGCTCTGTCCTCTGCAACAAGCAAAGCTTATCTTCTAGGCTCTGGTTGGTTCCATTCCACACTGCTGCTGTTTTTGGTGATCATTCCATGGTACTGTCATCTCCAAAACACTGGGGTCTTCTGCTGCAACTGATCTGTAATTTCACCAGGATCCTCTTCTGGACGCTTTTCATGGTGACAAGCCTTAGTTTCTCTGTATGAGCCTTTCAATCCAGGGCCTTCAATCACCACTGATGCTTGAACACTTCATCAACGACCCTCACAGTATCAATCTTCAGCTGCTCTCCATGACGCCTGCATGCCTTCAAAACAAGTACCACTGGGTGGTATACATGACAAAACTTGGCTGCCATCTCTGGAACACAGCTTCTGTGTGCTAATCAGGAAATACTTTCCAGACGGTTTCACCTCAACAATGTTGGTCACTGCTAATTTCACGGCTCCAGCTGACCAGTATCTCAGCAAAGCAAAGGTTTCACTTTAGTCTCTGTGTTAATCACTGCTGATTCTTCAGCCCCAGCTAACCAGAACCACAGACTCTTAATTAAAAATAACTGTGGCCCCAATAGAGTCTTTAAACTCCCCCTCTGGAAATTCATAAGCCAGGCCTCCATTGTCTACATTGCCCTCAACATTCTAATCTTCCAAGATCCTACAGAACAGCTCATAAGCTTTGAACACTCAATGACTTTCCTAGCACAAAGTTCTAAAGTCCTTCCACAATCCTCCCTGAAACATGGTCATGTCTATCACAGCAATACCCCTCCCTGTCATCCTGGTACCAAAATCCATCCTAAATAGGGTTACTATTGCTATAATAAAATACCATGCCCAAAGAAACTTGGGGAGGAAAGGCTTTATTCAGCTTATGCTTTCACACTGCGGTTCATCATCAAAGGAAGTCCAGATAGGAACTCAAGCAGAGCAGAAACCTAGAGGCAGAAGCTAAGGCAGAGGCCATGGAGGCGTACTGCTTACTGGCTTGATCCTCATGGCCTGCTTTCTTAGAGAACCCGGACCACTGGCCCATCAATTAATAACATGCCCTACAGACTTGCCTACAGCCAGATCTCGTGGAGACATTTTCTCAACTGAGGCTCCTTCCTCTCTGACTCTAGCCTGTAGCAAGCTGGCATAAAAGTAGCCAGTACAGAAGAGAAGAGAGTAGAAAGCAGACTCCTAGGAGCAGTGCTAAAGTACCGTTCCAAAGCATTAGACTAGGTCTGGAGAAAGCGTTAAGGATAGAAATCGCTTAGTTCTGTTCTCATCAAGAGGATAAACAATGAAGGAAGCACTCAGTGTAGACCATCAGGGCATGTGGGAGCTCATCATGCCTGTAATCTCAGCCCTTGGGAGGCAGATGCAGGAGGATTTCCGAGACTTTGAGGCCAGACTGGGCTGCAGAGTATATTCATTCACATTTATCACAGCCATAGAAAAGTTGCTAAGGCAGGCTCCAAGGCACCTGTGAAGAAACACCTGCCTCCATCTTAGAGGCATGAGATGCCAGAGTAGAGGGAACCTTGGACCAGGAAGGACTGAAGAATTTCCCAAAAGCTAGAGCACCCACCACCGTACTGGCATTGCCAACTTCCTCTTTTGCTTTGTTCATTTCCTCGGTCGACACTGTCATCAACACCGTCATCACTATAACCCCCAAGCCCCACCCCGGTACAGCAATTCCTATAGTGAGTTATTTTCTACTCACTGAGGACCAAGAGGAAGTGTGGCCAGATTTGTGTGGGATTTGATATATATATGATTTGATATATATATATATATATACTGTGCAACTTGCTTACTCTATACGAAAAGGGGTCCCAGGGCCAGGATGAGGTATGAAGGAATAATAGAGTACCAAAGGCCTTGCCCCATGGTTCCAAAATTTCCCTGTAGAAGCAAAACACTATTGCACTGGACAAATCACCTCCTGTCTCCTCATTTCTGCTTCTTCATCTGTTAGTCATGTTTAAACGTCAATTTGTCTTTGTTCATACGGTCCCGCCAGATCCCACCAAGGCCTGGGGCTCCTCTCCACTGTCAGGCTCAGGGGGCTGAGAATGTCATAACTAGATGACAAGGAAGGTGCTGTTAGGAACCTGAGCTCAAGGTTCCTAACAGATGGCCCAGGAAGACAGAACTGGGAACTGATGCTCAGGTCCCTCATAAACCTTCTCTCCTTTACCTGGTTCTGCCCAGCTCATATCAGCAAAACAAAAGCGTCTCTAATAGTCTCTGTTCCTAACTCCAACAGCTTCAAAACCCAGGAGAGCAGGCCCTATTTTGCCTGGCCAACACAATGGAGCCAACCCTGTTGGCGGAGATGTAGGTGAGCCAGCCCCAAAGTTGTAACAATGGGAGAGCTGTCCCCACTTCTCACCTGTCACGTGGCAGTGGTGCAGGAGAGAAAGAGATTCCCCCTGCAACACATAAGAATGCTGACCCTCCCCCTTGTGAGCCCTGCCCCATGCCTAGGCCTTATAGCAGAGCTGCCCAGTGGTCAGAGTTGAGGGTGACCCAGCCCCCTTGATGTAGTGAGCAAGGGAGAGCTGTCCCCCAGTCCTCATCTGACATGTGTGAGTGTGGGTAGAGGAGAAATGACCTCCTCCCCACCCCCCACCCATGGACACCCAAGACAGGTGGAGGAGCTGGCCTATTTAAAATAAATAAATCCTGCACTCACCAGCTGCAGCACTCCAGAGAGTGGCCCCTGTACATCACCTGGGCAACAGAAGAGGCCCCAGTAAGAGTGGGAGAGCAGACCTTGAGGTGTGAAAGCAGAACTGGTCCCACCCCTCCATCATTGCTACAAGAGGTAAATTAGCTGGGACAATGTCCTAGTGGTGGGGATAGGGGAGAACTGGCTGGTGGACAAACCCTGCAGCTGAGCTCAGATTCAGGGTTATGACTTAGCCCACCCCAACATCCATCCCATCTATGATCTGCTAGAATATGTGGAGGGACCTGACCTGCAGACCTAAAGATGCAGAATCTCCACAACACAGGACAACAACAGCATATCCAAGAGGAGTCCTAATGAGGACCCAGAATGGACAGTGCAGCAGAAACCAGAGGCCTCAAACCAGACCAATGACTTTTTGCAATGAACACTTGCAAGTAGCGATGAGTGGATAAAGGGGCTGACTGTATGTCTCACTGGGTCACACAGCAGCTTCCATGATGATTTTAAGTTTTTTCCTCTTAAATTTTGTTTTATTGGGGGGGGGGGTATAGGACAGAGGACAGATTCTAAGATACAGGCAAATGAATGATATCAAGTTATATGATATAAAAAGACACACAGAATAATTTTTTTTAAAGTTTTAAAAAAATAATGGGATTTTGCCCTGACTGCCCAGCAATAATAGACTTCTGTATATTGTTGTCGTGTTGATTTTGATTTCTGGTGTTTGAGACAGGGTTTCTCTGTTTTATAGCCATGGCTGTCCTGGAGCTAAATTTGTAGATCAGGCTGGCCTTACACTCACAGAGATCCACCTGCCTCTGCCTCCTGAGTGCTGGGATTAAAGGTGTGTGCCACCAACCCTGGCCAGATAATCAGATAATAAGTTAATAAATAAAAATAAATAAATCTTATAAGATCCCAGTGCTGGGAACTAATTATTGTTCACCAAACTCAGAAGAAACTGAGGCCTGAACTATCCTCAGATTTCAAATCAAATATATGATCAAAGATGAGATTCTTCTGTTTGCTCTCCAAAAATCAAGATTCTGGGAGCCAAATTAGTCAAAAGACGGCCAGTTGGTGAGCAAACCTGTTCCACGGTAGAGCCTGGTGTCTTCCAGCTTTCAATTCTCTCTGCACACTTTCCTTGAGTACTGAAGAATAGGCTCAGTACCCAAACATACGAGGACAAGCTCCTCTGAATGAACCCACTTTCAAGTTCCCCTCCTGCCTGCACTCATATGCCAGGCACTGTGCTAGACTTGGCTCTACTAGAGTTCAGACTCTCTAAGGGATCAGAGAACGAGCTAGGTTTCCACTGAGGACTCTAATGATGTCTGTACCATGGCTGGGCCCAAGGGACTACGTGCACCATTCATACGACCTGGTTGCTCATTTAGTCCAAGAAAGAAGGGGGGCCCTGGGCAGGCATCTGTGCTCTCGGAGTTAACAGTGTAGTCAGTCGCTTGCTATTATCAAGAGATTCAAAGTCCCCAGGATCATACAGAAACAAGAATTTGCCTGTACTTTTGTTTTGTGTTTTTCCTCTTTGGGGGTCCACTACCCACCTCCCAAATAAATACATGGAGACTTATTCTTACTTATGAATGCCTGGCCTTAGCTCGGCTTGCTTCTAGCCAGCTCTTCTAACTTTAATCATTTCATCTATCTTGAACTATGTTTTGCCTCTGGGCTTTTTACCTTTCTTTATTCTATATCTCTTTCTTTCCTTCTTTCTTCATGGCTGGCTTGGTGGCTGGTTGACTGGGTGGCTTGGTGGCTTGGTGGCTGGTTGACTGGGTGGCTGGGTGGCTGGTTGACTGGGTGGCTGGGTGGCTGGGTGGCTGGGAGGCTGGGTGGCTGAGTGGCTGGGAGGCTGGGTGGCTGGGAGGCTGGGTGGCTGGGTGGCTGGGTGGCTGGGTGGCTGGGAGGCTGGGTGGCTGGGTGGCTGGGTGGCTGGGTGGCTGGGTGGCTGGGAGGCTGGGTGGCTGGGTGGCTGGGTGGCTGGGTGGCTGGGTGGCTGGGTGGCTGTGTGGTTGGATGGCTGGGAGGCTGGGTGGCTGGGTGGCTGGGTGGCTGGGTGGCTGGGTGGCTCGGTGGCTCGGTGGCTCGGTGGCTGGGTGGCTGGGAGGCTGGGTGGCTGGGTGGCTGGGTGGCTGGCCCCTGGAGTCCTCTCCTTTTCTTCCCGCTCCCTCACTCCTTTGCTCTGCCCTCAAGCCTAGATTTCTCCTTCTGTTTATTCTCTCTGCGTGGCAGCCCTGCCTATTCCTCTTTCCTGCCTAGCTACTGGCTGTTCAGCTCTTTAGTAAACCAATTAGGTGTTTTAGACAGGCAAAGTAACAGAGCTCTACAGAGTTAAATACTAAATGCAACATAAAAGGATACAATGCATCCTTGTATCATTAAATATTCTACAGTATAAACAAATGTAATACATCTTAAACTAATAATCCACACTTGTCAAAATTTTTGTCTTTATTTTAAATTCTTTTCATTGTACATGACATGCCAACCACAGCCCCCTCTCTCTCCTCCTCCTACTCACCCTCCACTTCCCCCTACCCCCATCTACTCCTCAGAGAGGGTAAGGCCTCCCATGAGGAGTAACTAAGTTTGGCACATTAAGTTGAGGCTAGACTAAGGCCCTTCCCCTGTGCCATGGCTGAGAAAGGTATCCCACCATAGAGAATGGACTCCAAAAAGTCACTTCATGCACCAGGGATAAATCCTGGTCCCACTGTCAGGGGCCCCACAAACAGGCCAGGCCAGGCAACTGTCATCCACATTCAGAGGGCCTAGTGTGGACCCACGCAGATTCCCCAGCTGTCAGTCCACAGTCAGTGAGCTCCCAGTAACTCAGTCCAGCTGTCTCCACCCTCCACACTCCCACCCACTCATACAATCCCTCCTCCTCTCTGCATCTTCTTCATCAGTCACTGGATGAAGGTCTATGATGGCAATTTGGGCAGTCACCAGTCTGATTATGGGGGAAGGCCAGCTTAGGTACCTTCTCCACTGTTTCTAGAAGTCTTATCTGGGGTCATCCTTGTGGATTCCTGGGAATTTCTTTAGCACTAGGTTCTCCCTAACCCCATAATGCCCCCCTCTACCAAGGTATATCTTTCATTGTTCTCTCTGTCTCTCCCCCTACTCAGCCATCCCATTTCCTCATGTTCCCATCCTCCATCCTCCCCCAGTTTACCCAGGAGATCTCAACTATTTTCCCCTCCCAGGGTGACTCTTGTGTGTCCCCCTTAGGGTCCTCCTTGTTACCTAACTTCCCTGGAGCTGTGGATTGTAGCCTGGTTATCCTTTGCTTTACATCTAAATATCTACTTATGAGCGAGTACATACCAGACTTGTCTTTCTGGGTCTGGATTACCTCACTCAGGATAAGTGCCAAAACATTTTTTTAGGCAAAGAATATCTTTATATTTTCAGAGATGTGCTGTGATCGTGAACATCATATGCCTCACTCACCACCTTTCTACGATACAACTTAAATCAGACTTATTTCCCTCACCACCGAGCCCTGATATGATTTCAACATGAGACTGACAGGGCACCTAGCTCCCTAGCATGATTAGATTGTATAAATTTGCCTCTAGGGTTCCCCTACCCTATGGCCAGCCTTCACAGACACCTTCATACTGTGTGTACCCTGCCCCATGCAAGGAAGGGCAGATGTCTCTCCAGACACCCTTGTCAACACAATTGATGGAGAGCTCCTGTGGTAGAACATAGTACTCTAAAGTCAGACTAGGACTGTTGGTGGAGCATTGCATGGTTATCCAACTCCAACTGGGAAGCTTCCTCATCTTAAACACAAGGAGGCGAGAGAGGTGATCCATTTGTGAGTGTGCATCTGCACTTCTTCCTTTGTTCCAGATATCTTAACCAAAAATGTTCAGCTAACCCAGGAAAACCCAGTCTTTTAATATTGACACCATCTGCACAGTTGTTCAGAGAAAAATAATGCCTGTTTCCACAATGACACACTTGCAAATGTGTCATGGTTTGCCACCCCTTATACTTCCAGGGATTAGAAATTATTTCTTCGGGGTAAGGACCGCTTCTTCCCCCTAGGAGTTCCCATCAATCTTGTCCCCCTCCCTATACCTTGCACTTGGTTGTGAAATTAATCCGGGGAAAATTTCTCAGCTCTTCACTTCTGCTTTTGAAGACAATAAAACACGGAGGGGGAACCAGTGAACAACAGACAGTGTGGTGGTTCAAGGCTGAACAGGCTGACTGGGAATCCTCTCCAACCAGGCTTTCTGTGCAAGTAAGATTCACCTCTCACAATGAAGACCTCAGAGAGAGGCGCTCTCTCTCTCTCTCTCTCTCTCTCTCTCTCTCTCTCTCTCTCTCTCTCTCTCTCTCTCTCTCTCCTTCCCCTCCTCCCCCTCTCTCTATGTTGGTTTTTTTTGTTTTTGTTTTTGTTTTTTAAATAGCGGTAAGGCTATGGCTTGTGAACTACTCTGGAAATGAACGCTATTTACATAGCAGCTGACATCTAAGAGTTAACTGTCTCCTTGAAAAGTTTTGCTGTTTGGGATTTAGCTCAACTCTTGCGTTGCTCTAGATCAGTGTTTTTCAACCTTCCTAATGCTGTGACCCTTTAATACAGTTCTTCATGTTGTGGGGACTCCTAGCCACTAAATTACTTACATTGCTCTTCATAACTGTAATTTTGCTACTACTATAAATTGTAATGTGAATATCTGTGTTTTCTGATGGTCTTAGGTGGCCACTGTGAAAGGTTGAGAACCACTGTTCGAGCATCTTGATTCATTTGATAGTTCCTCAGAGATCAGTTTTACATCCCCGCCCTGAACTAGAGCTAATAGAAATATAAACAAAGGTAGCCCTCAGGGAACCAACACTGTACATGGCCACTCACTTTCTCTCTTCACACAGGTGTCCGAAGCAGCCATGGCAACTGTTCCTGAGCTCAACAGTGAAATGACAGCTTTCCACAGGTCAGTAGGGAGCTGGAGAGGGGTCATGTGTTCAGAGCTCTGCTTTTAGGAATGGAGGGCTATCTATCCTCAGAGGCCAGATTGTCTCTGACTCACCTCCTTTAGTGGCTATCAGGATTCAAGTCGGCCTGCATTAAAGACTGGTTTTTCTTTTTCTTTGATTTGTTTACCAAGTCCAGCCTTGAGACATAGGCATTGTCACTACAGGGATTTCTACAAATACACCTTCCACATACAGTACAGGAGACCCATTTGCAAAGTCTGCTTTGGAAGCCAGGGAGTAGAGTTCAGATTTTATAGCTCATGCTAGTCATGAATTTAGATGTCAGTATCCTACAGAGAGAACCAACCTGGCCCAGAATCCGCTTCTAGACTGCTGCTTGCATAACACCATAGAACTTGCCTGAAGTCTTCAGGAAGCTTTGAGTCTCGTGTTATACACAGGCTTATTAACAGTGAAGATTCGTATGCACGGTATTGCACGGTATTGATACAGAGACATAATCAACATCCTTCTTCATTACAGTGATGAGAATGACCTGTTCTTTGAGGCTGATGGGCTCCAAAAGATGAAGGTGAGACTTGGGTCTTGGTTCTGGAATGGGAAAAGCCTCTAGCGGAGTGAGGGATACTGGACTGACTTGCTCCAAGGGTATTTTGTGATGCTGTTATTTTGCACGTTTCAGTGGCACAGACATAGACAGAGAGGGCCACACTGACCTAGATTCCACACAGCTCCCAGTGTGCCGTAGCCGCTCATTAAGACTTGCTAATGCTGATTGTGGTGTTCTATGCTAGGAAAGCAGGCAAGTCTTCAGCACACATCTGGTCCGCCTTTCAGATGTGCGAAGCCGACTCTGGCCACTTACATCAAGCTCCATAAGCCAGAGAAGGTGACCTTTAGAATTAGCATATCTTCTGTCTGTACCATAGAATAGATTCTTATGTTCCTAGGGAAGAGATTAAGACAGTAAAAAGTCGGGATATAAACAAAAATATTAATTGAGATTTCTAAAAAATAAAGTATGGCTTTAGACAAGCCCTTTAACTGCTGTGCGACCTTAGATAAGTCATTGTGCCCTTTTGGCTCTCCTCTCAGAAACACGGGACCTGAGCCAGATCTCTGAGATGCTGGCATTCTGTAACCTTTAGCTCTGATGTTTTTAGTGCTGGCCAAGTCTATTCCAGCACATGAGCATTTTCCAGACTCACTGTCCCAAAAAGCCATATGATATCTCAGCTCTCCCTTTGCCTTTCTCTAAAGTGACATGGCATCTTCCCAGGACATCACTGCCTGGGTCAGGGAGCTGTTCTTCTCAGACTTTGTTTACAAGTTCATGACAGCCTCCCCCAGCTGCAAAGTCTAATCCTCAGTCTATTTTTTTTAAAGACCATTATAACACTAGTTAACTCAGCCATAGGTGGTCTCCACTGCCTGCTCCAAAGCCTGGCTCTCACTGGGAGCCTGCTCTGGACAGGAACTTCTCTCCCAATAAGTTTTTCCTTAATACCATTGAAAGTATCCATCAAGCTTCAAAACTATTATGACTCAAGGTAATTTTGGTTGGGCCTTCATGTTGTGTCTCCTTTCTACAGGAAAAGTAGTAACACATTTCACAGGCAGAAACTCTGCTTATACTTGTCTGCCAGATACCTTTGAGAAAAGGGATGTGTGGGAAAAAATTGAGAGCTTGTTGATGGCCTCAGGTGAATAGAAAACAGCATGAACATGTTGTCATGAGAAATTACATGGGTGCTGTTAAAGCAGTGAGGACATCAAAAGATGCAATGTTTAAGTGGATATAATTATATGGTGAGATGGGGTCTGTATGAGAAAGATAAGGTAGAGAGGGAGTTTAGTATAGCGAATGCCAGGAAGCCTGTGTCATGTTGCCATGTACCCCTGGGTAAACCACTTAAGTCCCCTGGGCTCCAGAGACACAGAGATTGTGGTTTAGAGCTTGGTTATCTCCTGGGGCCCCTGGAGTTCTTTGCGGTTAGTGTAAGAGTTCCCTGATCTGATGACCTCACTTTCTCTCTGCCTGGTTTCTCCACAGTGCTGCTTCCAAGCCGTTGACCTTGGCTGTCCAGATGAGAGCATCCAGCTTCAAATCTCCCAGCAGCATTCCAACAAGAGCTTCAGGCAGGTGGTGTCACTCATCGTGGCTGTGGAGAAGCTGTGGGACATACCTGTGCCTTGTCCGTGGACCTTCCAGGATGATGACCTGAAAAACATCTTTTCCTTCATCTTTGAAGAAGGTACTTAATGAGAGCTGAGAGAAGACGGTTGTCCATCCACCTCCTAGCAGTCAACTTACCTCCTCACATGGAAGACCCTTAATGGTAGACATTTCAATCATTCGAAGAAACAAGGAAGCTTCCAAAATGGATTAGTTAGATCCCGAGTTGATTAACTTAAAAGAAGTTTTTAGTGATTCTCACATTTGCAAGTACACCATTCATTCTCCAGGTCCTTTGGCTTACACTATAGCTTGAATCTTACAATGTCCCTGATGAGCTAAGTCTTATTACCAGCAATATTTTCTGTAAATATTGCTCCTACTAGTCCATGGTGAATGGTCATAACGCTGAAGTAGTTATCTCATGGTGCCAGCTCGAATGTTGTTGCCCACCTCACTTCCAATTTCATTATGCCCACGAAAATTAGACTAGAACTTTGTCTCTGAATGCTTAGATGTCACTCAAAAAAAAAAAAAAAATCTGCTGCTTCACTTCACCGGGCTCGTTTGTCTAATTGTCTTCCTAAACATCATTGGTCCTTTGACTTTCAGAGCCCCTCTTCTGTGAGTACTGGGATAATGAGCTGGTGGTGGCTGATGTTCCCATTCGACAGCTGCACTGCCGGCTCCGAGATGAACAACAGAAAGGTCTGGTGCTGTCTGACCCATGTGAGCTGAGAGCTCTCCACCTCAACGGAAAGAATTTAAACCAACAAGGTAACTAGGCACCACTTGATTTCCCTTCCTGGCCTTCTGGAAGCTTCTGAGACCTGTGTTTCTAGATTTGAAGATGGAACACTACAGCTAATACGTACACACACACACACACACACACACACACACATATATATATATATATATATATATATATATACACACACATATATATGGAATATATATTATATATAACTATTTTCCAGTCCAGTCACATAGGGATAGCACACTGCCAATGCTCCATTAGTGTAGAGTCATTTGATGGGCATGTCATAACTGCCTGTGGGTTCTTTTCCCTCACTTTGAGGCTAAAATGTGGTTAGTAGAAAATTGATATGTTCATTTCTGTTCCCAAGCTTGTCCCTTGTCCTGACATCCTTCCCACCCAAAACCACATCGTTCCTTGTAAGGAGATTTACTGACCATCAGGAACTTACATCTCTCGTTGATAGTAGCAAGTGTTTCAAATGTGGTGAGGGCATCTTTAGCTGTAGGGATGGACCCAGCACCACACCACTGTGGCCAAGAGGGTAACAGCTGATAATAGCAGCATGTACTTCTTGTCTTCTGCTCTTAGAAGCCATGGAAGCAGCTGTCTGCTCTTGTCCGTCCAGGTGAAGATGATCTTATTTCTTTATAATTGAGTCACAGCAGTGGCCAGGAGCCTCCAATTGAGATTGTTGTGACTAAGATCAAAATGGGTGTCTCTTTTGAGGCCACTCTCCCCAGCTAAGCCAGTGGTTCTATATTCCTCAAAAAGTACTGGTCCCTGAGTGCTTTTAGGATCATAACTACCTGTTTTCATGATAGCTAAATTGTACTTCTCATGCTAATGGGCACACAGCCTGCCAGTGACATAAGAGTTTTATTCTTTAGAACTTAAAAATTAGACTTCTTTAATTCTCCATTGCTGCTACAAAGAGGTTCAGAGGGAATCCTGTATCAATCTCCTGACCGTGCTACTGTCTATGAGAAGCCTTGCTAGCCCACGCTATAACCAAGAAGCTCTTTTTGGGATCCCATAGAGAACTATTTTGGCTTTGCCTGTCAAGTGTGGTGCTTGGGTCCTTCCTGGTCTGCCATGTCCTTGACCTAACTTCCTCTCCTTCCCCCAGTGATATTCTCCATGAGCTTCGTACAGGGAGAGACAAGCAACACCAAGATACCAGTGGCCTTGGGCCTCAAGGGAAAGAATCTGTACCTGTCCTGTGTGATGGAAGGGGACACGCCCACCCTGCAGCTGGAGGTGAGTGAATGGGCTTCAGAACAAAGGGCTCCTTCGATGATTAGAAAGATGGGATCCAGCGGTAGAGCAGGTGGTTCCCAGTCCCTCGACTTGTTCATCAGTGTTCTCTCCAGCATCCCTAGAACATGTCTCCATGTTCAAATAGATAAATAAATAAATAAATTAAATAAATAAATAAATAAATAAATAAATAAATAATTTTCCTTTTTATTTTTCTGCAGAGTGTGGATCCCAAACAATACCCAAAGAAGAAGATGGAAAAGCGGTTTGTATTCAACAAGATAGAAATTAAAAACAAGGTGGAGTTTGAGTCTGCGCAGTTCCCCAACTGGTACATCAGCACCTCTCAAGCAGAACATAAACCTGTCTTCCTGGGAAACAACAGTGGACAGGACATAGTTGACTTCACCATGGAATTCATGTCTTCCTAGGAGGCCCATGTGTGCTGAATGAAACCTCGACACCCTAGTGCTGACAGAAAGCATAGGCTGGACCATTTCTAACACCTTCCCCAGGCCATGTTAAGGAACTCGCTTGCTACCCATGAGGGAATAGCTGTTTCCAGGGGGATCATTAGTCTTCTGCCAAGCCAGGTCTCTCTCACCTCTCCTGCATTTTCAGAGCCACCTTGGCAGAAACTATGACACAATCTGTTCAAAGAAAACCTGTGTTTTCTCTCTGGCCTCTGATGGACAACCACTTATCTATTTATTTATGTATTTATTGACTGGTTGACCTATTAAACTTAATTCAAGGGAGACATGAGGCATGCCTACAAAAGACTCTAATTTTCAATGTTTATGGAATAAATTAAATTTAGATCCAGTACCCAGCCTGAATTGAGTTGTTTCATTGAAGCTGAGAATAAATTGGCTCATACTATGTAAATAAGAATATTTATGAATAAAGCATTAGCACATTGTGTTGATGAGTATAAAGTAAATTTCACTTAAAAAAAAAAACCCTTTCAGCTTTGTTATTGACTTCTTTTAGAGTTTCAAAAGAAAGAAAAGCCACTTGGTCCATGAGAATTCTCACTGGAGGTTAAGAAGACCATTCCGCATAGTTGAGGACAATAAAATACCCTAGACGCATCTTTGGCCACAAAGAGAAACTTTCTCACCCTCTCAACTTCTTCTTTCCTTCATCCTTTCCTTCCTTCTGTCCATCCTTCCTTTTCAAAGGCTATGCAAAGGCTGGGGCTATGGCTCCAATCAGTGAAGTATTTTACCATGCAAGCATGAGGACCTAAATAAGATCCCCAGCATCCATATTTTTTTTTTTTTTTTAAAAAAAAAAATGGTACGGTGGTATATACCGGTAATCCTAGCACTGGAGATGTTGGGACAGGAGGATCCCTGAAGCTTTCTAGCTACTCAGTCTAGTGGATACCCACGTCCAGTGAGGGACCCTGGCTCAAAACTTAAGGTGAGGATCAACTGAGGAAGAGAGGCGACTTTGATTTTTAGTCTTTCTCCGTGCAAGAGTGAGCTTGTACACACACACACACACACACACACACAGGGTTTCATTGCACATGATCAGCTGAAACTTTAGAGGGAGTAAGGGTTGGTGGTAACAGCTGAGTTGCCTGGTCGTTTAGTCCACAGATATCACATGACGAATAAACCAAGCATTCCTACTTACAGAGGAGTTGGGTGGGGAGAAGAACGGGAGGGTAGATGGGTAAACAGACAGACAGATGTAAAAATTAAGGCAGCATGACACAAAGAGAGAAGATACACTGTAAGAGGAGTGTCCAGGAAGGAGCTATGGGGTTTGGCAGGAGAGATGACAAGTAAGGAGGGTGACATTTGTGTCCTATCTAAAGAAACAAAGGCAAGTGGAAGAAATGAGAAAAGGCACCTCAGGTGCAGGGACTCAAAGGAACAAAGGCAGAGGGATACGAGAATAAATGAAGAATAGGCAAGGGCAAGGTCAAAACACAAAACAAATTACAGAAAAAGAAAATTGTACTTCACTGAAAACAAAGGGATAATTTCCTGACCGTACACAGAGCTCCCTCCAAACATTAGAGGAAGACTATAGTGAATAGCAAACAAAGCAATAAACACAGATGGTTACTAACAGACAAGGCTGGTCACAAAACGGAAAATGCCATCAGACCCTGGGCAGAGCAAGGGTTACTCAGTGTTACTCAGAAGAAAGTCAACTTAAAAGTACTTTGAGATATGTGTCCCTATCTGAATGACAAAAATCAAAGGTTTCACATACCCTGTTGTCGAAACTGTAGGGAAACCCCGCTGTTAAATATTATACCTGGGAATATGACATCTGAGGAAGAAATTGTGGTGATGACTGACAAGCACAGATGTACTTTGCTTTGTCTCGGTGGCGATCTTGCTGCTGAGAGTGTAGCCTATGGATGTGTATGACCTATGTGAACGATACAGAATCAGAATCGTTCCCTTCCCATAGATCACTCACAATCACCGGAACCAACTCAGTATCAGCAGAAGACTGGTTAAAGACCGAGGCAGAACTGAGGAGGGAGGAAGGCCTGGCCCTCTGCACCAATAGGAAACTCTCTCCAAAGCATGCAGAAAAAGCAAGACCCGAAATGCCAACCTAACAGAGAGCAGAGAAAAATGAAAAGCCTACCTATTTGATCATGTTTGATTTGATACTTAAGAAGCCAATAAAGCCACTGAGAAGAGCCAGGGAATAGAAGACCCAGGAACAGGCCTAGGAATAAAGCCCTCTCTGTATACTTTCTATATAGTTGAATTTTTTTAATCAAGTGAATGTATCAATTTCTCAGATATAAAATGACAGTAACTAAAGTTTTTTTTTTTTCCCAGAACAAAATAATTTAAGCAGGAAAACAAACACGGGCACATTGGCGCTTAAAGGCTTCACTTTCAACCGCTATTTCCCACGCCAAGGCAGAGAGAGGAGAGAAGCTTTTGGCTCTCACATCTCCAAATTTCAGGACATCAGTACAAAGACTGGAGCCATCGTTCGGGGCAGGCACCCAAATGCCACCTATTCCATAACAGAGAGCTGCCATGGGTGGCATAGAGGTGGCCCATAGCCCAAGGACAAGCCCCATTCCTTGCTTCAGTGACAATCTGTTTGCCCCTTTCGGGTCCAATGGCCACCTGTAATGACATTTCTCCTTATGAGGGAGGCAGATTCCAGATAATCTATGTGCACATAGGTGTGTGTGTGTGTGTGTGTGTGTGTGTGTGTGTGTGTGTGTGTGTGTGTGTGGCTCTTCAAAGAAGGAACTTAGCAGTGCCCACCTTTGTTGAATGGCAAGCGGTTCAGAATTCTACCCGATAGTTGCTGTTCCTCTAAAGAAACACGGTCAAGAACACTCATGGATGCACTGTCTATAAACACTTCACAAAAGCAACCAGAAGCAAGATCCAGAAACATCATTAGCAGAAAAGGGCAAATTACACAAGGACAGAGAAAGAGCATTTGCACAGAATGGAAGGCCCAGCATATCAGCAGCATTAACCACGTGCCTCTAAAGACAGACCTGGAAGGGTATTTACCAGACTGAAATGGTGGTTATTGGAGGAGAGGCTGAGCAAGAAGGGCTGGGAGGGGGGTGGGCTTTACCTATGTTACATTTGACTTTTTGACAAGGAGAATATATTTTAGGCAACATGCACACACACACACACACACACACACACACACACACATTTAATCCACTGCATTCAAACATGCAAATGGCTTAAGTTCCAATTCCTGGATCTGAGTCAACGATGAAACTAATCAGCTGAAAGATATTCAATTTCTGATGTGGAGCCAAGTTCTCTCCATATCTCTGTACTAAGTGTCCTTGGCCTGGAAGAAAGAAGTGATTTCCTGCTACATCAAAAGTCTCCGATGATTTGAGTAGAGTCAGAATGTTCCTTGAACTCTACTCAATACACAAATGTAGGTCGGTAGGAAGTCGATTTACTTGTGACTTTGGTAAGAAGCACATCACCCCGTCACAGCTCCTACCAGCTTCTAAGGAGAGCCTACATGCTGGAAAGTGGGAACCAGGTACTTCTACCTTTAAGCTGCTGGCCAAGATTCCATAACAAGCCATCCCTAGTAGCAGGCAATGGCTGACTCTATAGGACTGAACAAGTACCTGGATGGGGAAGAAAAAGAATCCGGCGGTATCTGGGAGCATATGAGGGCTGAGAGAGTAGCTGCTAATGTATGTCTAAGCCAGAGGCAGATAGGTAAGTCAGTGTCTTCTACCCAGACCTCTCGCTACCTTTTTCTACCGTGGGGCAGCAGGGTTTTGGGATCAGCCAAACTAGAACAACAGGAAATGAAGAAATGATAGGCACAGGTATGAAAAAGCTGGAACCAGGAGAGCCATGTACTCTGACTGAGATATACCGGCTGCCCTGAAACTCAGCAAATTTATTGGACACAGTTTAAAGGGGGGGGAAGGCTAGCTAATCTCTGTAGGGGAGCAGCCTCAGGAGTCAGTCATATGGAAAGAGGAAACTGTAATTAATAACTTTCTGAACACTATCAACATCCCTACCTCTACCAGGGAAAGCCTTGCCATTCCTATAGAGCGGAGGCATTGAGATCCTTTATATGGCTATGTTCATGTCATCAGTACACACTCACTCGGGAATTCATCTGCTCCCCACTCCAGTACAACCTTGCTGAGCTACCAACAGACATGTGGTTCTCCTGTAACCTAGGGGTGAGGGTGAGCTGAGCGTCTGGGATAAGGATGCCCAGGGATGTGTTAGTCGGGGTTCTCTCCCAGTTCTTCAGACTTATCTCACTCACATTCTGGATCCCAAATTGACAGTGAGGAAGCCAAGTGACAAGATTTTTCTTCCAGGAAAGTCCAAAAGCACTGCTTCTCATATCTAGATAAGCATGACTATTGACTTACATAATTAAGAAAATCTAATTCCCTACCCGAAAGTCACAAAATCATGAAACACAGACCATGCATTGGATCCCTGGGAGTAGAGACAAGGAATGTCGTGGGGAAAGTGAGGGGTATTCCAGGGTCCCTGGCTGTTCTTCCAAATCAGAGGTCTCATTGTCTCTGAGAACACTACGTCTTCTGGTAAAGGGTATGTCTGGAGACAGAGATACCAAGGTAAGATCTGAGCCTGAACACGCGGGGTCCTCTGGAGACTGAGGCAAGATCTGAGTGTTAGGCAGCCACTTTCTTTCAGAGTTTAAACTTCTTCAAAGGCTGAACAAGAAAGTTAATACTTTTCTTTCCCACCAGCCTCTCACCTCTACCAACTATACCCAACAAGATTGGCCCTCCAAGATAAACAAGTGCAAAATCCTCTGTCCTCCTATTGGGTGGACTCAGGAATCAGGGCTGGGGGAGGGCAGAGTCCCAGCAACTGAGAGCATCCTGATCCTATGTGATCTGACCAATAGGGGCCAGGTAATTTTTATATAACTGATAGATCTGAATGAAACTTTAGAACAAAGGGGTCTCCGGAATCTAGACACATGTAAGAGCATTTACACCTGATGTAGTCTGCCCTTAAAATTATATATATTATATATGGATCCTAAACATGACTAGCCAAGTCAAGTCTGAAAACTGACAGGATATCCCCATCAGAAATCTGAGAAATAGTAAGGCTGAGCTCACAGGTCTCTATAGGCTTTTGAATTGGGAGCTTGTCCCAAAGAAAGAATGTTTTCTGAATACATCATTTGCAATGAGTCTTATCACACATTTCCAATATCCTCCCCAGGAGGCCATTCTGGAGCCTGATCCTTCTAGGATACTGGCATCTCAAATTTTTAAATAAGATAGCATCAAAGAATTTTTTTTTAAAGCATGGACCCTTCTGCCTCACTGCATACATTTTTTAAGTTAATATCAAGTTGTTTTATTCAGTATCTTAAAGAGTCAGTTGCAAATGACTTTATTTCTAGGGCATTATAAGTACAATTGGTCCTCAATAACCCCATGCTCTACATTTAAAAACCCAATCATTCATAGGTTGTGGTGATTTGAATAAAATGTCCCCCATAGTCTGGAGCATTTGAATACTTGGTCCCTAGTTTTGGTAGGTTAAGAGGTATGGCTTGCTAAAGGAGGTATGTCACTAGGGGTGGGCTTTGAGATTTAAAAGCCTCCTGCCATTCCTGCTGGCTCTTATTTGTATTTGCTGTTCAAGATATGGGTCCTAGAGCTGTCTATGCCCCGACCAGCTGCAACACTTAAGAGAGGGGCCCTGTACCTTCCCTTGGCAACAGAATAGAGCAAACCCTGTTGGTAGAGGTGTGAATAAGCCAGCCCCAAAGTAGTAAGAGAGAGCTGTTCCCATTACTCATCAGTCTTGAGGCAGCATGGAAGAGAGAGAGAGAGGTGTAGGGGTATTGTGTTGTTTCATGGTAAATAATTGTCCCACCCACTGGTTTAATAAAAAGCGCTGATTGGCCTAAGGCAGGCAGGAAGTGTGGGCGGGGCTGCCAGACTAAGAAAACTCTTGAGAACAGGAAGCAGCAGCAGACCGCCAGGCAGAACGCCAGAGAGAAGCCAGAGGAAGCCGAGGACAACCATGCTGCTCTAAAGAAAGGTACCCAGCTGCATGTCTGAACAAGAGACATGGGTTAAATGAAGGGTTCAGAGTTAGCAAGTTATATGCTTGGGCCTGAAGCTGATCAGCCTAAAACAACTGTAAGCATCTGCGAGTCTGTGGGTCTGTAGGTCTGCGGGACTGCGGGTAAGCCCGAAGGTCCGGGCCAGAAACCTCCTACTACAGAGAGGGCTCTCCTTCCCCTCACCCATCAATATCTCAGGCAGGTATGAAAAAAGGCCTTGAGGTCACAAGAACAAAAGAACTATCCCTGCCCTCACCAGCTGCAACACTTGGGAGAGCAGGGCCCCTCACTTCACCTGAGTAATACAATAGAACCAATTTGTTGGTGGAAGTGTAGGTGAGCCAGCTTTGAAGTTGTAACCATGGGAGAGCTGTTCCCACTCCTCATCTGTCTTGTGGTGATATGGGAGGGGAAGAGACATACTCTTTACTCACTCCTTTACTGCTTGCAGCTGACAAGATAGAAAACCCTCCCTCTTACCAGCTGCAGCACTCAGAAAAGCAAGCTCTGCTCTTCACCTAGATAGCACAGCAGAGTTGCCCAGTAGAAGGAGCTGAGGGTGACCCAGCCCCGAAAGGGTGAGCAAGAGAGAGCGGCCCTACTCCTCATCTGATATGTGGCAGAATGGACAGAGGATAGATGACCTCCTCCCCATCCCCCACCCACCAATGCCTGAGGCCAGTGTTGGAGCTGGCCCTGGGATCGTAAGAGTGGGAGGGCTGTCCCTGACCCTCACCAGCTGTAGCACTCCAGAGAGTGGCCCTTGTACATCACCTGGGCAATACAGTAGAGCTGACCCCGAGGGTGTAATGGTGGGATAGCCAACCCTGAGGGTGTGAAAACAGGAGACCTGGCCCTGTCCCTCCATCATTGCTATAAGAGTTGAAATAGCTGGAGCTATGCTGGAGAGCCCGTTCTGGTGATGAGGACAGGGGAGAACTGGCTGATGGACCAGTCTTGCAGCTTCCCAGGCCCAGAACCAGAGTTATGATTTGACCCACCACAACATCCATCCCACCTATGATCCCCTGGAGCACATGAAGGGACCTGAAGCACAGACCCAAAGCTTCAGGATCTCTGTAATACAAGGCAACAACAGATTATCCGGGAGGATCCCAGGGAGGACCCATCATTGATAGTGCGGCAGAAGCCAGAGGCCTCAAACCGGACCAATGACTCTTTGCAATGACACTTGCAGATAAAGATATGTGGATAAAGGGGTTGACTGTCTGACTCACTGCGTCACTCAGCTGCTTCCAGGGTGAGATCTTAAGATTTTTCCTTTCCCCACTTTTTTCTCTTAAATTTTATTTTTAGGGGGTACTGGGGTGGAGGGTAGTTGCAAAGGGGCAAGGAGGTCAATTGGATCAAAATGCATGAAGTAAAAGACACAGAATAAATAAAAATAAAGTTAAAAAATTAGTCTTCAGCTTTCTGCTCCCAGTTGCCCTGTCTACCTGCTCTCATGCCTCCCCACAGCGATGAACTCATTCCTCTTCAACTGTAAGCCCAAACAAAGCCTTTCTTAGCAATAAAAAGGTAGCTAATACACATGTGGGAAGTAGTTTTTGACTGAATCTGTATTTAAAATATACAGATTAATGATAAACCACCTTGCCTCCATCTTATAGTAGAGACAATCTGGGTTTATTTCTGTTCACGATTAAATCTGTTTCTCAGGAGTAGGCTGTGCCCCACTTGTAAGCTTAGCTATAAATAGTTCTTTTTGTACTGCCTGTTCCAGGAAACAGCAACCATGCTCTTGTTTGAAAAGATTATTATGACCACCTGTTGTTATGTCTACCTAATCATGACCACAGTAGATGTCAGGGCTGTGACTTCAGTCACGCCAAGTAATGACCCCAGCTAAGACTCCTGACAGCAGAGGATGCATAACCTGAACTGGTCATCACCTGTGATCAGATTGGTGACTACCCCAGTTGGCACTGGAGTCTTCATTCAGTGACTGATGAAGGCAGATTCAGAGACCCACAAACATTGGGCCTAGTTTTGAGGGTCCTGCCAAGGAGAGGGGGGAGGGGAACCGTGTCAGAGACATCCAGGAAAACCCACAGAAACAGCTAACCTGGTTCATGAAAGCTCACAGGGTCTGAACCAACAACCAGGGAGCCTGCATGGGACTGACCTGGGCCCTCTGCATATGTGACAGTTGTGTAGCTTGGTCTATCTGTGGGACTCCTGGCAATGGGAGCAGGGTCTGTCTCTTGAGAACCTAGTCTGTGGCTGGATTGCCTTGTGCAGCCTCAGTACAGGGAGAGGTGCTTGGTCTTATGGTAACTTAATATGCCATGCTTTGTTGATGCTTATGAAAGACCTGCCCCTTTCTGGGCAGATACAAAGGAGGGGCTAATTGGTGGGGGGAGGAAGAGAGGGAGGGTGGGAGGAGAGGATGGGGGAAAGGCTGTGGTTGGGGAAAATAAATTAATTAAATTCAAAAATACTTCATGAAACTGCTTCCACATTGGAATACAGAATTTGAGGTAACTTAAATCTATGTTCCTGGGCCACCATGATTACTCAAAACAGCTCTAGAATAAACTGATCTCTTGAAGATAACTATGATGTATACATATGAGTGATAGCAGAGGAGAGACTGGGGAAGGAAGGACAGAAACTGGAAGATAGGGTGATGAAGAAGGAGAGAATATTTTTTAAATGTGTTTGTGAAACCTAACATGTACAGTGGACATATACCAATAGGAACAAAAGAAACCTTTCTGAATTATTTGACAAAAGCCACACAGCCTCAGGCTTTACACTGTGTGAAGGAGAGAAATGGAGCTTCACATGAGCATGTGCGCACACACAAACACACACACACACACATGTTCACAATAAATAAATGTAATTTAAATATTTAAAGTATTTTTAGGACGCAGGGATAGAGAGCCCTAGCGTAGCAAACACAATATCCCAGGTTTGATCCTCTCAACACCAATTAATATCTTATTAAACAGACTACTCAGGGCTTCCATCGGTTGTGTCAGAAGAAAAGGAGGCCACTATGGCTCTAGAAAGTTTGTGAGTCCTTTGCTGGCCTCTGGACGCTTAGACATCCCTCTGTTCTATATCTCAGGAGTTCTGATAGCATCAGGCAATGGCACTTCCTAGTGTCCCAGGATAGAATGGAGGTTTCTTCAGTAAGTGAAGACCAAGCAGACCTTGGGGGATGAAGACCACCCTGATGTCCACCTTCACAGATGGCTGCCTGTCCACCCTCAGGTTGTGTTTGCTGGCTTGGATGGCAGCCAGGAGTGATCACAATGGATGTCAGGGCTATGACTGCAGTTGTGCCAACTAATGGAAAAGACTCTGGAGTGGAAGCCTAGCCCACCTTCCCTCTGACCTCATTTCCCCTCTGACATAATGTGGCGGTGGCTCAGTGTCTGGTCATCAGCTCTAGCCCTCTGTGGTTTACATTCTTCCCAATGGTAGAAAGAAGAACTTGACAGAGAATTACAGGCCACCTGCAAATGGGTAGTACTATTTGCATAAAATTACCCATCACACAAAGAACTGGGGAAAGGATGTGCCATGAAGAGGAACCTGGCGTGTGACGGTGTGACGGCTGGATGTGGGTTTGACACCAGCAGAGCGCAGTAAGACCAATGGGTCCTGACAGAATTCACCGTAAGGACAAACCCATGGGCTGAGTGAGCCAATGCTTCCTTCAGCTCTCTGGGACAGAGAGTTAAGAAGGAATCTTTGCTGTAATTTGACAGCTCTCCTCCTCACTGTCATGTACACTATGTTGAACTAAATTACATGATGTAAAACTTCCCACCATCACTAAAAGGTTCTAAAAAATCAGACCTTCCCTTTATTCAGGGGTGTGGGTTGTGAGGTGACCAGAGGGACTCTTCAAGGTAATTCTAGGAGACTGTGTTCTCTCTCTCTCTCTCTCTCTCTCTCTCTCTCTCTCTCTCTCTCTCTCTCTCTCTCTCTCTCTCTCTCTCTCTCTCCTCCCTGACCCCTCTTCCTTTCTCTTCTCTCCCTTTAAGGCCCACCATCCCATTTTGTTTAGATCTATACATAGCATATTATCCACCTAATGTTCTTCCACTGTGGCTTGAAGAGCCTTTTTCCTAATAAACTCCACTCTTCTAAAGGTAATTATGTGTGTCACTCTGGACCACTGATACTGTTCTTGTTTTATCATAACAGAACCAAAGCAGAATAAATGGGACAAAGGATAGTTTATGAGTGGACAGGCAGGGGTCAGATGTAAGGAGGTTGGGATTAGAGCCTTTCCCAAGTTGCTAGAGATCCTTAAGCATGGAAAATAATGACCTTATTGTTTGATTTGTAAGAACCGCTCTGATATATTGTGAAGAATGGATCTTGGGACAAATGCCAGTGTACAGTGGACTAGGCAGGAGAGAATGGATCTTGGCCCAGGGTAACTGCAGATGGTGAGGAGAATCTATTCTGGGCCTAAAGTCAATAGAACTGGCTAATAAGTAACACTGAAGATTAGGGGGAATCAAGGTGGACTTACAGGCTGGAAGCATGAGTGGATACTTGTTTAACAGATATGGAACAGCCTGGAAGGGCAGTGGGAACAAGATTAAAAACTGCAATTTGAGATGTCTGTTATATACCATCATAAAGATGTCTAGTCAGTTGCATATAAAATCCAAATCTCCTTTGATAATCAGAGCCAACCCTCCCTGGAATGGAGGTATATGATGCCAGGGGTCACATCCCACCACATGAGAGAAGGAGCTAGAAAGGTTAGCATGGCCAGAAACATCTGTGCACGCCAGCATGGGGAGTTTGGAAGGAAACCAGAGCCATCAAAAGAGACTGCACAAGGGTAGGTGGTGAGGTGGCAGGAACATGGGAAAAGACGGGGTTCCTAGAAAGAACCACAGAAGGAAATGTTTCCATCAGGAGAAGCAAGGACCTGGCCCAGGATTCCAGCAAAAGGAGTTAATGCTGGCCCTAAAGCAAGGAAGAATTTGAGGACCAAACAATCTAATTGGAATGGGTTAAGAGAATAATCAAAAGCACGGGTATGGAGCCAGTGAACTGAGCCTCTGAAGGCTTCTGTGTGAAACTTAGGTAGGGAAATTGCCATTGTCACTACCCTGGGTTACACAGCAAGACACTCTTTCAAAAAAAGAGTCCTCTGAATAATTTTTTTGTAAGATGAAAATGCACTCAAAGAGAGAGGGGAAGTCGGAGAAGGGCAGTCGGTTGCGGAACATTGTTGAATCCATTCAAGGTTTTTATATTTAAAATGGATTTGCTGGGGCCCATTAGTAAGAAAAAATGAATCATGTAACTAAGAAGGAGAAATCTGGGGTGTGGGAAAGAAAAGAAACCATTTCATAAGAAACCTGTAGGGAAAATGAAGAAAGAAGGCAGTACAGGTGTCTATGAGGACAGACACAGACTATGGGGACAGACCATCGCTGGAACAGAAGTCCCTGGCCAGCAGCTCCACCCTGTCTGTCCTCCCTGAATAAGATGGCTCACAGCATGCTCACAGGCAAGGGCCTTGTGGTTATTATTCTCTTTTCTTCACCGCCTCTTCCCCGTGACACCCACGCTGAAATCTATGCTAAAACCTTTCTTAATAAACTCCAGCCTTGCTTCACTTTGACTTATCCTGACATTCTCTGCAGTAGAGAGTCAAGAACCCCAACTTCAAGTCAGCTGTGGTGATATACCCTTGTCATATCAGAAAGCTAAGGCAGGAGGATTACTGCCAGCTCAAGTCTGTCTTGATCTACAGAGATAGACCCAAAGAGACAGGGCAAAGATCAGGGGGAGAGTTGAGTGTGTTAGAAAAGAAAGTTAAATATACAAGAGGGTTAAGACAGCAGTTACATAGCTGAATATTGATTTTTTAAATAGAGGGTTTTTTTCTATTAGCTAAGTGAAAGAAGATGGCTTTATAAATTCAAAATGTATAAGTCAAACCTAAACGCTAAGAAAATGTAGGCGTTTCTGTATGCAATTAAAATAAATTTAATGATATTCATTGACTTTCAAGTAGCTACAAATCCCTTGAACTTCAAAAGGAAATTTGGAAAATCAGCCAGACGCCAGATGAAGCCAGTGCTCCCTGGGAAAGGAGGCAGACATAAGATAATGCCAGTGCTCCCTGGGAAAATCAGTTAGACACCAGATGAAGTCGGTGCTCCCTGGGAAAAGGAGCCAGACACCAGATGAAGCCAGTGCTGCCTTGCATCTCTTCAAGTCAGAAGACCACGGTGGTCATCACAAAGTTCTGTCACCCCTCTCCTCCCAATACACGGGCTGCCTGGTCCCCTTGGGTCCCTTATGATACCAATTGTGCTACTCAGTCTCAGAGCTGAGACCCACTTTAGACCCACTCACCAGGGATATATCTCCTACATACACACACACACACACACACACACACACACACACACACACACACACACACATTGATAATCAAAAAGAGTCATTTTAATAATTCAGATTTTCTTGCTTCCAAGAACCATATGGATGTGTACATATCCCAAAGCACCATTCTTTCCCTGAGTGCACACTCTACCCTTTTGCTTCCAAACTTAAAGCAATCCATAACCCTAGCTCTTCTGGAGACCTGACAGCATAGAAGGCCAAGCTTTTTTAGGTAGAACTGCCCTTCAGACAGAAAAAAAAAAAAAAAAAAACAGGAGGAAAGAGACTAGATAGAGCATTATATTAAGAAAAATGTCCCAAACTGAGCATGGTGACACATATAATACAATAATACAAGCACCTGGGAGGCTTAGGCAGGAAAATTACTTCAAGTTCAAGGCCACTCTGGTGAATCCTAAGCCAGTTTTTACTGTGGAGTGACACTTACCTCAAAGGAAAAAAAAGTGTGTGTGTGTGTGTGTGTGTGTGTGTGTGTGTGTGTGTGTGTGTGTGTGTGTGATGTCATGTCATGCCATGTCATGTCATGTCATGTCATGTGATCCAAATTTAGAAAAAGATTAAAAGTATCTAGGCACAGCTTCTGGAGTCCCAGTAATCTAGGTCAGAGACCCACAGATCCCCTCTTTCTGTAAAGAACAAAACAGTAATCCTTCAGGCCTGAGGACTGTGAGTCTTTGTCACAATCTCTTAACAGTACCCTTGTAGCTCTGTGGCAGCCACAGACAAAAACACAACAAATGAGCATGTGCACAGAAGGCCAGAGGGACCATGATCCTTTGTAGATGCCTCTAGAGGACGGTGCCTATGTGATTACTGGTTACTGATTCAGGCTCAAACTTTACTGTCTGATGTCATCTTGTAGAGACTGATGAGTGCCAGGCCACGTTTGTCCAGTATAACCAATTATTCCAGTCCAATGAAAAAGGAAAGCCAACTGCCATGTGATTGTCCCGTTTCTCCACTTGGTTGACTGGTTGATGTGGGGTTTAGGTTTTTTTTGTTTTTTGTTTTTTGGGGGTTTTTTTTTTTTTTGGTTTTTTTTTTTTTTTTTTTTTTTGAGACAGGGCCTCTGGTATCTCAGGCTGGCCTTGAATTCCTGGCTCCCAAGTGCCAGGATTGTGGGCATGTGCCACCATACTCTGCTATCCTGCTTTGTATCTAACCTTACAATTGTCCAGTGCACATTATCATAACTATCTGCGCCAGTACCTGTCAGTGAAAAGAGACTGCAGCCTTGCTCCTGTCGGCTGACCACATGCTGATTCTGTCAATAATTGGCTGAATATATCTTTGACACAATCTACTATATATTAGCAAGAAAGTTGTATTTCTTAAGTGACCATTTTACTTTGACAATTTCTGTATCTCCTCCTCCTCCTCCTCCTCCTCCTCCTCCTCCTCCTCCTCCTCCTCTTTCCCCTATGGAACTAAAATCACTTGGATACCCTGGACCACACTATACCACCCATTCCCGGGTCTCAAAAACTCTGTAGCCTTTCTTTCAGTCCTAGATCCTCCCAAATGCCAGGGCATTAGCTAGAGCTAAACCTGGATGGAGATAACAAGGCTTGGGGGAAGTAAAGGAAGTATAGGAAGCAAGACCTGTTGGGGCAATGCCCAATCTCACCTGTCCTGATATGACTTCACCCAAGGAGGTCTGGGAAGGCAGGCAGGGAACCACACCCCACCACTACCTGCTCTTCTGCAAACTGAGTCATGCTGAACACAGTCAACCCGAAACGGAAGGATTTAATTTAGCAATAGACACCTGAAATGTTCAAATGCATCTGCTCTGGCCCAAATTCAACTTATAAGAAATATCTTTAAAGTCTACTAACTGGTAATCAAGGAAGTGCAACAACCTTTATGTATTGATCAGTGTCTATTGGGTTGTCATTCAAAATAGTAAAAGGAAAGTGAAATAAACGGGAGCCAATTAATTCATATTTAGTATGCTGGTTATGCAACTGTTAAGAGCATCTTAGAAAGAGAATACTTTATGTCAAAAGTCAGAATTTTTTTGAATGTTTGGTAAAAGGAAGAGCACAGTTTAAAAACATAATTTTATTCCAATACTGATGGCCATTTATATCACATATATATAAAATCTATATATTTATGTGTGAAATATTCATATGCTTATATGTGAAAATATATACACATATAAATAATCGCATATATGATATGGATAAGCATATATAGAGGTAATATTCTGCTAGCCTTCCCTATATGTATTCAATCAATGTGAATCATATTTGTGTGGAAAAGAATTGCCTCCATGCTGAAGAAATACAGGCTTCTATTTCTTATTTTTAGCACCTAATGATACAGAAGACAACGCTTCACACAGCCTTACACTGTAGTAGGTCTATGTCACTCAGAACTGACTTAATTCTATAGGAAAATGTGCCCAGGTTACATGCAAACACTGTACCATTTCACATAGGGGACTTGAGTATCCTCATCTCTAGAGAGAGAAGACAGAGATTAAGCAAATCAGAGGGAAGGCTGGGACCTAAAATAGACAGCCCTTTAGGAGCCTCTACATGGAAGGTTCCTCCCCTCTCATGATAGGCAATGAGAAGAAGCCTTAAGGCCCCCAGGGCCCAAGAAAGCCATATGCTAAAGACAGGGAGTGAAAACATGATCTTGGCCTTGAGTTCATGATTCAAGAAATTCCAGAGCAGAGATTCTGGAGTAAGGCAGGAGCCCTGGTAGGCTTGGGAGGAATCCACATACCAGAGGTGTTCATTGCTCAGGCAAGTGAGGTCCAAGCTAAGCACCGTGAGAAATGTGAGGACACGGCCCCAGGGCTACAACAAGAAAGAAACTCTGGTTTGAGGGAAGGCCGGAGTCAGAGGAAGTTTCAGGAGTTTTCACAGAAAAAGGGGGAGCATAAGTTATGACCTCAGAGAGGCGTTTCTACCACCAGGCTTATGGAGATCAATCAGCAAGTAGCTGGGGAGAGGAAGCTAATGCCCAGGCAGAGGCAGCTGTGCCCAGAGGGGGAAAGATGCTATGACAGGTATTTGGAAACCCTACAGCGTCACAGTTGAGAAACAAAGCTGTGGGTCACCTTGGTCCTCCTATAGGCACGACTCCAAAACAACTGATGTGTGCCGAATGTCTGCCTTCCCACCATTCCCTTACTTTTGAGAAGAAAATGAAAGCAGAGGCAGAGAAAAGACCAGGGTTTGTTATAATTAAAACAAAGATAAAATTCAGTCTTCAAAAACACTGACTTGAGAGCTGGGGACATGGTTTGTCACTTAAGTGCCTACTGGGCCAGCAGGAGGACCTGATTTTGGATCCCAGGCAACTACATAAAAGGCCAGTGTGGTCATGTCAATCTGTCACCCTAAAGCAAGAGTTGGGGAGATAAACAAGTGGACCCCCAAAGCTTACTGATCAGCCAGTTTAGACAAGTTTGAGGTTCAGTGAGTGAGTCTCAAAAGATCAGATGGAAAAGCAATAGTGGAAATATCCAACTTCAGACTCTGTACACACATTGGATGTATTGGAATATATATATATATAATATATATATATATAATGCATGCATGCAACACACACACACACACACACACACACACACACACACACACAGAATTATGCTCTGTCCCTGTCTACTAGACTTCTGTGTCTGGATTTAGCTACTTCAGACTAGCTCACAGGTGAGATCACTAGTATCAGTACTTCCATTTTCACTCTCCAAAAGCCATCTAAATTTAGTCATGAGGTTCCGGGGTTAAGTCCACTATGTTAAGAATCCCAGCCTTTATGCAGACTTGCCCACTGACCCACCACTGTTCTTGACATCTTCTCTTATTTTTCCCATATATAAAGTTGACTGTATCAAAGAGCCTTCCAAGTGTATTTTTTAAGGTGCAAGTACTCTCTTTGGCATCTAACTTGCCACTGCACAAAGGCATGGGCCCTGCACATCTCTCTTATCTGGTCCTCCACCCGTTCCCTGGAGGAAACCATTACTACCCTCCATTCCTTTCCTTATAAAGTTCTTTTGTCTCACTGGTTATTTAAGAAGTGCCCCAGATCACAGACTGAATATGGCCTAGAAGCAACAAAGTCCCTCTGCATAATTCATATGTTAGCCTCAAAGCCATTTATAGGACCGAGTTAGATTTTCAGTCCAGAACCAGAATTGGTGCCTAGGAAAAAAGGCTTAATAAATGATCCCATGAATATGTGGTGTCATCTCTGGATGAGGAAATTGAGGCCCAGAGAGAATTGACAATATAATTTCTTCCTGTTGGCTAGCTCCCTTTTACCTCAGGAGTGTGGTAATCCTGAACTTTGCCCTCCTTCCCTTAGGAGATTGCTTCCTTTGACCCCACATTGACTCACCACTGTATATCTCTTGGGTAAGATAACCATGTTTTAAAAGTGTGTGTAAATAATATAATAGTTACTCCATTTCCCAAAATGCTTGTAACAGGAACAATCCAGACTGGTTGAGGAATTCTGTTCCAACAGATAGTCCTCAGCCTTGGATCTCATGGCACAAGTATTGATCAGGGAAACATCTGGGAATAAACGCACAGATCATGAGAAACATCTGGGAATAAGCACACAGCTCTCCTGGTCTCATGAACTGATGCATTACTCACAAACTGACCTCTACCCAGTGGCCGTCCATCCCCGCAAAGTAAAGGGTGGCTCTTTCCAACACCACCTACATCCCTCATCCATTCCTAAGAAGCTGCAGTGTAGGGCTATGACAGTCTATGGAATGTCTGCACACTTGGCTGTCATCTCGATTTGTCGTAACAATGGCATGAAGTAGACCCACTCAGTCCCTTTTCCCACACACAGACAGCTCCAAGGACAACTGGAGAGACAGCCTTCTGGGTATACACTGTTGGTTGGAGACAGGTCTGTATCTGAACTCTTACCCACAGCTATTCCCCCCTCCCCCATCCATTGAAATAATTAGATCCTGAGTTAGCAAATGTGCATGGAAATTCTGTTTTCTGCTCTGTTACTATAAACTGTTACTCAGTAATTGTTCTGAATTCACTTTAGGTCCACAAAATGTGGCCTCTACTTCCTTGGGAATTCCCCAGCAAAAAGTTTTCAATGCCTTGATACTTTGCTATTTTTAAGGCTGGAAATAGAATGTTTGTAGAACTTCCTCTGCAAGAGGAAATAGTGACCTCTAAACATTCATCGAAAGAGACAGAAGTAGACACTGTTTTTAAGTTCCTTCTATTGATGCCATCCAGCAGAGCTCAGAACCTCTCACCTTTGCTGTAACCTCAAGAAGTTTCCAAGACAAAGTAGGCAGGGGCTCTGGGCACCTTGGGACACTGCCATCCAAGTTTTTCCTTCTACCCACTCTCCATTTTCAAGGATCAGGTATGAGAAAGATTCAGAGATGAGAAGCTAATAGTCTCTACCTGAGCCCGTTTCCCAAATACCCCAGGAATGTCTCTCCATGCCCTGGCTCTTTGGCCACTGAACTTACACTGAGCCTTTTTCCATGAAGGCAAAAAACTTGTGCCCAGCCACTAAAAAGTTTCTCTCTCTGGGTGGCTAGAGAGATGCCTCAGTGATTAAAAGTACAAGCTGTTCTTCCAGAGGTTCTGAGTTCAATTCCCAGGAACCGCATGGTGGCTCACAACCATCTCCAGTGTACATACAGATAAAGCACTCATATGCATAAAATAAATAATTTTTTAAGTTCTCTCTGGACTTTCTGATCGCCTCTTGACTCTCCATTCTTGACAGTTCACCTCTCCCTCCCTTGCACTTCCCTCCCCTCTTCCCTGCCAGAAAGGCCTATCCCTAACTGACACCAGAGATATCACCGCGGACCTTCTCACCAGCCTAAATCCAGCTGCCCAGTTTCTGTTCTCCCTACAAAGCATCACCTTCATCCTTGAGCTGGCAAGGTCTCTTCTTCCAAGACAGCTGCTGCAGTTGAGAAGGAAGGAAGGGAGGAAAAGAATGAGGGAGGGAGGGAGGGAGGGAGGGAGGGAGGGAGGGAGGGAGGGAGGGAGGGAGGGAAATGCAGTGCCATAGTCATAACCAAGTTTAGCATAAAACACAATTTCTTTTTCCTCCCAATTGTACTTTCAGATCCAAGGACTTCCTAATCTCTTATAGAACTCCCTGATAAACACTCTTCCTACCAGAGTATCAGTTGAAATGTGAATTCTTGCAGCTAATGCTTTTCTTTTTCCCAAATCCAATTAAAAGAACATTAAAGGGCTCTGATGTGTTTCACTCTGCTTTCTTTTTTAAAACAGACCCTTACAAATGCTGAGAACAAAAAAAGAAAACAGCACGAGCGGGGAGCAGGGAGTGGGTACATGACTTCTTTACATCAGTCAGGCAATTTTTCACTTCACTGAGTTCACACTTCCAACAGCAACTCAAGAGCTCCCAGTCTCGGACGGGAGTTTTATAAAACAAACAAAACAAAACACGCTTGACTCTGGGAGGTGGTAGCATGATGTTTGTTGTCAAGCATCATCAACGGAGTTTGATTGCCCAGGACCCAGATGGTAGAAGGGATAGAATTCATTCATATGGTAGCTTTTAAGCCCATAACTACTTAGTTTGGGGGCCAGTGAGAAGGTACGTACTGCCAAGCATGGCGCCCTGAGTTTGATCCCGAGAACCCAAATGTTGGAAGGAAAAGCAATCAACTCTGTAAATTGTCTTTTTATAACTTTCACATGTGAGACTGATACATACACAATAAAGAAATAAAGCAATGAAAGCAATGAACAATGTACGGGAACTGGTTTTGAAAATGGAAAGCAGATAGACAAGTGGAGGGTGAACCCAAGTGGGCAGGAGAAAGGTAGAGAAGCTTTGGGAATAAGCTGATAAATAAGTAAGACCGTTTGCACAATGATTAAGAACAATAGGCTCCCTGCCCCCCACAAAAGAGTGAATCATGTAGGATTCCATTCATACAAACCATAGTAAACATGAAGTAATCGTTAGAGACAAAACAGATCTGGCTTGCTTGGAGGGAAGGAAGGAAGGGAAAGAATTACAAAGAGCATGGAGATACCTAAGAGGAAGTATGTGTGTCCTCAGTGGTGGCGATGGTTTGATAGGCATATGCCAAAATGGATAAACTGAATAACTTAGATATGAATGGTTTATTATCTGTCATTTTTACCTTGACAACGTTGTCATTTAAGAGGTGTTAATGCAGAGTCTCAGAGCTAGCCAAGGTGCTAAGCACAAATGACCATTTTGTGCTCAATCTTAAATGGGCCAATCACATCACTCATTCCAAGGCTCACACACCATCAAGGAAGGGGAGATGAAAAGTCTGTAAAACCCAGAGGACAGGGAGGGGAGCCCTGAAATGCTGTCTTTGGTCAGGACAAGGTACAGTTCTCGTGAATCCATAGTATCTATGGTTGCCTATATAGGATTTGCACAGGATGTGCCTATAACATTCAGTCACAGATATGAGAAGAGCTCATGAGGCCCAGCCCTGTCCAGGGAGCTATTGACTATCCAGAACTGTGAGGAAGAGGAAGTCATGTCTTCACTTGTGTAGATACTGGTGAATTACTCAGAGGCCTGCAACAGCTCCACACCCATGGACACACAGGCAGCTCTGGTTAAATCCAGTGGGTCACAAAGCAAAGCCAAAAGGCATGAAAGTGTAATGGGACTGTGGGGGAGAGGGGGGTCTGTGAGAGTAAGAGAGTTAAGAGGATGATGGGGAATGAGTGTAACCATGATGTATTAGATACATATATGAAATTGCCAAAGGGTATGAAGATATAAGAAAGCTCCAGTTTAAAATGCTGATGGGGGCCTATAGAAACACCTTGAGTGGGTAAGAGTGTTTGCTGTAAAAGCAAGAGGACCTGAGTTCAAATCCCCAGCACCTGTGTAAAAAGCCAGGCATATAAAAGTGTGCCCCATCATTGGGAGTCAGAGACAAATGGGTCCTAGGGTCCAGACCAGCTGAAACAGAAATCTCCAGGTTCAGTAAGAGATCTATCCAAAAAATAAAGTCGAGCATAATGGAGGAAGGTATCAAATGCTCCCTGGGCCTTCATACACATATGATGGACAAACATACATGCACACACAAACACACACACATATACCAGACATATACATCACATACAGGTAGTGGATATTCATTCTGCTCATGACCTTGGGCTATTTAGCCCAAAAGAGGTGGTACTTCTTGCTGGCATACAAGACCCCAGGTAGCCCAAGGTCATGGATGGAACAAATACCCACCACTCATACATACACATACAAATTATAGACTTCTAGTTAATTCTGTGATTTTTGAAGAACAGAATGATAATAATTTAACACATAATGAAAAAATAAGAATGACATAATCAGGAAATATTGGTGATTCGATTCTCAGAACACCTCTTATCAAACTATCTAATTACTGTCTGTAAAAATTGGAAAATGACGTGTTTATGAACTGAGGATTGCCTGGTGTATCTTAAGATGATAAGAGGGTCCTGAAAACAGGACAGTTAACGAAGGCGAAAAGCCTTCTGTGAAGAATCCCAGCCTTCTCCCCACATCTAATGCAGACTGCTCTCTAGTCCCCATAAGCACATATATTTGAACATGTGGTCCTCAGTTAGTGGAACTGCTTGCAAAGGATTAGGAGCTGTGGCCTTCTTAGAGGAGGTATATTGCTGGGGACAGGCTTTGAGATTTCAAAAGACAATACATGACATTTCCAATGTCCCTTCTCTCTATCTCATGCTTGTGGATTAAGATGTAAGCTCTCAGCTACTGTTCCAGATCTGTACCTGCCTGCCCAGTATCATGCTCCCTGCCATGGTGGCCATAGACTCATCCTCTGAGACTTAAGCCCCAAATTATCTCATTATTCTATAAGTTATCTTGCCCAAGGTGTCTTATCACAGCAACAGGAAAGTATCTAAGACAGAAAGCCTTTCCCCTCTAGGCAGGAGATTAAAAGAGACCTTCCTGGGAACTAAGCCAAAACTACTATTAAGAATTGAGTCGCCCAACAGCCCTGATAAGACATAAAGTAACAATCTCTGTAGCTAACAAGCCTCACCATATACTCAGATATTCCAGTCCACTCAAGAGACACCCATTCTAAAAATGTAAGATTATTAAACACACGCAAATTTCTCACAGAAGGACATCAAATAAACCAACTCATGAGGACAGAATGGGGGGAAACGATCATGCAAAGATAAAAGAGCTTCAAAGACAAGCAGAAGTTGGTATGAGAGAGGCACAGCCACAGTGACATTTTCCTGTCGTCCTAGATGCTGAGAAGACTGGGGCCAGAGGAGTGCTTGAGCTTCAGAAGATTGAGACTAGCATGAACAACCATATAAAGGCCCTGTTTCCATCTTTTTAAGTTTAAAAATAGTATCAATATATACCAAGTAGGTAAGCACCTTAGTATATAACAGAGTACATTGTGCTAATAAGACAGTAGAGCTGTGAAACAACCATAAAACACTGTGATGTTCAACAGACGAGTATTCAAGCAATAAAATGTGTTAAAACGTCAGAGAAAAGGAAACTCAATAAAAGTGCTGAGAGATAATGGTTAAGTACACCTCCCAGAAAGTAGTGAACAGGATAGACATTTAACAGTAATAGGATAGAATAGTGTTGGAGGCAGGGCTGAAGTACTTGCCTTGCAAACACAAGGACCTCAATTTAATCCCCAGAGCTCACATAAAAATGTCAGGCATGGTGGCCCGTGTTTGTAACCACAACACTGGAGTGGAGAAGACAGAGGATTCCTGGGACTTACCAGATGCTTCTCCAGCCATGATGAAGCCAATAAATGACCTTGTCTCAAAGGAGATGGATGGCATCCCTGAGGATGATACCCAAAGTTGCCTTCTACACACACATACACACACACATACATACATACACACACACACACACACACACACACACGTGAGAATACATATACATGCATGCAATAATTTTTTTAATTAAAGGTAAAAAAAATAAGAGGAAATAGTTTTTAAAACTTAAAGAACACAAGTTTTCAGAGTCAATGACCTATTATATCTTCACAGGATGATTGAAAATGTACCTACATCATAAAATTTCAGAATACTGAGACTAAAGGAATTTCCAAGATATCTAGACAGAAAACAACAGTCACATAAAAAGACCTACACATTTGAATCAAGACTTCTCCACAGCAATACTGGAAGCTAAGAAGAAATGGAGCCATGCTGTCAAAGCCAGAAAGCAAAGCAACTCCAACCTAGAATTATATACCCAGATGTACTATCAAGCAAATGTCAGAGTAGAATAGAGAAAGTCCACACAGACAAATTCCCAAAGAAAACTTTACACTTAGAGAAAGAAGCAAAGGGAGAGAGCAGGATAAAGCTGGAAACAGTGACAAATAACCACAGTCCAAACTCAAGCAGAACCCAGAGCTAGGGACCCCCTATAAGGTAAAAACTGCCTAAGATGTCTGAATCTATTGGAAGACTTAATTACTGACAAGTTCGTAGTAAAATTAATAGTAGTTTTATATGAATCTTTCGTAAAGTTAGTCAAGCTTAAATGTTAAGATCTTTCATTTCCAAGTGTTTGGTTATAAGATCCTTTATAAGTCTATCGACCTTCCTTCCTTCCTTCCTTCCTTCCTTCCTTCCTTCCTTCCTTCCTTTCTTTCTTTTTCTCTGTATATGTATTGAGTTCTATGTCTGTCTCTGTCTCTCTGTGTGTATTTGTGTGTGTGTGTGTGTGTGTGTGTGTGTGTGTGTGTCTTTTGTCTGTCTCTTTTCTCTGTCTCTGTCTTTATCTGTCTCTCTGCATTACTGGAGTTGAACTAGAGACTTTTAAGATAGGACATTACTGGGTTGTGTAGGCAGGTCTTGAATATGCAATCCTTCTGCCTCAGCCTTCTGAGTAGCTGAACTACAGGCCTATGACAACAGGCTCAGCATGTATTTATTTTCTTATCTGTCTGCCAACAGCAGTTATACACCATCCTACTAATAAGCACATAGAAAACTAAGAAAATAATAAAGAGAAGATGGCTATTATGAAAAAACAAAATGTTTAACTGGACAGACAGAATGCCTAATTTACTAAATCTAAGCATATTTATATATCATAATAATAATAATGCCAGTTATTGAGCTGAGAAAATTAAGGTGTAACCATATTAGCAGGATTAGCAAATGGGAACGGCAGATATGCCAGTTTGAGATTGGAGTAGAACAAAGACTCTGTTTCATTTTCCAAAGAGGAAGTATTGTGTAAGCCTAAAACCCAGAGTTTAAGACTTAACAATAAAGTATGTTGTTAAGAAACAAGAACTAAGGCTGAGATGCTCCACTCAGTCAGTAGAGTGCCTCTGAACAACTCAGAAGACATGAGTTCAGTCCCTGGCACCTAGTTAAAAACTGGCACTTCTCACACATCTGCAACCCTGGTATCAGAGAGCAGGGATGTGGGAGGAGGCCTGGGAGTTTGGTATCCAAACTCTATCAACAGGCTCCGGATTCCCTAGGGGACCTTGTCTCAAAAATAAGGTGGGGAGAAACTGAGGAAAGTGCCTAACTTGGACTTCCCAGCTCTGTACATGTGTGTGTGCACGCACACACACACACAAAAGAAAAAAATCAAACAAGAGCTACGTGCCTAATTGGAAGACAGAGATGAAGGAAGTGGAGCATCTGATTTTTGCAAAGAAAGAAACTTTAGAAAACCAGTGGACTCTGTACAAAACTGACTTTAAAACAAAACACAAAAATATCATTGGACTATTTTTAAAACTAGGGGTTTTTGAAAGAAAGAAAGAAAGAAAGAAAGAAAGAAAGAAAGAAAGAAAGAAAGAAAGAAAGAAAGAAGGAAGGAAGGAAGGAAGGAAGGAAGGAAGGAAGGAAGGAAGGAAGGAAGGAAAGAAAGAAAGAAAGAAAGAAAGAAAGAAAGATAGAAAGAAAGAAAGATAGAAAGAGGGAGGGAGGAAGGAAGAAAGGAAGGAAGGAAGGAAAGAAGGAAGGAAGGAAGGAAGGAAGGAAGGAAGGAAGGAAGGAAGGAAGGAAGGAAGGAAGGAAGGAAGGAAGAGGATAAAGGGTAGGGGTGAGGGGATCTAGCTCGCAGCCTGCATCTATGGTCTGGCCCATACCTCCAGCTGCCCAGGACTGATCCCCAGTGTAGGGCACCTCAGGAACCAGTTCCCAGCCCCAAATAAAGGACCGCCTCCACAGCTTTTGTCTTGGCGTAAGGAGATGCCCTACTCTGAGAATGACTACCTCTCCTTATGAAACAGTGACTGAAACTGGTGTCGGTGCCTATGGAATGGTGTACAAGGTCTGAGAGCCCCACAGTGGCCACTTTGTGGCTCCCAAGAGTGTAAGAATTCCTAATGGGGGAGTTGGAGGGGGGTCTTCCCTTCGTGAGGTGACCTTACTAAGGAGGTTGGAGGCCTTTGAGCATCCCAAGGTTGTACGGCTAATGGATGTCTGTGATACTTCCTGAACTGATCAAGACATCGATGTTATCCTAGTGTTTGAGCATATAGACCAGGACCTAAGGACATACCTGGACAAAGCACCCCCACCAGGCTTGCCAGCTGAAACCATCAAGGATCTGATGCATCAATTTCTCAGCAACCTTAGAATGGACTTTCTTCATGCAAACAGAGACCTGAAACATAGAGCCTTCTGGTAACCAGTAATAGGACGGTCAAGCTGGCTGACTTTGGCCTAGCCAGAATAGCCAGAATAGCTACCAGATGGCCCTCACACCTGTGGTTGTTACACTCTGGTTCCACACTCCTGAAGTTCTTCTGCTATCTACATATGTGACACCTGTGATGTGTAGACCGTTGGCTGTATTTTTGCAGAGCGTTTTGTTGAAAGCCTCTCTTCCTCTGTGGGAATTCTAAAGCTGACCAGTCGGGCAAAATCTTTGATTTCATTGAGTTCCCTCCAGAAGATGACAGGCCTCATGAGGTATCTCTGCCCCGAGGGCCCTTTTCTCCCAGAGGGCCTGGCCAGTAGGACAGTGCATCATCAGTGGTGCCTGAGATGGAGGGATCTGGAGGCAGCTGCTGCTGGAGATGCTGGCCTTTCAGCCCCACCTTCCGAGCCCTGCAGCACCTTTACCTACACAAGAGCGACCCAGAGTGAGAAGAGCAGCTGCCTTTCCTCACCTTTAACAAACAAGCAGTGAGAACCGTAACCTCTGCCTTCCTCTAGGGCTGTGGAGACTTCTCCAGTTTATTGTTTGTTTGTTTGTTTGTTTTGTTGGGGTTTTTTTCAGGGAATACTTCAAGCTTTATGTAGCATACCCCACTCCTCCTTATGAGGCTTACTGTCTTGACCTGTTTCTCTACCCTGAAGGGTGGGTCTGTTTTCTTCCCTCCCTGATTTATTTTGAGATCTTTTTTATACAGCAAAAAAAGACGAAGAAATTTGGTCCTTAAAAAAAAAAAAAAAAAAAAAAACTATTATTTTAGTAATTATAACTCACTTCAATATTGTATAAGCTGATGACAAGACTGCTCATGGTTAAGAGGAAGGTTTTTATTGTAGATATGAGAGAACAGCCAGAGGCATCTGGAAGAGTCCAGAGCAGAGAGAAAAAGTAGACTGAACATGACCAGCAGACTGGACATGGCAGGGCTATGACAGAGAGAGAGAGAGAGAGAGAGAGAGAGAGAGAGAGAGAGAGAGAGAGAGAGAGAGAGAGAGAGAGAGAGAGAGAGAATAGCGGGAGCAGAGGACAGAGAAAACAGTGTGAGAAGCAGCAGAGCAGACAGAATAGCAGGGTAATAAGGAGAATGAGTAGCTGGAGGGAGAGAAGGACCCATGGAGGCTTTGAAATGTATAACAGGTACTTGTGAGCAGCATGGACCTTGATTATGTGACACACTGCAGATGTGTGCTATTTGGAGAGCCATGTGCCCCTTCTTCCAGAGGTAAAATGACTGCTTTTCATAGAGGAGAACCGGCTTCCTAAGTTTATGAAGTATGCTGGCTTTCATCTAAGCACCAGAAATCCTCCTGTCCTCAGGTTGAGCTCATTTCTGGATATTTGGACTGTCTTTGAAGTTTGGGGAATTGGAGATTCCTTTGAAGCTGACCATTATTATCACAGGCATGTGAATGTGTATGTGTGTGTGTGAGTCTGTGTGTCTATGAGTGTGTGTGTGTTTCTGTGTGAGAGTGTGTGTGTTTCTGTGTGTGTGTATGTGTGAGTCTGTGTGCATATGATGTGTATGTGTGTGTGAGTGTGTATGTATGTGTGTATGTATGCATGTGTGTATGTGTGTATGTGTATATGTGTGTGTGAGTGTATGTGCAGAATGATTTGAAACATGTTGTGACTGGAATGGAGGGTGGGAGGATAAGAAAACACATAAGCCACACATCCAGGCCAATCCTTCCCTTCACACTCCATACCCGAAGCTCTGGAAAGAGAAGTACTCCTTCCTTCCCTTCCTGCTCCGGCTCTTCCTTCCTCCTTCAGTCCTAGAAATGAAAGTCTTCAGACTGTGGAGTTTACCAGTGCAGGTGACCTCTCCACCCAGACTTCCGCATGAGATGGGAATTCCCACTGAGGCCTAAGTCACTCTTCAAGGATCCAATACGCCCAGGCACATCCTGTGACCTGGAGGGACACTTAGGCACACACAACTGGAAATACTGCCCTGGCATGAGCTGACTTGCATACTGGGTGTGCAAAGCCTGTGAAGGAGGTGCCCCTGAACAAACAGCTTTCTTGAACAGGTATCTCTGCTCAGCCACAGGAAATCGGAGAGAAAGGTGTCTGAAGAAGGAATTTGACTACTGTGAGGTACAGATGTGAATGAGTACCCAGAACACAAGCTTTCGGAGACTTAACTCTCCTGCCTCATAATGCAGAGGAACTTGAGAGACCACCACAGGTCCTCAGACCAGACATTTATAAGACAGTCTTGGTATGTGCGTGAAGACAGTCAGGGAGACTAGAGTCATTACAACCAAGTATCCTTGTTTATCACAAACTTGAGAGACTCGGGGGTGAGCATTTATTTGTTTATCTTTAAGTATATTCTCTTAACAGCTTTATTGTGGTATAGTTAACAAAGATATGCAAACTTAAAGACAAGGGGGATGCTCAATTGGGCAAAAGGCACTTGCTGCCAAGCTGAAGGCTTAAGTTCGATCCCCTGGCCTCACGTGAAAGGAGAGAACAGAATCCCACAGGCTCTGTCTTCCACGTGCGTGCTTGAGTGCATGTTCATACACACATACAACAGCTAATTTTTTTATTATTTTAAAAGTCCTTGGTTGTAAAAACAATAATGTTAAATAAAATTTGGTCTTTAAAATTTGCAAATTAAAAATGTACAGTTCAATAATTTGACAGAAGTCTATAGAATGAAATCAAGTGACATGACCAAGTTATTCTCCTGGAGGTTCCCCTGCCCCTTGGAAAATGCTTTGTCTCCATTTTGACTTTCTCTCCCATCACTACACAAGGGTTGGTACATTCTCTCCCCATGGACTTGCTTATGCTTTTTAGAATTTGGTATGAATGGAGCCTATAGTGGATATCATCTTCCCTAATGGCGTGTTACACAGCGATTAGTCTGAGACTCATACATATCATCCCATGTGTCACTAGTTCATTACTTTTTATTGCTGAGTGGTAGTATTCCATTGTATGGCTTAGCCACTGTTTATTTATCCAGTCACTTGTTAAAGACTTAGGGTTGTTTCTGTTTTTAACAATGACAAAGAACATTGCTATGAGCATTCCCGTAAAAAAATGTTTACGTAAGGATATACTTTCCTTTCTCTCTGGTAGATAAAGACCTAGGACTGACAGGGTGGAGCCTCAAGTTAGGGATATATGTTTAACTTTAAAAAAACGAACAAAAACTATGAATTGCCTCTCAAAGTGACTATATCATTTTAAATTCCAACCAACAGCATATGAAAATTCCAGTCCTTTCTCACTTCTTTCAAAATTTAAAATACACCGGTAACTGTGTGATTATTCATAGAGTTTTTTTACATTTACATTCTCCTTAGCATTCAAAACCTTGTCAAGCTTAGAGGAAATACCCAGAGGATTGATCTCTGTCACAGTAAGTGGAGTTCATTACTGCTATGTGAGGCTAATTTGTACCAGTGCCAACACAGAGTGGGGAGTGTTTTAAACACAAAGCAAAGCACTGCTTACGGTAGACGGGCTTCCTGTTTTAGCCTTCAACTTATAAAATATTCCCTAAGTATCGGTGGCATGTATTGAGTGCACGTTCAGTTCTAGATAATGAGATTGTTCATTTGTCAAAATTAGATAGATTCGTGTATTTCTACAATAATAGCAACTTTCCGTGTATTTTAAGATTACATGAGAAAAAAACCAAATTTATCAAATTTTGTTTTTACCAAGAAATGCACATTTTGTTTTATTTTATTTTACAGCTAGCTTACAAAGAAGATGGAGCTACCCCCATTCAGGATCTTAAACTCTCATCTGCCATCCACCAAAGCCCAGGCTCTTCTTTCTAGAATGAGAAATGAAACAAGAGGGCCACACATGTGAGTCCTGCCCAAACCAAACCCTTTTGGTTTTTTATTTATTATTTTATGTAGGGGCACGGTCTTGCTACCTAGCTTAGGCTGACCTCAAAGCTAGAGATTCTCCTACCTTAGTCTCCCAGATGCTCTAATTTCAGGCACATACCACCATTCCCAGCATGCATCATAGTTTTGCAATTATCTCACTTACCCTTGAGCCAATGCGTTGTAGAATATTATTTTAAGGTGTGTTATGTTGCATCTGTTTAACTCTGTGTAGCTGTGTTACTTTACCTGTCTAAAACACCTGATCTAATAAAGAGCTGAACGGCCAATGGCAAGGCAGGAGAAAGGACAGGCGGGGCTGACAGGGAGAGAGAATAAATAGGAGGAGAAATCTGGGAGGAGAGTAAAGAGCAAGAGAACGAGAAGAGGAAAGCAGGGGTCAGCCACTCAGCCACACAGCCACACAGCCACTCGGCCACACAGCCACTCGGCCACACAGCCACTTGGCCACACAGCCAGCCACAGTGTAGTAGTGAAAGTAAGATACACAGACAGAAAGGAAAAAGCCAAGCCCAGAGGCAAAAGATTAGAGAGATAACTTAGAGTTAAGAAAAGCTGGCAAGAGACAAGCCAAGCTAAGGCCGGACAATAATAGCGAAGAATAAACCTCTGTGCATGATTTATTTGGGAGATGGGTGGCAGGCCCCCCCCAAAAGAGCAAAAACAACCAACACCAATGCACAACAATAATTACCTAGCCCGGCCTTGCTTCTAGAAATAGCATTATTAAAAATGTTGAGAAGGAACAATATAGATCATTGGGAGAGGAAACTCTGTTCCCTGGAAGCTAAAACCCATAACTTGACAAGGAGAAAGAGCACCCCACTCCATCTTTCATAATTGAATATTCAGGAATCAACCTTATTTAATAAGGGCCCTGGCAAACTGAGCCTGTCCCTAAGAAGAGCAATCAACTCCATGAGGGTCAAACTGTAAGGGCCAGTTAGAAAAGACTGGGCGGGGGTAGGTGGTGTTTAACAAAGAAACACCAAAGGATGCTAAGGCTCCCTTGAGGTATCAAGCCTTCTGTGCATCTTTCAGGAAATACCTAAGATAAATAGATAGGAGCTAAGGACCCACAGATGAGGACCCAGAAGGAACAGCATCCTTGTGTCAGAGCTATGATAACCTTTAGATAACCTCATGTTCACAGGAATACAATAAATATACTCTTTCTGAGAAAGAGGTTGGATTTGAGAAAAACTACAAAGTTCCAAAAGGAAGGAAGTGGAGTTGCTGCCATGTATGTAACACTAAAGATTCTGTCAGAGACAGGCATGATGGATGAGCACAAGAAACGGGTGACAGCAGTAACTCATTCTCCGAGACCACAGCGAGGAAAAAGTGGGTGAGGGGAATCAGTGATGAGACTACCCACTGGTGGGAGGGGGAGAGGAAAGGAATGGATGAGCAGAGGGAAGGAGGAACCGATGAGAGGTTACCTGGGTGCGCCAAAGAGCAGAAAGGGACTCTATGATGACATCAAGATTCTGAGTCTGGACTAGAAAAAATGGAGAAGTCTGGAGGGAAAATGATGCTCCCTTCGGACAGTTTGAGTCACTGTGTAGGGTAAGTTTCACGAATACAGAAGCATTACCCAGATTTCTCCACCAGTTAGTTCTGCTTTGCCAGCCACCTGTGGGAATTTCTAGAGGACTGAATTAGTGGGCTTTGCAGTATGCAAAGGAAGAATTCACAGAAACAAAGTGGGGAGAGGGAGTAACATTCACTTCCCCCTAAGGAAGGAAGTAAAGGCTTCTCGCTCCCTGGTCTTTGATTTCCTCAAAAGTCACCTGAGACAGCAGGTTACACTTCAATGCCAAACTTCGGGTTTCAGGCCATACCTAATTAAATTCCAAATAAATTAAAAGCTTAAACATAAAACACTAAATTATAAACCACCAAGAGATGTCAAAGGCGAATTTTTAGATAATCCTGGGAATGCGTTTTTTAAGATGAATCTCTAAAAGTAGAATCCAGAATTCAAAGGTCTTTCCAGTAAGGATTTGGTACCCCATGCCAGGCTGCCCTTCCCGCTCCTCTTTTCATGCCACATTGCTCCTCACTCTCTGAGCTTCTTCACTGGCTTGCTCTCAATTTTACTAATACTCATGATCTTCCAAGCTTAGGGTTCTGCATGGGCCACTCCTGTTCGCTGGGATGTGATTCTCTCTATGCCTCTTCTTTCCCTACCTAAACATTATGCTGATTTTTCAAGACTTTCAGAGGATCAAGTTTTTCCCATACATATCGTCATAACATCCCAAACTTTCCCTTCCTTGATTAATGATCACCTGCTACAGCCTTAAATGGCTATATGCCAGCTCCCCCCCCCCCCAAATTCATTTGTTGGATCCAAATTCCAAATGTAAAGATATTGGGAGATGAGGCACTGAGAGAGGTCCTCTCTATTATGAGGGCACTACCTAGTAACCATGGTAACCATAGAAAAGAGATCTAGCATACTCCTTTACCTCTTCTATCATGTGAGGCTTCAAGAAAAGTGTGACCTATGAACCAGAAAGTGGACCTCACCAGAATTAGCCAGCACCTTTCACTGAGACTCCAGAATTTCTGTTGTTTATAAGCCATCAGCTTAGCTTCATGGTGTTTTGCGATTGCTGTGCTAACAGATTAGGACACCACCGCCACACTTAGGCAAGAAAGTGCAGCTTCTCTGCTGACAGAGACACTCCATGAAGTTAAAACCATCTGTCTTATCACTCAGCATCTGTCTTATCACTCAGCCCTTAGCTCTCAGTATGTTCCCAAGTCAGAGACCCCCATCTTTTATGAATGAACGTGTGAGTGAATGAATGAAGAGATAGCCTTTAATAATTATCCCAGCCTGTGATGCCTACTGTAGACAAGTTTGTATTGTACTCAGAATCCTTTTGACTGTAACCTGATTTTTATTTATTTATTTATTTACTAATTCATGTGTTTCTTTTGCCTCATCACATTTGGCATTCCTTACTTTCAGAAAGCCTTTCCTTCCATCCCGTGAGGAGGGGCCGTCGAGTTCCATGGCCCGGAGGAAAATAAATTCCAGTAAAGAATAAGCGTCACCAAGGAGAAAAGCTGGGAAATGTGGCATCTAGAGAGGAGAGAAAGACGACCAACACTAACTTGAACACTCCCAAGCACAGTGTAACATGATGCTTCCAAACCCCTGTGAGGAATTACCAGAGCAGTCTTGGAAGTGAGGTAACCCAAGCTCTGGAGGATGAGCAGTTTACCCATTACCACACAGTAGGAAACACAAACAAAGCATGCCTTAAGCCTTGCTCACCCAGTTTCCTCAGCCTGGAATAGCCATTCTCCGCTATGCAAATCCAAGTTCCCAAGCTAAATGCCAGCTTAAGGTAGTTTCCCTGAAGGCTTGCCTGAGCTTCCGGCACTCCCCCCACCCCCACCCCGCGCGCGCCCCCCACCCCCACCCCCGCGCACCCTCACTCCACCCCCACCCCGACCGGCTTCTGGCTGTCCTAGAACTCGCGTTCTCTCCTCACCTTCTTTTGTTCTCGGAACTTAAAACAAGCAAGAGCAGTGGGGCTCTTGACTCTTTGCCCACAGCTCTCCTCCAGGATTTCGCTGGTGACTGAGCCACGAAGCAAGCCAGCTATGGGCTGACTGGTGCAGATTTGCACAGTTCTCCTGAGGAACGTCTGCTCAGGGCTCACATGGCTCCACTCTGTGGCTCCGCTCCTCTTTCAAGAGTACCACAAGACTTTTGAGTAACCCTGTAAAGGATGAAATATGCCCTCTAGGTGCTAAAACACACAAAAGAAAGCAAAAAAGTTAAAAAGCATATTTTCCCTCCCTTGGATATTTGTTTTCTTTTGAAAAGTCATCTAGATTTTCAGTCTTTTCCTTTATAGAGCCTTGAAGTCTTTCATATATACCAGGCTTTCTTGAAAGCGAAACTGAGTAAACAATGACCCTTTCACAGTCATAATTGAAAGGCCAATTTCGTCTAACTTTTCAGTAACTATTTTATATCCCTATGCTAAGAAAGGATTTGTTTCTGTTTAGTTTAGGGGTCAAAATATCAAGTTTGCCATAGACATCAGAAGGGGAAAAAAGCAGAGAGAATTTTGTGCACATCTGTGAATCAGCTGTGCATGAGCAACAAAGGATTTACAAGAGCAAAGCAAGGGGTGGGGTCTGGAAAAGGACACTATGCCACCAGACACAGTATTTCAGGAACACAAGGGAACCATCGCAGAGCATGGTCAGGGTCATCATGAAGTCTGGAATGGACAGACAGTGCTAGAAAATTCCTAGTAATTATCCAGTCCAACCTTCCACCTCATAAACAAGGGAAGCCCCGGGAAGTGCGGGAATTATTTAAAGTCATGCAGTGGCCAAGAACAAGGTGAAGATGAGGATGTGCCCAGCAGACCAGGCTGTGCCGCACCTGTTGGCCCCACCTGTCAGCCTAACTGCTCCTTCAGCCAACAGGTCACACTTTAAAAGGGAAGGAGAGAGCAGTACGCTGGGCATAGGACTGTTGGCGTGCATAAAAAGTCAGCCTCACCTCATATTAGATTCTTATATTTCTCTTTATTAAAAATACCTTGAGGTCTGGAGGAATGGCTCAATAGACAAGTTACTTGTCACTCAAGCAAAAGGACCTGAGTTTGAATCCCCAGAACCCATGTAAAGTTGGATATGGTAGCGCATGTGTGTAATCGCTGCACTCCTACAGCAAGATGAGAAAGCCCAGGTGCTAGCCAAGAGTACAAAGGAAAAGAGAGAGAGACCCTATCTCAGAATAGGCAAAGGGAGAGGATTGACTCCTAAGATGGCCCTCTGGTCTCTTACAGGCATGTTGTAGCACTCACCTGCACGCATGTGTGCACATGTGAACACACACATTCACACGAATGCATTATACACACATAAAAATGTTTAAATACTTTGAAAACTATAAAGCCCGACACAAGTATTAGATTAGTTTATGATTTGTCTGACCCCTTAACTTAATTTTACGAACTTTATTATCATCCATTTATTATCACAGCCAGTTTATCTTTACATCTGAAATTCAAATTTAGACGCCCTGTAAGCATCTAGTTAGAGTGTTACAAGTTGTCTTACTGGAAAATCCCTCTCCCAGAGGGCAAAGAGCATTATGAGAAGAATGTTAATGTAGACACGTTGCTGTCTAAAGCAAAATCGATTGTGTGAGAGAGGAATTTTGAGAGAATGTATGTCATCCTGGTCTGTGGTAAAGAAGGGAGTGAAGCACACGGCATTAGTCAGAATAGATCAACCACAGAAACAAGCCGAAATCTCAGTGATTGGCCAAAACTAAAGCTGGGCTTCTCACACCAGGCAAAGCTGAGCACAGGTGTTCTAGCCTCATATCTTTGCCACAGCAGAATCTGGAACAGGTGACTTCTATAGTTGCTGCATCAAGGGAAGCTGAGTGTGACGAAGGCCCACGCTGGTCTTCATTACATCAGCAGAACATCAATCACTTCCTGCTCTCCGTTTGTTGGCCAGAGTTGGCCATGTGTCCTCAGTCTAACTGCAAAAGGAGACCAGGAAGACAGACGTTCATCAGGCAATCCCATAAATGAGCAGATGGATAGTTAGTGAGCAGTTATCTACCATACATTGATTCCAGGAAAGCAAAATCAAAAGATTTTAGAGTACTTCAATTGTCTAAAAAAGACTTTACAAAGGCCTCAAAGACATGAAGGCTTGAAGAAATAGCATAAAAATAAATAGTCATGGTTACTTCTAGTTATTAGATTTCTCGTGGGTCTTATTTTAGTCTTTTTTATATATTTCTCCAACACAGAAATATTTAATAATAAACATTTTAATCATACTATTTTTTTTAATTGAGAAACAAGTTCAAAGCAGAGATAATCCTAACTCCAATGAGGAAAAGGCCCAAAAGGAACAGGATGCCCTTTTGATCCAAAGATCTCAATTAACCCGGGAGAAGAAAAGTAAGAGACAGCTCCAGACACAGGGTTGCCACCCAGGAAGCCTGCTGATGAGCTCATTTCTGAGACAGAAGGCAAGAAAGAGGCAAACCCCATTACTCAGTATCTCAAATGGTGAGAGAAAAGAAATTCAGGAACAGAAAGCATCTATTAGGGAAGGAATGGACTAAAGCAGAGAGAAGGGGTCTCAGCTAGCCAGCTACCTGGTGATTTCATGACTGAACTTCATCTGTGTGTGTCCCTCTAGCTGCAGACTTCAGAATCTTCCCATTACCTCCAAGCCAGGGCTGTCCCTCTGCTCCCAGGCTCCCAGAACATCTTAATCATACACACTTGTGAGTTCAAGTAGAAAGACTGCTTTTGATTCACTTACAGATACATTGTGATCTCTCCACATACTGTTTCACAGTCTTCACACTCAAAGCCGTCATCCTATAAAAAGACAAGGCAAGCTGGAGACACGGCTCCATGGAAGAATGGTTGTCTCCATATGCACGAGATCCAGGCTCAGTCTCTGGCAGCACTAAAACCACAGTGCAAAAATGATCAAGTTACTGAGAGGCAGAATTTGGATGTCTTCCACTAACCCTCCGAGGGTTACACGAGGTTGTCGGTCCAGCTTCTGCTTTCCACCCAGTCCTTGGTCCCATCCCCCTCCCTCAGTATCTCTAAGCTCCAGCCTTCATGACCTGCTTCCATTTATTTGACCTTCACGGCATTTGCTTAGTCCAGAATGTTTCCCTTTTCCCCCCACTGAATAACCCTCTCCAAGACTAACTTGTGCCTCTGTGCCATACCTTTATTACACTTAACCTCAATGTGTAGTTAAGTATGTGGGGACAGGGGTCATTGTCAGCTTTTAGGAGATTAGAGACCATAGCTGATTGTACTTATGTGATGCAAAGCTAATGACTTTTACATGTGTGTGCCCAAGAAAGGGTAGATTTCCCTGGAGCTGGAGTTACAAGGGGTTGGAGTTACAGGTAGTTCTGAGCCACCCAACATGGATGCTGGGAGCTGAACTTGGGTTCTCTGGAAAAATAGCAAGTGCTCCTAAGCCCTGAACCACCTCCCTGGCTCCCTGTAACCCCTCTTTTTAAAAACATTTTTGAACGCCTATTTTGTCCCCAAATTAGTGATAAGCATTTTATCATTTGTTCCCTTGCATACTTGCCTGGGCCTTGTGTATCCAGGCTGCCTTAAACTCATTATGTAGCAAAAGGCCTGATACTCCTGCCTCTGCCTCTCCAGTACTAGAATCACAGGCATATGCTACCACACCCAATTTTTCAGCCCTAGGAATCAAACCCAGGACTTTGTGCATGCTAAGCAAGCATTTTACTGAGCCACTCCCCCGGCCCTGTATCTCTCTTTTTTAAGAGTGAGATCTCATAGAAGAATTTCCTTCTTGTCTCTCTCCTCACTTCCTCAAGAGTCTTGATCCTTCAGAGGTAGGATAGTGTGATAGGATCAAAAGCTGAGTTTTAATTTTATTTCCTGCTCTCATATGTAGTCTCCATCTAAGCCTATGCTTTTTTAAGAGAGTTTAAACCAAAGCATGCCCCCTGTAACATGTAACTTTAGGACTCCCTATAGACCAAGACAAAGGGAAAAAAAGAGTAAAACTCCATTAAAAGAGAACCGGAAGACAGGGATGGGGGAAGGGGCAAGGGGAGAGTACATTAAGACAGAGACAGCCTTGTGGTTGAGTGTAGACTCTGCTCTCAATCCCACTTCCAAAACCTGCTGAAGCGAGCAACCTCGGGTTGATTACTTAACTTTGCTAGAACTGTACTTCCTCTTCTGTAAAATGTGCTGGGATTACCTACCTCTCTGGTCTAATAAGGAGATAATATGCTGTTAAACCTGGAAGCAATGGGGCATTATGGACATCTTTTCCTCCTGTCTAACTGTCATGGAATTAAAAAACAGATTAAAACTAAATAGAGCGTGACTGGAGACTGTACAGCTCACTTGTCTCTTCATGTCTTACTCCTCTGAACGGCTCCATATCAGCTGAAGGGAAGCATGCCCTCCATTGAGCTCCATAAGCAAATAGGATCCCTGCACCATCACAAATGACAAACTCTGAAATGCTCATATTCCTGACAGAACGTAGCTTTGCCCTCACATAGCCTATACATAGCCCATATATGCCTTGGATCATTTCTGTATCTCTTCTAACACCTTATGCAGTGTAAACACTCTGTGAAAAGCTCTTATACTGTATTGTTTACAGAATGATGACAAGGAACTGAGTCTGAACTTGTTCAATGCAGATACTGCTCCTTCTCCCAACTCCCAAGGGTTTCTGTCTACAGTAGGTTGAATCTAGGAATACAGAGTCCAGGGACAAAGACAGCCAACATTTTCCCCAGAAAAAAAAAAAAAATCAATGCTGTGCTTCTCTCTGCATTCAAGGAATTTCTTTCTCATCCAGGTATTATGTGCTAATTTAAAGTGTATTCTGGAGGTATTTACATGTTTCCCATCTTCATGATACATTTGCAAGTCCATGCCTGAATTCACAACCATACCCCACTGCCAATCATTACTCAATTATATTGGAAGCCTTCCTTCTGTTTTCAGAGTACCACAGAATAAAAGATTTCACCAGAAGAGAGAAGGGAGAAAATCTTCCTGACCTACGGGGTTGGTTTGTGTTGTGTTGGGGAGTTCATTGTGAGCACATGTGCGCATAGAGTCTGTGTACCTGTGACTACTGAGGCTGGAGGTTGATATCAAAAATCTTCCTTGGTCCCTCTTTCACCTTATTGTTTGAGACCCAGAGCTTGCAGACATGATTAGTCCAGTTAGCCCAGATGCTCCAGATTCCCTTGTTCTGCTTTCTGATTCCAGAGTTACAAACAGGCTGCCATGGCCACTCAGCATTCACATGGGTTGTGGGTATCCAAACTCTGGTCCTCTTGTTCTTTCAGAAATCACTTTAAACTTCTGAGCCACTTCTCCAGACAATCTTTATTTTTATAAAATCCTAGACTCACTAAAGACAATACATTTCAGCCCCGTCACGTGACAGTAATAAAGGCACGCTAGGGTTCAGACTGCAAACAAGATCTAGCCCAGAATCAGAATCCGGGTCAAGTACAGGGTGAGTCTGTGTCTCAGGTCTGTGACCTTCAATTGGTCATTTGCTTCTTCCAAGGTCTTCAGCCACATAAGGAGATAGAATGGCCACTGTATATGTGCAGTTGGAGGCCGAAGTTCAAGCACTTTGTGAACTATAAGGCAATCGTCACAAGAAAAGCATCACCAAGGTTCTTCTTTGGATCCTTTATGGTACATGGCTGCGCCTATAATCCCAGCACTCAGGAAGCTGATGCAGGATGAACAAGTTTGAGAGCAGACTCAGATGCATGGTGAGACCCTGTCAAGAACAGAAGACAGTGGGAAAGGGGGATGAAGTGGAAGGATGAAGGGAAGGAGAAAGAGAAAGAGACAGACAGATCCTTTGGAGTCATAGCATCTGAGCTTACAAGGCATACTCACCTACTGACATAGGTTCTTTCATCTTGCATGCTTAATTTTGTAGCCCCTGAGAGGAAAATCTTAATGTACAGCAAAGCCGATGGACCAGAATAAGTACGTATTTTCCCTGGATTATTTAGGAAGCTCAGAGTCAGATACATCAGACCCAGCAAAGGTGCCCCCAATGCATTTCTCTCCCTGTTTCCTAGAAGAGTTGGGTTAGACACACTTGCTGTACACTCACAGGAGTGTAAGCTCCCCACCAGAGCAGTGAGATGCTCTCACTCTCTGAACTTCCTGAACTGTCTTTGTTCCTTAAAACCACTTTCCAAGAAAGTCATGTGAAAGAGACACTGACCCAAACTAGCTATTTCTCAACCAAACTCTCATCTGGGGAATTCTCTACAACTCAGGAATGAAGATGGAGTTGGGCTGGGTGTTGCTGCATAGGGTAGAGCCAAAAGTGTTTTCCCATATTGCCAAAGAGGCGCTCTGTGTGGCTCTCAGAGACCAAGCAGCTTCTGTGCTTGAGTCAAGACCTTCGCTTGAAAGTGTCTGCCCTGTTGAAGTTTTGGAAGCCCTATTTTCACAAGAAGTCTTTTTTCCTCTGTGAACTAAGGCATCACAGTGATGACTCCTCAGACTCGAGCAACTGGAACCATTATCTGTATCATTATCTGTGCTCAGTTGTATCTCCATAGCAGCCCACATTCACAATGCACCTTGCAATTGCTTCTCAGTGATTGTCCTCACAAGGTGTCCTCACAAGGTGTCCGACAGGCCGACAATGACAAGATTAACGTTTCTGTATTGCCCAAGGGGGACTAAGGTGGACAGAGATGTGGAGTTGGCTGGCAAGGCAGCTCATAAAAGATCTGTTTAGAGACACCCACACTTTGCCTCCAGTCTACCTTGGCACTTACTCTGCCTTCATTTATGATACCTCTCATTTTTGACACCTGTTTATAAATACAACAGGAGCAGGTACAGGCTGGGCAGCAGCATTGGAACTGGAAAGTTTCCATATATAACAGAACCAATGGATGTCTAAACAGTTCCGGTTTTCGTGGTTAAACAGGACCAGAGGGAACACTCCATACATATCACTTTACTCCTGACCCCATGCTTCTTTTCATGCCGTGTTTCAATGGCTTGCTTTGCCCCCTTTGGCATCTTTTTCCTTTCCTTGTCTACCACCCACTTCAATTTTTTTTTTAAATTAAGTGGCTTTAATGCCCACCAGGAAGGCTGAGACCCTGATTTACTGAGAGTCTGGGGTTCTACCTCCTAAACTGGATGGGTCTCTAGCTACTAAAAACGTCTCTAAGAAAAATGACCAGGTAATACTGATTCCATGTCATATGTAAAAATCCATACCTTCCCTTCACGCAGCCTCCATTACTGAGCTGAGCCAGTGTCCCAGCTGGGGCTTCGTCCCTACCTGCATGAGTGGGCAGCTCTCCTTGCTCACCTCTGTTCTATCCTTAGGGAAACCAGCCCTTGTCATTAGATCTTGGGACAGGGTCACTTTACCATGGCATGGGAGAGGCTGAGCGCTCTCTCCTGAAGATGTCATAGGACATGTGTTGACATTATTTAAAGGAGTAAGAGGACCCAGATCTTTTTGGCCAATGTCACTTTTAACACCTCTATCCCCTCTAACCATAAAGCTGTCATTCCATACTCAGACTGCTGACTTATTCAAGCAAACCTTCCTCCTCAGAGGGAAGGGAGAGTCTCATCTTTCTTCATGTGCCATGCCTTAGCTGCCAATTATTCTGCCCACCTGTAATCTGTAAACAAATTAGGTCAAACACAAAGTATACCCCCGAAGCTCACATCCCACTCAGTCTAGTCCCTGATTTGAAGATCTCTGCCTCCACTTTCCACCAAATGCTTTTAGAATCTTGGTGAGCTTCCTGCTTCTCTTCCCCTTTTGTCAGACTACACATTTATAATCATACGAAACAAGCAATAAGTAGATGAATCAAGCCAACAAACACCCTGCGGGACCTTTGCAAACAACATTATTACCAACTGTATAATCTGCATTTTGGCAGTATCAAGCAGGATGGACATAGAAAGATACAAAGCAGAATTATTTCCTGTAAATTCCCAGTGACGCACTCATGACCCCACCTACTTGAGGGAGATGATTATAAAAGACAGAGAAGCCTGACTCAGGCATAAGTCTCCAGGGCACAGAGGGAGTCACCTCATTGGCGCTTGAGTCGGCAAAGGTATTGTTATCACATCTGAGGCTATGAAAATTGCTTTTTGTTTGTTCCTTGATCGCCTTCTTTCAAGGCACCTTCTATAAGGCTATGGTCTGTTCCTTTTTCTGCTCTTGATCCTGATTTGGTGTGTGAGCTGGAATCACAGATTTCAGAGAATTCTGTGATTCAGAGAAAGATCTAGTGATAAGGAACTGAGGGGGCAGCTGAACAGGATTCCTGTGAGGGAATCCATCAGTACAACTGATTCTTTTCCTGAAGAAAGAGAATCTCTACTGACAAAAATGAGATCTGCAGGTTCCATTCTGTATCTCCCTTGCCGCTAGATAAGGCAGATACCTCACTCAGGTGGGTTTTTTTTTTTTTTTCTTATCCTTTCCACCTTTTACTGGATGCCTACAAAGTGTGATGGAATGGTCTGGACACCAAGAGAGAGGAAACAGTCTAAAACAAATGTACAAACTAATAGAGGAGACCAAAGCACACACAAATAATGTAAGGGAGTGTGAAGAGTAGAGGAAATGCTGGCCGTGTGATTGTCTGTCACCCACTGTAGTTTCTCAAGAAGAGCAAAGCAGGGTCACTGCTCTTGCAAGCACGGGGTTCAGGGGGAGAGAGCTGACAGCTACTGATGTTCTCTTGCAGAAGCCAAGATGGCCAAAGTTCCTGACTTGTTTGAGGACTTGAAGAGCTGTTATAGGTAAGAAACACAGTCTACTTTTTGTTATTCTACGGATCCAGCTAGGACTTAAAACCATCAGCCAGGGAGATCCTGGTCCCAGTCAAGAGACAGAAACAGCTCTTGGGCACATGAACTCACATCTACAGTCAAACTTCACCCTGATACAGGAGAGAAATGAGCAGAGTTGAAATTATAAAACATTCTTAACTAACATATGTCTTGTTTACAACTGTTGACACTAATGATGCTATAAAATATTGTCTGGCTACTGTAAAGTATGAAATCTGTTCTAGTGTGTATGTGAGAACAGTGTATAACAATGTATGCCTGAAGTGCTTCAAAAGTTTCTCTTTTCTTTTAAAGAGCTTCAGTTTTTCCTGAAGTCCAATTAAGGTTCTTAGAATTATTAGTCATGCCTAATTTTTACAGATAAAGCACAAAGCTGTTCTAATAATTACTAATTCCAAATTAGTGACAAATTACTATTGTGTTAACATGAATATGTAGAAGCCTTAACTTTTCAAAGAGTAATTGTGTGTGTGTGTTCATGTGCCCAAGTTACTATACAGCTGATTCTTATCCTGACTGGGATCAAGTTTTTCTAAGAATGTAGTAACTCTTAAACACTCACTAAAAACCATTGCTATATTAGAACATTAGGACTCAAAGGTCTAAATCAGTATTCAGGAATGTTGTCTGTATTACCCAGAGTTAATGTGATCATTAAGATATGATGCCTATCCACCACAGTAAAATGATAAACAAAAATACACTCTCATTATATATTTTTGACAGTGAAAATGAAGAATACAATTCTGCCATTGACCATCTCTCTCTGAATCAGGTAAGCACATGGTTATCATTCTTACAGATCTGGGTGTTCTGGGTTGGTTTTTTTTTTGTTGTTTTTTTTTTTTTCTTTTCACACATTAGTTCTTCTACCAGAAAAGTACATTGAAGGATGGATATTACATGCTTTTGTTTCACTCTTGTTACAGGTCTAAAAAACATGTATTTATTATTAATGAGGCCACTTTGCCTCTCTATCCCAGTAGTTAACTGGTGTTCTTTATGCTCATTGGCTCTTCCATCACAGAGAAGAGCTACCCCAAGCCCTAAGAACTTCTGCGCCAGGCTTCTTCAAAATGCTAGTTTTGTTGTCTTTAGCTAGTTTCTTTAATCCACCTCACCTGGAGTCTTATCTCCTAACATGCCATGTTGACATCATTCTCTGACACTAAAGCTAAAGGCTAGAAATGGGCCAATAGCCCAGGGAACTGAGACAGAGGAAGCCAACTAAGATAAAGGGAAAATATCACACACACTCAGCAAGTTATTTCTGTGTCTGTGATGGCCGTTTTAAGAATAGCCATACGGAAGGCATTCACCCCCAGGGAGATCACCTTCTGCAGATGTTCAAGCCTCTTCTATTAAGGGACCTTCTATTTGTATACAATATGAATGCATTAGAAAATGACTTTAAATTATATCTGCCACAATGCAAATGCTATGGGAATAATTGTTATACTTATGAATCGGTGATTACATTATTTAAGAAGTAGGGACAAAAAGACCACATGTTCAGTACAGATGCCATTTATTCTTAGAAAATATTTTGAATCTTAAGGCTGGTTGAATTTCAGCAGGCAATCCAGAGGGTCAAAAGTATTTTCTTAAATATTTTGAGAACTCTCAAGTAGATATTAGATCTCTTGATAGAAGGGATCTCACTCACAAGGCCTATTTCATTAAAACATTTTATTTTCGAGCTTAAGGATGGGTGGAAATAACTTCCCCTAAAATCATAGAGTTCCAGGGAAATCCAAGAAAGGAAAAAAGAACGGACAGTGGGGGTAGGGGTGGGGAACAGACACGGGACACGACTGGAGGGCAAGAGGCAAGGGAGGAAGGGAGCACAGGTCCATACAGCCAGAATGGAGATCCCTCTCACTAAGTCTGTAGGATACAGACCCCACTAAAATGTCTCATCTGAGGTCATAGGTAAGCTCTCAGGTACCACTTGCATTCCTTGCAGAAATCCTTCTACGATGCAAGCTATGGCTCACTTCATGAGAATTGCACAGATAAATTTGTATCTCTGAGAACCTCCAAAACTTCAACAATGTCCAACTTCACCTTTGAAGAGAGCCTGGTGATGGTGGCAGCATCATCAAATGAAGGGGAGGTTCTGAAGAAGAGACGGCTGGGTTTCAATCAGGCCTTTGATGAAGATGACCTGGAGGCCATAACCCATAATTTAGAAGGTAAGAGATAAAACATAACAAAATCCAAATTTTCAGTTTTGAGTAAATGGCGACAATGGAATAAAAGAAAATAAAACCTGGAGCCAAATTAACAGGAAAGCAACCAGACTATAAGAAAAAAAAAAAAATGAAATGCTGTTCTTCTCCAGAGGAGAGATCAATGATAGCCAGAGTCTAGAACACTTGCTCAAGGTCTCCTTTCTTGGCTATATTGTGAAGGTCACGTAAAGGTCTTTGGTTGGAGAGAAAGCAGTCATAGTCCATGAGCTCATGACCTCTACTAGGTGTCAGCTCCTTAGTCATGTTTCTCAATCTCTCCGGGCTTCAGTTCCCCATACTGTGAATAGAGATGACCAAGCCTTACACCCCACTGGCTTCCTGTAAAGATTAAATAAGCCAATACCTCAAAACACTTAGACTAGAAGAATGTCTAATGTGAAGTCACCACCCAAGAAATGTCGGCTATTGTTGCTTCCATTGCCTTTGTAAATGCTGCAATACTACTAATTTATTAATGGCTGCACTCAATGTAGGCTCCAAAACAGCCTTCCCTGCCCTTTGCCATGTGAGGAAATGAGACTCTGTTTCTACATGGGAAACCCTCACAGCTAAATCAGCTCACTCTGACTGTGAAAACCCTGGGGTTCTCTTTCAAGTCCTTGCTATATATTCCCCCACAGGAAACATAAACCAACTACTCATTTTAACACAAAACCTAGACAACAATACCTCTCTGCTAGAAAAATTTTCAAATAAGACAAAGTATGAGAAAGAATATTAACATTCGCTCATTTTTGTCATCCAGATTTTAACCCTACCAACACTATGGAATGTTTCCTTTGAGTCTTTTGTTCATACAGAGGCACACAAGAACAAACATTTCCAACACCATCATTGGTATACTACACATGATCACATAGCCAGCTCTTTTGATTTAATGTATTACAGACACTTTGCAGACAAAATTTTCAACATAGGAATGACAATGAACATCTATATCCATTTCTGTCACCATTCATTTCCTAAGAATAGCATCCTAGAAGTAAAATTAGTCAAAACCTGGAGATTCATGAAGCTACTCATACATACACTTTCCAGGAAGATAGTAGATCTCTGTATCTTCAGTGTACATATATATATATATAACATGTGCATTATTTATAGTTAATGGGGACATATCATTGTGGTATACAAGTTTAACACATTTATTCTTATCTTAGCATACATTCACCTGAAAAATATACATTGGGAATACTGGTAGTCTTTCTTGTCACTTGGAAACCTGCTAACAGGGCCAGGTATGGTGACTAATACCCTTAATCTCAGTGGGAGGCAGAGGCAGGAAAATCTCTGTGAGTTCGAGACTATTCTTGTCTATAGAGTGAATTTTGAGCCAGCCAGGGGTCCATAATGAGAAAAAAGAAAAAATAGCTAAAAATATGTAAATTTCTCAATAACTGTCTTAAAAAATAAAATAAAATTATTGCCTGAATTGGTTTGCAAAAAAATTTAAGAAATAACCATAATAATTAAAAAAAAAAAAAAAGCCCTAGCTGGAATCAAAGCTCCTGCTGTTTGATTTCAACTCTGGTTGTTCCGCTAGGGTTGGCTATCCTTACAGTCCTCCCCGCCCCCAGGGCTACATATGATGCTTGTATTAGCATATGTACATCATCTATATTTGTTACTAGACAATAACTTGAACTTGTGATAATGATTCTAGAAACCATCCAATCAGATTCAGCACCTCGCTTCTTCCAGAATAATATGAAGTATAAATTGCTAAGGCTTGTCAAGCAGGAGTTTGTCCTGAATGATTCCCTCCATCAAAATATATACCTGGATGCAGACAATGTACATCTCAAAGCTGCTTCGTTAGCTGACCTACAACATGAAGGTAAATGGCCGCCCTGCCACTCTTTCTCTCCTTGGGTTTCTTTGCTTCTTTCAAACTTCCTGCTTTCAAAACACAAACTCATCTACATTCTTGGCTTTGCACAATTCTACTAGAGTGGAATAAAGCACCCCACCCCTCAAGAATCCCTGGAAAGAACAGGCTATCATCCAAATTTGAGTTCTACCAGAGAGCAGTTTCCTACCTGAGCTCATTACATGGAACAGAGAACTGTCTGATATATACCATCTCCTTGGTACTTGTAGACATTCTCAACATGACCTCCCTATTCTAAATTTAAAGAAGAGAAAACTGAGCATCACAAATATTTAATGACTTACCTAGAAGCTAACAAGGCACAGTCAGTCCTTATCTGCTAGAAAACTGATGATTGAACTTATAACTAGCATTCAGCTAGGAAGAGCTTGCCAAAATGATGGGAGAGCCTAACAGCCCCTAACTGTGATGGATCTGAGGAATGAAATTCAGTGTCCAAAATCCGTTGTTACACAAATTCAGCTTCCATAATAAACCTGTTTTAGATATAAGATGCATCATTAACATAAAAATTATTTTTCTAAAGAGCCACGGCAGCAACTTTATAGTAAGCAGGCAAGGTTCTTTCTGATTATAGACATTGCCTTCTATTCTGTGACATTTGCAAATTGTCGTGTATCCTGTTTCCTACTACCCATAGTTTCTCTTACACATTGACTTAGTCTATGAATTTTCTACACACACACACACAAATACTTGCTTTTTAGTGGAAGAGATCAAACCCAAGCCCGAGACACAGTAGGCAAGTGCTCTTCCCCTATGGCTCCTATCATTTACATTTCTAGTGGTACTAGAACAGTCAGTCATTTTACTCGGCTGGACATGTGGTGTGTGTGTGAGTGTGTGTGTGTGAGTGTGTGTGTGTGAGTGTGTGTGTGTGAGTGTGTGTATGTCTGTGTCTGTGTGTCTGTGCATGAGAGAGAGAGAGAGAGAGAGAGAGAGAGAGAGAGAGAGAGAGAGAGAGCTTCTCAGATCCCTCCGTTAAGCCATTAGGAACTCATAAAGCAACAAATGTCAAGGTCTTATTCCACTATTGTAACTTCAAGAGATTCAGCAAGAATTTGGTCTTTAAGCATTCTACTCAAATAGAAAGCTTTAAAAAAAAAAAAAAAAGAAAGAAAGAAAGAAAAGAAAAAACATAATTTACAGCAGTAGTCATTGCAAAGGATACCATAATGTATAAAATCCCACCCCTGACCTCCATAAATAAATATAACGTGCTCATTTAAACCATAGTTGGGGACCTAATTTAACACACACACACACACACACACACACACACACACACACACACACACACACACACACACACACACACACACATCTATCTAAATATTTCTCTTATATTAAAAATATTAGTGAATTTACTTTCCTTTTCTTTGACAGTAAAATTCGACATGTATGCCTACTCATCAGGAGATGACTCTAAATATCCTGTTACTCTGAAACTCTCAAATACTCAGCTGTTTTTGAGTGCTCAAGGTGAAGACAAGCCTGTGTTGCTGAAGGTCAGTTGACATTCATCTCAAACTTGTCCTCACTTACCTCCCACTGTTTGTAAACAATCACAATAAGATGTCCCTCATACAGTGGCCACAGTCACTACACGGACACCTTTCCTCCCCTGACTATATTCACCTCCCATCCCAGATCATCCACTTATTCTGTTGATCTTTACTAACAACTACCATATGATTTGCATGGTACTGGGCATTATGACAATAGAAGATGGAAGAAGCCTCAAAAACAAAGCAAAACAAACCTAAAGGAGCCCACTGAGACCAGACAGGATTAACCACTTGAAGACAGAAAGCTAAGACCCATAAGACTCAGATTCTCACGCCAGGAATTCATTGATGATACTACTGTCTCTCGTCCCATCTACTTGTTCTCTCTACAGCTCTCTCTCTCTCTCTCTCTCTCTCTCTCTCTCTCTCTCTCTCTCTCTCTCTCTCTCTCTCTCTCTCTCTCCAGCTCTCTCTCTCTCTCTCTCTCTCTCTCTCTCTCTCTCTCTCTCTCCAGCTCTCTCTCTCTCTCTCTCTCTCTCTCTCTCTCTCTCTCTCTCTCTCTCTCTCTCTCTCACACACACACACACACACACACACACACACACACACACATCCACATTTAAACATTAGACTTTTTTACCATGGAGAAGAGTGTGAGTCTCACTCAGTAAATGTATAATCCAAAGCCTCCAATTTTCACCTAAAATGTATGTAGGCACCTGTATTTCTCAGTCTGAATCAAATCAAATAAAAGTGTTATCTACTAAGTAGGGCAGTAGCTTTATTCATGAATTCATTCAATAACCTGTCACTTACCTAGAGCCTTCTCTTTTTCAAGTACAGCATTAAGTAGAGAATGGCAAGCCAAAATCCCTGACCTAATGGGACATAGTACTCTAGTACACAGACAATGGATAAGTCAAATAGGCACCAAAAAATGTAAAATGTCGAACAGAAAATGCACAAGGAACTAACATAGAAAAATGGCACAGAGTTATATATAGGTAGGGCCAAGAGCAAAGGCCCCTGAGAGACAAGACTATCTAATAAGATGTACGGATGAACCATCCTCCACCTATTAGGACCTGAGTTCCCTGATGCTTCTCCACAGGCCAGCTTCAAGGATCTTGGAGCACTCTTGCCCAGGTCCTTTGATACACAGTTGAAAGCCACTGAAAGGTTTCAGACAGCTGGCATCAGTTACACTTGTTAAAGGAACAGTAGCCTAGAAGGAAAGCACCGGGGAAAGCAGAGAGCTCATCGGAGAGTTATGGGTGAGGTGGACAGTAAGAAGTGAACACACCTCGTATAGTTGTCTCGGGGCAGGATGACCAAAGGAAGGGGTAACAGCAGGAAATGAGCAGGTCTGTCAGTACTATTCTCGTCGATGCTGAAACCCCAAGGAAACCGAGCAAGTAGATTAAAGAGAGTCCAAGAAGGAGTCTTAACAAAGAATCTGAAAAGAATTTTTCCATGAAGGTTATTGTTAGAGTTTGTTCATACCCAGAGGAAGAGGACAGTTTTAAAAGGTTGTGTTCAAAGCAGTCAGCAACTAATCAATCAGGGAAGCCTTATGGGGTTTCAGCTATTTGTTTTTAAGCATGGTTAACTTTCAGATTTTGACTGAAATGTAGAGATAAATATCATCTCAATGCTCTACTGTTTTCAGAAATATGTAATTTGTATTCTTAGGGGGTCTTAGAATCATCAGTGTTTAGATTTGGTGAGAGTACCCGTGCCAGCATTAAAGACAAGATACACACGCCAGTGTTTCACCCACTTGTCCGGATACAGGAAGATGCTGGTTCGCTGAGTCTTCATGATTCCTTTAGATTTCTCTCCGATCAACTAATGAAATCAACTCTTATGAATTGTCTGAACCATACATGTGATAAATGTTTGTTGAGTGAACAAATGAAGAATCCTGAATCACATCTGAGTCAGGCTTCTAGAGTGCTGTTTTTCATGAAGACCAGACACCAAAGGGTTACACTTCAGCCCCCACCCCCAACACCTTGTAAACTAACAGAATTCTGTTTTGCTTATTGCAGGAGATGCCTGAAATACCAAAAGTCATCACAGGGAGTGAGATTGACCTCATTTTCTTCTGGAAAAGGATCAACTCTAAGAACTACTTCACATCAGCTGCCTATCCAGACCTGTTTATTGCCACAAAAGAACAAAGTCAGGTGCACCTGGCAAGGGGACTGCCCTCAATGACAGACTTCCAGATACCATAAGAGCAGCCTTCTTTCTGGAGTCTACTTACTCGAGAACTGCTGTCAATCTGTATGTACCATGTACAGGAAGGCTCTTCACCCTGAGTCACTTGCACAGCATGTGCTGAGCCTTTGTAATTCTAAATGAATGTTTATCCTCTTTGTGAGAGAAGAACAAAGCCTAATGGGATCAACCCCAACATCTAATGTTGTTATTTAAAGAGCACCCTATACTTTGCACAGTACTAATCACCTTAATTATTATTCTTTATGACATTCCTAGGAGGAACAGAACTGTTGTGATTTAAAAAAAAAAAAAAAAAAAAGACTCTACCTATATTACAGATAGGTTAACTTCAGCATAAGAAAACTAAACAGTATACTCAGTAGTTGGAATGAGAATCCATAAGGCCCATGATGTCAATCTAACTGTGTACCTTCTGCTTCCAAATTGCTGATTGAGTAGGATAAAGTTATAAGAACTTGATTCTTTCATTTTCAAAAGGAAGGGGATAATAGCTACATCTTTCCTACCTCAGTGGGTTTTATTCCAATAAGATCATTTGGATGAAATCCTCCTGTATGTAACAAGCCTCAAGAAGAAGACAGAATGTTGAATGTTATTTTTAAGTTATTTAATATATATTTATAAATATATTTATGATAATTATATTATTTATGGCACATCCTTAAATCCTCTGAGCTTGACCAGTATCCTCAGCAGCAGGGTGCTCTAAATGGAGTCAGTTAGATGTAGCTACTCCAGAACACCATGCTGTAGATGATATACTTTTACCACAGCCATGAAGCTCTCTCTACAGTCTCATAATTGAGAGCCCTGTAATTATAACCACAAATCTGTATTGTTTCCTCTGTTCATTTAAAATGATAATTGGGTCAGTCTTTCACCCTTCTGTCCTTAAAGCTGTCTGGGTATTCTTACATCATTCGACCTTACCTGTAATTAAATCCAGCAATCCAAAGATAGAAAGATCTTAACTGTGACAACCACATCACTGTTACTTGAAGTTTTCTTTCTAGGATGTAATTAGTGTTGTTGTTGTTTTTTTTCTGAGTTCTAAATTTGTTCTCAAACCACAATATTACATGACTATCAACAGTAATAATCAGTGCATTATTATTGACCATAATTAAATAAAGCAAGTTTGAGCAGACATATATTTGCTATCTTTTTTTGTTTGGGTCTTGCAATGGGATGGTCATTTATTGTCAGACTTTCTTTGGAAAACCAGCTCCCAAATAATGACATGAGACTTCTTACTAATTATGAAGACTTGGCCTTAGCTTAGGCTTGTTCCCAACTAGCTCTTATAACTTAACTATATTCTGCCCCATGGCTCATTACCTCTCTTCCATACTGTACATCCAATTTCCCCATGTCTCGCTAGTTCTACCTCTCTTCTTCTCAGAGCTGGAGTCTCTCTTCCTGGAAGTCCGGCCTATCCTCTCCTGCCTACCTATTGGCCATTCAAGCCAATCAGAAGGCGCCATGGCAGAGACACATCTTACAGTGTACAAAATGATTATCCCACAACAATTGTTTTGTTTGTTTGTTTGTTTTCTTGCTTTAATATTGGGAAGGGGCTGACCTATTGCTTTTTGTTTTCATCTCCTCACTGTTAAGAACAACTGGTTAGACGGTCACATGATTCATTCACTACAGTTAGTGTCACTTTCCAAAACCAGCTTCCCACAGGGCTCTAGAGGCAATGTTTCCATCAAATCTCTCCTCTCAGAGTCCAGTGAACCCCATGGAAGTGGAAGCAGGAGTCCAGGAGATAGAAGGAGTCCAGGACATCAGGAGAACAAGGTCCTCTAAAACAACTGAGCAAAGCTAGCCTGAAGTCACAGAGATGGAAGAGCAGTCACAGGGCCTACATGCATCCGCACCAGGTCCTCTGCATATAGACTATAACTTTCAGTTTAATATTTTTATGGGACTCTTAAGTATGAAAATGAGTACATCCCTAATTCTCATACCTTCTCTTTGGCATCTTTTATCTTTCTGTTGGCTTGTTTTGTCCAACTTTGATATGATGAGTTTTGTTCTCTTGTCTTCTATTTTGTGCTTCATTATTGTCTCAAAAGTACATTTAAAAAAACGTATTTCATAGTTTTTCTTTCTTTTTTGTTAGCTGCCAGTATTCACAGCACTAAAAATTATATTTCCAGGCTCAGTTAATGCATACAATACATATTCAGATCATGTGTGTGCATACAAACTCATACAAAGCACCATCAAAAGCAAGCAGTGGTTTTATAGCAGACTGGAAGCTGATTTCCTGTGGCCTAATGAAGAACCCAGAATAATAAATCATAGAATATATTTAAAAAAGAGAAATTTTTGGAAATTCACAAAGACAATAGAATCACTGAAACATGCTGTAACCTCTCACCCATATTCTTGTTTGTAACCCCAGTAAAACACATTGGTGCATTGAATTGGATTTTGATGGTATTCTTATTTTGGTCTGTCATGGAATCCCTACCTGAAGTGAGTAGACACGTGTGTTGTGTCTCCCCAGGAAATATTTTGTCACACATAAAGGGAATGTCAAGGTGTCAAACCCCACGGAGCTGAAGTTACAGGCAGTTTTGAGTTGCCTAATACAATACTGGGAACCAACTCTGGTTGCTTGCAAAGGCAGTACATGCTCTTAACCCAGAGCCATCTCATCCCTTGTATCAACCCGTTTGTGATTTTTTTTTAAATTGCCTTCAAGCACCCACTTAATTATGCTCACATATAACGGTGGGTGATTCTTTGTTTTCCTCTCTTTTTTCTCTAGGATTCTTTTTTTTCTTTCTAATGGGCTTTTGTTAGCATTTTAACTTTACCTTGTGGATGCTGTCCTGTTTAAGTAAGCTATTAATGTTCCCGTGCTTTACTTCCATTCTTAGATTTATCCATTTTTAAAAAAATTTCTCATTATTTGGAAGCCTTTCCTGTTCTGTATTGTTTTAACTCTTCTAACCCTCTATAAGATTCTTCTCCACTCCTTACCATCTTTTCTTTAATCTCCGATTGTGTTTCTGAGAACATTACCGGAAAATTTGATTTGGCCATGGCCTAATCAGTGCAGTGATCCTTCAATAGTTCTGTAATGTGACGACATTGTTGGGAAAATAACGGTGAAAGGTAGGAGGTAAAGGCCTAATTGAATGAGCTACATCATTAGGGGGCTCGATCCCTGGGGGCTCTATCTTGCCCTGGCCTCTTGCTATATTCCTTTCTCTGCTTCCTATCCAAAAAGAGGCAAAGAACAGACTCAGCCCCACATTCCCTCTGCTCTGCCTAAGGGAAGAGACCAAGCAACCCCGGCTTGAATTCTCTGAAACCATAACTTGTTTCATTCAGGAACTCGGCCACAGAATGAGAACAGTAACTACAATGGGCCATTTTCACTTGGCATGCTATTATTTGCAGCCAAAGCCAGCCTAACCGATACAGAGCATTGTTTCTTCCTGTTTGTCTAACCGCCACAACTGTCCTTAGCCCAAAGCTGGTTACAATAGGAGCTACTTCTTTGTAGGCCAGCTTGACAAGTCTGAGCTCGCCGGAAGTGACCCGGCCACTGAGCCGACCTTCTCGGAGCTTTGTCCCGCCCTTTACGATCCTCCAATCGCAGCACCTCGAGGAGTCCTCGGGGCCAACCGCAGGGCGCCCATGTCCTGTAATCCCGCCCTCTCTGCTTTCCGATTGGCGGAATTCAAAGTCGCGGAACCAATGGCAGCGTCCAGACGCGCGCTCCCTTCTCGTACCAGAGCAGAGCGCGTCCTTTGAAGGAAGAAACTGTCGCCGAGGAGTCATGGTGGGGCCCGGCCTCGCTGCCAGCGCAGCCGCGGGTAAGTGTGCTCGCCAGTCTCCGGCAGACGCCGCCAGGCCGCCCCCTGCCCGCTTCAGCCTGCCCCGGGCTCAGACAGGATCAGGACGCTGGACCCGGGTCACAGCGCGGAGCGACGCGCTCCGTTGTCACCTGTGGACACCCAGGCGTCGCTGGTTACGGGAACTCTGACAGGAGTCAGGAGCCCGGTTCTGCCTCAGTCCGAGTCTCTGCGCCTCTGCAGGCCGACTGCTAAGATGTGCGCTGAGGCTTAAGGGTGTTGGAGACCCTTGGTCTCTGTGACGGGCCCGGAGCCCTTCCTAGCTCTTGAAATGCCCCACCATATGTCACCCGATGGGTGGGGCGTCCTCACTTCTGAGCTCTGTTTGTCGTTCTGTACACCGTCCTAGGCGCTACTTACCCGAGGGTTAAAAAAAAAAAAATCTTGTTTTCAAATCCTAGCTTTGCTGCCTATTAGTGGGTAAATTTAAGCATGTCACTTACCCTTTCAAACAGCAAAATACCTCATAGGACTATTGTGTTACTGTGAACTGCTTACTAAGAGATTGGCATCAAGCTGATACCGTTGGTGTTACTATTAATTTGAAAACAAGCACAACAGGACCGTGACTTTATCGAAGCCCAAATAGCTACAGGAAAGTATATTTTAGGAATATAAAGGGACTGGTTAAAATCTCAAGTTAAGTTTTTGTTGTTTATTCACGTCCCCGTTTTACAGAAGAGCGATGGAGGAAGCTCCAGGAGTACCTGGCAGCCAAGGGAAAGCTGAAGGACCCGAATGCCAAGTGAGTTTACCTCCCCATAGTTTTGTTTTGTTGCCTTGGTTACTAATAGCAGTGAACAGTACCAGCCCTTTTGTTTCCTGTCTGTTTGATCTGCGTGGTGATCCTGTAATAGCAAAAGGAGTATTTCAGTTTAGGCATGATTTTTAAAACAAACAAAAAACTAGGCAGTGTCTTGTGGGCAGAGATTTATGCATTATTATCCCCCCCCCCACACACACACACACACCAAAGGAAGAAAGAATCTACAGTATTACCTACCTCACTAGAAGCTTTTCTGGTTTCTTCTTTTTTTCTGGGAAACTTGGTTCCCAGGAAAGCAGTTTCGATCAAGGAGAAACTGCTTCTAGTGTTTGCTTACCAAAGCAGGAACATTGATTATAGTCAGCCCACAATAGTGGTGCACCTCCAACTTGGTGATGTCATTTGATGTCCTCTTAGCATATATTTGAGATGGACAGAACATAACCCCTCTACCCTTTCCTTGGCACCCTGCCATCTTTGTCCTGTTATTTCTCCCTCTTGCTTAATGCAGATGCATTTTCATCCATTTGGGTGGCTCAGTGGTGTGCACCAGAGGGGGAGGTATTGGGTGTCTGCTTTATTACTCTCCCCTATTCCCTTAAGACAGGATCTCCCACTATCTGATGCTCACTGTTTAAGTTAAGCAAGCTGGCCAGCACTCTCCTGTGATCCACTCTTCTCCACCTCGAATGCCTAGGGTGTTAGGTACACTCCTCATGCCTGGTTTTTATGTGGCTGCTGGAGATCTGAACTAAGGTCCCATGAGCTCAAATGCTCTTACCCCTGAGCCATCCTCCTAGCCTACGTGATTTTGCCTTGGGTTTTTCCTCCCCTCTCCTTCCTTGATTAAATGAACCCAGGTCATTGTCTCAATGAGTATTCATTAGTACCTATGATGTCTCTTTCCTTCCCTCCCTCCCTTTTCCTCTCTTCCTCCTTCATCTCTTTCTTCTCCCTTCCCCTCTCCTTGAATGGAACCCAGGACTGTCACCTGACATATACACAAACACTCCACCACTGACATACATCCCCCAGGCCTGTCAATCACTCTTAATTCAGAAAGATGCAGAACTCACCAAGGCAGAGACATCCCTGCCCTCCGTGGCTAATGCTCATCATTCTCTCTTTGTCTTCAGTTCTGGTCCATGAAGACTGAGTCCTCAGCTCTGCTCTGTTCTGTCTTCTGTCTCACTAGCTAGACTTCAGCTTCATGTTACATCTCACAGGTACCAGGAGCCACAGATGTCCAGTCCTTTCTAGGAAATACTGCAGTGTTTACATGTAACCTATGCATAATCCTTGTATAGACTTGAAATCATCTGCAAGTTACTTATGATTCCCACTACAATGGAAATAATTTGGTTTAAAGAATAATGAGGTGGCTGGGGAATCTACATGTTCCATATAAGTGCAGCTTTGTTATTTATATTTTTTTAATCAAAGATTAGTTAAAATTATAAACTTGGAAGGTTATATACAAATCCCCTTCCCCTCTGAAAAACAAGTTTCTTAAGGAAGCAGTTGATCATCTTCCTCATGACCCTAAATATTCAAGAGTTCATGTAAGTCAAGTAAGACGGTAACTGTGAAGAGGCCACATGTATTTCATTAGTATTACTAGAATGCTGTGTTTGTACATGGGAAATCCTGAAAAAAGTCACAAAAGGAATCGCTCAAAGCAGCTGTGGTCTTTGGAGAGGGGAACACAGGACCAAGAAAGAAAGAGTAAGGAGACTTATTTTACCCTATTCAGAAATCAATTGGTTTAATATCTTAATCATAATGTTTTATTAATCACTATTCTTCCCTAGCCTTCCTCATTTGTCTATTCTAAGGGTTAATTTTATTTTTATCTTTCATAGGCCTTATCTAAAAGCCAAGAATAACTGCCCCAAACCACCATCTTCCAAATATGTAAGTAAACAGTCCTGAGAAGGTCGCTTGTGTGATTTAACATTAAACCCAGAACTCTTTAGGATAACATAAAGTACTGGACCAAGAAGCCTAAATCAAAATAGCTTGTAAAACTCAAGAACATAGGATACCTGTCTGTCTTAATTAGGGTTTCTATTGCAGTGGCTTGGTTTCTATTGAGGTGGCTTACATTTTCAGAGGTTTAGTCCATGACCATCTTGGTGCGACGTGGCAGCAAGCAGGCAGACATGGTGATGGAGAAGTAGCCGAGAGTCCTACATCTTGGCCCTCAGATAATAGGAAGTGGTTTAAGACATTGGGAGCAACTTGTACATATATGAGACCTCAAAACCCGCCTCCACAATGACACACCTCCAACAAGGCCATACCTACTAATAATACCACTCTCTTTGGGGACCATTTTCTTTCAAATAGGACACCATACTATCCTAGAAAAAATAGATATTACTGTGTTTACTGTTGTGTCCATTTATATGTAAAAGATGGAATTCAAAGAGATTATGTTCTTGCCCTAATTATATAAACACTAAGAGTTGAATCCTGACTCATTCTGGTAGTAAATTATGTTGAATACATGGGCTACTTAAAGAATATACTGAGTTTTTAGAAATTATTCTGGGAGTATATAAAACCACTGGGAAGATGTGCGTTAATGTCTTTTCCAGCCTATGATGGCCCCTGTTTTAATGTATCATTATTTTTATGTGCTTATATCTTTTATACTAAGGGTCCTCAGAATCAAGTGTAACCCCATCTTTACATCTTCTAGAGTCTAGCACAGTGCCTTTTCTAGTCAATCTTGAATAAATTTCTCTTGAATCAAGCCCTCTTTACATCATCTGTGAAGTTTCTCCCTCCCAGATCAGATGCCCAGAGTGAGTAAAAGTAAATTTAGCTTAAAGCAATTATTCCTTCTTGTACTATCAGCTTGATTTGTTAGTTCTGAGATGGTTTAAAGGAATCAAGAGTCAGAAACGGAAGTTCTAAGCCTCACCCAGCTTCCTGCTCCCTCCCTGTGTCTAGCCTTGAACAGCTCATTTTCTCTACCGGATGACAAAGCTGAATTTATCTCTAAAATCTCTCTTGGTTCTAATGTCCTACTCTCAGTATAGCTTTGCTCTCATTGGAGGGCCTGAAACTGAATGGCCTGTTCTACCACTTGTAATACTTCAGTCAGGTCAGGCCAATCTCAAGTCAAGATCTGAAAATGTCCAAAAAAAATTTGCAAGTCTAGTATAGTATCCAGGATATATGACTCTTACAGCTCAAACATTAAAAGACAAATGACTCCAATTTGAAATGGCCAGAGTCTGAGCAGACATTTCTCAAAGATACTAAGATAAGAAACATTCACTATTGTTAACCAACAGGAAAATGCAAATCAAAATGACAGTGAGAGGCAGGTCTAGTGGGACTGGCTGATAACCCCAGATATTGGGGGCTAAAAGTAGCAGGACTGACAATTCAGGGCCAGGCTGAAGTAAGACCCTGTCTCAAAATAAAAAGTAGAAATAAGTTTGGGTGTATAGATTAGTAGAAGTGCATCATGCTCTGGGTTCGATTCCCAGTAAAACCTATATGCACACACACCACAAAACCACAACAAACAAAGAACAGTGATCCACCACGTCATACTTATTGGAAGAGGTACATTCAAAAAGATGAACAGTGTTGGGGAGGATATGGAAAAACTGGAACCCTCGCACATTGTAGGTACAAACACAACCTGATGTAGCTACTTTGGAGAAAACGTTTATAGGTTCCTAAAAATTAAACACAAGTTTACCAAATGATTCTGAAATTCTGTATGAATGTGCCCCTAAAATTGAAAATAAATTCTCACACAAAAACTGTACACAAATACCCATAGTAACAATGTTTATAAACCCCCAAATGGAGAAGCAGCCCAAGCATTCATTAACTAGTGAGTGAATATGTATAGCCATGCAGTGTTATATTATTCAACCCTAAGCAAGTAGTGAGGGAATATTTGGAAACAAGGTTTAGGGGAACCATCTATATTTCATGATCATTTTTTTTTTTCCTAAAAGCATAAACCTTCTCTAAAAAGAAGCTTTTTATGGTTTTGTTTGTTTGTTTGACTGGACTGGAGGTATAGCTCAGTTGGTGGACCGCCTGCCCAGCATGCACATAAGCTAGGTATGACAGCATATGTTTAGCTCTCTAGAAGAGGTAGGGGAACTAGTAGTATAAGGTCATCCTTGACAACAAGGGTAGCCTAGGCTGCATGAGACTTTCAGAACAAGAGTAGTAAAGTGCTGATACACGACGATACAGCATGAGTGAATCTTGAAAATGTTATAAAAGGTGGGAAAGGAAAGAGTCCAGACACATTCACACAGTGTACACAAACAGCATTCAGTGAATCCACGTTCCGGCCACCTAGATGTGGGGGAAGGTAGCACTCAGTGCTAAAAGCTGTGGACAGAGAGAGAGAGAGATAAACAATGACTAGTAACAAGCCTCTTTCTGGGTGATTAAAATGTGACTTTCTGTGGAGATGGTTGTACAAACTTGTGAACATTCTAAAACCCACTGAATTATAGGCTTTAAAATACTAAATTTAATGGCAGGTTAATTAAACCTCAAATTGTTAAATGTATAAGAAATAAAGCCATAAAAAATACATTTGGGGTTTTTTTAAAATTTTTATTTATTTTACATCCCAACCTCAGTTTCTCTTCCTTCCTCTCTTCCCATCCTACCCCACCTTCTCTGTGCCCACCCCCAGATCCACTCCTCCATTTCTGTTGAGAAAAGGGCAGGCTTCCCTAAACATCAACAAAACACGGCATATCAAGTTGCAGTAAGACTAAGCACTTCCCTGTGTTAAGACTGAGCGAGGCGACAGAGAATGGAGGAATAGGGTCCCAAAAGCCAGTAAAAGAGTCAGAGCCCCAGAAGATTAAACTACACAACTGTAACATAGTGCAGAGGACCTAAGTGAGTCCCATGCAGGCTCCCTGGTTGTCAGTTCAGTCTCTGTGGACCCATATAAGCCCAGGTTAGATGACCCTGTGAGTTTTCTTGTAGTGTCCTACAATCTTTTCTCCTCTCCTGCAAGATTCCCTAAGCTCTGCCAATGTTCAGTAGTGGGTCTGCATCTGTTTCCATCATTTGTTGGGTGAAGCCTCTCTGATGAAAACTGGGCTAGACCCTAATCTATGAGTATAGTAGAACATCATTAGACATCATTACATTGACATTTTTTTTCTCCAGTCATGTTTAGTTATATCCTAGGTCTCTGGGTCATCATTTGAACATGTTTATGCTAACATCTTCACTTCAGTAAATGATGACACAGAGCTCTGAAGTGAGTATAGGTACAAGTAGTAACCCAGATAGATATAAATATAGCCACATGTTTCTAGGTCTCTGTTATTGCACCCTCAGTAACACCACATACTTACAGTTTTTTAGGCTGGTGTCTCCTTGCCCTAATGGCACATGGTTCTTGTTAAAGATTTCCTTTATATATTTACCTAGGGATTTTTTGCAATGTGATCAAGAGCATAGTAATTTGAGCCCTCCCATTTCTTCTCGTAGAGAGGTGTTCTAAGTTAATTGGTCTATGGCTAGGCTTCTTACTTGCTAACTTTATAATTTAAATTTAAGTTAACCCATACTTCGTATTTATGCTTAGCCACATGGCTTTTTGCTTAGTGCAGCAATCTCATGACACTTCCCTGTGTCTCACTTTTATCTCTGCCCTGTTCTTCTGCTTCCCAGAATTCTCCTGGTCTGCTTGCCCTTCCTCTACATCCTGTCTAGCTACTTAACCAATCAGTATTTTATTAAACCAATATTTATAGTGTCAAATACTGACAGTGGACAAGAGCAATATCCCACAGCATCTCCTCTCTAGTTTTAGCTTCCTGTAACCAATTCTTTTGTTCAAAATTAAGTTATTTGACTAAAACATCTGCTTCCTCAACCAGCCTCTTTTCTGTTGCTGTGATAAAATATTCTGCCTCAAAGTACCTTGAGACAGAATTTATTTGGCTTGTATTTTCAGGTCACAGTCCATCAGTGAGTGAAGCCAGGCAGGAACCATGGAGGAATGGTTTGGTTGGTTGGTTGGTTGGTTGGTTGGTTGGGTGGGTGGGTGGGTGAGTGGATTGGTTGGTTGGTTACAGTGTTACACGGTGGGCTAGACCATCCCTTGTCCATCCCTTGTAACAAGCTCTCACACACATGGCCACAAGTCAGTCTGATTTGGGCAATTTTTCAATTCAGGTTTCTTCTCAAGTTCAAGCTAACAATAAAAACTAACAGATACTTGCTAATCTCTCTCTCTGTGTGTGTCTCTCTCACACACACACAAATCCAACCTTAAAATTCTGCCTGACTGTGTGTGTGTGTGTGTGTGTGTGTGTGTGTGTGTGTGTGTGTGTGTGTGTCTTAATCTTTTTCTTGGGTTTTTCATCTGTTTATTTGTTTTGTCCTATATCAGTCAGTTCCCTTTTGTTTTATTCTTATATTTTTAGATGCCTGTTTCTTTTATAACAAGAGAAAGTATGGGGATATAATAAAACATTCGGAGATATCAGAGGGATCTACCCACAGTCAGTCTAGGAGGATCAGACAGTGGTAACTCACACCTTTAATCCCAGCACAGGGAATATCCGGGAGTGATTACCCACACCCTTAATCCAATCTGAGTTGAGGTCATTTTAGATTACAGAAGGAGTTCTAGACTTCCAGGCTGGCAGTGGTGGGGCCACGCCTTAACTGAGCGAAAAGAGTATTTAAGGCAGGCATAGAAAGAGAGAGCAGGCAGAAGAAGCCAGGAGGAGCGAGGCTGAGGAAGCTGGAAGACAGCTGGGTGAGATCTGACTGTGGTGTTTACTCTCTAATATCTCTGACTTTCCCAGAGATTTGGCCCTGAGTTTCCTTTATTCATGCAACAAGAAAAGGTAGAGATTTGGATGGAAAGAGTTGAGGAGGATCTGGGGGGACTTGAGGTGGGAAAACTGTAGTCAGAATAAGTATATGAAAAAACGTATTTTCAATAGAAAAAAAAATCCTATCTTGACTTCACAAGTGTGGCCTCAGTTACTTTCTGTGTTTCATTTTTCTGGGTTTGGCGGCTGTTGAAGGGAAAGGAAAAGGAGTGTGTAAAATTCGCTGTATTGCAATGTTTTGTCCTTCACGTCGTTACCCTCTGATGCTTACAGATGACACTGACTCCCCGGGTTCAAGGGTTTACCCAGGCGAGTATCTAAAAGGAAACAATGCATAGTGTGACCTACAAGTGAAAGGAAGAGCTTGTTGAGGGTGCCCCACAAGTTACTGTGAGACGATGGTGGATCAGTCCAGGCCATTTAGGAGTGTTCTTTATTGGATCATAATGGACATTTAAAAGTACTTTGATGCAGGCAAATTCTTTTTTGAAAGTTTTTTGTTGTTGTTTTTGTTTTTAAGGTATTGAGTCTTTGCCTAATTCTGTCAAGTTAAAAAGCCTCTGACTTCTAAATAGAAACTCAAATTACAAAAATCACCTATATACAAATGTGAGCCTTCATATTCCAGATCCATCTTTCTTAAATAACATCCTAAGATTGTTTTCTAGCATGCGCTTGAGGTTATTTTTCATCGTTTTTAAAAGTGAGTTATTGTTATGAGTTTTTAAATATATTTTTTCTTTGTGTTTTCAGACTCCTGGACCCAAAAAAGATGTTTCTAATAATGCTCTTTTGCCTGTCAAAACTACAAGGCCCGTCAACAGTAAACTCCAGACTAAACCAGCTAATATCACAGGGTCCCAGAAGCCAGAGTTGGAGCCACCAAAACTTACAAGCAAAGGGCTCACTTCAAGATGTTTTTCTTCTGACTCAGACTGTAAACAGTCCAGCAAGAGCCAGCAGCAGCACAGAGGACTGTCAAGAAAACCCAGGTGGTCCCCTGATACCCAAGAATTGAAACCCCAAAAGCAACAGGAAGCACATCAAGAAAATACTAAGTGCACCAATCCTGTAGTGAGGACCCATGTGGAAGAACAGTCTTTGAAGGGTTTTCTAGATGAGGTGAACAAAGAGAACTTGCCTCAAACCTTGCTAAAACCTGGGAAACCAGATCCTGACTTTTGCCCCATAAGTCAGCCAAACGCTGGCTCCTATAAACAAACCCAGAGAAGTTTGGCTCCTAAACAAATCTTGAGCAAAAGTTTGGTTAACCACACTGTTCTAAAAGACAGAGCTAATAAACAGTTTGTTAGAAACACACAAGTGAGAGCTCAACCAGTGAAGTTACAGCACCTCTCTACAGATGCAGATCATGTGCCACCAAGAGAAAAGCCCCCACGAACAGTTCCCTCTCACTTTATTCTACCCCATAATAGGATGCAGGCGTCAAAGAAACCAGTGGTCAAGGACACACAGGACATAAAGGTTACTAGGGTTAAATGTGGAAGAGCAAATGAAGCTAAGGTGCAGTCACACCCTGCTACTGAACAGAAAGTAAAACACACTAAACCTGGCTGCCACCCCAACTTGCTTCATAGAGGACAGAACAATAGGCATCCAACCATCAATCAGGATCAAAAGGCTGTGCAGCCTTGTCCCAGACCCCGGACTTCATGCATTCTGCAAAAGTCAAGAGCTATAAGCCAGAAGCCAAATTTGACAACTGGCAACTATAATTCAGCCATTCTAAGCACCCCTAGCATAAGAGCAAATAAAACCCCTCACAATAAATGCAATAACATCTTTCAACAAAAAGCACAGACTCTGGACTTGAAGTTCAAAAAGGTTCTTCCACAGAGCCAATTTCTGAACAAGACTGCTCCCAGAACTCAAGTGGGTACGGCAACCACAAGCAGGAAAGGGGCCTCAAATGCTACACAGACTCATCCCTGTGTTAAAAAGACAGAAGTCGAGGATCGGAGGTACTTTGCTTTAATTCCAAGATACTGCAATTTAAGATTACTAGGCAAACTGGTAATGGTTGGGGTTAGGACTATAGCTCAGTTATAAAGCACTTACCTAGCATTTGTGATTCTAAATTCAACCCCCAGTACCACTAACAAATACATTTTTATATGTTTATAGACACTTGGTTGAGAAATAGCTCCTAAGTGGTATCTAGCTAGAGCCTGAAATATGTTAACACTACAAAACTAGGTAACCCACAAATGTCTTATAAATCATTCTCTATAATTGTCTCTAAAGTTGTTTTGTAAAAATGGATGTGGAGCAGAATAGATGAGCAGGAAATAGGAGCTGCTGATAGAGATTGGTCACCCAAGAAGTGTTCTGCAGACTAAAGAGCAACAGAACAGGACAGGCTGGAAGGAGCCAGAGTAGGGAGTTCACATAGCAGGGAAGGAAGAAGTCAGTGATTGTGTTTGGCAGTTAGCAGAGAAGGAATAGGAAGCTTCTGTGAGCATGAGTGGGCCAGGCTGGGGAAGGTAAGCTGAGCCAAGAGCCCCGTCAAAGGCAGTATACAGGTGTTAGAAATTGGGACCTGAGATGCTGGGGCTGTGTTCCACATGGTGCTTGATGTGAGCCAAGGATCTTGTCCTCTTTCTGCCCAAGACCAGTCATGGTCCCAGAATGCAAATAACCCTCCTTAGAGTGTACTTGTGTGTACCTGATTAGAGTAAAACACAGACTCCTAACAAGAATGAAAGAGATGAGAAATATTAGGTGGTGACTAAAAGTTGCCACAGATTGAGGGGGACAGGGTTTGGTCTCAGAACAAAGCTTTCTGCCTTCTTACAGATAAAGTAACTTAATGTTTAGTGATATGGTTGAGAGGGTAGGGCCTGGGTGGCCATTTAAATGGGAGGTTCAGGAAGTGCTTCTATCAGGGATGTCTCAGGTGAAACCTGAGGCTGACGAGGAGGAAGTGGGGTGCAGAAAGAAACTGGGGGTGCTGAGTGACAACTTGGTGTCTGCTCTAGAACTCCCAGCCTGGGTCATGTATTTGCCACATGACAGTGTGTGGCGTGTCGAAAGTGTCTGGTTACAGAAGGAATAAAGTCTGTGGAAAGGTTAGATCTGTCCACTCATATGTATGTTCCCATCATCTGCATTGTGCCGGGCTCAGGAGGACAAGGAAGACTGCCACTGCCTCTACCTTAGGAGCCTATAGTCTGGCGGGTATGTGGAAAGTTTAGAGAGGTCAGTCATGGCACTGAAATCCTAGGAGTGCACCGATTTAGAAGAGGACATTTTCTTCATTATGGTTAGGAGGAGATGATGGGGATTGGAAGAACGCTGGAGCTGGAGAAACAAAGATTGTGTCTTAGCTTTGTTCGTGTGGAACAATCGTGACTATGCTAAGCCCTGTACAGATTGTAAGATCGCTTATCTTCTAGATAGGGTCAGAGGAAAATGACAGTTAATAATTTTCATTTATTTATAATTATTAAATTCTGAAAAAGGCAAAACCATAAAGACAGAAAGCAGATCAATGATTCTTGGAGACTAGAGATCAGTGGTAAGCTTGGCTCTCTGAAGAGATTTTGGCCTGTATTATAACTTGATTATAGGTACAGTTGAGTGGTCTTGTGTACTTATACCCACAGAATCACACACTTCAAAAAGGAGAGTTTCACTGTACTGTCATTGAAGTCTTGTGTGTGTCAGGCACTGTGTTAGGTCCTGGACATCCAGTTCTGCCTCCATAGAGCTCGTGTCCTAGTGGAAGGGACAGACTTTGAACATGTTGATTAAATAAGACAGGAAAATTGCAAGTCATTACTCTTCAAGTAAGGATCCTTTGAACAGAGTCAGAAGATGCAAGACCCTGGGGCAGGAATGAGCCTGGATCAGGAAACTGAAAGTGCCAGAGCTTCATGAGCATAGTGAGGGTGAGAGGGCTGTGGTGTGGAGTTGGAAAAGGGTGGCAGAACAGCCATAGAAAACATTAATGTTACTACAAGAGCAATGGGAAGTCAACACAGTCTACTTGACATCCTACAGATAAATGCTTTGGACACAGAGTGACAAGGGTTAGAGTAGTTGCTTCACATTTCAGACAGGTGACCTGTGTGGCTCAGCATGGTAGTCATGTGGACAGAACCAGTACTAAATCTGTACAGTCACAAGGAAAAGCAATTACTTAGACAACTCCTGAGTTAAGGGCCTACTCATCAAAATAAGGGAACTGGGAAGGGATTTGGAGGTAAATATCAAGAGCTTCATTCAGCACAATATTGAACTGAAATGCCTGCTAGACAATAAGTAAAAGGTACAAATGAGGCAGTGGGTTTAACATGGTTTGGGGCTCCGATAAGTGATTTGAAATCTGAAATGGGCATTTCTGCTCACTGAGCCACAGTTGAGGTATAACAAAGCTAAAGTGTCCACGTCTACCTCTTGTCCTCCAAAACATATCTAATATGACTAAGTTTGATTATAATGTCTATATGACTGTTTGAATGTAATGTCTAACTACTAATTTTCATTTTTTATATCCTAATTAGTTGGTAATAATAACTTTAAGGGACTAGCAATTTGTATTACATTGTTAAATGAACTGTATAGGTACAATACCTTGAACAAGCACAGAGATATATGTACAGTAACAAAACCAGATCAACTTTGTATCAATGTGCACAATTTATATATAATATACAAAAATTGCAATCCAATATAAAATATTTAAAACTAGTATTTGCTTTTTAAAAGTAGATTCAATAATCTACCCTGAATCTAATCTCCCTTGTTCAGCTTTTTTTCTAACCATAACCAATAACAATCTGTAACCAATTACCCTAAACAATGACAATCATCCACAACCCATTGAAAGACCAAAAAATACTCCACCTCTTGGGAATGCAGGCATCATATTCTTAAATTTCTTTCCTGCTGTCTGGGACAATGCCATCTTTAAGGGATCCTGAAAAGAAACATTTTCAAAATTGTCCTGAGAGTTTGTGGTCTAAATCCAGTCTTTTGTTGGTGTTAGTCAGCTTAGTGGCATTGTCCATGTGAAATCATCATTGTGGAGACCCATCTTCCTTTTGGAGACTACAAAGGTCACAATTAGGCATTGTCATGGATCACTGCAGAAAACTAATAAAAGACTAAAACCCAAAACAATGTTCAAGAAACTAGATAAAGCCTTTTTTTTTCTTTTTACAATTAATTAGAACTCTATATGATTATTAGTATCTGTGGTGGGATTTAGGTGTTAGTTGATAAAGTCAGAAGACATTTATCTAGGGTCTCGGGCTTTTGAAGGGGGTGTTTAAGAGGGGCTGTTGGGTCTTGAGTGTTTTGTTTTTGTTTTTTTGAGAGATTGGATCAACATTTATTGCTTAGACTATTTGGTCGTTTAAATATTTTTTAAAGTGTAACTTGTTTTTGTGTTAAATTAATTTTTAATAAATATTAATCTTATATTTAATATATTAGAAGTAAAATTTACTGTGATATCTGGTGTCCCAATGTGGGGCTGGACATCTAGCTCACCGCCAGCATATTAGACTAAAAGCCCTAAACTGCCAGAAACCAAAAATAGACAAAATGTTCAATCTTAAAAGCCTACACTCCCATATATAGACTACAAACTCCTCCCTCCTTCTCCTAACTCCGAATTATCACTCCAATAGCCATTCAGCCATGGTCTGTCGCCCAACAGAACGACAAATACTCCCAATAATAAATACACCAAATCTGTGCCCGGCTCCCCCTAGCCCACTACACTAAACAAAAAGTCACCAATCCCCACCACTGCCTCTAAACCAGGCTATGCCTAACTTCTACACTTTAAGCCACAATCCCGGTGACTGTCATCTATAAACAAACTTCTACACACTACGCATGCGCCACTGCCACAACAACTACAAATCCTGCCTTAACCGCCCTGTCTTAATCTTGTAAAACTCTGCCTTTCCTAAAGTTCATATTCAGCCTATACGCCTACTAAAACGTTTTAAAACCACAAAAGACCTATAAATAGCCTCATACTGAGTCCCTACATCCACCATATTACTAATAAACAAAGCATTAAACACTACTACAACACCTACTGACCAAACATCATTACAACTAAATTAAAATAATAACTAAAAATTATTCTATTCATAACTTCAAGTCATATTTTTCCATAATAATTTAAAAATTCTCAAATAAATATCTTAAAGACTTCAATACCCCAGTCCTAAATTTTACGATAAGTATCATGACAAAAATTTAAAATATATATGTATTCTAATACACTTTGATAAGATTAGTAGCAATAAAATAATTCCTTAATTTTGGTTGTTCTTCTGATATGATACAGAGGTTTTGCATTTTCTTTTAATAAGCATGCTTGGATTTAGAGAAGAGAGCCACACTCTACACTCCAAAGCCAGCTTTAATTTATAATTGAAATGGAACTTCAACTTTTCTTATAAATAAAGAGATGTAGATGTTCAGCAGTAAGGAATCCTTTGCTTGTAAATTTTTCTGGATAGCCTCCCTTCTGTTTTAGACAAAAACAAAACCCTGCCCTGACTCTTGTTTGTTGAGTTTTTCTTACAACTTAAAAAATTGTCACACAGGTGGATGAGCAATCGTTTCTCTTTGTCAAGAAGTTTCTCCAGTTCAAATTGAGTCTTTATTAATTTTGATGGTATCCATAACTTTTCTTTACCTGCAGAAACAAAAGCAAAACCCCTTCCCCAAGCACATACCCTGGCTTCCATTCAGAGGTTGGTTAGTACATCTTTGAAGTAAACAGGCTGATTTAGTTCAGCTGTTTTTTCTATAGTCCAATGCCTTTCAACAGCTGTTGTTCCTTTCTCATTAGCATTGAGAAAATTCAAAGTTAATAAAGCATTATGTAGTCTATCTCTAGGGATCTTCGTTATTCCTTTCTGGGTTTTGTAGCATATCCTTTAGAGTTTGATTTGATCTCTCTATGACTGTTTTCCCTGTAGGACTGTGTGGTGTTCCTATAATATGCTTTATATTATAATAAGCAAAAAATTGTTTCATTTTACTAGAGACATATGCCAGAGCATTGTCAGTCTTAATTTGTACAGGTATTCCCATGATGGCCATAACTTCTAGCAAATGTGTGATTACAGAATCAGCCTTTTCTGAACTCAAAGCAGTTGCCTATTGAAGTCCAGAAAACATATCTATTATATGATGGACATATCTTAATTTTCCAAATTCTGTAAAATGAAATACATCCATCTGCCAGATTTCATTTCTATGTATACCTTTAGGATTACTTCCTTTTGGCAATGGAGTTTGGTTATAGAAGGAACAGTGGGACACCTTTTTACAATTTCCTTGGCTTGTTTCCAAGTAATAGAGAAACCTTTTTTTTAAACCTTTGCTATTTACACGATTTTTTTCTTTTTAATGGAACTCTAACGCCTCTAGCACATTTTCTATTAATAATTTATCAGTTTCATTGTGGGAGATTATGTTGTTACATTGTAAATAATTGTCCCACCCACTGGTTTAATAAAAAGCGCTGATTGGCCAAAGGCAGGCAGGAAGTGTGGGTGAGGCTACCAGACTAGAAGACTCTAGGAACAAGTGGAACAGAGTAGAATGCTAGAGAGAAGCCAGAGGAAGCAGAGGACAACTATGCTGCTCTAAGAAAAGGTACCCGGCCACATGGCTGAACAGGAAGACTCATGGGTTAGATGAAGGGTAAAGAGTTAGCAAGTTGTATGCCTGGGCCTTAAGCCCATCAGCCTAAAAGTATAGTAAGCATCTGTGTGTCTCTGTGGGTCTGTGGGTCTGCAGTTCTAAACCTTGAGGCAAGGCCCAAAAGTCAAGGCCAGAAACCTCCTACTACATTTCATCATTACCGTGTGCTAGAGGGCCTGACAGGTCTCTATGGGATTGATTGTATGTTATATAGAAGAGAAGATTTTTTTTTTCCATTAAAGAAATGTCGTCTCTATCGATGTATCCCCCTGCTCCCCATCCCCCCCCATCCCTTCTTCACCCTCACCCCTCTCCATCCACCCATACCCTCCCCCAAAAGGGCAAGAAGTCCCAAGGTGAGCCAGCCCAGCAGGGCACATCCACTCCAGGCATGTCCAGTTCACTCATTATAAAGTCAGTGCTGGGCTGGGTATTCCTCTTTAGGGAATGGGTTCCAAGGTGCCAGAACAGGAACAGAGTCTGATCCCACCCCTCATGGCTCCATACACTCAGGGCACATCCACTCCAGGCATGTCCAATTCACTCATCTTAAAGTCAATGCTGGGCTGGGTATTCCTCTATAGGGAATTGGCCCCAAGGTGCCAGAACAGGAACAGGAACAGAGTCTGATCACATCCCTCGTGGCTCCACACACTCGTGGCAGCTGAAAGCCGCCCACCCCTGGATAGATCCCCCTCCTGATAGATCTCCAGTGGCAATTCCTGATTCAGTGAGTTCCCCAGAGCTCCAGCCAGCAGTCTCTGGGAATTTTTCTCATGATCCCTATCTTCCTGCTCATACAGACTCTCCTTCCCTGCTCTCAGCTGGACCAGGAGCTCTGCCCAGTCATGGATCTCTGCCTCCACCTCCATTCCCTGTTGGGTGTAGGTTCTGCAATGACACTTAGGGTATTTACTCATTTGATTATAGGGGAAGTCCCATTTAGGCACCTCCTCCACCGTTGTTTGAGACTTGGCCTGGGACATCCTGCAAGTTTCTGGACATTTCCCTCATACCCAGTCGCTTTCCAACCCCACAGTGGCTTCCTCTATAGAGATATTAATTCCTCTTTGCTCCTCTCACTCAACCATCTCCTTCTTTCGAGATTTGTTCTTGGTTGCAACTTGTTATAACCCCAATTTGCTAAGGTGATCTTCTCTATTTTCTCTCCTTAGGGGAATCTCTGAATGTTTCTCTTAAGTGTCTTCTAACCCCAAGCTGTTTAGGGGTTGTAGTTTGCAGCTTGGGTATTCTTTGCTTTTTGTCTAAAATCCACTTGTAGTGAGTACATCTCATGTCTATCTTTCTGGGCTTGTGATACCTCGCTCAGGAGGATATTCTCCAAGTCCATCCATTTGCCTACAAATTTTAGGGAATCTTTTTTTTTTTTTTTTTTTTTTTGCTGCTGAGTAGTACTCCATTGTGTAGATGTACCACAATTTGTTAATCCATTCTTCAGCTGAGGGCCATCTATGTTGTTTCCATGTCCTTGGTATTATGAATAATGCTGCGATGAACATAGTTGAGATAATGCCATTGGGATAAGAATGTGCATCTTTTGGGTATATGTCCAATAGTGGTAGTTCTGGATCCTTAGGGAGTTGATTCCCAGTTTTCTGAAGAAGTGCTATACTGTATTAAAAAGTGGTTGTACAAGTTTACACTTCCACCAACAATGGAGGAGTGTTCTCCTTGCTCAGCATCCTCTCCAGCATAGGCTGTCATCTGTGTTTTTGATCTTAGCCATTCTGAGAGGAGTAAGGTGGTATCTCAAAGTTGTTTTGATTTGCATTTCTCTGATGGATAGAGATGTTGAGCAATTTTTTAAAGTGTCTTTCAGCCATTTGTAATTCTTCTGTTGAAAATTCCCTTTTTAGCTCTGAACCCCATTTTTTAATTGGGTTATTTAGGTTTGGGGACTCTAGTTTCTTGAGTTCTCTATATATTTTCTAGATCAGTCCTCTGTCCAATGTAGGGTTGGTGAAGATCTTTTCCCATTCTGTAGGCTGTCATTTTGTCTTACTGACTGTGTCCTTTGCCTTACAGAAGCATCTCAGTTTCAGGAGGTCCCACTTACTGATTGTTGTTCATAGTGTCTGTGCTACTGGGTTATATTTAGGAAGTGGTCACCTGTGCCAGTGGTTGGAGGGTATTTCCTACTTTCTTTTCTATCTAGTTTAGTGTAGCTGGGTTTATGTTGAGGTCTTTGATCCACTTGGATTTGAGTTTTGTGCAGGGTGATAGATGTGGATCTGTTTGTATTCCTCTGTATATTACCATCCACTTATGCCAACACCATTTGTTGAAGATACTATCTTTTTCCGTCGAATATTTTTGGCCTCTTTGTCAAAAATCAGGTGTTCATAGGTGTGGGGTTAATGTTGGTGTCTTCGATTCAATTCCATTGTTCCGCAAGTCTGTTTTTGTGCCAGTACCAGGCTGTTTTTATTACTATGGCTCTATAGTATAGCTTGAAGTCAGGGATGGTGATTCCTCCTGAAGTTCTATTATTGATTGAGCAGGTTTTGGCAATCCTGGCTTTCCTGTTATCCCCTATGAAGTTGAATATTGTTCTTTCAAGGTTTGTAAAAAATTGTGTTGGGATTTTGATGGGGATTGCATTGACTCTGTAGATTGATTTTGGTAAAATTGCCATTTTTACTATGTTGATCCTACCTATCCAGGAGCATGGGAGATCTTTTCATTTTCTGATATCCTCTTCAATTTCTTTCTTCAGTGACTTAAAATGTTTGTCAAATAGGTCTGCTACTTCTTTGGTTAGAGTTACGCCAAGTTATTTCATGCTATTTGCAGCTATTATAAAGGGTCATGTTTCCCTTATTTCTTTTTCAGCCCTTTTATCCTTAGCATATAGGAGGGCTATTGAATTTTTTTTTTTTTTTTTTTTTTTAGTTAATCTTGTACCCTGATACATTGCTAAAGGTGTTTATCAGCTGTAGGAGTTCCCTGGTAGAATTTTGGGGTCACTTATGCATACGATTTTATCATCTGCAAATAGAGATAGTTTGACTTCTTCCTTTCCAATTTGTATCCCCTTAATCTCCTTTTGTTCTCTTATTGCTTTAGCTAAATCTTTGAGAACTATATTGAATAGATAAGGAGAGAGAGGACAGCCCTCTCTTGTTTCTGATTTTAGTGGGATTGCTTTGAGTGTTTCTTCATTTAGTTTGATGTTGGCTGTTGGCTTGCTATATATCACCTCTATTATATTTAAGTATTTTCCCTGTATTCCTGATTTCTCAGGACTTTTATCATGAAGGAGTGTTGGATTTTGTCAAAGGCTTTTTCCAGCATCTAATGAGATGAGCATGTGGGTTTTTTTTTTTTTCAGTTTGTTTATATGATGGATGACATTCACAGTTTTTCATATGTTGAACAATCCCTGCATCTCTGGGATGAAGCCTACTTGACCATGGTGGATGATTTTTTTGATATGTTGTTGGATTTGGTTTGCCAGAATTTAATTGAGTATTTTTGCATCAATGTTCATGAGGGATCTCTTTTATTGTTGAATCTTTGGGAATCAAGGTGATTGTGGCCTCATTAAAAGAGTTCAGCAATGTTCCTTCAGTTTCTACTGTATGGAACAGTTTGAGGAGTATTGTATTAGTTCTTCTTTGAATGTCTGCTAATATTTTGCCCTGAAACCCTATGGTCCTGGGCTTTTTTTTTACTTGGGAGACTTTTAATAACTGCTTCAATTTCCTTTGGGCTTATAGGTCTGCTTAGGTCTTTAATCTGATCTTTACAGGCCAGGAATTATTATAAGTGGGCACTGCAAAGGCAAATTTTTCTTTGCCCAGTTCTTATACAGGTATAGTAGAGAAAGTCATTATTAAGTCAGTAACTATAAAAGACATTATTTACATCACAGAGAAGAAAAAGAAATTCCAGATTGTAGAGAGCCCATTGGCTGAATTGCTTTGTTTACTGCTCTTAGATCTGTTACCATTTTCCAGATTTCTTTTTTTATAATAAATACAGAATTCCAAGGGCTGGGAAAGCACCTTCAGGGTGTTTCTTGAAGGCAAACAGTTCCTTTGTCTATTATCCCTGTTGACCTGCCTTTGCCACACCTTCTGCATCCTCCAGAAAGGAGTGGTGTTCTATGGGGTTATTTTTAGAAAAGACATTGCTTCTGGGAATGCCTGTTAGTCTCTTTTTATGTGACCTTGCCTTTCACAATTGTAACATTTGATTTTTTTCTTAAACCTCTAGAAATAACCTCTTCTATCAAATTATCACAGTTATAAGATTCTAAATTAATTGTATTGCAAATCCAATCCTTCAAGGGTGCTGACCTTGCCTTTAATGGCCTAATTATCCTTTTTCATTGTGAATTAGCATTTTAAAAAAGCAGAGATTCAATTATTATTCTCCTAGCTTCTGAATATGGTACCATTCTGGTTTAACACTGCAGTTAATGTTTGCAAAGAAATCTGTAAAGGTTTCTTTTGGCCCTTGAATCACTTTTGTAAAGCATTCAATTTTCTTTCCTATTACTTCAATTCTTCCCATGCTTCCAAGGCTGCCATTTGGCATAAATCCAGGGTTTGATCATTATATAACCACTGCCTTTCTACACTGGCTTAATGTCCCTCCCCCAGAAATTGGACTTAGGAGATTTCTATGCTTATGTCTCTGCTTCTTGTTCTGTTGTTTTAGCCTCTTCCTTCCACCACATCTACTATAACTGTGGCCTCCAACACAGCAGTAACCATATCTGCCCAGTCCTTAGCTGTAATCCAGTTACAGGTTAGCCAAGAATTTAACATTTGCTTTACAAAGGGTGACTGCATACCATAAGTGATGATTGCTTCCTTGAATCTCCTTAAATGTAACATTTGTACCAGAGTCCAACTAGCTTATGAACAATTTTTTATCACTTTGTGATTCCTCTTAAAGTTACTGGATATATTAATGTTGGCTGTTTTGAACACCTTAAGCTGTTTCTTTGTAATCTTATATGACAGTGTTGGGATGGTTTTTTTTAAATTCCTCTGTCCAAGTATAAATAATTCTGTATTCTCTTTTAACAGGCTTTCATCTTGGCATTCACATTAACTTGACTTTTTAATGATAAAACAGAAATAAACAAATAATATTTATAAAAGACATTATGATAATCCCGTCTACATTATTTTCTCCTTTACTGGTTCCAATTTCAAATTGTCTAGAGTAATATCAAAGAAAGACCAACTACCTTCTAGCATGCTACTCTTTTGCATTTTTAATGTGGGAAAAAATTATCTCTTTGCTGTAAACAAATTTAGCCTTTTAACAAATCCCAATTTACTCACTAAACTTGTGTTAATAGCAATTCAGATGACTATGAAGTAGAGCAGCTACCTAGTGTGGTGACAGCCCAAGGAGGGGGTCCAAATATATATATCTGCCTAAGGCTGGAGACTAACTCTGAACAGAATACCTAGGACAGCCAGTAGTTACTCCAGCCTTGTGTAGCTCCAGCCAGCAGTTGACTTTTTTATTTTTTGTGAATTTGTGCCCCAAAAGTTCAGCACCAGATATTGAACTCTGGTTAGCATATAATGAAAACCTAGAGCCAGATACTGGGGCAAAGCTGGAATATCAGAAACAAACCACAGCCACCCAGCCAAGTCCTCAGACTCCAGGATCCTCCAACTAAATGCCTCTGAGTCCTCAGCCTAAAAGAAGGAAATGTCTCTAGGAAAGCTGAAAACCCTCTTCTCTTGCTCTGCCCAGCTCTCTTAACCCCCTCTTTTCATATTCCTAAAGCTAGGACTAAAGAAAGGTATTGATCGTTCCTCCCTGATCTGGCCTGGTTCTGTGGTTAACTCTGATATTACAGATTAATTTTATTAACTATATGTCATCACACTAACCCCCCCCCATCATGTTACAGGAAACAGCTGGAAGAGTGGCAGAAATCTAAAGGGAAAACCTATAAACGCCCTCCCATGAAATTGAAAGCAAAAAGAAAAATCATAGAGGAAATGAACATTTCATTTTGGAAGAGCATTGAAAGAGAAGAAGAAGAGAAAGCTCAGGTGGAGTTGTCCAATAAAATTAACGCCACTCTGACAGAGTGTCTGAGGCTTATGGAAGAGGTGAGTGGAAGACGCAGAACTACATAACTGACCTGTAAACATTCCTGGCTCTTAAAGGTTTTCTTATAGAGCAGGGGAAATAGCCTCACCTCAGCAGAAATACAGCTGCTCTTTCAAATATAGAAGAATAGTCTAGTAGCAGTAGTAATACTGTTGAAATGCATTTCGGTGGCAGCTCAGAGATGTTAGGGAACTAACCTAGGCCATTTGGTTCCCAAGGGAGCTTTCTCCAGGTGGCAGGCTCCAAAGAGTAAACAACATTTGGATGGAACTATAAGTTAATACACAAGGCTTTTTCCAAATTGGAATTTCCTGAATAGTTTTGGTTGAGGGTTGGTTTAAGTTTTTGATTTTTTTTGTTTTTTGGTTTGTTTTGTTTTTTTAGCTTATTTATTTTTATGTATTTATTTATTTATTTATTTTGTGCATATGGGTGCTTTGCATGGATAGCTGCATCTTGTGTATGCAGTGCCCCTGGAGGCCAGGAGAGGACATTAAATCCCCTGGAACTGGAATTAGAAATGGTTGCCAGTCATATGGGTGCTAGGAGCCAAACCCAGGTCCTCTGGAAGAGCAGCTTGTGCTGTTTACTGAGCCGTCTCTCCAGCCCCCTGACGTTTGGTAGCTAGAAATGGTATCTAAGTGTGTCATGGGCTGGCAGACAAAGGGAGTGAGACTTGAACAGTTGCCTTAGTGAAAATGCATTAATAAACATCGATATGCTAAACCTCTAGGCAGAGCATGAAAAGTAAAAGCCAGTGTGTTCTGGTAGTGTAGGATTTAGGGAGACCATTATTTTAATATTTCTCACTGCAATGAGCATTAGCTATTTCTCTTTTGTGGAATTAAATTTAAGAGGCTGGCTTGTTTATTTGATTTGCTCTTGTTTTCATTTAAGAAATGCATGGATATATTCTTTTGTGTGTAGAGGGTAGGAACACGTACATTGATATGAAGCAACCTCAGTCTTCCTTGTTTGCGGGATAGGAGTTGTTTTGGTTAGGTTTGCAGTTTGTTGTTGTGTGAAGGAGTGTCTCACAGGCCTGGAAATCCAGAGAATGCTAGGCTGGAAGCTGACTGGCTAGTGAACCTCAGGATCTGATTGCTGCACCTCCTTGGTGCTGAGATTGTAAGCATGTACTACCAGTCTGAGCCTTTGGTAGGTTTCTGGCTGTTGGACAGTGTCCTTCTACTTGCAGCAAACACACTTACCAACTGAGCCACACACATCACACACACACATCCCCCCACATACACAGTTTTTGTTTGTTTGGAGATAGGGTTTCTCTGTATAGCCTTGGCTGACCTGGAACTCTCATTGAACTTAAAATGTACCCTCCATTCTGATCTTCTTAACATTAAAATAGTTTCAAAAAATAATACAGATTAGTGATCAGACCCTCATCCATACCTCCCTTCCCATCCCAACCTGCTCCTTTAAGGTGGTGGCCAACCACTGCTGGCTGTCCCTCCAGTTTTTGCATATTTACATACAGTATAGATACATAGCAAAATGAGACAGATCGCTTTGTCTTGCAAATTGCGTTTATTTTTTACTTTTTATATATTAAAACTTTATATGTTTTCCTAGTCTCAATCAAACAAGTTGGGTATTTTCTTTTTTCTACACTCTGAAAATAGTTTGTACATCTTTTCACATGGTTGTTTTATGTTTCTTGGGGTGAATGTGTAGTGAATTTGTGCGGTTTTTTGTTCGTTTGTTTGTTTTTTAATCACTTACTGCACTTGGGAAGCCAAGGGAGAAAGATCACAGATTCAAGGCCAGCCTTGAATGAACATAGAAAATTCATAGCCAACCTCAAATACTGGTGAGCCCTATCAAAAGCCAAAGGGGAGGGGATCAGATTTGCTGAAGGTTTCTCTGATCTACTTCAAGCTTACAAAATCTTTGTGATTCCAGTAATTTTTCTCATGTTTGTCAGTATCTCTCTCTATCTGTCATGTCAATTGTTATTCTTAGCTTCTAGTTAAAAGCTTAGATGATTTAGATCAATCTTAGTTTCTTTAAATATGATAAATGCCATAAATTTGCCTCCTGGTTTCACTTTCTAATATCTGTCATATTTAACTAATAGTCTTATCAGCCAAGGTCATATCACAAAAACAGAATGCCTCTCTCCAGCACACCACCTTACAGAAATTCTCATGTGTTCTATCCAGAAGTTTCCTGAACTCTCTCTGGTTTTGGATTTTATGGCAGCTTAATTCATATGCATGATTGATTACCTTGACGAACATTAGGCCATTGTGATCAGCTTACCCTTCAGTCCCTCCCCAGAGGTTGGGGGTAGGTAGGAAGCCCCACCCCTCTGATTCTTTGGCTTGCTGGCTGTCGTGGGGCAGCCACCATCCTGAGGCTACCTAGGGACTGCCAGTCATCAATTAATTCATTAGCAAGCAAAAGACTTTGGAGAGTCCAAGTATTTTAGGAGTTACACCCCAGAAAATAGAGGGAGACTCCATACGTAATTCACAAAACTAGAAGAGGTGAACCTGGGAGAAAATAGGGCTTCAACTTCTACCAGGGTGTACCACCCAGCAAATGCTAGTGTTTTAAGGACAGGAGGAGGGAGCCTGTGGGCCTGAGGTCCAACCTTGAGGAAACACCACTATTCCATGGTGCTCCCACCACTGAAGAAGCCCAGTGGTGTGAAAGTGGATATAAGGGAGTGGAGGTCTCCTAGAACCAGCTGCTGTTCCTGGGGAGGACTGTTGCTACGGTAACAGCAGAGGAGACTCCATCCTTCACTTGGACAGCCTCCCTCTATTCTCCTGTGCAGGCAGGGCCCAGCCAGAGCCCAGCCAGAGCCACTGTGAGGCAGAAAGATTACAGGCCTCCAGCCCCAGCATCAAGACACAGGACAGAAGTGGGTTTGGAGCTAAGCTGAGGTAGTTCACCGAGCTGCTGGCTGATACCCATTGCTTTCTCATTGCTCGTTTCTAAATATACAGAACTTACCCTAGAAGCTATCTCTGCATTTCATGCTTACAGACTGTTGTTAGTTTCTGACTGTATTGCTGGTAAAGTCACCTTCTCTGGATTCTGTCTAGTGGAATTTGTTGAAAGTTTCTTAGTCATTTTAATGACTGATCATTTTTAGTAAACATTATGAAGTGTTTAAAAATAATGTTTTCTGTGTGTTACCCAACATGCTCCTTTCTGAAGGACTTGTGCCAGAATTGTTCTAGAAGGACTGTCAATGCTTACTGTCTTTTTCTAATTGTTGTTACATAGATTCATGACTTGCTTTGGTTTCTCTTGTGTGAATTTTGCCAAATCTGTTTTTCTTTCTTTTTTTTTACCCCTCATTACTGCTGCTGCTGTTGTTAAGATTCATCTGTGAGATCTTTTTTCATCTCTAGTTCTAAATCCTTGAGCAGGTGTATTCTAGGGACGTATCACAGATGACAGAGGCAGAAAGACTGCTCTAAACAGCAGATCTCACCATCCAACGTTAGTGATTGCTCCTGAATGCAAGTGTTACAGCTCTGGACAGAAAGGTATCCTGATGTATCCGGAAGTCAGGCAGTGTCTGAAGCTTGGGTGCAGTAGGGGATGGATGGTAGCAATCCTGCTCCTCTCAGAAAGAGGGAGGGAGGAGGGAGGGAGGGAGGGAGGGAGGGAGGGAGGGAGGGAGGGAGGGAGGGAGGGAGGGAGGGAGGGAGAGATTACAGCTGTGCTGTGCTCCACTCCCTACCCCCTAAGGGATCTCAGCAGAGCTATGCCATCCATTTCTTCTCAGCTCCTGCCCAAGATGTTACTACTTTGCTTCACTCCGCTAAGGGGGAAACCTCTACAGAAATGTAACAATGTGGTCTGTCCCCTCCACTCCCATCCCAAGAGAGCTTCACAGCAGAAGTATCCATTTCTTCTGCTGCTCTGCTATGCTCCCAGAGGAGTGTCCCAGCAGAGATGCTGCTCCTAGCCAGAGAAAGAATATCTCCACCCAAAACTCTTTCAAGAAAGATTTATTTGGGAAGGAGGATCCAGGAGAGAGGCATCCTCTGCCAGGGTGGAGAAGGACAGCTAATAACTGATCAGACAGAGGGGCGTATATAGGGCTTCTTAGGGGCAGTTTTCCCGGGAAGATTTTCTACTCAGGGATTGGTTGGTTTCGTGGATCAGAGAGGCACAGTTGACTCTGGTTACAGGATGAAAATTGTGTTTCTTTCACTGGCCTTTTTAGCCTTTGGCTCTAGTTTCAGGGCCAGGATGGGTTTCTTTGGCCCTTTTACCCTCGAGTGTATCCAGGCTTACTGCAGACCCTGGGCTTGTACTTCCACTTTCAGGATTCTCCTGTTCATGTTCTTTCATTTCTCTGTTTAATATCATCTTCCTGTTTCATAAAGTTATAAACTGATGAAAAAAATAACATACCAGATATAAATTCAAACATGTTTGCTAATGACACGTGCAAATCTTGAGTCGTTAGACTTAGAAAAGTACCGTTTCACACTGTACTCACGGTTGGGGAGAATTTCTTAACTACAAGTTATTTCTCTAGGAGTCTTGAAGTTCCTGCTTTATTTTCTTCCTTGCCTCTGAAATTACTAATTTATTGAGTCTTGTTGATCTGAGTCTCATTCCTCGTAAGTAATCCCTTGTTTTTCCTTCCTCTCTAGATGCTTTTTATGTTTTAATCCTTGGTTTTCTACATGTACATACATGCTTACATATATGCATATATAGTTAGCTCTCCAAGAACCTTCAGTGTAAACAACTGTGAATCTGTCTCCTTTCTCTCTTTCTCTTTTTCTTATATGGCTTAGTTGAGTGTCTGTTTAACTTTGTTCTCAACCTTCAAGATATTATTTTATATTGATAATGAAATCGGTAAGCAATAGATGTGACCTTAGGAACTCTGAATTTGGATTTTGTATTGTTGGTTTCTTTGTCGTATTTCCCTGGGGTCCAGGAGAACTCCGTGGTAGCGGTACCCCTCGCCACTCTGCTGACCCTGTCCTTGCCTCGCCCCAGTTTTCCACTAGTGTTCGTTCTCCTTTGCTGAGTTATATGTAGCTTCTTATGGCGTTAGTTTCCTTAGCCATTGGTGAGCCTCAGTTGGGAATGTGCATGTTTGCCTCCTCATCTCCAGAGGAGCTTCTGAGGGTAGCAGAACCTTCTGAGTTTGGTGGCTCACTCCTGCTCCTAGTTCATGTCACAGCCCTGCCCTGGGCCTAAGCCACAAGTCCTGTGTGGAATCTACCGGCATGAATCTCCAGTACACCCGCATGTGCACATATACCCTGACCTTTGCATACCTCTGCTGCCCTTCATGCATGCTGAGGTTACTCATATGGAAAGTCTAGCCTTGACTCACTGGTCATATTACTATGAATATGTGGTATTTTAAATATTTTTAATATGCAAGAAGTATTTATTATACTAGGCCTCAGTTCTGTTTGGGTCTTTCATCCCATAAACATATAGAACATATTCTTTTGTTATACTGTGGTAAATGCTTTTCTGTTATGTTTTGTAGAGTAACTCTTAAAATGTAAAGGTTAATGTTAAAATCTATTGAAATGTACAACTAAAATTGGAACATTTTATGTATTTACTATACCTCAGTAAAAATGAAATTTTAGTTTCAGAAAAATTAGTGATCATACTTCCAGAGATATGACGAGTTAACAGTGAACTAACGTTATAATTATATAATATATAATTATATGTATATTTTCCTTTCCAGGGTGTATTTCCTGTTGAAATATTTACTATTGTATCCAGCATTCCTGAAGTTGAAAAATTTTCCAAGTTCTGGGTCTGTAAAGCAAAGTTCCTGGCGAGTAAAGGCACCTTTGATGCTATTGGACTGTACGAAGAGGCTGTTAACAGTGGGGCAGCAGTGAGTATCTGTCTGGATGGGGACTTAAAGTTCCCTTTCATATGATTACTTTGTTAAACTTCCACTTATGAGGTGAGAGAGGGCAGCAGAGTACATACTATGAAAGTGCCTATATGCACATATGGTGATGTCACGGTGAAACCTGAAACCCGTTGTTGTGCACTAACAGAAACCTACTTCACTTCATACGGCAGTCACGGAGTCTGAAGTAGAATACATTCTTCATCAGTGCATACTAGCAGAGGTTTGGTTTTCTTGTCAAGTACCCATATCTCACTTACTGCGAATATCAGCACTTTGAGAAGTGACAGGGGAAAGTCACAATAGTATTAAGATAAAGTAGTTAGAAAGAGGTTAAGTTACATTAAACTCAGTATATCACTAACCCAGAGTCCTTACATCAAGTAGCTTACTAACTCTAAAGGCAAACAGAAACCTCCATTTGCAGATTTATTTAATGAAGAGTATATCAAATCACCTCGTAATCCTTGTCACTGCATGTCATTTCCTCCCTCCCGCCCGCCCTCCACATTTTCTACTCCCCAGAGCAGGAGGATCCCATTTTTACCTCTGGTTTCAGAACACGCTTATGTTACTGTTTTCACTTTTAGACATAATTTGTGAGCTTGCAGATGAGGACACAGCCGTAACCTTCTTTTGCACAGATCTTCCCATGTCCCTTGCCTCAGACACACACGCCGACAGCCCTGGCTGTCCTGTGGACCTTTGCCAAATTATGCTCTCACTAATGCCATTGGAAAATTCTGTCACTTTGATGGCCATATTGTTATTAATATGTAAGAAGTATGTAGCAGGGTTGGAGAAATGGCTCAGAGGTTAAGAGCACTGGCTGCTTTTCCAGAGGTCCTGAGTTCAATTCCCAGCACCTACGTGGCGGCTCACAACTGTTTGTAATTCCAGGATTGGATGCAGACAACACCAATGCACATAAAATAAACATAAATGATTTTTTTAAAAACATAGCTGTGTTGAGCTATAGAGTATGTACTATGATTGCTTTGCTTTTATAATTCATTGCCATGTTCTTAAGTTTGCTAAGTAATGTCTGGTCTTCAGATAATCTATTGGTTTACTTTTCGTAGAGACCCCTCTAGTTGTTCCAGTTGGACACGTAGCTCTCAGCTCCTGTCTGCACCAGCTGTCTGTCCTTCAGGTGCTGTCGCTCTACAGACTGCTTGTATAGGACGTTGATGGTTTCTTCTTCCCCAGGGCTCTTTCCTATCTTACTGTTGTTTTATTCACCATTATTCATTGGAGGATTTATTCAGATGCCGGTGTGTGTGTGTGAGAGAGATAAAGATGGCTCATTCAGTGAAGTACCTGCTGAACAAGCATGAGGATCTGAGTTTGATTCCTAGCGCTTATATGAAGTGGTAGTCATGGTGGCACATGTTTACACTCCCAGCACTGGTGAGGCAGAAGCAGGTGGATCCCCTCCCCCCCCCAGCTTGCTGGCTGGCCAGCCTAGGCTAATTGGTGACTCCCAGATCCTAGTGAAAGATACTGTCTCAGAAAACATGGCAGATGGCTCTTGAGGAATGATAAAGGCTATACACGTGCACATGGACGCACACATGCACACACTCTGGCTGCATGTTCCAGTAGGGAACCCTCAGTATCTGAGGTCTCTCCTTTTCAGCTGGTTAGATTAGGGGGGGGGGGGGGATTGCCAAGCCTCTTTTCTATGAACTAGAAACTGTGCTGCCAGAGTCGGGTGTCTCTTCAGCCTGGAGATTTTGATTTTTCCTGTTTTCAGGTAGGTGCCCACCCCGGTCTTACAAGATGTCCCCTGGGAATGTGAAGAATATGTCCCAGTTTTCTGTTGGGGTGAAGCAGGTAGGGCCCAGCCACCAGGCTTCATGGGTCGGACTATAGGGAAGAGTTGGAGCTCTGAGTCTTGGGTAGATGTGCCAGAGGCCTCACTTCCTGTTCTTGATTTGGGAAGCGCTGGGATATGCATCAGGGTTTTCCTCAGCCACACTCCCAGCCCAAGATTCAGCTATCTCAGACCAGTTGGCTGTCCTCTCCATCACTCCAGCTTCCTGTACCTTTTTCTAATCCTTTATTTTTATTTTAGTAGATATTCAAGAGAGATTAGAAATAAATACATTTTTAGTCTATCTTTAACAGAAGTCTATACAAATGCAAATCACTCATGAAGCTGGATTTACCCCTCTAATCCCAACACTTGGGAGGCTGAGGCAAGAGAAATGCTGTGAGTTTGAAACTAGCATGGTCCACACAGCCTGACTTAGCTTAGACTACAGAGTAATACCTTATCTTCAAATTTTAATCATAAATAGGCTTAATCTAAGTATTTTATAATGCGGCTTCATTATAGTATAAAGTGTATTTTCCACTTCAGAAGCTCAAAGCATAACTTGTTTGGTTGGCTTTGTTCTTCAACTGGGGCTTTGTTGTTTTTGTTGGAGTGGGTTTTTTGTTTTGTTTTGTTGAAACAAATGTATGGTCTCACTATGTACACTAGGCTGGCCTGGAACTCAAAGATTGCCTTCTTTACCTCCAGAGTGCTGGGTATTAAATGTTATCACATTGGTCAGAACTCTAACTCTCTCTCTCTCTCTCTCTCTCTCTCTCTCTCTCTCTCTCTCTCTCTCTCTCTCTCTCTTGGAGGGGGTATAAGTCTATGTGTTATAATTTGATACAGAATACCAAGTCAAGAAGAGAATTCCAAATACAATATTCTCAGGCGCAAACAGCAAGTGCCTTTGTAGCATGCTCTGTGATGTGGTTTACGTGCTTTTCTGTGCAATGGACTTTCTTGTTTTCCTTTGCTTGGTTGATTGTCCTGCTGTTTAAGATACATTAACTAAAGAAAGAGGAGAAAGAGGCCGGGGAAAGATACAGAAAAAGACTATTTTTAAAAAAAAAAAAAAAAAAAAAAAAAAAGGCTGCATAGTGAGGCTTTGTGGGGCTTTGGGGAAAAGTGAGTTTAACCTATGGTTCAGGCTCCCCGAAATAACACTGCGCACCCTTATCCTGAAAACGGACAACAGCGCCTGCGCCTTCCATCCATGTTAACTCTATCTCAGCGCCTGCGCTTTCCATCTGTGCGGTTAGCTGTATGTCTCAGCGCCTGCGCCTTTCGTCTCTGCAGTTAGTTCCATCTGTATCTTTAAGCCAGAATCTTTACGACTTTAATGATATGATATAAATTAAAGAGAAAAGAGAATTTTATTTGGAGAAATTTATTACAAACAGCTTTGAATATGTCTCTTAATGAAATTGAATATGCCATTTAATCAACATTTTTTGTTTTTTTTTTTCATTTTGCTCATTAATCTTTAAACGGAATCATTTTAAGTGTGTTTATCTCTGAATGTGCAATTTAAAAAGAAAACATTTTTATTGCTGAAAGTTTATTTGATGCTAAGCAAAGGCCCATAGCTCAGTTTTTCCATGAACACTTTTAATGCCAGTTGTTTATTTTGTTGCCTCCAGCCAATTCAAGAACTGCAGGAGGTTCTGAACATTCTCCAGAATCCGAGCAGAAGCACAGAGGGTATGGATAATTTTGTATTTGAATTCACTCCCTTGAGATATGCAAGTAAAATTCATTGTGGAGCATGTACAAGATCCGTGAGAGTGAGTCCCTGAAACACCCCCCACTCTTGGTCTTCATGGCCTGGCCTTTTGCTATAATCATCCACTGATTTATTTCTATAATTACAAGTAAATATGTGCCCAATGCTGAACAAAAGTTTAGTCTACCACGGCAGCCTGGACTAGTATGTCCTGCTTTCCTGGAGTCCTATGTGGAAAAACACCAGTGACTGTTTATCAAAAGAGATGGAGAGAAACGAAGAGATGCCATGGTTTAAGTTGTGTGTTTAACCATCCCTAAGGTACCATCACTCCTCTAAATTCATGTCATCTTTCAAGAGTCTCTTCCCCTTCTCAGCTGCCACTGTCACCATTCAGGACCTTAACCAATGTGACTATGGGAGTAACTGTGCCAAACTCAGAGACATATAATAATGTTCAAGATACTTTCTGTATGAGTGGAAATGGAAATTTTCCTTAGAAAATAAAATGGGCTATTATCCTAGATGTCAAATATTTTCCCTTTAAGAATATATTTAAGGTGTCATGATGGCTCATGCCTATAGTCCTGGCTGAGGACTGCCTTGATTCAGGGCTATCCTGGACTACAAAATAAGACTTAAAAGGGGAGGGGGGAGATTTCACTGAGGACCATGAAGTCATGGAATAATAGCTAGGTAGCTAGTACCTGAATAACAGACTATAACTATTCTATGGTAGACTCAGAATGAGATGTAACTCAGATATTTGCTCTCATGAAAATGGATGAGTGATCAGAGTGTGGTCAGTGCCAAAAGGGGAGTAAGCATCCATCTTCAATTGGGGGACTGCTTAGTGCTGTCCTGATGTCATAGGGCATTGCAGTGATCTGTCAGGAAAGGGGTCACTGGGGAGAACTGGAGGAGAGTAGCAGTGAGTGGATGGGATCAACTTACATTTTATAAGTGTATGAAAGTTTCAAAGAATTTAAAAAGTGCTCTTCTTTTAAAATACATCAAGAAGAAAGAAGAACATAGAAATGCCAGTTGGAGTCATATCTCTTTGTTTACTGTACAGACTCCATGAGGATTCCTGGAAAGTCACTGTACATGTTGCCTTCTTGTTTTATTGACTTTTAGTTTAACTATTAAATTGCTTGACTCTTTCTTCCCTTCCTGGCCTTGTGTACACAGCAGTCAGCTCTGACTCGTTACCTGCTGGAACTAATGTCACATCTCTGGAAGAACTGGCCAAGAAGGAGGAATCTGGGCAGCAGCCATGTCTTTCTCTAACAGAAGAGGATCAGGTTACAGCAAAACCACCAATAATGGTGGCAGAATGGGATAACCCTGGTATTAAACTACAGATCGCCCCAATCCCTAGGTAAGCAAACTCTAGCAGGCTTTGATCACAGGCCTAAGTCTTCTGCATACATCACACCCCTCCTCCTGCCCTCAGAAGACAGTTATAACTGCAGTGAAGTCAGTACTTACAGAATCAGTGGATGCTGCTGTGGATCTGCACCCTCTGCTGTTATTTGTCCTGCCAGCCTGGCACAGACAGGAGCTGCATAGCATTGAGTCCCAAGTGTGTGGAAAAGAAGGGCCATGACCTCACTGTGAGAATAACAAGGGCAGTGAGTTGGTACAGTCAGAGACTTAAGCCTTCTGTTCCCTAAGAGGTTATGTTGGAGGCAGAACTGAACTGTCATTTTAAGGCAGTGTGGCAGTGTATCAATGTCATTTCCAAAAAGTAAGTTTAGTATCTCTTCTCTATTCATGATTCTGAATGAGCTCTGCACAGGTGCCCCAGCTCAGCAGTTTGAGTCTTTCCCTGGAAAGCACAACTACACTAACCCCTTAGTTGTCATTAACCCACTGCTGTTGGCTCATGGATGCATGGAAGCAGTCAATCAGTCTAAAGCTTGCCTCCCATTGGCTCCAGAATTATCTTAAGCTCTTTTTAGTATCATAAGCTAATGCAGCCAAAGGTTTTGTGAATTTTAGATTAGTCGTACATGCAAAGGTCCCCGAATGCACTGGAAAGTATAAAAAGAAGATTCCCAGTTGTTCCCGTTTCAATACATGGTTTGGTCCAGCATCTTTAGAGATTTTGAATAATATATATCCCACTAGTCAACACTAGGACTCTTAGAAGTCTCTGGTATAATCAAATTTAGTATTAGGCCACTTTCCTCACAGCCTTCAAAAATTTATCAGACAACTAGCAACTGTAAAGCAGTTAACTTCATATCAAAACCATTTTCACCCTTCATTCATAAAATCCTAATGCTTACACCATCCAGGAGCGTGTATGTGGCCACCAGCCAGTACTTCCTGAGCATGGGGAAAACCATTGCAGGTTGAGAACTACCCCAGTCTTGTCTCCCGGTCCACTTACAGTGAGGTGCCAGCTAGGTTTATTATATAGTAGGAAACAACAGATAAAACAGACTGGTCTCTTTCAGAGTATGTGGTGTGGGTGTGCCAGAAGTGCAAGACATGAAGCTCATCACTCCCGTCAGGCGTTCAGCAAGGATTGAGCGAGCGGTGGCCCGATACCCAGAAATGCTGCAGGAACATGACGTCGTCGTGACTTCTCTTAATGAGCTCCTGGAAGTGGACAAAACAGAGTACTTTGTCTTCCGGGAAAATGAGGCTTTACCTGTGACACTAGGCTTTGAGATCCTTGAATCATGATCCTTTGATTTTTTTTTTTTTTTAAATGAGGTTTTTTTCCAGGACTTACAAGAGATAAGAAATGCCCTTCTCAAGATGGCCTGAAATAAATATACTCTGAAACACCATAATAATAATCTGAGGAAGAAATGCATTGGGTTTACTCTCAGATTGTATATCCCACGAGGAAACATTTGGTTCATGTGCTTTGTTATATACTTTGTGATTGTTTTACAGCATACATAAGTTTCAGAGTATCAAATATTAAAATAAGGGGAAAAAACTATTTTGCTGATGTACTGAAATTCTACTATAGTTATTTTTTGACTGACTTTCTTTTTAGGAACCACCTTACCTGGAAGGGCAGGTTCCTAGGGTAAGAGGATTTGAGTTTGAAACCAGCTCACTGGGCAGGATGGTCAAATCCATCCCAGATGACATTCATGGAGTCTGACTTGGCGGCCGCCCAGGTTTTATTCTGTACAGTCCTCATTTGCCTCTGCTGTTCAGAAACGCTTCAAGTAAAACAAAAGTTGTGGGGACAGCACTTGCTGGATCATTGTTTTCTCTTTCAGGGGACTCCTGAAGAGGCCATGAACCCCCCCGGCCAGAGACCATGGCAGGGGTTCTTCTTCTTGGGAAACTACTGTTAAAGAGGAAAACCAGAGTTGTTTTGTAAATATGATGTATAGAAAGCCTAGTCAGTTCTTTTCAACTTCAGCTGTTACTATTATTACTAAGTATAATCTAAAATAAAAACTTAAGTGGTCGTTCATTTCTGCTTCTTCATTTGCTTTATCATAGTGCTGGCTTTGCAAGAGACATAGGGGTTTCTCAGGGGAAACACTGATGGATACCCCAAGAACCTTGTGGGGTGCATTCATAGCCTGAATAAATTATCTGAACATGAGCCTCATGTGGAACTAGGTTTTTGTTGTGAGAGAAATGGATCCACAGGCTTATAACACCAAGATTCATAAAACTGACCTAGAAAGCCTTCATGCCAGAGAACTAGCACTCCATGAGAAATAGATGTCCATCTCCACTAGCATGCATTAAATCATGCAGCCAGCTTGGAGGGTTGCATAGTGGCCACAAGACTTGGAGAAGTATTAAAATCAGCAAGCTAGAGTCCTCACAGGCTCTTGAGAGGGAGCCCACAGTGCCCCCTCTGCCAGAATGGCTTCTCTTGCCTGTGCCTTCTCTTCTCCAGGCCTGAGAATCGGCTTGATTCAGTGCTGGCTTCACTTCTCAAACCTTCTCCATCACCAGTTCCTTGCAGGATGCCTGGCGGTCCCTCCCTGTTGAACTGGTATTGTCTGATAATGTTTAGTTTCAAAAGGACTAATTGGAGGGTTTTCAAAGCCTGATCAGACTCGAAAACAATTGGAGATGCAGAACAACTACAGAAAACCACTTTAATTCTGAGGCACTCTGCAAATTCCTACTAAAGCTCTCATTTACTGAATGGATGTTCCCTTATAGAGAGCATGTGAAAGAACAGGGCTCTTAACAACCTGAGAGACAGGTCTACAGGGAATTGTAACGGAAATGTGGGCTTTGTGTGGGTGCAGCTCATGGGGTTTACGGGTGGCTTTTTAGAGGGACTCTTGAAAATTTAAGGAAGATTGCATATGTCATCACTCTACGGGATGACTGACCAGAAGACATGGAGGAGATACACTTACCAGTCCTTGCTGCCAAGGCACTCTACCGGCTCTTCCATCCTCCCCATACTAGAAAAAAAAAAAAAAAAAAACTCTGTGTTATTTCTAAGAAACCTGTTTTCTTAGAGTTGCCTTTCCCACTCCCAATCTAAATGATTTAAGAGAAAAGGTCTCTGCCGGGGGCGTGCATGTGACCCACACTGGAACAACCAGAGCAGCATCACTATGGTGAGGAGCATTGACTGGAGGTTGGGGTCATGCCAGACTTATTTGTAAAGAGACATCCTGATGGAGTTGCTGAAAATGTAAGATGCAAAGCTAGGGTCTAAGGTTAGCTATCTTATTTACCTCATAGACAAACCCTTCTGGAAAATAGTTCCAGCACAGAATAAATCATATTATATCAGTGACACAGTAGCTAATGCTAGGCATGGAGCCAGCCTGACCCTGGGCTTTCAGCCTTATGAGCTAGTAAATTCCCCTTTATCTTAAGCTCATTTTGTTGCATCTTATCAGTTGCTAATAAAAAAAATCCTGACTATATACATACACAAGGACCTATCAGTGCTTGCTCCCCACACATCCTCTAACTGAGAATAGAAAAACGTTAGACCACAAAATGGTTTGAATATGAAAGGCCTGGGATGGAGAGATGGCTCTGATTAAGAGCAGTGGCTGTTCTTCCAAGGGTCTCATTTAATTCCCAGCACCCACATGGTGGCTAACCACCATCTGTAACTCTTAATCCAAGAGGATCCAGTATCTTCTGGTGCCTCTATGGGCACACACACAAGGAAAACACCCATACACATAAATAAAAATATTCTTTTAAAGCCCCCATAAGCTCATTTGTTTAACTGCTTGTTCTGCAATTGGAACCGTTTGGGGAGGATTAGGAGGCGTGGTTTTATTAGAGGAGGTGTGTCCCTGAGGGTTGGCTTTGAGGTTTCAAAAGCCAATGTCATTCTTAGTCCCTTTCTGACCACCTGCTGCCATGACCCCACCGTGATGGTCATGGACTCACCTCTGAAAGCGTAAGCCTTTGTTACATGCCCCCTTCTGTAAGTTGCATTGGTCATGGTGTTTTGTCACAGTGACTAAGACAGAAAGTGACAAGGTAGATGCTCTATCTCAGAGCCATCTGGCTGCAGGTCCAGAACTTTTGACACCTCGCTTACATAAGGCAGTGAGGGAATGCTGGAGGGGAAGGAGCAAATCTGGGAAAGTCTGAACTGTTCCTAGTTTAGCAAGTGAGAGTCACCTGGGCTGAGAGGACAACCAAGTGTGAACACACTTGCTACATAAACGGAAAAACCTGCTTCCAGGTCCCCAACACCTACATGAAAAGCTAAGCATAGTTATGAGTGCACCAGAAACCCAGTTGTGTGGAACAAAGATGGCAGGCTCCCTGGGACTTGCTGGCTGCCAAAGAGACTGTCTAAAAGGCAGAGTGGTAGAGGAGGACACTCAAGTCCTTCACTCATGTGTGTGTGTGCATATACACATAAGTGTGTGTTTTATATATATATTATATATATATATATATATATTTTATATATATATATATCAGCTAAAGGGGTGGGGCTAGAAATAGGGTCAGTGATGGAGAAAGTGATGTCATGTATTCTTTGAGTACAGTGACTAGGTCACTCAACTCACATATCATTGAGTTACTACCCAAGAAGTTTCTGCTTCTTTATTTCCTGCTGCTGGAGATGTGGGGGCAGAATTAAGACACTGGCTCAGCTGCTGGGACCATCTCAAATGGAAATGCAGCTCTCACACCATCAGGTCTAGTGAAAGTGTACCTTACTGATGGTTCCAGGCAGAGTCTGTATCCATGCTGGGGCTCTGCTGTCCCATCCCTATCCAGGAACCTGTTGGAAGTGGCCAAAGTCTGGTCACAACCAGCTCTAGCCATGGGAAGAAGGAAGAGGAGGTCACATGTCCCTACCCATCTTCAAAAAAGCTTGGAAATGTCTGCCAGGCCTACTAACTTAAAAGGGTACACATGAAAGTGAGAGGTGACCGCCAGCATCTGCCACATATTCCTGAGAGTAACGTCATACACCTCTAAAGTATAGATAAGTGAGTATAAATTTAAGAATAAAGCCTGCACCATGTGAATAGCCCTCAAGTTGAGGTCTCTGTCCTACCTTATCTTGCCCCAGGCAAGTTCCTGAGGGTAGAGTATGAAGCCAAAACTTATGGCCTGTTCCCACGTCCTCTCTCTCACTCCATATCCTTTGCTCCATCCCTTCCCCTACAATTCTCCAAGGCAACACAGCTCCTCATTCAGTAAATACCCAGGATGCTGTAGATGCCAGAGAAAAGGATGGCAAAACAAAATGGCCTGACCCCTGGCTGGGCGGTGGTGTCCTAAGCCTTTAATCCCAGCAATCGGAGAGGCAGAGGCAGGGGGATCTCTGTGAGTTCAAGGCCAGCCTGGTCTACAGAGCAAGTTGCAGGACTGGCTCCAAAGCTACACAGAGAAACCCTATCTACCACCACCCCAAATGCCTGACCCCAAGGAGCTCAGGGGTTAGTAGGGACTTGTAATCACAGTCATAAATGTATGTTCGAGTCCCCAAAAGAGCTGTCTGTGGTTAGGAGCTGAGAGCACACCAGAGCAGCAGCAATGCCTTGAAGCCTGAAGAGGAACAGGAGGAACTGAGAGACCAGGGTGTTTTAGGCCTAGGGAAACTGTGTGGAGGCCCTTGGTCACCTCTCTCTTTTTCTATTTCTCTCTTCTCTCCATGAGCCCCTCGGGGACTTTTGTTTTGTAGCTTGGTTCTCTTCCCAGGAAGGAAATCCTGTGAAATTTTGAAATCTTGGCTTTATAGTGAATGAGCTTTTAAGGGATAAATATTCTAACTGAAGAATATTACTCCTCAATAAAGAATCAGTGTTCAGAGACACAAAGCCAATGGTGCCTAGTCCGTACCTGGAGCAGGACCCTGTAGACCCTGGGGCCCAGAAGTACTTCAGAGAGGAGAGGCCTGAACAGTGCCAACCCTGAACTACACTGGAGTGGTAAAGTGACTAAGTGCATGGCCTGTGCCCTCACCCATCCTCAGACATTCTAAATGCTCACACTCTGACCAGAGAAAACTTGGAGACATGCACTATCAGACCCTTCAAGGGTTCCTTTGTCATCTCCAGTTGGCAGGGTCAGTCTGAGCCACCACATAATGGCAGCTGTCTCCACTCAGACAAAACTGAACAGTAGGAGTGAATTAAAGCCAGGATCTCAGAACACCGAGGCTCCAGAACTGCGTGAGAGGCTTCTATCAAAAATAATCTAGTTATGAGGATGACTTTTGATATGTTCTGATGTAGATCTGAATCATCAGTCACAGTGACCCAGGATGACAGGACAGAGGCAATCCAGCCTAACGAGAGAATCTGGCCAAGCAGGTTTTTGGAAATTGTGAAACACAGTCAAAGTTCACAGAAATACTATTTTCAAAAGGCATATTTAGAAATAAAACTACATGTGAATGTAATGCCACCCGGACATTTCCATTTGTCGCACACATTTTCAAAAGGCTCAACAGCCATCAAGGATGCCTTCTGAGGCAGCATCAATACTGCTCCCAAAAGAATTCTCAGGCTCCAAATTAGTTCAGTGCAGCTAGATATAGTGCATGCTTTAATCCCAGCACTCGGGAAGCAGAAGCAGGCAAGTCTCTGTGAATTCAAGGCCCACCTGGTCTACAAAGTAAGTTCCAAGACAGTCAAGGCTACATAAAGAGACCCTGTCCTCCCCCACAAAAAATATTACAAAATGAACAAGCAAACAAAAAGGAGTTTTGATACATTTGCCTTCTTCATATGTATCCAGTAACCTTTAAAAAAAAAAATCTAAGCAGATGATAAGCCACGATGCCATCCCCTGTCTAGGACTGAATCCGTCGAGATGCCACCAAAGCAGATGATAAGCCACAATGCCAGCCCCTGTCTAGGACTGAATCCGTCGAGATGCCACCAGCCTTTGTCCTCAGCTCTGTCCTTTGCTCTGGGCTTTATAAGAAATAAAGTGGCATAGAAAGTGACTGCCCAGTGGGGTCAGAACATGTCAGAAGGTCTTAGTCTGGGCAATGATAAAAGCTCAGAATCAAAGACATGTTTTCCAGGAGAATCCACAGTACTGATAGAAGTGGTCCCACAGGAAAAAGATGCGCAAGCACAGGTTCAAGATTAGACTGCCCTGACCTCCTGGGTGTCTCATGAATAGGACTGGTTTACAGCTCCTTTCCCTTCCTGTTCTATACCGCCAGCATACCGGAGGTGCTCTGCACACAGTAGACACACACTGCATCTGCTCACACCCAGAGGAAGGGGACCCATGAAGGGACAAGAGTGTCAGGGCGGAAATAGGTCTTTCATGAGAGCGGGAGTCTCAGCTCTGAACTCAAAAGATCACCCCCTCCTGATGTCTAAAGACTCCAGCCCAGGAGAACACATCTCCTACACACTCTTCCAGGGCAGAGTGGGTAGCTTCAGGCGATGAACCAACCAACAGTTATCTGTGAAGGTTGATTACAGGACACCAACAGTTAGCTGTTGAACAGATACTGTGACCCTCGGAATTTTAATTTCCCTAACTTTGAAAGCAAAATCCCAAGACTAACCTGAATTGGAATTCATAACAATATCATTATCTCCAAAATTTTAAAAATCAATATGATTCTCTAATCAAAATCAAATGAGAAAATTAAAAATAAAAGAATTTAGAAGTATATGTACTTCTACATAAACACGAATTACTATTCTTGAGAACAAAAGGCCCCTGTGAGTGCCTCTGTGTTGGTCACCATGGCTCTACCTCATAGTAGCCACAAGTTTCTCAGCCACAATGAAATGTGGAGAGAGCAAAGCCCACAGCCCCCCAGTCACTCACCTTCCTGGCTATAGGAGAGGAAGTAGGAGGCAGCACCAGGATGGGCCATTCTTACCCCACAACCAACTCATGAGGCATCTGTTGGGATGAACATGGACGGAGATGAATCCCCAAGAGTTCTGAGATATGCACAGTCTCCTCAGTATGGGGCTAGATTTCCAGCCACAGATGTTTCAGGAGACCCCAGTGAATACACAAGGAAAGTCCAGGCAGCTAAGCTTAGTCCTCAAAATTCTCAGGCCAAGAGGTCAATTTTCTTTCAATGTTTTTCCCCTTGCCGCTCATCCCTGCCTTACGTCTACTTAGCAAATGACACATAACAGCACAGATGACTGTGTCTGGGACTCTCAGCCTTGCAAAGAATTCTCTGCAGCCGCCATCTAAGAGTGTGATGTAGACATAACGCATATAGCCTTGCAGCCCTTACAGCCCTGGCGTGAAACCCCAGCTCTCTGTTCTACTGGTGCATCAGAAGATCACTTGGATTCTCTGAACTGCCATTTCAGCAATGGTAAAGGCAAAGATTGACTCTTGGCTCAGTTACATTTAGCACTAAGCAGAATCTGTGAAAAGTATCCCACCCAGTATAGGAAACGCTGGCTATTGGGTCAAACAGTCCTCTCTTGAGCATCTGAGAAATGTGAGGTAGCATCTAAGAACAGAAGACAGAGCAGGGTCCAGGGAACACCTCCCCCCACAAATCTACTTGGGAGTCTATATCCTGCTGTCTCACAGGTCCAGCACCCAGGTTACCTCTGGCCAGAAGGAAGCACATCTCTTAAATCACAGGCTGCACACAAGTAGCTTGGGTGTTTGGGCTTGCTTGAGTAGTTGTTTGGTTGGTTTGTTTCTTTGTGTGTCTATTTTGACATGGGATTATATAGCACAGGCTAGCTTAGAACTTCTCCGACCTCAGCACTGCAAGTGATAAGGTTACAAGCATCTGCCTCATCTTCGGTGCTCATTCTATGGGCTTTCCTTTTCAGTGCTGGGCTGGTACCAGAGTCCTCGTGCATGCTAGACAAGCGCCCTGAACGGAGCTGCGTCCTCAACTTTGGGAGGCATCTCTCCATCTTGGTCAGACTCTGCTCTTGCCTTCCCTCAGTGTGACCTGGCTCAAAATAGTGATCAGCCAGGTCTGAACACATAGAGGATGAAGCACAATTCACGTGCCCATCCTACAGTCACTGCCCTGATGGGTTTGCAACTCTCCACTAGATCCTGTCCTCAGACTATAAAGAACTAGCTCCAACCAGTTTTCTCAACTCTGGACCTCTCAACTCTAAAAACATAAGTTCCTGATGCCTACCTGACCAAGGGGACCCTCAGATATGCCAGCCTACCTGACCAAGGGGACACTCAAGTGCTATATTCTAGGTGCCTTAAACTTTATAACCTGCAAACAGTTGTCAAAAATCCATCATCACTGGTGTGGCTGAGCTTAGGATTTCCTGGCATTGTAGGTTTTCTGCCTGAGTGCTCTGGTGGACTCTCCCAGCTTCACTGTTCAGCAAAGCCACAGGGGAATGTTTTTCTTTCTTCTTTTTTTTCCCATCAGCTCAGCGACCCAGAATCCCATTTTCTTAGGCCCCTTCTCTAGTGACCCCAGATATCTACCACAGCTATACAGTCAGCCACAAGAGGCCAGGCCCAGAAATCAGGCATGCCTGAGGAGTGTTCATGGTGAGGACTAAAGGGCCAGAAAAAGGCAAGTCCCAGAAACAGGATTAATTACAATAACCCTTCCATTACAGCGTGCTACGGTCATTTAGAATAATAACCAGCAGAGGGCACTGTAAGACAATCTCAGGAGACACTCAGGCGAAGTTGGGGAAAACAGCTGGGCATAATAAATGGAGACAAATTTGGACTAGACGTAGACAGACAAGGGGAAGCTCACTCATATCCTCTCTCTCCTCGGGCACCACATAGCACTTACCTGAATCTCCTTGGAGTTGATGGCCTGTAGCCCACAACTGCCCCCTTCCAAGTTCCTACTCCAAAAAATAGAAGCACGATCTAGGAGAGGAGAAGAATATGGCCTTCTGTACCATATGTGGAGGGGACAGAACCCTGGGAGATGGGAGTCAGAGGAGGGGATCACCTATGGGCTGGGTGTGCACATGCATGAAAGGACAGGTCCCTAAGTCTGTGTCCCGTGGATTAGAAGGAAAGGCCTAGATCCCTGGGGGTCAGTGGGGTCACTACAGAAACCTGATCCAAAACACATCCTCAGGCCAGGCCACCAGCCCTCATCCCTCTGCCAGGTGTGTATCTAGCCTCTCCAGATGCTCTGAAAGGTGTAAAACACAGGGACAGTAACAGCCTTGGGTTACCCACTGTCCCTGGTCACTTTTATCTGTCAGTTCCCAACCAGAAGTCTCTGATCCCCTAGCCTTAACATTCATCACCCCCTTAGGTTTGGTAAGACAAAACCCAGAAAAAAGGGAACAACATGGGCCATGGATGACAGACAGAAAAAGCACTCAGGGAGTCAGCCAGGCTTCCAAAAGTCACATAGCAATGACTCAAATCCAACAGGGCTACAGCACTCCTGAAATTGTTTGAAGTCAAAGCAAACAAGCCCGGATCTCTCACAGGTGAGAGAGTGTATCTTTCCCACACATTAAATCCTCAGGGAAGGTGGGGAAGCTGAGAGAAAGCCCACCTTGGAATCATCTTGGACACCTCAAATCAGAAAATGGGGACCTTGATCCCAGCGTGAGGCCAACACCTGTGTGATTTTGGGCAAACCTCCTACTGGTCTCTGCTTCCTTGTGTAGAAAAACAGATCTCACAGATCTCCTCCTGTAAATCATCTAGTAGATTGATAGGCCCTTCACAGAACACTGAAATATGCAACTCTCCTGGCTCGCCCTTCTCTCTCACCCAGATGCCCAGGTCCTGAGACAGCTCAGAAACTCCCAGGCAAATATGAGCCCTGTTGTTTCTTAAATTTGACAATTTCCCCAAAGATGTGGTTCCCCAATGGATGTTCATCTCCCCACTCCAAGCATGTCACATCCATATCTGATGAGCCTCTGAAGCAAAGAAAAAGACAAATACTTGCCCACCACTCTGCCCTGGGGTGAAGCTAGGGGGTGTTGGTGGCGTAGAAGAAGGTATCTGGAGTTGGTGCCTCCAAAGTAGACTGTACAGGGCTGCTGGGGGGCCAGAACAGGTGCCCACACAGAGCTTCTCAGAGTCCTGGAGGCGCAGAGGGAGCCCTGAGCCAAGAGAACAATGTCATCCCTGGTTATGGAAGGCTAAGAAGATCTGTGGAGACCTGTGTGGCCAGACTAATATGGCAGTGACGGAGTAAGAATGTCACCAGGTCCTAAAGTAGTCTCCTGGATTCCTGTCTCTAGGAACAGGCAAGCCAGCAGAGCCAGGAGAGGCCACAGGGAAGCTCAATTCTAAGCTCAGGAGCCTCCCCTCCACAGAGCACGAGACATCAGCAACTGGCATTACTGTTTTGACCTGCCTGAGGACTCCTTTCTGAAAAAAAAAAGGAAAAAGAAAGAAAGTTAGTTCAAGACCACAATCGGGTCAAAGTATGACTCCAGGTTCTAGGTGAGGCCTCAGCCTATGAGGCAGGATGCAAGAACATGGACCTATCTATACAAGGGCATACGCAGGCCCAAAAGTGTGACCCTGCAGCAGTCTGCCCCTTACCACCAGCCTTCCAGTCTGATGAGACATCCCTGGGCCCAGCAACCAGGAGGTCCCTATCACAACATCCCCAGTCAAGCCAGACAGTAAATGACCAATGGTGAGTATATGGGGAAGGGGGTTATCCTCATGTGAACGCTTAGGCAAGCCTCCAGAGCTGCTCACAGTGAAGAGGCCCAGGACCATGGGACAGGACCCCAATTACCCCTCACCCAGCAATACTTGATCAGAACTCAAGGCCTGCCCCTTGATCTCCTGGACCTGACAGACACTTAGTTCACCCCACCCAAGTTCTCCCCATATGTCCCTGTATCTCTAACAAGCCTTTGAAGAGGACATAAGGGTCCTGCCCCACCCACTCAGAGACTCCAAAGAGGCTCACCCATGGCAAAAGACCACTCACAGAGAGAGTCTGGACTGGGAGATCTTTCCACATGCATACCTCCCCACCCCAATCCCTCAGACCCAAGACATGTGCTTCACCTATGGTAAATAGGTCAGTCATGATGGCCTGGTTGGGGCAGGGCAGGAATAAAGAATCAGGCATAGGCTAGGCCAGAGGACACCCAGTCTCTGTCTTCACTTCATCATCCCCTGTTCTGGGCCCTCAGGCACAGATAGTAGAAAAATTGGGGTTGAAAAGCCAAGAAATTAGAACCCAAGATACCAGCAGGGTGATAGGGGTAAGAAGACCTTTGTCCCTCCCCTCCAGTGTCTCATGTCCCCAGGGGCCATAAAAAAAGCAGGGCCTTACTCTCTACCTCCCCACCCCCAGGGTGGCCCAAACCCTTTCCCAACCTCATTTACCTTGCCCAGCAGGATGGGGACTCATGACTGGGGCAAAGAAGCAGTTTCCCAACCTCCCAGCACTGGGCCTCCCAGGGCTATGCTGGCATCTTCCCTCAGAGGTTTCAAGCCCTAGATTCCACCCACAGCCTAAGTTCCATAGTAGAGAGTCAGAGCTGGGAGATGAGAAGAGGGGCTGCTGGGATGGGGGAACAGGGAAGAGCCAGTCAGCATCTGGAATCTGTGGCCCCTCACATCCTTCTCCATGTATTTCCCCAAGTCCTCCACAGTCTTTCCTTGGGGATAGCCCTGCAAGAGAGAACAGCTGTGTACCTGAATGTATCTACATGCGTACACATACTCATGCAAGCATGTTCACACCTACCTACATGTCTCTGTCCAAGACAGCTAATATTGGCCAAGGAACAAGTCCTCAGCAGACAATGAGGTAAGGTCTATAGGAACTGGAAGTCTGGGGCTTGAACCTCCCATTCCCAAAATGCCCTGCACCCCAGCCCTCTCTACCAATCAGAGTGTAGTCCAATGAAACAATGAATTTTCTTGAGAGCCGGGGTGAAGCTGACAAAAGTCCTGGGGGGAGAAGAGAGTTAGGATGCTGCTCCAACCCAGCATCCAAGACCTTGCTGATAGGGATCCCAAGCCCTTAAAACTGCAAAAATGATGGAGTGTCAGGTCAACCTAGGGCCACAGCTGGGCCCAGTGTTTCTCCACATGCAATCAAGTCTTGGAATTTCACATGTCTTAGCATGCAAAGGTACATGTGTGCAAAGTGGGCATGTACATTTGAGCATGTTTGTAAGAGTGTGGTTGGGTACATGTGGCAATGTGTGCATGCAAAGGAACAGATTAGGTGCATGTGTCAGAACATACATGTGAGTGTGCTGAGCAGGCACGTGTTTTAGAAAATGTGAGCATACAGAATGGGTGTTCATGTCTGTTGTGCACAGGAATGTACTGATTAGTTATGCGTGTCTAACTATGTGTTCAAGGGTGCAGAATGGGTGCATGTGTCTGTGCTGGCAGAATTGGTTTACAAGTCTGTGTTTGCATGTGAGCATGTAGTGTGGAGGCATGTATACTAGTGAATACACAATCAGTAGCTCCCAGTCTCCTCAATGGAAACATGTTAGTAGCATTTGTCTTTGGAATGAGAGGGGGAACTGTCTGTGTAAGGGGTTTGCCAGTTTCTGAATGGGGTCAATATATCCAAGCTCAGAAATGTGTTTGTCACAGTTGAGTAGTACACGTCACTAGGATGAGAAAAGAATTCTTTGGGGGAATCATGAAAGGGATTCCATACCAAGGTGTCCTGCCAGTGTTTCCACGTGACAAGTCACTGCCATTTACAGAAAAGTGTGGTGATAGAGTTTATATGTAATAAAACCAGTCTGGAATATCAGAGGACAGATCCACCCACAGTCAAACAGGAGGGTCAGAGAGTGGTAACTCACACCTTTAATCCCTGCACAGGAAAGACAGAGTGGTGACTACACCTTTAATCCCATAACTCCAGAGACAGAGATCTTTCTGTGTTCCTGTGAGTTCAAGGCCTAGCTAACAAACAGTAGTAGCTCACACCTTTAATCTTAACTCTATAATTTGATGCAGTTGAACTCAGAAGTGAAACAACTGGGTGAAGAAGGTATTTAAGGCAGACGTAGTCAGACAGTGTGGTATTCTGACGAGGAACCAGGCTGAGGAAGCTGGAAGATAGATTTTACCCTGAGAAGTTGGCTGGGTGAGAACTTACTGTGGTCTGTTTCCTCTCTCAGATAATCCAGCTTTTCCCCAACATCAGGCTGAGTTTTCATTAAATACAAACGAGAATTTGTGTTTCAGGAAAGTGTCCCTATGATGCTCATGCCTGACTGTGAACTGATAAGAGTTACTGGGTGTTGCTGTGACATATGGGACATTTAAAGGCTTGTCCTCCCCATCCCAATGCCCACCTCACCACTGGTCCCAGCCATGCATCAGATCTTGAGAGGAAAGCAGACTCTCTAGGTCCTGGCTGGATACCGATGGGTTCCTGTAGCTCATGCACACTGGCCATCACTCAGAGTCAAGAAGAGGCAGTGACCCATCCCCAGTCCCAAAACACTACCAGTGTGGTCCAGCTGCGCACCCTGTTCCTCAGAAATTTGGGGCCACTCTGGTGAAGCTGGCCCCACTGTGTTCCTACCTCTGCTGCCCTCTTTTGAGATGGCTTTGCCGTCTCTTCCCTTCTTCAAGACAAACAGCAGTAAAAAATCAAGGAAGAACAATTAAATCTACACCAGTCCAGCTCCAGGATTTAGGCAGCCAAGGACCTCCTAAATTGAGGCAGTTTGGAGATCACGCAAACAGGAGTTACAAGGCGAGGACTGTGTGTTTAACAATAAACAATTAAACTATAAAAGAGTCATTCATAAATACCTAGAGAAGCTGGGCTTCTTGGTACACGAGTCTAGCACTTCCCAAGCTGGAGAACATTGAAGGAGAAATTGCCAGAGAGGAGATAAGAGTAGAATTAGACTCTCTGGGTAGGGTACCAAAGAGACAATAAAAGCAAAGCATCTGGGGCTTGCCTAATGTAGGGAGTGAACAGCCCTAATGCCCTGGCCCCAAATGCTCTGAAAACAAAACAGTGACTTCCATCCAGAACAGTGGCCTGCATCATCCAGGAAGACTTAGACGACAGCTATGAACTTAGAAAGAAAGAGAGAGAGAGAGAGAGAGAGAGAGAGAGAGAGAGAGAGAGAGAGAGAGAGAGAAAGAAAGAAAGAAAGAAAGAAAGAAAGAAAGAAAGAAAGAAAGAAAGAAAGAAAGAAAGAAAGAAAGAAAGAAAGAAAGAAAGAAAGAAAGAAAGAAAGAAAGAAGGATGAATGAATTTGGAACTGGAGAGATGCCTACTTAGTTAAGTGTACTGATGACCCTTCCAGATGGCCTAGATTCAGCATCTCCTATGGTAACCTCACAGCAGCCACAATCCCAGTTCCAGGGCATCCAAAACTCTTTTCTGGCCTCCACAGAGGTATACAAGTGGTACACAGACAGGCACACAGGCAAAATGCCCACACACAAACATAAAATAAAATTTTAAATTAAAAAAATTAAGGAGGCCAGATTTGTGATTTATTTTAGAAAACATTCCTCTCCAAAACAACTAAAGTAAATGAAGTTGGACATTTTAAAATGGAGAAACATTTAAAAATTGATCTGGGCATATGCGTACGGTAAAGTGCTTGCCTAGAACATGTGAGGCCCTGGGTTCAGCCCCATAGCTGCAGAGCTGGGCACAGTGATGTGCTCTTCCCACCCTTCACCAGGAGGTGAAGGCAGGGCCATCCTCTGCTACACGGGGACTTTGAGGCCAACCTGAACTAAATGAAGCTATGTAGCTCAAAACAACAGGGCGGGAGAGGTGGCTCAGTGATTAAGAGTGCTCGCCGCACAACCTTGAGGAATTTGGATCCTCTGTAACATACTAGGCATCTCTTGACTGTCTGTAACCTCAGCTTTGAGGGAGCAGAGACAGGAAGACCAAGGAAAAGAGGAAACTTTCTCACAAAGGAATAAATAGAAAGTGACAGAGAAGACAATGCCTTCCAAGAAAGCAAGTGGGCACACACCTCCAAAAGAAAACAAAGAAACAAAACAAAACAAAAAAAACTTCAAAACTAAATAAATAAAATCGTATGGAATGGCTCCTGTGTTGACAGTGTCTGATGAGCAAGTAATAGGTGAGGCATGCTAGGCCCAATTGAATGGATGCAGAGGCGGCTGGACTCAGGCCCGCATGGATGGGTGAAGAGCTGGCAGTCCATATATGGCAGCCCGAATTGATGACGTGAGAAAAAATCAAGCTTCAGAAATGGAGATTTCCTGAGTCCCTTCCACCCACGATTCCGGGCTACGCACTGACCTCCCAGCTCCCAGCATGTGCACTTTCCCACATTAGACACTTCTCCTTCAGGTCAGAACAGAGAAAGAGGAAGGTCACCTGCTTACAGGAAGTCGAAGTCGTGGAACAGTCCTAAAGTGCCACAGCAGGGCTGACAACGCCCCGCCAGCCCAAGAGCCAGAGAGCACCTAATAAAAACTGCAGCACCAGATGGGAAGAGCCCTGCTTCCCGTCCAAGACTCCCAAAACATATAGGCTGTTGCTACTGCTCCTGTTTCCCACCAGGTGGAAAGTAAGTCCTTATTGTTGAAGATGCCATGTACTTCAGACTCGGGGCTCCGAGGCCGCCTGAGCTAGATCTGACCTGTCTCCATCCTGAGGACTATCTTTCCTGATATCTGAAGACACATGAAAGCTTCCAAAGGAGGGAAGCAAACAATAATTCTACCCAGCTAAGAAGCCTATGAACCATAAAAACTACTAGCATGATACAGTAGCCCTAAAAGTGCAATAGTAACACACCTTGGTGCTAACCAACAGTTCTGTAATTGGATTTACAACCTGCTCAACAAGACAGAAATCATGTCCGCTACTGGAAACCTAGCCAGCTACCCAGAGCTAGTGAAGTCATGGATCTTGGAGGAAAACCTACTTTACTAAGCCACCATAATCCCTAACTAGACTCTAAATATTTGTCCTTATACCCACAGGTAAGCTAGTCCTCACCCTCCGTCAAGGAGACGTCTCTTTGCAGCAGAGACCATCACAGAAAACCCACAACCAATCAAAATGCAGAGTTGTAGAGCCCAGTCCCAAAGAATAGTTCATCTACAATACAACTGCTCAGGTTCGGGTAACATTTTGGAAAAGGGGAGAAATTGTAAGAGCTGGCAAATCAGGGAGTTTGCGGTGAGGTTGTGTCTCCCGAGGACTGTCGGGGAAGCTTCACCCATAAAGTCTCAGCATCCTGACTGACTAAACAAGGGCCGAACCAGGACAACAAAAACATGTCAAAGTGGACGGGAGTCGAAGGAGAAATTTTGTAAAAAGGCAGGCGGTCACAACAGATGAGAGAGACACGCCATGCAGACGGCGCCCACGTAGAGGATGTATCGGAGGGGAGAAAAAAAATCTAGGAAGAGAAAAGAAGAAAAGGGGGCGATGTTGAAGGAAGAGAGAGAGAAATGGGGAGGGGCTTGTCTGTTCTTAGCACCTGCACATAGACTGCATGTGCACAGGCTAACCCTGTGCTATCTGGGTATTTTCCGAGTACTGGCAACGCATGCGTGGTAGTAGGACCCTGGGCTGACTAGTACAGATGCCTGAAGGCTAGCAGGAACCCACAAGGCCTCAACCCTACACGAAGAACTGCAGGCAACTAAGAAATTCTCAGAATCAGAGAAATAATTTTCCCAGAGCACACCAATCGGTTTTCCGATGTCAAATGGTCAGGCCTGAAAACATATGTACAAGTATCACTCATACAGACTGGAGCCGGTTGCACTTAGAAGTATGTATGCCTGTATATATATATATATGCACAAATACATATCTGTGTTACAAAAATAAATTTAAACAAAGAAAATTAAAGAGATCAAGAGGAATATAGGGGAGAGGGTTTAGACGGGAAAAGGAGAACTGAGAAATGATGTTTTTATATTATAATCTCAAAGTTTTTTAAAATCACACGGGTGGGAAGAATGTGACCTTTCTTCTGTGGTGGTACTTGGGTCTGTCTGGAACTCCCCTTGTGTCTGAGGGCAAAAACACTATCCACTGATGCTCAGGCAATGTGTGGCTTCAGTGTTCATGCGCAGTTAGCCACACTGCTAGTTAGAATGTGTACCACTTTGTGGGTACTAGTTAATCTTCACTGTCAAGGTTGGGTGGCTAGAATGTACTTGTGTTAAAACCTACTGCACTGAGTATCCCTACTGTGTCCTCAGCTGTCCTAACTCCAGAGATGGCTGCCTGTCTAGACTACAGAACCCCTCAAACAACTGAAGAGCCAGAGAGTGGATCATGAACTGTTGTTGTAGAATCATACTTGGCCTTGACCTTGAGCAATGGCCGCAAGTTCAGGGGACTAATTGCACTCCAAGCCACTTCAAGAGTAGATTTTGCCGTGTATCAGGCCTCATCACTACCCTTCCAGGTGGGCCCCTGGTTTGCAGAATTCAAAGGTGATCAACTATGATGGAGTGCTGGAGCAACCACTCTTACGGAGCTGAGTGGCCAAGTGGGATTAGGTCTAGGTAACTGGGCACCAATGTATTTATTCTAAACCGCTAAGCAAAACCTCCTCTGCCCAAGGTCCTCACAGAAGTCCTTTGACTTTCCAGTGTCCTAAAAGATCAAGGAAGTCTGGAGAAAGATTCTTAGCTCAAAGGAGGCTAAAGAGCTACATCAAACAATTGCAATCGAGTTCTACTGCAGGGACATAATACATTGCCAAGGACGTTGTCAGATCTACAGATATAACTAGAATAGGGTCAAGATTAAAGGAAAAGGCTGCCTTTGTGTAAACCTAAGACATAGATGACTTTACTGCAGTAATATAAGAATATATCGCCAGTCTTGGGAAATCCTGACTGAAGGATTTAGGATAAGCATCACAACATGATCACCAACCTTCATATGTTTCAGAAAAAGCAATCAAGCCCCTAGACATACTTACATACAAACATCTGTATGTAGGCAAACAGGATGGGGGGCAATGGTAAAATACACAGAACAAAATGTTAGCAGAAGAAGCCATGGAGATGGATAACAGGGGATTGTCATAAAAGTCTAGCAATCTGAGTTTGATCACAGGGACCCACTCGGTAAGAAAAAAGAGTTTTCCTCTGACCTACACATATGTGCCATGGAGTGTGAATGTGTGCACACAAGCAAATGCATATAAGCAAAAAAACAAATATAATAAAATTAAAGTTTTTAATGTTAGCAACAGATCAATCTTGGTTTAAAAAATACATATAAAGTCATCATTTTATAACTTTTCATAAACTTCAAATTATTTCCAAACTAAAATGAATAGACAGGTGCCCTGCCCCTCCCCACTGCCCTGCAGCCCTCCTTCCTTCTCAGCTCCCTGCTTATTCCTTTGCCCCACCTTTGCAGGTCCCTGCTCTGCTGATACAGGAAATGGAAACAGGACCAACCTGCTCCAAGGCCTCTTGAATCACCCACCTAGAAGTCGACCATAAATGTCTTTTTACATCTGTCCGTCTGAGAAGTGTCAAGGTTGGGGCTAGAAAGATGGCTCAGCTGTTACCGAGTGTCCTTCCAGAGGACCCAGGTTTGATTCCCAGCATCCACATGGGCTCATAACCAGCTGTAGCTCTAGTCTCAAGGGATCCTAAGCTCTCTTTTGGCCTCTGCAGGCACTACAGACACATGGTGCACACACACAGACAAAACACCCACACATATACAATGAAAGCTTAAGAAAAAGATACATTTTTTAAAAAAAAAAGTTTAAAAGAAGTATCAAGGTTGGAATTGGAGTGATGACTCAGTCAGTAAAGAGCTCACCAGGCAAACATGAAGACCTGAGTTCGGATCCCCATGTAAAAGGTCAGGCAGTCTGTAGCTCTACTATTGCATGTCAAGAGGGCAGCACAGAGACAGGAGGATTCTGAGGCTTGTTGGCTAGCTAGTCTGACTAATAAATAAGTTCCATGTTCAGTGAGGGACTACGTTCTAAAAGCAAAGGAAAGGCTTAGTGTGGTGGTACATACCTTTCTCCCAACACTCAGGGGACAGAGGGCAGTGGATCTCCAAGAGTTCGAAACCATCCTGGTCTACAAAGTGAGTACCATGGCAACCAAGGCTACATAGAGAGACTCTGTCTCAATAAAAAAGAAGATAGAAAACCAAGACAGAAAGCAATAAAGGAAGATATTTGAGACTGACCTCCGGCTTCCATACACGAACATACACCGGTACACTATGCACAACACACACACAAGGTGCACAATACATACGCAGATACACAGGAGTCCAAGTCAAGCCTATGATGGCTTTGTATCCTGGGTGCCTGCACTCAAGTAAACAGAGCAAGGAAGGGTCTTATCTTCCACATCACCCTACATCACTCTAGTCTAGCCATGGCAGATTTGGTAGCATGGGATCCCCGCACCCAGGGCTGCATGGGGCTTCTATCTCCTTTAACTTGGAAAAACACTCTGGTGGTGACTAGAAGCATTCTGTAGAATCCGATGCTAATGGCTTATTCACACAAGGAGACTGACACATGAACACAGGCTATATATCAGAAATCTTTCTAACAGAGAAATCTTAGACGAGGAACTTAAGAAAATGAGGTTAGTAGTTTCACATATTCAGTAAGCAGCCTGGTGCTTGCAGGTAGAAAGGAAGCGGGCCTTAGGAGACAGCAAAGGATGGAGTGAGACAATAGTCAGGCCATCAGAGCCCAGCCAGGGTTTCTGGCCCCAGCATCCTTCTTATCTCAGATATGGTGCATTGCCAACAGACATACTCTGGGGAGGTAACTTGACTAGACTGTGGCCAGAGGGTAAACTCCATTTGCTGGGGAGGGTGTGGAACACTGAGTCCCAGAAATATGCTGCCCTTCCCAGGACAAAGGCTGCTCCCCTCCTTGGGTGGAGATCATGAGGGGAAAATTTTAAGGTAAGAGATTAGGAAATTTCCAAGAACTCTGCTCCTTCACAACGGAAGTTGTCTGGAGTTTGTGATGTGAGTGTAGGTGCAGATGTGGATGTGGGCATTGTGTATATGAGGATATATGTAAGTGTGGCTCTACATGTATGTGAGAATTTGAGGGCAGACAGGATTGGATGAGGGTGTGCCAGTCCCTGACCCCTGATTTCAGGGTGGAAGCTCTGGGGAACTGCAGTTATGCTAAGAGTGGAGAAGGGAACAGGAACATGCAACATAGCCCATCCTGACAGGAGAGCACAGCTTTGGTGCTGAGGAAGCCAGAAGCCAAAGACTCTCTACCATCAGAGCAAGGCTCTTAGCTGGGCATGCTGGCACATATGCCCAGCACTTGGGAAGTAGAGGCAGGGGCTTTAGCAGGTCAAGGGCATGGACCAGTTACATAACAAGTTTGAGGTTAACCTAGACTACATACTATTCTGTCTCAAAGAAAGAAAAGAAAATCAAGACACTTTGGGGCTCCCTCTTTAGATGAGATTACCACTAAAGAGATGCCTTTGCTTCCCCGTGTGGAAAACCAGAGGGGCCACAGCCCAGCAGCTGTACAGTCCTGTGTAAGAATCTAAGGGTTACAACTGGTAGAAGGCACAGGAGGCTGGAGGAACATTTGGGTCTGTGATTGAGAGATGGGGGGGGGGGGGGGTCAAGGGAAGGTTCTAATCAGTGTGTGTTTTGGTGGGGGGGGGGGTTGAGGAGAGCCTGAGATAAGGCCTGGGGCCTGAGAAAGGGCATCCCAAGCAACAGCAAGCATGCTCAATTCTACTGATATCTAGACAGAAGATAATTTGAGCGCCTCAAAAAGGATCCCCAACTTTCCTCATTGCAACCTGAAAGATCTGGGAGACAGGCTGTAGGTAGGGTTCCGTGAGAGAGACCTTGACTGGTGTGTGTGATCCTGGATGTGGCTTCCAGCACCTCAGAAGCACAACATAACTAGGAGAGGGGAGAACAGAGGGACACAGGCTGGGACCCGAGTCACACAAGCACAAGCCAGAGCCTAGAAACCTAGAGAACATGGAAACCGTGTGGGAGTCACAGATGGTGCATGTGTCCTTTGCTTCCTACGCAGAGGTCACTGTAGTGAGACAGAGTCATTGCGCCTTATGCCCAGCCTGGGCTAGGAGCTGAGTCAAACCCTGAGTCACGGGAGGTACTTGTCATCTTTCTGTCCAGTCTAAGAAGGGAGAAAAAGTGCCTTAGTAGACAGCAGTGAACAGAAAGGTCTTCCAGGGCCAACACCACAGAAGGTAGGGGTGCATGGGTGCGGCCTCCCTGTTGTGCCCTCTTGGGAGCGAAGTGGTAATTCTCTGTCAGTAGCTGACTTCTGGAGAAGGCCTCTCAAAGGCCCCCACTGTGCAGCCTCCAGGCCTGCAAATGGAGTAATCTAGATACCTTTGCCCAACTATTTAAAACAACAGATTCTCTCTTCGGGGCAACCAAATACTGCTTTCTCACGAGAAGCTTGAGTTAGCTGTTTCCAAGTCACAGGTGTGTGTGTGTGTGTGTGTGTGTGTGTGTGTGTGTGTGTGTCTGTTTCTGTCTCAGAATTTTGGCCTCATTCTCCCAGCATCCCAGCATCCCAGCATCCTTCTCCAGACGCCTAACATCCTGATTAACCAAATGACTCCCTGCCTGGCTGCCTTTCCACACTGCCCATCATCCAGGCACCCCACGGCTCCTGCCTGGGCTCCTGCCCTGGCTCAACACAACTCTAAAATTCAGAGCATTGAAAGGGGAGGGGGTCATACTGTTCATGAACTAGGCCAGAACAATGTGGGAACTGCAGGTCTGTTGTTCCTAATCTGAAACACTGCTGTCGGAAATGCCTCTGAATCCCACATTTTCTAAGTGGGAGGCTAGTATGATTTACTCTATGTATGCAATCACACCTTGGTGGGACCCAGGAAAGTAACCACTGCAGTCAGTGGATGATACTCATCCCCAATAAAGTTAAAACCCCAAAACTCACATAGGTGGTGGCCGGTTGGGGCTTGTCACTGAATGAACATGGACACCTCCTCATCTGGGGCTCCGGGAATTGAGGTGATGGAATCTTGCATCAGTGTCTATGACATATACAGAGGGTGACTGGGTGAAATGAAGAAGCAGGGACCCCAGAGCTGAGGATGAGGAGCGGACTGGGGAGCTGGGAAAAGCGAGAGAGAAGAACCCCACAGCGGAGGCTGTGAGGAATCAGGCAGGGAGCCAGGAAAGAAACCAGAAAGCGTGCAGGGCCCAGCTCAGGGAGCAAACTCTGAAGAGCTGCCAAGTAGAAGACTCCATTGGTGGAACTGGTGGTGGTGGGACTGTGTGCTGAGACGGGGCAAGTGTTGAAGGGATGCCGATGGCAAGGGCAGTAAGAAGCCACGGAAAGATTCCTTTGCTGGCATCTCTGCCACAAAAGAGAACCAGGGCTCTCAGAGAGCAGCCAAGAAGCTAAAGGAAGGATGATTCCAAATCTAAGTGTTGTAAGAGGTGCCTGAGAGACCATTCGGGGCTTGAGAGCATGTGCTACTCACAGGACCCAGGGACTCAGCACTCAGCACCAGTAGAGGGCAGCTCACCTGTCCAGGGGATCTGACATCTTCTTCTGACTTCCTCAGGCACCTCAACTCACATGCACATTGCCCAACACACACACACACACACACACACACACACACACACACACACACACACACACACACGTATAGTCTTTTTTGTGAACACACTCATGCATGCACACACCATGTTCCTCACTATTACAATGTCACATTAGCACATAGGGAAAAGATTTTGGATAAACAGAATAAAAGGCTTCATGGCCTCTCCACTGCCCTCCTGTGTGGGAGCCACCCAGCCATGTTGCAGCTCCCTTGCCTCACTGGATGTTTCCTCCAGGAGATTTTTTTTTTTTTTTTTTTTTTTTTGGTGCCTATGCCAAGCAACTTCTGAGAAGTCACTTCCCCCTTCTCCACCTACTAACCAGCCACTCCAAGGTGTGAATGTATGCACAGGAAATACCAGGAAGGTAGACGGAACAATGAACAATGATTGTCTGTCACAACAGGACTACAAATTAATGGATTACTCTCAGTCTCGTATAGTTTTGATGTTTATTTCATGAGCCTTCACGTTTTCTTCAATAAAACAGGCTAAACTAATTTTTAAAGAAGATACGTTAGAGGGGCATATGAGGGTGACAGCCCCATGGGGGTGACAGTTGGCAAGTTTCTCAAATTCACACAAAGCTAAAGGCAGGCAGCAGCACAGTGGCGCCTGCCTGTCACAGCCTCAGAGGACCTGCTAGGTCTCCTCTGGGTTCTGGCAGCCCACACTAAGCTCTGAGCAGAGATTCTAGGTCGGCAGGAGAGTGACCTAATTAAACACACAAGCTTATTCTTAGACCAGGAGGCCCAGTTAAGGCCCCTGGGTAGCTCAGCCCAGAAGCACAGGACTAGAGGTGACCGCCCAAGACTTTTAAGTGGTACTTGCTTGTTTCTGATGGTTGAAGTACCACATAGGAATTGTTATGCCCAGATCGAAGGGTCCCCCAAATACCACCGAGGAATCTGGATCTGTATGTAAAAGCAAAGAGCCTTTATTCAAACAAGCTCAAACTTGGTCTCTCCGTGTGTGTGTGTGTGTGTGTGTGTGTGTGTGTGTGTGTGTGTGTGTGTGTGTGTGTGTGTGTGTGTGTGTGTAACATAGCAGTGCAATGAAAGAACCCTGAGCCTGGATGGGGCAGGGTGGAGTGGGATTTTATAATGGTAGAGGTTGGTGGTGAGGAAATTTTCAGGGTTCAAGACACTGATTGGCTGACATTTGTCTAGTGGTATCTTTAATAAAAGGAAAATAGGTGTGTGTTGACCTAAAGGACACCTGGTGATATCTGTAATAATTGAAACATTAGGTTATTTCCTCTTGGACATTAGAAATTTGCTCGCAGAATGCTGATTGGCCTATACCTTGATGGTGCCAGTTTTATGACTTTTCTCCGAGTCCTGGTGGTACTCACCAGTAAACTGAGGCTCAGGCCTACCTTTCAACTGGTTCCTATCAAGCCTGTCATGGCAGCAGTGTGGCCAAGCTGCTCTGGGTCCCACACTCATCATGGACCATTGCGAAACTGTAAGTGCAGAGAAGAAAATATTAACCTAAGAAATCCGACAGTTGGGTTTGTTTTTTCTCGTCTTGTTTCTATTGTTTGTCTGCCTGCTTTGGAGTTTTGTTTGGTTTTGAGATAGCATCTAACCAGATAGCCCTAATTGGCCTAAAACTCTTTATGTAGACATGGCTGACCTCAAGCCAATGGAGATCTGCCTACTTCTGCCCCCCAAGTTCTGGGATTAGGAGTGTGTACCACCGTGCCTGTCAAAATCCCCTGGTCTTTTAAAATACATACGTATATTTCTGAGGGGAAATTCTTGTTCATATAATATAAACTTAAAAAACAAGAAAAGTGTGAGATTGCATAATCCCTAATCTGCTGTGTAAATTTGGCGTGGCATATGTCTGTGGTCGTTCCTGGGTATGTTTATTTCACTCGTGATTATAGAGACATTTTCCCATGTCATTACACATTCAGTTATTTCATTTGTGTGCCTTTGTGTTTGATGTATGTATATATGTGCAAGTTCATGTGGGTGAGAATTCTTGTGCCAAATGAAGACATGTGCCTACCATAGCCCACATCTCCCTTCTCCCCATGGGGCACTGGTGTTGCAGGAATGTACTGCCATACTTGGCTTCCTTATAGGGATTCTGGGGGTGCAAATTTGGGGCCTTACACTTGCATGCAAGTGCTTTGCACACCAAGCCATTTCCCTAGTCCCAGTAACGTAATTTATAATAACTTCAAATATCTATCATATAGAATACTATATTAAATATTTCCCTGTTATGGGGCATCTAATTTTTCACATACAACTCAGTAATGAATTTCCTCATCCTTAAGTTAGATTTTAGAAGTAAAAAAATTATCCAGCGCTCTTGTTACATGTTGCAAAATGACTTCCTAAGAGTTCAGAGTACCTGATGTCATCACTGGTAAAGTCAGGGGTGTCACAGTACTTGTGACATATCCTGATTCTTGAAATAACAGCCAGAGCTTTTACCAGTTAGGTCCAGATCAGACTGGATCAAACACCAGAGGCTAGCCACTGTGAGCGGGTGACTTCATCCTGGATCCATGCAGGACTTTGTGACCAAGCCTAGTCCTGCACCCCCTCCAACATTAGTCAACTCTCACGAGGTTAGGCTGCTGTGACAAACCCAGAATTGGGGGGATTATTACAAGTAAGATATCATACCCAGTTACTTAAGATGTGAATCAACTATGACTTTGTTTTCCTCTTATCCTGTGGGATTCATGGGGAAGGAACAACCCAGCCCTAGCTTTAGACTCAAGGTCATGGGTCAATGGCATAAAGCAGAAAACCACATTGGTGCTTAAAGTCTGACTGGAATGTGGCATGCATCACTCCACTCTCTTCCCATGCTCCCAAAGAGGTCATGTGGCCAACCAAGCCCAATGCCTAGGAGAGGAAAGAAGTCACTTTTTTCTCAGGAAGGTGCTGCAGCTCACACATTGGGGTGGGAAGATTCAGAATGTCCTCACAGAGGGGCCAATGACAGCTGGAACAGCAACAGGCAGTCAAACAGCCATCACACCCTAAATCTGACACTAGGAACGCTGGCCACTAGAATCTCTCTTCATTCTAGAAATCGCCTTCCCCCGAATACCTTCTCCAGGGAGGATGTTACTCACGTGTCCTTTTGTGCAGATGAAGGAAAATACAAGAGTCAGAGATGGCTTGAACACTGGGAATCCCAACATTTGAGAGGCTGAGGCAAGAGGTGATGAGGGCAAAGGAAGACAGAAAATGTGTGTACACACTTAGAAGTTGCTCTAGTCAGAAGAATCTGAACACTGGTAAATCGCTTAAAAGAGTAAAGCCATATGTGTAACGGGTGCTCATCTTTGCTCACTTTTTTTCTTTTATTTCCCTTGTTTTTGTACTGGGGAATGAACTTGGGGTCTTGCAGAGGCTGGGCTCCATCATAGAGCATTATGACCATTTCCTTTTTGTTTTGTTTGTTTTTTGCGGGGGAGGGGAGAAATAGAATATTTCCTGAGAGGCCCAAATAAAACCTCTGGTGACAATGGTTATTTTGGGGGAACAGACTAATGACAGAAGGTGGGGTAGGAACTTGCTTTCCATCCAGCCCCCATTCCCTCGCTGGTGTTTCTATTATATTCTCCCTCTACCCCGCCTCCTTTTAATTTTGTTAACTTGTCCTTTCTCCCCAAAAGCCCGGCTTTCACATGGCCTTCCTGTCTGTTCTACCTTCCTTCAGTGATCCCACAGTGGAACATGCCCTGATCCCTAGACCTGGAACTTGAGAAAACACAAGAGCAAACATCAGCAATTGCAAAGCAAAATCCAGAGTTTGAACTCCAATAGAGGAGACCCCTGGAGGGAACAGCAAGCGATCAGCGCCCCTCCGTCTCCATAAGCCCTGAGTGAGATGGAAAGATCAGACCCAACTCATGCATGCCTGAGTCAGGAGTCCCACCTGACGAGGAGCAACAGGGACCACAAGAGAGGGGACAACGTGACAAAGACAACAGGGGCTGCTCAAGTCCAAGGCCAGTGTCGCCCCCCAAGTGCGGCAGTCTACAGACAGAGGCCTCTTACATCGTTCCATGCAGAGACCCCTCCTCTGACACCCACACAGCCCACTCCTGTTCGCAGCCTTTAGTGGAGCCTCTTTGCCCCTCATGACTGCGGGCAGTTCCCTTTGCAAAAACCGAAAGGCCTGATATTTGCCATCTGGATGCAAAGAACAGAGACAGCACCAATGGGAACAAGCACAGAAGTTAAAGACCATGAGGACACAGTCCAGAGGGACAGAGTGGGATCCCTGGGAAATGCTGAAGATCGCTAGGAGGTATGAGGTTTGAAATTCAGAAGAACTTGTGTCTAAATTAGCCACGGGTTGGCTTGGATACGGGATCTCCAAAGATTCATGTGTTTAGTTACCAGCCTGTACTTCAATCTGGAAATGGTGGAACCAGACAAGAGATAAGCCTATCGGGAGATATTCTAGCCAATGGAGCCATGCCCTTTTAAGAGGATACTGGTACCCCAGCCTTTTTCTCTTCCTCTCTTTGGAGGCCTGATGAGGAGATGATCTAGTCTGCTCCACCAGGAGCTTGCTGTCATGATGGATCCAATCAGCTATGGCCTGAAACTGCCAAGCTGTGAGCCTTTCTTCTCTGTAAATTTTATCTCAGGAATTTTGTGACAGTGACAGAGAGCTTGCTAACACAGTAGGCCTAGAGTCCAGTGGTCAGTAAGACCTGAGCACAGCCACTCAAACAGGACGGCCTTGCGGGGGAGATGCTGGAGGGGTGGACTGCACCCCTGGGATCATTTGAAGATGCTCACATCCTTTGAAGCTTCTGCCCACTCCAGCAAGATCCCATAACTCCTACAGAAAGGTGCATCTACACAAGACATTGTCACTGAGGCATATGACTGAAACACTTCACTTGATGTCCTGTTTAAAATCTTGTTGCAAGAGACATGTTCAGATGGACAAGCACAAATTCCCAGGCTCCTTGAGTGTCTCCCAAGACCCAGAGGTTAACATGACATTCTCAAGGTTCTATGAACAAGAACATGTGTGCAGCATGTGTGTGTGTGTGTGTGTGTGTGTGTGTGTGTGTACACCAAGTATAGTGGCTTATAATTTTTTTTAAAAAGCGTTGATACATACCTATAATCCCAGCAGTTGAGCAGGAGACTTGTCGTGGATTTGAGGTCCTCTTGAGCACATAGTGAGGTCCAGGCCAGCCTAGACTATGGTATTAGAGAAATAAATAAATAAACAAACAAACACACTAAAACAAAGGGATGTTACAACCTGCTGGGAAGAATATTTTGCATTTCATGTCACAGGTGAAGGAAGAAGGTTCCTAAAATGTGCAGAGTTTCTACCAAGAAGATCATTACCCAAAGACAAATGAGCAAGTGGCTCTTAGCTTTACAAAAACACCATCAAACTCACCAGAGAACTGAAAATTAAAGCTACAGACACCAATTTTCACCTATGAGATGGGTAAGAATCTAACCAGTGGAGAGCAGACTCCAATGCTCTGTGAGGAGAAGGGCTTTTTGCACCATCCCTGTAGAGGTGTAAATTGCCACAGCCCCTCTGGGAAGGCAACTTGACAGCATCTATCAAAACTAAGAGAAGTCCTCTTCACAGATGAGACTGGCTGACATACATCCAGAACAGCCAGGTGGACGCACAGCATCAGAAATAAGTCATATATGCTGTCATGAAGGGCAACCCAGTTACAGTAAGACCCTCCATAATGGGGTGCCTTATCCACATGCATGTACACAGCTATTAGAAAGAATCAGGACACTGAATAAGGGGACTATGGGCAGGGGGAGGAGGAACAGAAAGACATAGCAGTGAAGCTTAGGAGCAATGAGAGACTGCAGAGATCTGCTTTGCCTATCACCTACAGTTCACATCACCATATGCTCTGGGATGGAAGAGGCGAGACCTGGCATCACTTGTAATCTCAGCATTCAGGAGGCAGGAGGATTGCCAGCAATTTAAAGATCAGCCTGATAAATGTAGTAAGCTTCATCTAGGCTAGCCTGGACTAAAAAGCCCTTGTCATTGGGAAAGGAGGAAGAGAGGAAACTTTTAGGGGTGACAGCTAAGTTTATGGCGTCTCAAGTCAACTTCATGAGTTGTTCTTCACTCCCTTAAGACTTACACAGAGAATATAGACAGTCCTTATAGAAGTCAATCACACTTCACTGGTAATGAGAGCATCCAGTAGCCCTTCATCCAACAATAAGACAGTGTTTCCAAGATATGCCAGTGACTGGGGATGGGAGAAACCTGAAGAACAAACAGCAGGTCACAGGCTCTGTAAGAAGAATGGGGTGTAAGTCCATGTTTGTAGAAAGAAATGCTAAAAAGAACTTGCTAGAAACTAAAAGCTGGACTTCGGCAAACAGGGAAGGCCATGGAGAGGAACAAGGAAGCAGGGGTTAAGTTTTTCACAATACCCTGCCTGGCTCCTGTTTTGAAGTTGTGAGCCAGATGCTACCTTACCTGTTCATAAGAGTAAGTGAAAAACCATGGGTAATTCTCATAAAATAAGAGGTAATTATAACCAAAACCAAAATTATACCCTGAGTACCACAATCACACCCTAGGATAAAAGATGTGTTTTAAATTTTATGTTGACACTTGGGTGTGTACTAATCTTTTTCTAAGTCTCTCTCTCTCTGCCCATGCTTAAATCTGTATTAAAATTTTTTTCAATAAACTCCTGCTTTACTTCAAGAAAACAAAGGAAAAATTTGTGTTGGCAAGATATAAAATCATATATAAGATTTTAGAAACATTTCAAAATAATTTGTCATAGAATGCTAAATAAATATGAACTGTCAAACTGAGAATTGATGTGCATGTTATTTTTAATTAAGTTTTGTTTGTTTTGAGACAGGGTTTTACACTGTAGCTCAGGCAAGTCTTTAATGTGTGACAATCCTCCTACTGAGGTCCCCTGATCCTGGGATCACAAACAAGAGCCCACCTCCCAGTAGGCATTTTATTATTTTTGTTCCATTACAATAAAAAGGTACAGTCTTTTCGTGTCTACTTAAGAAGGGGAGAGGGGGGGGAGAAAGAAGGAATGGAGGGAGGGAGGGAGGGAGGGAGGGAGGGAGGGAGGGAGGGAGGGAGGGAGGGAGGGAGGGAGGGAAGGAGGACTATTAGAAACCCCACAGGCATCCAGACTCATGTTATTATATTATTTGAAAAGCTGCTATGTGTGGGAATGCATTTGTGTGTGCTGTATCTTTAAATAAAGGTGCTGTGTTGGGTCATGGCGGGCACCATAGAAGAAATGGGAGGAGTTTGGGGAGGAGAAGCAGGGCGGAGTTAGAGGCAGATCGAACCAGCCGCGCAGAGAACAACATGTAAAGAACACGGGTGAGCTACGGGCCGGGCTCACGTGGGCCACAGATTAATAGAGATGGGTTGATTTAAGATGTAAGAGCTAGCTAACAACGTGCCTGAGCCATAGGCCAAACAGCATAAAGTAAATAAAAGCGTCTGAGTCTTTTTAGGGACCCGGGCGGCGGGCGGATAAGCGATCCGGGCGACAGATCTGTGGGTTCGGGACCTCTGGCATACGGGACCCGAGAGAACTTACTACAACAGCTATGTACAAAACCCAGGCAGCTTTCTGAGCAGCTGCAGCATCAATCCAGAAGTGTTTCAGACTCTAAATCCAGCATAGGCTCTGCTTAAGGCTGACCAGGAACTGAGTAGGTTTCCAAAACCAACTGGGCAGATTTCTTTTGGTTTGCTTGTTTTAGTTGTTTGTTTGTTTGGATGGTTGGTTGGTTTGTTGGTTGGATGTGTGAATGGATGAATGCATGGATGGATGCATGGATGGATGGATGATGCATGGATGGATGGATGCATGGATGCATGGATGGATGGATGATGCATGGGTGGATGGTTGGTTGGATGGTTGGATGGATGGATGCATGGAGCCTTGACTGTCCTAGAATTTATTCTATGGGCCAGGGTGACCTTGAACTCACAGACCTGCCTGACTTTACTTCCCAAATGCTAGGACAAAAATTGTGCCCCACCATGCCCAGCAGTACAAAATCTCTTAAATCAGACATCTTTTGTGCCCTTTTTGGATACATAACTCCTGTGAAGGATAAGCAGATCTCTCCTGAGGCTAGCCCATTTCACCTAGTTACCTATTACCTATTTTCCCACCAGGTTGCTGCTTTTGGAAGCTGGTGGTGATTAGGGTTTTCCCTCTAAACAATGATAATGAACTAATGAGACCATCTCAAGCACTTGGTCAGGGTTGGATGCCTCATTTCCTTGGAAACACAGGGGGGGAGGATGGAGAACTTGGATGTGAGTCTAGAGACTTCCTAGGGAGTGAGAAGAGCAGGGTTTGTGGGCACACCACTCCTATCCTGCCTACCCCAGTTTCTCTTCCAGGTCACAGGCTCCCCTTTGTCCAATTCATATGCTAAGATGCTTATCTTCTGTGTTCCACCCAATATTCTACAGAAGGGACTTTCACAAGTAGAATAAAGTGCAGTGTGTCCTCTGTGTTAAAGCCTCAGGGGTTTAGGTTCACGCCCCTGCTGCCTGGTCCCCGTTGGTCTCCCTGACTTCATCAGCTCCTTCCTTCACACTCCTCCAGTTACACTGGCTGTGCTGGCTTCCTTCTCTCTTTTGTTTCCACAAACCCTATTTTTTTCCTGTTCCAGGCCTGCTTTTGGCAGTGTTCTCAGCTTCCACTGGGGTGCTACCTGCACCTTATGTCGGAAAGGACAGGTGCTTTTCTCTGGGTGGGGTCAGATCCAAGCTGATGCAAAATAGGCCGGCAGGAGGCCCCTCCAGGAAAACAATCTCTCTCTCTCTCTCTCTCTCTCTCTCTCTCTCTCTCTCTCTCTCTCTCTCTCTCTCTCTCTCTCTGTGTGTGTGTGTGTGTGTGTGTGTGTGTGTGTGTGTGTAGGGTTTAGCAGGCTGAATACTCATACTCATATGCTAAAATGCTTACCTTCCATTTGGCCCTGTTAGAGGTGAGCCCTTTAGGTGATGAGGCCATGAATAGGAGTCTCTAGAATTGGAACATGCCCTCATGATGGTCTCTGGAGAGCTACCGTGCTCGGATACCACTCATAAGCCAGGAAGTGGTTTGATCTGGTATTGCTCAGTCTGTAGAAGCTCCCCAGTCATGTTACTTTACTGACAAGACAAACCAGTGACACAGAGGACAAAGATAATCAGATTTCTGTGAGTTTGGGGCTAGCCTGGTCTACATAGTGAGCTCTAAGACAGCCAAGGAGACCTCATCTCAAAAAACGAAAATTAAACAGCAAAACAAGCAAGTTGTCACCAAGAGCAATGGCAACATATCTACACAGACAGACAGACAGACAGACAACTTCAGACAGCCCCTAGAGACTGCTTCTTTGTCTCTGAGCCTGAAGGCTAATCACAGGCTTCAGCCCTTAGACAGGCCCCACTTCTGTCTCGGCTCTGTCCCAAGAAGGCTGCCCAGACAGAACCTCTTTTGTCTGCCGTTGTCTCCATAAGTCTTAGGCCTGGGACGGAGAAGGGAGACACACATCTTCTATTGGAGAAAAGCTGCAGCAGAAACTGACCTCACTCCCTAGCACTGACAACATCATTCAGAGCTCCTCACCCAAATGCCCTACAAGCTAAAGAACGTGAGGGACTGACATGTCCTCCACAGATGAGAAACTGCCAAGGAAGGTGGAAGGTCTTGTGTACTGCACCAGTTCCCAAGTCCAGGGTCTCACTTGCTTTTCTTTATTTTTCAACACCAAGCTGTTTCTCTCTGCTTGCTCTATGCTGTGTGTGTGTGTGTGTGTGTGTGTGTGTGTGTGTGTGTGTATGTGTGTGTGTGTGTGTATGTGTGTGTGTGTGTGTGTGTGTGTATGTAAATGCCCACATATTTTGGGGTGGGAGCTCACCCCTGTACTCTCATGTGGAGGTCAGAGGTCATCAGGTGTCTCCCTCTGTCACTCTCTTCCTTATTTTGAAGACTAGATCTCTCTATTAACTTTGAGATTGTCATTTCAGCTAGACAATATGATTAGCAAGCTCCATGTTCTGCCAATCTCTGCCAATCCTATTGGCTGGAGTTACAGACACACACTTCCATGGGTGCTCGGGATCAGAACTTTGGCCCTAGGGCTTGCTCGGCAAGCTCTTTACCTACTGATCATCTCCCCAGCCCTCTTTATTGGATTTTTTTTATTATTTTTTTCATTTTATTCACATGGGTGTTTTGTCTTTATGTATGTCTAAGCACTACATGTATGCAATGTCCACAAAAGCCAATGATGGTGTCAGATCCCTTGGAACTTTATAAATGGTTGTGGGCCAGCATGTGTGTGCTAGCGCAAACTGGGTCCTCTGCAAGAGCAAGCAATGCTCTTAACACTGAGCCTTCTCTACCAGGCCTCAGGAAGAAACACACAGATGACAATATCCAGCTTTTAATAGGTTGACAGTAGGAATGTTTTCATTTTCTCAAAGGATCTAAAGATCCTGTAGTAACACCATCTGGCCAAAGGGGAAGAACATTCTGGAATGCTCAAAACCTAGCAGTGTGTTCGTCAGCTAAGCCCTCAGACCCAGGTTCATACACTAATTTCCTTCTTTGCCTCCTGTGTCCTCTCTCCTATACTTGACCATTCACTGCTCTCCCCTAGCTGCCCAGAGTGACCAGGGGCAGAAGTCTCAGAACCAGGGAAAAACTGACACAGCCACCCCAGACATCAATGATTCCAGCATCTACATTGAGAGGACAAACAGTCTAGGGCTCTAGAGAAAGGAACAGAGATGGACGGGATGGTAAGAGAGCTTGGCAGGCAACAGAGCTGACTCACATCAGGAGCGGGTAGAGAAATACAGACCGTAAGCAGCTGGGCTGGAGGCTCCTGTGGTTACTGTCACTGCCTTTTCTGCTACTGCAGAATCAGTGATCAAGTCCAAGCTTGTCAGCTTCCATCAATGTGATCTCTGCACTCTTCAGTAGGGATCAAACACTCATTGTCTGGGAGCTTGTGTAGTGAGTCAGCCTGGCCACATATCTCTAGCAACTCCACACGACGGCCAAAGTCCAGAATGGAGTCCAAAGGTTGGGGCTCACACTAAGCACATGTCCTTATACCTGGCTTGTGAGGGATACTTCCTCCCAAACTGCATCTGACCTTGAACTGGAAACTCATTAGAAAGAAACTTAGTTGTCACATTTAGAGCAAATCACTAGGAGGTCAGATGACCAAAAATCTTAATTTCAGTCCAATAATGAAAGGACTGGCCTGGGTATGTTTCCCTCAGGATGATAATTTAAATACTCAGTGGTTTTTCTGATGCCTAGAAGGGATAGTAAGCTGCCTGGTGAGTCCTGGGCCCTTTCTGTAACACAGCCATTTCTAATGGTTGCCTAGAGTCTTACAGTTTCCAGTGACTCCTTCCAGGCATATGGAAGAGACATGTGAAGCACTGTGTACACGGGGGCTGTTTGGGTTGTAACAATTCCCACTGCATATCTCTGCCAAGCCTTACATGGGTTTCTACACCCACCCACCAGACATATGGAGACTTGGCTAGAAACAGATTCCACTTGGCCTAGTAGGACTTCACACCAAAGGTGCCATGGACTAGGATTCTTCAGTGGCTGGGCCAAGCCATCCTTCCTAATGACACAACAGCAATCTACAAGCAAAGAGGCACAGCGCTGGTTAGGTTCTTGAGGACTGACAGAGGCCTAGTGCTCAGCAGAAGTTCCCTTCAGGAAAGTCTTGGTCTCCAAGCTAGAAAGATGGTTCAGTAGTTAGGAGCATGTACTGTTCTTCTGGCGGACCCCAGTTGGGTTCAACTGTCACCTATAACTCCTTCAAGGGATCCAACACCCTCTTCTGGCCTCCATTGACACTTGTGCCCATGTGCACAGATACCACATCTATGCATAGTTAAAAATAAAATAATAATAATGAAAAAAAGAACCCACTTTCATCAGTATTCCAACATGTGTGGGGAAGGGGATCCTGAGGTTCCACCCCTCTGAGGCCCTGGGGGGGGGGGTGTCATATTTCTCAGTGGTATAGCCTCTCTCTCTCTCTCTCTCTCTCTCTCTCTCTCTCTCTCTCTCTCTCTCTCTCTCTCTCTCTCTCTCACACACACACACACACACACACACACACACACACACACACACACACACCATGAAAATAGGAGAGAAGTCATTGGGAAGGAAAACCACTTATTAGTGAAGAGAGCAGGGAAATATAATAAACTGCATATGCCTCTATGGATAGGTGTGAAATTATGAAAAAGTAAATATCTTTTTAAAGAAACACAAGTCATTCACTATTTAACACCAACGAGTATAAGATGGAGCTCCGCCTGTTTGACAGTGGACTACAATCCTCTCTGCAGCTCAGAACTAGGCATTCCACAGAGCGTGGCATCCCTCAGGTGAGACAGGCATGTGTTTTGCTGACCTTTCTCCCATGTGGTGTAGCAGAGAAAGATCCCTAAACCCTCAGCATCTGCCTTCACAGCACATTTAAGAAAAGAGGGAGCTTCTCACCGCCCAAGAGGAGGATGGGAGACCTGGAGTAAAGAGAGAAGAAGAGACGTGATGTTTGGGGTTTTGCAGGGTGCCTCTTGGGCCCCTAAATCCCACAGCCCTATTAAGGGAGGTCACTTTTTAGAAAGCAGACTTTCCTTGACAGTGAAATGCCAGAGGCCACAGTTCCCAGGCTCCACGGATAAGAGGAAATTCACACAGCATTTGAATCAGAAGCTGGTGACACAAGCATCTGTGTAAAGTCCACGTGTCAGAGGCAGTGAGATGGCTCTGTGGGTAAAGACACTGGCTGCCGACAGAGTTCCGTTGGATCAAAGGAATAAAACAAAAAACCAATAGAGCAGGGAACCAGAGATATGCTCTATGGTGCACATGCGCCCCCCCCCCCCCCCACACACACACAGCACACAAATAAATAAATAAATCCAGGGATCAGGGACAAGGAGATTGCTGCACTAAGTTACTATACGAGCCAAGAATGGGGAAACCTGGATTTACTTTAGTTTTAGGTTTTTATATTATTGTTATTATATTATGTGTATTAGTGCTTTGCCTGCATGTTTACGGGAGCGCTTCCCTCAGAGTCCAGAAGAGGGTGTTGGATCCCCTAGAATTGGAGTCACAACAGAAGTTGTGAGATTCCATGGGGATGCTGAGGATTAAGCCAAGGTCCTCAGGAGGTGCTCTTAATCACCCTAAGCCATTTCTCCAGCCACTTTTTTTTTTTTTAATTTTTAAAAAGATTTACTTTAATTTTTATTTGTGTGTGTGTGTGTGTGTGTGTGTGTGTGTGTGTGTGTGTGTGTGTGTGTGTGTGTGTGTGTACCAAATGTGCAGGTACCTGAGAAGACCAGAAGAAGATCCCAGATCCCTTGAAGCTGAAGTTACAGGTGGCTGTGAGCCTCTCTATGTAGATTCTGGAACTTAACTTGGAAGCTATGGAAGAACAGTACATGCTCTGACTCTCTGAACTATATCTCCAGTTCCCAGGTTATATGCCTGGGCCATATTGGACCTTGTAAATGCCAGGAAGATACTCACCAACGTGTTCTCAGTGGATGCTCCTAAGTAAAAAGTCTTTTTCTTTAATTTTTATAAAAAAATATTTATGTATATTTTTAAATGTTTTAAAATAAAAAGCAACATATTATTCTACAAATATATTAATATCTAATAAAAGGAAAGATAAAATATGAATTCTAGCAAAAGGGGGGCCTTTTAAAGAGGGAGGTGGTGCAAGATCTGTGTTCTTTTGATGTCTATTGAGTCTATAAATCAATTTGTGGAGCTGATAGGAATATACTTATCATTTTTATTTTTTAGTTGGAACATCTTCAGGTACTTTATATTATGTGTGCAGTATTTTTTTAGCATGTTAAATAAGCAGCAGAAAGCTATCTCTACTTTTCATTAGACCTACTGAAAGACCCAGAGAGGGGGCAAGAAGTCGATCTTTCCAGAAGGACGTGGAGGCAGAAGTTCTGCACATCCATCCGTAGTTCCTCCGGTGGTTTCAAAGGTCACTACTGTTGAGCTGAAAAGACTATATTTGCAACTTAAAAATGAGAGCCATTAAAAATAATGGTATGTTTATACAATAGACTGTTACTCAGGAATAAAAAGAGAATTATTACAGATATCCACAGCAGCGTGTAAAAATCTCACAGACATTTTATTAAGGACTTGGGCACAACTGTCTAATAGAATTTCCATGAAGTTCTAGAAAGGGCGAAACTATGGCAATGAGAAGTGGGAGCAGGGGAGGCTGGCGACCAAGGATTAAGAGTGGGCATGGGAGACAACAGAGCTCGAACTTTACCAGTTAAAATTTACTTAACTTTATTATGGTGATGTTTGCCTTGGTCTACACATTTCTTAAATTCTGTCCTATACTGAAAGCGCATGCTTTTATTGCATGCAAAGTATATGGCACCCAGAGCGCTGTAACCTTAAGCCTTTATCATCCAAGAGAATGAATACGTCCTTCTTCCTTCTGCCCTAATATAGAGGATTTAACCACTTCTCTTCCAGGTTCATAGAGGCACAATTTCTGATTCTCTGCTCATTGCAGAAAGTTCAACATCCTTTGTTGAGCAGATATGGTCCCCTCCCCCTTTTAAAGATAAGGTCTTGCACAGCCCGGCTGGTAGCTTGTCTCAAGCTCAGGGTCTTTCCACCTCTGCCTCCCACCTGCTGACTGGAAGTTCACACCTTCAGTTCTTTCTTTTCCTCTTTTGCTTTCTTCCTTCATCATCTGCTCTCCCCCATCCCGCTACAAGGTTTTCCACATGCTTGCCTGATCTGACTGCTCTGTGAAATTCAAGCTGGCCTTGAACTTCAGGAATCCGTCCAACACCTTTGCCTCCCAAGCTGTGGCCTTGTCCGTGTGCCACCAGACCCGGGCTCTGTGTTAATATTCCTCGTCATGCATTTTTATTGTGATTTTTTTTATTATTATTATTTGTCTTAGCTATTTCTACAGGCTCTTTGAGAATATCAACCCTTCAGCTCCTGGGTTTACAGCTCCTGTTTTGAATATGGTTTCATCTTGCGTGATCATGGGTTAACTGTACTAATAGCTGTACTTTCTGCTCTGTATGCTTGTAAACGTCTAAAATGGGATTCTTCTAGGCCTACTTAGAGATGGCTAAAGAGTCCACTGACTATTTTTTGTTGTTTTCAAAACCTTAATTTAAATTGTCCTTAGGAAGGAGAAGCCAGCCCCAGCTGAGAAACACTGTCCTAGGCTTTGTTCACTTTCCCACACAGTGAATTCTCATATACAATAGCACTTAGGTCCATTTCTTAGTTTTCTTCTCTTCCAATAAGATGATGCCTGTTCCTGGGCATCATCAGTAGTATCAGCTATTTTCAGTTTTGCAGTTTTATTTTTATGTTAAAATAATTTCTTGTTCTTCTAGCCTTTTTGTTTGTTTGTTTTTTAATCCTCCTGAGAAGATACTCTTATTGAACAATCAAGCCGAACTGAACCAAGAGCGACCCCAGCACAATCTGCGGGATGGGATCGCAGGGACACCTTAACATCAAGGCCTTGGGGCTGGGGTAAGGCCCGCAGGCCCACAGCTGCCTGGGGCTGATAGGTGAAAAGGCGCCAGATAGAGAGGGCTCTGAAGTGATCTCTGGCTCATCTGTGGGACCCAGAGGGAAGGAGCTGCAGAAACCACAACCAGGGCAAGGGGGCAGAGTTTTGACTTGCGGATACTTAAGTTGAGATGGGGTAGGATGGAGGCAGGACACGGGTGCTGGTTCATAGGGTAGCTATACTGCTGCAGCTTTCCACCCACTGGTGCTCTGATTACAGGGTTTTAACCACGGGGAGCCAGGGAGCCTGGAATGGGGTAGGAGCCCTACCTGCCTGGTTGACTGCTGGATCACACATACAGGCACACACACCCTCAGGTCAGGGAACTGAAGTCTCTCTGACCTCTAAAAAGAAGGGTCCTGCTTCTGTCAGGGGATACCAGGATGAGCCGGCCAGCCAGGGCAGCCTGCCCTGGAGCCCACAGTTGAAGAGTTGTCCCTGCTCACAGGGTTTGTCCCTGGCTGTAGTACTGTCTTCCAAAACATCAGAGATTTCCATCTCTTCCTAACCTCTCTATTAAGAGCATGCCTGGCACCGGGCAGGTGGGGCTGTTTGGGGACTGCTTCAACTGTGAGGAAGCAGCTCAAACTGCCCCGGACCACTAGCGATCGTGAGAAGCTCACAGGGAGGCTTCTTCATACATAGCTTCCCGATAGGGCCAGCTTCTCACCTCTGTTCCTTAACAAAGCCTCGGACTGGCGCTCCATGGATGAAAACTTGAGGGTGCATGCACCTCCCCCCAATAGTACTAGCACAAGTCCCCAAATTCACCTTGAACAGACTACAATTTTTCACATGTCTGTCCTGGAAGAAGATAGACTTGACCTGTCTTGCCTGACTTCAAGCTGGTATCGCTTATATGCCCGACAAAAATCTGCAGCTGCTGGGAACAGGCAAGGAGTGGATACTACTATGTCCCCGTGTGGGTTATGGGCCAGTACTGAAGACACGCTAAGGAAAAGTAGAAACTACCTCCAACACCTAAAGACTCACCTCACCTTCATCCATCTTAGCATTTCTTGTCAATCCCATTAAAAACCCTATGAACTCAGGGTAAGGCTAACTGCACAGGAAATTCGTGTGGTCTCAGTACCAGCAAAGGCAAGTTCTCACTGCATGCTCTGGTATGTCCCTCAACCAAAGCAAAGCTCTCTATGTGACAAAGGTCACAAAGTAATATTTTGTCTGGGAAACAATCTGGCGTTATTACAGCTAAAAAGGCCCTTGTGACCCCCAACTGGCTACTCCTCCCCCTCCCCTCCCCTGCCCCTGAGAGTCAAGAAGACATAGACAAAAGGGGTCAAGGAGGCAACCATCACCCGGTGTGGACCAGTCCAGGGCTCTGCAAAATAATACCAGGAACAGTCTCCCTATCTCTGCAAAACATGCATCTTCTTTGCCTGCCTGGCATTTTCTTATCACCCCACCTCATCAAGTAACCCGGTCCCTCCTACCCACGAACTCTGCTCTGTTTAGTGGAAAGTTCCAAAAAGTCGAGGTGGAGGTGGAGAGGCTGAGGGCAAAGCCAGGCTTGACCTGTGAAGGTCCCTGTGACTCAAGGATCTCCTGTAGACCACACTGGGAAAGCCCACAGCGCATGGCAGCCATTTACTGTCTTTAGTGTTGTTTGTGACTAGGGCTGCGTTTAGTCTGACCCTGTATCTTGGCTCATTTTTGGACACTTTAATTAATTTGTGCTGGGGGAGAGGGAAGGCATGTGCCAAAAAGTACCTGTGTGTCAGGGCACAATTTCTAGGAGTCAATTTTTTTCCTTCTACCATGTAAATCCCAGGGACAATCCTTATGTCATCAGGCTTGGCCGCAGGCACCTTTAACCCACTGAGTCATCTTGCCAACCCTATATTGTTTGCTTACATAGGAAATATTAATAATAATTTAAGACCTCAAGTTTAAATGTGGTTAATTTGGTATTAACCAAATCCCAAGCAGCCAAAAAATAACTGCTTGAGCTTCATTTTCTGTTACAATGGGGGTTAAAAACAAAACAAAACAAAACAAAATGGCAGAGTCAGAGACAGATCAAGCCAGCTGCCAAAGGAAAAAAACATATAAGGAACACAGGTGGGCCATGGGCCACGTGGCAGACAGATTAATAGAAATAAGTTAAGATAAAAAAGCAAGCTAGCAATGTGCCTGAGCCATAGGCCAAACAGCATAAACTCAATATAAGCGTCTGAATCATTTTAGAGGGCTCAGCAGCAGCAGGCAGCTAAAGGGTCTGCGGCTGCAGGTCTGTGGGTCTGGACCTCTGGCTGCCCGGGGCCATAAACCTCATTGTTACAATTTTCTTTCTTTCAAATCATACACTTATTTTATTGGCTTTAAAGACCCCAAGGTACAGGCCCCCAATTTCATGTGTAGACTATTTTCTCGGCACATACTGGAGCCTTTGGGTCTCCATCATGGCACCCAGATAGCTTGAGGCTAACGGCTTTGTGTGTGTGTGTGGGGGGAATTGTGAGAGCACATGCCAATCTGTGTTGGTGGTCTCTAGACAATTTCTCTGGATTTTAAAGTTGTCTTTTTATAATGTCATATACATGTGAGGTGTGGGGTACAACTTTTGAGAGTTACCTCTTTCTTTCTACCATATGGTTGGTTCTTGGCATCAAACCAGGTTGCCAGGCTTGGTTCTAAGCCCCATTTCTAAATAACCTTTAAACACTCACTCACCTTGGAAGAAGCGATCCAAAGGTATCTAAATCCTGATTTCTCTCTGACTGGTGTGCCAGTTGAATGTCTCTGTGTTCCTCTACCCCTGGATGACATGTTCCCTCTTGTGCAGGCTGTGACCTCAGATGGCTTTCTCAATCTCTCCAATGCCTTAATCATCTCCTCAGGAAAGGTGTAACTTCCCAACTGAGTTACTGTGAGCAGTAAATGAGATAAAACAAGTGGGGGTCAATTAGTGCCAGTTCTGACTAATTTTGCCATCCTAATTATCATCTGCTTTCCCTTTGGCCAAATTCATCTCAAGATTATATAACACAGGAAATCTAAATTGTATTTATCCATTTCATAATTACATCTTTAATTATAAATTAGGTATGTACTTCAAGCAAAGGACAGAACTAAACATGGGAAATGAAGACAGAGGGTTGGAAGTCACAGGTTAGCAATTCACAGTGTTCTTCTTATATGACACACAAAAAAAGTAAACTCATGAGAGTTGAACTAGGTAAACTTCAGCCTTGCAACACACATATTTTGTGATCTTTACAAAGAATAAAAATATCTTCACTTCAACCTCCACCTTAGCTAGAGCCCTAGCATTGATTGCCATGTAACAAAATACGACAGTTAAACCAAGCACTGCGCAAGATGGAGAATCAAGGTAACGGCTCAGCATGGCTGACCTTCTCTGCTCCATGCCATCAAATAGGGTCTCACCTGGGCGGAAGGACTAACTTCCAAGATGGCTGATTCCCATGGTGTCAAGTGGGAGGTAGCTGGAATATCCCACAATGCACCAATTTGCGGAGCAATCCTAATTTTTTTTTTTTTTTTTTTTCTGGACTGACTTTTTCTATGTAGCTTTGGAGCCTATCCTGGAATTTGCTCTGTAGACCAGACCAGGCTGGCCTCAAACTAAGAGATCTGCCTGTCCCTGCCTCTCAAGTGCTGGGATTAGAGGTGTGCACTATTTCACCCTGCAGCTGTCCAAAGTCTTTTACAATTACCTTTTCCATAGAGGAAGGGATCTGAGAGATAAGCAGAAATCACCGGTATCTTAAGGCCTGGATCAGGAGACTAGTAGTTATTTCTGACAATGTCCATGCAGTAAAGCAGTTGAAGGCCCTTTAGGGAGGAACAGCCCAGGTTCTACCACTGTGGAAAGGGGGTCAAAGATTCATGGTCATCAACTATCCCTTCCAAGCATTAACCTTGCTTATTGGTGCTAGAGAAAAATGGTTCCCACTGTGCCCTACAGTCTGCTCATCCTGGATCCTTGTCCTCTTTCCCTCCTGAATTTCTTCTTTCTGACACCAGGATCTTTTCCCATCTCTCACACTTTTGGACACTCAGCTCTAGTGACAGTTTCAGAAGTTCCTCCAGGTTTCCATGACATCATGTTAATCAAGAGCTTTAGAATCTAGCAAACCTGGGTCAGATCTAACTTGTTTATTATTTAATAGATTTTATTTTATGTAATTTAATATTGAATACTTGAGTCTTCCACTGAAATGAAATGGGTACCTGGTAGGGTTGTTAAGTTTAGCAAATAACATATTTGGAAAAATCTTAAAGTCTGGCAATATCAAATGTTAGCCAAGGTGCAGATCAAAAACTTAATGCTCAAGAGAAAAATCACATGATTTAGTCAGCCAGGGTCTAAAGACTCAAACACACAACTCTACCCTTAGGAACAAAGGCGGGAACCCCCAAGGAAACCCTTATAAAAAGCTAAGATGTCTGGAGATGTCATACTTACTTAGCATGTTCAAGGCCCTGAGTTCTAACCCCTGCACCGCACCCCTAACAGAATACTAATAGAGTCGCTCTGTTTTGTTTTTTTTTTTAAGAGATTGAACCTAGGGCTTCCCACACGCTAGGCAAGAGTCCTGCATCTATCTATCAAATCAGAATAACTCTTTTGAATTGCCCAAATTTTGAAACCACCAAAATGTTGATGAGAATAGATAACAAATTGGTCATGAGTGGCCAGAGCCACACATATTAATTAATGGGTAATTTCATTGCCATGTCAATCAAAAAAGAAGTTTTATATATGTGTGTGTGTGTACATACACACACATACATATATGACTACATAAAGTATAAGATCATTTACATATGACCTAAAAACATGCAAAATGAGGTTGTTCATTCTTAGGGATATGTACTTGTGTACAGTTAGAAACAGAATAAATATCCATGTCTTGAACTTTCAAGCTGGGAAGTGCTCATCATTTTAAAATCTTACAACTGTGCAACTTCTAAAAAGTGTTTGTTTTTAGTGTGTTTGTTATATGTATGTGGATGCACATGCCATTGCACACATATGTAAAACAGAGGACCACTATGTAAACTTGGCTTCTCCTTCCTCCTTTTCTTGAGTTCCAGGGTTCAAATTCCAGTAAAGCCCTATCACCCACTGGGGTATCTTATTGGCCCTATAACTTTTAATTTCTTAGCTATGCAACTTTAAAAAAAGAATACAAATTGTTCCCTTGAAATGCGGTCAAGTGTTTGGTGGTATTTTTGTTAGTTCCTCTTATACAATAATTTCATTGCACTTTGCAACTCTTTGTAGATTTGGGTAAAATGTTGAGTAGCAAATTATAAACATAATCTTATGAAAAATGTTGAAAACTATTTCTAGTGTGGGGAACAAATGTGTTCACTATTTTACTTAATTTCTTTGTTGTTACTTGATTGGATCTTGCACTTGTGTGTCAGAGACCCTAAGCCTTCTACATGCTAAGCACATGCTTCATTATTTACTTATACACAAGCCTGACTTATTTATTCTTTATATCTTTTATGGATAAAATACTTGACAAGTTGACATTTTGCCTTTTGGAATTTTTTGGTTTTTCTTTAAGCTTTGTTTTCTTGAGACAGGATCTCATTCTGCAGCCCATGTTGACCAGGAATTCACCACAGTCCTTCTGACCCCATCACTCGGGTTCCAGGATTACAGGTGTGGCCGCCACACCCATATTCAATGTGTAGAACAAGGCCCTTTGGATAACAGCCCCTACTTATCCTTGTATTTTCTGAACTGCCCCTCACTCCATCCTTAAGACAGAGAACTGTGTTCCCACTTCCACATAGCTCAAATAGGCTTGAAATTGGGGTCATGAAAAGTACTTAAGGCCAATCCCCTGGATCTCAACCAAGGGAGCTGCAATAAACGTTAACAGTGACCCTTTCTGAAGGTGGTAAATCAAATCCATAACTATGCCAGTGGTTACACACTAACACTAGATAGGTTTTTTGAAAATGCTGATTTGAAAGCAAGTCATAGCAACGTACACTCCTGGTTCCGTTTGCCCGATCCTACCCAGTGGACTCAAACCGGAAGTCCTGATGTGTTCCATCTGTGCTTGCCTGTTTCAGGATTCTCAGACCTGCAAGAATGCTGGAGTCCCCAATAGCGATTTAAACATCTAGACACCAGGCTTTACCCATGTGGAATCACAAGATAACCTGGAAGAGACCTGTGTCCAAGCATCAAGGTGACTCCAACGGACAGCCTCAGTTGAAAACCACTGGACCATCTGTCCTCTAAGGAGAATGAAGGCCCCAAATAAAGAACGCCAATGTGAGCTCAAGCTGCTATTCCTTCTTACTGCTTGAAGTTTATACAGTTCAGTTTAGTCAAGGGTTCAAACACCATGAAGAGACTGTAGACTATGCACGTTTAGGGTTGTCACAGAGGACCTCAGAAGTCAACTTGTGTATCTGCTTTCCCTGTGATCTCAGTAGAGCTCCAAATCCACCCAACAAGAAACCCACACCTCAGGGTAGAGTATGAGAGAGAAAAGGAAGCTCTTCTTTACAGTGAATGCCACCTAATAATTGTGTGAGTAATGAGAAAAATAGGAATCCAGTTATGAAGGAAAGATCCACCCACAGATAGTGAAGCCACATGGTATAGAATGGTCACATGATGATGTCTGAGCATCACCCCTCAGATAATGCACCATTCCTCAGAGCAAGAATTACACTGAAAAGGGAGAAGATCTGCAGATGCCGCCTGGATGGATGGTCGGGGAGCCCCAGCAGCTCTGCTCCGCTGAGGGTGTTGGGGACTCTTCCAGGATTGTTTGCCGGTGGCTTCGGGTTTGCTCTGCCCATGGAGGGCTTTACTGGAGAATGGAAAAGGGACTTCCTCCAGCTCTACTTCCTTTTCCCGGAAAGGTAACCCGGTAATTCTTCCATCAGCAGTTTCTTCTCACTGTTCAGCTCCCCTCTGGCCCTCACAGCACTTGTCCTCACCAGCCAATAGCACTCTGCTCTTGACAGTCTTGGCATCCATCCCCAAAACTCACCCATAGGACTCTTCTGCAAGGTCACAGCACACAAGGTCCCCTGTTGGTAACTCCATCCCTTTCTTTCTCTCCCCCTCCTCACTGATGCTTCGGTGATATCTAGGAATCCTCCTTGCTGTCACAGTTACCTGCTCAGCACTTTGTAGCTACTTAACAATTAAAATTCAAAGAATAAATTCTCTGTTAAAAATAACTACTAAGGGGGCAGGGGTGGGGTGATGATGACTCAGTGAATGAAGGGTCCCCATGCAATCAAGGGGACCAGAGTTCAGATCTCCTGCACCCAAATAAATTGTCAGGTAGGTATAGAAGCCCACCTGTGATTCCAGCACCCCAAGGTGGAGATAGGGAAGCCCTAGAGCAAGCTAGCTAACAAAACTAGATAAAATTACAACTTTGTGTTTAATGGAGAGAAACTGCTTCAATAAATAGGGTGAATAATGATTGAGGAAAACATACATACAATTAAAAGAAAAACAAACATACAATTAAAAAGCAAAAACCCTGACTGGATGCTCGTGTAAACTGGTACCAGGAGTGGGGTGTGTACCCATCCTCTGTAGTACACATCCACTTGACTCAGGTATAGTTACTACTTCCTGATCATTACCACTCAATGGTGCAATCAAATTTGCCATCACAAGCGAGATAATGGGTGACTTTGGGTACTTGTCTCTGGAGATGGTAACCACATGTTGAAGACAGAAACAGACAGAAAGAGCCTGTCTCTGCACCCCGATCACTCTGGAGCCGTTACAGCAGACTGAGACTTCTTATAGTGGGGAGAAATATAAACTTTTATGTCAATCACAGCTGGACCTAAACTAAAGAAATACAAAGTCATACACTCTTATCTCAGACCTCAGATTAAGTTAGCAGGTCAGAAAAACTGTTTGTCACATCACACACTTAAGAAGCATGGTGAATCAATTCCGAGGAGACTATTACCCTGTCAACCCTGTCAGGAAAGCTGCAAAGTGATACATGCTTGTAATCTCAGTTGTTGGGAGGTTGAGACACAGGGATGCCACAGATCAACCTGAATCACACAGCACAACTCAGTGAGGAAAACAGGAAGCAGGTAGCAAAAGCCTGAGCAGAAGCAGGGGTAGAGGGGTGGGAGGAGTAGAGGGGTGGGAGGGGTAGAGGGGTGGGAGATGGGGGTTGGGAGGGCTGTTCAGAGGCTAGCATCAGTTACTAGATATGACCAAGGGCTGAGGTTGGGCATGGCACAGATCACATGCATTATTTTATTTAATCCTCATGAAAATCCTGGGGTGTAAGTGATATCGTCATCATCAACCTTTAGATGAGAAACCTGTGCTTAGATAAACGATCAGCCTCTCAGATCACTCAACTGGAAGAGGTTGAGGTAAAGCTGGAACCTGAACCCAGACAGGTCTGGTCCCAAAGCCTGTTCTTCCCAGCCCACTGCTACCCAGGGGAGGCATCCCACTGGAAGCGAGATCTCTGCTTCCACAGGAAGCTCAGAGTACAGATTCTTCCTCTATGGTCAGTGGTGATTCTATGTGGGAAGAGGGCCAGACCCAGTTAAAGAAGAAACCGGATGCTAAACACAAGACCTATTTATCCACTCTCTGCTCCCGGCTGATGTGATTCTCGGAAGGCTGGTGAGGCTGAACACATTGAGGCCAATGGAGAGCTTGCCGGGAGCCAAGATGTCAGGTAAAAGAAAATTACCTTCATTCCAGATCAACAAGGCACATGTAAGAGCCGTTGAAGGTCTGACTTCAACTAATGGGCTATATATATTTCTGGGAGCTGGCTCCCAACATTTTAATTGAAATTAAATTTAAGAGAGGCTCTTAGAACAAGCCAGAAGTCTATGGTTTTCAGGCTGGAGAACATTCCCCAATAGTTATTCACACCGTACAGGCTTCCTCTGGGACCCCCAAGGGTCTATTGTCCTTCATGCTAAGCTACAAAGTACTACTTCACTTGAGGAACTGCACTGGGAAGCCAGCTGCCAGCCGCTATTGTGCCAAGCAGGACACAGTCAGTTGAAAATTATATTTTTCCAATTAGCACAGTGGGAAACACTGTGGAGTATTCAGCTCCAGCCTGCAATTAGAGAACATTTGCTTCCAGAAATAGAATGAATGGAAGTGGAGACCTGCTATCTAGGTCTTCAGCAATAATATCCCAGGCAGGGAGACTTGCTACCACTTCCCAGCAAGTATACAAAAGAAGCACTCTGCACTGCATCACAGTGTGCTCAACAGAGACCAAGCTCCACAGCATCATTCCTGGCTAAAACAACAGCCCAGCCTTCGTGAAGGCAAGTACTGCTGGTGAGCAGCCTGCGTTTCATTTTACTGCTCAAGCACACTCTGTCACCACAGAAGCCATCACCTTCTCCACTGATGGCTAGCTACCTGACTCTCCTCGGCCCTCTGGATCACCTCTCAGATGAAACAGTAAAAGTATAGGAGATGACAATCAGGTGGCTCAGTGGGCAAAGTGCCTGTTTGCACCATCATGAGGACCTGAGTTCAAAATCCCCGAAACCACACAGAAGCCAAACATGCCATCTGGAACACCACCACTGGGAGGCAGACACAGGCAAATCCCCTGGAACTTACTGGCCCCACCAACCTCACAGAAACAACAAACTTCAGGTCCTGAGAGACCCTTATTCAAAAAGTAAGTCGGAGGGCAATAGACACTTAGGGACCTCTGACTTCTGTACATGCATGCGTGTGCAAGTGCACACATGCACAGGTAAATCAAAAAGAACACAAGAAACAACCAAAGTTTCTTAGTCCAGGTGAAGATTGGGGCAATGAGCAATAGAAACTATTTCACACTGTGGAGAATGAATTGAGTGACCTTATCAGGAAAGCAGTTTTAGTGAGAGCAAGGGAAGAACGTAGGTAATTAAGACGTGTGTAAACATATGTTACAGAAGAGTAAAGAATCAGCAGGCCAGGTACTCCGTACCATGAAGCTTTACAGGGAACACTGGAGCATTTACTGAGCAAAACTCGGCATGCTACCTTTGCTCCGAAAGCAGCTTTATACTGCCTGAAGGTAAAGGAGTGAGACAGACGAGAGCAAATGCTTTGATTTGCTGCCAAACAGGTAATGAAGATGAAAAGCCTGGCTTGGCCCAGTGTGGCCCAGCTTGCAACATTTAAGGCCACTTGCAAATAAGCCCTGGCAGGATTGTGCAGTGTCTGTCTATCATGAGAGGTGGCTTGCTGGTGATTCAAGATTGACATCCATTCTAGGAATGAAGTCATCTGACATCTAGATTTCAAGGGGGGTGTACCAAGAATAAATGGCTCAGGGATGTGGGGGAAGGGGAGGGCAGGAGGTATTCCAGGGTGAGTTAACCAAAATTGAGGATATAGGAGAAGCCTCATGCAACCCACTACTTCATATGCTCATTTAAAATATAGTTTTAAAATATAGGGTTTGTTATGATTATTATTATGGTTTTGAGCCAGGGTTTTTCTGTATAGCCCTGGCTGTCCTGGAACTTGCTCTGCAGACCAGGCTGGCTTGGAACACAGGTCTGCCTGCTTCTTCCTCCCAAGTGCTGAGATTAAAGGTATGCAAAACTGTTTGGCCTTAAAATAATATGGGTCTTTTTTCTTAAAATATATTTTAATTGAAACAGTTACATTCTCCCTTCTGTTTCCCCCTCCAGCCCCTCTCATGCTCCCCCCAACTCCCAAATTGTCTCTTTTTTATTGTCTGTATATGTTTGTGCATATAGAAATAAATATATAAATACAACTGGCTGAGTCCATTTTTGTTGTTTGTGTGTGTATGACTTCAGGGCTAATCACTCTGGAGAGGACAACCAATAAAGGCCTTGGGACCCTGGGAAGGTCCAATCCTCTTTCTCCCAGAGGTCAATAGTTGCCTGTAGTTCTTTGTCTAGGGTTGAGGCATTCTGACATTTTCTCCTTTCCTCCTTAACAAGTCCATTGATATTTCCATTGTTCTGGTCTTGTTAATAAAGCTATTTCTAGGAAAGACTATTTCACAGCGGACTTCCTGGAATTCGGCCTCTTACAGTCTCTCTGCCCCCTCTTCCGCAGTGATTCCTGAGCCATAGATTCAGGAGCTTTGATTCATTGGGGCTGAGATCCTCACATTCAGTTGATCTCTGCGTGTGCTCATTTATAGTTTTGTTATGACTGTCATTTTCTGTGAAAAGTGGCTCTTTTGATGAGGGGCGGTAACCACACTTTGTGGGTATGGGGCAAGATTTAGAATGTAGTAAAGACTTACACTGGCCTAGCCAAGTGCTGGTAGTAGATTTTGTTGTAGGGTTCCGGACTTCACTAGGCCCAAGAAGCTGGCTAGGTATAATTTTTTGAAAAAGAGTTTGAATGGAGATGCTATGTATGGATGATGCTACTCCTCAAAACTATGGGTTATTAAACAAAAATCCAGGGCCATGCTTTCTATGAGTTGTTGGTCACAGAGCTCACAGAGGTCTCCAAAGAACAAACTATGGCCATTGCTCTTGGTTGCTCTGGAACTCACTGCTTCTGAGGACACCACATACCTTGGTAGGACATCAAGCTGGAACTGACCTGGCAATGTCCTTCTTACTAGCTGCTTTCAGTGTCAGAAGGTGCTAAGGAGGCCACTGGTGAAGTCATCAAACATATTCCACAGCTGGGTGCTACAATACTAACCCACCAGGCAAGATGTGTCAATTGGTGCAACAGTGGCACGAAGATTATGGGAGTTTGTAACCAACCACTTTCTGATTGAGGTCCACTTTACAGGAGGGAGAATTAATACCGGGTCCTTTAAACTCCCCAAGAGCCCATGGCTTTAGAGGTCCTTTAATCCCAGCACTTGGGAGGTAGATCTCTGTCTTTGAGGCCAGCCTGGCCTGGTCTACAAGGCGAGTTTCAGGACAGCTAGAACTGTAACACAGAGAAACCCTGTCTTGAAAAAAAATTCATAGGTTATTTGTTTTTAAGACATGAATAAAAGGAGGAGGATATGTTGGAAAGAGTGATGTCAGGATGAGTAGGAGGGGCTAAGGGGATGGGATGTACACAAGCACGTGCAAATACATCACAAACGTAATACAGTTGTCAAGAATAAATATTTTTAAAAAGAGCTTCATTTTTCAGAAAGATTCCATGAATGAGAATGTTAATACATATATATATGTGGACAAAATTCTTGAAAAAGTATGTAAGCTTTTGACAATGTTTTCCTCCGGGCAATGAGGCCCGGAAGGGGGAAGCAGTGAAGCTCGCCCATTCTTTCCTATACCTAATTGTTGAAATTTCTTCCATGTAAACATTCAGTACATTTTTTCGCCTTGTGCACGTGTATGTGTGTGGGGGAGGGTTGCTCACCTGTGTGTGCACATGTTGAGGCCAGAGGTCAACTTTAATTATCTTCCTCTATTGCCCTATAACTTATATTTTTGAGACAATTTCTCACTGAACCCCAAGCTGTTTTGTTGGACTGGCTGCCAGCAAGTCCTGAGGTCAACCTGTCTCTGCCCCTCACCATTAGAGATAAAAGGGTGTTTTTAATTTAATATTGACTAATTTCATGGGGACAAGATACACAAATGCCATGATGTGGAGGTCACAGGAAGACATATGGGAGTTCTCTTCTTCCATCATGTGGGTACCAGACATCAGGGTGTCAAATTTAGGATAGGCCACAAATGCCCTTATCTCCCAAGTCATCTTGCCAGCTTTTTGACTCTTTAAAAATATCTTAAATTTTTATAATTCAGTGTGTGGGGGGGTGGTGCATGTGGTGGTTAGAGGACAACTTTGTGGAACTGGTTTTCTCCGTTCACTTTTATGTGGGCCCTGAGTATTGAACTAAGGTCTACAGGCTTACCTGGCAAATACCTTTATGGCCCTGAGCTATCTTGCCTGCTCACGACTGGGGAACTGAACCCAATCATCTTATCTACTGAGCCACCTATCTTCCAGCCCTGATCTTTCACTTAAAAAAAAAAAAAGTTACTAACCTATAAACTCTTTAAAAATTCCTAGGAAAGCAGATTGAAACCTTTTGTGTTTGATCTCCCTGAAACACTTAAAAATGGCTGTAAAGACTGTCACAGAGATACAGTGGAAGGAGATACACCATTGCTCTGCAAACGTCACAGCAGACAGGAAGACTTGTGCCTTGAAAGGTAACTGTTAAGCTGGCCACTGAAAAACTCAGCAATTGAAGACCCAGCTCTGTTGGTGGAGTACCTGCCTACCATGGAGGAAGCTGAGTTCAGTCCTTCTGCAGCACATAACACCAGGTGTAATGCATGCCTCTATTCCCAGTAGGTGGAGGCAGGAGGATCAGAGGTGCAGGGTTATCCCCAGTTACATAGTTTGAGGTCAACCTGAGCTACAAACCCCTAGGTGAAGGAAGAAAGAAAAGTAACCCTGTATAACCGGAATAAAACTAAGAAATCACAACATACTAATACACCATAATTTAAGATACTGGGAATATTGGCATACTTTAGGGTCAGCTTCCAACATTTTAGCCTTGAGCTTTACTGTGCCATATCAAGTTTGGTCAGTGTCATTCCATCTGGGACATCTGCATTCTTGTCATCACAATCCCACCCTTTTCCCTTGATATAGTTACTTTCACTAAGTCCCACTGGTTGTTCTTATACAATCTCTCAAAAGGCAGTCCCACATGTGACTAGTGATGCACATCTGTAACCCCAGCACTGGGGAGGCAGGGGCAGGAGAAGCCACAAACCCCAAAGCCTTGGGCTCAAAAAAAAAACCCAAACCAACCAAACAAGAATAATCCCTCCCTCCACAGACCCCAGCAGCCTCGCTTCATATCTAATCATGTGGGATTTGACTCCTGAGGTTCTTCAATACCAGTGAATGTTCTTGCTCATTTCTGCCATGGTGCTTTTAACTTCAGCTGATCAGTTTGCAAGATCTCTAGATGCAACAGCAAAGGGCTATCTAAGAGAAGCTTTAGGAATCAAAGTAATGCCAGGTGGTGGTGTCAGGCCTTTAACCCCAGCCTGCTCTACAGAGGGAATTCCAGGACAGCCAGGAGTGTTATACAGAGAAACTCTGTCTCAAAAACAGAACAAAAAAGAATTGAAGAAGGCTGGACTGAGGGGTTGTGTCTAGTGGTAAAAGCAATGTCCATTCAAGCCCCAGAAAAGCCTAGAGCACAGTCCAACAACAGAAGCTGAACTGCTTCTACCTCAGGAAGGAGGCAATACAGTTAAAACCTTTGTCATCCACGAGTGAAGTAACAGATACACAAAACCCAGTCATCAGCAGACGTTGGAAGCTGAGCTGGACCACTGATCATGAGTAGCTGGTATTTTCTAAATGTGATTTGCAGACTCAAGGGCTAGCACTGGAGTTTGAACTTTACAAAATTCCTCACACATCAAGGTGACTGCCTATGTTGAAGAGGGAGGTTCCTGCCTGAGCTTGGAACTCCAAGCAGCTGGATTTTCACCCTTATGAGCTTCCCTTTGGGATCCCCAGATTAACAGCTCAACTAGAATTCCCCTACATCTGGTTTCTTCACAGATGTTCATGGCAACATCTCTGGTCAATAGCAGCTACTAAACCTTAACAATCAAAAATGTCTATAATACTTTCACATGTGGAGATGAGAAAATCACCCCAGTTGAGAATCCCTAGGACTGGCAACCAGATGTCCCAACACAACTGGCCAAAAAAGAAAAGGGGTAACTAGTTAATACCTCTACTCAGCAGTAAACACCAAAACAGGTAACCTGAAAGCAGCTTCCTCAGGAAAGGCAAATGGCAATGGACCTGCCTTTATTAAAAATCTTACTGCTGACTCTAATATACGCATGACCCTGACTTCTAAGAGGCAACATCTACAGCCAGGAAAAAATAGGCCAGGGCTCTTACGCACATGTCCCTGCCTATGGTAGCCACTAATAGACAAGAAAATACAAACTCCTGTCGCCTCTCACCTCTAGGGCTCCTCCTACTGGGTCTGAATACATTCTTCTAAACTAGAAGGAAACCGTTAGGGAGGGTATTGCACTCTGTGATCACATGGGACGACATGGGTTCATGCCATACAACAGCCAAGTATAAAGGAAAGACCCAGCTCTCAGCATGTGCTTCCAACCCTGGGTTCCAGATTTAACATTTGCGGTCATCTTTCTCCATCATACTGCCAGCCCCCTGCCTGAACTCACCAAGCGCTCAAGTATTCCAAACTGAGAGTAAAACCTGCCTCAATGTTCACAAGAACTAAATATCAACAGCTCAGTGCCTGATGGTGAGTGGGAACATGTTAAGAATTCTCCAGGGAGACTGACAAGATAAAATGACAGTTAGCCTACACAGTGGACTACCCTCTCAGGCACAGCCTTCTCTTGGCTTAGTCATAGATTTTATTAAAATATCTACAAAATCAAATGTTAAAGGATTGTCCAGTAGTTCTCAGGATAGAAACCACCAACATAATCCACAAAGATAATTTTCACTAATTTCTGATAAGAAGTAAAAGCTAACACAGCTAGGTTGAAGAACCCCAAGCTTTATTTTTCCTTTGCAGTGCCAAGGATCGAACCTGGGGCCTGTGTGTGGCAGGTGAGTACTCTACCTAAGCTCTATCTTCAGCCCTACAAGCAAGAATTCTTAGATGAAGCTGAACCAGACACAACCCTGATTTCAGCTCTTGTCACTGCAAAGCTAGAAATAATCTAAGTCAACTATGTGTAGACCTGAGGTCTAGGTCACACAACTGCACATACCGAATTTTTAGGGAAGCAGCATCATTCATGGGATCACAAAACCTGAACTTGGATGGCACCTTCACTTGGGAAAGTACACAGATCTTCCTCAGAAGGTCATAATGCTGAATGAGCAGATCTCTGAGGACTCAATAGGAACAAAACCACAACAACAAATTTTCTAAAAACTGTAGGCTTTTTATTCAGTTAAGAGGTAGACAGATGAACATGGAAGGCTGTCCCATTGAATTTGCCCAAAGTTCACATTCCACTTCATTCACCCATCCCACACTGCCAAAAAAAATCTCAAAAGGAATAATCACAACCACCAGGAGGCTTTGTCTTCATACTTCTTAGCAACAGTCCATGAGTTGTTTGCAAAGAAGTTACTATAAATTTTTATTTGCACTGTGCCAAAGATTCTTGGCCCTCTAAGAAGTTCCCGCATATGTCAAAAGAACCTGCTACAACTGACAGGGGGCAGTGCCGTGACTATTTCTATGAGAGACTACAGGGGAAGCTTCAGTTACATGTTGTTAAATCCCTGTGCATGTTGGGGAAGAAGCTGGTGAGGCCAATAAAGCAGAGTCTGTGCCATCAAATGGCTCTGCCTGGCTGTTTGAAAAGAACCCACGTAAGTTATCTTACAGACAACATTAAAATATAATGGAATTGGTGCCTAATACAAAAAGTAGAGAAATATGTACAGGAATTCATAGCCCAGAAGAAAAGGGACCTTAGGATAAGCCAATGGAAACCTGGCTAGTTTACATAGCTAATTTTGAGACAAGTCATATTTAGCACAAAAGCAATTATAGTGTAAATTACACTTCCCTCCCATAGCTTCCAAACTTTAAAACCCTTGTCTGTCTTCAGCAACACTGTGAGCATTCTTCTAGGAACAGAAATGTGTATGGTGGTCCCAGATGCTGACACAAATTTTGACCCCAGCTTCACACATTTGGGATGATGTATTTGAATACTGCCATGATAGCAGCACTGATAACCCCAGAAATGGGGACCGTGACAAACCAGGCCATAAAAATGTTGCGAAATAGTCGCCAGTCAACAGCCTTCTTTGACCGGAGCCAGCCAACAGACACAACAGAGCCCACCTAGGAGAGAAACAAACCAGACATAACAATAAGCACAAAGACACCTGGGACATTGAACCCAGACAAGTAATGAATCTAGCTCCATGGATGCTGTTTCTGTTGGGTCTCACTGTCAAGACAGGATTAAATTTGTAGATTCCGCTTCAGTATCTCAAAAGATGAAATTACAGGCATGTGTCACAAGCCAAAAGCTAACTTCTAACAAGTTAAAATTATCCACAGGAAAATGAAAGCAATGCAAAGATCCAACCATTAAATCTGTGCTAAACGTCCTAAAATATGACAAACCTCATTTTCCCTGCCTTTTCGAAGTTAAATTTCTGATTTCCTAACAATTGTTCTAGAAAGTGGCTGGTATTTAACTCAACAAACACCCTAGCAGTGTGTGGCAGGAACCAGGCTGGATCAGCTGCAGCTCTTTCAAGGAATCTGTTTCGTCTTTATCATAAAATTACACTGTGGCCATCAAAACTCCTTAAAAGTTCAATTACTTTCTTAGCACTACAGGTTGGAGAAGCCCTGGATATATGCTTTCACAAGAAGACTTCCCTTAAAAAAGCCTCACAAACTTGTTAAACCAGTGCATTTACTACCACGAAATAGGAGGCCACACAGTTTACAAGTGCACTCTCTCTCTCCCCTGCTCCCCCTACTCCTGACTGACTTCCGCACAGAATTCAGCAGTAATAAGTAGAAATAAGTTTAAAACAAACAGCAATGACAGAGGAACAAAAGGTCCAGAGGTAGAAATCCCAGCTAGCTCCACCTGAGAGAACTTAAAATGATCGAAAACAGACAAATGGTAGAATGTCAGCTTTTATCTACATGATCATTGTCTAGGCTTGTCAATTTAAGACTCCAATGCACAAAACTTTCTAAATAAAATAAAAGCAATGCCACACATACAGGGCTTGGATGCCATACACAGAGGTCCATTCCATTCCATTTCACTTACTTTACAGTGTGTTGTGCTGATGGGAAGGCCAATGTTTGATGCGATGACCACAGTGAGGGCAGATGCCAACTCAATACTGAAACCACTGTTGATGCAAACAGATGCATGTCAACATTTATGGTTTTCTGAAGAGCCAATACTACCAAGTAACCTAATTTTGTTTTGTTCTAAATAGTGACAAAACCTGACATTTCATCTCCTCCAACCTCTGAAGCCTACTTAAATAGGGCCAAGATACTAACATCTGAGGATTAAGTACTTTGGGAATTTCGTTACTTAAAAAACTGGGCCATGTCAGGGACAGATGATGGCACACGCCTTTTAATTCTAGCACTCAGAAGGCAAAAGAAGATGAACTTCTGAGTTCGAGGTCAGCTTGATCTACACAGTCAAGACTACAGAGACCCTGTCTCAAAAAGCACAAAAACAACAACTAGAGTCAGACTTATTCTGAAGGAAGTGTAAGGTTTTAGCTCCCAAATCCAAGTCATATATATCTATTTATGAAGTACATCTTTCTCAGGAAATTCAATGACAGGATCACTACAGCTGAGCAGATTGACAAATAATGTTTACTATGTTGGCCATGCAGTAAGTGTGGTAGAGAATGTTCAGCTCAACTAGGAGCATAGCATCAACTGCAACACACTGCTTTAGCAGAGACCTACGGGCAACCCTCCACCGAACTGCATCTCTACCCTAAGACACACTTCAGCTACTCACCTGGATGGTGTGATTGGCGTCAGGTCCTTCCCCATGGTCTGGATAACTCTTCTTCCCCAGACCCACAGTCCTATGCAGATGCCAACGGCACCATAAAGCAGAAGCCATATTGGTGATGCATTATTTGGTTCATAAACAAGATACAGAGCAACCAGAGGACCGATGGCATTACTGCAATAAAGAGGGCAGTGTTGACTTTCTAGGAAGAATCACTTCTTGTCAAGACCCAGTCTGCTAGCTGGTGAGCTAAACTATCTATGCCCGGCTTTCCAGTTCATTTAGCTCCCTACAGGAGCCCAACACACACAGAAAAAAGTCAGGGCTGCTGTGGCAGAAAGGTGTATGCAACTGGTGGCCCCTTTTCTCCTATACATAACTTAAGCATCAGAATCCAATGAAGTTCACAGCCCACAGAAACAAGGCTTGAAATGAATAAGTCCATTCCTCAGGGCAGTCAGTAATTTTAAGTTTTTCATCACTGATTTGTGACAATTTACCCATGTGGAATGACATTTATCTTAAACAAAAATAAAGCTAAGAACATTCTAATCTAAATGAACTTCCTTTTTGCTTTACTAACTACCACCACCTCATCCTGTCTAGAGTACTGTGTCCCCAGGAGGTAAGTGGACTGTTTAACTGACCTGACATCATTGCCACCATGGGCAAATGACCCAAAGCAGGCTGTAAGGATCTGCAGAAACTGGAAGAGGAGGGAGACTTCAGGCTTATCCTGGTCAGACCATTCTTCAAGAGAGCCACTGCTTCCTTTTCTGTCACCCAGACCCATCTCAGCCTTAACACTCATGTCCATCTCAGATTCAGAATGAAGGTCAGACACAGCATTGCAGTAACTGGTGTAACTGTCCATTCGAATCCGCTTCTTAGTATCGGCATTAGGCCATGTCAGTGACTCCGTTTCTTCTCCCTTCTGTTCACCTTCTTTGGCACGGAATGAATCCAGGGGCATGCCACATATTGCCATGGTGTAGGAAGTGTAGCTGTTGTTGCGCCTCAAGGGCTTGTCCCCAGAGTCTCCCATGCAGTCTCCCACTTTGGCCAGATGTAATTTATGGAGCAGCTCTTTGTACAAGCCAGAATCTTTGTGCACCGTGTGATACTGATAGTGGCCACTAGAGTTGATCTGGTTGCTGACAGTTTGACTGAACTGAACAAGGTTCCCATTGGGCAACTGCACTGCACCTAACGAAGACCAAAAGGTAACATTCAGTGCAAAGGGCATCAGTCCAGAATAGCAGCCTCTCCACAACTGTGGGGACATTACAAAACCCCAGAAAGCCAACTCACCATTGATGGTACTATCTATGCTGGTCTCCTCCTTCAAGTCCATGGGAAGCCGCTCTCGCTCTGGAGCTTCCTCCAGGTCTCCAAGTTTGAATGACACTGTTCTCTCCTCCACAACAGCCCGAAGAGGCCCAGTGGCACATGCCACCTCAGACACGTGATTCCTACTGTCAACATCCCCAAGAGACATCTTTGTTTCTTCATGGTCTTCTTTCAAGCTGTTCTTCTTTTCCATTAAGGGGCTTTCAGAGGGACTAGACTTTATTTCTCCTAGAAAATAAAGGGAATTTTTGATTTGACTATACTACTTTGTTCCACTACCCTCTCTATCCACCCCAAAACCTATCTCAAAATAATAGGTGTAAATTCTAGTTTAAAATTCAAGCTAACGTTCCTGCCCTCTTTACTATGTTAGAAACTCATCTTTTCCCTTGGGAACAAGCCAGCCACACACCACCTCCTCCAGTGTGGGAAAATTACTGTAAATGGTCAGATAGTAGATATTTTAGAGTTCTGGTCCATTTTCTTGATTTTTATTTTTAAAATTTATAAGTGTAAAACCCCTCTTAGCTCTCAGTCATGAAAGAGAGCCCAAGGCAGTTGACTAAAAAGCTAGACTGCCCCTAAGGAATCTCCCAATTCTTAGTCCAACATTATAGACAACTAAGCTGTAACAGTCATGCCTAAACACTCCCACACCTGGTAGCAGGCAATATTTCAGGCCAGTGCTCATCACGTTTACCTACTGACTCAGGCATCACACAAGCATAACATTAAAAATTTGTCTCTCCTTCCAGACTGAGACAGAAATGACGTCAGAGTCCTAAAAGCCTCATTCCCACTGTGCATGGGGAGCAGCTGACTAGCGCAGAGCTCTGGGCAGTGCTTCAGTTCAGCTGCAATGATGCAGCATTCTTTTAATGCCGCTGCAGTCTACATATCCCTTTACTGCTGTGCATCGGCAAACTAACATCCCACACTCTGAAAGGACACAATAGGACTCATCTAAGTTACCTTAGCCACTAAGGAAACCAAGACTAGTACCAATGAAAACTCACTCAGTATTTAATGACACCACAGAAACATTCTGCAATGATCTAAGAGATTACTACACCTAAAACTGTTTACTTTTACATGTGTACAGCTCTAGTACAAAGACTAGGTGCACGGCTATGTCTGCATTATGCAGTGGATATGCGTACACACACTGCAACACAGAATCTGAGTATACAGATGCAACAGAGGCAAATGCTTTCTCTATTAAAATTACTGTGTACCAACCCTCAGGCACATATTCTCAAAGGCTACGTCTCAGGCCACTTTTAGTCCATATAAAACCCCTATATACTGTCAGCATATCCAAACAGTATACCCTTATAGATGAGGGAGGGAGAGGAGGGGAAGGGAAGGGGTAGGGTAAAGGGAGAACACTACTAAACTGTATTACTTACGTTCAATTTTTCTCTTCATCCTGGGACATACAAAGAACCAGACGAAAAGGGCACAGAAAACCGCACATCCCACCGAGATGAGGATGGTACCCCACAGAGGGAGTTTGTCAAAGCCCAGCACTACGAGATAAAATGGTGCATCTTGAAAACCCCAGGGCAACAGCCCCCTGCAACAACGTGTAAACCCTCCTGAGGAGAAGGAGGGCTCCCCTAAGACAGCCCATCACCCTTGACAGCTGCTGCCTTCATTATGCTAGTGGCTATACAGACCATGGAGAAAAACCCCAATGACCATCTTATACCCACAGCAACCAGGCCCACTGAAACACTTGCTGGAGGATGTACACTAAGATTCTTCAGGATCTTGGCCCTGCAGGTGTAAGAATCACTACTTTGACAACTTGATGCTATAAAACCAACCAAAGCATCCCTTTCTCGACCCAGCTCCTCATTCTAACTGCCACATGTTACACTTACATGATTTATTTTAACATTAAAAAGAGAAGGTGTTTCCGTCAGTGTCACACTGACACAACTGTGGAAAGTTTCCACATTCACTGTATCAGGTGGCCTTCAGTAAAACTGATTGTCTCTGCAAAAGTATCATCAAGCTAACAGAAAATAGGGCTGTTAACTATAGGAAGACAGTTGTTTAAATAGCTGTCTTTCACAAAGGAAAAGTTTAGTGGTAATTTACTAACAAGGCATTGAGAAACTTTTCCCTTGGCTCAAGATCTCAGGATTGGTCAGAATCAGTTTACCACTGGTATACAGGCAACTGGGGCTGCTGGTCCAAACTAAAGTCAAGACCATTTCATATTACTGCAACCCAGAGCATCCTTGTCTGCATGGCCTTCCCACACAGCTTAGTCACCTGCACCTGTTCCACTTGATTTTATTTACTACACATCAAGTCACTTATAAAATGAAAACACTGTCCATCAAAGCCTTTTAAGGCAGAGTTGTAGCTTCAGCCTAGTTTGCATAAGGCCCTAGATTCAATTCCCCAGTTCTATAAGACATAAAAATACTAAGAACTGGCCTTTAAGATTGGACATAATCTGCGATCCTTCAGAACTGAATTCTATGGTGACTACTGATCTTTTCAATAGTGACCATGCAGTTAAGTCACACAAAATAAATACACACGAGGTTTAATCGGTCTGTATCACAATTTAAATGTGTCCACAGTCCAAGTCAAAAGGAATAAAAGGACTGGTTCTCCTTATAAATGATTCATAAAGGACAGAACAGAAGCAGCAAAGTTCTTGCACCAAGGCCAGTCCTGTCATGAAGTCTGTCTCTTTACTGACATTTCAAGAACAAAAATGTTAGAAATACTCTGCTAGTTGTTCTCTTCTGCTCAGTGACTTACTACATAATAAGTGGGTCACAATCCAGTAGCCCGAGGTAGAAACAAATTCTTTAAGGACTAAAGATGTGAGCATATATTAGATTAGGACAAATCCCCTTGCTACCTTTCTAATGACACACATGGACACATACAATCTTTCTTCTTCCCACAGATTAGTCAAAAGAGTAGGTGTGGTAACAGTCTAGGTTCTTCTGTAATGAAGAACTAGCATGCCAAATGAGCCCAGATGCCGTACTGTACTGCTCTGCCTCACCAGGTCCAAGCTCCCAATCTCTGAGTTGCCATAAGTGACTTCCTGCCTTCCCTTCGTCCCACTATGAAAGCAATCAACACCAGAACTTTTACATCCTCCCAAAGGCTTCCTCTTGGCTGCAGAAATTCTTCTTCCAAGTGTAATTAGACCAGGTGTTTGTTACACACTCTTCTCTTTCAAGTAAATTCAGGGGCACAAACTGAGAACTTAGAAACTGAAATTGCTCTAATTGAGAGAAAAATGATATCCAACAACCAGTACTATACGACCAGTTACTGAAGAACAAATTAACTAACAGTATCACTTCCAGCATTTTTAGCATAGATATGAGAAAGGAGGGGAGAAGGTCACATCATCAGTGGATCCTGTGAAGACTAAAGAGGAAAGGTCTGCAGTGATTTAGAATCTGAGCAGGTCTCTTTGGTTGAAAACTATCTAGGTTAACTCAGCATACACTAGCCTGCAGCCTTCTGAAATGGGTGCAGGCCAGCCACCTTCTAGGAGATTTCAGCCCTGTAAAGCAAAAAGGGGTAAATTGGGCGTTTAATGCAAGTTTTGTAAATAACCTTAAATTCACATTTAAATATTTTGATTTGTACTTACACGGGGCTCCAGTATACATAATGGAAAAGAGGTTTATTCCAATTGTGCAGGCATAAAAAATTGGTAAAGCACGTAAGCCATTGGGAACTGGATCTGCCTGTAAAACATTAAGATCAGTACCTTAAAAGTTGCTAATGTAGATTCCAAGGCAGGCTATGGAATCATGGCACTAACAACAGCCTCCCACTGGCTTCTACAAAGCCAATTGAGCTTCATCCTGCATTTGTTCCCTAAGAAAGCTAATGCCACCTATTCATAGGTGACCTTTTCTCCGTATTCTTAACAATAAGGATGTGACTGATATTCCAAATAATGAGTTCCTTTGAGTTATCCAAAGTCCATCTGTAAACCTGAACAAGCCCCAGGATGTACTGTACTGAAGAGATAAACAACAGACCAGGTTAAAATAGATGTACAGACTATACACAACCATCTTATCTATACATGATCAATGTGACATAAGGCTTTATCAAAGTTAAATCAATTGTGAACATAGTCATCCTCTCAGTCAAGTGACTGTCAAAAACTGTTTAGGGCCCTGAAGTAGAGAAGAGACCAGACCAAATCCTCATTTTCATAGAACCAAGTGTCACTTTTTTACAACACAGTAACATACTAACAGATACTTCAAAGGGAAAAAGAAGGCAAGAGGATGCTGATGGGGGAGGGGCATTTTAATTGAGGTCTGAGAGTAAGGGGCTGACATATGAATAGAGTATGGAAAGTACGAGCTATCTGTCCATTAGTGAGCTGGATAGACAGAGATATGAGCAAGTGAGATGTTTAAACTCACCAAAGACTAGTGATTGAAAATGAAAACAGTTCCCTTCACAAATAGTATGTATTACTGATAAGTCCACAGAAAAACTTCCAAGCCAAATACTTAAAAGAATGAGAAGATAGGTCCATCAGGAAAGTCAAACCATCAGCACAAAAGCTTAATGCTATCCTTTTCGCAATTCCATGAAAATCTTAAGGATGAAAACCAAATGAGCATCCAAAGTTTTGATAATAGTAAGATTTTGGGGAGTGGGGGAGCAACTTAAAAATCAGTAGAGTTAAAAGAAAAAGCACAAAGCCCCTCATAAAGAATGGCTTTTCAAATCAGTATAGACCCTCACTGAAAAGTACTTAATTTGTAGCTTTACCCGTTGTTCAGGAGGACACTAACAGCAAGACACCGATCAGAAACACCTAGAGAACCCATGACTCATCCCTGAATAGCTAAATAGTTGCAGGCCACACCTGAAGGCAGACAAGTGCCTGAGGCAGACCAGCAAACCTAGGCTTTGTCTTACCAAATATTCAAAGGCTATTTAGTAGTTGCCTCATCAGGTAACAAGTAGCCTATATCTGTATTTTTTCCTTCGAGTCAAATTAAATATTCCCCAAAGTAAATAACAGTTTAGCTGGGGCCATGGGAGACAAGGCTGTAACACTAGCACTGGACTTACACAAGACTCCCCAGTTCAAAACTAACCTGAGCTACAGAGACTTAGCAGCAAAATATCAATAGATTTAAAATAAGGAGTTTATAGCTTGGGATAGGGTAGGGAATAACACTGTGATATACATGCAAACTGGTTTAAAAAAACAACTTTGAGAGTCAAGGAAAATGATAAAATAAGGAAATGCCTCTCCCTTCTAGCCTCCTCCAGTTTTTCCCAAGAGGTAACTAGGCTAGTGATTTTTATAAAATGGTTTTCTCATCATGTGACCTAGTCTTTTATATAGTGATAAAGATAAAAATCAGCTATGCATTAGGTCATTCAGTAGTCAACAGACTTCCAAGAACTATTTTGAGTCCAATAAAGGAAGGAATGAAACCAAGAAGTTAAAGCTTTACTTGGAAGTTATGTGAATAGACCTCACTCAGTTATATGATCTGTTACTGAGGGACTATGAACAAGCGAGCAACAGAGAGGGGAAACCCTCAAAGTCAGCACCATACAAAACACCACCCATCATTCTTGATCACACCCATCGAATACTCTTATAAGAAACATTCTTAAACTGAAAGCAGGGGCACACAGCGGTAATCCAAGAACTTGGGAGATGAATGCAAGACCAAAAGTTCAAGGCCAGTCTGCATTACAGAAGATCACAAAAAAGAATGAACAGTGACAGTAAAGATAACTGGCGTACATCCTTAATGAGAGGTTCCAGAACTAAGAAATCCCCTTTGCACTTCTGTTCCCCACTCTGAAAATCACCACCAATCAGTTTTCTGTGATCAGATAAGACTCTGCAGAATCAGAATTGATCTATTTCCCAATAATCAAAGGGGCCAGCATAAACCTTTATAAAACAGGAATCTAAATAGCATCCTATTAATTATTCTGGTTTTTTGCTATGTCAAGAGATAAATGGCTCTAACAGAAACACTAAAAAGCTGATTACTGAGTAATGGTGTGAATCACATTAGCATACACTACAGTTAGGGGAATGGGTGGAGCACTAATTATACCTGCTTGCTGGATAAAAGAATTCCAAATCTAGAGGCCAAGCCTCAATCAACTATTTACTCAGTCACACTGTGCCAAGCTAGAGATATTTTCTTTTTTTTATTTGTTAATACTTTTTATTATTAATTAGTTAAATTTTCCCATCCCGATTTGCTTCCTCTTCCTCCATCCACTTTTTCTTCCATCCCTTCAGAAATGTGCAGGTCTTCCATGTATATCAGCCAGCCAAGGCATATCAAGTTGCAGCAAGACTAGGCACCTTTCTCCTATTTAGGCTGGATGAGGCAACTCGGGAAGAAGAGGGTCCCCTGAGCAGGGAACAGTCAGAGACAGCCCCTGCTCCCACTATTAGGAACCCCACACGAAGACCAAGCTACACAACTGCAACAAATGTGCAGAGGGCCCAGGTCAGCCCATGCAAGTTCTTCAGTTGGTGGTCCAGTCTCTGTGAGCCCCAATGAGGTCAGCTGTCAGCTAGAGATATTTCTAGTGCTCAACACGTTAAACATGTTCTGTCAGATACATAATGGTGAGTACAGTGAATCGGGAAGAACTTCTAGTGAGAAAGGCATAAATATTCCCCAGAGACTCGCAGAAGTAGATCAGGAAGTAGGTAGTCTAAACTCACTCCTTCTGTTGGGATAAGGCGTTTACCTCCCCACACTCAGATTTCTACATAGGGGAATCTTAAAAAAAACATAACAAAGGAATCTTAGGAGCCATTCACCCTAGAAAATAGGACAACTCTGTCTCCTGAGGAAAAAAAAATCATTTATTTTTTTCTGTAATTCAGTCCAGTGCCAAGATAATCCTTGTTGTCTCCAGCTACTGTGGAGCCAGGATCAGACTGCACGATAAAAGAAATGTCACTAGGTCTCTCAAAAGGGATTTTCAAATAGTCAGGAAATTCAACGGCTACCTAAACTTTTAAAGCAAAAACAAAATAAAAACAAAAAAAAAAGCACACCTAACAATCTATTTTTCTACCTGAAAAAGCAGAGTCCTACAAGTAAGGGCCTCATCTATAAACTTATATGTGGTTAATAATCAGCATGGGAGAGGCCTATTTAAGTGGCAGTTTACAAAAGCCACAGGAGGATACTGTGACATGTTAAACTCAATGGCTACAATTCCAACTGTCCTGAATGGAACGGTGGTTAAGATAAGGTAGGAACCTACACACTGCTACACAAAGCCACCTTCAACAAATGTCCTTATTCACTTACTCCCAGTCTCTGATTTCTTGGCAGCCCATAGAACTACCCAATTTTTCCTTCCTGAATGCACTCTGGGGTATTAAAAATTTGCTTCTTTCACAGAACATCACAACATACAGGAGGTACAGAACAAAAAACTTTTTTTTAACTTTCCAAAGCCACATACTTACATACCAGTCACATCTGAAAGAAGACCAGTGAGTTAGAACAAGACCGAATGTGGCTCATGAAAGGTCCTAAGTAGAAAGGTTACCTTACGGAGGATGAATGCACGGACAAGGAAGAATAAAATCCCAGACGTAATACCAGAAAGCAGTGGAGAGACAAACCAAGACATCACTGGAATAGAACACAAAGAAAAGTGTCAAGTAACGAAATAAGGAAACATGTTCCTGAAATGTTAGCTATGCCATTTCTGATACTCTTTAATTCGCCCCTACTTTACACTGCACTCAGTCCCCATACACAGTATTAGAGAAACACGACAAAAATAAAACCTAAACCATTCAGAATTTCAACATACCGATTTTGATCAGTTCAGACCATTTGACACCCTTCTGCCCCTTTGCCACGAGGGAGAAACCAATGGTTGCGCCGACAATACAGTGGGTCCCAGAAATGGGGAGCTTCAAAAATGAAGCCACTAGTTGCCACACAGCAGAACCTGAAAAAAAAAATTTAGTTGGGTAAATGGCAAAACTTCGTTATGTAAGCAGTGCATTCTCATGAAAATAAATGGAAAAGGTTCAGGACAAAAACGGAACCACCCCAAGACAAAAAATTGGTTCTGGCACTAGGAAGAACAGAAGGTATAGCAAAAACTTACCAAACATAGCACTGACACAGCCAGCCATGAGCAGGCCTTGTGTTGAGTTGTACATCTCCACATCAATCAAGCCTTTCCGGATGGTCTCACTCACTTTGGCCCCCAACAAGGCGGAGCCCACAGTTTCGAAGATGCTAGCTAGGATGCAGGCTTGCTTCAGAGTCACCACACCTGAGCCCACAGCTGTACCAAACGAATTTGCAACATCATTGGCTCCCACGGAGAATGCCAAGACAAATGCAATGATGAAGCCCAGGATGAGCAACCATAGTTTGTAATCCACCGCCGGACCAGAAGCAGTAACAGCAGCTAGAGTACTAGTAATCGGTGCCACAGTAGATGCCATTTTCTAGTGTAGTGGTTCTTTAATTAATAAGAGAATTACTGAGCGGCTTTCAAGATGTGTAAACGGAATGAGGTATCAAATGCTATAATAAATAGTATATATTATATAAAATTAAATACTGTAAACTACGGCACAGAAACCGAGCTGGGGGAGTTACTGCTATACGTTGCGTATGGGCGTCTGTTGTCTGGGGTTTCTTTGGCTCTGGAGGGCTAAAAGCACGGAGCAGAATTCCATGGCGGATTAAAGAAAGGACGCAAGTTCATCCTGGGGAGACCAAGTGGGAGAAGATAACAATAGCGGCGCATCCCTAGGCAGGAGGCGGCCCAGAACTCCGCAGTGCCCTCGGCCCGTTACTTCTGTCCTCTGCCCCCGAAGGGATGTGTGAGGTGGGGCACACTCATCTCTGTGCACCGCCACCCACCCACACCCTCCCGCGCGCGCGCGCGCCCCGCCCCACGCGTCCGTTCTGTCTCCGGCCGCCAGCCCGCGCGCGCCCTCCGTGGAAGACCGGAAAAGGGCCATTCCCGCGCGCGCGCCTGCCGAGGACCTCCGAAAAGGCCCGCGGAAGGGTGCGGCGGGAGGGAGGAGGGCAGCAGCGTAGCGGGACCCCGCAGCCCGGACCCCACACCCGCCCGCCGGCTTCCCTCGCCCCGGGCCCGCTCCAGAGAAGAAAGAACCTTTGCAAAGGTGCCGCGCGGCCACTCACCAAAGGAAACTGAAGGCCGAGCGGAGACCACGAGAACGGGGTTTGAGGCTGGGCTGAAACCACGGACGCACAGCCCGGGACGGCAGCCCCGAGAACGACGCGAAAGGGCTCGTCACCCACTCGGAAACAGCCGCGGGCGTCTCAGAAGCTGGGAGAAGGAATCGCGCAGCGCGCGCCGGCAGCCATCACTCTAGCGAGCACGCCGCCGGCCCCTATTTATAGCCCGCTCCGCACCCCACGTGACCCGTAGAGCCGAAGCCCCGCCCCTGACGTGACGCAGCCACAGGCTGGTCGGGCGCGCTTTGCCGGGTGAGCCGAGCCGAGGCTCTGATTGGTCCGGACTCCCTTAGGCCCCGCCCCCTACGAGGAGCTGGTCCACGTGGGCCTGGCCCGCCGCCTCCCTGCAGCCTCGCCCGGCTTATCCTGTCTGTGCTGGCCACGCTGGGTGGTAACGGGCGGGGACTGTGGGGGAGTCTCGCCCGGGCCCGCAGGTCGCCACGCTGGGACTCAGAGGGCACAACCAAGGTCGTTTCTAGCTTCTCCCACGCGGGCCGGGGTCAGCTGTGTGGCGACGCTGAAGAGCGCGTGTGCTGGGACTTGCCCTTGACCGGACCCGATCTCTTCCTCGCCCTCACGTGGCCGCCTCACTCCGCAGTCACGCACTTGGGTGAACACGGAAAGATTCGGGAGTCACGAGGGCAGGCTTGCGTTCCCAGTTTGTGGCTCTGCGCTGAGGGAGAGCCATGGGTCATTAGTTACTCCGGCTGTGGCGCAGCGGGAAGTGGGAGGATGTAGCGTCGGTTCGAATTCTGACTCTTAATTGCTGCAGTGTGTCACCTTGAACAAACCCTAGGTGTCTCAGACCGAGTGCTCAAGAACGGGAAATGCTAGGCGTGTGAGAGGAGACCGGTTAGAATTGTGTAAAGCACCGCAAAGATGCATTTCCTGTCTGCTCATCGGGGCTTGTGGCGACAGGCAGTATTAATTCAGGTATTCTTAACCCAGTAAGAATCATAGGAGCTAAGATGTAGTAAGCATGTGATTGGAACTCGGTAGATCTTCAGGAAATGTCCATTTCCTCGTAACTTTTTCCTATATGTGCCTGTTTCAGAACGTAGGAAATGTAGAAAAATGTGCCCGTTTTTAAATGTAGGAGAGGATGTTTCGCATCCTGAAAGTTTTTCCATTCTTTTGAAATGAGAGATTATTTCATGGTCTCCTGCGTGGTAAACGATGTAGTTCTGACATTAGATTACTTATGCGCACTTGGCTTTTTGTTTTATTTCCTGAGAAAGATTTAAGCCAAGAGGATAATAGTGATAGTTAAGTATTCCAACCAGAAATACCTGGTTTATAATGCCCTAAAACTCTCCCGCAGTTTTATCATCTCCAAAGGTAGGGCACTGAATAGCAGAAACAAAGATGTTGTAAATTAAAACGTCATCTGAGTGCCCTCTGACCTGTCACCTGGTAGAATCAGAATCGTATAGTTTATACAGCTCTGTTGACCCCAAGGTCACAATTAGAAAACAAAGTTCATGTTCCAGGACACTGACCCTGGAGTGTAATTCTGGCATCTTCAAATGCAACGGTCTCTGCCCTTACTTCATTCCAAGGTTATAAAACTGAAGAAGAAAAAAAAAAAGACTGGTTTGTTAAAGGTGGTTAGTGTTTTGCCAATTAAAACAATTTTTAGAGTAATTATTTGTGAGGAAATTGCTCATGACTTTCCCCACTGTTATTGATGTGTTTTGCTTCTGTCTGTTCATGGTCATGTTTCTGCCTCTTGAAATTGAGACAACCAAGGTGAAGCAGCTATGGTGAATAAGTTCCCCTAAAGTACAGGAGCAGAATTCTGAGGCAGATTTCTAAGATGTGTGGAGTGGTTGGTTCAAAGACAGGTTTCTGACATTCGGCCTTATCTTGGTACAATTGTATGTATGTTCATACAGAGATACATTTCTCTGTCTCTGGAGAGAAGTTGGTGTTTTGAAATAGGAAAAAAAAAAAAAAGGACCATGTGATGGTTGGATGTGGGATGGGTTATTTGCTTGTTTGCTATTTAAAGTTTGTCTTGGTTTATGTTTTTGTTTGTTTTTGAGACAGGGTCTCACTGATTGTTCTGGCTCTCCTGGAGCTCACTATGCAGACCAATCTGGCCTTGAACTCGTAGAGATTCCCACCATTCCTGGCTATTAGTTTTAATATTCAATTTGACAAGACCTAGACTCACATGGGAAGAAAGTCTTGGTGAAGGGTGGTTTAGATTAGGTTAGCCTGTGTACATGTCTGTAGAGGACGGTCTTAACTGATGTGGCGCCATTCCCTAATGTCATAGTTTGGGTTTCTATTGCCATGACTAAATACCAGACCAGAAGGAAGTTGGGGGAAGGGGTCTGTTTGGCCTGCACTTCCACATCACTGTTGACCACTGAAGGAAGTCAAGGCAGGATCCTAGAGGCAGGAGCTGATGCAGAGACCATGGAGGGGGCTTGCTGCTTACTGGCTTGCTCCTCATGGCTTGGTCAGCCTGGTTTCTTAAAGAACCCAGAACCACCAGCCAATAGCACCACCCACAGTGGGCTGGGACCTCCCCCATAGATCACCAATTAAAATGTTTTACAGGTTCACCTACAGCCTAATCTTATGGAAGCTTTTTCTCAATTGGGATTCCTTCTGCTCAGATGACTGTGTCAAGTTGCCATAAAATTAGCTAGCTAGCATCTGGTTTGGGTCCCTGGACCATATAAAAGATGGCTGTAGTGTTAAGAGCACCTGTTCTTACAGGGGACCCCAGTTTGATTCCTAACATCCACACAGCACCCCACAATTGTCCATAATTCTAGTTCCAAAGGCTCTGACAGCCTCTTTTGACCTCTGCATGCACTAGGCATGTATGTGGTACACTGTAATGTGACTAGGTGTCCCAAGCTCCAGTCACCTTGACATTCCCTACAATGATGGTTGTAACCTGGAACAATAAGCAAAAATAAACCTTGCTTCCTGTCAGAGCATGTTAACTCAGCATAAGAATGAAACTAGAAGAGCATAGGAGGAACCCCAGCCACTACCCTTTGGTTCCAGTATTCTCTCAGTGCTGGGGCAGTCAGCCTAGGGAATTGAATCCATGCTAGAGTGGGAGCCTCGGAAAAAACATGCCCTTGGGTCTGAGGAAACCTATTAATAAGTAGTTAAACACAGTCTGAAGACAGACTCCTCAGTCTGCAGTCCTCTATAATCTCATGACCTAGGGCAAATACATCCTTTACCTGGTTACTGCAGCTTTAAAGATGAAGGGTCCCTACTTCACAGGGAGGAGTAGATGATCAGACTGTGTAAGGCTTCTCTAGAGGGCATGTAGAGTATCTAAACCCCCTTTCTATTTATTAAACAACTAGCTGTGAGTGGTCTCCCACCACCTTCCTTTCTCCAGTCCTCATCCTTCCAAACTTCTTGCTTCAGAAGAAAGGCCAACCACATCAGCTTCTGCCAAAGGGGTAGGGGCAGCAATGTGATACACGGTATGTGAGTATCCTGAACTGTGCTGGCTCAGAGGGTTGTTGTGGTTTTTTTAAATACTTATTTTGAAATGTGTATACATGGATCGGCATGTGTATTTAAATGCAAAAGGGAGCCTGTGGAGGCTAGAGGCACCAAATAACCCAAGAACTGAAGTTATAGACAATTATGAGCTACCTGAGGTAGGTGCTAGGAAGCAATTTCAGGTCCTTTACAAGACTGGTATGAACTCTAACCACTGAATTATCTCTCTAGCCCCTAATAATACTTTTGTTCTATTTATTTGTGCATCTACTTATTTGCTGTTGTGGAATAATCATTTTTACACCCTGAAGATGTGGCTTCCCCAAGGCACCTTCTGATTGGTTTACTAAAGTACTGAATGACCAATGTCTAGGCAAGAAGAGGTTAGGTGGGATTCTGGACAGAGTGAGAAAGAGGGAGATGGAGAGAGAGAGTAGAAAATGGGAGGGGGAGAAGAATCTAGGTTCAGAAGAGATGCCAGAGGACATAGAGGAGAAATGGGGTGCAAGGTAGAAGAAAGATAAAAATCCACAAAGCAAAATAGACTAACATAAATGGGTTAATTTAAGTTATAAGAGCTAGTGGGACAAGCTTAAGCTATAGGCCAAGCTTTCATAATTAATAAGTCTCCATGTTGTTTTTCGTGAGCTGGCAACCCAAAGAAAAATCCATCTACAACTTGCAGTGCTAGGAATGGAACCCAGGAATTGCATGGTAGGCAAGCACTCTACTGCTAAAACCAACCTCCGCATCCTTGCCCACAGGATCCTTAAGTCAGTCACTGCCACTAAGCCATGAGTCTCAACTCACCTACTTTGACCCTCAGAGATCAGAACAAAACAGCCTGTCTGGTACTATAGAATACAAAGCAAACCTCTGTGGGACAGGCCTCCTCGGGCCTTCAGAATTCCAGTACCACATGTGGACAGTGAGCTCAGAGAGACTTAGAGTCCAGGAAATGCATTTGCAGTCACCATTCGGTGTACATGAATGTATATCCTGGGAAAAAGTCTGTTGTAAAGAGAAAACTGGAGCAGACATGGGAGCATCCCCTGTGCAGCCAGATGAGGAACAATGGCAGTCACAGAGGCCACCCATAGGACTTGAAGGGAACAGAGGAAGAGACCATCCCTGGAAGAGAAGGTACCCCTTAAGGGAGAACCTCCTCCTTTAAGTCACTTTCCTGTGCCCAGATAAATGACTTATAAAATCTGCAGTGTGATTAGATGCTTTGTCTGGGCCAGGCACATCCCATGTAAAACACTGGATAAGTACTTTCATCTTAGTTTACAAAGGAACTAAGGCACAGAGCATGAAGCCAGTTAAAGCCTTAACTAACTTCAAGTACCCCTCCCCCCAAAGGCAAGTCAGGTAGATTTGGGTGTTAATTCTTATTTGCACTTGACATGTCTATTTCTCTCTTCTGTTTGACTCTTGCATTTATAGCCTGAATTTAAAGCCTTATTGGAATAGAAAGGGGTACTTCTAGACCTCTCCAAGATTGGCTCCAGTTTCCCTAGAGTAAGATGACAGGAAACTAGCACACCTGCCCACTCTAGAATGAAGCTGTGCCTTGACCTTGGAGTTGCTGAAAATCCTGTCTTGCATGGCAAAACCCTCCTGAGGGGCTGGAGGATGGCTCAGTGGATAAGAACACTTGCAGTGCAAGCATAAGGACCTGAGTTTGAATCCCCCAAAGCCATGTGAAAAACCAGGCATGGGTCTGTAACTCTAGCACTAGGGAGAGCAGGGAACAGGGAGAGGGATCCCGAGAGCTCCCTAGCCAGCCAAACTGACCTAAACAGTAAGCCTCCAATTAAATGAGAGAACCTTCTCAAGGTAGTAAGGTGGAAAGCTGGGGGGGGGGGGTGACAGCTAATGTCCTCAGATCAGTCACACACACACACGAGGGAGAACCACCAATAATTACTTGGGATGTAGAGATGGGAAAATCATGAGTTCTAGACCAGCCTGGACTACACAGCAAGACTTTTTGGTTGTTAAAACCAAATAGCATTGAGAAAAGTAATGATTCAAGGAAGGAGTCTAGTTCCCACCACTTTCTGGTCTGCTTTGGATACTGTTGACCTCTCCGTCTCCAGTCAATTTCCCATCTTCCTCTTCTCCATCTCGCAGACCAGGCAGCCAGTGTCCATGAGTGTCCACACTAGAGGAACCTGGGACCTTAAGTAGAGGTAGAGTACTTTCAAATACAGTTGAGGTGGGTCTCAGGCCAGCATCCCAAAGCATGAAGAGCTGGACTTGTTGTGCCAGGGAACCTAGTCCATTAAAAACTATCAGCGCAGGAGTTGGTCTACCCACTCCAGACTTTACGTGCTTCTTTCCTGACTGCTCATCGTGTGGTTGCTTCACTTTAGCTTGTAATTCACACATATGGGTGTGATGTGGCAGAGGCCCCAGACAGTGGAAAAAAAGGAGCACAGCTCTGTAACATCCTGAAATGGTCCAGATGTCCTGGCTCTGCTTTGAGCCAGCCTCAGGACCACGCAGCATTCTCAGATAACTTCTTCAGAGAAGTCTCTCAGAAGACCCATGCTAAGACTCCCCTCTCTCTCCAATGCTCTGTTTTCTCAGCTCTTGAGCCGAGATGAAAGGGTTGCTGGAGCCAGTGGTAATGGAGATCGTTGTCCCACACCCCAGGACATGTGGTTTTAGCCTGCTGAAAGTGAGGGGGTGGCAAGACATGAATCATCCACAGTCATCTCCAGGAGGAGAGAGGCAGCTCTGGGCTCAGCATGACTTTCCCCAGCTCTTCCATCATTCACCAGATATCCTGCTGTGGATCTCATCTACAAGGTTGACCAACCTGTGTCCTCACAACACACAAATATGTTCCTTGCACTTTAAATACCAATCATGAGAACAACAGCAGAGCCAGTAAAGTCAACATCCTGCCCCCTGCTAGACCTGACACTTCTGTGCCTGGTCCGCATTCTCCACCTACTAGTAGACCCTGATTTATCGTTCACTCAGTAAACACTTCCAGAATTTCCATGAAAGACTATGCCAGGCCACTTGTCCCCCAGACCACCTTTAACTGGCATTCTCTCCAGCCAGATCAGGATTGTGCATTACTTTGGTCCCTTCACCAAAAGAGGGCTCTCTAATAGCAACCCCATGAGGTTCAGTGGAGAGAAAAATAACCTGTCTTGGCGCTGGGTGGGGGGGATTTTATCATAGCTTTACTACCCTCTGGTGTTAAGGGTTTGGGGGAGGGGAGTCCAAGAGGTACTCCAGGCTAGAGATAATGGAGCACACGTAATTCCAGTACTCAGGAAGTAAAGCAGAAGAATTATGAGCTGGATGTCAGTCTGGGCTCCTTAGCTAGTTCAGTACCATGCTTAGCTACACAGCAAGACCATGTAGCAAAAAACCAAGGGCTAGGATGTCCCTCCATGATTGTGCACTTAGCTGGCACAGTAGAAAGCCCCGGGTTGCTTAGGTCCTTAACAGAGGGAAAAGGTAAAGGAGAGAGGATGAGGGGTCATGAGAATGTATTTTGGCTGTTGGAGGAAACTCAGGTTATGAACAAAACTTCATTTTCATTAAAGAAATCTATTTCCAGTGATGGAGGCTAAAGACTTTATAATCTGCCTCGCTCCTCAAAGTATGATGGTAGCAAGGGAATTTGTCAAGTCCTCACCCCAGATGTCCAGAACCAGACTACATTTTGGGGAGGGAGCACTGGGAACCAATCTTCATGCTGAGCCTTTGCCACTGTGCAGTATAGCCCTAGCTCCCAGAACACCCAACAAGCTCCTGGTGTGATTTGGATACATGTAGCAGTTTGAAAAACAATTACAAAGATACTGATTCTTGATAACTGGCAAGTTTAGAAACAATGTTTACATATTCTTTTTTTAGTCAGAGGCTGAAAGCCGCCGCCACTCCCCCCCCCCCCCCCCCCCCCCCGCCGCCTTCCCCACCCCTCAAATTAAGTCCCGTTTTCCGTTTTCCTGAGTTTCAACTATTGTCCTGCCACATAGGCTTTGAGGTCAGACCATCTGCAGTGAGAGGCTCTGCTGCTTATTTGCCCACCATAGCTTTGGGCAAATTGCTTCACCTCTCTCTGTCACTGTGTCTGGTATCTGGAAAGTATTCATTTGCATATTGAATGGATTTGAGTTTTTGTTTTTGAGATGGAGTCTTCTGAATCTGAGGTTTATGCTCACTCTATAGCCAAGGATAATCGTGAACTCTGCATCCTCTTGCCTCCACGACTTTAATAGTAGGTTTACAGATGTATACCACCTACCCAGTTTATAAGGGGCTGTGACCAAACTGAACTTCATGGATGCTAGGCAAGCCCTCCACTAATTGAGTCACATCCCCTGGCTCCATTTTGTTTGTTTTTGAAACATAGTCTTGTTAGTAGAGCAGGGTGGCCTTGAACTTGTGACCCTCCTTCCTCTGCCTCCCAAATATGTTCATGTGTTACCTGCCAAGTCATTTTGTAAAGATCACAATTATTATCTTTCAAAATGAAATGACTCTGTAGTCAATGGGTTCATCCATTATTCCCAGAGTCTTCTTAGATTTATTTTTCTTGTAAGCAATTTAAGTATTACTTCAAATAGCCCTATCTGTAAGGCTGTAGCCCTAGCATTCAAGAAGCTGAGGTAGGAAGACTACAAATTTTAAGTTAAGATATGCAATAAGACCTTGTCTCAAAAATACATTCATATATAATGTATAAACTGTATATACTCACATTTCAGAATTATCTGTTCTACCCCTTGACAGCTACCTCTGAAAGAATTGAGTGTATTAACTGTCACCTTGTACAGTTCCTTTGCCTTTTCAAGTACAATAATTTACAAGAGCCTAAATATACTTTTAGAATTCACCCCCTGGGTTTCCAGTACTTTCAAAAGCATTGTTTCATTTCATCTTTGCAACTGTATTATATATGCAGAACAAGGGTTAGCGCCCATTTTACAGAAGAGTGAGAGTCTCAGAGCCCACAGTCACATGGCTAGGAAATAGGATAGTGAGACCTACAGGTCCCCGTAGGCACTGGATCAAATAAATAAGTAAAACCACATGTTGCATGAATATTCAAACCAAAATATCCACCCAAAGGACTGGAAAGAATATGAGAATCTGTCATCTTCCAAGATGGCCTCAACTGTGAATATTCCATTCCATTGTCCCCATAGGAACCCATATATGTATATATATAGTATGCTTTGACTATTTAGTTCTCAAAACATGGTGATTGGAATGATCCTGCTAACCAAAGCCTATGATCCCAGATACTCAGAGGCTAAGGGTAGAAGATTGCTTACTCAAGGATAGACAGGGCAACATTGTGAGAGTCTGTCGTAAATTAAAAAGAGAGTTGAGGAAATTGGAGAAATAGCTCAGAGGTTAGGAGCATATACTGTTCTTAAAGAGTACCTGAGTTCAATTCCCAGTTCCCACACCGAGCAACTCACAACTACCTGTAACTCTAACTTCAAAGAATCTGATGCCCCCCTGACCTCCTCGTACATAGACATCACTTACACATGAGTAATGACTTTTTTAAAGAAGGGGGCTGGGGATATGACTCAGTGGCAGAGCACTTCCTGGCATGCATAGAGCCCAGAACCAAGGGCAGATGACAAAACTTACCAGACTAATAGGCACAATTATTTACTGCAAGAAAATCTCAAAATTCTATATTAAAAATAATATAATCTCAAAAAAAGCTCCACGGAGGTTATCTAGTTAAAAGGGCACCTTCTGGAAATTCCAACATTCTAATCTATCTCCCCAAATAACCACCATTAACAGTTACACACACACACCGATATTTGTATTTTCTATAATGTATAGTTTTTCTTTGTTAACCAAATGAAATCAAACCAAGGAATTATGTAACCTGTTCTTTGTTTTCTTGCCACTATCTTGGATTCCTTTGCAATATTCCTGATATTTTCTTGGATCATCTGCCAAATAATATACTGTACAGAATGCGTGTGTATCTGCCTGTTGTGTCCATCTGTCCTGGTGTAACTATATTGGTTGGGTTATAAACTACATGATTATTTTCATTGTTTATATGATAATGTACCAACTTAGACACCAAGCCAACACACACAAGGAAACGCCCAGGTCAAGGCCGAGGGGTGTTTTTGAATCTCTTCCATGTCACATGTGGCCACCCACATCACCCTTTCCAGAGCCAGCCTCTCTCCTTAACTCCGTTCTATTGAAATCTTCTGATTCTTATGCTCAGCCAAGCAGCTTTCCCTCTGCCTTGTCCTTGCAGCCGAGGAACTGTCATTCTGAACAAAGCTGTCTCTCTTCCCTTTCCACTAGCCCTGCTTCTGTAGACCAAGATTTCTTTCTTCCTCCCTCCACCCTCTTCCCAGCCTGTCTGCTCCCGAGCAGCCTCCCACAGCCCAGCTGATGAGTACCTCCTTCCCCCAGCGATGTGGGGTGTATGTTTGCTTATCCAGTGAGGTCATCCTCGCCTTCACCCCCTTGCTTGTTGACATCCCCACCTCCAGAGAGCCTGCTGTTGGCATGGCGGTTGTTATGGGGTCATTGTGGGTAACCAAACTCTGAAGAGACACAGTTTTGCTGCCAACAACTCTAAGTCTGTAGTTAGCAACTCAGAAAGGCTGGCTCAAGGATCTTGTTGCCAACAAATAGCTCAGGATTAAGCCCTCACCTCCAAGGTTACCACTTTCACTTCCTATCACTCTGGGGCATCTAACTCAGGGGCCACTCAGAGCATTTCACTGATGTTTACAGCCCTCTGGACATTTGGCTGGCAGCTCTATAAAGGCCCTGGAATGAGGGGCAGGGGAGGAATAGATGCAGATAGAGAAAGGAGTAGTGTCTGGTGCTCAGGATCCCAACCTTGAGCTAAGAACTCCCTCACTGCACTTGGTCCATCCAGCTGCCTGCCATCTCCCCCTGCCTGCATGAAGGCCAGGGCCTTAGGGACTTTCCCCCAGCATGGGCTAGCAGATCTGACACAAGGCTGAGGGATGAGAGAGCTGCAGATGGTTGAGAAATCCAAGATTAGCATGTCTTCTTTGTCCCCATCGGGTTCACAATCCAGGCCTTCTCTCAGTCATTTATTTCATCTCTAAACACTTCTAAGTTGCCTGTGTTCTGACTACAACTCCTTTCTACTTCAATTACCTTGAGATAGTGGTCCCTACACTGCCTGCCTTCTTGCTCTCCACCTGCTAAGATCCCTGTAGGTATCCTATCATTGAAAGGTGTTTGTGTGTGTGAAAGAGAGGAGGGGGAGGAGGCTGGCTAGCTGAGCCCCAGGGAGGCGCATATCTCTGCCTTTCAGCACTGGTGCTGTCGATTGAACTCAGGTCCTCACGTTTGTAAGCTGAGCATTTTACCCACTGCGCTATCTCTCTAGACCAAGCAAGTCTCCTTTTTAACATGGTCACCAATGACTTCTGTGTGTTCTCTCCACCTGTACAAGTCCATACCAATCTCCTTTGTCAGCCCTTACCATTTCTCTCCTCAATCTCATTGTAGAACATCACCTAATCTGTCTGCATTAACATCACCATATTTCAAGGCACATTTTCCCTAAACCTGTGTCTCCTCCCACACTTCTCAATACAAGCTAAATAGATAGCTCTTCCAACAACTGTAGCATAGTAACCCCAAAATGTCTTAATGACTTCACGCAGCAGCCCTCTCAGGACCTACCCTCAATGGAATAACCAGAGGGGCATCTCTCCCAGCTAGACACTATGAGGTTTCAAACACACTGGTTTTTTATTTATTTTTTAATCTTTTTTATTAAAAAAAATTCCATATCCACCACTGCTCCCCCTCCCTTCACTCCTCCCAGCCCTCCCCCAGCCTCTCCCCTCCATTCCCCAGAGAGAGCGATGAATCCCAAGGGGAGTCAGGTCGGGCATCTCCAGCTGAGGTAGGACCAAGGCCCAACCCCAGTATCCAGGCTGAGACGCTCCTGTGCCCACAATGCTGAAGGCCACTATTTCTGAATCTCTGAATTCCACATCCCAGCAGCCTGCATCCTGTGGTTCCACAGATTCCTGCCTCCTTTCACTCTCTCCTGCTTCTCTTCCTGAACTATTGGGATGCTAGGGGACCCAGTCCTGTAGCCATCCCATGAGCCACTCTCATCAGTCCATTCTGTGGTGTATAGCCCAGGACGAAGACCTCCCATCCCTTATCCTTATGTCTGTCCCCCTGGGGTCCTGTTATTCAAGTTTAACTCTAAAACACAGGTGTCTATCCTGCCACTGGGTCTGGCTGGTTCACTCTCTTTTCCCATGTACTTATTTAGCTGTCCCAACAAGATACTAAAGTGGACATCTCTGGGCCCTGCAGTCAGAGCACAGGCAATTTAACGGAGATTGGCAAATTCACAAGCTCAGGGCAAGATAAGAAGTCCAATAAGTGAGGTACCAAGGAAGGTATATATTAGAATGTGGGAGGCCCCAGGATGGCCAGACCCGACCTTTTTGCAGCTGGACTGGACTATGAATCACCAGTTTTACTTCCTCAGTGGTGTCGTACCTGCAGCCATTCCAGAAATACTTCTCTAGAGTTGGGTCCCCAGAGGCACGGGTCAGTCCCTCAGTGTCTGGCAGGGTGCAGGGTGACCTGCTTTCTTCTGTATTGAGTGGAAGAAGTAGCAGTCCGCGGCTAGCCCAAAGGTGTCAGCTTCTCTTCTCACCCAGCCAGCTGCACTGCACCTGATGTCAGGTGCTGCCAAGGGCTCTGGTAGAATCAGAGCTGACTTTCTCACTAACGAAAGAGTGGGCCTGCCCCTCCTCTGCTCATGACCCACTCAGGGAGGCATCCCGAGTTTGCCAAGGAGCTCCTGCTGGCAACATTTTGATCGTCCTAAGCATTTGGGAAGTGTCATTAGCATACTGACTTAAGTGGGGCTGATAGAGGCTGTGGGGGCTGAAGAGAAGACAGGAACACATGGAAACCAGGCACCTCGACTAGACTCTGGTTTCCCCTGCCCTGGCTGCACTGTCCTGAGTCCAGCCTCATCTGTCGACACCTCCAGCTCTTTCCCAGGCCCTACACTCCACTGGAACCAGCCTACACAGTCTTCTAAGCCATTATTTTCTGCCATTGCCTGTGGGACACAATCTAGATGGCTTTGTGTAGCCACTTTCCATGGAAGGCTTTCCGTGACGGCCCTCTTCTGTCCCTTTCCATTGCTTCACAAGGGGGAAGATGTCAACTGTACCCAGCCTGGCTTACCGTTACCACCTCCCTCTTCTGTGCACAGAAGCAGCTGTGCATCATTATTTAGCAAAAAGCAGCCTTAGAATTGTTTCCTCTTGCCCGTAATTATTCACTGAGACCACCATTCATAAAATTAGAAAAAGGTAAGCTTTCTCAGGAACCTTACCTGCTTCCCATCCTACGCCCTTGTTCCTTCCCTACAGCAATCTTGAGCAACAGTAAAGCTACCTGAATTCTGCTTGGAAGAGACTGGTTCCTCCTAAACTGGATGAACCCCCGGCCAGAGAGCTCCAGTCTCAGCTCAGGACCTTTTTATTCCACCCTACCTCACTGAAGTGAAAACTGTATGCACTTGGGAACATGGGCCATTGTCAGTTTCTGTGGTTGGCAAACAGTGAGCATATTAGTGTCTTTGTCTATGCAGACTGCTGAAACAGGATCCCATAGACCCTGTGGCCTGTGAGAAACAGAAATGCACTGCTCACTGGAAGCTGGGAAGTTGAAGATCAGGACACCACAGATTTGTGTCTATTGAAGGCCCATCATCTGGTCTGTAGACATTCATCCTCTCTTCATTCACATGACAGAAAACCTCGGAAGTCTGGAATTGCTTATAAGCACATCGATCCTATGCATGACAGCTCTCCCCTATGGTCTAATCACTACCCTAAGGGCCTACCTCCTAATGCCACTACATTTGGAATCAGGCTCAACACATGAATTCTGAGCACAATCTATTGCAGATGGGTTATAATTGCTCTCTTAAAAAAAAAAAAAAGGCAACACTAGGTAAGTAGCTAGGCTTTTGTTTTAATTTACAGAGTTGGTTGTGTGTGTGTGTGTGTGTGTGTGTGTGTGTGTGTGGTGTTGCCTGGTACTGAACCCATGTTTCCACACCAGTGGGATACACAAGTGCTCTTAACAGCAGCCTCACCCTCACCTACCCCCTCAAATTCAGTGTAAAGATGAAATCACCAGGGTTGAGAATGTAGCTCAGTTGGTAGAGTACTTGTTTACCTTGCTCAAAGCCTCAAATTTAATCTCCAAATAAACGGGGCTTAGTGGTAGGGGCCTGTAATTCTAGCACTTGGGGGGTGGAGGCAGGAGGAACAGAAGTCCAAGACCACCCAGGGTTACATAAGACCTTGCCTCAAAAAAAAAAAAAAAAAAAAAAAAAAGAAATTCCTCTCCCTTCACTTGAGATTTTTAAAAACTGTGTCTTAGTGGTTTTGCCTGTATGTCTGTGTGCCATGTGTGCTGTGTCTCAGGACGTCAGAAAAGGGTCAGATCCCCTGGAACTGGAGTTACAGAGAACTAAACAGTGGGTGCTGGGAATTGAATACAAGTCTTCTGGGAGAGCAGATAGTGCTTTAAACTGCTCCAGCCCAATGTTGTTCCTTTGTCAGACAGCACAATGCTATCCTAGGAAGTATTTGATAAGGTTGAAAGAACAAAGACCCAGGTATGTGAGACTCTGCAGATCCTAGCTGGAACGTTCTCATCAGCTTTCCTCATGGAGGTGGTGTGCCCACTATCAAAGGGCTAGAATGTAGTCCACCCTGTCTGCTTCATTTAAGATGTGTGGTTACTGTTCTCGTGACAGAATCATGACAACACTTTATAATGTAATTTCATGATTTATATGTTAGTTATGTTTTATGATGTTATTTTGACAGTTACTAAAGGCTTTATAGCTGGAATGTTGCTATATTGGGATGGGGATGGGAAGTCCTTCTCCACCCTTACATTTCTCTTTCCTCTTCTGCAAGGTGACATTGTTCTAGATAGAAGGGGTGGGTTAATTCAAAAGGGCTGCTTATTACTTGCCATTATTCCCTCTGAATGTGTAATCACCTCCTGCTATTCCAGAGCTCCATTATATGTGCCCCATCTCTGAAGTGTAGGTTTATTTTCTTAATTTCTAAACTTTTTGTTTTGTTGGGGGTTTTTGAAACAGTATTTCTCTGTGTACCAGCTTTGGCTGTTCTAGAACTCACTCTGTAGACCAGGCCAGCCTCAAATTCCCAGAGATCCTCCTGCCTCTGCCTCCTGAGTATTGGGTTTAAAGGTGTTCACCACGACAATGAACTTAATTTCTAAAGTTAACTTTATTAAAGATAACTGAGTTAAAGATAACTCTTCAGTTAAAGATAACTGAGTCCTGTGAACTCACTGTTAACTCCAGTCTCTATTCCTTGGCCCAGGGCAGCTCCTGCCATCCCAAGACAAAGTGGCCTGCCTTGCCCTAATCTGGCCCACTGGGTCCCTCTAGAAAGGCAACACTAGAAAAATAGGGATCTGTAGACCCTGTGGGTACCATAGTTCACCTTCTGTCATTTACCCACAGATTCCTGATGGCTGGGTTTCCCAGGCCAAGTGCTGTGTGTTAGGCAGCAGGTAGACTGTGGGATGGGATGGGTATGTTAAAGGAACAAAGGGGAAAAAAGATGATAAAGTGTCAAAGGGGAGATACAAAAAGCAGACTAGAGTCTAGTTTTTATCCAGACCGTGGAAGCTATGCCCACTGCCAGCAAACCGCAGAGAGGCTCCTTCCTTGTAATGAGGCCAAGCTCAGTCTGCACAACAGAACTGGGCAGAGACCTCGCTTGTATCCAGCTTAATCCTAATCTGATGGGGTTGATGCAAAGCTCTTCTCAGTTCAGCAGTGACAGAATATCCTGTGATGTAGGTTGGAGCTTTCTACCTTCCAGTCCCAATGGCAACTTTTGGTTTTGGTGCTAGGGCCTCATGTTTGCTGGACAGTGCTGTTTCACTGAGCTACATCTCCACCCACAACAGGCAACCTTGTAAAAAATGAAATAAATACCAGAGTATTCTTTCCTTAAAACTGTGTTATAGGTGGGTGTGTGTCTGTCTGTCTGTGCAAACTGTTGATAGTATAAAATGTATTTCTTAGTGTGGGTGGAGGCTAAAAAGGTTTTTAAAATATTGGTCTAAAGGAAAATATCCATGGCTCAGGTATTACACAAATATTATCAGAGCTGTGTCTTATGCTAGGAGAAAGAGAAAAACAAAATTTGGCTCCTGCACCTGGAAAGCTCTGGATGTGGGGAGAGAGGGAGGAGACAACAAACACACCACCGGAACAGGATGTAAAAACCACACTGACTGAGGGGTGTCATGGGACAAACCTCCACCTTCAGGCCCCGGTAGCTGGTTCTGACATCGGCTGGGGGAGGAAGGGAAAAAGCCACAGTCCTAGGCCCCATGGCTGGAGCTGCTACCAAGACCTTGGCATGGATGCTGGGGAAGGATACAGGAGTGTTGGGAACAGACCGGACTAAAAAGAACAAAGGGAGCAGATGTTGGCTTGACCGCCTTGGAGATGTGGGTAGATGTGTGTGTTTGCTCGTTTGAAAAGGAAGGAGGTAGAACATGGAGGAAAGCAACTTGAAGGTAGATGTTGCCTTTGTTCCCACCCCAAGGCTTTTTCAGACTTATTTCAATAATGATTGTGATTAAGGTGCAGGACACAATGAGCCCACGGTCTGATAGGAATTCTCTATATTTAGATTTTCTTCTTATGTCTTGCTGTCTATCTGGACCAGTGTTGGTGTCTGGTTGCCGGGCTCAGCCCAGTTCTTTGTCACAAGAAGCAGCCTCTCTGCTCATTTTCTATTCTTCCTGCTGAGCCCCAGCACGGCTGGGAGGGGATAGGAAGATGAGGTGCTTCCTGCCAGCACGTCCCCTGACACACCTGGGTTTGCTGACGGGTTGACTGCAGAAAAACACAGCAGGATGGAGAACTTTGATTTCCTGCTTTGCAAACGGAGTGGCCTGTCTTCCTAATTTTGCATCTCAGCACTGACACTAAAGCAGAGGAGTGAAAATAACCAAAGGAGTGAGCATATTCTCTCTCCCTTATGCAAAAACACATTTTCAACTATGCATACAGAATGTTGTGTGTCTGCCGTTCCTAGATAGTTGTTGAGCCAGTCACTGGAAAGGGGCAAGGCAAATACTCATTACGAAGATGTAGCTACCAAAGGGAAGATTTGGAGACAGGAACTCAACATGTGCTCCAGCCTCATGTGGACTTCTTCCTTCTATGAGGCTGGAACTCACTGGAAAGTCATATATAATTGTAAATATAAGGGACACACGCACACAGTTGCATTGCATGCAGTACCTACTTTTCACTGCCCAAGCTCGCACCTTGTTCTCGGTGAGTTCTGCTGCTTAGATTTTCCTCATCTTTTTTTCCTGTACCTGTCTGAATCCTACCTGAAAGGATTATCTTCTTTATCTTCCAGGGAGCCAACCCACAAAGAGCTCTCAGGATTCATAAAAATCCTTATGGCATTTAAGTATTAATGGATAATAAAAGGAGACATTCATTCCCTTATGTGGGACCTCATGATGTTAAATGTTTGTCACTAAGCTCATAGATTTCTGGGACCTGGGGGACACTTAACTCATCCTCTGCGCCTGCCTTAGAGCTGAGCTCTAATAGCAATGTGACAGAAAACCTGGGTTCAGTTGTCAGGGACCTTTAGAGGGCTTTTAAATTGCCATGATCCACACTGCCCTTGTCAAAGTAAACATGGCACAGCACCAATCATTTAAGGAAATCACAGATTAAATTAATTGTTAATTGTTTCATGCATAATAAAGGTTTGATTACTTTTACTATAAAGTGATAAGATGGAGATCAAAGGACATTTTTAAAATTTGTTTATTTCTGTTTTCTTATTTGATTGTATTGTTCTCCATCTCCTTCCAATTTTTTTTTTTTTGCCCATTTAAATTTTAATTTTGCAACGGCTTCTAACGTAGGTCAGAACAAGAGGCTCTGTTTAGAGAAGCCCTCTTTCCATCTTATCTTCTTGAGCCTGTCTCTGCCATGCCCTGCAGGTAGCTAATCTCATTAATCTCCTGTTTTTTTCTTCTTTCTATTTCTGTTCCTTTTTCCTTGAACAAACAGGTAAAAGCTCTTTCTTCTTCCCCTAGGAGGGATTCTTGAGGTAATTTCTTTCAAGACTAGTTTTTCAGGATTATCTGACCACCACCACCACCACATCCTGGGTCTGCTGGCTGGGAGGATCTGGACAAGTAAAAGGCCATGACAAAGGGGTTTGTTATGTGTTAACCCTCACTGGAGTTAGTCATAGTGACAAGGAAGTGACACTCTTCCCAGGGCTAGCTCTTTCCCAAATACAGGCCTGAGACCTAAAGGTGCAGTCCTGTGATCAGTCAGGCAGCCAGAGCTCAATCCCAGCTACTCAGGAGGAGGCTGAAGCTAAGGAAACATCCACCACCAAGCTCTGGCCTGCTCATTCTCCAAGAGGTGGACACAATGCCAACATACACTGGCTTCTGAAAAGCCACTTGTAAGACCTCTGCCAGCACATGCAGCATCCATGAGACCAGCACACGTGGCAGGAAAACCAGGCTCTGTGCGCTGGCTGGTTTTATGTCAACTTGAAACAAGTTAGAGTTATCTGTGAGGAGGGAGCTTCTATTAAAAACACAAAAGAAAAACCAACCCAGTCTCCATAAGATCAGGCTGCAGGCAAGCCTGAGGGGATTTTCTTAACGTGTGATTGATGGGGGAGGGTCCAGCCCATTGTATGTGGTGCCATTCTGGGCTGGTGGTCCTGGGTTCTGTAAGGCTAAGCCAACCATGAGGAGTAAGCCAGTGAGCAGCACCCCTCCGTGGGCTCTGCATCAGCTCCTGCCTCCAGGTTCCTGCCCTGCGTGAGTTCCTGCCCTCATGGCTTTTGATGATGAACTGTGCTATGGAACTGTGAGTGAAACCTTCTCCTTCTCAAGTTGCTTTATGTCATAGTGTTTCATCACAGCATTAGAAACCCTAGCGAAGACAGTGTCTCTATCCATTTTCCTTATGAGCTCTGAAGACTGAAGGTGGGCAATCCCCTGGATCCTTACAGTCCCATTTCAAGGAGCATATAACATGTCTAGGGAAGCTAGTTTGAGTTGTAGGTAGTTGGCCAAAGGAATGGAAGGAATGCCACCGATGGAACAGGGAGGATTTGCCTTAAGTCAAGCTGTCCACTGTGAGTTCAGAGACTATGACTCACTAAGGAAAAGGAGTGCCCTGTGTCCTAGGAGAGACTGCTTTCTCCAAACAAGAGTTCTTTGGCCAAGGAAGGAAATGAGGCAATCTAAGATTAATCAGCAGCCACCAGTCAGACAGATCTAGAAGCCCAAGCCCTGGTCAACTACCCCAAGGTGCCAGGATGCTAACATGCCTGGTTCTAGTGAGAAGGGAATGAAGCCCCTACTTGGGTAAGTAGCCCCTTCTCTATAGGCCTTAACTTTTCTGTTAAATAAGGAGATAGATATTGGTAACTGGTGATATAACCAGTGACGCAACTCAGTCATGGCCACATTTATTTCTTTTTATTAAATTTTTTTGAAATAGTACATTTAAATCATATTCTGCCCCCATCAACTCTTCCAAAATTTCCCCAACTTTTAAAAGTATTTTATAGGTTTATTTTATTTTATTTTTGCCTATATGTATGTGTATGTACTTTGTGTAAGCCTAGTGTCATCAAATTCCCTGAGACTAGAGTTACAGATATTTGTGGTTTTGAGCTCCCATGTGGGTACTGGAAATCAAACCTAGGTCCTCTGGAAGAGGAAGCCAGTGCAGTTAATCACTGATCCATCTCCCCAACTACCACCTCCACACCACCACCTCTACCACCACAACCACCAACACCATCATCACCTTCACCACCACCTCTACCACCATCACCTCCACCAACACCATCACCTCCATCACCACTACCACCATTCACCTCCAACAAAACCACCACCATGCCCAGCCATATTTCCTGTCACTCAGAGTTATAAAAATAATAGGACTGAGATGTTTTTTCACAAGACTCACCTCATTCAGCATAGCTGCCACCATGTTACTCTAAGGCAGCTTCACAGTTCAGGCCCCCACCTGCCCTTTGAAGTTATTTGAAATGCCAGCTTGTAGACTTACAATGACAGAGCCCCTCCCACCTCTGAGGCTCTAGGAATATATGGCTCAGTGATGTGGGAATGTCTTTCTGTATGCTGTGAATATCAATCTTTAAATAAAGGAGCTGTTTTGGCCCATCACATGCCATAGAAAAAGTAGGAGGGGAAATCAGAGCATAGGTAGGAGAAGGGCAGAGTCAGAGACAGATCCAGTCAGCAGCCTAAGAAGAAACATATAAGGAACACAGGTGAGCCATGGGCCGCATGGCAAACAGATTAATGGAAATGGGCTAAGATGAAGGAGCTAGCTAACAATGTGCCTGAGCCATAGGCCAAACAGCATGAACTTAATATAAGTGGCTGAGTCATTTTGGGGGGACTAAGCAGCAGCGGGTGTCTAAGGGGTCTGGGATGGCAGATCTGTGAGTCAGGACCTCTGGCTGGATGGGGCCCAGAGACCTTATTGTAACAGATGGCATCCCAATGTGGGCTAAACACCCACATAAAGCCTGAGAAAGCTTAAAAAGGGTTCTAGAACAGAAATAGAGCCAGTAGAAAATTTCAAATTGTGTATCTGAAGCAGGTCATTGTACAGAGATAGTGTGGTATTCAGACCACATTCAAAATGGTGCCAGCAGATTGGAGACAGGCAGTATAAGCTGCTACCAGGCCGGTTCCTGAAGTCTCACAGAAGACTCAATAGCATGCGATTTAAGGTTTACATTTATATTAAATAAAAAGGAAATGGAATCAAGGATGGCTTTTTAGTAGCAACATTTCTTGGGTCTGCTCTGTTTGCTCACAGCAAACAGAGATGCAGCCCCTTTAAGAAAACTTACTGATTCAGCTTTATCTGCAAAATCTATGTGGCTCTTTAAGAGAGTGGTAGCATTTTAAAAGTTCTTCTAGTTGGAAAATGATTAAGGATTCACAATAAGACAGATTCAGATTTAAAAAAAAATATCTGTAAATAGGTTACAATTTGTGTAATAGGTACATAGGCTTTAAAGAGAAAAGAAAGAGGGTAGAGAAAGTCCCTAAAAAATAGAAATAGAGTAATAAAAATATGATAAACTATGTAAAGATGGAAAATAGACACAGAAACTTGATTATGGTTATTATTGTGTTTTCTTTTAATTTTTTAACTATTAATGAGCTAACTACAGAAGACAATGAATTGCAAAGGCTGCTAAGTTAAACAAGAATATATATTTTAAAGGAATCTTGATTTTGAAATTTGTGTCTAAGGATTTATTGCTTTGGAAGAGTTCTGCTTTTGTTTCCACAGAAGACGAAAAGCTGTGGATTGCTTCCAGGCTCTTATGCATAAAATGATCCAGTCTCAAGAACCTGTGAGATTGCCAATGCTCCTTAATCAGCAGGAAGTAGTAATGGAAAACTATGCCCAAACTCCCAAAATATTGTTTATAAATGTTTCTTTCAATTATAAATGGTTAATGGTCATAGTTAATCTCTTTCTAAGAAGAAAAAGGGGATATGGTATCTAAATGATTTTTAAAAATTAGATTATTGAATTTACTTAGATAAGGAAATTGGCTGTTAATCTCAAAAAGTTTTGCATTGATTTGGATTTTGGTTTACTGATACAAATTTAAGGTCAATTTTTGTTATGCTGTATGTATTTTTCTACTCTTCTACTCTTGTTTAAGGTATGATGTTCATGTAACTGATTTAAAATTGTAATGTATAATTAAGAAATGCAGGCTAATAGTCACCTATGATAACCAAACTTATGGTTGTATTAGGATTTTTAGGTATACAAAGATACATTTCAATTAGATAGGCAATCTTCAAAGACTTCTAAGACTTACACACTATAGCATTTAAAATATTTTAAGAACTTAGACTTTTCTGGACAGTGAGAGAGATCTGCTGCTAGCAGCACCAATCTACTTCAAGAGAAAAATTGGCATCAAAGAAACTCTATATGAAGTCTACTTTAGCCACTGGATAAGAACCTGTTCTTGTATTGACTGTTGGACAGTATGCTGTTTAAACTAGATACGCAGGTTCCATAGAAAAATGATCTCTGAACTTTGACAGAACAAGCTGAGATGGTCCTTCAGGTTCCTGGTTTGCAGAGAATACTGTTAGGCATTCTATAAGACTCAAGGAAAAGCAACTGATGAACTGTGCCAAAATGGGCAGAGCAGCTTTCCTGCTTCACTGAAATGAAAAGAGTCTCTGGGCCTGTAGGCTGAAGATGGATGCCCCAACTTTATAAAGGAACTTTGGATGACTGTCCAGGCAGATAGAAGTCATTTCTTTCATTTCTAAATTTTGGATTTGCTTGCACTTCTGGTTTACTTGGGTAAATATTATATCCTTCTGTGGTCTTTGATGTAGTTGAAGATTAGATAGTTATAGGTGTATTTTGCTTGGATATTTTAAGGTATATTGGATATGAAACTTTAGATTCACAAAGATAAGGTAGATGATAGAGTATTTTCTTTAATTTTGTTAAATACAAATAGACTATATATTGTAACTAATTCTTGCTTGGTAGCTATTTTGTCATATGTAATTTTGTTATGTTAAAATTAAAACCTTCCTTTTTGATTAGACAGAAAGGGGGAGGTGATGTGGGAATGCCTTTCTGTATGCTCTAAATATCAATCTGTAAATAAAGGAGCTGTTTTGGCCTGTGACAGGCACCATAAAAAAAGTAGGAGAGGAAATCAGAGCATAGGTAGGAGAAGGGTGGAATCAGAGACAGATCGAGCCAGCTGCCAAAGAAGAAACATGTAAAGAACACAGGTAAGCTACGGGCCCCGTGGCAGACAGATTAATGGAAATGGGTTGAGTTAAGATGTGTCTGAACCATAGGCCAAACAGCACAAAGTTAATATAAGCATCTGAATCATTTTGGGGGGACTAAGCAGCAGCAGGCGGCTAAGGGGTTTGGGATGGCAGGTCTGGGATGGCAGGTCTGTGGGTCTGGACCTCTGGCTCCTGGGACCAAGAAACCTTATAGTAACAGCTCAGAGAAACAGATTCTAAACTGTGAATGGAAATAGTGAGCAGCCTGCAGTGGGATGAGAGGGAGATTAGCCTTCAGACCAGGATCCTCGATGGGAGAATGTGGCAGGATGCCAAGACAGGCATCTGCCAAGCTTAGGGAGAATTAAAAACAACCTTTTTACCCAGCCTCCTTGTGCATCCTGTTTCTCTGGTGCTACTGCTGCCAGCAAGTGGGCACCATGCCCAAGCTGCAGTGGGCAGTGAGGGGGCTAGGTGCCCATCTGCCCTGTTGGCTAAACCAGTGGCCAGGGAAAATGGTGCCTGAGCTCAGACTGCCCCCTGCTGGGGAGTTCTAAAATGAGGTGTGGATGGAGCCCAGATGTGGGCCTCTGCTTTCCTGTGGCCTCCCGAGGAAGAACTGGACCTCTCCTTGTGATGTTAGTATGGTGGGACCTCAGAGCCAGGTACACAGGCGACGTGACAGGATGCTTAGTCAACACAGCCTCCCCCCAAGCTCATCTCAGGTGTCACACAGCATTATACAACAATTGAATTTTTTTCTTTTTTGGTGGAAAGGGGTTTATATTTTTATTAGGCCTGTTTTTATTCTTACTTCATGTGCTGGTTAGCCTGTCTATTTGACCAATGTTTTAGTCATTTGGCAAAAGGGAAACCCAGTTGAGAAAAAAATGCCTCCATCTAGGTTGTGAATGGGCCCAGCCCATGGGGGACAGTGCCACCACTGAACAGATGGTCTTGAGGTGTCTCAGAAGGTAAGCTGAGCAAGGCATGAGAAGCAAGCCAGCAAGCAGCATTTCCTCCATGGCCTCTGCTTCAGTTCCTGATTTTATGTTCCTGCCCTGACTCCCCTCAGGAGTGACCTAAGAGCTGTGAGATGAAATTGACCATTTCTCTCCTGAGTTGATTGTGGTCATGGTATTCATCAAAATAGAAATTCTAAGGCATGAGCTTTCCTAATCAGAAATGAGTGTGATGTCAACCTTCATTGTCAAATCTAGTCAATTTAGACTCACCGTGGAATCCCACCTCTGGGTGTGGATGAGGATGTTTCCAAAAGGTAATCTGAATGAGGAATATTGGCATTGAAATTGAGCCGCATCATCCCATGGTCTGGGGTCTTGAACTGAATAAAATGGAGAAAAATGAAGAAAGCAATGTGTGTAAAATGCACATAGGTTTGGGAAAGAAAACAAAAGGGTTGAGAAAGTCCTTAAAAAGAGAGAAATAGAGTAATAAAAATACAATAAGCCATGTAAAGTTAAAAAATACACAAGGAGTTTGGATTATGTATAATATTATGTTTTCTTTTAATTTTTAACTGTTAATGAGCTAACTGCAGAAAAACATTTGATTGTAAAGGCTGATAAGTCAAATCAACGTATATATTTTAAAGTTACCTTGACTTTGAAATTTGAGTCTAAGAATACGTTGCTTTGAAAAAGAGGTTCTGCTTTTATTTCTATAGAAGATGAGAACCTGTGGATTGTTTCCAGGCTAATATGGATCGATAGGCCAAGATTTCCTGAAGGCAACTGGCTGAGATAATGAGATAATGCAGCCTCACAAACCACTACAGTCAGGATTTAGCCATGATTTTGAATGTTCTTGGGATCCCCATAAGATTGTTAGTACCCCCAACCAGCAGGAAGTAGCATGGAAAGATATACCCAAATTCCCAAAATATTGTTTATAAATATTTGTTTTTATTATAAATGGTTAATGGTCATAGTCAATTTCTTTCTAGGGCAAAAAGGGGGATATGATATAGAAATGATAAAAAAGATTATTGAATCTACTTTTAAAAAGCAACTACTTATTTTAAACTTTACATTGGTATGGATTTTGATTTATTGAAACAAATTTAAGGTTAATTTTGATATACTCTGTGTATACTTCTACTTTTGTTTAAGGTATATTTATCTAACTCATTTTAATTTGTAATGTATAATTAAGAAATACAGATTAATAGTCATTTATGATAATCAACTTAAGCCATGTTAGATTTTTTAGATTTACAAAAATATATTTCAGTTAGATAGGTAATCTTCAAACACTTCACAGACCTACAGAATATGGAATTTAAAATATTTTAAGAACTAAGACAGTGAGACAGGTCTACTACTGGCAGCACCAATCTACTTCAAGTGGATGATGGGCATCAAAGAAACTCCAAATTTACTTTCTTTGTGGTAAAAATTAGCCAGTGGGCAAAAACTCTTCATGCCGTGACTGCTTGACAGCATGCTGTATAAACTGGACATGCAGGAGCCATAGGAAAGTGGCCTTTGAACTTTGCCAGAACAAGCCAAGATTGTTCATCAAGTTTGTGCTTTGCAGAGAAAACTGCCAGACACAGGAGAAGTGACTGACAAATTTGCCAGAATGGGCAGAACAGTCCTTCTGATTTCCTGTTTCACTAAAAAGTCTACCAGAGACTCTAGGCCTGAGGCCGAAGTGCTCTTAACCACCGAGCCATCTCTCCAGTCCTCTTTTTACTTCTCAGTGGTAACCGTTCATAGCTTTGACAGTCACGAAAATCTGTGGACCCAAACAGTATTTCAGCCAGCTTTCCCTTCCCAGCTACTTTACTCACCTCAGTATTTTGTACTTATTTATCTTTATCTCTCCCACTTTGCTTCCTTCCTAATTCTAATCTTATTAACCAAAACCTGAGTATACAACATGCTATCCTTGGTTGTTTACCCTCCAATAGTTACTGAAGCTAAAGGGACCATCATTATGAACTGGCTGGTATGACATTTGTACGGTTTTAATGCCAAGCAGCTGTGGTGGCTTTCCCAGTTAGTGTCCTAGAGCTTGTACCAAGAACCCTGACGTCCTGAACTGAGGAACTGTTTCCTTAACTATATATTCAATTCTACCACATCCAAACCACACACAAACACTGTAAATACTTCAACTAAAAAAAAATAAAGCTGTTTAAAAATTAAACCTAGAAAAAAAATAATACCAGATGTACAAATACCAACCCAGGAACATAAGAAAGACATAAAACCCAAGATGTCATAACTTCTCCAAGAATTACTAATCCTATAGTAACGGTATCTAGCAAGAGTGAATTAGATGAAATCCCAGACAAAGATTATAAGTGTGTTCAAAGAAACCAAAGAATATAAGCTTTTGACTAAGAACACAAACAGCTGGATGAGATGAGAAAAGTGAAGTAAGAAGAGAGAGAAATTCAGCAGAGGAAAACACTGCAGGAAAACCAACCTGAAAAACTAGAAATAGAGAACACAGTACATCAAATAAAAAACTCCAGAGAGAGTTTCAGCAAAAGAACCAATCAAGGAGAGAACAGGGCCTTTAAGCGTGGTAAAGGAACTGGAAAAACCAGACAAGGACAATGAGAGAGGTGGGTGAGGATTCCAAGTCATAGTCGGCACTATGAAAAAAGCAAGTCTACCGATGATGGGTAGACAGAGGGAAACTGCGCTTTTCCAAAGACACAGAACACATTTTAAATAGAGAATCAGTACAGAAGCTGGAGATACTGCTCAGTGGTTAAGAGCATTTATTAGTTTGGCAAAAGATCAGGGTTCAGGTCCCAGGACCTACATGGTGACTCATAACCATCTCTATATAGTTTCAGGAAATCCAATGGCCTATTTTGAATTTTTTTTTTGTGGGATCTGCACACATGTGGTCCACACATTAAATAAATAAATAAAAATTTGAAATAACAGAAACTGTCCCAGAGTTGGGAAAGGAGACTTCAATCCAGATGTAGGGGCATATGAGATTTGAAATAGACAAGACCAAAAATAAGAACATCCCATCTCATGTTGTAATTATGATTCAAACACTAAATATACAGAGCAAAGAGACTATATTGAAAGTGGCAATGTAGAAACATCAAGTCATATATAAAAGAAGACTGATCAAAATAGTAGCAGATTTGTTAACTCAAGACTCTGAAAGCCAGGATGACCTGGACAGGTATTTCAAGATATATTTCTGAAAAACAAAACTTCCAGCACAGATGATTATACTGAGCAAAACTTAGCTGCCTGATATAGTTGAAGGAGACATCAAAATTTTCTGTGATAAAAATAGGCCAAGGAATTTATTAAGACAATGCTATAGAAATACTTGAATGATTCCTTTCGACTGAAGAGAAATATCCATTCATGAGGTCATAGGAAAAAATAAGCCACATCAAAATAATGATTAAGTAATAGAGAAAGAGGGAAAATAATGCTACTATGCTAGTTTGAAAGAAAATGGCCCCCAAAGGGGGTGGCACTATTAGGGGGTGTGGCTTGTGGAGTGGGTGTGGTCTTGTTAGAGGAAGTGTGTCACTGGAGGTGGACTTTGAGGTCTCAAGCTATGTGTCTCAGACTACTTCCTGTTACCTCCATATCAACATGTAGCGGGTCTTTCTCCAGCACCATGCCTACCTATGCTGCCATGCTCCCCACCATGATGATAATGAACTAAACCTCTGAAGCTTTAAGCCACCACCTCAATTAAAAGTTTTCCTAGAGTCCGTCACAGCAAAAGAAACCCTAACTAAGACAATTGCCATATAAACAAAATGAGAGGAATCTATACACGCCTTTTAATAATAAGATTTTTAATGATTTCAATGTCCAATCAAAAGGCAGGCCAGTAGAGTGGATCAAAACACAGAAAGCATCTATTTCCTCCCTCTAAGAAATGCACTCTCCATAGAAGACAGCTAAAACTTCAGCATGCAATCATGGGGGGAAACGTTATAAGCAAATGGACCTAGGAAACAAGCCAGTGAGACTGTTCTGATAGCTGAAGTAGACTTCAGACTGAAACAGTGAGGAAACACAAAAGTCACTTCATACTGAATAGGGGAATGGCCCATCCAAAGGGCAGACTGAGTCTAGCACAAGGAAGTGGGAGATTGTGTAGAAAATGCAATTGAGACGTAATATCATTTCTACCAAAAGGTTAAATAGGACAAAACGTCATTAAAATGGGTTTCAAAGAAGCAGCTTGGCAGAAACATGAATTCCTTAAGGGACAGCACTTCTTGAAACCAAAAGATGGGGTCAAGGTGGCACTTTCTGCTCAGAATTGCATTCTGCTTGTCAGTCGCTTGTTGCTTTAAAGCAGACAAATTTAGGGATGTGAGGCCAGGCTCTGAGCACTCAGAGTGAGGGACATGGCTCCTTTGATCGATTTGGCTGTGTGCCCTTCAAAAGAAATAAAACGTTGGCCTTGCTAAAATGCTTTGGATTGTGCAATCACTTTCTTGAGACCCCAGACCCATTTCTTATAACTCCATAATCCCATAAAACGTGTTCCAAAATACAACATATATTTGCACTCACAGCAAATGTCAACAAACACGGGAAAGTTAACGCCTTGTGTTCTATCCGGCCACACTGAGCTAAGACTACAAATCCACCACAAAAGAAGCCCTAGGACAGATGCAAATTCATGGTGAGTGAATAGTGTACTACTGAAGGATGGATGAATGGGTTACACACACACACACACACACTGATGGCTGGAGGTGTAGCTTGGTGAAAGGGCTTACCTGACATTTTCAAGACCCTAAAATAAGAAAAGGAGGAAGAGAGGGAAGGAAGGAGAAAGGGAGGGAGGGAGGGAGGGAGGGAGGGAAGGAGGGAGGGAAGGAGGGAAGGAGGGAGGGAAGGAGGGAGGGAGAGAAAGAATGTTAGTTATGGCAGCAGCCCCCCCACACACACACACCATTTCCCTTAGACACAGAAAGCCCGCTGCCATGTTTTACAGCTCTCTCTAAGATACAGTATTGGGAACATGCAGAGGTGAGTACAGTGATGCATCCTAACAGTGCTTCCTGAATACCTTTTCTGTTCCAGGCATTGTCCTTAAAAACGACATAAAACCTTGTTATAGATGTTGATGTGTAGGAAAATCAGGTTAACCTAATTCTGAATTCTGTGGTATTTTAAAGATAACATGGCTGGAGACACAGCTTGGCGTTCAAGAAGGTACTTAACGTCCAGGAGTCCCTGGTGTGGATCTAACATTGTCAATAATAAAAATGGCAAAAGGGGGGGGGGAGTAAATGAAAGTAACTAAAGGTATATAATTACAAATTACTAGGTAACAAAAAATACTGTACTAGCTTCTTTTCTTTTCACCGAGTCAAAATACCTGACAAGATCAGTCTCAGTGGAAGAAAGGTTTATTTTAGCTCAATTTGGTGGGGGGCTCAGGCTCCATCTGTGGTGGTCAGAGCTTGTGTCTTTATCTCTTCTGTTGTGTTTTATTTTCTCCATCTACCAGGAAGCAAAGAGATAAAGTCAGAAAGGTAAAGGGGCTGTCACCCTCAATGCCACCTCACAGCCATGCACTTCCTCCAGCTAGACTCCAACTCCCAAAGGTTCCTCAGCCCCTCAGAGCAGCGCCCCCATCTGGGGACCGAGTGAGCATATGCAGGAGCCTATGGGAGACACTTCATGTTCAAACCACCACAAAAGTAGTAGGTATCTGTTCCTCCTTACCCCTTCCAGAAGGGCACCAAGTGGTACTGACAGCCCTTGGGCTACATTCCAGACAAGTTACAACAGCCTGGTTTCATGTGTTCCTACTACATCAGCAGAAGCAACAAGTAGAGTAATATATTTGGTTTCAACTTGCAGATAAGCAAACACGTTCTCACCTAAAGGATCTTTAATGCCTGTGTGTGGCTCATTTTACTGGAAATTGCATTTTAGATAATGGGCCTTCTCTGAGGCTAATCCCGGGAGTATCTGTGATCTGAAGGAGAGACTTAGAAGACATGGGACAAGATAAGACTTGGCCAGAGACCACCTTGCAGTGAGTCACATGGCTCTCTTTGAACTCTAGAAAAAGCAGGTCATGCTAAGGAATAATGGTACCAATCCTAGCAACTGTGGGCCTATATTTCTCTCCTCCCAACCAACCCCTCCCTGTGTCCTCTCCCAGAGCAAGGACCCCTGGAAAAGGGGAGCGTTTTTTCTCAGAATCCCATTTTATTCGAAAGCTGGTTTCATATGTAGATGTACAAACACAGGAAGATGTATGGAATTTTTAAGTTCCCCTCAAGTTGAAAGGTTGAGGTAATAGCATTCTGCGAGTGCTCCTCTGACTGGGTGGAGCTAGTTTGTGTTGTCCTAGCTAGGGCTCCCCACTCCCGCCTATTGGTCTGGAAGTCCTATTGCGGGGGGGGGGGGGGGGGGGGGGACACACACGACACGACACACGACACAACACGGACACTAGCCATCTGTAAGCTACCGACACTGTCTTCATGACTCGGCTGGAATTGAGCACAGCTAATTATTGTGCTTTATGTCCTAATTTTTGGGCACATTAGTCCCTACTGGAGCCAATGTTCTAACAGGCGATAGCATAGGCTTGACATCTCTGACGCTAGAGTGCAACACATACCTGTCCTACCTCTTAGAATATTCCACCAAGCAATGCTGTGTGGTATATAGTGGAGTAGTACAGTTTGGGGGGGGGGGTCCTTTCACATGATATAAAAGAGATAGCAGAGGCAGGCATGCTTAAGAGCACTGTCCAGAAGACTGTTAGAAATGCCTTTCTTCTCAGCCTAGTTAGCTCTAATGAGCCTCTTAATGTTCAAGTACCAGTGGCTAGCTACTATGCAAAATGAAATCACCAAGTGTCCAAGACGTGTTGTCGAATAGAAGGGTCATTTCCAGATCTCAGAGGAAAGTATGCTAGCACCTCCAGCTTCGTGTGACGTTTCCACAGAAATCCTGCTCCATAGACAGAATTGAAAACTGTGCTATTTTCTCTGAAAAGCTGAAAGATCCCTCCAAAGTTCATCAGTTACATATTTGTTGATCCGTGGACAGCAGCCAGCAGGTCCTTTGTCTAAAGATGACAAGCAGACGATCAGGTAGTAGGGAACATTGTGGTATTAGAGCTCAGAAACCCACACCCCCTGCTTCTAACTTCTGTGGACATCCTTAAAAATAAACGTGTGGAACTAAACACCTGATAGGACCTGTGCCATCTAGGTAAAGGTAAAGGATCTACCCTCAAGACAATACAGAACCGAGGTCCAAAGCAAGGCATAATCATTCCAGCACAAGAAGCTACAGAGACTGCATGCGGCTCACACCTTTAATCCCAGCAATCAGGAGGCAGAGGCAGGTGGATCTCTATGAGTTTCAAGTCAGCCAGAGATATATAGTGAATCCCTGTCTCAATAAACTGGGAGGGGGAGGAGGAGGAAAATTGAAGAAACTACAGGTGCTCCCACAGAGTTTGTCCACTGTGCCTGTCAGTGGAGTACCGAATGCTATGTATGTGTAAATCTGAAAGAACAGATTCTGTTTAGTCCTAGGAGACAGATTAGACCCCTGTCTTCCCAGTGCTCCTTCATAGCATCAGCTGAGAGTATCTGCTGATTTATCACCTGTAGCAGGCATGTTTCCAGACATGACAGAGCAAATATATCCCATCCATCTGAGAGCCACCCTGTGGAGGGACTCACAGAGCTGTTCCCTATTCACGTTCTCTGTGAATCAAACAATAATGCTGTGTGTAAACAAGAGGATCCAGCAGGAAGCTCTGCCCTGACATTTCTGGGACATCACAGGCCACTATTGCCCACAGGTGGGAGATGCCGTTGAAAGAAGGAATAAATGCTTAAAAGAGAAAAATTTTAAAGATTCACAGACAATCAAACCTCAAGCTCCCAATACACCTCTTAGATATAATTGGAAGCAAGGATTGTTCCACAAAAGGAAATTCGAACCGGTATTGTAAATATAGTCAAAACCCAGGAAGACATGAGTCCCTGGGAAAAACCGATAGCTGCTGTTTGCTAAACTGCCATGTTACCAAACTGTTTCTAAGTATTTATTTTATCACCATAAACTTGTGCTGGGAAGCTTCTTATTGAAGAGGGTAATGGATAACACAGAGACTAAGAACTTTGAAATGCTGAGTACAAGCAACTGTGAGTGTCAGCTGTAAATAGATCGACTGTATCATCATCCCCCTCAAGGTTCTTCCCAGTGAGCCCACAGTAGTAAACCCCTTTCCTGCTCTTTTGTTATTTTCTTGCTTTGATTGGCCAGTTAAGGACAGGTAGTCAAGCCTGGCTTTTTAGGACTGCAGAGGCACAGGCTCCAACTCCACCACCTCTGGTAGCCACCTGCTTACTACATACTGGCTCATGGCATAACTGCCAGCCCTAAGGCCACGCAGCTGCATGCATGGGCTCCATGCATCACACACATTGTTCTCACCTGGTTACCCTATGAAAAGGCCACAATGTTTGGCCACACATGACTATTCAAGATTTATCTGCCTATATGAAAACAAGGGCTCAGTATCACTTCCCTGGCCAAATGCATCATCCAAGCATTTGGTAGCTGTTATACTGCTATCTGGACACTTACAAGATTCTGAATTTGCTAAGCAGAGAAATGGGAAAATCATATGCCAAAGGAACAGTGGAATATGGGCAATGTTTCCAGTAGGCTCTGAAGGTTCTGGGACTCATCTTCTCATGTTGCTATCAAGTGAGCTAAATGTAAAGTTGGAAAAAGGAGCATTCACTGGCACAGAACATTGTCATATTGCATAAGATTAACACTGGCAAGGACTTGGAGATGACGCCAACACTTGGCGGCTTATAGAAGCTTAGAGAAGGCCGTGGCCTATACTAAGTAACAAAGAAGTACCAGAACTGTCCAAGGTGGGTGAAGACACTGCCTTAGACAGAAATCCCTCAAGATAATAGTGATCCACAGGATCGTATGGGGAACATCCTATTTACCCAGGTGATTTATGACCAATGGTCCCTGCTATGAACCCCACTCCAAACATCAATGGGATGACAGAACCTTGTGACACAGAGACCACAGGACAACACTTTCTTTGACAGAAGCAAGGTAGATGAGATTATCATTGGCCACAGCAAGAGAACTTGTGCAATCAGCCAGAGGAATCTGTTCCCACACAGAATTGCAGCTGCTAACGGAAGAGAGTATTTCTAGGGACCAATTGTAGCTTGACTTAATGAGCCAGAGGAAACCAGCAAGGGTGACAACGGCTTATGGCAGTCTCCACCAATGAAAAACCATGCCTGCTTTATAGACCTGAGCCAATGCTCTGACTTAGGAGTAGATAAGTTTGCATAAAGAAGACTCCTGGGCATCATGGCAAGCATGTAGGTCACCATTTTCCTTTATCCTTTTTCAGAAGGCCTTGCAATCAAATATTCAGGTAACTATACCCCAAAGGGAAAGAAAATAGTGAGAACCTTCCAGGACTATTAGACAGTCTAACTAACCTTGGAAATCAGAGACTTAAGCATTATTATTTATGGGGATCAGATAACTGGGGTCCTTGGCAGGAAAGACTCATAATGAATCCATTGAGCCCATGGATCCACCTGATGGTCCATGCACTAACCCATGATTATGTGACCGGAATGGCTAGGTTTGACAGTTAGAACATGGCCCCTGATGTGTGGGCATAATCACAGTTAAACACACACACATTGTCCAGAAATCTCAGAAATGGCTTCCTTTAGTAGGAACAATGGGTAAAAGTTAATGTTACAGAGAGATTTCCATCCCCAAAAGGAGAGGATGTAGAGAAGGAGGTAACTGTAAAGGATTATCCCCTACTTTGCTGCGGATGTTTGTAGCCTAGCAGACACAGTAGAAACCCTGGGCACAATTGATTCTCCGGATGAAGTAACCATGTGCTTTCCATAAAGCAGATGAACAGGGGATGGAGTATGCACATGCTGCCAGACAAACTGCATTTCCACATCTCTAGAAAGTTCACAGTGACAACCCTCACATTCTCAAGCTTTGCCCCACATTATAACTGCGAGGCTCCAGTCAGAGGGCAAGGGCTTCAGAATTAAGACTCCTGAAAGCAAGCTTGGGTTAGCTGTTTTTTGCTTGTGGTTTTTTTTGTTTCCTTTTTTTTTTTTTTTTCTTCCTTTCAATCTTGTGTCTTAAGCAACAGTAGAACGACCATTAAGAAACCCATTTTCAAGGAACTGGATTGACAGATGGCAAGGTAGGCTGGGGATCCTTCCCAGAACTCAGGATCTGGGGGTGGGGCTTGTGTCACCCTGAAAGTGAAAGGTGGGAACTTTTGTTCTCAGACACTTAGGCCCACAAACTTCCTGCTGTTAGTTCCCTGTATTTCATAAAAAAAAAAAAAAAAAAAAAAAAAAAAATAGGAAACAGAAGTTGATAAAGGAAATGGATTTAGATGGCTCTTTAACCAAAAGAGAAAAAAAATCCAAGTTTCTATCTTTACTATATCAGTGTTAAACTTTTTTTTTTTTTTTTAAATATAAGACAAGGCTAGTATGGCAGCACATGCCTTTAATCACATAGACAGGCAGAGCTCTGTGAGTCGAAAGCCAGCTTGAGCTACATAGTTGAATTCTAAGACAGCCAGGACTACATAGTGAAACCCTGTCTCAGAGAGAGAGAGAGAGAGAGAGAGAGAAAGAGAGAGAGAGAGAGAGAGAGAGAGAGAGAGAGAGAGAGAGAGAGAGAGAGAGAGAGAGGAAACAAAAGGCAAAGATTTGCCCCTGTTCCTTTCCCTGTGAGGTAAGCTGTCAGAACTGTGTGAAATCTCTCCCTGCAGAGCATCTAGTTCGTCTGGCTAGAGCAGGGCCTTTGCCTTCTCCATAGCTCTACACCCCCAGGAAAGGGTAACTCTTCAAGGCCCACTGCTTTAGGGCCTCTGGTTTACTTTCACAGGCCTTTCAGCTTCTCTTCCAAGACTCTCTGGCATGAGAACGTTAAATACAAGGGAAAAAGGGAAAGGGGCTGGGCAGCTGGTCCTCTGAGAGGGTTCAAGTTCAGTTCCCAGAAACCACACGGGCCACTTCATATGCCTGGATCTCCAGCTGCAGGGGACCTGACAGGATCTCCTGGCCACCTGGGGCACTGCCTCCCCCATTCACAACACACACACACACACACACACACACACACACACACACACACACACACCGTTAAAGAAAGAAAAAACGAAAAGACTGATGGTTGATCCATTTGAGGGGGGAAGCGTTAGAGAGGAAACAACACAGAGCCTGAAAGAGAGATGCTTCCCTTTAAAACCTAGAGAGTACTTCATTAAGTATGAGAATGGGGGGGGGAGAAGGAGGGGGAAGAAAGAGAGGGAAGGGGGAAGAACACAACATGCAGGGTGTCAGGGAGTAGAGAAGCACCTCCAGGGAAATTCCCAGAGCAGCCTTCTGGGTTGGTGCGAAGTTTTACGTCATATGATTTAGTTCAGTGTAGCATACAAGACAAAGAGCACAAAAGAATTGGGCACTGGTGCCAGGTGGCAGTGGTGGTAGCGGCCACCCTTCTAGTTATTGTGGAACTACTCTTCCGGTCACAGGAAAACTGCTATGACTCACTTAGAACCGGACAGGGACCTTTTCCTCATTCCCACCTGCTGGCCATGGAAGTCTGCTCCTTTATCACCTCCCCATACCCCTCGCTGGACTAACATCCCAGGAATCCTTGGCCCTTAGTCTCCTACCTCAGCCTCCCCTGAAGCATTAAGGTGAGTCCAGCAGACCCACTCAGCTGCCTTGGAGTTGCCCAACTTCTTTAAGAGGAATATAGTAACCTTCCTTCCCGGGCTAATTTTCATCTGCTCATGAGATAGCTTCTTGACTCATTTTCATGCCTAGTCCTGGTCTTGAGTCAGAGTAAGTCTCCAGTTATCTAACAATCTACGTGCATCTCCATTCTATGTCCCATACAAACCAGCACTTGGAAGGCCAGTGGTATGAACAGTAGAATTTACCAACGCTAAGAAAAACATTTTTTAAATTACACTGCAAGAGAGGTGATGAGCAAGTTCCCAAGATGGGACCACAGCCCTGTGGAAGGAGAAGGCTATTTTACAAAAGTTAAGGACTAAATGATTTCCTGTGCCATTGATGTGAGGTCCATTTGTGGATAGACAGGCAAGATTGCTTAAGTCTTGGAAATTCACTCCCCACCCCCAGTCTTTTGTAGCTACACTATCTCCCACCAACACACCAACAAAGCCAAGTCACTGACAAAGACAAATTAACTTTAGACATTAGTGATTTAGGGAGAGGGAAAATACATGAAATAGAAGCTGGAGGGGAAAATGTGATCAATCAAAAAAAAAAAATCCAGAGGAAAATTATAATAGAAGAAAGTCTAAGTATACCATAAAAGTAAAATGACTAAGATATTCTAAAGCACTGGTTATTATGACAGATGTAACGGATCAGTTATTATATAAATTAAAATCAATGTACAGAATACCAATAACAACTTTTTTATGTAGGAAAAAGCCCAGGTGGCGGGATAGATGATAGGAAATGCAATTTTAAATTGTTGATAAGAAACATTTAAATATTTAATTTCCAGAAGGATTTAAAGTAAATGAAGACAAAATGATATATTCAGACAAATTAATGGAGTAATGGCCATGATCACATCAGAAAAAAAAAAAGAATTGGAGGCAAAATCATTGCAAAATATGGAGGAACAAGCATCGCAACAAAAGGTTAAATAGACCAGAAACTTAAAACATAATTGGAGAGTATGGTTTGTTTGTATAGCATACACGAAGACTCTTTTTAAAAAATATTTTGTTATTTGTCTATGTATGTGTGTGTGTGTGTGTGTGTGTGTGTGTGTGTGTGTGTGTGTGCACATATACATACAGCTGCCCATAGAGGGCAGAAGAGGGAGTCAGATTTCCTGGAGCTGGAGTCACAGGTGGTATTGAGCTGCCCAATATGGGAACTAAATTTGGTTTCTCTGGAAGATCACTGTTGTGAGAATTTATTCTGGTGTGTGTGTGTGTGTGTGTGTGTGTGTGTGTGTGTGTGTGTGTGTGTGTGTGTGGTGGAGGGGCTAGGCAACATCTACCTCCCTGACTCTTAAGATCCCAGTGGAAAATCAAGGTACAATTCCATCAAAGTTCAGTTTGAGGAAGCCATGAGTTTATTGGGCTTACTTGCACAGCAGTGGGTGAGGGGACATAAGCAAGAGTGTAGGTGACCTTAAAATAGGCACATTGGGAGGTCTAAGCACAGACAACAACTTTCCCATGGCTGGGTAAATGGAGTCCCCTCCCTAGCCCTTCCCAGCCCATACATTTCTAGCCCCTCCCTGAGGCCACGTGGAATTAGGGCAGAACTGCTTGCAATTGGTTGGAAGAAGTGGCTGGATAATCAGGTGAGGCTCGTGACCTTCTCCATGCTCCTCTCCCTCTGTGTAAGGAAGCTTCATAGTCAACAAGCGCTGCTATAAAGATCTTTTGCAAGCTCAGGCGGACTCATGAAGATGCTGGTGATTAGGCTCAGAGGATAGTCCTATGCAAGCAGTAAGTGTTCTTAACCATGAGCCATTTCTCCAGCCGCTATACCAGAAGTCTTAGGTTCAATCCTTAACACATGGGGTATAAGGGGGAGGGAAAGGAGAGAGAGAAAGGAAAAACCAAATATACAAATGTGTGAGTGTAGGAAGATTATGTTGTTCCATTGTAAATAATTGTCTCCGCCTGTGAGTTTAATAAAAAGCACTGATTGGCTAAAGGCAGTCAGGAAGTGTGGGCGGGGCTACCAGACTAAGAAGACTCTAGGAACAGGCAGAACAGAGCAGAATGCCAGAGAGAAGCCTCAGAGGACAACTATGCTGCTCTGAGGAAAGGTACCAAGCCGCATGGCCGAACAGGGTAAGAGTCATGGGTTAGATTAAAGGTAAAGAGTTAGCAAGTTATATGCCTGGGCCTTAGGCCGATCAGCCTAAAACTACTGTAAGCATCTGTGTGTCTCTGCGGGTCTGCAGGCCTAAACCTTGAGACTAGGCCCAAAAGTCCGGGCCAGAAATCTAATACTACATGTGAGCCTAACCTGAAGCTTAGTATGTGATTTTTTTTTTTTTTTTTTTTTAATGAACAGAACTACAAGGGGTAACTGTCACATGAATAAAGGAAACTCAGGGCCAGATCTCTGGGAAAGTCGGAGATATTAGAGAGAATAAACACCACAGTCAGATCTCCCCCAGCTGTCTTCCAGCTTCCTCAGCCTCACTCCTCCTGACTTCTTCTTCCTACTCTGTCTTTCTATATCTGCCTTAAATATTTTCTCTGCTCAGTTAAGGTGTGGCACCACCACTGCCTGCCTGGGAGCCTGGAACTCCTTCTGTAAACTAAGATGACCTCAAGCTGAGATTGGATTAAGGGTGTAGGTCACCACTCCAGGGATATTCCCAGTGCTGGGATTAAAGGTGTGAGTTACCACTGTCTGATCCTCCTAGACTGACTGTGGGTAGATCCCTCTGATATCTCTGAATGTTTTTAATATGTTTAAAAATATCCCCACAGGGAACCATAATGCAGCCATGGTGAGGTATTTTCACATTTTCTGCAGTGTTTAGGTCAAGTTGCCACTGTGTTAATTGAACTTTGCCACTCAGTCAGCTTACCCCCTAGGGTAACAGAAGATGACACAGGAGTCTGATACCCACATTGTTTCGAATTTTACATGACATGTGTGAAGAAGAGCCTTACAGAATATTTCACCAAAGTACAGATGTCATTCTCTGACGTAATTGAATTAAGTTAGACTAGATCAGCCAAGAAAAGTAGAAAATTGCTATATTTGGAAAAGCCACGACCTTCCTTCAAAATAACCCATATCAAATATCTACAGTGGAGATCATTTAATATGCAAAATAAAAACAATGGCAAGATTACCACATCACAAATACTCTTTGGATAGTAATAGTCTTAAATGCTCATGTTAAGAGAAAAATAAAAGCTATAAATCTAATATTTGTGTTAATATACAACAAGAAATTGTAAAAAAAAAAAAAAGTTCAACATAAATCCAAATAATTTTTTAATGTTTTGGTTTGTTTTGAGACAGAGTTTCACTTTGTAATCCAAACTGGTCTCAAACCTCCTGCTTTATCATTCCAAGTGCCCAGACTTACAGAAATGTGCCACCACATTGGCTTAGAAAAAGATGTCTTATTTCTTTCGAAGGGTCAAGCATCCATTCTCTGTGAACCTAGACCTCAGATCTAGCAGAGCCTCAAGTTACAAGGATATGAAGATTAATATGGTCCTGATGTGAGAAAATGCACCCAAACCCAATCCTCCCACTTTCGTCTTTGACGTGTACACTCTGGCCGTTGATGCATAGCTTGCATCACTGGCAGGAGAATATCCTAAATATTTTGTCCAGAATGATGCAAAATTTTATATAATTGGCCATTCCAAACTTTTATCTGAGTAGTTGCTCTCTTGGGTGATATATGAGACAGAGCCAGTGGGTCTGTTTTTAGGTACCCACTATTAAATCTCATCCGTACTCAAATAACCCTTATTTTGAGTTGATACAAGGGCCTATGTTACAAACCATGTTGGAGAAATCCAGCATTCTGTAAGCCTTTACAGGGGAGCTAGAAGAGACACTGCAGACCCTGAGGTACATCTACTGTGGAAGAGAACTTTACAGGGGAGCTAGAAGAGACACTGCAGACCCTGAGGTACATCTACGGTGGAAGAGATGACATTTTAGTATGAAGCATTGTCCTTCCTTTGATAGAAGAGGCCAGTATAATCAATTGGTTACCAAGAGATTGCCTGTAAGCCTTTTGGGACAGTACCAAATTGCACTGAGAGAGTCCCATAGGATGACCATTGACTTAGATTAGCCTTGGAGAAAGAGGCAGGTTGTTGGCATGCACATGCCACAGCTCTGTCATTGTGCTCCCCCTTCCAAGTATCAACAGAACTTCCAAGCCTGGAGTTATAAGAGACAGAGCTGGCTGGTGTCTCTCAGGGAATCCTTCTGTCCACATGGCTGTTTACTGCATCTTCTGAGGTCAATGCCCTCCGGTAGGTAATGACTTGAGACACAGACACCCACATCTTGTGCCAAAGCACGTAAGTTCATTCACATGTTTCACACTCAGGCCTCTTTGTCTCTAGCTTCCCTATCCTGCTCTTTGCACATGTCTTTGACATTGTTATAACTAGAGGTAGAGTCGTCCAAAGGTGTAGATGAGAAAGGCAGGATCTCTGAGGTGGTGTTACCAGGAGTAATGGAATCTTTAAAAGCGGGTGCCTAGTCAGTGGCCATTGGGTCACTGTGGCCATAGCACCCTGGCTCCCAGAATTTTTGAGCTCTTTGAAGCCCCTGAGAAAGAGTTAACATGAAAGAAGAATATGTGCTCCCCGACCCCCTTCTCCCTCTGCCCCAGTACAAGATGCAATTGCTTGGTGCTTCATACTCTCCACCATCTACCATTCCTCATGAGGTCATCACTATAAATGACCCCAAGTAAACCTTGAACCTTCAAGATATAAGCTAAATAAGCCTCCTTACCTTTCTTTTGTTGTTTGTGTCTCAAGACAGGGTTTCTCTGTGTAGCCCTGTCTTGAGACACAAACAACAAAACTTGCTCTGTAGACCAGGCTGGCCTTAAACCTAGAGATCTACTTGCCTCTGCTTCCTGAGTAGTGCCAGGATTAAGGGCATGTACCACCATGCTGGGTTTCTCCTTGTCTTTCTAAGTAGCTCGTCAAGTACTTCTCTATGGCAGTGAGAAGCTAAGATAGCTACATCATGCCTCTTCCTTCTCCATACAAAGTGAATGGTCAAAAACCCGATGTATTAATTTTCTCATCTCTGTGAACAAATACCTAATGAGAAACAACCAGAGGGAAGAATAATAATTCCATAGAGAACAAGATGTGGTGGGTGCAGCTGTGTCCAGGGTGTCAAGAGCTTCGGCAACCTCCATGTTGTGGAGGATCAAAGAGCAGAGGTCTCAGCCTGGAATGAATGTTGGCTGTAACTCCTACGTCTATATGGCTTCCAATTAGACCCCACATCTAAAAAGTTCCACAACCTCCCAACACAGATCCGTGTGTTGAATCAGATGAACCTGTGCGTGGTGGCATTTCACACTCAAGTCATAGCACCTCTTCACAGATATGGTCACTGGCAATATTTTCTCATGCTACTATTTGGGAGCCCGTGCTGATGCGACTGTGGTTCCTTCTAGATCACCTGGAGGCACAATGTTTTTCCTCTATCAGTCAGTCATAAAAACACACTCAAGGCTATGGCATGAGCTGAGAAACTGACTCTAATGTAGCAGAGGAGGAAGGCACTGGGATCCTGGCCATATGTTCAATTAATTGCCTTGTGTTCTTTGGACCTACTCCCAGGGACCACTTGTACCATACTCATAAGGCAGCTCCAGTGTCTAAGTCATTTGATGTCTTGTGATCAATTCTACAATGTCCTTTAAATGACTGTTTTTCAAATGAATAGTTGAGTCATTTGTTACAAAAGGAATACCCTATACCAGGTTTGCATGGCTCTATCCTGCAATTCTAATAACAAACCTTCCAGAGACTTCACACAACATCTATATCTATCATGAATAACCTTTCTGCACACAGGGTATTTTGACCACAGCATTGATCTGCTACAAAGTCTTTCCTTGATCTATGCATTATCTGAACCACAAAATAGACAAATCAGCTCTGTATTGTCAATCAGATATAGGCTACCCCCAAATCTCAAGAGCTCTGACAATGCTATGTGTTTTCCTCAGAAAGAAGTCAACATCCTGTCTCAGACCAGTGGATCCCACATTTTTTTTTCACTAAGATGATAGAGCTCTAAATCTTAGGGGAAGGAAGTCTTATCCCCCATCTACTTTGCTGGCTATATTTTGTTCAGATTCAATTAGCATCATATTCTGTAGAATATCAGGATGATTAAGGACCCTGAAGCTGAATTGTGATAGGAAAATTAGCATTAGCCAGGGCAAGACAATAAATCTTTATTGCTGTGTTTCTCATTCATTGGCAAAATAACTGAATTTCCTTACTGGTGAGGACTTGGGGGTGGGTTGATATAAGATCTCTCTATTTAACCTTGGCTGGCCTGGAACTCCCTATGTAGACTAGGCTGGCCTTGAACTCAGAGAGATCCATCAGCCTCTGCCACCCAAGTGCTAGGATTATCTGTGGGTGCCACCTGAGTGGGTGGTGGTGGCAGTGATGGCAGCAGTGCAGCTTTTATTCCCAGTACTGGGGAGACAGAGGCAGGTAGATCTCTGTGAGTTCAAGGCCAGCCTGGTGTACAGAGCAAGTTCCAGGACAGCAAGGGCTACACAGAAAAACCCTGTCTTGAAACACCATTAAAAAAAAAAAAAAAAGAAAGGTGTGTGCCACCATACCCAGACCTAATGGGGACTTAAAAGACTGTACTCACTAGCTCAGGTGCTGCACACCAAGTACCAAAGTCTATATTGATCTGCTCTGGTAGAGATTGGCCTGGATGCACTTGGAGCTGCCATCCAGTCTGCAGCAGTTCCTTGGACCAATGAACACAGCGAGCATGTGATGGGCATTGCTGTTGTGTCTCTAGTCTTTGGTAGAGGGGCTGATCTCTGCAAGTCTTCACCCAGTGTGGTTTCACTTTTCATTTATTATCTTAATTCAGTGCTAAAACCTTCCTAACATAAGTGGTGGAGTTTCCAGCATACCCTTCAGCTAGCTATTAAATATATTCATCCCAATGAAGAAAACCCAGAAATAACTGCAAATTGAATCTGTAGATCCACTGGACTCACGGTAAAAGAAATGTGGGACAGGACTCTTTACTTTTCTTTTATTGGCCTACTCTGTGCAGGGAGACATGGCAGTCTTTCAGATCCTCTGGCACAGGTTTTAGGTCAGAAATCAGTAAATATGGCCCTTGACAAATCCACCCAATGCTTTCTCTGTAGTGAGCACTTACTCTAGAACATGGCCATGAGTATCTAAAGAAAGATCAGAGGGCTAAGTGTGGAGTTCACACACACACACACACACACACACACACACACACACACACACACACACTCCTCTCTGTCTCTTCATGGGATCTGAGTCTTAATGACTGCTACAGACGTAGAAAGTACACAAGGACTTACGGTTCTCGCCGCAGTGGATGCCATCTGGCTTTGCTCCTCATTTTTCTGGTTATGTGATCACATGCTACTTGTCCGTTTCCTTCTTCTTCTTCCCCCAAAGGATAGTAAGCCATCACAACAGATAATATTTTCTGCTGAGTCATTTTAGGTGGAAAAATTTAAGAACTGTATTATCTATTTATTATATTATTTTCATTTGTATGCTGCATGTTTGCCAAGTCGGGAAGAATGGCATCAGGTTACCTGGGGCTGAAGTTACAGGTGATCGTAAGCTGCCTATCATGGGGGTCAGAAACACTCTTCTTGGAGGCACTGTCTATAGCATGCTCATTTCCGGTCACAGCATTGCTGTTTTCACCCTCAGAAAACACGAGAGCCACACTACTGTATTTTCTGTTTCTTTAAGATCGAATTTGATTTTACTAATTCTTTCTTCATTGTTTTTGCCTTTTGGCTCCATATCTAGCCCACAGTGGCCTGAAAACTCAAGGTCCTTCTGCCTCACCTGAGGAAATGCTGTGATCACAGGTCTGCCTCACACCTGCCATCTAATTCTCTCCCACTTTCATTGTACATCTAGGACTCAGACTTGGGCCAGTCAAAAGAAATATTCTGCAATGCAGTTTGATTATTATCTGAATCCCATCCTTATTTTCTTTTATTAAAAAAATAAAAAACCTCAGTAAAACACGTGTAGTTACCCACAAGTGTTTAGTCTAGTCTGGTGTTTGGACTAGAAATAATGATGTCCATGCTGTACACTGGTTGAGAGACCCCCTGAGATGCAACCACCAGAGATACAAACTCTCCAAAATGCAAAAGCAAGGATTATTGAAAAGAAATACAGTCCTTGGCTGGGACCCTGTTGAGCTCACCACTGTCTTAGTGGAGGCTGGAGGAGGTACCTGCCCCTCTGCAAGCTGAGTTTTTAAAGGCAAAACCCACAAAATTACACATCAATTAGGGGTCCCAGTATGGATACGATTCTGATTAGCTTTTTAAAGGGATTTTCCAGAATTCCTCTGTTATCTCAGCTGGCTGTTTGTCAAACCTTTCTTTATAGACTATCTTCTGTGTTGGAACATTCTGTGGTTAATTGGTTGCCATCAGATGGCCCTAGACTATCTCCTGTATTCCGACATTCTGACTTTGTCCTTTTGAGTCCCTGGAACCTATGTCAGTGAAACTCAGGCCTGTTTCAAGCGAGGGTTAGGGACTTGCTCAAAATGGAGGTACTTCCCTGGTTCTTCAGTCAGTACCTTTAAAATTATAGAGGAATACTGACTTATCTGTACCTCATGATGTAGAAGATTTTAAGGTATGTTACTTTGGAACATTTGTTTAATGATGCGGAGATGTATTATATTTGTTTGATTAAATACAACACCTATAGTCAAGAGGCTGAGTCAGCAAGTAGCTAACAGGAAGTGGTGGGGAGGGGCCAGGTGGAGAAGGGCTTTTAAGTGGGGGCAAGGAGAAGCACCAAGAGAGAGGGTGGGTTACTCCACATTCAACCTCCCTGAAGAGCAGAATTCCACCTCAACCTTCGAATCTCAAGTTCTTTAGAGGGACAGAGATTTAGATAAGTTCCCTTCTTAGCTTTGAAAGAGTCTGTGTCTGAGGGAACAGAATTCCATCTGGCTGCAGCTCTTGCTGCCAAACCACTGCTGGTATCGGGGAGGCTGCATTGCTGATTAGAGCAGCCATTGCTTAAAAGGCAGCAGCACTGTCAAAAGAGGACATCATAATATACAGTTACGCCACTTTTCTCAGTGTAGCAACTTGGACTCAAAAAAAAAAAGAGGCAAACATGTAGCCTTGGATGCTTTTGTGTCTGGTAATAGAACTCTGTTTGTTTCCCTGCAAAGGATCTTTGTCCTATCTTGTTCTGGGACATCCTTATTTAGCCTCAGGTCAGCTCCACAGAGTTTGGATACTATTTATTTACTTCATAAATGTCATATACATATAGTTGCTTCGCTTCTGTTTAGGGAATCATAACAAGAAAAAATATTTGCACATGAACAATAAATATTCTGATTTTTTTCTAAATAGTTTTGCTTTATGACTACTGGCTGAATCTATGAATGTAGGACCCAAAACATGTGGGACTAAGAATAATATCCTATTAATATTTTTTTCAGTGTCATGATTGTACTGAATTCTACAGAGATGTCCCCAAATCTGTTGAGCTAGTTCTGTTTTGAAGAATGCCATCATGTCTTTTCCCTGCAAGTGACAGACCATAGTGTGCTGAAGCCTTTGCAGCCACACCTTTGATGATTTAAAAAAATTATTTCCTAAGCAAAATGTGGTGGTGCATGCCTGCAATCCTAACACTTGGAAAGCTGAAGCAAGAGGACCATGAGTAGAAGGTGAAACTTGGCCTGTCAAGAAAGGGAAGAAGGGAAGGGGAAGGGGGGAGGGAAAGAAAGAGAAAAAGAAGGAAGGAAATTTATTTTTTTGTTTGTGGTTTTCTAGACTAAATTGCTGGGTTAAGAGGCTACTATTTCCTCACGTCTTCTAAGCCTTCCTGTTCCATTCCCCAGAAATGCTTCCCTAATTTACATAGTAGCAATTGTCTAACACAGGCCAGTGCATGGGCACCAACATGGAAACATAGTAATTTGCTAAATTAAACACTACATCTTTGTATTCAAAATACAAGTTCATTTCTACTGATCATTTGAAAATAAGGGGCAAGAAATTTATAGTCTCTGAGCTTTAGTATAAATAACCTCAGCCTTCTTCCAAGAAATATTATGAATAATTAAATGATGTAGAACTCTTGAAAGTATTTTAGGAAAATCAAGAGCAGTACATAGTGCAAGTTCTTAAAATATTGATGAAGGGATGGCAATCACTAAGGCTTGTGCTGTCTTTCCAGAAGAAAATAGATGGCATCAGTGTTTGCTAGGCTGTGTACCAGGCAGTGTGTGAAATGCTTGGTGTAGTCTTTAAATAGCCCCACAATGGTCAGCTGAGCATTTTAGCTTCCTTTGACAGGTGAACAACCAGGCTTCCTGATATTAAAGAGCCCTCCTTCCCTTTCAAAGGAAAAAAAAGCACTCGGGGGAAAAAATAACAGGAATCAGGGCTCATCTTTTTAATTATTTTATTACTATTCTTTCTTTCTTTTTTAAGATGCTGGAGAGATAGCTCAGCAGTTAAAAGCACATACTGCTCTTTCAGAAGATCCAAGTTACTGACCTCAGAAGAATCACTCATCACCCACCATCTTAGTTAGGGTCTCTGCTGCTGCGATAAAACACCGTGAGCAAAAAAGCGAATTGGAAAAGGGAAGGCTTTATTCAGTTTACACCTCCACAGCACTGTTCATCATTAAAGGGAGTCAGGACAGGAACTCAAACAGGGCAGAATCCTGGAGGCAGGAGCTGATGCGGAGGTCATGGAGGAGTGCTGCTTACCAGCTTGTTCCATGGATTTGCTCAGGCTGCTTCCTTGTAGAACCTAAGACCAGCAGCTCAGGGCTGACACCCCTCACAATGGGGCCCTCCTTCTCCATCAATCACTACTAATTAAGAAAATCAGGAGGCTCACAGCTGCCGGTAACTTGAGCTCAGAGGGATCTGATGCTCTCTTCTGGCATTTCTAGGTACATGTACTCACATGTATGTGTATATATACCACACACAGATACAAAGACACATAACTAAAAAAAAATTCTTAGAAATGTTTATTACATTTGTTTGTGTGTGTGTGTGTGTGTGTGTGTGTGTGTGTGTGTGTGTGTGTGTGTGTGTTCACATGCATTCATGCAGGACAACTTTTAGGACTCAGTTCTATTCTTCTACCCTCTGAGTCTCAGGGATTGAACTCAGGCTGCCAGGCTTTGCAGCAGGTGCCCCAGCTGAGCCATCTCACCAGCCCAGGGTGGCTTTGTCAAAGCCTGTGCTCATGCATGAGTGGCTACATTGTGGATTCTGAATGTTAAGTATGCATGGTGAAGAGCAAAAGTGCTTCTATGGTCTACTGGAAAAATGATGAGCTGATGGAGGTCAATAGAGTTAGGGCCAGTGGCCCTCTCAGAGTAGGTCAAAGGGGGACCCTAGATTAAACCTGTGATTATGTTGCAGCCACATCTTGAGGCTGAAAATATACCAGAACGTTGCATGACTGGAAGACTATCCCCACATCTTCTCTGTCCCATGAATAAGAGCTGTTATGGTATGTCAGTCCACATGGAGGCTCCACCTCTTCCACTGAGATGCCAACACACGTTATTCCCTGTCCCTGGGGGAGTCCCTGACCTTTTTGGTGCTGCCATGGATGATTTTAAATATCCAGAGGTAATGATGCTAATCACATCACTATTTGAGTGCCATGCATGAACAACTGCAATGAGGCATTTTCACAAATGCAGTCGGAAGGTGGTGGCAATGCTCAGTTGGGCCCATGGACCAGTGGATAGGGCATGTGTGGAAAGGCCGAATGAGAGATAACCTTGTCCTTGGGGAAGCAATGGAGCCTGCATACATTCAGCAGGATGACCTTCCTCTCACCAAGGCTGCCATGGGCACGATCCTAATGAATGTCCAACCTACTGTCAACAGAGGCAAGAGATGAACAATAGAATTCTTGGAGTTGCAGTTCAGTCTAACCAAGTTGTCAAACAATGAAGCATCAGGCCTGGTGGCCAAGCTGCCTTACTAAGACAGATGGCCAAGAGGGCACTCTAAAAGCTCCAGTGTGCATGTGAGAAAGACAGGCTCTGTAGCCCCATCTGACCTAGCACTATATAGACGACTCTGGCCTCAAACTTGCAGTGATCCTCCTGCCTCTGCCTACGAGTGCTGGGTTACAGGTTTGTGGAATATCTCAACTCTCAGTGTATTAGCTGGGCGGTGTCTGGGGCTTCATTAAAAAAGATATGCTATTGCAAAAACTAGAGATGATCCAGAAAGCAAACGTGGTAGTTTAGTTTCAAGGGCCATGGTTGTGTGCCCAGAGTGGGTTGATAAGAACACAGCAGCAACACAAGAACATAAAGAGAGGATGGCAAAGAATGTGGTAGGTATGCCCGGGACTAGCACAGCCAGTGCCCCAGTAATGAGGCTCCTTTCCCTGTAAGACACACAGAAACTAACTCTTGGCAGAAGTCACAAATCTGGCATTCAGTTGAGCCCTTTGTAACAAGGCCATCCATTTTGGGCCCAGTGTATGATGGGAGAGGTAGTATCCTGCTCAGTGGGATGACAGACAGCACAGTCCTACCAGTCCTTAATTTCTCTTCCAACCTATGGCTTCCACCAGGGCAAAAATTTTGTCTGCTTATATAATTCCCAAACTTAAATGAATGTATGCTTTTTGTTTATTTTCTTTTAACTTTATTTTAACTAATACACAAAACATAAGATTTGCTTATATCAAAAGAGTACTATGTAAAGTTTTTATGCACATGTACATTGTAGAATATTTAAATAAGGTTAAACATATCTATCTCCTCAATGTTTTTTTCATTTCTCTATGACAAAAACTCCTAAAATCCTCTGTCCAGCCTTTCAAATAAAGTGCATTGTATTACCACGCACTAAAACACCAAAATGTTTGCTCTTGCCTAACTGTAGCTTCATGCCCATCAGCCTTTCCTCATCCATGTTTAACTTTTTGAAGAGCTTCCAGCTTGGCTTTCAAAGCAGCAGCACCATCTTCCATTCCCAGCAGAGGCGCCACCACAAAAGCCACCACGAAGGCCATGAACTCTTTACTGTTTCCCAATTCCCAATACTGCCAAACATTCTCATTTCTTCACAAATTACAAGAAAGTCTTCATTTTTCTAAAAAGTTAAGCAATTTTGTTGAAATGGCAAAATCTCCTCATGAAATAAATATTAATTGTGAATTCTATTGTGTATTTATTACTTATTAAACCATCACAGACCTCACAGATGTGAACAACAAATGTCAAAAGCAAACATTATAAGTTGCCAATTGTCATCCTATAAAAAGCCAAGGCTTTATACATTTTTCAATTTTGTTCATGTGAAATTATATTTACCACAGCAGGAGTCTAGCACACATTCCACTTGGCAGCTTCTTAACATATTCCTTTTGAATTTTGGATATGTTGGTGGGAGGTCTCTGTTTGTATTAAGGACTTGGATGCCAGTGATAGGGCCCAGCTGGGGGCTGCTTTCTCTGCTTTGAGATCTAGGCAGTTAATCTTATTTTTTTTTTCCCTTGCCAAACTGATATTGAAAAGGAAATGCATGTGATAGAAAGATAAGGAACTAAAGTTAATATGGGAGAGGAGAGAATGACTTTCCAAAGAAAGCTAGAGTGACCAAGTCAGTATTTGACTGACAAAGGCCTTTGCCCTCTCTCCAGAGGTATTGGACAGTACCAGGACAGTGGCTTTAATGTGTTTAAAAGTGCGATAAGCAGGGGCCGGGGCTGAAATTCAGTAGTATATTTGCCTAGATGCACAGAGCCTGTTTGATCCCCAGCACTGCATGGAACATTCCCAGCCACTTGGGAAGTGGAGATTGGATGCTTAGAAGTACAAGGTCATCCTAAGAATCTTACTTTGTTGGAGGCCAGGCTGGAATTCATAAGACCCTGTCTCCAAACAAAATGAAAGGCACCTTTACTCTTGTTGGGATCTGTCATGTAGAAACAGCACAAGCCTTGTTTGGAGGTGATTTCATTTAGTGTCGTTAATACTTCCATGAACAGACATTAAGAGAAAGTAACCCCTCTAAGAACCAAGAGTCTCTCTGGGATTCTGATCATAGGGAGATGTGTACAATAAAAAAGGGTCTGTCTGAAGTGCTGGGACCATGCCAGAGAAACAGCAAGCTACTTTGGCACTCATGGATGGAATACAGCCTAGCACAAATAGGCTGGATGAGCCTTGGAGAGGCAGAGTCCTTGAGGACTACTTGTCCCGAGACCCTCCATGCTGTCGTGGCTCTGCTTATTGCCCTGTAGTCACCATGTCCCTCACATTCCATGGGTTGCATGAAAACTCTCAGGGAGATTCTGGCCCCATCACTGAGCAATGTTACTGGTATTAAAATAATAGTGATTGACTTTTTCCAAGCATTGCTGCTGGGGCGGATTAATGATTCAGTCACCACCTTAGAGAGAATTTAGTCATGTAGATTGTCAGAAAGGTTTGAGGTAGAAAATCTTGGGGAACAATTTAAAGTTTAGAAAGGCACATTTTTAATAGCTGAGCAAAGGACTTGTTGAGGTCAGGAATGAAGAACAAAGGCAGCCTGGTTATTACGGGCTAACATGCCTTTATTGCTAGAATGGCTTGATGACCAGAGGTGATGTCTTTGCACCCATTTCTGCCCTCAGCTTGCTGGTGTAAAAAAAATTGTTGATAAGTGGTTATGCACCCTGAGGACTTAAAGTAAAGATGACTGGTTGTTTTATAAAAGTTTAGATTTGGGATTCTTTTAAGATATTTTTTAATATTACCTTTTGAGATAAATAATAAGATAGTTGATCCTTTCTTTGTGATGGAAAAATGCAGCCTGCCAGTAAAAGAACTGGCTGAGAAAAGTACCTTACTTACTTACTAACACTTTGTGAATCTATAACAAGCTCTTTAGACATGAATGTATGTAGGTCTTTGGGAATAATTTGGTTTTTACCTATAATGCATAAAATGTTTAATCATGTAAAAAAAAATAAGAAACATGCTGATTTTACTTATTTCCATTGTAATCATTCTCTTTAAAAATATAACCACATTGTAATTTTTATATTTCTTGAAAGATTTTTGCTGGTGTATATACAGTGTAAGGAAAAAATAAAGCTAGTTAGTAAGGAGACATCAAGAAAAAGTCAGAATGGATCCATCAGGATAGAGGTATGGAAAGATGGGGAGAGATTCTGATAAATGTTGAGTGTGTGTGTGTGTGTGTGTGTGTGTGTGTGTGTGTGTGTGTGTGTGTGTGTGTGTTTCCCCCTTATCACCAGCCCCAGAGAATTAAGTTTTGCTCATAAAAACATCAATTGAATGATTAGATGGTCAGCTCCACGACTCCCCTCCAGTTCCTGAGCTGGTCTTTCCAGCCGCACTGATATTTCTACCTCTGATATTTTCCCAGTGATTCCCTTCACATCTAAGAAAGCCCTGTAAGATGGTGGATTGCCCTGGGAGTGAGAGCAAACCCAGCAAAACCTGATCTTTCCCAGGAAGGACAACGACACAGTTGTTAGGGAGGAGAGACATCCTGCAGAAGGAGTCATGACTTGGAGGACATTAACAGAGATCAGCAAAATACATTGATAAAGTCTCCAATTCCTCATGGGAAATGTAAAATCCAAAAATGAAAATGCGTGGGATGATGCTTACAACTGAGTAGAAGATGAATTATAAGAAAAGTAAAGAGATGCAAAATTTTGTTTAGTAGGTAGAAATCCTTGACTTTGGCTTTCTCTTTTTTAATCATGTCTTGCCTCAAATCCTATCTGTGGAATAGAGGGTCAGATTGTAGTGGATTTATGATGTTACATTGTAAATAACTGTCCCGCCTATGAGTTTAATAAAAAGCGCTGATTGGCCAAAGGTAGACAGGAAGTGTGGGCGGGGCTACAAGACTAAGACAACTCTGGGAACAGGAAGAACAGAGCAGAACGCCAGAGAGAAGCCAGGAGAAGCAGAGGACAACTATGCTGCTCTGAGAAAAGGTACCAAGCTGCATGGCTGAACAGGATAAGAGTCATGGGTTAGATTAAGGGTAAAGAGTTAGCAAGTTATATGCCTGGGCCTTAGGCTGATCAGCCTAAAATTAATGTAAGCATCTGTGTGTCTCTGTAGGTCTGTGGGTCTAAACCTTGAGGCGAGGTCCAAAAGCCCGGGCCAGAAACTTCTTACTACATCAGATCAGGGGCTGCATTTTAGAGGTAGGAAGTAATTCTTTCAAAATAAAGATAACAGCACAGAAAAACTCAGGGAGAGTGGGAGAGTCCTGAGATGCACACACCAAGGGCTTCCGTTCATATAAGGTATGGATGCAAGGTACAGGGCCTCCCCCAGGCAAATGGCTCAATCTGTGGACTACAGGATTGTCATGAAGGCAAAGATGACTTCACCAGGTAACACTGACAGCAAAATTGACCGAGACCATCTCTCATCTGCTGTACAATGAAAGAAACTGTATAGAGGGCCGGTCTTCAAATATGAATTAGAGACCTTGGGGGTGGAGGAAACAGCAACAATAATAATAAAGATAAACCTTTTCTTTTCCTTTTTGCATCCTGTGGCTGACTCTGGGATTTTTCTCCCACTTAAAGATGGATGCTTCCTGGGAGGCGTATTAACCTCTCACTCTGTTCAAAGCCCTTTCCCAAGGAAAATCATACATTATCAATTAACTTGTGGGTTTTCAAAGGCTTTCCACACGTCCTTAGTTTTTGTTGACCCTCCCTCCTCCCTTCCTCTCCTCCATCTCCCCACCCCCTATCCCCCACCCCTGTTGCCATCTCGAATCAACCTCTCTACCCAGCATTCCCAGCCTCTGCTTCCATGTGGTCCACCAGGACAGTTCTCTCTCAGAATCTCTCCCCTCTGCCTTCTCATGGTCTATTTCTATTTTCCTGGCCTCTACAGTTTGAATAAAACACACAATCTAAAAATTTAAAGCTACGATCTGCATATGAGAGAGGGCATGCAGAGTTTATTTCAGTGGCCTGGGTGGCCAGGCTCTCTATAATATTTCCAACTTCCATCCCTTTTCCTGCAAATTTCATAATTCCATTTTTCACTACAGCCAAGCAAAATCCTATTGTATGCATATACATTGCCATTATTCATTCATCCTTTGGTGGACATCTGGCCTGATCCCATTTTCTAGCTTCTGTGAATAAAGCAACAGTGAAAATGGCTGAGCAAGTATCTCTGCAGTAGGGAACAGATCCATTGGGCATACATCCAATAGTGCTGTAGCTTCCTCATATGGTCATTCTATTTCTAGGTCTGTATAGAAATCTCCACATAGATTTTAATAGTGCATTCCCACCAGCAGTGCATTAGGCTACCCTTCCCCCACATCTTTGCCAATGTCTGTCTGTTGTCTTGATGGCCATCCTGACTAGGGTAAGATGGGATCGCAACATCATTTTTACTGGCATTTCCTTGATGGCTAAAGATTTTTTTAAATGTTTATTAGCCGGTTTTTCTTTTGTGAACTTTATTCAGTGTTGTCTTCGTCATTGTTTTATTGCCCTGAAGAGACACCATGACCATGGCAAGTCTTCTAAAGTAAAATACTTTATTGGGCCTGGCTTACACGTTCAGACGTTTAGTTCATTATAACCACAGTAGGGACCACTGTGGAATGCAGGCAGACATGGTGTGGAGAAGTAGCTGAAAGGTACCTGAATCGGCAGACAGCAGGAAGTGTGACGCTGCGCCTGGCTTGAGCTTTTGAACCCTCAAAGCCTACCCCTTAGTGACACACTTTCTCCAGCAAGGACACCCGTCTAATAGTGCCTCTCCCTAAGAGACGATGGGGGGATTTTCATCTAGACCACTGCAAATGTCATATTTCATTCTTTCACTGAGTTGTTTTCTTGGCGTTTTTTAGTTCTTTTTATATGCTAGATACTCATCCTCTGTCAGATTTTTCCCCCATTCTGTAGGCTGCCTTTTCAATTAGTTGTCAGGTTTTTCTGTTTCTCAATTTCATGAGGTCACATTTGCCCGTTACTGCCTCATTTCCCGAGTGAGCAGGAGTCCTATTCAAAAAGGCTTTACCTCTGTTCCACCACTCTTCCCTCTAGCAGTATTCAGAGTTCGGGTCTTATGTTGAATTCCTTGATCCACCTGGAGTTGATTTTTGTGCAGTGTAGGAAGTAGTGGCTTCATTTCATTCTTCTACATGTAGCCATCCAGTTTTTCCAGCACCTTCTTTTCTCTCTCCTGAGTCTCTTTGGCTCCTTCTCAGGTGGTTCTGTTTGTACATACACATACATGTGCATGTATATATCTTGTACATATATGAATGCTAAATATGGATATCTGTTCTCTTAGCGGTTCTTTTTGTCTTTGTGTTCTTTCCTCTCCAGACAGAACTCTATGGACATACATATACGTTTTTCTTTTTGGAGCTATTTAAAAATAAGTCGCATTTTCTTGTAAGATTTTATCCTAAACACACTCATGCCCCAGATTTCCACCCCAACCCCCACCACCTCCATCCATTCCTCAGAGACCATAAGGCTTCTCATAAGGAGTCAACAAAGTCTGGCATATCAAGTTGCAACAGGACCAAGCTCCCCCCTCCCCCGCTACCCCCCATATCAAGGTATCCATCTATAGGGAATGGGTTCCAAAAAGCCAGTTCATACACTCGGGATAAATCCTGGTTGATGTGGGATGTCTTTCTGTATGCTGTGAATAGCATTGGTTAATAAAGGGACTGTTTTGGCCTATGGCAGGCATCTTAGAAGCGGTCAGGAAATCCAAGCAGAGATGAAGAAGGAGGACAGACTGAGAGAAGGACGAGATCCAGCCGCCCAAGAAACAAGTATAATGGAGTATAGGTAAGCCACAAGCCACATGGCAGGGCAGATCAATAAAAATGGGCTAAGAGGACTGGAGAGATGGCTCACAACCATCTATAATGAAATCTGATGACCTTTTCTGATTTGCAGGAATATATGCAGACAGAGCACTGTATAATAAAGAAAAAATAAATCTTTAAAAAAGAGAGAAAGAAAGAAATAGGTTAAGATGCAAGAGGTAACTAGCAATAAGCCTAAGCCATAGGCCGAAGAGCATGTAATTAATATAAGTATCTATGTGTTTCTGTGGGACTGCAGGTCTATAGGTCTTGACCATGAGCCAGACAGGCCAGAAACTTCTTACTACACCTGGTCCCACTGCCAGAGTCCCCACAAACTGCTCGCACCACATAGCTGTCATCCTCATTCAGAGGGCCTCATTTAGTCCCATGCAAGTCCCCCAGCTGTCACTCCAGAGTCAGTGAGCTCCCAGTATCTTGGGTCAGCTTTCTCTGTGTGTTTCCCTGTTATGGTTTTGATCCCTTTGCTCATATAAATCCTTCCTCTCTCTTTGACTCAATTGGGAGCTCAGCCTAGTGCTTAGCTGTGGATCTCTGCATCTGCTTCCATCAGTGGCTGGATGAAGGTTCTATGATGACAATTAGGGTGGTCATCAATTTGATTACAGGAGAAGGCCAGCTCAGACACCCTCTTCACTGTTTTGCTTGGAGTCTTAGCTGGGACCATCCTTGTGTATTCCTGGGCATTTCCCTAGCACCAGGTTTATCCTCCCAAAATGACTCCCTCTGTCAAAATATCTATTTCATTGTTCTCCCTGTCTGTCTCCCAGCTCAACCACTCCATTTCCTCATGTTCTCTTCCCACCACCCTTCCTCCATACCATGTTCCCAATTTACTCAGGAGATCTTATCTATTTCCCCTTCCCAGGAGGATCCATGGGTGTATATACTCACTCCTAAGTAGATATTAGTCATAAATCAAAGACTCTCTTGACTCTTGATCAGATAGCACAGATTAAGGGGTCACAGTAAGCCAAGTTTGGGATGGGCAGGCCAAAGAGTACAGGCCGAGTCTGAGGTCTAGCCCTGAAGAGGACTCATAGGAGCCCGACTGGTTTGGTCTATGAGTGAGTCTTGGGTAGGTGTCGACCAATGAAGAGCTACAGAGAAGAGAACTGGCAAGTCCAGCCATGTGGAGTCATTGGTAATCTGGAAAAAGCTCAGAGTTTGAGAATATTTTCCATATAAAACTGTGGATATACTAAAAGTACTAATTTTAGATAGAATTCATTTTCTGTATCTACATAAGGAAATATTATGTAGCCATAAAAAGAATTAGTTGTTTATATATAATGTGGAGTGACTGGAGATTAAACTTCGGGGCAAAGAAAAGGAAAGGGCAGAGCACTATATATAGTCTGGGAGTGCTTTTGTATAAAGGGCATAAAATACACACATATCATGTAGGAGTGTCTGTACGCGCATGCAGTTGCTGATATATGCATAAAATGTTTCTAAAAGGATAAAAGAATCTGGTAACCTTGGTTACCCATGAGGAGAGAAACACAGACCCAGAACACCAGCAAAAGCCATCTTTTCAACACAAAGTTTCTGAAACTTTTAAACTCTACCTTACATGCGACTATTATTTATTTTTTAAATTAAAAATGCATATTTAATTCTTTATGAGATCACACACTCATGATTTACATCTTATTGGACATTTTTTTTAATTGGAAAAATAAGAATCCTCATAATCTCTCAAATTGCTATATGCATCTCATTTTATAGACCAAACATTATTTGTCCCGTGTTCCCAGTTATTCATTCTTGTAAATAATACTGCAAGATGTGCCCTTGGACATTCTAGTTTGTGCCAGATAAATTTCTGCAGCATAACTTCCTACAAATAGGGAAATTTACTTCTCCATTGCTTTCCACAAAAGATGTTTCCAGGACACATAGTGTCACTTCACAGTAGAGCTCAAGGTGTTCTAGGACAGTGGGTATTCTCCCCAAATTATATGGGTATTCTACTTTCCATCTGTTGTGATAAAATAATCAAAAACAACCTGTAAAACACAAATTCTAGTCAGTATTAAACTCAGGGCCAGATATTGGGGAAAAGCTGGAATATCAGAGAGATAAGACAGACCACAGTCAGTTCTCACCCAGCCAACTTCTCAGGGTAAAAGCTAGCTTCTAGATTCCTCAGCCTGGCTCCTTGTCGCTTGTACAGAATAAATCTCTGTCTTCATAAACTTGCCTTAAATACCTTCTTTGCCCAGTTGTTTCACTTCTGGGTTCAACTCTGCATCATATTCTAGAGTTAAGAATAAAGGTGTGAGGTACTACTATTTGGTAGTTAGGCCTTGAACTCACAGAAACACAGAAGGATCTCTGTCTCTGGAGTTAGGGGATTGAAGGCATAGGTCAACACTCCTGGTCTTCCCATTCTGGTATTAAAGGCATGAGTCACCACTCTCTGACCCTCCCGGCTTGACTATGGGTGGATCTCTTCTCTGATAGTCCAGACTGGCTTTATTAAATATAAAATATATCACCACAAACCAGGGCCGGGTGGTAGTGGTGCACACCTTTAATCCCAGCACTGGGAAGCCAGAGGCAGATGGATTTCTGTGAGTCCTGGGCCAGCCTGGTCTACAGAAAAAGTTACAAAGAGAAACTGTCTTTAAAAACCAAACTAAAGAAACCAGACAAAAACCTGGGGAGGAAAGTGTTGATTTGACTCATGCTCCCAGGTCACAGTCCATCACTGGGAGGTCAGGGCAGGAGCCACACAGGACTGCTGCTTGCTGGCTCCTTCTCTGCCTGTTTACTCTTGCTTAGCTAGCTTTTTTACAAATACAGCCCAGGATGACTTGCTGAGTGAGGGATGGCAATACCCACAGTGAGCTGTGCCCTCCTATCTAAGTGAATAATCAAGACAACCCCTCACAGACCAACCTGAGCTAGGCAATTCCGCACTGATATTTCTCAATTGTCAAGTTGACAATGAAGGTCTGCTATGACAAGAATAGTACTGAGCATTCATTCACCTGCTTTCCCTCCAAAAGATACAGGTGGGCTTCATTTCCCAGCAAGCCTTGCAATGAGGTAGGCCTCCACTCATGAGAGCAACAGTGATGGGCTTCTAGAAGCACTTCTAGAACTAGCCCCAATAAATGTCCCTGTCCTTTGAACCTTCCCTTTTCCTTCCTGTATGATGTATGAAGAAGGTTGTGTGGAGGCCCTCCAAACCCTCCAGTATTTCTGGGCAGAGTAAAAAGTGGTGTGAGCATCTTTGAAGCACACAGCGGACTTATGCTTGGTAGAAATTCATACTTCCCTGGTCCTTCTTGCCCCAGGCAACGGATCCATCTTTGTTGAACCTGCTGGTACCAGTTACAGTAGGAAGTGAGAGAAAGCAGCAGCCGGCCACTAGGCCCCAGGCCTCTGTCTACCACACCATCACTACTCCACTATCTTCTGACCCTACTCCAAAGCAAACCATGTTCCATGTTGGGAAGGTCATGGTGACTACCTCCTTCATTCATTCAAAATGTTTCCTGTCAACTAGGCATGATGGCACACACCTGTAGTAATCCAAGCACACAGGAAAATGAAACTGAAGGATGGAGAGAGCTCATGGCCAACCTGAGTTACTTGGCAATGCCTTGTCTCAAAAAGCTAAAAGAAAGAATTCCAAAAGCTTACTGTGTGACATACACTATTCTAAATGCCTTTAATATACCAGCAAACAAACCAACAAGAAAAAGATTCCCGTCCTCATGTCCCCTGTTAGTAGGAAAGATGGGTAGAGAACCTAATTTCTTAAAAGGCATGAGGAAGGCTGAAGCCCGGTGTGTTCTGAGCAGAAAAGGGTCACATGCTTGGGAGCTTGGGAAAACAAGGCATGGAGAGTAATGAGGAGCCCCATTGTGTTGGATTTAGGAAGCTGCTATAAGAACTTTGTAGTTCTGCTTTGAGATTAAAAAAATACTTTTATTATTGTTCTCATCACTATTGTCATTGTTAGTGTGTATGTGCATGGTGTTAGTTTCACACGTGAGAAGTGCCACATACATTACCAAGATGCCACACGAGAGTTTATTCAGGAGGAGTTGATAAGTGGGTAAGAGAGAAAGAAGGGGGAAAGAAGGGGGAGAGAGAAGGGAGAGAGAGAGGGAGAGAGAAGGGAGAGAGAGAGGGAGAGAGAGAGGGAGAGAGAGAGGGAGAGAGAGGCTTTCACGTGGTGGGAATAGATTTACGTAGCCACACCTAGGGGTGTGCTCTCTGTATGCAGTGTTCTGCCATGTTGCCTTTACCACGTGGCTGCTATGTGCCAGGAATCATTGTATATGGGTGGGAGGAGAGACCAAAGGAGAGCTTTTGTGATCAGTTCTCTCCTCTACAGTGGATTCCAGGGATCTAACTAAGGTCTTCAGGCTTGTCTCACAAGACCAATCAGCACAGGAGGTGCTTGCCTTAATATACTATAAGACAGAAGTATTAGATATTCTGACTTCCGTCTTACCCCAGCAAGCCTCTGGCTGTTACAACAAGGGCGTCTAGAGAGGTTGAAACAGCTTGGTAACCAGGATGGTGGCTGCTGCCGAAGCCATGGGGTGGCTCCTCTGGATCTGGTGACAGGAAGCAGAGAGCAGTATCTAGATTACAGCTGTGTTTTGTAGGTGGTGCACTGCTGATTAATGTGAAAGTGGGGGTCAGAGGACCTGGAAGTCTTATGCATGAGCAGCTGGAAGAACAGATCGGCCTGCCTCTAGGAAGGATGAGAATGGAGCCAGTTCAAGGGCAAGGTCAAGGGATCAGACCTGAACACAGGAAGACCAAGACACTCTGAGACATCAGGTTAGTTGGATGGGTAGTTGATATACATGTTTGAGTGGAGGTTAAATTCCATAAATTTGCTACCTTCCATCAGTCACCATTGCTATATTTCTTTGTGGCTCACAATATTGAATCCATTGCAGTGCCATTTTGAATGCTGTGACACACCGTATGACTTACTACCTTGGAGTTCTGTGTCAACAGATCATCTTTAACTATGTGTTGACTACTGTGTTCTGTGTTGAGACAATGATGGCTTAATTGTTCAACATTGCAAATGTCATGCCTTAAAACGTGAAAAGAGAATGCTAGAGAGACTGTGTCAGCATAACCCAGATATCACTGAAAGCAACAACTAGATGATGATGTTTGTTTGGCAAGTGGAAAGATTTATATAAAAGGATTAGGAGGAAGAGAGAGTAAGCAACGAACTCAGACTGTTCAACAGACAAAAGAATGTGTGTTGCATGTGCTCAAAATATACACAGCAGTGTGGATGGAGACTGAATCTCACAAATGCACAGATAGGCAAGCACTTCAAAATCAATCACAAGTGGCATCTGATCAGGTGTGATGTTCATGCATGTTATGGCACTCAGATGTCTCACATCATACTGTTTTTATGTCTTTAGGGACCTCAGAATCAGTTGGACATCCTTTAGGACTACATTTCTAGGCAAGAGAACATATATATACATAAGTTTCCAAAAATGAGAAATTTTATCGGAGCAGTGGTTTTCAGACTTCCCTGCATATTGAATCAATTTTTTAAGCTCTTTAAAAAAAAAAAAAAAAACAAGTTTGAGTCTCATCCCATGAGAGTCTGGCTTAATTGGCATGAATACAGCCCAGCTTTTAAAAAGCAGCATTTTTTGTGATAAAAGCCAGAACACTCTCTTTCAAGATCGGTTTTCCTTAGAGAATCTGGCTTTTATTTGCACACATTCCCTGTGAACGGTTTTTTGTTATTGCTTTGTTTTTTGAGACGTGGTCTTGTTACTCATCTCTGCTTGCCTGTTAGGTAGACCAGGCTGGCCTCAAACTTACTGTGATCCTACCTTAACCTGTCAAATGCTGGAATTACAGGTGTGTGTCACCACACCCTCCTTTCCAAGAGTCTTGATGGTACTAATTGGTTTTCCCATTGGATATTGGTGCTGACAAATACTATCATTATTATAGTGATTATGTTTTTCAACAGAATATGTTCAATAGCACAGAATTCCATCTTGATAGCCACCAAAGTAGATTCTTGAAGACCTGCATTGCTTCCTAGTTGACATCTTCCACATTTTTTATGGCCAAAACCCACTGACTGGCATATTTTGCCTCTTTAAAATTCTAAACAACTATCAGTTGTCTTAAAAATCACAGCAGTACCAGGATATCTCCCTGAACATTGCTACTTGCTCCTCCAATGCTCCCTTTGCTTACCCATCCCTCATGCCCAGCATATCCACTTGGCAGTCTTGGTTGACTGTAGTCATTCTTTGTGAAGTGAGTCAGGTATTTAAAAAGATTTATCAAAATACTTTCACCAGTGGTGGCCATGGTGGGATAGGACAATGATGACAGCAGTGATTGGCAGGAAGAATGGGCAAGATGCTGGTGGTCACAACTGTGGTAGCTATGACCAGCATAGGCAATGGCAGCTGAAGTAATGCATTAGTAGCCACGATGGTGGCTACCGCTGAAATGAAATCACTGAAGTGGATGTCAACAACCAAGAGAGCCACATTTGGTTGACTGACAGCCTTCTCCCTCTCTGCCTGCATGTAGGGCAGACAAGAGATAGCAGGAAACCAAACCCAAAACCCTCAAATAAATAATCTCCAAGAAAGAGATGATAGAAGTCAGTTTTTCTCACTCCTTTAATGGGAATGTTCTATATCCCAGAGTCCCCAGAGAACTAAGCTTTTGGCCACTGTGACAGTTTGTTTGGTGAGATCCTTCCCTTCCTGGTCACACTTTTCATTGTTCTACTACCATGGCTTTCTGGTATCATCTCCTGGATCCCTGTCTCACATCCCTAAGCTAAGATTATGATTCAAGAACATATGGCACATTAACAGAACTAAGTCTCTGCCAAGCCATAAAGCTGTGACAAATTTTAAAAGACTGAAATGTAAAAGATGTTACCAAACTGATTTAATTAGGCAAGATAACTAAAAAAATTCCCATATGGTTAGAAATTAAAAAATATACCTCTAAGTTTCTAAGTAATCCAATACCACTTTGTAAGTAACGTTACATATCTATCTACAGATAGATAGATATCTTTACTAAGTAAAGGAAAAGCCTGAAACTTTCATCTCAAAAGGTCCAAGTTGTGTGTGTGGTGGTAAACACCTACAATCCCAAGGAAAGAGGATCAGCAACTCAAGGTCAGTTTTTGCTGCTCAATAAATCCAGGCCATCCTGGCCTACGAGAGACCAGGTCTCAAAACAGACAGACAAAAACCAAATTAAAGACCTACAAGCTAAAAGTAAATTATAGAGAAAGATTAATAAACCTGACATATCCTTGTCCATATTGATAAAGAAAGAAGGAAACAGGTACATGTACAGTGTCTGAAGAGAGAGGCAGTACTACAGATGTGACAGCCTTAGGACATCACAGATGTTGAGAACAGATTAACATAACCACCAACTGCAGGCAATATGATAAATCCCCAGAAGAAATACAGTTACTAACCCAGACACAGCTGGAGAAATAAAACAGCATAAAGTTGTTCTGTTAGCTTATACACAGGCAGATTCTTTGCAGCCAAATATCACTGGTAAGTGAAGGCTCCATTTTTGGTAATGAGTGAGGCCTCAAGAATGCTTGGGCCAAAAGAAGGTAGTAGTATGACACTTTTAAGGTTACACTCTTTTGAGCCCTTAGTCCAAAAAAGAGGCCATATAAAATATTCTAAAATTTAGTTTGGACCTCCATTTTGCCTGTTCTCGTCACACTCTTAGAAGAACGGAACAGAACCCCACTTGAACGAAACAAGCTGGCTGAAACACCCTCCAAAGTCTGAGGGCTGAGCCCAAAGCTCAGGAAAAATGAGCTGGGAGCAGAAAGCCACCAGAACCTAGGCAGCACTTTCAGGGCCACAGGAAGCGATTTTCACCCCCTCATTATCAGTTGTTCCCCCCAGTCTTGCAGCCCACATAGCACCTGGTAGGTTCTCCAATCTTGACTAGATAGGACTTCCACATTGACTTCTAAACCAACTAATTTCTTTTGTTTTGGAGGCAAATATTGAGAGGAAACTCCCAATGGGTCAGGTTCAGTTTTCTAAGCCATGACACAAATTTTGAGATTCAAGTGGCTGGCTACTTTTTAGAGTCGCTTCAAGGGAGAAGAGACTTCTCTCGATGGCTAATCTGTATGAAGGTCTTGGGCATTGTTGAATCAAAACTTCCAGAGATCAAGAGCCCTCTGAAATAAGGGGTTCACTGACGCATTACAAACACTAGCCAGAAGAGCAAAGGTCCTGGTCCAAAGACAATTCTCACCATGGGCAGCAGTGGGCTAGATGGCAGTTCAAAATGCCTGCTGGACTAGAACTAGACTTATTGTCTTTTTTGTTGTATTTTGAGGGCCTTTTCAGTAACACTGCCTGGCTTCAAATGTGGTGAACTTTCCAGCTCCCCTATAGACTACAGTTGGGTCTCACTACACTAGGTTAAGGGCAGTTTGGAAAAGACTGTGGGGAAAGAGCAACATAACCCATATCGCCATATCCCTTGCAGGGTGAAATAATGCTTGGCTTGGGCTTTGAGGACAGCCCACAGGAATAGCGGTTACTGATCTGGGGAGAGAACTAGTTAGTAGAGTGTTTGCCTACTGTGCACAAAGCTCTGGGCTGGATCCTTAGTACCAAATAAACTGGGAATAGGGACCCTTAGAAGACAGAGACAGAGGAACAGAAGTTAAAAGTCTTCCTTGGTTCCACAGCAAGTTCAAGGCCAGTCTGGGATTAAAGAACCTGTCTCAAAATAAATAGCATTTTTAGAGACTGGCTGGTATCAACAGTCTAGAAAGTCCATACATAAATAACAACTCTAGTGATCTTCATGATACAATTTAAGATCTTAATGTCCTTTTGAAGCATTACTCTAACTCTTTATTGATAGAAATTCAGGAGTCAGATATTGGAGTAAGAGCCTGAAAGATCAGAGAAGCCGAGAAGCCATCAGTCCTTCCCACGGCTCCATTCCTTCCTCCCGAGAGCCATACCCCTCTCCAGCCCGCCTTACTACCTCCTCTGTCTGTTCTCAGCCCTCCAAAACCTCTGTGGTTAATCTGGTGGGCCAGTGGCTAGCTCTGCCCTCTGACTTGAAGCAAGCTTCATTTGTCAGAACACAATCAAAAGATCACACATCCTTTTATCAACATAAAATGGCCTTTTTCTTTTCTCTTACCCCTTGTGATCACGCTGTTCTTACTTATCTTCTGGCCTCTGCCCCTAGTGATTCAATTTAGGAAAGTTCACGTTTATACAATGCCACCCCTGGGCTTTCCTCCCTCTGGATCCTGGACTGTTTTTCATGGCCTGACATATTCGTAAGTGGACAACTAATTAGCTGTGCAAACACTAGGCAGGTAGTATAATTCAGATCTCCATGGCCAGGTCTCTATCATGAAGGCTTCTTACTTGACCCGTTCCTGTGTGCTGTCCTCTTCTCATGAGGAGCTTGCTGATTTGCATGGACAGAGGTGCCAAAGAGTGTCAATGCCTGTGACAATGGCCCTCTTTGATAGACAACTGGTAACATACTGATTTTCTAGACACAGCCACTAAGGTCTATGCTAGTCTCAGAGATGTCATTTCCCAGGGTGGTAACCAGCCTGATAATGCACTTCTTACAGTTGTATTTTATTCATTTGATTTACTGAGGTGGGAAGTGGGGATGCCATGAGGTTAGAGGAAACGAAACAGAACTACTTGCTTGAGTTAGCTCTACCCTTCCAATATGTGGTTCCTGGGGATCAAGCTCAGGCCATCACACTTACCCACGGATCCATCTTGCCACCCTCATAATCCCCTTTTTATTGACTGTCTTCCCTCCCTTTCCCACTTCCCTAGCATTATTTCTGGAGTCAGACTGAGAATATACTATCAGCCTGTCTCAGACCTGGCTTCTGGGAAATTGCTAATCAAGACAAACCAGAAATGCAGTGAAGGATGCTTCCAACCCATCCTACCACCTTTCAGTTTTCAACTTTTAAAATTTAATTAACAAGCCAGGGCCTCAGGTGGCCTAGTCTGGCCTCAAACTATATAGCAGTGGATGACCTTGAACTTTCCATTCTTATGCCTTGCTTCTGCTTCCACACAGTGGTTTTCAATAATAAGGCCAGAATTTTTATATCCACTGCCCAAGGCCCGTGTCTACAGACCCACTGGTTCTGATTCAGCAGTGGGAAAGATGTGCTATTTACTGCTCCTCCCACAAGCCTGAAGAAAACTGTATAAAGAGGTGGTGAATGCAGGTTCAGGGCACAGTGACAGGGACGGCATATCTGACTGGCATGAGTGAGGTCATGGGGAAGAAAGCTGGCATGGTGGCTCCTCCCTGTAATCCCAGACTCAGGAAGACTGCTGTGAGTCCAGTCCAGTTTGGTATATATAATGAGCTTCAGGACTGCCCAGACTTAGAAAAACAAAAAACCCAAAACAATCTGGTGTGAGTGAGAAGGAAGCCTTCCCCAGCATACATACAGCAGGGGACAGGGAATGGATGTTTGAGTCATCTTAAGCCTGAGCCTAGAACAGGAGCACCTTGGCCCCTCCTGGCCTCTTACTTGGCAGACCAGGTAAAGCAAGGGGAGGACAGTGGGGCTGGGAGAGGATGACCACACTGTCCTTCAGCTCTCCTAGTGTCCTCTTCAGTGCTAAAGGCTGGAACCAAAGCCCAGTACTCAGCTTTTATTTATTTAAATAAGAGTCCCGAAGTCCAACAAAGCCAGACCTACACCAGAGCTCTCAAGACTCCAAAATGTCACTCTTCTAGGTGAGAACATCCAGTCACCTATGTCCAGTTTTCTTGAAGTCCAAGGGGGTCTTCAGGAGGCAGGAAGTGGCTGTGTCTGTGGAGAAAATACACCATCATGAGGTAGAAGTAGAGGCTGACCTTGCAGTCCAATTTATAAGGTGCCAAGTAGTGACCTTGGCCCTTTGCCATGAGAACAAGCTGTCCAAAGTAAGCTAAAACCTGGAGTTGGAATTTTATTTACTTGTTTTTGGAAGATGGAGAGAGATAGGGTCTAACTCTAGCCCAGGTTGGCTTGGAACTCACTGGTAGCCCAGGCTGGTCTAGAGTTGACTTATGGAACCCATACTGGCTTAATCTCACAGCAGTCCTCCTGCCTCAGCCTCCCTAGTGCTAGGAGGAACGTGGCAGCATGGTGACGAGTGCTGGGAACCCAGCAGGCAAGAATCTCTCATTCTAGGAAGCTTCCTTCCAAAGTGGGGGAAAGTCATCCAAAGACTAAAACCAGTCACGTGGTAGGTGAAGAGCAAGTGTCTGGGCGCAGGAACAGGGACACTTCTGGACCACCAGCAACATAAAAGAGTCTCCCACCAAGGCCTTCCATGGTAGCTGAGGACGTTTTCATGTCTGCTAATGTGAAGCCCAGAGAACAGAGGAGGCCTAAATCCTACCACTCCCAGTTAGGAGGAAAAGCTGGAGGTGTGGTGTCATCAGCATGAAGGGGCAGAGCAGTGCACTGGAGAGCTGGAGCTGTGAGGGAAGACAGGTGACTTCATTTCCATTTTCTTTTTGTTTTGTTTTTAATTCTTTAATTTTTATCTTTGCCTGTATGAGGGTGTTGGATCCTGGAGTTACAGACAGCTGTGAGCTGCCATGTGAATGCTGGGAATTGAACCTGGGTCCTCTAGAAAAGCAGCCAGTGCGCCTCCATTTTGTTTTTCACTCTGACAATTTAGTAATTTATCTAGGGGTGCTTGTGTGCAGACGTACATGCGTGTCAGGGGATACCTTGCAGGAGCTGGTGATAGAACTCAGGTCATTAGACCTGGCGGCAAAAGCCTTAACCTGCTAGGCCACGTCCCTGCCCTAATTTCTGTTAGTTGTAGGGAAGAGGAAGTGGGGTCACAGGAGACTGAGGGAAGGAGGCTGCTTGTCTAGGAAGAACACCAACCAACCTCAAAGGAAGTCTTAAGAGATGGCTCAGCACTTGTTCCTCTTACAGAGAGCCTAGGTTCGGTTTCTAGCAGCCACATGGGGGTTCACAGCCAGGATTTCAGGGGATCTGACTCCCCTCCCATTATCTCCACCGGCATGAAGCACACACAGTCCACATACATGCAGGCATAACACATATGCATACAATGGAAAAAAATTAAAGCTAAAAGACAAAAAGGAATGAGAGTCTTTACTGTCCAGACGCAGCAAAAACTTGAAAGAAAAAAACATTCCAGGCTGGAGAGATGGCTCAGAGGTAAAGAGCACTGGCTGTTCTACCAGAAGACCCGAGTTCAATTCCCGGCAACCACATTGTAACTTACAATCATCTGTAACAAGAGCTGGTGCCCTTTTCTGGCCTGCAGGAATATATTCAGATGGAACACTGTAAGCATAATAAATAAATAAATCTTAAAAAAAAAGGAGAAATATTCCTCAGAGATGGCCGAGTAACTAGTATGAACAATATGCAATCATTCCTGAACATTTCCTGAGGTGAATTAAAGTCCTTCTGAAACTTCTGTTCTCATGACCTAAGTCTTTGGTCTACCCCCCCCCCCCCCCCCCCCCCCCCCCCCGTCCTATACAAAGAGCCAATGAATATCAGGCATAATCAGATGGTAACCTTTAACTGAGAACTCTCCTGGAGAACGAGATACATGGGAAACAGTGGAGTGCAACCCAGAATGGAGGAAGTTTAAAAGCCAGGGAATAGAAATGGGGAAAGAGGCTGTTTTCTGAGAGAACCATGTAAACAAGGTAAGAATTAGACAGGAGACAGACTGGGGAGGGCAGTCCCAGCAGAGCGAAATAGCTAGAAGCAAGGCAGACAGACCCTTGAGTAATTGTACATTGTCCACTGGGGATGGAGCCTGGAGCTGGAGGTGGAGTAAGAAGAGGTGGGGCTTAACCAAACCAGGCTATGCTGGAGAGGAGAACCAGTCTGACTGAAGTGAAACCAGAGGGGTTTCCATGTAGAAGCTAAGATGGTAAGATTTCCTCTGAGAACATTCTGGGACTATCACAGGAGAAGGAATGGAGAGGACAAGATGGACCAACAGATAAGCCCAGAAAACAAAAAACAAACAAAAATAGGCAGAGTTGCAAGGACAGAGTACCCCATGAGAGGTGCTCAGAACAGGGTGGTTAAAGGTGTGAATCTTCCCTCTGGAGTGATCCAGCAAGGAACAGCCAAAGGAGTGTTTCTCACGATTCTATTTCTGCCAGCCCCAGAGCATGTTAAGGTTTTTTCTAATTGTCCCATCAATAAGTTATTATCTCAGATATATCGTATATGTGTTTGTGTATTGTGCACATTAAGGTCATTTGTGTGTGTGTGAACTAATCGATGAAAAGGACAAAATGGCACCGAAGTAAGGAATACAAAGATCCAGTAAGAAACAGGGACTTTGTTCCCAGCGTGAAGGGGAAGCCATGGAGAGTTTTAAGCAAGGATGCAATGACCAGAATTCAGCAAGAGGTTCAGGCAAGCCAGGGACAAGGCTAGGGCAGGTACCCTGGCAGAGGATGAGCATGAAAGATGGTTAGACTAAAGTAGAGGCTGCAACTTGGAGCAGAGAAGAGTGTTCTGGATTCATAGACAAGGCATGTGTGAGAATCAGATTGGGCCAGGACTTAAAGGTATTTACTTTGAACTAATGCCTTCTTTACCTCTCCAGTTGTGGGTGAACTTGGTGGCTGCACCTGCTCAGCACACTGCAGGAAACGGCGCATGTGTTCGGCACAGTTGCCAACTGCTGCCTCATTCAAGCGAAGACACTCCTCAAAGGCTTCAAAAGGTTCAGCGCAGGCCTGGCGGATCTGGCGGATGATAGGGCTGTGGGAGCAGGGCATTTCAGAGCCGGAGCACTCACATCCCACTGCCTGGCACCCTCTAGCCCCAGCTTTACACTCACTGGGAGGATGTGCAGCGAGCGAAGCTCATCTTAAGATGGTGACAATCCCGGTGCCAGGACTCGGGCTTGGCTGCCACACATTGGCCATACTGATCCAGCTCCCGGCTGCAGTATCGAGCAGTGATTTCCAGGGCTGCCTGCCTGTGGAACAGGGTAAGCTGAAGATAATCTCCAGACAAGAAAACATTTTGATTTGGTCTGTGATCAGCCTAGGATAGATTCGGAGATTTTAAGGATTGTGGTAGGGACAACCAACGAGGGGCAGAAATAAGAGCTGAGCCCTAAGTGTTGTGGCACAGGGTAGCAGTTTTTGGAAAGACTGGAAATCCTAAAAACAAAGCCTACTTATTATGAGGCAGGCCTGGAGGATCTCCAGTCTTGAGTGCAGTCGTTTCCCACTGGGGATCATGCAGCCTGAGAAGCATGATCTACAGTTGTAGGGAGGTATAACTCACATCTCCAGGCTAGTTCAGGCGCCGATCAGTCAGGGCGAAGAGACCCGCCTTTTCCGGTATCAGGTTGACATGGCGGCATCCGACCCATACCTCCCGTACTCACTCTTCCGGTCGCCGAGAGTCCTGCCAGTCTTCCCACCTAAGTCCAACCATCAAGGCAGCGCCCTTCCTCTCCTTCCGGCTCGTGGCTTGTCCCGGAGGGACTCCACTAAGTACTTCCGGTCCGTCGGCTATTTTGTTTCGGTTTAGATTTTTACTTCCGGCTTGTGTTGGGAGCGTTTAGAGCTCACCGGAAGTAGGAGATCGGAAGCGCTGCTGCAGCCCGGCACCAGGGCGAGTCGCCTTGCTGGTGGGTCTCCTCTGCACACACGGCCGCTCACGCTGCCACTCTCCTGGCTGGAGTTAGTAGACACAGGCCCGCGTGGCTGCGGCTGAATCGGCAGCCATGTCCGCCGCTGCTGGGCTCAGGAACTGGGGAGCGACCTCTCAGCTGAGCTGCCACCGTCGGCTTCACGCCGGTGCACACTCCCCTCTTAATAATTGGGCCTCCCATACAGTTATTAACTCATACATGACCTTTTCCTGGCATAGGTGGTAAGGAAGGATGCAGGTGGATTTTATTGCTTGTTCCTTGTAACCGTGGACAAATTACTGCCTTTGTAATTCCCCTTGGAGTGGTTTCCACCCTCCACAATATGCCTTCAGACTGTAAGGCTAGACCTTGGAGACCGTGTCCCTATTTAAAAGGTAAATATTTCTTTCTCAGAGAATTGAGCATCTGTTCACTTAGTATAGAGAGGTCTTCTAAGACTTGACAAAAAGTGAAAACCACTGCAGTATGCACCAGTAAAATGGGGATGACTGCGGTGGCCTTCATATCAGACCGTGCAAGAGAAGGGCTCAGCGCTTCAACACAGCAGTTCCAGGTAAAGGAGATGTTGCCTAGAGGTTGCAATCATGAGTTCTGTGGTAGACAGTTGACGAGAGATGACAGCTCCCAGCTATCTGTATCTGCTTCAGGTGACAGATGTGAAACTGGAGCCACACCACGCATGACACTCATACCCCTACACTTCATTTGCCTTTTGCCTGGTGGCTCTGTTAAGAGTGAAGAGAACTGTGTTTGATGTGAAGATCTGAGAAATGAAGACTTCAGAATTGCTTGTTCATGAGAGACTTTTAAAATGTATTAATTAGGAAACTCAAGGACAATTTTATTAGTTTTAGAGAAACCATCAGGGCAGGCGAGCTGTAAACAGCAGCAGCTGCTGAGGAGAGCGAGCTGGACTCTACCCAATCCAAGCACATGGCTCTGGCAGGCCTTGCTAAATAAACTGTTACATACATTCTAAAACCAGCCACCAAGGTCTGTTCCCTTATTTAGCCATTTCCTTCTCCCAAGGCTAACTATCAAAATCCAGCTACCAAAGTATTGCAGTCCAGCAATCAAAAGCCCCCCTTAGCCGCCCTAATTAACATGTCCATCCAAAATTAAACTAACATCCTAACACACAGGACTTCCCCTTTACCAGGTTTATAAAGGTTACCCCTTTATAAACTGCCATTTGTTTATAGGTCACATCTGTCTCCTCTCTATCCAGAGGCTGTCCCTTGTCCCTCCAGGGCAAATATCCCTTTCCCATCTTACTTGCTGACAAATGGCCTTTCCCCTTCTCCTTTGTCCTGTCTGTCTCTTATTCCCTACCCTTTGTCCCTCTGGGGCAAATAAGTCTCCTTTGTTCTGAGAACAGTCTTGGGGTTTCTTGTGCTAAATACAAGATCCATTCAGCGTGTATGGTGTGTGTGTGTGTGTGTGTATGACTGTGTGCAGGCCAGAGGACAGTGGCAGGTGGCTTCCTCCATTGCTTTGTACCTTAAGTTTCTGGAGACAGGTTATTTCACTGAACCTGAAGCCCACCAAGAGTTTGAGTTGCCGACCAGCGAGCACCTGGGACCTTGTCTCCACATCCCAGCACTGGTATCCGAAATGTGCCCTGCCATGCCTTTTATGTGGTGCTGGAGATCCAAACTCAGGTCCTCATGCTTGCATAGCAAGCGCGCTATTTAGCCACTTCCCCAGCCCCATTGCTAGTTCTTATAAAACTATGACTCAATTATTCTCTTGAACACTTGTCCCAGATAAAAGAAAATTTTATCTACACACAAACATGAATATGGCTTCCCAGAGCAGCTTTATCTATTAATGCCCCAAACTGGAAACAATCAAAATGTCCTTCCAACTGGATGGTTAAACTTGACCACCCATACTTTGGAGTACTATACAGTAATACAAAGGCATGAATTAATATATACAACTTAGATGACTTTAGGGGAATTCTCTTAAGTAAAGTCTCAAAATATATTTTATGACTCTATTTACGTGTATTTCTTGAAATTATAGAAAAAGTTGAAGGGTTAGATATTCACAGAAGACATGACAAATGTAATACCAATCTACAGAGGATAACATTCCATGCAACTATATGTAAGTATATATAAAATTAGAAAAATTTTAGTAAACTCCTGGGTCATCTTAATGTCATATCAATTTACTGGTCAAGAATCTACATGATCAAAAGTTAATTTTTAAAAAATTTTGCTGGTGCTGGTCAATGGTGGCGCATGGTGCCTATAATCCTAACACTCAGGAGGCAGAGGCAGGCGATCTCTGAGTTTAGGGCCAGCCTTGTCTATAGAGTGAGGACAGCCAGAACTACAGAAGAACCCTGTATCAAAACAAAACAAATTTACTTGGTATTCTGGTACATGCTGATAGTTTTAACACTCTGAAGGTCAAGGCTTCACTATGAATCCTACCTTCAACAAGGCCCTCAAAACCACAACTATTTGTGACACTAGAGATCTGAACAGTAGCCCCAGCCACAGTATTGCGAGGCAGACAGAGAAGGGGGTGGCAGGGTCCAAGGGTGAGCTTTTCTCTACTTAGTAAAGGGGAAATATCAACCAGGTGTTTTCCATGGAAGAATTCAAACTCCCTTTAGCAGGGAACAATATAGTTGTTTAAGTTATTATACACAAGCACACATACAAAACCCTAAAATGCACAAGAAATTCATATGAAGGTTAAAAAGCAAAGGAACACAGTCACTCACTAATCGGATACATTCATCCTTAAGGCAGAGGAAGTCCTGCCTTATTTGAAGACATGGTTGAGCCTTGAGGACACCACGCTAAGTGAAACATGGACATGATTCTACTGCTGCATGATCCTTCTATGAATTACAAGATACACAGTAGAACGGCTTTTCCTGGAGGCCGGGGAAATGGAGAGCTGCTTGTAGCCGATAACTGCACTGTACCTGGAACTACAAAGACAGATCTCAAACATGCACGCACGCACGCACCACCCAAAGCTGCACGAGAAAACTTTGGAGATGATAGATTTATTTACCTTGACCATGATGATGTTATATTCCATGAAATTATATACATGAAATAACTTTAGTTTACATGTACATAAAAATTACATTTACGACTTCCATTTTCTGTTGATTATACTGCCCTGCTCTGTATGAAGACAGACAAACGCTGCTACAGTGAACCTGGACCTGGAAGGGAGGTATCCCTGCATGGTGTAATATCAATAAATCATTGTTTTAAAGATGACACTTAAGATTTTTAGACTAATATACCAAACCAACTTGAGCAGGTTTCAGAGGCATGGGAACCTTGAATTCTCAGAGGCCTGTTCCAGCTTCAGTACTGAAATTCTTGTATAGACCAAGAGAACCAAAATATGTTCAAGGGATTAAAGTCACCTTTTGTTCTAATCTCCTAACTCAGATGGCTGGGGCAAGTTAGATGATGTCCAGTTTTACTTTGATGTTCATGGCTGCCAGCTCGGCAACAAAGTACCTGAAAACATAAGGTACAGAGACGGTGTCGATGGTGTCACTGCGTCCACAGACAGTGCAGTTGTATTTTCTGTTGCGCATAGCAGACCAAGAAGGAGGAGGTTTTTCAAGCAGTGGGGACAGCAGACTGCCACAATTCACACACACGTGGGCGATGGAGCGGTCAGAGCAATTGAAGAGCCGATCATGAAGAAGAAAGGATGTACCGTGTGCCAACAGAGCGTCCCGCTCCATCTCCCCAAAGCGGATTCCACCCTGGACATTTCTTCCCCCGACAGGCTGGTTGGTGACTTTGTCCCTGGCTCCAGTTGTTCTAACTTGGAATTTGTCTGACACCATGTGGCGTAAGCGCTGGTAATAAACCACACCGATGAAAATATCTGCTTCCAGCTCCACCCCGCTAACACCACTATACAATCTCTCGGTGCCATAGAAATTGTAGCCAGCAGCCTTTAACATCTCCCCAAAGTACCCTAAGGCTGAGTTCTCCTCAGAGAAGATGAAGGGTGTAGCATCATGGCAGAGACCATGCAAAGCTGCAGACTTCCCAGCCATACTCTCGATTAACATACCGATGGTCATACGGGAGGGGAACCCATGAGGATTAAAGAGAATGTCTGGCACCATCCCACTCTCAGTAAAAGGCATGTCCTCAGCTGGCCACAGTCTGCTCAAAATGCCCTTCTGTCCATGCCGGCTGGCAAATTTATCTCCAATAGTTGGATTCCGAGGCACTCGTATTGTGATGCAAACACACTTGAATTTCCCACTGCCCGTGTCATTACTACAGACCTTAATGTTGTCAACAACACAATTTTCTTTACTCCTAGAAAAAAACAAAAACCATGAAATAAAAAGTCAAGCTGTTTGTTCTGTATGTTGAGTTTCTCCGGGCTAGCCCTGGCTAGCCTGCAGCATGCTGACCTAGACCTTGCAGGGATCCTCTTGCCTCTGTCTCCATGTACTAGAATCACAGATATGTGTGTGACACAAAGCCCACCCAAGCTTTGCTTGAACATAAAAATATTTAAGTTTTGTTGATGTGATTAATGTTCCATAAAGAATATATGTAAATGTATCCCATCTGTTCACCAATATAAATAGATATAGATGTTAGAAACTATTCATGATTAGGATCACTAATTATATTTATCTGAGAGAATATTAGCAATGGAAAAATTACCAGGCAAACCCACTAAAGCCATTTTTATCATTGTAAAAGCAGAGAAGATAATTATTCATCTTTAGAAAGAGGCGTAACAAACCCAGTACTTTGGCTAGAAGCATCCTTAATGCCATTCACGGAGGAAACAGTGTTAGAAACCACCACAAAAGTGAGGTGAGACAGCACAGTGCTCACTTCAGCTATGACCATGAATGACGTCATCCGAATGAGATCACCCAGCTCATGTGGAACTCCACCTCTGCTGCTGTGGTGTTAGGAATCAGGAGTAAGTCCTGAGGGTGGGGCCTACCAATAGACAGTGGCTTCACAAAAAGGGTCAGAGCTGTTCAGGCAGTGCCTCCCTGAGTCCACCCTAGTGAGCCCACCAGGGCCTCAAGCCTCAATATCCTAGACCCCAGAACAGAGAGACTTTCTGTTTGATTTCCTACCTTATCTATTTTGTTAGAGCAGAAGAAATTTAAAACAATTAACTAGATTACTGCATATATATGTATATGTGTACACGCACACATTCTATTAAAAGAAAACTTCATTGACCTCCAGTAATTACACTAAGAAACAGCCTATAAAAACCAGCCCAGGGCCAGGTGTGGCAGGATAGGCCTATTATCCCAGCACTTAAGAGGCAGAGGTAGGTGGATCACTTGCTTTATCAAGGCCAGGCTGGTTGACACACAGTGCTCCAGACTAGTCGGGGCTCCTAGTGACACATTTCCCACTAGCAACCCAAGCAGCAGTCCAACAAGCCCCAAAACTTACTTATAGTACACCACAAAGCCTTCCCCAGTGTTGAGGTTTAGGTAGCTGTAGTAGGGGTCACCAAATTGCAGCTTTGCTCCTATGAATGGCAATCCATCATTGTCCAGCTTCTGCATAACCCGAGGGTCGCCAGGTTTGAGCCCAAACACAAGACTATCATCCCCTTGCTTAAATTTTTCAGAGAGGTCTATGAACTCAGACTTGTAGACACTTCCATGAGCAAAGCCTCGTTCCCAAGAAGCCTTATTTACAATCTGTGGAGTCAGAATCAAATTAACTGATAAGACTGGGGGAAAACCAAAACTTTAAAATATAACCGGTGAAGATTTACTAACACTTGGTTTAGGGTAACTGACACTTGATTCTGAATTACCAGTGCGATCAGACCCAGACTCTTATATGGCTTAAGACAAACAGAAAAGGTAAATATACCAAGAATTCACATCAACCCTTACCTATAGTGTGTACACGGATAGGGAAGATATATGCACACTGGTTATCTTTCAACGTCTTCCCTCATTCACCTCAGACCAGGCGCTAGCTACTTAAATGTATATAATTAACCATTTAACAGTATCTGCGATTATGTCCTGGAGGTCACATAAACACCCTTCAGTGATCTCACAGTAAGAAAGTTCACAAACAGCAATGACAAAAGATCAGAGTTACAGCTAGCAGCCCTTACCATGGCATCTTCCATATCATAGCCAGTGTAGGAGATCACAGCTACAATGGCATTTGTGCCGATCGGGTAGTTGTCCATGTCATAATAGTCATACATGCATGGTCTCACTAGAGGACTTTGAGGTGTCTGAAGACGGTAGAGTTTATTATCTGATCGGTCTTGATAAGTAAGCAATGGGAAGCCCATGGTCTGTTTACCTACAGAGGAAAAAAATGTCAGCATCTTGTTCCCAGTCCTCAATTCTCAACATGCTTCGTAAAACTTGGAACAACTAAATATATAGCACAGAGAATGAATAAAGCAAGCACAATGGACTAACATCAGATTTGAGAATGAGAATCTATCTATACACCTAGACTACAAAAACCATGCTGGTCAAGAGATGTTCACAATTGCATTCAATGATACTATTTATAGACACTAGTAACAAACACATAGCAAATGACACTGTACTTTATGGACACAAGTGTATAATATAATGAAAACACTGAATGGTACAGAGGATATACAAGTACAGGACATATGGGGACACACACAGAAATGTGAATATTTCTAAATTCTCGATAATAGAAAGTAGGGTTACAGGTAACTAGATACATCTACGTATTACTTTACAAAGAATGCTTTCAGAGCAAGATGATTTTAAAAGCAAAAATGTATATAAACTGATGGCTACTCTAGATTGTTGACTAGGTAGAAACTACATAGAGACAACCCTCTGGACATGTCTATAAGGATTATCTAGGCTTGGGTAGCTGAAAAAGGAGACACACCTTAAATGTGGCCTGAGGTCCTGGACTGAATAAGAAGAAAAAGCACACTGAATGCAAAGACCGACTGCTCTCCACTTCCTGACTGCTGATGCTATGTGCACTTCCCCGCACTGCTGCCTCGACATTCTGTACTCCCTGGTACTGTAAGCCAAAACAACCCCTTTCTCATTATGGTGCTTTGAATAAGAATGTCCCCAGAGGTTCATATAAATGAATGTCATCAGCAAGTGGCACTACTGGAGAGGAATTAGAAGGCTGGTCTTCTTGGAGGAAGTGTCACTGCCGGTGGGCTTTGAGGTTTCAAAAGACCAAGCCAGGCCCAGGGCTCTTTTGTCCTGCTGCCTAAGGATCAGGATGTAGAACTCCCAACTACTTCTCCTGCAGCCCATGTGTCCTCCTGCTTCCTGTCACGTTGCTAGTGAACAAAACCTCTGAAACTGTAAGCCAGCCCCAATTAAATGCTTTCTTTTTATAAGAGTTGTTATGGTCATGGTGTCTCTTCACAGTAACAGAACACTGACTAAGCCACTCCATTGGGTTGTCTCTGTCAGATACTGTTGTAGCAACAGAACAAATTACTAAAAACATACTGGAATGGAGGGCTACTCTTTAAAGACCACCTTCAACACTGGACTGTAAGATTGAAGAAACAAAAGGTCCAAACTGTCCACACACCCACTCACTGCCCAAAGACTGGAGATTTGCTGAAAGTAGTCAGAAACAGAGGAATTTATGTTTGAAACAAAGCAGCCACTTTAGTGAACATTTTTTTTTTTCAGTTTTTAATTATTTTAAAAACCTATGGTTACTGTCTGAAGAATCAAAGAGCAGAGTTCAAAGCACAGTGGCTACTGGAAAGGAAGGGGCATTTCATCCCTCCCTTCTGTCTCTTTTCAATGCAGATTACAGAGAGAGCCTTTACCTGCACACGCACACGTGTTGAGTCTAATCTTTTGGTGGGCATTGACTTGCTCATGATGCATGAGACTGAGCCAAGTGTAGCTGAGATTAAAACCCCAGTTAAGCAGTCAAGACTGGTAACAGCCCCTTCAGAGGCCCACCAGGCCTAGCGTGAAGCCCCACCACTCATCAGCTACTATGGGATGTGTACACCCACAGTCCTAGCACTCCACAGTGCTGAGGTTTGAGGTCTGCATGTACATATGCACACCAGAAGAGGCAATCAGATCCCGTAGGAATATAGACAGTTACAGATAGTTGTGAGCCACCATGTGCATGCTGGGAATTGAATTCAGGACCTCTGGAAGTGCAGCCAACACTCTTAACTACTGAGCCATCCTTCCAGCCCCGCTTGGGGACTGAATTCAAGACCAGCTCAAGGAAGGCTGTGGTGATAAAGAGGACATCAAATGCTGTAATTCCAGGTAGAAACCGGAGCACTGAACGCAGTTAAGTATGCAAGTGACTGGAGTGGCCTGAACCCCTCAAGGGCTGTCATGAGACTCACACGCTAAAGATCTGGCTGCATCAAAGGAGACAGATGTATGCACAACAGAACACAAGTGATCCTGGACTGGGCCTCTGCTTCTTCACCTCACTCCACATTGAGTAAGGACTGAAATACCGAGTGTGCTGTTCTTGCAGAAGAGCTAAGTTTAGTTCCCAGCGCCCACGTCAGGTGGCTCACAAATGACTGTCACTCCAGCTCCTGAGGGACTCGATGCCTCTGGCTTGTGCAGACACTTGCGTATACATGCAGTGCTCACAAAGACACATACCCATCATTTAAAATAAAATCCTTCTTATGAAGAAGTTAATGCTGAGCTTCCTGACTTTGATCAATATCTCTGACTAAGAAGGGTCTAATGGTTGGAAATGTGCACTGAAGCATGGAGCAGAGGGGCGCTATGCCCGCCATTTTCAAGTGATAAGAGAAAGTATCAACTGGGCAGAATATTAACCAAATAGATGCTGGTCTGCGCGCGTCCTTTATGCTGTTCTTGAAACTTCTCAAGTTACTTCAGTCTAATTTATGTGCACTTTGTATGTGTGTGTACCAGCCACCACCTCCACCCACCTTACCCATCTGGCACTGGTACATGTTTCGAGGACTCTGGTTATGATCAGAGAAGGGAATGAAGTTGGCGATCACACTCAGCAGGCTGTGAGGGAAAAGCTCCTGGTGTGTAGAAGCTCCAGCAAAAACTTCATCCTCAAAAATGGCCACGTTCATGAAGAGCTGGAGAGAGGGAGGGTAAGGAAGGCAGAGACATAGAGTAACTGATGCTAACTTGCTGCTGCCCAGAGGTCAGCACTCTTGGCTGCAGGAGGACTTTGCTCGCCCCAATCATGACTGCTGAAGAGCCCTTCACTGCTGTTGTGGCCGAGCCCATGTTAGGAGCCGGGGTCTGTGTGTGCTAAGCACTCCAACACTTCCCACGTAGATATTCCATCCTCAGCTACCCTGTCCATTTGTGAAGGGCCAAAAAGAAAAATATTTATTTTGGACAGGGTTTCTTTGGGTATCCCTGGCTGTCCTGTAATCCACTTTGTAGACCAGGCTGGCCTCAAACTCAAGAGACCCGCCTACCTCTGCCTCAGCAGGGCTGGGAGTAATGTGAACATACTCGGCTTCCATTTAAAAAAAAAAAAAACAATCTTAAAGTAGGTACATCTCCAGTTTGGCAATGGCAGTGACGTAGGTGACAACTGACTGGGCCAGAGATGTCTCAGTCTCACCAACTGAGGCAGAGCCAGACGCAGAGGAACTATGAACACTGGACAGGAAGGAAGGGCAGTTAGTTATGTGAGCCTCAAGCCTCCCTCAGGTTTCCACAGTGTGGCATCAAAACTAATTAGTGCTGGGCAAGGAGGGCCAGAAAAATAAGCTGGACTTTCTTTCAAATGCTTTTGAAAGTGAAAGCTTAGCCCCTGAAAAATATTCTACACAAGCACACACTATAGTAGGTACCTACCTGCTCCATAGTTCCAATGAGCTCTTCTTTGCCCAGTTCCAAGTTCTGCACAGGCCTCACCAGCCTGCAGGGCGTGGTGAAGAGGAACAGCCCTGGGTACAGGCTTGGTTTGCCTGTCATGGGGACCAGGGCCACTTCCATCCACGGAGGAATTCTTTTTTCTCTCAACACCTGTTTCAACAGAACAGAGTTTGATGAAGAACAAACGTATGTTCTCTCCCACACTTCCTGCCACCCGAGCTGAGAAGAATGGGAAAGAAAAAGCATCTGGAAGTCATCCTGGTAATAAACCCAGTGCCCCAAAGCCACAGTGCCATCCCAGTCTCTCCTCACATACAAGGTCACTCGGCCCACACGAGAATAGCAAAAGATCAAGAAAAGACAAGCTTATTCTCTAATGTCTGAAATACGGATTAATAAATTTCTTTTTGAAGAATTACATGAAAAGTCTTATATTTGAAAATTAAAAAAACAAACAAAATGGGGTGGCTGAGAAGTGGCATACTAAGAGCACACACAGCAGACACTGTACTCACATGTGCATCCCCAATACAGACGTGAGCATAGACATAATTATTCTTTTTTAAATCATAAAACATGAAAAACAAAATGGCCTGAAAATTGGCTTTTGTGGTTAAGAGCACTTACTGCTCGGGTCCCAGCACTCATGTTAGGTGCCTTAGACGTGTTGAGAACTCTCCTCCCAGGGATCCAGTGCCCTCCCCTGGCCTTCACACTACATGCATGCTTAAAAATAAATCTTAAAACTTTTTTTAAAAAAAATTGGGGACATGCCTTTAATCCTAACACTTGGAAGCCAGAGGCAGGCAGATATCTGAGTTCAAGGCCAGCTTGCTATACAGAGCAAATTCCAGGAGAGTCCCAGAAGCTACACTGAGAAACCCTATCTTGAAAAAAACAAAAATTTTCTAAGTGAAGGGAGAAATACAAAACCAAACTACAATAATCTAAAAAAGATGATAAAACCTATATGCACTTAACGGATTCACAGCTAAACACATTATCAGTAAAAGTGAAAGGTGGGAGGGGGAGGAACTAGAAACCGAAAGTTAGAAGGGGCAGCATTCATAGCAGCACCAAGTTCTGAAAACTGCCACGCAGCATTCAACCCTAGTTAACCCAGCCACGCCACGCCTTCGGCATCTGTGACGTTGAGGAAAGCTCACCGCACAGACACACCCAAAAAAGGTAAATGTATGTGTATGTGCCCTGTGTGTGCCTGGTGCCCATGGAGTTCAGAGGAAAGAACCGGATCTCCTAGAACTGGAGTTACAGACAGTTGGAACTTCCCCAAGGGTGCTGGGAACTGAACTTAGGCCCTCTTTGAAAAGCAGCAAGTGCTCTTGGCCACTGAGACATTTCTCCAGCCATTGAATCTGTTGTTAACTGATTCACTGTATGCTGTGTACAGGCCTGTGAGTGCCAAGTGTGGAGGAGAGAGCAAGCCTCGGAAGTCGGCTCTTTCCTGTGACTCTGTGGGATCTGGGGGATTGAACTCAGGTCACTAAGCCTAATAGCAAGTGTACGCGATGAGCCATCTCACCGGCCCCCAAACGGAATTAACATTCATGCTAATAAAGAACCAATAAAAGAAAGGCAAAATACAGAAAGAAAAATTCAAAAATCATTGGCTCATAAAACCAAGATAAAAATATTCAGCTCACTCTTGCAGTAGGATCGGAGTTTATTCCTGGTGCATGAACTGACTTCTCAGAGCCCATTCCCTGCAGGGGAAACACCTTACTCAGCCTTGAGACCAGGGAAGACACTCCAAGACCTACCTCAAGTGGATATGCCAGACTGAACTGACCCACCTTGGGAGTCCTTGCCCTCCCTGGGAATGTATGGAGGGAGGCAGTAAGGGGAGGCTAGGGGAGGCCTGGGAGGAGAGTAGGGAGGGGAAGCAGTGGTGGGTCTAGGAAATTTTATTTTTAATTAAAAAAAAAAAAAACAGGGAGAGGGAGTATATTTCATAAATATGGAACTTTTAGGTCCAAGTTTATATAGTTGTTATATACTAAAAGTGTTGTTTTTATTTAAAATATAATCATTTATCTGTGTATACACTCTATATTCCCAGGATGATATTGCGAATGTCACATGTCCATTCCACAGTAAAGACCATGTGAGTGTTGAGTAAATTATATGAAAATATAATTCTACTGTTATACTGAAAAAATACTCAGCTCACCACACTGGGTAGTGGTGACACTTGCCTTTAATCCCAACACTCAAGAGGCAGAGGAAGGTGGGTCTCTGTGAGTTCAAAACCAGTCTGGTCTATAAAGGGAGTTCAGGACAACTAGAACTGTTTCACAGAGAAACTCATTAAAAATAAGAAAAGAAAAAATATTCAGCTCACCAAAATAGACTTCAGTAGAGGCAGCAAGTTTATTTAGAGTAAAATAAAGAATTCTGACAGAGGCTGAGAGATGGCTCAAGGGTTAAGAGCATTGGCTGTTCAACCAGAGGTCCCAAGTTCAATTACCAGCAACCCATTGGTGGCTCACAACCATCTATGGGAGATCTGGTGCCCTCTTCTGGCCTGCAAGCATACATGCAGGCAGAACACTGTCCAAATAAATAAAATACTTAAAAAAAAAAAAAAAAAAAAAATTCTGACTAGGCTAGAACATACCCTAGGCTAAGGTATACCCATAATCCTAGCTGATGCAAGAGGCTAGGAGAATGGTGAAGAACTGACAACCACTAGAGTTACCATAGTCATAATCACCTTATGGAAGAATAACCAAGGGAACAGTGTAACTAACTCATCAACAGGGGGTGAAGATAGACAAGGAAAGAGCTGTGACATAGCTTCCAACTCTCCACAAATTACCCTGAAAAACTCACTATACACAGTAACCAACCTAAGGGGTTCAGGTTAGCACTTCCCCAGAACAAAGATGCTCAGCTGGGAAGTAGACAGTATCCAGCTGGTGATACTCCTCTGGAGTCTGAGTCAAACTGGACAGGGAAGTAGACAGGAACCTCAATGAGGCACAAGACAAGACTACCAGAGAAAGAATCAGGCACTTTGAGTTAGCTTCATCTCCTGACTGCTTGACCAACGAGACCATCCCCAGGACGCCTCATTGACTAGGAGAGGAGTGAAACCAAAGGTCAGGAGATAAGTAAGATCACCTTAAAGCGACGAAGAGCATCTGCAACATCAGGAGCAAGGTCCTTATCCACCCAGCCCACCATGACACCATCCAGCAGGACAGGGTAGCAGTCACTGTATGGTTGACAAGGTGTTGCATCAATAGGAGTGACTCCTGAGGAGGGGACAAACAGAATGCTAACATCAGAAGGTTTCATCCAACATTTCCAGATCAGAGGGGCAGTCGATGGCTGCTTTCTCACTCAGTGATCCACTGTTCTATCTGTATAATAAAAATACTTTCATACTGCTTGGACACATGTGAATTACCTCATCAAGGACACACAAGAACCTAGTAATTTATCCCTTATGAGAGGATGACTAGGCACAAGGGAGGCTTTGCACAGAATGCCTTTGCATATGCTGATTCCTAAATCCTGTACTCTGAATACCCTTTCCCAAGAAAAATCAAGTTGCTCATCCTCCTTATCTGCAGACTTCATATTTGGACATTTGCCTGCTTGTACATTTTTATTTGTAACCACAAAATCATACTAATGGTCACTTTCAAGATACACAGCAGAAATGTGAGTTTCCTAGTGGACATGCTCTGCCATCTAGTTTCTGTGCTCCAACTGCAAGCAAACCTTTCCATGTCTGTTCAAGACCACACACTTAGTGCTGCCCATTGTTCCTAAGTGCAGAGTGGCTGTCACAGGCCTCATAGAGACAGTTAAAGAAGCTGAAGCTGCTGGCTCAGAGTTCAAGGTTAGACCTGAGAGAACTGAGCCCTACAATCCATACCATGGCTCAGTTTGGGTTAACGGCACTGACAGGTAACACAATACAGGGCTGCAAATGAGAGCCAACTCATGCAGTGAAAAGCAACACCTGCACACATCGTAAGTGCCACTCAGTGCTTTCTCTGTCACCACACCAGCCCCTTCCTCAGAAACACCTCCTCCACAGCAGGATGTACTGTCTAACGTTTTGAGACAGGGTCTCTATAAATCAGGCTGATCTCAAAACTTCCTGAACTCCTGATCCTTCTGCCTCCACCAGCCAGGTGCTAGGGTTGTGGGTGTGTACCACTATGCTTGGCTTGATTTTAGTTAGTGAGAGAACAAATCATTGCCTTTCAGTCAGCAAATGGACAGATTGCTTCTACCACCCGAATCTTGACTATTCCTTTATTGCTTTCTCTGATGCTCCCTTCTTTATGGTTATTTTCCAGTTGAGTGAAACATTTTACATATCAAGTTCTTGACTCCTGACTCAATGTCTTTCTGGTTACTTGAAACACCTATCACCCGACCCTTAGGAGTCCTAAATTGCATTTCATAAACCTCAATCCACTGGTGATCCTACCCACACACCAACAAAAGCACAATACTGTGGTTTTTAAATCGCAACTAGAAAATCCCAAGACTAAACTGCTGTTACAAAATACTCAAACAAAAAGATGACATCGTTAACTATGAAAGGAAATTCAAATGACTACCAAGCCTAAAGAACAATGTGGTTGAAAAGCTACCAGGGGCAAAGGTCTATGACATCAGCTACTTTTTAACTGAATTCCCCCAAACCAACAGCCTTCTACTTAGAAATGCAAAGACCTACAGGCACAGGAAAGTGGTCCAGAAGTTTACACAACAGCATCTAAACTTGGAATACTAACGGCTGTGCTATTTTACCTTTCTGTCTTTTTGTTTTACAAAAAAGGACAACACTGTTGACATTTAACTTATTTTAGCTCCAAAGAATGTATGAGAGAGAAGCCAAAAAGGCAGCCCAACTCATGCATGGGGGATTGACAAAGAACTCTCTGCTGAACCCAAAGAATGACTTTGTGGGATGTATATGCCCTAGAGGCTTCTAAGCACCTCAGCCAGTTCAAACTGGTTATAACTGGTGCCTTAAGACATATGCTCCTAGTACTTCCTCAGAAGCCAACCTGGGGTCTGCCTGGCACCTTGGCAACAAAGGCAAGAGTCCTGACGTGAGATGACGTGAGAATTGACCACTCCACAGCTACAGATGTCAGCAAACCAAAGCCCTTCCCCCGGACTGGGAGGAGGGTATTTAAGGCTTTCTTTCCCCTTCCTCAATAAAGTTGGACTTGCTTGTTTCAAGTAGTCTCCAGAGACTATGTTGATGTCTCTGTGCCTTCTTGCCCCCTCCCTCAAGAACTAGCAGGGCCCAAAGCATAGAACAGCCTCCTGATTTCATTGTTTGATTCTGTTCAACCCAGCAAAACTGTTCAGTGTTCATACCTAAGCCACAGAGCAAGGCTGGAATAGATGCTGTGTACACAAACTTCGTGACAACCTCACATGTGGCAGTCAGGTGGTTCAGCAGCCCACATGGTGCCCCATCTGGGGTGTGCACAGGGCAGAGGAAGCCCCAAGACTCCGGAAGCAGCCTGCGCACTGTGGTGGTCCTCATCTTGGCAAAGTCAGCCCCTCTGTGCACACAGCGGAAATGGGAGAGATAGCGAATGAAGTTCAGCTTATCAGCTACAACACACAGGCCAGAATCTTGCAGGAAGCCGAGACCTTAATTAAAAAAATAGTCAACTCAAAACAAGAAAAAGTCTTCTTCAAAAACCCAAACTGTTTCTGATATTTTGATAAAATGACAAAACTTCAGGGCTGGGGACATAGCTCAGTGGCTAAGATCATTTGCCTAATATATGAGTGAACCCTGGGTTCAATTTATCAGTACCAACAGACACACATAGACACACACACACACACACACACACACACACACACTCACACAAGCTTGCAACACACAGCATTAGTTCAGATAAATGGAAAAACTGAGTTAGATTTTTCTAAGAGCCCCAAAGTTACACAAGCACTTGCTGGCATGCTAACAAGAAAAATCAGTGGCATCTGTCTGAAAAATTAAAGCCAATTTCTGGATCCCAGTTGTCCTTTTGTATTTTCCCAGTTCATTCCATACAAGTGGTTTGGGGAGGGGTGGGCACAAACCCAAGCCCTTCCAGACTGCGACTGGGGTCACTTGCTTCCTAGGAGTCACAGAATGTATTTGTTCACTGGCTTTACACAAACAAGACACCTGCTGAACCCTTCAGGATGGCAGACATTTGTCAAAACTTACTGTAACATAAAATCTGACTTCAGTAAGGATGAGCTTACTCTGGAATTCTGCAGCAACATATTTTTATTATATTATGCACATACTTTCAAAACTATAAATATGGCCCACCTGTTTAATTTTTACCTGTTTTTGAACGCAGATTCCCAGTAGCAAGAAGATATTCAAATGGTTTTGTCAGCTCTGATCCCATACTAAATATCTTCAGCAAATTTTCATTGTTTATGGACACATTGGTCTTCTGAGCCCTCTTATCTAAAGCTATTTTAATAGACACTAGCCAATTTTCCATTTTTTCCTAGAATAAGAAAATATTAAGTTTAAAGTAGTGTATGCTTTAATTATCTCAGAGACTGTCTACCCCACAAAATCTACACAATCCAGAATAAAGGCCAACCACTTAGACATGTGACCACAAATGCATTTTTTGCACAACCAAAGTTGTAAAAGGTAACCCTTTACCATGCAACTGAAGGCCAAACATTCCTAAAGACAGACAGGAAGTCTAGATCAGGGGCTTGTTGTGAGGTATTTGATTACACCGTGTAAAGATATGTCACTGTGACTGGTTTAATAAAAAGCTAAATGGCCAGGCAGGAGGTATAGGCAGGTCTGGACAGAGAGATCTCTGGGAAGAAGGGGCTGCCCACAGCTGGATGAAGAAGAAGCAGGACATGCAGAAGGGTGGGGTCGGATGGGGTGTAAAAGCCATAAACCTCAGGGCAGCATACAGATGAACAGTAATGGATGGATTAATTTAAGTTATAAGAGCCAATTAGAAACAAGCCTAATCTAAGGCCAAGCTTTTATAATTAGTCTCTGTGCTGTTATTTGGGAGCTGACTGGTGGAACAGAGGAAGACTCATTACAGAGACCGGAGAGATTGTTCAGTGTTAAGAGTGTGCTCTTACAGAGGTCATAAAATTAGTTCTCAATATCCATGTCCTCTGGTAGACCAAGTAGTAGTAGACCAAGCCCTATCAGGAGCCAGCCCCAATCCTTATTTCACATTCCTACAGCACATCCAGAGACAACTTCTCCACTCTGACAGATTAACCCATCCCCCAAAACCTCTGTCCCTTAAGTTAGCTGCTGTTGGCATTTTACCAAAGCAACAAAAAAGTAACTCATAAAGTATTGCGAACTAATTTTAGCAAGTAGTTGACTGAACTTGAAGACACGGACCAAAAAACCATTAACTGTATCCAAGGATGTACTTGTATGCTTGCTCGGTGCTATAGCCAGGATTTGATGTTACCTTGAGACTATACAGAAAATAGTAACTGGAGCCAGGGAGGGCTCAGACAGGAGGATTCAAATTCGAGGGCAGCCTGGGCTGGTAGAGAAAGACCTTGTCAAAACACCAGACAACAAATCAAATAGCGCTGAGGAGATGGCTCAGTGGCTGATGTGCTCGCCTTGCAAGCATGCGGATGTGAATGAGGATCCCTAGCACCCACATAGAAAGAAGAGCATGCTGAAACAGACTCATGCTAACCAAATCAGGTTCCAAAAGACCCTATCTTAAAAAAAAACAAAACCCTGAATACGCTTGGGAGCGCACACACACACACACACACACACACACACACACTCAAGTTTTTAAAAGTCTAAGAATCCAATCAACAAATGAGCTAAATGAGAAGACAGTTTTCAGAAAATGAAGAGCAAATGAGTAATAAACTTATTAAGAAATGGTCAATGCCGCCAGTCATGAGGAAATGCAACTAGAAACTGCAGTGAGGTTCTATGGGATCCGTCAGAATGGCAGTCATCAAGAAAGAAAAAGCATGATGGAGAGGAGGCGGACAGAAGGACCTCTGACCCACTGCTGGAGTTAGTCCTGCCACTGTGGAAGTCAGTCTGACAGTTTCTGGAATGTTAAAAACAGACCCACCACATCTCTGTGGCCCTGAGAACTAAGATTTATTATAAGGGGGTTTTGTTTGTTTGGAAAAGAGATTCAAGCGAAGAAGTCTATTAACTGAAATCATAAAAGAACATTAAGTCAGCTGGGTTGTGGTGGCACACACCTTTAATTCCAGAACCCAGGAGGAAGAGGCAGGTGGATTTCTGAGTTCAAGGCCAGCCCAGTCTACAGATCAAGTTCCAGGACAGCCAGGCTACACAAAGAAACCCAGCCTCAAACACACACAAGTAAATAAATAAATAATTTTAAAATAATAAAAAATAAACAAATGAAAAGAAAGAAAACTAAGTTTCAGCAAAGAACACTCCCTCTTGAAATCCCAGGTGACGTACAGGTGACACACGGAATCCTGGTTACTAGCTAGAGTTTTGATAAGACCCTTACCGCCAAACAAAAATGAGATGATGTAAAATGCCCAAACTAGGAATTACCAACATGCAGCTCCCACTTACTTTCAGGAACATCAGGAAGAGCTGTCCAGGGGTAAGGACTTCTTGATTCACTAAACTGTCAGGGTTGTCCTCCATGCACTCTCCCCTGGCTAACGCAAACAGCTTCCGGGTCATGAGACAAAGCAGGTAAAACTTCTCCGTATCGGATTTCAAGTGGATACAGATGCACTCACTGAAAAACGTAACAGTCTTGAAGCAGTTCTGGACTTTCTCCTGAGAGCTCTGTACTCACCAAGGGGCCCACTCCATGTTTACTTTTCTCCTAAAACTGCTTTTCACCTTTACTGACAACAGTAACAGAATACCACGTGACCCAGTCTGGAGCAGTGGTCAGCAACATGGTAGCAACTAGTAACCATCTGTAGCTACTCTGGTTCAGTTAAAAATAAGACTTCATTTTCTCAAGTGCTCAGCTCCTGGTAGGGTGGTCTGAAACCACGCTCCTTTTAATGCAGTGGTTATGTAGGACAAAGTCTTGCTACGGGGAAATACAGCCATATGACGCCTGCAACTTTCAAAGATACAGAGAGGAAATGTTTACTTGAACACTGTAGCAAATCTGAAATTAATGCAAAATAAAAGAAGCAAAGCTGCCCACCAGGCTAGGGCTAGCATCCATCCTACCCAGGCTCTCTCTCTTCCTAGATATGTAACCCCTGCACCTCCTCCCTGCCCCCCCCCACAATACACATACTTGAATAGGAACTTGGCGGCTTCCTCATTTGGGTACCAGTCAGGAAGATTGAGCTTTACTCTGAAGCGTTCGCCCAGATAATTAAGGACCTGCTTCTGCGTGGAGCATCCCTCTTCCATCACAATCCTCAACATCTGAGAGACAGAATTCTTAAAGAAAGAGTCTTCCTCTTTGCCTTTGATGAGCTCCTGAAAAATCTGATAATCCGAAAAACTCACAAGTGCCTGAAACAGAAAAAACATTTTTTTAGGTTTTCTTTTAAACTACCAAAGGTTTAATTTGCTTAGTCACAATCCACTCCCTAATTTTTAATGCCCAAGTAAAACTAGCCGTCCAAAACAAAACATTCTTTTTACACCAGCCAAACATCAAAACCCCAATGATTCCACTTCTGGGTACTCAAAATGGAATGTCTCCTGATCGGAATTAAAGCTATCCTACATCACCAAAATATGGCAATAAGGAGATGCCAGATTCCCAAGGTTAGGTCATAAACAGACTGCCCTCTACCTCATTCTCTGGGCTAACTCTCGGGGGAAGAGGAACTAAGACCTCCTACCAACAGTCACCACGTGAACCAGCAACTTAGTACCAGGTCCCAGAAGCCTAGTCAACCCAAGTGACTGTAGCACTCTATTTATTTAAAAAAAAAAAAAAAAAAAAAAAAAAAAAATATATATATATATATATATATATATATATATATCTTTATTTGAGAGAATGTAAATGTGAGAATGGTATGGGTGCATGTGCACGGTGTACACAAGACACGGCACATATATGGAGGTAAGAGGACTGGAAGCCAGGTCTCCCTTCCATGGGGGTTCTGGGAGCTAATTCAGGTTGTCAGTCAGGTACTTTTTCCAGTAGAGCCACCTCATCAGCCCAGCAGCACCTCCAAACACTTCACTAGGACCAATGACCTATGCAGTCAAGCTACCTCCAAATTGTACATCTCCAGAGACTCTGGGAATTGTTTATTGATATTACAAGCAACCGAACTTAAGAATGGAGTAGGGACTAATTAGTATAGCATGTTTGGTTTGGTCTCTGGTGGGAGGGTGATAGGAAGTGGGGGATACAGGGTCTTGGGATGTTAACTAGCTAGCCTTGAATATGCAACTTCCAGGCTCAGACTCCCCAAAAGCTTGGGTAATATTCATGCACATGTATTTTAACAAAAAGAAACCATCCACTCGTGTACAGACACAGCTTCTAATGAGTCTATTCATAACAAAGACAGATATTCATCTCATCTCACCTTAAGTGCAAATCCCAAAGGAAGGAAAAATAGCTCTTTCCGGTAAATAAAGTTCAACATAACTGTGCCATTCTCCACATAGTGAAGGTTCATATTGACAGCAGAATGTTCTTCTCTCACACAGTGTATGGAAACTCCTATTCAAAGGAACAGCAAGGAATCATGCTGTAAGTGTCTTATTTGTTGTCTGATCATTTTACCAACATAATCAAAGCCAAATCACCTGTTAAGATTAGAAAAGGCCCAACATGGGGTACAACCTTTAATCCTGCACTTGGGAGGCAGAGGCAGGCAGATCTCTGTGAGTTCAAGGCCAGCCCGGTCTATATAGTGAATTCAAGACAGCCTGGGCTACCCAGAGAGACCCTGTCTCAAACAAAACAACAAGAACCAAACCAAACCACCAATCAAACAAAAAAGACTAACCAAGGTTGGCAATCAAAAATGTACAGATCTTGCCAAATGTTTCCTGGCGTATACTGTGAAATAGGTGAAGCTATGAACTTGGCTAAACCCCCAACTTTTTCATCAGCTGGACCCGTCTTCTAGCACCTTATACCTGGGTCACTCTGCAGAGTGCAGCACTTCCTATCCTCACCACTCTATGGGACCGGTCAAGAGATGTCACTTATCTAACACCCTGATGCACAGCAGAACTAAAACTTGAGGTGTATTATGAACACTACATCAACAGAGTCAATGACTACGTGTTTTGATATGCCGAGACACTGTTCTCTTAGGTGTTGTATCTATGGCAACTATTAAAGTTTGACTTTTATCTCAATTATAGGTGATACACCATATTATACTGCAGAAGTTAATAGAAAATGTCATTGCTATCTTAAGACGCCAGGCACTGTCACAGGCAGCAACCACAGGCCAGTCCTCTGAAGGTGTACCAAGGCAGTCTAAACTCATGCCTTTGGCCCCAGGTGTTAAGTCAGGCCAGCCTTCATTCTCAAAAGCAAAGCCATAAATACATGATGCCTTCAAGACTAAGCATAGACAAGAGTTCTCAGTATGAAATAATTTTCTCGGTATTTCATTCTCTTAGTTAATACACACAATACACTGTGGTGATATACTGTGTATTTAATAAAGTTTGCCTAGAAATCAGAAGACAGGGCCAAACCACATTTAGCTATGAAGGTCACAGAGCAGTGACCCTTGCCTTTACTACCAATGGCTAAACCACTGCCTCCTCTTTCCTTGCCCAGCTATCTCACTTCCTCTCTGAACTTTCTTAGTGCTAGGATCAAAAGTGTGTGCTGCCACTGCTTGGCGGCCTTGAACTCACAGAGACCTAGATGGATCCAAACATCTGCCATGAAGCTAAGTTCTCGAAGATTATGGAGCTGGGGGGAGCCAGCCGCCTTAGGCAAGACTTAAATCCTAGCCACAGGATTAATCATAGCCATGCCTTTTTTTTTTTCTTTTTTTTTTAAGCAGACTAAAGGCTCTTGAGGCCATAAAAAGATAGAGATATACAGTAAAGGCAGATTCAGATTCAGAAAGAAAAAAAAAACCTCTAAACATATCACAGTGTGTTTAAAAATATATGTAGGCTTGGGAGAAAAAGGATAGAGAAAGTTCTTAAAAAGAAAGTAAAAAAAAAAGCCACATAAAGATAGAAAATATAGAGTCTGGATACTTTATGTTGTTTGACTGTTGAGGAAGGAACAAGAGCTGCTAAAAGAAACTGATTATAAACACTGCTGAACTAATCCAATCTGTATACTTTAAAAATGCCTTGACTTCAAAATTTCAGTCAAAAGATATGTTGCTTTGGAGAAGAGGTTATGCTTTTGTTTCCACAGAAAATGAGAGGCTGTAGATTCATTCTGGGTTAAGATAAACCAGGCTCGATGGAGAAAGACCCTCTGAAAAATCTGCAATGGGAACAGATGGCCCAGATGAGCCAACATTTCAGAGCACCTCTGCTGCAATTTCCTCTGAGCTCTGCATCCAGAACAGCTCAAGGAGGTTGAGACGACCTACTTGTTCATAACCCTAAATTTTCTTTGGATCCCCATAAGATTACCAGCACCCCCAATCAGCAGGAAATAGTCTAGAGAACTATCCCCACATTCCCAAAAAATGGATTATGGATGTTTGTTTTTGTTTAGAGTGTTGGTTACAAGTTGTTATAGATAATAGTCAGAGGAAAAACTATACAAAAAAAGATTAGATTTGGGGTTCTTGTTTTAAAAAGGAAAAGGGGGACATGTAGGATAATGCTCTTGCACACTGTAGATTTATTACTGGTATTGATTTAATGAAATGCTGATTGGTCAGTATCTAGGCAAGAAATAGAGGCAGGGCTACCAACTAGAATTCTGGGAAGAGGAAAGGCAGAGCATCAGAGGTCAGCCAGATGCAGAGGAAGCAAGACAAGAATGTTGCACTGAGCAAAGGTACCAAGCCATGTGGCTAAACATAGATAATAATTATGGCTAATTTAAGTGTAAGCACTAGTTAGTAACATGCTTGAGCCACTGGTCTGGGGTTTACTATATTAAGCCCCTGAGTCAATTATTTAGGCAGCAGCTGGTGGGACAAACTTACAACTACAATACATACTAAAGTGATTTAATATATACACATAACGCAGGTTTACCACAAGCCACTTGCAGTTTTCCAACTTCACCATGGTACACAAGCCATAGCCATTCAGTGGCAATTGCATTTCACTTTCTGAATTGAAACCTTTCCCTGAGCTAACAATGTACTTTCTCAAGATGTTAGACAGTAGCAGTGAGCCACAGCTCAACCAGCCAGGAGGTCAAAAGGAACAGAAATGATTGATAACTTCCATGTCCTGGGCTGCCAATGTTTTTAATACAGTGTTTTCATAGTTCAGCATGTGTACAAAAAGCCGATCTGTGTATGAATGTAAGATAATCAACACTTGCTCATAAAATAGGCTCTGTTTTAGACGGTTTTCCAAAGTCTGTGTTAATATTAATAAGTGTTCTTACCAAGCTAAGTTACTATGCTTTCAGGTTAGTGCACTGAGCACATTATTATGTTTATGGTGTCAGGCAATGAGCCCAGAATCTACTGTGGGTGAGACAAGCACTTCTGTAGAACAATCTCTATATACTGTAAATGCATACTGCTATCATTGTTAATAAAAAGCTGATTTGCTGACCGCTGGGCAGGAAGAGATTGGGCAAGACAGCCTGAGACAGAGAGAATGTTGGGAGCAGGAGGGGCCAAGTGAGAGGAGTTGCTAGCCAGATAAGAGTCGGACACACAAAACGGGACAGAGATAAGACATGTAGCAGAATTTAGACAAATAGAAATGGGTTAATTTAATTGTAAAAGCTAGTCATTAAGCATTTATAATTAATATAAGCCGCAGTGTGTTTATCTGAGAACAGCTACAGAACAGGGAAACTCTACCTACAAAGCAATCTACCACCAAACCAGTCCTCGCCTCTAAGCACATTTATTTTGGGTGTGTGTGGGGGGGGGGGGTCCTGTTATGTAGCACTGACTGTCCTGTCCTAGAATTCACAGTGCAGACCAGGCTGCTGGCCTCAAACTCAGAGATCCACCTGCCTCTGCCTCCTAAGTGCTGGGATTAAAGATGTGAAACATCATGTATGGCTCTAAGTGCATTTTTTAAAATAATTAAAACAAATATATTTATTTCAAATTCTGTGGTGCATGTGTGCATGTGTGTTTCTGTGTCCATGTGTGCAGATAACCACAGAGGCCAGAGGTGTCAAGTCCTCCGGAGCTAGGGCAGTTGTGAGCCACCATGGATGAACAGAATTCAGGTTCTCTGGAAGGAAAATACAAACTCTTGAACTGCTAAGTCATCTCTCCAGCCCCTCTTAGTGCATTTTTAATGTATAATACTTTCAATTTACTACAGTTTTATTAGGAAAGATCCATGTATTGCATAACAATTACCATAATCAAATTGATTAAAGTATCAATTACCACATATAGTTACCAACTGTGTATGTATGTGAAAATGGGATCAAGACACTTAAAAATCTATTCCATTTTCAAATTTCAAATAAGCAATACAATATTATTAACAATATCACAGTGCGGTACACTAGCATTAGATTGTATACATGCATGCATATTCACACTGTATGGTGGGAGTATTTACTCTCTCTTTTGCAGGCACAGGTGGAGTGTGCATGTGTGTGTGTTGGGGGGGGGGGATTATTACTCTCCCATGCAGGCACAAGTAGAGGCCAGAGACTGACATCCAGATGTCTTCCTCAATTGCTTCTCCATTTTGCTTCCTTGAGACAGGGTCTCTCACTGACTCTCGAACTTTCTTCTTTGTTAAACTTGCTGGAACCCCTGTCCTCTTATCCCTTCCCCTCCAGTGCTAGAACTACAGATGTGCACCGCCATACCCTACTGTTACTGTTTTTAAATGTAACTGGTGGGGATTCAATTCCTCATGCTTCTGTAGAAAGCACTTTTCCGCTGAACCATTTCCCAGGCTGTGCTTGGACTGTAACTTAAAGATTACATGTTTGATCAGCACTTCCCCCACTGACACCATCCTAAATCTTACAGAAATGCTCAATAGCAAAATAAACAAAAATCATGTAAGAGAAACATATTAAAGATTGTGTATAGTTAGCCAAGCAGTAGTAGAGTATGCCTTCAATCCCAGCACTTAGGAGGCAGAGACAGGTGGATCTCTTGTCAGTTTGACAAGACCAGATCTCTTGGTCTACAGAGTGAGTTCCAGGACAGTGAAACCCTGTCTCAACAATCATCTCCCCTCCACACACAAAAAGTTTGTGTGTAACTGTATCTACTTTTTAAAAAGTGGTTTTCATGTGTCTAAAACAACATTCCCATGTTCACTAAAACTTACCAAAGTGAGTATAGCCAAGACCTCTGCTTTTCCACTTGGGCCTTATCATCGCAATGGGGAAATTTCTCCGAGGCATAATCAACATTCGGATGACTTTTTCAATGCCATTGATTATAAAATAACCTCCCATTTCCTGCCAAAGACAGGGGTTATCATCTGTTAAACAAAAGTACATGACTTAAGTAAACACAAAACTATTTCTAGCCACATGAGGTGCAACCCTTAGAAAAGGTACACGCTGGTGAAAAAGACATCTAGTCTCTGAAAACAGTAAAAGCTCCAGAACAGCTTGTCAAGTACACAGCAGAGGTCCAACAGAACAGGAAGGTAGGAAAACGGTGCCATCCCTCCAACTAGACAGGCTCAGTCAAACTTGTCTTTCTGTCCCAAATTATTTCAATTTCCAAGAACTATTTCAACAAAACTCATTCTAAAATCTAGAGATTAAAAATGGTAAGCTTAAAATGGGGGACGGGGGAGGGGGTAGGGGAGGTTGGCTGCATAAAAGCTTTGCTTACTAGAAATCTGGACTAGATAAACAAAGGGAAATATGTTTAGTAATAGAGAGTATTTACTAACTGCCTGATGCTCCGCTGACAAAGCACTTGATCCCCTTAACCTCGGTCGGTCTATTTTCACTGGAGGAAACTGAGGCTTGGGGTTACTTAAATCCTCCAAAGCTCCCACAACTGATTAATAAAATGGCTGAATGTCACATCTTGATCTGACATCAAACTCTCTTCCCAAGACATTATGGCCTACATCTCCCTATAAACAGGCTGAGCCTGGACCCCTTATTTCAGCTCAGTAGCCCAGAGCTACCTCACACTGCTGAAGAAACCAAAGGAAAAGGGACACGGATCATTCGGTAAGCTCAGGGAATTTTACTGTCAGTAAAAACCAGGCAGTTTCTCCAGTACTCCTGTGAATAAGGATGGATCTGATCGAGTGTAACTCAGAAAACTAGACCAGAAAATGGTTCAAGAGAGAAAGGGACTGAGACCCATGTGATAGAAGAAGAGAATCAACTCCTCACAGGTTGTCCGATGATCCTTTGACCTCTACTCATAAGTGCTCCTCATCCTCCTCACACTCACACAATAAAGAAAGAGCTTGGTGGTATACACCTTTAATCCTAGCACTGTGTGTGTGTGTGTGTGCGCGCGCGCGTGTGTGTGTGTGTGTGTGTGTGTGTGTGTGTGTGTGTGTGTGTGTGTGTGTGTGTGTGTGTGTGTGTGTGCGCGCGCGCGCGTGCATATGTGTTTTAGGTGTGATTTGAAGGCCATCCTGATAAGATTTATACAGTGAGTTACAGGCCAGCCAAGGCTACATAGCAGGTCCCACCCCACCTCACCACCCAAAAAGAAAGGTAATAAAAGAGAAAAGAAAGTTTGGGCCAGGAGTGTAGCCTGGTGGCATACATGTCTCACGTGAGCAAAGGCCTTGGGTCAATGTTGAAGAGGGGGAGGAGGAGGAAGAAGAAGGGGGGAAGGAAGTAGGAAGAGGAGGAGGAAGGGAAAGGGAAAAGATTTCCGGGAAAAAACCCTCCTAGTACACTGTTCAAAACAATAACACCCTAATGTACGGCTGCTTTCCACACTGCCTCAATAGACAGTAAGAGACGTGTATAGTACTCAGACACAGTGCACAGCACTCAGACACAGTGCACAGCACTCAGACACAGTGCACAGCACTCAGACACAGTGCACAGCACTCAGACACAGCACTTAGACACAGTGCACAGTACTCAGACACAGCACTCAGACACAGTGCACAGTACTCAGACACAGTACCAACGCTCCCTAAGACATATCTAGAAAACAGAAGCCAGAAAAACTGACTTCCATTGGAAAGTTTCCTGCTTCCCCATGGCCTAGACCCCTGCACTCACCTCTGCCTCCTCATGGTGTTCAATGAGGACTTGAGGAGGAAGGCTGTATAAGTTGCAGAGTTTAGACTTTACCATGATGGGAACATAGCCAAGAAACTGTTTAATGATCCCTTTGGGAACTCCATTCACTGCCCAGCTGATGTCAGCCTACATGGAAACAAAAGAAAAAAATAAACTATCCAGACCTGTAAGAACAAATGAATATTAAAAAAAAAAAAAAAAAAAAAAATTGGGTTATTTATTTTTATTTCTTGTATCTCAATGTCTTGCCTGTACATATGTCTGCAAACCAGATGTGTGTCTGGTGCCAGTGGAGGCCAGGAAAGGGCATTAGATCTGCTGGAACTAGAGTTACTGGCAAATGTGAGCCACCACATAGTGCTAGAAACCAAATCCTGGCCCTCTAGAAGAACAGTCAGTGCTTTGAACCACTGAGCCACCTCTCTAGCCCCACAAATGAGTATTTTAAAGGAAGAGGGCCACAGTGAACTGATTTCATGTTTTAGATTCAGAAGATACAACTCCTTAAGTGCCAACACTAAGAAAGCAGAGCTTTCCTATAACCTTACAGACACTACCCTGAGCCTCAGAACCGTGCAGGGACAGCAGCCTCAAGTCGCTAATGCTCACCGTCAGCTTCCCACGATAGGTGCTCCTCCGGCCCCGGCACTCAGCTGGATAAACATTGAGCTCTTTGCAGATGGTCCCTTTGGGCACTGACGGCGGACTGATGGCGGCATCCACGATGGTAAGAGATACGCGCTCATCTTTGAATGCAAACTCAAAGGGAGGTATGGCCTGAAATACAATTCGTGCTGCTCAATCACTTCCATTCTTCTCAAGGCGCTTTTCGCCAAGACTCTTAAGTCACACATGTTCTGTGCTCCCTAGTATCTATCATGCCAATGCAACACAGCTACAGGGGACAACGAAAGCTACCACTAACTGGTAACTTCGCCAACTACTTAACCATAATGCAGTCACAAAGGGCCTTTTTGATGGTGCGGTATGTTTTTGATTGTGCATTAGGATCTACAGATATGGAAAAGTCTGAGCCAAGTCTACCTTCTCCGAATGCACAGTAAGGACAAAGAGAACTGCTCACTGCTCATGGGCAAGACAGGGAAACCCTCTGTGCTCAGTGCCATTCTTCAGGTTCAGCTTTGCACTTTTTATTCCCTCAGGCCGAAGCCTGGCTATTCAAAGAATTCTAAATGGCTCCCAGATTTCTGAGTATCAGTCTGGGAGTCAAAGCACATCCCTATCTCTCACAACACAACAGTACAGCAACAAAACCTCAGAGTAGGGTCTACTACTCATGTGATCTCCCTGTATCTGACCTCCCCCTGACCTTAACTAATGCTGAGCTTTCTAAACACCTGGATTAGTTACACTTTCCTCATGCTCCTGACTCAGTAAATTCTACATTTTAGGGCAGGCAGTTCTCAAGAGTATTGGCAATGACTGCCTGCTGGTGCCTGCTACCTCTGGGGGGTGGGGTGGGGGTGTCCGGCATGGTCTCACTCTCAACGCCTAGTGCCAGGAGAGACTAAGGATGCTAACGAGAAGAGACCTCCCCAGAGACCTCCCCATCCATCGTCCTTACCTGAACTGTGCTACCATTGTTAAACTGATGCCTGGGACCTTTTACCTTCCTTAACGTGCCTAACTCAGAACGGTAGCCAATTTTTCTCTTTAAAACTCTAAAAGGGAAGGAAGCTGGGTGGTGGTGGCGCATGCCTTTAATGCCAGAACTCTGAGACAGAGGCGGTGAATCTGTAAGTTCGAGACCAGCCTGCTCTACAGAGTTCCAGGCCAGCGAGAGCTACACTGAAAAACCCTGTCTTGAACCACCCCTCCCCCAAAAGAAAACTCTAAAAGAAGGAGACCGAAGGACGACCTTGCTGTAGTCTGTCTGGCTCAGGTTAGAACTTTATAAAGTAGTTTTAGAACGTAAGAGTACAGGTAGGAAAAGATGTGAACGCTGTGAATTGGGGGGGGGGGGGGGCGGGCGGGACAGTCCCAAACAGATCATTTCCTCGCTCATCTCACAGCACCCAGAAACGGTCCACACAAAACCAGGGTTCGTACTCAAATATAAATCCAGAAATCACAAATACATTTTCCCCTACAGTTCTAGGCTATAAGTTGCAATGAATAGCTTTTCTCTCTGAACTACCCAAAACATTGCACTGTAGTGAGCGTCACTACTTAAGGCCATACTGCGGCCTCTCGTCCACCTCTTCCAACTATTGGGACCCTCGGGGTCCCACTCGGGCCGACGCTCACTTGCACCGCGTGGCTCAGCCCCTCCAGCACCGCGTAGTTGAAGGAGTCCACGTGCGCCCGCGTCAGGTCCTGCAACGCCGCCTTTTGCTGCTCTGGAGGAATCGCGTACGAGGGGTCGGTCAAGTGCTTCAGACTGGGCCCACTGGGCAGGTTCCGCCACCGGCCGTCGAGTTCCATGCTTCTGCCACCCCGGCACGGGGGACCAGAGCCGCTCGCTACTCCACTCGCCGGCGGCAAGAACGACCAGAGTCCCAGACCCCTTGGACTGCTGGGAAATGTAGTTCCTCTTGTATTGCCCGCCCCACCCTGGTCCTTCCATTTTACAGGGTCGACTGGGAACCAAAACCATGGCGAGATTGGGCCGGTTAAAACTACACACAGAGGCCGCCACGCCTCTTTTCTCAAGAAAACTGCTCTAAAATCCACTCCACTTTATTGTGTGACCTCTGTGGCCCTTATTCGCTCAATCAGTCAATTAAGACCTGATAGAACTATCTTCAAAGAGTCTCTTCTGTTCTTTTGGGCGGCTTTCCCATTACATCCTGATGCTGACCCTTAAGAGACTCTGAGTCTTGGCTTCAACCAAAATAGATGTTGGGTACCACCTCTGTCCTCTCTACCCAACTCTTTATTTATGTATCAATTTATTGGGTTTTTTGAGACAGGGTCTTTATGACAGCGGGTCACAACCTGTGGGTCGTATCTCAAAAAAAATTACAATTACAGTTCACAACCTTAGCAAAATTATAGTTATGAAGTAACAACAAAAATAATTTTGTAGTTGGGGGGTCACTCAACTCTGTTTGTTTGAGACAGGGTTTCTCTGTTTAACAGTCCTGGCTGTCCTGGAACTCATTTTGTAGACCAGGCTGGCCTTGAGCTCACCGAGATCTGCCTGCCTCTGACTCCTCTGAGTGCTGGGATCAAAGGCATGCACCACCATTGCCAGGCTCTACTCAACCCTTAATGAGTGAAGTTTATCACTGGGACAGCCAGCAGAGATCAGGTACCTGATAGCCTATGCCAAAAGAAAAGAAGCCACTTCAAACCCACTTCTAGATTGAAATCCTGGGGTAAGAGGTGGGGAGGTATTTAGGTGGTGTATTTGTATTCTTTGAAGCGTTTGACTCTTATGAGTAATGCTGCTATGAGTATCAGTTTTTGTATGTGCGTGTTTTCAGTTCTCCTAAGCATTGGAGCTAAGAACAGAATTTGTGTGTCATAAATTTACTCTGTTTAACTTTGTAAAATTCTGTGAAACTATTCATGAGAACAGCCCCCCAGCAACATCCTGATACTACCTTCTGAATAGAACGATCTTATAACTTGTATAATAGCGTCTATTTGTGGGCTTTGATTAGCATTTCCCTAGAGGATACTAGTGTCAAATATGTCATGTGTTTATTAGTTGATGGTGTATTTTCTCTGGGGAAAAATGTCTGCTTAAATACATTGTTAATTTTAAAATTGCTTGTCTTTCTACCATTGAGTTGTAATATGCTGGCCATTCCTGGACTTGTGGTTTGAAAATGTTTCCCTTTTATGGGTGGCCTATTTTCTTAAAAAAAAAAATGTATGTGTAACTGGGCATCCTGGTACATGCCTTTAATCCTAGCATGCAAGAGGCAGAAGCAAACAGATCTCTGAGTTCCTGGCCAGCCTAATTCATATATTGAGTTCCTGAAGATCCAGGATCACACTGAAAGACCCTGGTTTTTTATGGAAAAGAAAGAAATAAAAGTAAAGAAAAATGTTTTATATAAATGAATCTATGTGTCAGGTGTGGTGTGGCACACGCCTTTAATCTCAGCATTAGGAAGCAGAGGCAGGTAGATCTCTGTGCTTCTAGGCTAGCCTGGTCTACATAGAGACATCCTAGACAACCAAGGCTACATAATAGAAAGACCCTGTCTCAAAGAAACAACAAGAGAGCTGTGTTAATTCCTAAGCCATTGTTTTTGGTGTTGTTAAAAGACAATTTCTTTATTATTTTATTTCCAAATTGTTCATTTGTAGTGTTCAGAAATTCAATTAAGTTCTTGTGGTGATATATTTTATATGCAATAAAACCACTCTAGAATATCAGAGAACAGATCCACCCACAGTCAAGCCAGGAGGGTCAGAGAGTGGTAACTCCCACCTTTAATCCCAGCACAGGAAAGACTGAGTGGTGACCTACATCTTTAATCCCATAACTCCAAAGACAGGGATCTTTCTGTGTTTCTGTGAGTTTAAGCCCTAACTACCAAATAGTAGTGACTCACACCTTTAATCTTAACCTGGATGTGAAACAACTGGGTGAAGGGGGGTATTTAAGGCAGGTGTAGGAAGACAGAGATTTATTCCATAGAAGTTACGAGGATCCAGGCTGAGGAAGCTGTAAGATAGGTTTCACCCTGAGAAGTTGGTTGGGTGAGAATTGACTGTGGTCTGTTTTCTCTCTCTGATAACCCAGCTTTCCCCAGATATCTGGCTCTGAGTTTTCATTAAATACAAACTAGAATTTGTTTTTCAAGTTTTACATGCTGATATTGTACCTAGGAATCTTGCTTATCTATGTAAGATCTTGTCATCTCAAAACATACTTACACTTCTTTCCAGTCTGGATATCCCTTCTTTCTTTTGGCTAATTGTTCTGACTATAACCTTTAGTGAACTCTTTTGTTTCTGTTTTTTTGAGGCAGGCATGGCTGACATAAAGACTCTATATGAGCTCAGGTGAGCTTCAAACTTGTGATCCTTCTGCTTCAGCCTCAAAATCTCTGGGATTACAGGCATACACAGCCACATCTGGTTTACCTTTAAAAGGCTTTTGAAACAATTTTTATGTGTATCATTTATTTGTGACAAGACAAATGTATATGTGATGGTTCACACTTGCCACCATGAACATGTGGAAGTCGGTCCACCTGATTGAGGCAGTCTCTTGTTTTTACACGCCTCATACCCTGCAATAGCTGGCCCATGAGTCTCCTGTCTCTGCCTGATAGCTCACCATGGAAGTGTCAGAATTACAAATGCAAGGCGCCTCATCTGCCTTTTTGTAGGTTCCTGGGATCAATCTTGGGTTGTTGGGTTTGTGAGGCATTCTTATCTGCAGGAGAATTACAAAAGTTGTTATTGGTTCCTAAGTTTATTCCATTGTGTTCAGAGAACGTGAGTGTTTTGATTCCCTTACATCTACCATGACTTGATAGCACATGATCTATAGCATAGGAAGATCCATGCACACTTTAGAAGAACTGTGCAAAGTGTGTGGCAAATATTTAATGGTTCTAGTTGGTTTAGTGTTGTTTCCTTGATGCTCGTCGCTATAGATGTTCTGTCCACCACTGAAAGTGGACTTTTGGAGGGTCCCGAATCCTATAGTTTGATTGTCTTTTTCCACTCACTTGCATCAGGGTTTTGCTTCACGGGCTTTGGGTTCTCCTGCTAGATGCTTATGTCTATGACGGTATCTTCCTGAGGAACTGGTCCTTCACCATGATAAAACACCCTTCTTAGTAATGACATTTAAAAAGTCTATTTTGTCTGATATTAGGATAGGCATTCCAGTTCTCTCTGAATTATCGTTCACATGGTATGTCTTCTTACATCCTTATACTCTCAACTTAATTATTTTTTAATATAAGATGTGCCTCCTACAAATATCATATAGTTGGGTATTTGTTTCTTTATAATCCATTTTGCCAATCTTTGATTTTTGATTGGGTATGTTTGATTTGTTTGCATTTAATAAAATTATTGATATAGTAGATTTACCTGTCATTTTGCTCTTGGTTTTGACCAGTTCCCTCCTTCTTCATGGACTCCTATTACGCATGTGTTGGCATACTTGATGGCATCTGGTAGGTCTCAGAAACACTGTTTATTCTTTTCCTTCCCATTCCTCAGACCTTACATGTTCCTATATCTTCATTCCCACATTATGGGCTGTGTCTCTTTTTTCTTTGCATGACTCATAATTAGTATCAGTATCGGGATCTCTTGGCTGAACACCATTGAGAACAAAGTACTCTAGATTCACCTTCCTTTGCTGTTTCTTTTCCTCTTCCTCTCCCTCCCGACTGCCTTTGGAGACAGAGCCTCACTAGGTACCTCAGGCTGGCTTGAAAGTCTTTAAAAAGAACTCCCCCTCCTCCCCCTCCTCCCCCTCCTCCTCCTCCCCTTCCTCCTCCTCCTCTTCCTCCTCCTCCTTCTCTCTCTCTCTCTCTCTCTCTCTCTCTCTCTCTCTCTCTCTCTCTCTGTACACAAGCATGTGGCAGTACAAGCCTGTGTGAAGGGCAGAGAACAATAGAGTTGGTTCTCTGTGGCCACCTTATGCCATTCAGGGATTATACTCACCAGGCCTGCATGCAGGCACTTCTGCCTGAGTCATCATCACTGGACCAGCCTTGATCTTTCTGCCTCAACCTCCTACAGCTAGATTTACACATTGTGTTTCCTTGTCTTTACTGTAGAGTTATTTCTTAGCAGTGGTTTGGGGTCTCAGTTGCACTTCTGAGTTTACCCCTTTCTCAGTTTGTTGAGAGCTTTTAGATGCATTTTGTGTTTTCATGTTGTACGTACAGGTATGAGAAGGAACATGTATCTGTGTTTATACCTATGTGGAGGCCAGGAGACCTCAGGCCCTGCCCACCTTTACTTTGAGACAAGGCCTCTTAGTGGTGGGAACTCATTGAAATGGTTAGGATAGCTAGCCAGAGAGTCCCAGGGACCTGCCTATCTCCACCTTCCCAATGGTGAAAGGATTATTATCAGCTCAGGACCCTAAGACCAAGGCAAATGGTGGTTTATAAAGTTAAAAAGGGAACTCTATGTTAGCATGGAGTGTTTTGTTTTAACTGGGCACATAATTCGATGAGCCAAAGGAGACTTTTGATTTCTGGACATCAATGCTTTGGTAGCTGGACACTGGCAGTCAACCTCATAAGAAGAAGTGGCCAGCTTTAGGAATGTAATCTAATGGTTTAACAAGGCAGAGGGAAAGGGTTGCCAGAGCCGTGCTTGCCAACGTGGAACAGATAGAGTCCCCTCAAATACTGTGCACCACCACACCTGATTTAGGAAAAAGTGAATTCTGGCCATTAAATGTCACATGCTTGACAGACAAGCACTTTATACCCCCTCTTAGATACATCTTAATGGTGTTTGTTTATTTTAATAAAGCAAGATAGTTCTTGGTCACTGTTTTATTTTTAAAGAAAATATTTTATTTTTTATTTATAGGTATGTGTGAGTGCTTAAAGAGGCCAGAAGAAGGTGCTGGATTCTTTGGAGCTGGAGTCACAGACATTCTCAAACTACTCAGCATGGGTGTTGGGATCTGAACTCCAGACCTCATAATTGGACAGCAAACACTTTTAACCACTAAACTCTCTCTCTAGTCCAATGTGTTCCTATCCCTTTGCCTTTCCTCTCTCCTCAGCTATTCCTATGTGCTTCTCCTCTCTCCTCAGCTATTCCTATGTGCTTCTCCTCTCTCCTCAGCTATTCCTATGTGCTTCTCTTCTCTCTTCAGCTATTCCTATGTGCTTCTCTTCTCTCCTCAGCTATTCCTATATGCTTCTCCTCTCTCCTCAGCTATTCCTATGTGCTTCTCTTCTCTCTTCAGCTATTCCTATGTGCTTCTCTTTTCTCCTCAGCTATTCCTATGTGCTTCTCCTCTCTCTTCAGCTATTCCTACTATTTGCCTCTCCTCTCCACCTATTTCTGCTATGTGCGTGTTGGCATGCTTCATGGTCTATGAAACAATGCTCAATTTTAAAATTTACTTTTCTGCTATTGGACTTCACATTCGTCAAATCCCTATTTGGACAGTTCAGTCATGTCTCACCACTTCTGGTGAACTTTTCAGCTTCAATGTTTCCACTTGGTTTTACTCAAAACTGTGATCTGTCTCCTAATTGCTCTTCTCTCTGGTCTCACATCATTCTCAGCCTCCTTCAGCTCCCTCCATACACTTGAAATAGGTGAACTAAAGTCTTTGCTTAGTAGGTCCAATACCTGTGCTTCTTTAGGGTAGCATCCATGCTCTACCCATCTCCTATATAGGTAGGTCCTTAGCTCTCTTCTTGGCCTACCCCATAATTAGTAGAGAAAATAGGAATTTTGGAAACTGGATACTTGCTCTCTCTAGAATTTGTTGCTTTGTGACTGCCCTGAATAATCACTACGAAGCCAGTGTTTTTTGTGCTCAGTTAGTTAAATGCTCAACTAACGACTGAGCCAAGGTTTCCTTAAATACCCACACTCACACATTTGATGAGGGCTCTGTTCCTGTTTGGTGGTAGTGCATTCAATACCTGAGCAAGCACTTTACAGTTTTCCTTGATATTTACTTCCTACTGTACAGAGTCTGACGCCAGAGATTAAAAACAGACTTTAGAGGGGTTCCCTGGTCATTTCCACATGTACATGACCTTCTACAGTCTCATAAATATATTGGAGTCTTTAAACAGGCTCCTGTGGACATCTCATGCCCCAGCTCGCCCACTTCCATTTTTTGGTTAGTTGTTCCAAGAGGTGTGATTTACTTTAGGAAGTTGACATGTAAAATAATTGTTGCTAACACTCTCGACAAGTACACTAACTGGGAGAAAAGGCTGCTCACCCTGGGCAAGCTCTGCTCCACATCAGATAAAAATAATCCCTGGGGGAACTGGCCCAATAGAACTACCAGGAAGTCTAATGAGCTAGATATGGTGGCACACACCTTTACTTCCAGCACTTGGGAGGCAGAGAGAGGTGGATCTCTGTGAGTTTAGGGCCAGCCTAGTCTACACAGTGAGTTCCAGGACATGGGAGGGGGAGGAAGGGGGAGAGAGAGAGAGAGAGAAAGAGGGGGGGAGGGAGGGAGGGAGGGAGGGAGGGAGGGAGGGAGGGAGGGAGGGAGGGAGGGAGGGAGGGAGGGAGGGAGGGAGGGAGAGGAGAGAAAAGCCAGAACCAGAAAGTCAAATAATAACAACACACAGAGCTCATAGGAAAGGTGTACCCATAACCCTATACACATTCTCTCTGAAGGGCAGAGGTGACCCTATGAAAACCCTCTGTGCCTCAAAACCACCAGGAACAAGGTCTAGATGTTAACCCTAGCCTTGCAGTAACCCAGAAAAGTTGAATCTCAGTAACCATGGTGAGTTTTCTGATGTTTTAACTTGTTCTGCTTCTGTCCCTGCCAACCCAGCTTCAGGGTAGTCCTAGAAACCAACAGCCATGAAATGATGGTGAAGTCTGACAATCTAGCAGGCATTGTAAGATACAGCGATGGGATGCAAGCAGCTCCTGAAGACAGGCCAGCTGTAGAAAGGAGATCAAAACAGTCCCACAGCCCAAGACATGACTAATTACTTTGTAGAGCTATCTACATTTACACACTAAGTGTTGTGGTGTCTAGACATCCTCTTGAGAATTACAGTATCTAAAATTCAGTCTGAAGCAGATGATTAGCAAAGAGTTCTCAGCAAATAACTTCATCTCAGAGGCTCCATCCAACTCGGCCCTACACCAGATGCACACACAATTCTCCTTACAACCACTGGTTTACTTGACCATTGTACCATGGGTCAGATGGTGCACATGACACAGGAGAGAACAGACTGGAGCCCGTTGACTTCTGTAATAAACAACATTTGGTTAGGAAAGTATTGTCATACCTGGCTTGGCTCTGTATGGTATGTGAGTTTAGACTTACGTCCATCCATTTTCAGAGCTTAGGAAAGAACAAAGAATATGCAAGAGACCAGATGGCTCAAAGAGGCCAGGATATTTACTGTCTTGCTATTTACAGGAAAGTCTGTCCTTCCTCTGGGTGGTATCATAGACTGAAATAACCAGTGATAGCCCAGGCTAGTCAACACACAGTAAAATAACCAAACCCAAGAACACAAAAACACTTGAAATATCTTTACTTTAATGCTCCAGGCATTGAAAACATTCATATAGTTGTCTTTTTTCAGAGACCATTTCCTCTTAGGTGCAGGTTTTGTGTCCAGGATTGGAGGCACATTCATCAGCCACTGAATCCTCAAGACAGCACCCACATGCCACATGCAACCTACTTTGGCACCTTGTCATTTTTGTTCATGAATCCCCTCTCTGCCATGCCCATGAACGTAACTACAATAACTCATTAAAACACTTTCTAGCATCATCGACACTGGCTGGTTCTGTGGAAAAACAGCCCATTTCCAGTGCTCCCCAATGGCCATGCATTTGAGTGTCATCCCAAAGAGCTGCAGAATCACACTGTCAGCTGGTGTGCATGCTAGCTCCTATTCCACTCTATCTCACAACAGAGGCACTTAAATATTCTTGGCAAAATGGACTTTATAATTGCCATCAAAGTCAAGTGTGAGGGGAGGGGTTTTTTCTCCCATAATTAATGAATAACTGATATATATTATTAGATTTATAGATTTGTGTTGGTTTACATTTGCTACTGAGGACTTAATAAACTGCTTATGTAAATGAAAGCCTGCTCGATTTTCCAGATGCTTGGATGAGAAGCAAACTGGGAAACTCCTTGGCCAATCCTTACACTACAAATATATATGTCTATATCTGATTGTTCTTATAGAATTGCTTGCTTCAAAGAGTATTTTTTGAGCCTTAATCCTTAGGTGATTCTTCCAAGGTAATAACGTGTGTGTCCTATTTCCCGAAATAATGGTTCAAGACGCCTCAAGACACAATGGTACCTGAGGTTCTGATTCAATCAGCCACAGGTGGGAGGCTCATCAACTTCACTTTAACTTCATGGGAATCATAACATGTAGGCGGCATTGAGAGCCTTGGGACCAAAGGCGCTTGGATTTCCTTCTTGCTTTCCTTTGCTCTCACACAAAGCCCTTGAGTTAGTCGGTGGGTCAGGGAACATCTCCTCTGTGAGATAAGAAGCTAAGGCACAGTGAGGTTATTTGGCTCATGTGACATTGTGCAGTCAGATGACAGAACCCGGAGTGAAATCTCGCCAAATAAATAACCCCTCGCCCAGCGATGGGCAGCATCAACTAACCATGAGGACCATCTGTGCCCAACGACAGCATAGAATGGCAGGAGACAGTTCAGAGCCAAGCATCCTACTTGGTGAGAAGTAAATGAATGAAATGATGGGAGCTATGTGAGGAATGAACTCAGCCATTGCCATTTCCCCTTAGACAGAGGCCATGGATTTGCTCAGGTGTATTACAAAACCTCTCAGGATTCATAAAGACTTACTGTCATCTGCTTTGGTGACTCTGTCACCAGAAGAGCCAAACACTTGTGAAGGTCCTTGTGATTTGGGTCCAAGAATATACATAGACCACCTTGCTGTCTCCTATTACTCACCCACCTAGAACAGCCAAGGACCTAGCACCCTCCACTCTCTCAGTGAGTACTCATCTTCCCCAGATGTGACTAATTTCTTTGCTTTCTTCAGAAGTTCCTCAGCACTAACCAATCAGTTGGGCTGAACCTCAAAGACAGACTTAGTATCAGATGTTTTACTTTGCTCTGGGTACCAACTTTGCCATCTATGTTCTAGGCAACCCTGGCACCTTGGCCCTCTAGTTCCCGATTCCCATGAACTGGGACTTTCTCCACATCAGTATAATGCATTCTGCCTCCCATAGACACATGTAATAACTAACCTCATCATTCCTTCCCTCACCATAAATTCCCACCTCTCATTCTATCTGAGGAAAAGAAGCTTCCCTGGATTTTTTGTAAAAGTCTCCTTTGACTGCAGAACATCCAGTAGCTACACATGTATACAGCAGAAAGACACTATGATCTGGGAAGAAAGGCAGCTTTTGCTGTGTCTACTGTGGTTTCCAGGACACTCTTCAGAAGGAAAGCTTATTTACTCAGCTCATATTGAATACACACAGCATCTTCTCACTGCTTTGGGAGTGGGAGAAGCCTCTGAAATATGAATAAACCTATGACATGGAAACCAGATTTCATGGTACACTTTTGTTGACATAGGAAGCTGTATAAAGCTCCAAAAATACTTCTTTCTTAGCCAGGAAGGACACACCCTCATTCAGAGGGGTCTCTCCTGTAATCTACATGCATATGCAGACAGGGCTCTTTATGGAATGGAACCTGGCCCTACAGGCCTTTAGAGCCAAGAAGGACAGATATGGGGAGAGCTGTGAGGTGAGGAGGAGGATGGAGAACGGAATTCTACCTTCTCTGACTCCCAGAGAGGATTGTTACAAAAGTTCAAAGGTGGGGGGGGGGGGGTAAAGGGAAGAGAAATCGCAAAGCTGTATTCAGAATTCTGATTAAATCAAGGATAACCGGGGCTCATGATATCTCAGAGACTCCCACCCACCCACGCCACTAAGTAAAGTAAGATACCATGTTTTGTTTTTTTTCTCTCTCTTTCTCATGCTTACTTGATACTTGCAGATTCGTCAGGCCTGGTGCTTCTGTTTCTAAAACATGCAGTGAGCAAAATATACTGTTTGGTGCTCACAGGGCCCCTGGCCAAATGCTCACTCATAGACCACCAAGAAGGCGACAAGCAATAGGCCATCACTGACAGGCCAGTGCACAGCATGGACTGTGCTGCATGCTTGTCTAGAGTTTAGTGGGAGATAATGTTGCATAAGGGATGTGCAGGGAATATGTAGCAACCTCCAAAATGCTCTAAGGTCCAGTTTGTGTCCAGTGAGGTCGCACGGGACACAGAGCTAAGGCACTAATGCTGTAGCAGGTGGGGTGTCAGAGGTCTCTGCTCTGCTCCACTCGAGGCCAGAAACTGCTCAGGGATGAGATCACACCACAACCGAATCCCTGGCTCCAGCCTTTTAGAAAAGTGTTCATTTCTCCCTCTCGGTGACTTGCTTCAGTTTCCTAAGGTCCCCAGAGCACCGAAGACAGCACCACCTGCTCTCCCACAGCTGCCTCCTCTTCACACACTCTTCCTGCACATCTGCTCCCAGCATGCCTTGATAAGGATCACTGTCCAGTCATCTCACCCTCCTCTGCAGCAGGATTCCATACATTTCCCAAGGCGGCTCTGTACCTCCCGCTCCTTCACAGCTTGATGAATGCAGCCGGCTGCGGCACCTGCTCCGTGTCTGGGGGTGGGAAGACACTGGATATGGCTATGTCCACGATTCCCTGGCACAGTTCTGCATAGAGCTTCCTGAAATAAGTTTTTAAAGATATCAGTGAGGGTGTTCATCAAAGTGCAAAAGAACAGTCAAAGCTAGGTATGGGGTGAGTGTGTGGGGGAGATGAATTTCAACTCGGATCTGCCCTAGAAATGCCATCACATGATAACTTTGTAAAACTTGTCTCTGTAGATAGTACCAAGAAGAGGCTCTGCACAGAGACAAGACATGTGAGGCCGTATTTAAATATTCTAAAAAGGCCTTGATGGGAACAAAGTAAATAACCCCTGCTGACTGACTAGAAGGGAAAGCAATCTCAGTAGGGCCATGAGCCCTACCTCACATCTCTGTGAGGGAGTATGTGGAGGGGTAGGCATCACCAAGAAAAAATCTCCACCTTCTAGGGGAGACGGGACATGAGCAAAGACTGTGAGATTGACAGTTAAGATGGAAATAAAGAGTAGTCAAAGAATGGGTGACAGCTTAGAAAGGCAGGGGAAGATGAAGGGACAGAGGCTGTGGGTCCAAGGAGAGGAGGCTGTATGAGTGTGCATGCTGTGTGAGTGAGTGTGCATGCTGCGTGAGTGAGTGTGCATGCTGTGTGAGTAAGTGTGCATGCTGTGTGAGTGAGTGTGCATGCTGTGTGAGTAAGTGTGCATGCTGTGTGAGTGAGTGTGCATGCTGTGTGAGTGTGCATGCTGTGTGAGTGTGCATGCTGTGTGAGTGAGTGTGCATGCTGTGTGAGTGAGTGTGCATGCTGTGTGAGTGAGTGTGCATGCTGTGTGAGTGAGTGTGCATGCTGTGTGAGTGAGTGTGCATGCTATGTGAGTGTGCATGCTATATGAGTGAGTGTGCATGCTGTGTGAGTGAGTGTGCATGCTATGTGAGTGTGCATGCTATATGAGTGAGTGTGCATGCTGTGTGAGTGAATGTGCATGCTGTGTGAGTGAGTGTGCATGCACACTCTGTTTACATAACCAAGTCGCATTTTCAACAGTGTAGTAGCCAAATTTTCAAGTTCTCATTTCTGAAGGGACTTGGGAGCTCTTCAGTAAGGATGTCAGTTCACCAAGAACCACAAGCTATAAAAATAAGCCATGCATATAAATTGCCACTATGAGAGTCCCCCATGAGAAGAGCTGGAGCAAAGAAATGATACACAGAGCAGTTCCAGGGTGACCAGGCCAACTTGTATCTTAACATTGATGACATAGGAAGACTCAGTGTGGCACAGCTGTCTCATGGCCACCAGGCCACCACTGGAAGCCCAGCTCTAGGGGATCCACATATAAAACTATGTCACTAAAAGTATTTGGGTTGGCATGTAGGGTTGTGCATAATATAAAGAAATATTTTGCATTCAAGCATTATAGTTACTAGCTAATAGAAAGACAATATAAAGATATCTCTACTTAAATAAAATCCAAACACTTGCAAATAGGGTGAGGCTGGGCTGGCGAAATTCAGTGGGAAAAGGCACTTGCAGCATAAGTGTGACAACCTGAGTCAAGTCCCGAGACCCCACCTAAAGGCAGAAGAAAGGGTGCCCTCTGACCTTCACATACATGCTGTGGCACATGTCCCTGCACACACACACAATAATAATAATAATAATAATAATAATAATAATAATAATAATAATAAAGAGGGGGGAAAGTCAAGTGAGTGAGAAACTCTTAACTGGAAGTATCTATGGACAGAGAGCTGTGTGGCAGGTACAGGCACAGGCTCAGAGATTCAAAAGCGACCAAGAAAACAAGGCTGGAGACATCGTAGTAAAAACAAAACACTGTCTGTTTGACAGTGACTAATGCAATGGAAGAAATACGAAGGCTGTGGGCAGAGAGAATGGGGGCGTCAGTAAGGGAGGCAGAGACTCCGAAGACAGCAAAGACCACACAGTGGGAAAAGCTGCCCTAGGAACAGCATCTTTGGCTGAGCTGCACAGACAGGTGAGACAGAAGCATCACGAGTGGACGGGGGTGTAGGGCTTCTATTTTCTCACTCAGGCTGCTCTGGGAAGGAAGAATTTTATGGGGGCAGTGCAGAAATAGATCTGGTAAGGAGGCTCTTTGCAAAACTTCTTCCAATGACGGAATATGACTGTCGTGAAGAGACTGGGGAACAGGAGGCTGGAGGCAGGCTGCAGGACCTGAGGACTGAGGGGGTGGGAACAGAAGGCAAGCTCTCTACGAGTTCCCAAAGAGGAAGATGGCTCCTCCTGAGATGGCTCCTAAACACGGGTTTAGAATTTAGGAGCAGCATGAACTTGGAGGTTTTATTATGAAGCTTAACAAGAACACACACATAAGAGAGAGCCAAAGGCCGCCTCGAGCCAGAACCTGAGGTCCTTGGTGAAGAAGAGAAAATCCAGCTTGCTTGCAGCACCCCCCCCCCCCCATTCCCACCTGGCATGCAGGGACTAGAAGTCAGGGAAGGAAGATTCAGAAAGGGGGAGGCAGCTGCCTCTAAAGCCACCACAGGAAAACGAAGACATAAAGGAGCTGCCAGGTACTAAAGGTGGGTCTGCATTTCAAAGATTGCTTCCTGAAGGAAGATAAAGCCGCTCCTGAATGTGCTGTCATCCAAAAACTGGTCCATGAAGGGGCGGGTTGGGGTACACTTGCTGGAGCAAGGTGCAGTTTCATGGAGAAGCAGCTGGAAAATCAATACAGGCGTGTGGTAAGGGGAGCCCCACAGGCATGAGGAGAGGTGGCATGGAGAAGACAGGAGGGCATCCGGAGGGGAAGATGGGGCAGAGTGCTCTGGAAGAGTATGCCTTTGATAGCAGGGCAGGAGGAAACACTAGGTACGGAGGCTGTCGAGGCTGAGGCTGTCGGTGCTGGGCGGAGGGCTTGAGAGCCCTCTGTTCCCTCACACCCTCAGCATCTCTGCTGTTACCCCTCCAGGTCTCAGTTCCAGCCATCACCCTGAGAGGGCCTTAGGTTAGGCCATATTCCCTTTGACCTTCTTCTCTGTGAGGAAGCTTGTCTCAGTCTGGGACCATGTTCACCCAGTCCTTCCTTCCCAAGACCCCACACCCACTGTGGGACCTGGAAGGCTAGGCAGAGCCTAACGGGCACCTGTTGGCTGCAGTGACTGAAAAATGCAAGAGAATCATCTACTCCAGCCCCAAAGTGAGTGGCACAGGCCTGGCCTTTAAACTATCATATGTTCACACTGTCCCCTGTGGGTGGGGCTTTCTCCTAAACCACAGGAAAATCACCTCAACTTCTCCAAGAGGTAGACATGATGTCCACAGAAGGTTCTTGACACGATAAAAATGCATCTTTAGAACATCAAACAACAAAGCAGGGTTATACCCTTGTGGCTTGCCTGTACAGCCAGATCCTCCACAAAAAGTCCTGCTCACTCTCCTCTGCCCGTCCCTACTCTCCACACATTAATGCTAGGAGGGAGATGACATCATCCTGCTTCCAAGGGCAGGTTCTCCTCGGCCGAATACCTATACTTGCATCCAACCCAGCACAAAGCAAGATCCCCGTGTCTCTTTGAACAGTCTCTCCTCTGTGTAGCTGAGCCCTGTTGCCTTACACCCTCGCTCAGGTTCCGAGTGTCACCTTCTGCCTGGAAATTTCACTATCTCTCATAAAATCCTTCATTCCCAGAGCAGCCAGAGTGAGAAAATAGAAGCCATACACCCCCATCCACTCGTGAGTCCAGATTATTCTACTTGTCATATGAACATGACGGTGGCAGAGTTTCTCTTACAGTTGGGGTGGGAGGGGTTATTTCTGTTGTTAGTTGGAGGCAGGATCTCATTCTATTAGCCTAGGCTATCCTGGAACTCCCTGTGTAACCGAGGATAGCCTTGAACCCACAGTGATCCTCCGGCCTCGCCCTCTCTAGGCTGAGATTACAGGTCCAACCCACCACACCCAGTTTAGTCTCCTTGGAAACCCTGGTAGCCTAAACACACCAGAAAATGGTTCAGCTAAGCCCTCCTGATAGCCAGGGTCCCCAAATGACTTCCTTGACTGTGACAGCCATCCTGATAGAAGTCAAAGGGTCCGAGCTTGAACCCTTTGTCACATGACCCAAGGTGCACGTACGACTTTCAGTTGCTCAACAAGATGGGTTCAGACTTACTGAGCACACGCAGGGGCGCCATTGACTTCAATGAGCCAGACCTTCAACTCCTCATCTACCATGAAGTCGAAGCCAAAGAGCTGAAAGCTCTGGTAAGGGAGGTGCCTGGTGCTGATGGCCGGCTCCACACTCATGAGGCAACTCCTGTGAGGTAAAAGGGGGAGAGCTCGCTGAGAACCGGGTGGTATGGTCAGAAGGAACACACAGACTCTGCCTGGAAGATCTTATGCCAAGTATGCATAACTTACTTATTTTTTTCAACTGATAAACTCACCAACGTATTAATCAAGAGAGGGCTATTTCTCAAACAACTCGTGAGGGACACACACGTTCCTGCTCTTCCAGGTCAAAGCCACCAGCTCAGGCCCCGCTACCGGGTCAGCACCAAGTCCCCATGCAGTTCCATCAGTGCAGACGACACTAGCTGTTGCCACAGTTGTTCGTGAGTTATCACCAGCTGCAATGAGTCCCAGACATCTGCCTGTCTCTGCCTCCACAGTGCTGGAGTTTCAAGGCACTGCACCAGGCTCTAAATATGGGTGCTCGGGATCGAACGCAGGACCTCACGCTTGCCCAGTGATGACTGTTTACCAACTGAGCCACAGCCATACCTTGTCTTTTGTCATGTGAAAAGTGGACTGGCATTTGTCGGAAAATAGAGCAGGAGTTGCAGAAAGAGAGCTAGGCATCAATGACTCCTCTTGCTAGCTCCAGACTTACTTCCAGCTAATGCTAAAGGGGCACTTGAGGTTACAAGCACTCAAACTAAACACTGAAATCTATCTGAATTCTTATTAGCACCAACTATTATTTTTCATCAGATTTTAATAACACAGAAAGAAGTTAAATTGAATCTTACAGACATACTGGGTAAATAGAGGAGGTTTGTCCTTGTGAGTGCACACTATACTCAGTATAAATTGTCTCAATAAAGTTGGCTATTGCAGGAGACTTCAGTCTACCCACTTATCAGCTCCATTCTCCCAGGTTCCACCTCCTTAAGAGCGGTAAACACACTACCACACCTGGCTCATTTAAAAGTGTTTTAGTGGAAATATATTTAAAATACCACAATTAAGAAAAAGTCAGAAGTTTACTGAAAGAAGGCAGCAGCAGGAAAGGATAAAAATGCACCACTGCAATCTGACACATAAAGCTAAACTTTTTATCTGCTGGGAGGTTAGGATGAATAGTCCACAGCAAAGGTTTCTCATCATTAGAAGCTGCAGGCAGTGGACTTTTTTTAGCCGGAGTGGGAGTTAACAGGAGGCCGGTTGGTTGGGGAAAAAGAAAAGCCGAGAGCCACAAGCAACATAAGAACAGCAGCACTCCTGCACTGCAGGGAACAACCAGCACCGGCAAGGAGGCGCCCAATACACGGGACAGAAGCCTGGATTACTTCTGCATGTTTTATTTTCTCAGTGTAGGAATTCTAACCATCTTCAACCTACGACTACCAGAGAATTTGACATGGAATAATTCCAGAAAGAGCGTAGGTCTAAAACATAAGTAATAACAATAAAAACAAAAGGTGAACAAAAGTAGAAGAGATAGACCGTCAACTGCTTAGCTCCTGAATAGTCACGCGATGGAAGAATACACAGTAACAAAAAAAGGAGAAAACTACTGCTGTGTTGATAGACACGGTTTAACTCAAAACAGAAACCACAGTGCAATTCCATTTACACTATTTAAAACAAGCAAACACATGTCTGTAGTGAGAAAGGTGGAAGGGAAGGCTATCCTTGTCAAGGAATCTTATTCGAAGGGAGTTAAAAGGCGCTTCTGGGGATGGCAAATACCTATCTGTCTGTCTGTCTGTCTGTCTGTCTGCCAGCCTGCCTATCTATCTATCTATCTATCTATCTATCTATCTATCTATCTATCTATCTATCTATCTATCTATCTATCTATTTTGGAGGCAGAGTCTCATTACATAGCCCAGACTAGCCTGGAGCCCCCAAGCCTACTGCTTCAGTCTACCAGGTGCCAGGATCAAAGAAGCATGTACACTATAAATATTTTATGGCATGGTCTGTATGATCATGGCTAGGTGAATATGTGCATCATTTAAAACTCACTGAACCATACTTTGGGGGCATTATACTTCATTTTTTAAAATGACTAGATTTTGTAACCTATAATAAAGAATACTAATACTAAAAATCTACTAGTTATACTAAGAAATGAATCAAGAGAAAAAACCCATTAGAAATAAGCAAGGAACAGTAAATATAAATACAAGATATATTACTAAGTACAAGATATGCAGGCAGGATCCCTACAGCTGCTGTCTAGATAGAGCAGATGAAATCAGTGAGCTCTGGGTTCAAGTGGAAGACACTGCTTCAATATTTAAGGTGCAGGTTGGCCTCTACCCATGCAAGCACACATGTGAACCCACACATCTGCACATACACATGTGAACATACATACAGGCACACATGCCACACATTCCATACCTGCAAAAAAATAGATAAAATAAAAGTGAAATCATATAATGTCCCTATGACCATAGTGGTATTATGGAAAGTTCACAAATACCTGAATAATATAGGCAGGAGAAAACAACAGAGAAAATAAAAAGGCTTTGATATGATAAAAATATAACCACAACCTCATATAATCTCTGGAATGCAGCAGAAATGTACAGACATCAAATGGTTTGTTACAAATGTTTGTGCTTGTCTTTTTTTTTCTTAATGGAAACATCGAATGGCTTGTTGTACCCATGTTTGTGTTTGCCTTTTGAACAGACACATCTCAAATCAATTATCTAGCCTTTCACCTTGAATAACTAGTAAATGAAAAACAATTCAAATTTCTCAAATAGCAGACAGGAGGAGATAACAAAAATCATAAGGAACAAAGAGTCAGTTAATAAGGCCCAAAGTTGATTTAAAAAAAAAATCCATCCAAGTAAGCTAGAGAGAAGATAAAGATTATCAATACCACGAACAAATGAAGTAACATCACCACAGACAGATGTTAACATGAAAATAGAGGAAAATTACAAATGATTTCTGCCCATTAATTAGACAGCGTAAGTGGGAAAATCCTTTATAAATGCCCAAAGTCCCCGCAAGAAGAAACAGATACATCAAAAGGTTGCAATGAACTTACCTTATTATGTGTTTGATCTGCAGCAAAATGCTGCTCTCTAAGGTAATATTCAGAGCGCTGCTTAGGTACTGATTGAACTGCTCGAAGAACATTTCATTCCCTTCTTCGTATTTCCCATAGTTCTTTGAGTACTCCTTCTGAATGCAATGGTTGGTCAAATGGGAGGTCTTGTCTTGGAGATTATCAGCATGATATGGCTCTGAAGCTGTTCGGAGCACACCCTCTCTATAGAGGTAGATGTTATACTGATGGTCGACCAGGACCCAGCTTCTGCAAGCCAACAAATACAGTTTTATTCGTATCCCAAGTTTTTATACACAATATCCATACCTTGATTTATTATTATTGTTTTATTATTTATTTATTTATTGAAACAGGGCCGTACTGTGAGGCTTCAGCTGTCCTGGAAACCTCCTTTGAAGATATCTGCCTGTCTCTACCTCCTGTTTCTGGGATTCAATGTGTATACAACCACCTGGCACACACCTTGAATTTTTGCAGGGATGGGACAGTGAAGAACAATAGAGGGTCCTAAAGTTATACAAGGCAACTATTAGTTAGCTAAAATAATGGATTAGTGCCACAAAAAGGCAAATGAAGTATTTCACCATAAATAACGAGAAACTTGAGCTCTTCTTGGAAATAGATAATTCTGAAGGCTACGGATGTGTTTGAGGTTAACCCATACATATAAACACAGGCACAGGTACATGACATGTTTGCCTTTCCATACCGTGGCTGGTACTATACTCTTAGTAACATTTCCTAGACTGAAGAACTCAAAGGTAAGCAGCAGCAAAAATGAGAGGCTCATCTGCACTCAATGTGGCACATGCCGAATGTCCCACTGAAGTCACATCATCTTCTCACTGGTCCCTAACACGTTTTGAAAAGATGACTGAAATCAAGGTTGCGGAGAGCAAACATTACCGAATGTCAAACTTGCGGTGACCAGGCTCAAGTAGCAGAGGGTGCTCGAGGTACTTCTGGATCACGTGCACTTGACCCTGGTTGTCTATGAAGTCAAGAAGCTCCGATGCCTCTGAGGAGATGAGGATACCTTCACCTGGTAAAACCAAAGTGACACAGAGACCAGCCCCGCTCATTCCAAGAGGAACAGCTCCTGACCAAAGCCAGAGGAAACTGAAAAACCTATAGGAGAGTTCCACTGGCCTGCTCCTGACCCCCCCCCCCCCTCCCCCCCGTCTCTCCTCTCTCTCTGCCAAGAGATCCAGGGTCGTTCCATTAACTTTCTCTATATTTTGTTCTCAATACTAACTTGGCAGGCCATGAAATTTCAGGCCTTAAAACATTATAATTATTTATTTCTTGGTGTGTATGTGCATATGCCATACTGCTTGTGTGGAGACCAAAGGATCTGGCTCTCTTCTTCCACCAGATGTGGGTCCTGGGGATTGAACTCAGGTTGTCAGGTCTGGCAGTAAGCACCTTTACCAGATAACTGTCTCTCCAACCTGAAATTTCAGTTTTATATAATTTTTGAGTAGTTTAAGATATCACTGTCACTGGTAACTGGTTATAATAAGGATTATGGTTTATGATCATCAAATTCACTTCAAAGATGACGCCCTATAGAAATGCCAAGTGGACAGGATAACAGAGCACAGAGGTCAGGGCACAGATGTAAAGCAGTGTGCCCTACAGCACAGCAGAGAAGACCAGGGCATGGGAACCGCTCATCAGCTATAACAAGAGACACAGCCTTTAATAATTTAATTGAGAGACAACACACTAGAAAATCCAACTTTGTAAAATGTACAGTTTGATGGTTTTTAGTATATTCAAGAGTTCAACTGTCACTAGAATCTATTTTTAGAAGGTTTTCATCATATCCCCTCAAAATTCTGTAGCGATCATTCCTTCCTCGGCTCAGTGCCCCACAACTGCTAACCCACTATCTCTATGGACCCCCATCCCTGATCTGCCATATGAACTGCATCACATAGTACATGGTCACTAGTGTTTTCAGGGTACAACAAGTTTTCAACAGAAGTTTCACAGAGAAAAAAATTATTTTTATGAGGCTTTACTTCTCAGTTCTTGGTCTTATGGGTTAACACTGTTGGTGTCATGTTTAAAGATTCTTCCCTGCCCCCACCAAGTTTAGTTTTACCTCTTACATGAGCTATGAGTTAGTTTTGGCTTGATGTCTGATCTTGAGTGTTTTTTCTGTGAATATACATGTGAGTGTGCACATGTGCATGCTGGTACACACACTGTGCACACATGCGCAGGGCCCCCAGGCTGATGCTGGATATTTTTCTTAAACTGCTCCTTTCAACCTTAAATATTTAGACAGGTTCTCTGGCTAAAAGCAGAGCTTGCCATTTTGGCTAGTCTGGCTAGCCAGCGTGTTCCAAGGAGTCCTTGCTATGGCCTCCCAGACACCAGGACTACAAGAGAGCTCCCATGCCCACCTGGCTTTCACCCACATTCTGGGGATCTGCAAGGTCTTCATGCTTGCGTACCAAGTGCTTTATCCACATGAGTCATCCCCCACCCTACCTTTCTTTTACTGACAGTTGTTAATTTGATAGATGCTAGATTCACCTGGGAGCTGCCTCTGGGCACTCTGTGCAGGGGAATTATTTTGAACATATTATCCAAAGTGAGAAGACCCATCTTACTTGTGGGTGGGGCCATTCCCTGGGCAGGTGGATTCTGGACTGTATAATAGAAATGGAGCAGCATACATACACTGCTGTCTTCTTCAGACGGCAGAGACAATATGCCGAGCTGCTTCAAGCTCCTGGTGTTTTTCCTTCCTGGTCACAGTGGACTGCACCATGAACTGTGAGCTGCCCTTCCTTCAGTGGCGTAGACGGCATATATTTTATCACAGCAAATGCCCACTACATCTGTCAAGAACCAGGTGGACATGTATGCTTGGATCTACTTCTGCATTATCGATCCAATCCTGTTTCGTGGGTTCATGCTTCTGTCCCTCTGCCACACTGCAGTGTCCTCCTGGGCACTCAGGTGATACAGTCTGCCTTCACACTACCTGGTGAGTAGAGTGAGTGATTCTAATTTATCTTTTTCAAGACCGAACATACTCCGTGGCCTGCACTTTTCCACATGAATTTTAGGAGCTGGAGGAGAGCACAGGGAATCTGCGGACAGTTTGGGTGAACTGACATCTTCCTCCACTGAGCTCTACAGTATGCGAGCACAGCTGTCTCCATCCTGCAGGTGCTCTCTGACCTATTCATCATTCTTCCAGCACTTCCGGCCTCCTGAGCCTAGCATGTGCCACCTTACCATTCCATGTTTAGATTGTCTTAAAATAATTTTTAATGTTTAATTTTGCTTTCTGCATGTCATCATTTAAAAAAAAAAAAAAAAAAAAAGCAATGGATCCTAGGGAATGAACCGGAACTTGCCCATTTAGGACAGAAATAATAAATACTGAAAGCAATTGCAAGATGAGGTAAGACTCCATTTCCTTCTGCCGTCACGTTTGTTACGCGACAGTAGGTTTTTAGAAGTTATAAAAGTAAGGGCTGAGAGATGCTCACTGGTTTAGAGCACTAGCTGCTCTTCCAAGGACCGAGGTTCGATTCTCAGCATCCACATGACAGCTCACAGCCTTCTGTAACTCCAGTTTCATGGGATCTGAATGCTTTCTTCTGGTCTTCTCAGTCACTGCGTGCATATGGTGGGCAGACACACATAAACAAAACCCATACACATTAAAAAGTAGTTAGAAAAATATCTCTTCTTGCCTCTCTCCCTGTTTTATCTTTCTCTATTTCCCTGAGACTGTGGGCCCATGGGAACACAAGGGCGTATCTGTTTCTCTTAATCTTGAATCTCCACACTTGTTCATTCATTCATTCATTTTAATTCATTTAGTATATATGCTAACGTTGATGGGTGCCAGTTGCCATCCAGGCAAGCGAAGACAGATGTGGCATGGTCTGGTTCTATGTTAGCAGGATCTCTACCAGCTGTGCTGTCCCTAGACTAAGGACAATGGTCAGGAGAGAGGAAAGAGAAAGAGGCTCCATGTGAGAAGTGAAGTGGTCCAGCACAGAGCTGGACCATGACGGTGACGAACAGCAGCTAGATGCTGGATACACTTGGAACTTTGAGCCAACTATGCCACGTACATAGTAGGCACAAGTGTTACCTGTTTACCAAGCATAAAAGACAAGAATTCATTCTATTAATTCCATTTTTCAGTCCCCACCCTGCCAAATGCCACCCACCCTTTATCTCCAAAACCCTTAAAACAAGATTCTTCAAAATGTTATTCTCTGTTTACCACTTCCTGATGCTTGGTGCTCCTCTGCCTTGTTTTCAGGGGTCCAGCAACCACTCATGTCCTCCCAATGGCATCCTGACTCCTGCACCACAATCTAGAATACCATACCATTGATGCCTAATCTTCCAAATCCCCAGTTTACCACCAGAACCAAAAGACAGTGGGATTACAAGAGAGAAGCAGAAGCAAGTAAGGCCCCTGGCTTGTGGCAAAAGTTCACTTCATCCATTCTCAGAAGATTCCCAGGGATGCCTTCCTGTCCTATGATTGGTTGAAAAGAAGCTGAGGTCCAGTGGACCAGAGATAGAAATGAGTAACAAGAGCCAATTGTCTTCCGAACTATGAAAAAAAAAATAAATTCAAGATACAATGGTTTTAAAAAGAGTGCATGGCCATAGTTATGAGTGAGATGATGTGCTTATTACCTCAGGAGCCTTCTCTGTTTTCAGCAGAGTATACTATGAGTTCTATTCATCCTCTCCACACAGGTACTGAGTGCCTGTGTGGAGGGTACAGAAGCAAAAGAGACATGTCAAGGAAATGGCCAGATGTGTGATCGGTCCTGGGAAGTCACTAGTACACACAGGCTAAAGATACAGAAAGCAGCGGGTGTTGAGGTCATTGTAGACCAGCCTTCTGCCACAAGGCAATGTCTGAGCTGCTAGAGACACATTCCAGGTAAAGAGGCAAATTTATCTGTGTATTTAAGGGATCTGAAGCAGTCTTTGTGTCTACAGCACCATGAGCAAGGCCAAGAATAGGAGATGACATCAGAGACACCAGGAAGTGTTCAGCGGGGTGGGCTCCTATCAGGACTCTGGAGCCATCCTAAATGCATTAGGCAGTAACATGATCAGATTTGCGTTTTTAAATCATCTCTGTGTCTGGCAAGATGAGAGCCAGCCGAGGGTCACGTTGCAGCAACTGGGAGAGAAAGGTGGCTTTGCCGCAGTGTGGGAGCAGTAGAAATATAAGAACCTAATTCTGGATGCACTTTAAAGGTAGCCCTGGCAAGGCACTTGGTGGAGATTGTAAGGAAAGAGAGGAACCTGAGGTTTGGGGCTTCAGATACTGGGTGAACAGTGGGGTCACACAGTAAACAGGAAACGTGAAGGAGCAGACTGAGGTGAACAAGCTAGGAAGGATATGAGAAATTTTCTGTGAAACACAGTTTGAAATGCCTTTGGAGACAGTGAGGGTATCGCTGAATCCAGAGCTTCAATGAAGACTTAGGCAATAAGCATTCAGGAGGCTACAGAAATCTTAAAAGGACTGTGGCTAAGGTTTGGTAGGTAGAGTACTGCCTTGCATATATTAAGCCCCAGGTTCCATCCTCAGAAGCCAATAAAACCAAGCACGGGCATACATACCTGTCACCCTAGCACTCACATGGATGGGGGCAGCAGGATCAGGAGTTTCAGGTCATTCTTGGGCCATTCTTGAGGCCAGCCTACACTACATGAGACTTTATCTCAAAATTTTTTTCCAGAAAAAAAAAAAAAAAAACAAACTAGACATGGCCTTCTGATTGTGACGCTTCTGAATGGGAATCATTCATCTAAATGCATTAGTTAGGACCTGTGAAATGGCCCAGTGGGTAAAGGCACTTGCTGTCAATCATAACCTAACCTCAGTCCCTGGGACACATGTGGTGGAAAGAAGGAACCAATTCCCGAAGGATGTACTCTGACTCCACATGCACATCTTGGCATACATACTCAAAACAAAGACATAAAAACATCATTAAAACCAGATGTGCCTTGAATGATGCTCAAGAGGATCCCAGCAGTGACAGAGGATGACAATGGTAACTTACCTTTGGCACCTGCTGATGACTTTGCGATCCAAACGTTGCCTTCTCCATCTTCTTTCTTTCTGTTATAAGAAGCCAAGAAGAATTCTCTCTCATCCGTCCTGGAGTTACTGACAGGAAGCTGGATGCCGTTCTGTGCTGGAGCGACTGGCGTCTTGAGGTTAGTTGGATAAATCACATAGGACTCGGGGAACCATGTGCAGGACTCAGACAGCTCTGGACTGGTCTTGACTAGCCTGGCAGACGACAGAGGGTCACTCTCTGTTCCCAGGGAGATGTCACCTTGCTCAGAGAGGTTGATTGTTTCCCCAATACTATTCCAGAAGCCAACACCCTGTCTGGTTTCTTCTCTATTCACACTTAGCCTGTAGGTTGGACCTATAGTGCATCACACTGTCTGGTGTGACTCCAGAGCCATGTCCCGGTTAATCCAAAGGCTCGTGGTGGACTGGGAGTGTGGGGCCTAAGTTTACTCCTCAGTACCACATACACCAGATGTGGTGGTGCATGCCTAGGGTCCTAGATTTGAGGGGTGGAAGAAGAAAGGTTGGAAGTTCAAGGTCTGGAGACAGCAGGAACTACAAGGCTCAAGACTGACAATTTAACAGCAACAACAAAAGCCCATGAGGCTCAGAATTTAACCCTTTTAAAATGTATCTCTATAAAAACACAATGCAAACCCTAAACTGACACATTTCAACCGATTTGTTTCAACTAGCTAGATCCAAATAAAAATGAGAACAAGCCTGTAATCCCACAGAGGAACGCAGAGGCAGGTGGATCTCTAGGGTACAAGGTCAACCCAGTCTACATTGAAAGAAAAAAAAAAAAAGTGAGGCCAGAGAAAAATATCTGAATAACTAGCAAAAATACTATCTTGGTGTAGTTGGGGAAAAATCTAGGAGAGAAAAACCACTTAGTCTAATTACTCAGTCTAAATCATCCAGACACTATTTTGAAGTCCTTTATTTTTGTTTTTAGGTCAGGCTGTTATCTACAGAGGAAAGAACCCTTCCAATAGGACACAGGGCAGCGGAACCTAAGGAAATGCCTTCTGCTCCCAGAAAGACTTTAACCCCACAGAAGACAAAGGCAGCCCCTGGGCAGGGCTTCCCACCAGGCCAAATTCCCACTCCCAGAACTGGGGCTTCAAGAACCTGTTCCACAAATGAAGAACTGAGTTGTGGAGACGTAAAGTTCCTGTTCCAAGTCTACCCAGAATGCCAACTCCCAAGTCCTTACTCTCACGTTAAACCTGTCCCCAGACACTGGAGTCATTGAGGTCTGGCCAACAAACCTGGCCTCTCTGAAGCTGTCATGTCAATTCTATATCAAGATCCATCTACAAAACCCAGTCTGAGCAAATAGCAAAAACATCATTTTAAATGAAGATTTAAAATAAAACAGCTGGGATGATAGTTCCTCTGTTACAAACGCTTGCTGTACCATGATGAGGATCTAAATTGAAACCACCGAAGGCAGCTGTGATGTGCACTTGTAACCCCAGAGATGGGGGAGGGGTGACACAGATCCCTGGGGCATGCTGGACAGCAGCTTAGCCTACTGTCGTCCCCCCCCCCAAAAAAAAAAAATTGGGCAGAATTTCTCTGTGTATCCCTCACTGTCCTGGAACTCATTCTGTAGATCAAGCTGGTCTTGAACTCACAGAGATCCCCCTGCCTCTGCCTCTTAGGTGCTGGGATTAGAGACCTGTGACACCATGCCTAGCAATAAGAAATAAAAAAAGAAAAAGAAAGAACAGAAAAGAAAGGTGGATAGTACTTAAGAATGATACCTGAGGCCCGAGGCTGTTCTCTGCCTCCATACACATGGTTTTCAGCACATGCCCAAATACATGTGTGTATGCACACATACACATATACAAACATATATACCACCATAGATTTTAAATAAAGCCATTTTAACAATTTGAAAGTTTCCTCAACCTAAGGAGACTAAAAAATAGAAATCAACAAGCTTCTAGCTTCTTAGATGGTCAGCTCTGCACCACTGTCCTATATGGTCATCATGGGTCACATGCAACCCCTGAGCATTTAATGGTGGCCAGGAGGACTCAGGATGTAAACTATAAACTTTATCTAATTTTAATCAGAAAACTAATGCACGAGTGAGGAGTTCACACAAAAGCTTCGCTGTTCTATCGAGGAACAACAGGTTAATTCAGCTCAAGCAATGCTTTTTTCTGTACATAGATGAAATGTTATATGTTTATTACGCGGTGAGGAAGGCCAGCTATGTACGCCAGGAGTGCCATCGACAGTAGAATGCCACTATTTTTCTAGTTTTAAAAGTAAATACTGCCACTGAAGAGATGCTCCATGGTGAAGAGCACTTGCTGTTCTTACAGAGGATCCGAGTTTGGTTCTCAGCACCCACATGGTGGCTCATAACCAACTGGGACTCTAGTTCCAAGGGACCTGACATTTTCTTCTGGTCCCTTTGGGCACTGCGTGCATGTGGTACACACACATACATGCAAGTCAAACACTCAATCACATAAAAGACTAATAAGTAAGAATAGACAATTTAAAATTTTAAACAAACGTGTACTACTAAGAAATTGAAAGAGAAACAGAGGCTAAGAAAATGCTCAGGAGAGCAAAGGAAAAAAAATGAATAAGTGAATTAACTGGAAAAGATATATGTGACAAATTCCCAATCGGTGTCAACTGCTCCGCTCATAGCAGAATAAAATGAAAAATGTTGGTAAAGGCAACATTTTCAGCAAGGAATATTTGCTAAGCAATTTTCCCTCCACAGTCAAGAAAAGAATCAATAATATTAGTGGTTGAGATCATAAATATCTAACCAAAACATTATTTTAAAAAAGATTTATTTTTACTGTATTTAAGCATGCGTGTGTGTGTGTGTGTGTGTGTGTGTGTGTGTGTGTGTGTGTGTGTGTGTGTGTGTGTGTGTGTGTGTGTGTATGCACATGTGAGTGCATGTGCCAAGGGAGAATACAGGATCCCCTGGAGCTGAAGGGTAGGCATGATTGTGAGCTGCCCTATGGGTGCTGGCAACCAAACTTACATCCCCTCCAAGGGCGATGTGCGTTCTGAACCATTGAACCATCCATCACTCCAATCCCTAAACCAGAACATTCTTAAACCTTTCTTCCTCCTCGAAGTCCCGAGGACAGAATCCAGGGAGTCCCACATCCAGCAAAGCCCTCTATAACTGAGCTACACAATCCCTTGCCTGACAACAACTTTTTAACAGGACCCAAACTTGTAACTTCAGTTGGCCATAAAATGGCTTCCATTCTTAAGCAAAAAGGAAACCATTGTACATGCACAGATGATAAAACAAATTATTTTAAAAAAACTGAAAAGATATTGTGCTGGCCACTTTTATGTCAACTTGACACAAGCTAGAGTCAGCTGAGAGCAGGGAACTCAGCTGAGAAAATGCACCTGTGTAAGACCTGGCCATAGAGCATTTTCTTAACTGGTGATTGATGGGGGAGGGCCCAGTGCATTGTGAGTGGTGCCATCCTTGGGCTAGTGGTTCTGGGTTCTATAAAAAAGGAGGCTGACCAAGCCATGAGGAGCAAGCCAGTGAGCAGCACCCCTATGGGACCCCTGCATCAGCTCCTGCCTCCAGGCCCTGCCCTGTTTGAGTTCCTGTCCTGACTTCCTCCACTGATGAACAATGATGTGGAACCATAAGCCAAATCATCATAGCAATAGCAACCCTAAGACAGATATTGCTCAAGTTTTTATAGTAATCTCCAAGTAGCCATTGGCTATAAACTCTAACATTAAAAATTAATTGAAAAATTTAAAAATATTAAAGTTTCCTTAGCCTTACAAAAGTTATGACACAAGCAGATGTTGCCTAACTAATGCTTTAGGTATGCTTATGTGGAAAAATATTGTCAAAGTTCAATCTTAACAATGTTGAACTCAAGGTGTGGGCAGCTTTTAATATTTTGCATCTATCAAGGAATTTCATCTACTTGTAAAAAATTAGTTTTGAAAAAAGTTAGTTTCTGTCATAAGAGACAATTTCAATGAGGTCAGGTCAAAATGTGGATTTACTGGGATGGTAATAGATGCTCCCTTTTACCTCATCCCTCCACATGGCACATATTGGAAACATCCGCTTCCCTGAACTTAAGGATACAAACTGGAAACATTTGTTTGCTCAGGCCCACTCTATAAAAAGTATCATGGCTACAGCTGCCCAAATGACTCCAGATACACTGGCAAACGTCATGGTCATGTCTCCTGAATCACCAGTTCAGGAATCTATTGAAAAAGAAAAAGAATCAAACAGAAGACAGGGACCTTCATGAGTGTTCGCTGCCAATACTCTCTGGAGAAGAGATTAAAGCATTTTCCTGTATCAGCTCCAATTCCTATGCTCTTGAAGGAGGCCTGCCAAGTCACTGTTTTCACCCCGTAAGCCATTATTTCATTCAATACTCATAGATTTATTAAATGGCAATATCATACAAGATCTCACATATATTCATGATCACACGTGAAGAAAAAATACTAATCTATCCATACACGTACGATAACTTTTGTCTCAATTTTATAGCATGCTAAATAATCATTATTTTACATATTTTTTATCATGCAACAAAATGCAGAAGAGTTTACTTGTGATGGTGCTATGAATGTTGGCTGAAAAACTAAGAAATTGAAAATACACCAAAAGTAACTTCAAGTTATTTTTCAAAATGTTCAATACCTGTTTAAATTCAATATTAAGAACTGACATAACTGGAATTCAGTTAATGTTGATACGTTTTTTTTTTTTTAAATGATATGCTTTTGCTTTGAACGCAAGAAGAAAGTTTTGCTTGGCGATCTAGTTATTAAAAGCCTTTTACATATGTTGAACAATTTGGATATAGAAATCTACTTTTTTTGTTTGCTTCTGTGTGTGTGTGTGTGAGGGGGGGGGAGGGAGAGAGAGGCTGGCCTGCTTGGGACTCTGTTGTGCCTATTAGGCGAGCACTCTACCAACGGAGCCACATCCCCAGCCCTAAATCTACTTTTCAACCACAGTTTATGAAATCTAAATTCAGAAAAAGGGTTTCTAGTGAAAATGTAACCTCTGACCTAAGACATGCTACAAATTTAAAATACATGTCAGATTTTGAAGGCTTAGAATTTTTTTTAAAAACCATAATTACTTTTTATATTAATAATGTCAAAAAGATGATATAAGTTTAGGGTGTGGGATGGGGGTACATTTTATATTGCTGGGGCTCAAACCCAAAGCTTTGCACACAAAAGCAGGTGTTTCACCAATAAGCTACATCCTTACCCCGGTTGTCTTAGCTGGGATTTCTATTGCTGTGATGGAACACCGTGAATAAAGCAACTTGAGGAGAAAAGGGTTCATTTCACTCACGGTTCTGTAGAGCAGATCGTCAAAAGTAGTGATCATAGGAACTCACACTGGGCAGGAACCTGGGGACAGGAGCTGATGCCGAGGCGGGGGCAGGGATGCAGGGGTGGGGAGTGGGGGGGGGGTGCCGCTTACTGCCTTGTATCTCTGGACTTGCTCAGCCTGCTTTCTTATAAAACCAAGGACCACCAGCCTAAGGATAGCCATACCAACAACGGGCTGGGCCTTCCGACATCAATCACTAATTAAGAAAATGCCCTACAGCCTGATCTTATGGAGGCATTTTCTCAGATGACTCTAGCTGTGTCAAGTTGACATAAAAAGTTTTCAGCACCCCCTATAGTCTGGATTTATTTGCTTAAATAAAATAGATTGACTCGATGGCACCTGTTTTTATCCCTTGATGTTTTAGGTCTAAAATTACATCCTGTTTCTATTGGGCAGTGCTGGTGTGTTAGGGATTTTGGTTTGGAAGCCAGTAGAGTCATGGCTAAGCTCTGCATGAAGTCCTTTGCATTTCCTCCCTTCCTTTAGCAGCCAGTTTGGGAAGCAACTGTGCAGCTGCAGGTTTATCCACACCTACAAGGAAATAATGCTCAGAAGAGAAAAAGTCTGCCACCCTGCCAGGAGATGAAAAGCCCTCCAAGGGCTCTAGGCTATGGCCATAGGTTCTTCACAAATTTCTGATACTACCTGACATGACAAGAAGAAAGAACAGGTTGTCCAAGATCTAGCATAAAACCTCATCAAGGCTCTGGGAAGCCCTCTCAGGCATGCCTGGTCATACTGCTCTATTTGTACAGATTAGAACCTTTCTGACTCAATATGAACTGCTGTGGCCTCGGAACCCACAGCCGACACCCCCACTCCTCAGGTCCATTCTATTCCACAAAATGAGAGAGATCACCTTCTAACTCTCTAGTATCCCCTCAAGCCATGCACAATCACAAGAGAAAGACACAGGGCAAAAGGGAGCCAGCTTCTCCTGGAATGTTACAGCCCCTGGTGGAGCCCTGAGAACAAAGGAAGCTGATGATGGTGACAACAGTCACCATTTACAAGATGCTGGGTCAGTGAATGGGCATTATCACTGCCACCTAAGCTCATTTTGCAAATAGGACTCTGGGATTCAACGCAGTACTGTCCAAGGTAATACAACTGGTCATGACTCCAGCCCTATGTTCTCTCGGACTAATTACAGCTGTTGAATATGCAAATATGCATAGCACTATCATTTTTATAGCATCTTCTGCTTCCTAATTATAAAAAGCAAAATTCTACTTTTGTCTTGATGTCTCTTGTGTGGGTGTGTTCACATTCCAATGAGTGTAGGTGCTCACAGTGGCTAGATGAGCAAGTCAGGGGCAGCTGTGAGCTGTATATCGTGAGTGCTGGGATCTGAACACAGGTCCTCTGGGAGGGCAATATCCGTGTGCTCTTAACTCCTGAGCCATCTTTCCATCCCTGGTTATTTACATTCTAAACACAAAAAGAATACAATACGGGGAGAGGGGCACACCTTTAATCCCAGCACATGAGGAGGCAGAAGTGGGCAGGTCTCTGTGAGTTCTGAGGCCAGCCTGGTCTTTGAAGCAAGTTCCAGGGCAGCCAGGGCTGTAACATAGAGAAACCCATCTCGAAAAACCAAACAAAATACATCATACAAAGACTTCAGGAAGCCTCTCTCACAACCCAGAGAAGAGAGGTGGGAAAGACACCAGAACCAGCACATCCCAAGAAAAAAAGAGATGTTACGATAAACAACCAGCCTCTTAAGTCCAAAAGAAACATTAGCAAGGAAAATGAGCATTTTGCATTGGATCTCATTTCCTAGTATCTCTATGAGAAGGCTTTTTGACTATTTATATATGCTTATGAATTGTAGAGAAAGAGTCCAGGGACATACTATGGCCCTGGTCCTCCATATGAACAGAAGGTAATAATAACAGAATGTGGCAATGATGAGTTGTAGTTAGGCAGTTACTACCATCACACTGCAGAGGAGAAAGTTAAAGCGTAAATATCCACGTGTAGCAGGCCCTTGTGATGCGCCCTCATACACATCACCTAGTTTAATCCTCGTAATTGCTTTGTGAGGGAGGTATTCAGGCTTAGAGGGATGAGAAGATTTGCCCGCTAATTAGATTCTTCAAAGAGCTGCCGTTAATCCTGAGGTGCTGGCCCTCATCTCTGTCATGGTATACTGCTGAATTCTTCTACCTTCTAATACCATCCTTGTGATATCTAGCCATACCCCGATGGCTCAGGGATGGACAGTTGTTGCACTGAGTCTGAGTATCTCTTGAGCTCCCACCCCAGCTGCTTGAGAGGCTTCTAAGGATGCTTGTACACACCCTTCTCCAGGGATCAACAATGCCTGCCAAGTAAGCCTTCCCCACTCCCCAAACATTTCTCCACAAGAAGAGAGCAGGAGAAAGTTTCTAGGGAAGCAAATGCCAAGAAAATGTAGTACTCCCGACTGACAGTATGACATGCTCAGCCACTTTGCTTTGAGTATGACAACTCTGAAGTGTCATCCACCTCAGAGCACTGGGATAGGACATTGACTAAAACTACCTCTTTGCTTGTCTCCTAACTCACCCTGCCCTACCCTGCCCCCCTCGCTTGCAGATTGGTTTGCCTTGAATATCTTCCAAGAAACCACTTACACTAGAACCCCCCTTCCTGAGTCAGGCTCTGCTTCTAGGGAGCCTCACCTAGGAGACAGACAGGCTTTTAGTAAGCGATACCCAGCAACGCCTTAAACTGTAATCAAAGCACCCCGGAGGAGCCCATCGTCCTGATAGCTGTTGACTGTTAAAAGAGTAAAGTTTCATTTTTCCCCCTTCTTAAAACAATCCCTTATCTTACCTAAGTGCTTCAGGATGAAAGCTAAAACCATTTATATAAAGCACCAAAAATGGAGGTCTTTGGGAACACTTACTTCACTAAAGAAGCTTTCCGGCACAGTTTGTCCGCCCCCCTGTAGTAATTCACCAGCTGTGCCAGCCCCGGCTCGTGACCTGTGAGGGAAGAAAAGGCTCAGAATGGAAACAGAGCAGGTGCGGAGTGACAATGTCAGCAGCAGTGTGAGAACAGACACTGACATGCAGGTCAGCTGTGGTACGGCTGCCTTTTTCTTATTAGCAGAGTATTGGGTATTTTCGATTTCGTTTCTCCTTGGTCCTAACATAGTTCTCTCTTAGTGTAACCCACACAGGCTTGTCATCTGCTGGGCAAGGTTACTTGCATATGGCCACACATCCACCCCCAAGCTCACTTTCTCCAAACATCAGAGGAGGCAGCAGAAAATGGCACATCTATCTCAGGGAGCTTTGGAAGCCACTAAGTAAAGGAAGGTAGTGGGAAGATCCTGTGACAATGTCAGAAGCCCTGAGAACTCCTTTGAACGATCCCACAAGGAAACATTTTAATAGCTCTTACTTCAAAAGCCTTTGTGAAACCATAACAGGAGGCTTGGAGTGTGGCTCAGTGGTACAGGGTATCATCAACACCACGAGGCCATGGGTTCAATCCCCAGCATCACAAAAAGTGAAAAATTGAGGTAAAAATTGGAAATGAGTGATATAGCAAAAATATATTTTATTAAAAATTTAACTCCTAGCAAAATGCTTTGCATTTTCAGTAACAAAAGGTTAAATTTTAAAAGAGACTTTGAGTTGGTGTCAGGGATAATTAATCCAACCATGCACACAACCAAGTCAGACCCTTCAGACATTATCTGATTTTTCAGAGTCTCCCTGGAGTAGACAGGGCCGATTCACTGTTGACCTAGTAACTTCTCATCCTACTGGCCCTGGCTTTCCAATGCCTGAACATGACTCCCTGTGCCTCCTTGGGTTTTACGAAGTCTGCATTTAGATACAAAGCGAATACTCTCAACAGTGAGGGTGCAGAATCAATTTAGTTAAGAGGATCCATCTATCTTTTCTATAAAAATAAAATGTTTGCTGGTCATCTGCTAAATGTGCGGTGGCTTCTTAGGACTGGGATCATAAAGTGTTTCACTCAGTCATCCCAGCAGCAAGGCCACCTACTCTTGCTCTAGCCTGAGCAGAGCCTTTTGGGTGTGTATGTTCTCGATATCAAGATTATACCTAGGCTCTTACCATCAGGCATTGCCAAGTTGCCAAGAGTAGGGAAGTGACAAAGCAGAGGGGCCATACTGGTAGTTATTCTGCACTCCTTTCAAGGAAGTTAGTTCTGTAGGATTTTTTTTTTTTTCCTGAGCCCTTACAGAGAAATCTGTTTAACAAGCACATTTCTGATTTCGAGACTTCCAGTCATTCCATGAAGTTACCATGCTATGCTATAAACGTGTAGAACGATGAAAAATTGTCCCTGGACTATTTCAGTAAGGTTAAGTCTTAACATTCTTCAAGCCATTACATCTAGATAGGCTGGAAAGTCACCCACATGCCTTACGCAAGCTTGTAAAGTAGCCAGTTAATTCCAAACGACCTGCTTTCAGTCTAGTCTCATCCATCTCTGACCACACCTATTTCTGAAGACACTCCCCTCTCCAGGACAAGGGACCCTACTCTCTGGGTTGTCCTCCAAGGTAGAGGTGTCTCTTCTTTGCTATCAGTTCTCTCCTTCTGTCCTGGAATACAACCAACCCCATACCCAAGTGAGTTTTTGCAAAAGAACCGGCTACCAAGAAAGAGGCAGGCCCTCCTCAGATGACTGTGCAGTGAACAGACCATGAGACCAGGCTCAAGTCTGTGGGTTGTTAGTTGAACCCATCCGGACAACTTATATATGACGTCATTTAAAAGGGAGTTGCTGTCCCTTCCTACAGCAAAGCATGTGAATAAAGTGGTACCAAGCCAGCTTAGCCCATGTGGATGAGGGGACTAGAGGGCATCCGAACTTCTGTAAAAACCATCATTAGATGCACAGTTGCGAACGCACACTTTCGGTGCAGCTAAAAGGAAGGTCTGAAATGGAACTTCCCCCCCATCCCCACCACCAGCTTCCCTGGAAGATCTAGCTTTGGGTAATTCAATGAGTCTTTCCCAAATTCCCTGCGTCTCCCAGTAGCACAGCCTCTGGGGTCTGAACAACGACAACTCCCCCTCCACACCCACATCACTCAAGGCGGAATCCTTGGTAGCAGAAAGCTGCAAGATGACCGCAGCAGGCCCCGGGAAGCTCCGGGACGAGGCCGACACTCCGGGTGCAGGGGGTAGGTCACTGTCCGCAGACAGAGCAACCACAACCGAGGCTCCGTTCCGAATCCAGCTATGGGTTTAGGGCTTGCTGGATCCATTTTAGGTCTGCCAGAGCGAGCTAGCGCGAGGAGAAGATTAATGACCTTAAAAACAAAAGCCCCGGCTCCCCGGGCCGTGCGCTCAGCGGCCACGAGGGAAAGGCTCACCCAGTCTCCCGAAGGGCAGCCGGTTCCTCTCGCCCAGCATCAGGTTGAACCTGGGGTTGTCCCGCCGCAGCCTCTTCCAGTGACCGGTGGCCAGCAGCAGCCGGGATACCTCGGCGTAGACGCTGCTATTCTCGTCGCGCACCACGAAGGTGTACATGGCGAAGGGCCGCGCGCCCCGCAGCCGCCGCACGAGTCCAAGGCACGGCGGCCCCGCGAGGTTGCTGCCCCAGCCCCAGCCCCAGCCCAGCCGACCGCCTAGCTCCGGGGCCGCGCCTCCCGATCCCCTTAGTGCCGGCCCTGGGCGCCCGCGCCACCGCCCGAGTGGCGAGCGCCACCCGGACGCCGCGCCCACCGCCGGCGCCCCGCCCACGACCGTGATTCCGCGCGGCGGCGCTCGGGGCAGGTTTGCGGGCTGCTGCGGCTTGAGTTCGGATGCCGGGCCAGCCCAGGTCACCGCTCTGCCGGGGGTCCCGGGAGTGGGGCGCCGGTGTGGTCGCAGTACTCGAGAGCTGCGGTGGAGAGACCGAGCGAAAGGATTCTAGCTGTGCCCGGGTCATAGCCCGCTAATATCGCTTTCTGCAGTCCGTTTGGGTCTCCCACCTAGTTCAAAATAATATTTGATGGGTGAAAACAAAAGATCCAGGCAGAGTATGTAAATGTTTGATTAGCCAAGCAGCGAGCCCTGAGTTCGATCTCCAGCTATGTAAAATCGGGCACGCCTCTAATTCCAGCTAAGGAGGTAGGGGAAGAAAGAGGAGGTATTCAAGGTCATCCTCAGCTATTTAGGGAATTCAAAGTCGACTGGGCTACCGGAGACTCTGTCTCAAACCAAAACTCCTAAGGTTTCATCCTGTATCCAAGTGAAGCTAAGCTTCTCTTCCAATCTGCTCTCTGCTGACAAACTCTGACATCTTCTGAGGAGGGCTCCTCTGGACTCTGCCTGCAGTCCCAAACAGAACCAGGGAAGCCCGGGACTCCTCACAGGTTCTGCAATTCACTGGCGTTGGGCCACTCTCCTTTCTCTGGACCCCAGCTTCCCCTTTTGAATGGTGGCAGATTTGCTCTTTAAAGGACTTTTGTCCCTTTGTCTGACAGCCTGAGGAAACCAACTTCGGCGCTAAGAGCATCTCTACTCACTCATAAATGCCTTCAGCAGACCCAAACTTCACATTTTTAATTAGCTTTGGGGGGAGGGGGACACTAGGAGACCTCTCTTCACCCTGATTTCTTACCTTCCGAGTACAATGTGAAGGCTTCCTCTGCCTCATGTCAGCCCATCTACCATAGACACACACACACTGGCTTTATTTAGTGCTGGGGATCACACTCCGGCCTTCATTCGTGCTAAGCAACTATTCTCCCACATCCCCAGCCCACAACGACATCATTTTGGTTTTTGTAGCTCACTCCTCTCAGTGGTAAAACTCATATTTCCCCCCTCAGGCACCACTTTTTAGGGTCTAGTGAGACTAACACTGAGGGAAGTGGATGTCAGGTCTGTACCAACAGGACCACTCTGTTCCTTTTGTCATGGTGAGTGGTGACACGGAAAAATACTCCAGAACTGCCCGATCTGACTCTGTGCTATAGAAAATAACTAGGTTTTTCAGCTGCCTTTACTCAGATGCAAGATATAGGACAAGTTGGAGCCATCTCGTCATCTTACAGAAAAGGGACTGTGAGGCTTAGACTTCCCATTCTCCTCTGAATTAATCCTGGTCACATGGGTGTTCACGCTCTTGCCAACACGTGGGAGGGGTTTGCTGCACTCCCTGTCTGGACCTTTGGAATTTTTGTGTCTTCTCCTTCTGGGAGTGACCCAGCCCCTTTCTTATGCTCAGGCTGGTGATATGGTGAGTGTGTTTTACTCTGTTGTGAGTTCTTAGCATGGTGTGCTGCCCTGGAACAGGCCAAAGAGCAACAGAGCCAATCAGTCACAGCCCAAAACTGAGATGCAGAGTAACCCTTTCTCTTTATGAGTTTATTATCTTGGGTATTTGTTGTAGTGACAGAAAACTGGTTAGCTGTTAGTTTGTCAACTCCACACAAGCTAAAGTCATCTGGGAAAAGGGAACTGCAAGTGAGGAAATGCCTCCATCAGGTATTGTTCTGTGAGCAAGCCTGTGGGGGCATTTGATGTCCCAGCCCACTGTGGGTGGTGCCAGCCCTAGCAAGGTGATCCTGTGTTGTACTAAAAGCAAACCCAGCAAACTATGTGTCTTAGTTAGGGTTTGCTATGAAGAGACATCATAAGCACAGCAACTCTTATAAAGAAAAGCATTTAATTGCAACTGGCTTACAGTTTAGTTTAGTCCATTGTCAGCATGCCAGGAAGCATGGGGACCTATAGGAAGATGTTATGCTGAGAAGGAGCAGAGAGTTCTCCTTATGGATCCTAGGAAGCAGGAAGAGAGAGTGAACTGGGCCTGGCTTAAGCTTCTGAAACCTCAAAGCCCACCCCGTCTCAATAAATCTCACATGTAATATACCAAATACAGGATTAATATTTATTGGAAAGTAATTTAACACTCACCGTAACAGGTTATACCTTACAAAGATGTTTGAGCTATCAGATGGTCTAAGCGATGGATGTTGATACAAACTCTCAAGAAGGTAAGAAAAAACGGGCCCCCCAAGATCCCAGCAGCCCCTCTTGAATGGGGCTGGCCACTCCTCCTACAGGAGCCCAGGACCCTGGATAAGTGTCTTCCAACCTTACCAGCTGACACCTGAATCCCACCACATCTCCCCCTTTTGTCTAACTAACTCTAAGCTAAGACTATATACAATAGGAATTATTATGAGGTAGTATCTAGGAGAGGATAAGGCACAAACTACAACCAAAGCCTAACACATATAAAGTACATCATACATTTCTAGAATACTGGTAGATGATAGAGTGTGTAAATTACTTCGAAACTGTTCATCTGGGATAGTGAAAATCCAACACCTGAATATTCCTCGCTAAGGGATAATAGGATAGTAATCTTAAAAAATAGTAAAAAAAAAAAAAAAAAAATCACAACATAAGTAAAAAAAAAACAAGACAAACCAAGCCAGCTGCCAAATATATATAAACACAGGTGAGCCACCGGCCATGTGGCAGACAGATTAATGGAAATGGGTTGAGTTAAGATATAAGAGCTATAGCAATGTGCCTGAGCCGTAGACGAAACAGCAGGAAGTTAATATAAGCATCTGAATCATTTTGGGGGCCTAAACAATGCCAATGACTAAAAAATATAAACAACAAGTCTATAAATCTAGACCTCTAACTGCCCAAGGCCAACAAACCTTAATACTACACACCCCTCTGACACTCTTCACACCTCCAATATGGCCACTCCCTAGGAGTCTATGGGGCCGGTTTTCATTCAGACCACCACATCATGGAAATCAAACCAGTAAGCAGCACTCTTCTGTGGCCTCTGCTTCTGTTCCTACCTCCAGGTTCCTGCCCTGACCCCCTTCTGATGGACCTTGACTGGGATGTGTAGCTGAATGAATCTTTTCTGAATGGTTGATCTTGGTCAGCGCTTCTATCCCAGTAACAGGGAGCAAACAAGGGTACAAATGGAAGGTATGCTTTCACCGTCCAGTTCTTTAATCTTAGTTCTGGCTGTTGCCCCACAGAGGGTCTTGGCCTTAGTAATAACAACTTAAAATTGTTCCGCAGCGAAAAGACCCTTGAGGAGAAAATAATTCTGTATGTAGCATACCATGCACGGATAGACTTTGTCTTAGTCAATGTTCTATGGCTGTGAAGAGGCACCATGGTCATGGAAACTCTTATGAAGGAAGACATTTAATCAGAGCTGGCTTACAGTTCAGAGGTTTAGTCCATTATCCTCATGGTAGGAAGGATGGCAGTGAGGAGGCAGACGTGGTTCTGGAGTGGTAGCTGAGAGTCCTATATCCAGATCAGCAGGAAGAGAGAGCCATTGGACCTGGCTTGAGCATTTGAAACCACAAAGCCCACCCTCAGTGACATGCTTCCTCCAACAGGACCACACCTGCTCCAACAAGGCTACACTTTCTAATCGCTATCAAGTATCGCTAGTCCCCAGTGACCAGTCTGAGGTCAGCCAGGCCTGAACTAGCATCCCAGCTCTAGAAATTATTCCCTATATGTCGCAACAAAAGTATGGCTCAGTAATGGGATAGTTGTGTAGATTAAATGCTTAATAATGTGATAGTTGTGTGGGTTAAATGGCACGTAAAACACCTAGCACATGTCTGGCATATCATAAACTCCATAAATGGGAAATTATCAGTTATATGGTGCACTTACATAACTGACTAAAAATAATATTTTTGTTAGAAAATGGAGTCTGTAGAGCAAAACTATCTTGTTGATGAAAATGAACACATTTACTTCCTATTCACATTGAGCCATCTCCAGACACATAGTTCAAGTTTGCAAATTGAACAATATACACATACAGCTTAGTGGAAGAAATGAGCTCAGAAAGAGATCACATGGCCATCTGCAAGCAGTGAGCAAACAGGAAGTTCAAGATACCAAGAGCACTCAAAGCCCACCCTAGTGACATACTTCCTCCAGCAAGACTATTTCCTAAAGGTTCCACAGCCTCCCTAAATAGCACCACCACTAGCAACCAAGTGTTCAAACACATAGTCTCATTCAAACCATGGCAATGTGTTAATTTTCAGAGTTTAAGGCTCTGCAAATTTTCTTTTTGTTGTCCTTCTATAATTTAAATTGATTGTGGTCATAGAACATACTTCGCATGCTCTCAGTTCTTTTATTTATTGAGACTTGATGTGCACTATGGCCTGTAGTCTGTGGAAATACTTCATGTGCTCTTAATGAGAATTGCAATCTCTACCTTCTAGGTGGGTTGTTCTGTATATCCTAAGTGGAGTGCCTCTTTGGATGGTCTGTTCAAATTTTGTTAACTTTATGACCAATAATTCTACTAATTATTTACACAAGACTTTGAAACTTCCAACTACAGTAATTGAACTCCGTATTTCTTCCTCTGTCAGCTTTGGTTGCAAGACTATGAGGCTGTACTATAAAGTGTATTTTTCTTTATGGTTGTTACATCTTTTTGGTGTGCTCACTCTATCGCCTGGTTTTAAAAATAATTTTGTAGTACAGTCTATTTTATGTTATAATAACATAGAGGTTGGAGATTTTAGCAATATTATAATAAATCAGAATAAATTGAACAACTTAAAAACAATAGAAATGGTCCCAGTTCTGGCATCTAGAACAATGGTTTTCAACCTATGGATTGTGACCATTTTGGGGGTCAAATGACCTTTTCACACGGGTCGTCTAAGACCTTCAGAAAACCAGATATTTATACTAGTAGCAAAATTATAGTTATAAATTAGCAATGAAGTAATTTTATGGTTGAGGAACTGTATTAAAGGGTCACAGCATTAGGAAGGTTGAGAACCACTATCTTAGAACTGTGCTACCAGCAGAGCCATAATTCTTCCTAAGCTGCTAGAAAAAAATCCTTCTCTACTTCTTCCAGAATCTGCATGGAGTGAGCACATTCCAGTGACTTCTGCATCCATCGTTCCTTCTGCATGAGTCTTCGTATCCAAATGTCCCTCTTCTTACGAGGTCATCAGTCATTGGACAGGCAGGGTTCACTTTGATAGGTCTGCCTCTTGTCTTGCTTACATCACCGGAAATAGGTAAATCAATTGCCCATCTTCAAATAAGACTGCCTGCACAGGTTCCCAGTGGACATAAGTTCGAGAGAAACATCATTCTGTCCAATACAACACCCCACTACTGATTACTTCTTGTAAGGAACATCTTTTTCTCATAATTATCTTTCAACGATTGCATCATGTGTCTGTATTTGAATATGGAAAGTAGAAATCAGCAGCAGGTGCCTTTCAAACACTTGCTACCTAACCTTTTTTGTGAGGCAGGGACTCTTCATTGAGCCTGGAGCTCACTAATTTGGCTGGCCAGTAAATGTCAAGAATCTGTTTAACTCCATCTTCCCAGTGCTGAAGTTACAAATGTACCACTGCATCCAGATTGTTCTGCTTTTATATTTTAGATTTGTTTTATGTATCTGAGTGTTCTGTCTGCATGTGTGCACCTCATGCAAACAGTGCCTGTGAAGGCGGAAGAGGGTGTCAGATCCTCCAGGGCTGGAGTTACAAAGGTTGGGAGCCCTCATTTGGATGCTAGAAGTTGAACTTAGATCAGCTATCAGAGCAACAGTGCTCTTAACTGCTGAGCTATCTGTCCAGCCCCTATATCTGGTTTCTTATGAGTGTTGGGGGTCCTAACTAGGGTCCCCATGCTGGGACAGCAAGCACTTTACTAACTGGAGTCACAGGCGGTTGTGACCTACCACATGGGTGCTGGAAACTGAACTTAGGTCTTCTACTAGAGCAACAGGTGTTCTTAACTGCTGAGCCATCTCTCCAGCCCCCATAATATATTTTTAGACCAAAGTCCTGTTTCAAAAGTGGAGGCCAAGTATAGTAATGGATGCTTGTAATTCTGTCACGTGCCTTAGGAGTGAGACAGAGAAACAGATTATAAAATCATGAAATTGCTTTGTGAGACGATGTATAGGACACACACATGCCTAACACACATTCCAGTGTATTTTCTTTCCAATTTAAGCCTCGGCTTCTTTTTTAGTTCTCAAGAAACAGCAACCTGATGTCTGTTCACCAACCAAATCTATATGAAAATCCACCTATGAAGGACTGGAAATAAAAAGCTGTAAAAACTTGCTCAGCAATTCACTTTCTGTCTTCCAAGAAACTGGAGCATAATTTCTTCTCAGTTCCACATACATAACTGTTTTAGACCTGTCTTTGGGCCCGATTGTGGTTGGGCTGATTAAGATAGCTATCTTTTCGGGCTCTCTGGCACTTCCTATCTCTGGAACAGAGCATTGGCCCTGCCAAAATGCCATGCATAAATTATGCTGCTGCTTGTTGGTGATACTCTCTATGACGTCAGAGGTGGAGTCCGTTAACAGAGGCTGAGAGATCCTATAGTTTGGTTCTGTGTGCAAACTGAGGTGCGTTCTTGCGGCTGATAAAACCACCTGTTTCTCAAAGGAGTGTGAAACTGATATCCTCCTTTGTGAGATTTGGAGAGTCTCCCCACTAAGGTAAGGAAAAGTTCATATTTTCTAGTATTCCTCCGGGTCTCTGTAATGCCTCCGCTCCACAGAGTGTATAATCCAGTCAAAGAGGGATTACAGGAATTTTTCCAGTTTTTACCTAATAATATCCCCCTCTTCTTGTCAAACTATTTGTTATCTGAGCTAGTTTATTTTAATAGTATGTTTTAATGTATTGAAGTATTTCATTAATAGAGTTCATGCTGAAAATATAATGCGGGTTATTCACCATCTTAAAAATTAGAATACCAGAGTTTCTAAAGTGAAAAAATTAAAGGCATAGTACTAGATACAGCCACCTCTCCTTTTGGGTCAGTAGGAAGGTATATCAAGATCCTACATGTCCTGTCTTTATGTCTGTGAGTGTTCATTGTTCCTGTAGCTGTTCAAAAAGCAAGTCTCCCAGAGGGACAGGATACACAGGCATGCCTGTCAGTCTACCCTAACAAAATCAAAATGGTTTAAAACAAACCAGCAAAAACGTGTGTGTACAGAATAAGGCTTTGCCTGGATCTTAGAGTTTAAGCAATGTCCTTGGGAGTTGGTCTTAGTCTTTAGACCAGGTGGCTACATTTTCAAAATGGCTTTGAGCACCTGCAGGCACATAGTATGGCTTTCATGAGGATTGGAGTTAGGGACAAGATGAATGGTCTGCCCTCTCTGAATCATCCTGTGCAGCCTATAGGATCTCAGCAGCTGTTGTTTGAAGACATGGAGCATTCTACAGAGCATCCTTCAGGAAAGGCAGGTGGGAAAGAAGCGGAGTGGTAGGAAGGAGCCAGGCATGAGCCAGGCATGTCTGCCATGGTCTGATCTGGAAGATGCAATACAAAGTGCATGATAGATGTCCCTCTCCCAGAGGCAAAGTGACTGACCATTTGTATCTTTTTCATGAAGCCGTTGGCTATTCTCCAAGGGAAGTAGCTCATTTATCAGACCCATTCTCTGAAAAGCAGGAGGATATGTTGACTTCAGCAGCTAATGTCATACAGCTAGGTCACAAGCAAGTGAAGGGATCAGAGCTGTAGCTTGGCCCCTTAGATTATGCTTCTGGGGCCAGTCTCGCCCCTTGTGGATGTCTGCTTTTTGTAGGGCCTGGGACTCTGCTGCTTGTTAATCTATTGCTCTTTAAATTTTTCCATTGCTCACACACCTCTCCTACTTTCCTATCATATGCGTGTTTACATTTCTGTTTAAACCTGGATTCTGGTAGTAGAAGGCAAGCAACATTCATTTGCACACTCTAAGTTCTACTTATTTCTCTTCATGTAGCAATTCCCTGTTCCTTCAATTTACCTGCAAATGGCATTATTTCATTCTTCTTTACTGTTGAATAAAACTCTGGAGAGAGAGAGGGAGAGAGAGAGTGTGTGTGTGTCTCTTCAGTACAAACTATATTCAGGAAAATGCAAAGCTTTTAAAAGTAAGTCCCTTAGGGTCCCACGCTCCTAATGAGAGCCAGAGGAACAGTAAATACTTTGACAGCGTCTGGAGGATTTGCCCTTTGGTTGATGGGGTCAGAGATGAGCACCTTTAATCTCCTCAAAGGGGCCCTGTGTCTGAAGAGACCTCTGATCTTTTGGTCTTTCTGAAGTCTGAGATTTTACATGTACAAAGCCAGATAACCAAGGCAGGTTGCAGTTAGCATCCCCACCACAAGGTGGCCTTCATGGCCATTTCCTCCCATTATTTTTTAATTGCGTAGTTCTTCTCAAGCAAATATTTTTCCATACAGACTATGAAATCACTTCAGTCCATTTAGATAGGACCTTACTCAAAGTAACTGGACTGCTCTTCCCATCATGTCTCTCAAGCTGTTCCATTTTTACTTGTGTAAATTTAGCTCGTTAGATCTTCGCCTTTCACCTTAAACTATTTCCTGTTTAATTACTATGTTATGAGTTTTTCTATTTCTCTATTTTTTCTATATTTTGTTTTGGCTTTACTTTGTTTGAGACAGGGTCTTAGACCGGAGTCTAGGCTGGCCTTGACCTCATGGCAGCTTTGTCTCAGCCTCCCCAGGGCTAAGATTAAAGGTGTGAGACATTACACTCAGCTTTCATTTCTGAGTTTTGTTAACAGAATTTATACATAAATTTAACCAAATTCTTTCTGTAAAATAAAATAAAAAATTCTTGAAGTTTCTTATGATACTTTTGTTTCATTAAAAAATATATTCATCAATGTTCAATTTTAATATTTAATTCATATTTTTGGAATTTCAAAATGTTTTAAATAAGGTAATAGTGTCTCTAACTTGAAAAAGCTTTATGAAATTTATGTTCCCTTTCCTCTTTTGATTCTGCTCTTTATTAATTGCTTCATTCTACCTTTTTAGGTTCACTTTCTGGTTCTGGGGCTAGTAGCTTACAAAATTGAATTTAATCCCTGGCATGTACCATTTATCCAGTCTTTATTGTTTGTTATTATGTGTGTGTGTGTGTTTTGTGTGTCTGTATGTATATGTGTGTGTCTGTATGTATATGTGTGTGTGTCTGTATGTATATGTGTGTGTATGTGTGTGTGTCTCTGTGTGTGTGTGACTGCAGGTGACCTCAGAGGACAGCGGCAGTAGATCCCTGGAGCTTGAGTCCAGGCAGTTGCCAGCTGCCCGATGTGAGTGCTGGGAAGTGAACCCAGGTCCTCTATGAGATCAGTGTGCATTCTTGTGCACTGAGCCATCTCTCTAGCATCTTTTGTATTATTCCCATGCAACAAGTTTCCAGCTGCGCATTCCTTCATCTCTCCTAGTGGTTAACTTAGCCATTGTTGGCCTTCACACCAATATGTGGATGTTTTTTCCCCCTCGCAAATTTCTTGTTGATGCTACAACCCTAAAACATGTCAATGTTTTCTCTCTCCTGCCTCCTCTGCTGTAGACATCTGCATGCTACTACTATACATATTTAAAACTCTATAAGATATAATGATTATTGGTGTTTTCACACTCATTTTTTAAAAATAAGCAACTGTCTTAAATATTTTTCTAATGCTGTGGCAAAACGCCATGACCAAGGCAACTTACAAAGGAAAAATGTTTAATTTGGGGTCAGTTACAGATGGCTAGAGTCCATGACCATCATGACAGGGGAGGGGAGAGCATGGTAGCAGTCTTATCTACAAATAGGAGGCAGAGAGAGAGACCTGTCTGGTAATGGCATGAGCTTCTTAAATCTCAAAGACCACCCCTAGTGATGCACCTCCTCCAACAAGGCCACACCTCCTGATTCTTCCCAAACAGTTCCACCAGCTGGGGACCAAGTGTTCAAACATATGAGCTTATGGTTATCATTCTTATTCGAACCACCACAGCAACATTCTTTTGTATTTTACCTGTGTATTATCCTAAAATTCTTTTAAATTTTTTATTTGTGTGTGTGTGTGCTTCCATGTCCACACCCAGTTGTGTGAACATGTGTGCACACATATGTATGTACCTGTTGCTTAGAGAAGAGTGTGTCAGATCCCCTTAAACTGGAGTTAGAGATGACTGGGAGCTGCCTGGGGTGGTTCTGGGGACTGAACTTAAGTCCTCTGTAAGAGCAAGATGTGCTCTGAACCATTGAGCCATCTTTTAATCTTCATTCGGGGAATATTTTATATGAGAAAATAAGATTGAACAAGTTATAGAATTCATAGCAGGCTTTTTCCTTTGGGTCATCAACCAGCTCCCAAATCACGATCCTGATCCGGAGACTTATTAGTTATGAACGCTCAGCCTTATCTGACTTCAATCTGTTTCTCTTTATCTGCATTTTGCCCCAGGGCTTTTTCTCTTTCTTTCTGTGAGTCCTACTCTGTGTCTACTGGCTGGCAGCTGAGTGACCATCACCCTCTTTTTCTCCCTCATTCTTTCTTTCTTAGCCTAGATTTCTCCTCCTACGTGCCCTCCCTGCCTGCCAGCCCCATCTCTCTCTCCTGCCTCGCTACTTGCTGTTCATCTTTTTACTAGACCATTCAGGCGCCTTAGGCAGGCAACTTGAAACAGATGCAACACATTCTTACCTAATTAAACAAAGGTAGCATAGCCAAATGTAACACATCTTTACATCATTAACAAAGGCAGCAGAAACAAATGTAACACACCTTCACATAGTTAAAGTCATATTCTGCAGCATAGACAAGGGCAACACATCTTTGCCCAGTTAAGATTCTACAGCAAATCCCAGCATTGGATTGTCATTAACCATTTTTTAAACTGTGTCTGTTTTGTGGTTTGTGAGTCTATTTTTCATTCTGTTATCTTTTTCAGGACCTGACTTATTGTGTCTTTGCCCCACCCCCTTTTCATATGTGTCTGCTAATCCTCAATCTACTGAGTATGTGTAAGGTCCTTAGTATAAACCTTAAGTATCCCTTTAATGTTTTATTGATATTTCCTTTTATAGATGTAAAACTAGGTGAACATTGAATTAAGAGAAATACTTTCATATGTTAACAAGCCTGAGCTTATGTTGTCATCGTTTCTGTTCACAGGCTCATGAAGATGGACCCTTTCTTCTGGAATGACTTTGGTCCTGTGATACAGAACAGGGCCATAGAGCAAATCATTACACCAATGACTGTCCAGCTTTGTCACCTGCTCATCTCAGTGGAGAGGAAAGACATACAGAATGAAGCTCTTTTCTCCTTGCAGAAGGTGGCAGAGGAACTGGCCAATGCTAATGACGAGTTTATGCACGTTGCCAGCAGGTAATATCTCCGTGGAACTTAAGCCCATTACCCTGACAGACTGGTAGATGATGGAACATATAAGTAGAATCTGATTATAGTCTGTAATGCTTTGGGGGCTGGTGGATGTGGCTCAGTTGGTAGAGTTCTTGCAAGAACACAAGACACTGTGGGTTTTATTCCCAGCACTGCATAAACTGGATGTGATGGCATGCACCTGTAAGCCCAGAATTCAGGAAGTAGAGTGTGGAGAGCCAGAAGTTTAAGGTTTTCCTTGGCTACTGTCTTAATCGCTATTTTATAACTGTGAAGAGACACAATGACCAAGTATAAAAAGAAAGCATTTAATTATGGGCTTGCTTACAAGTCCATTATCATCATGCCGAGAAGCCTGGCAGCACGTAGGCAGACATGGTGCTGGAGAAGCAGCTGAGAGTTCTGTATCCTGATCCATATGCAGAGAGAGAGAGAGAGAGAGAGAGAGAGAGAGAGAGAGAGAGAGAGAGAGAGAGAGAGAGAGAGAGAGAGAGAGAGAGAGAGAGAGAGGAGAGAGAGAGAGAGAGAGAGAGAAGGAGGGAGGGAGGGAGAGGGAGAGGGAGAGAGAGAGAGACTAGGCCTGGAATGGGCTTTTTGAAACCTCAGAGCCCACCCCCAGAGACAGACTTTCTCCAACTAGCTCACTGACTCTGAGAGAATCTTTCTGATCCTTTCAAACAGTGCCAGTCCCTGGAGTCTAAGCTTTCAGACCATGAGCCTGTGGGGGCCATTCTTATTCCAAACAACACAGCTACAAGACCATTTTAAATGCAGACTGAGCTACATGAAACCTTGTCTCAAAAAATAAATGCTTTCTGGAAAAGAAAAAAAAGGCGTAAAAAATCTGTTAGTATAAGAATGGATGTAGACTGTTTCGGTTCGCTCTGTTGCTGTCATTAATTACTGACCAGCAACAGCTTGGAGGAGAAAAGGGTTGACTTGGCTTTAACAAAACAGTTCATCATCAAGGGAGAAATTCAAGGTAGGATCAAAAGCAGAAGCCAAGGGCTGACCCTGCTTACGAGGCTGCTGCCTTGGCCCATGAGTGATACCACCCACACAGGCTGGGCCCAACTATATCCATTACTGATAAAGAAATGTCCCCATAGGTGTGTCTACAGGCCAGTCTGATGATGGAAATTCTTCAGTCCAGATCCCTCCTCCCAGGTGTGTTAAAATGACAACCATGATTAGCCACAGGGCCTAAAGATTATGGGACTCTAGTTAGGTAGAAACAAAATCATAGTGATAGATAATAAAAAACATTTGTTCTAACTCATGTAGAGGAGCTGGAGAGATGGCTTAGGCCTTAAGAGCACTTGCTGGGCAATCATGAACCTGAGTTCAGATCCCAGAACCCATGTAATTACGTTTACATACAAACAAAAAATAAATTATATAGGAATTTGGTAACAGTGATTTCATGTCAATTTGATACTTTTTGGTAGATTCTGAATTTCTAGCAATACACTTTTTAATCACAAAATGTCCAGTACGTTTTGAGAGAAGCTAAATGCTGTTTGTGTTCACTGCAATATAAATGCCTTTACTGTACTGTCTGTTCCTGGTGAGATAAATTATTTATACAGAGAATTATCAGTGTTCATGACCGTGGGAACTGGTCCAGCGCTTCTTATCCTAGCAGAACCATAATCATAAACATTTGGACTTGCTCTTGGCTCCACCACCCCTGAGCAGCTCCCAGAGAAGATGGAGGCAGGCCGCACACCCCACTAAGAACTGGGCTGGCAAGTTCCTGCTTTCCTCTGCTGGACAAGCTCTCAGGGGGCCAGAACTCGTCACATCCGCTGCTGTCTGTCAGCCTGTGCTAGTGAGAAGAGGCAAGGATGCATTTCCTCTCACTTAAAAACATATCTATGATAAATATTTAGGAAATATGAATGAGCAAAAGAAAAAAAAAATACCCACAAACCTGCAACCTAGAGACAGCCACTCAGAGTTATTCGTGTATATACTTATCTAAAACATGAATTCTAGTTGTTATTAAATGAAAACTCAGAGCCAGATATTGGGAAAAGGCTGGAATATCAGAGAGAGGAAACAGACCACAGTCAGTTCTCACCCAGCCAACTTCTCAGGGTAAAAGCTATCTTCCAGATCCTCAGCCTGGCTCATCGCTTCTACAGAATCCCTCAATGTCTGCCTCCTTCTGCCTTAAATACCTTTTTGATGAATTGTTTCACTTTTGGGTTCAACTCCGTATCATAATCCTAGAGTTAGGATTAAAGGCATGGGCTACTACTGTTGAATTATGGGACTAAAGGCTGACTTACCACTCTCTGACCCTCCTGGCTTGGCTGTGGGTGGATCTGTTCTCTGATATTCCAGACTGATTTTGTTAAATATAAAATACATCACCACACTTATCCCAGATATTTTCTTTTTCTTTCTGATTTTTCCCTCCCCATCATTTCACTTTCTGTTTTTTAAAATATCTCCGTAGAGGCCCAGAGAGATGGCTCAGCAGTTAAGAGTGAGTTCTGCTCTTGCAGGAGACTGAGTTTGGCTTCCAGCACCCATGTGAGATGGCTCACAACCTCCTGTAACCCAAGTTCCAGGGCACTCAATACCTTAGTCTCTATTGGTTCCTGTACTCATTTGCACACAGATTATATACATACACATGTACATGTGTAAGCCTTTAGATGATATCTTATGATGAATGAAGAAAATATGATACATATACCTATGCATACAAGAAAATATGATACTTGTAGACACTAAAATTACATTTAATTTATCCATAAAGAAATTGTGACATTTACATGACAATGGAAGCTTAGTCATCAAAAAAAGACAGACTCGGAAAGATGAACACCACATTTTCTATCACATGCAAACTTAGGTCTAAAATTGTGTGTGTGTATATGTGTGTGAGCACATGTGTGTATGTGTGTGTGCATGTGTGTGTATGTGTGTGTGCATGTGTGTATGAATGTGTGTGTGTTTGTGTGTGTATGCATGTGTGAGCGCATGTGTGTGTGTGTGCTTGTGAGTGTATGTGTGTACACACATGTGAGCTGTGGAACTAGAAAGGGACTCATGAGAAGGGAGAAGGAGGAAAGAAAGGAGGTGGTGTGGTGACGTGTATATGATGTGAGTGCAGAATGGAGGGGTGTTTGGGGAGGTCAGGAGAACAGGGAGAAGGGAGCCTGACGGAGTGCAGCATGAGGAGGGGTGAGTGATAAAGACACCAAAGTATGTGGGGGGGGGAGTGGGGGGGATGGGGGGTGGTGCTTGATGAGATCCGTCACTCTGCACACTAGCTTAAATGAATTGAAGATGTTTAAAAAGCCTATGTGGTGTTTCTCTCCATGTATATAGTATATGTATATGGACACACACGTTTGTGCCAGTGCATGGGCATAAAGTAGCCTACACTGAGAAGCCCCAGTCATCCTGAGTCTGTGAACAGAACTCTGAGGCTGGGCAGCACACAATGTCATATGCATCCTGGTAGCTTCTTCATACATGTTTAACTATTTAAGAAATTGCCAGGGGTGTGTGTGTGGGTGAATCTGGGAGGAGTAGGGTGAATATGATCCAAACATATCATACATATGTATGAGGTTCTCAAAGAATTAATTAAAAGAAATTGCCAGCATATGCTACATATATGTACAGCAGTATGAGAACCCAGTTCTCACACACATTCCCCAGCACTTGGAATAATCAGAACTTTTGTTCGTTTGGGTTTTTTTGTTTGTTTGTTTGTTGTTTTGTGTATGCATGTGTGTGTGTGTTGTTTTTTTGTGTGTAGCCTTAGCTGTCCTGGAACCCACTCTGTAGACCAGGCTGGCCCCAAACTCTCAGAGATCTGCCTGCCTCCTGAGTGCTGGGATTAAAGGTGTGTGCTACCACTTCCCAGCTAATAATCAGAATTTTTAATTTAGCTATTTTAGCAGATATTTTGCTGTGATTTCAATTTTCGTTCTCCTGAAATAATACCACAAAACATTATTTAGATTTTAAAGTTTTTATTATTTTTAGTTATGTGCGAAGTTTTATGCATGTGAGTGCTTGCGCCTACAGAGTCCTGAAAAGGATGCTGATCTCCTGGAAATGGAGTTACAGGCGGTTGTGATCTGCTTGACAGAGACAGAGGTAGGTGGATCTCTGTGAGTTCCAGGACAGCCAGGGCTCTGCTATGCAAGGAAATTATGCCTCAAAAAATGAATCCCCCTCCCCCCCACAAAAATAGAACAGGAAATTCAGAGACACAGATATAAGTGTGCATACCAATTCAAAGGAGACACACAGAGCTGAGACACTTGGCTGTTTGTCTACAAAAGTAAATGTGGAAGTGCATAAGAGGTCAATTCAAAATTCATAAAATGTCTAACTATATAGAACTCTTAAGCTTAGAAATGATTTACAAAGAAACAGAAGGAACAGAGTCTTTGAGATCTCAGATTAAGTACAGATTTCCAGAAATAAAACTGGAAGCTTGATAATCATGATTCATAAAAGAACAAAAGAACTCTTCAGAGGACTCATTTAAACAGACAGAGAAGAGCAACCAGAGACTGGGAAACACATCTTAGTGGAGGTGTGCTTATGATTGTCTCCAGTCATCTGGAAAGCACATCAGAACTGATGGGAGTTACAGAATTGTAGCTCCTTTTGCATTTAACATCATGTGCAATATAAAATAAATACACTTAGACATTTGCTGGAGCACACAGTATGGTACCCATTACAAAAATGTACAATTGGTGTTTTATGTATGTATCCACCAATACAGACATCATTTTTGTTTTTTATACTATTATTTGTCTTTTTAATTACGTTTGTTTATACTTTTACAATCTCTAGGCATAATGCTACCATACAATCTTTTGTTCAGACAGGTAAACAGAGATGCTTTTGAATCATTAAAATCCCATCACCAACACCAGGAACTGGTGAGATACCTGAGCAGGAGGGAATACTTATTGCTAAGCTTGACATCATAGTCAGATCCTGTTGCTGTGGTAAACACCATAACCTAAAGCAACTTAGGGAGGAAGAGTGTATTTGGCCAAAGCAAGAGCAAAGGCAGGAACTGTGAAGGAGCACTGTTTACATGCTTGCTCTCTGTGGCTTGCTCAGCCTGCTTTCTTATACAGCCAGGACTGTAGTAGGTGGTTTCTGGCCGGGACTTTCGGGCCTAGCCTCAAGGTTTAGGCCCGCAGACCCACAGACCCGCAGAGACACACAGATGCTTACAATAGTTTTAGGCTGATCAGCCTAAGGCCCAGGCATATAACTTGCTAGCTCTTTACCCTTAAACTAACCCATGTCTCTTATCTTGTTCAGCCATGCGGCTCAGTACCTTTTCTCAGAGCAGCATAGTTGTCCTCTGCTTCTTCTGGCTTCTCTCTGGCATTCTGTTCTGTTCTTCCTGTTCCCAGAGTTTTCTTAGTCTGGTAGCCCTGCCCACACTTCCTGCCTGCCTTTGGCCAATCAGCGCTTTTTATTAAACTTATAGGCAGGGACAATTATTTACAATGGAATAACATAATCCCCCTACACAGGACCATCTGCCCAGGGGTGGCACTGTCCACAGCGGTCTGTTCCCTCCCACAACCATTATTAATGAAGAAAGTGCCCACACAGGCTTGCCTACAGACCTTCTAATGGAGGCATGTTCACAGTCCCAGTCCGTCTTCCGGTTTGATTCTAGTTTGTCAAGTTGAAGTAAACTAGGCCGCACACGGATGGCCTGAGTTCAATCCCGGGAACCCACATGGAAGGACAGTGACTTCTGCAATTTGTCCTTTGACCTTCAAATGTATGACATACAAAATAATTAAAAAGAAAAATAAGTTTTCATACTTTTAATGCTTTTGTGCTATTGTTAATATGTAAAACTGTAAAATATAGACAGCAATCTGTTCTAAATTGGACAGTGTCATGATGAGAGTCACAGCATCGCAACTTTGACTAACAACACCCCAGTATTATTCAGTGTTCTGTTGCTGTGAAGAGCACCATGACCAAGACAACTCTTATAAAGGAAAACATTTAACTGGGGTCTAGTTCAGAATCTAGTCCATTGTTATCATGGCGGGGACCATGGTAGGTAGTCCACGGGCTGCATGGTACTAGAGAAGTGGCTGAGAGCTTTACATCCTGATCCTAAAGCAGCAGGCAGAGAAAGAGCTCTTGGCCCGACATGGGCTTTAGAAACTTCAAAACCCACTCCCAGTGACACACTTTCTCCAGTAAGGCCACACCTACCTCAGGAAGGCCACACATCTTAATCTCTCCCATGCCTTGGTGACTAAGCTTTCTAATATATGAGAATGGCAGTCAATCCCATTCAAAATACCGCAAAGCCCAAAAGAAAAAAAAATGGAAGCCATATGCAGAACACACACCTCGGATTCTTGTTAACACATCATATTAAGTATCAGTGGTCTTACTGGCATTTTTCAATGGTGGTTCAGTATTTATCATAAGCCCATGCAACAATTAGAGCTATATCTTTTTTATTGTAATAAATAAAAACAAACAAACAAACAAACAAGTAAATAAGTAAATACATAAATATTTTTATGTTGTGAAATGCTTTCCCCCTGTCTTACCAAGTGTCAGTTAAACTAAAAACTCCTTGTGATTCATCTTTAAAGCAATGTTCATCTCACATGGCCACTTGGTGACTTTGATTTCTGAAAACTAAGTACTTCGGTGACATAGTGAAAACAGAGTTTATGTCTCTTTACATATAAACTGAATAGTAGCAGCCTGCACTCTGCATATGCTTCTGTAAAATAACTTTCTTAGCTTTTGAGACAGTGTTGCTGTGTAGTTTGATTGGCCTAGAACTCTGTATGGGCCAGGCTGGCTTGGAACTCAGACCTGTCTGCCTTAGCCTCCCCAGTGCAGGGATTAAAGACATGTGCCACCATGCTTGGCCTGAAAATAATCTTTTAAAAGTTATGTAGAAATAATCTTATAGAACTGGCTGTGCTTTCTGTTATTTTAAGGAGTGTGACAATTTCTGAGCTTCTGTCATAGTTATGGGTACAGCCATTGACTGAATCAATTACTACTGAAGATTTGTCTAGAATTACACTGTTACATCCCTGCTGAGGACCATAATTCATATAGTTCACATAGCTGATGACAGATACACCATGGACATTTTGTTTAAAGGACCAAAGTAGCAATAGTCGGGGAAGCATGACCCAGGCAGCTGGAGCAGGAAGCTGAGCTCACACTTCCAGCAACAAACACAAAGTAGAGATCAAACTGAGCTGGGATGAGGCTATAAACTCTCAAAGCCAGCCTCCAATAAATGTACCTCCTCCAGCAAGTCTGCACCGTCCCCAACAGGGCCACCAACTAAGGACTAGGAATACAAGGGAATACAAGCCTAGGGGAGACACTTCTCATTCAAGGCACCACAAAGCCATCTACATGGCATTAAAAGCTTAGACTTGGGGCTAGAGAAATGGCTTTTAGTTTGATGTGGTAGAAATGCTGTGTGACCTTGATGGTGTCTGCATCAGGAATGGCAATATCAACAGCATTTCACTTGCCTGCTGAGAGCTGTCATGTACCAGCCTTGTAAGACATCCCAAAGCTTCCATATGTTTCCACATTTTCTCCCTGCTCCCCCTCTTTTGCATGTGTATGTGTGTGGAGTATGCATGCATACATGAATGTTTACATGTGTGTGGGTTGCAGGTGTGTATGCAGATATGTGCGCATGTGTATGCACATGTATATGGAGAGCAGAGCCTGACTCGAGTGTCTTCATCCATCGATCTCTACCTTATAAACTGAGGCAAGGTCTCTCACTTGAACCCAGATCTTCCTACCCTAACCAGGAAAGCTCATCTTTGTCCCCTTAGCCCTTGGATTACAGATAGGCTGCCACACCCACCCAGCATGGGTGAGTATGAGATCTGAACTCAGGTTCTTATGTTTGAACAGCAAGCACTTCACTCATTTTTCCTCAGCCTCTGGTGTTTACACTTCCTGTGTACTTGGAAGTCTAGATTAGCAAGAGGTGTCTTTCAGAGAGGAGTGAATTCTTTCCTTTGCTTCATGTTCTCATTATCAGCTGCAGGGTAGCGTTCCTTAAGTTAATAAGGATGCTAACCTAAATTGGTTATATCAGTTATACCATCCATTATATCAACCATCCTCACAGACAGGTTCATTCATCCTCAAAGGAAAAAGATTGGTGTATGACACCAAGGATCAAAAGTTGTGTCCAAGCACTCTGGAGAAGACTCATTTGATTTTAGAAAGAAATCTGGAGTACATTTTACCTATTCAATGATGACCACCAACTCTTGAAATGTTTAAAGTGAAGAACTATTTCAAGTGTTGATGAGAATGAGTGGAAACTTGAGCTCTCTCATTGCTGATTAGAACATAGTATGTTGCAGCTACTTTAGAAAATAGTCTATATATAGCGAATACCTGCCTGTCCTCATTAGGCATTTATCCAAGAGAAATGGATTCCTGTGTCCACACAAAGACCAAGGCATGAATATTCACAGCAATCCTTCTTTTTAGTTTTTTTCCCTCAGTACTGGGGATTGAACTTAGAATCTGGCACTGCTAGGCAAGTGTGGCATTACCGAGTTATATCACCAGACTTTTTATTTCCACTTTTAAAATAAGCTATTAGTAAGTTGTCCAGGCTGGCCACAAGCTCACGATGTGGCCCACACATGCTGTGAACTTGTGATCCTTGGCCTCTGCCTCCCAAATAGCTGGGATTAGAGGTGTGCACCACCATGCCAAGCGAGGTGGCTTTATCTTATTTCTAATAGCTAAGATAGAGTGGTCCCAGGTTGCTTAGCTGAAACTCAGAGGCCAGAAGATGCTGGGATCAGTTATATACAGGTTGTTGAGGGGAAAAGCCTGAGACTCAAGAGTTCTCTACCCAGATGCCTGTCATTACCCTGTTTAGCCTAACAGTGTGAAATCTGTAAAGGATTAGAAAAACTGAGAAGTATTGAGTGTGACTCTAAGACACAAACTAAGACACCTGAACAAAGGATGGAGAGAGGATGTTTTGGGGGGTTTTGTTTGTTTGTTTTTTAACTCAACACTGTGTCTTGGGGAGAAGTCTATCTCCCTAAGCACAGTCGCCATGGTTCACTCGCTTGCCTTCTCGTGCTCAGTACCTTCTGTGCTTTCTCTTTTCGGGGTGGTTCTTTGGTTCTAATGTGATAACATTATAAACGCAATGTGTCTTTTCAGGCTGGCGAAAGACTCTGAGGAGGCGTGGCTTATGGAGGAAATGCAGCCAGTGGCTGAATCTCTGAGTGTCTCTGGGAGGAACATCTTGATGGTTACCCAGAAGCTCCCTCTGCAGCCAGAGTGTCAGCGCCATTGGGAGGAGCTTGTGGCCACCGCCCAGCAGATCCTGATGGACACTGCCAAGGTGAGGCTCCTGCAGAGCCCGCTGGCTGCTTGGAGAACATGAATGGTCATGCAGTTCCCACAGGAACCCCTGACTGTCCCTTAACTTGAAACCTGCCCAAGTGCTTGCCAAGATCCCAGACACAGAGTTCATTACCAATTTAATCAAGACTAAACTGAAGCTGTAATATAATACTCGGTTTCCAAATACTCTCAATTTTTCTTCCTAATCCACATTCCTTGCTAGCTACAACTTAAATTTATTTTGGAGATTTTATTTATTTTTATTTTATGTGTATGAGTATTAGCCTGAATGTGGATCTGTGCACTATGTCTGTAAAATGCCTGAGAAAGGCAGAGGGGGCGGAAGAGGGCATAGGGTAGTCTAGAATTGGAGTTACAGACAGTCGTGAGTCCCTTGTGGATGCTGGAAATCGAACCCAGGTCCTCTGGTAGAGCAGCCAGTTCTCTTTACTGCTGAGCATCTCCCCAGTCACTGTGAACAATTTTTGATTGTGATATTGCTCCGGGCTCAAACGCATACCCCTAACATAGGATGTTGTTTGTTATCTTCTGTAGTGCGGTTTATTGACAGGTATTTGCGCAAGTCTTACTGGAATGTAGTTGCAATGTGGTAGGGGAGGGTGAGAGGTAGAACTAGAGGGGTTTGGGCACCTGCAGGTGGTGAATGGAAGTGAAGAGAAAGGCTTTTGGCTTGGCTACCAGCCCCAGGGCTAGAGAGTGGATGGAGCAGTCTGGGAGAGGCAGAGTCAGGCTAGAAAAGCTGTCTCAGAGAGAAGCCCCAGTTCATCATTCTCATCTAAATAATAGTCCGTCTTTTAAGAGTCCAGGATAGACTCCACTAAATATGGAGAGAAGGCAGCTAATTCAGACCTCTGATTACAAAGAAATGCGCATAACCGCTAACCTCCAAGACTGGAGTGTGTGTTCTCAGGTCCAGTCACCTAGACGGTCCCTGTATTTGGTTACATTCAGGTTAACTGACAATGTAAGGTCTCCTAGGTTTAAGCTACATGGCTCCAAGAATGTTCAGCCATCTTCAAGTCTCTTTCCTGTGACCGTCCCAGCAGATCTTGCTTCTTGAAGACGCAGCAATGGTGAGGAAGACCATGCCAGCTGCTGGTTGGTGTCTAACGTGCCTGGAGGCTCTGGAGGCGGCGGAGGACGCCACGTCTCTGCGCGCCTCGCTCGCTGACTTGGCCGCTGCGCTGCTGCGACTGGGCGACCTGACCAAGCGCTGGGCCCGGGACGAACGCCTGGGTCGAGTTCGCCACCGGCTAGGATGCTGCATCCCAGCGCTGCTCGCGGCCGCCCGCGGCCACCTCCGGCAACCGTGCGATCCGCAGCTGGTGGCTTCACGACGCCGTGTCTTTGCTTTGACCAGGCAAAGCCTCAAAGAGCTCCTGGCTATGCTGCAGCCCTGCGTCGCAGGGCCGAGTGCACACTCTCGGAATGGCGCACTGGCACGCGGTCTGCAGAAGCTGCGACAAGTCCTGGAAGAGCCCGGGCCGAGCCACTTAAGTGGTGGGCAGCTGGATGCCCCACTGGCCGCCGTGGTATGGCACTGCCTGCGTCTTGCCGCCTGCTCCGCGCCACGGGAGAGGATGAACCTAGTGTCCCATTGTCGCCAGCTGCTGCAGCTCCGCCCTGGGGTTCACGGGCCTCCCCAGACCAGCTCAGGAACAAAATGCGAAGCTCTGCGGGCCGCAATTGACGCCCTCTTTCAGGAAGTCCGCGCTGGGTTACTGCACCAGATTCTGGACACGTTCACAGATACCCAAAGTCCTTTAGAGAGGCTGATCCGGGCCGTCTTGACGACTTCCATCAACAGGTCTCAGTGCAATAGCGAAGTCTTAGCAGAGACTCTCCGGCTTCTCCTTGATGTGTTCCTCAATCAAGCCAAGCAAATGATCCGAGTTGCACACTTGGTGTGGGTCTGCTGCCCCCAACAGCAAACTGGCAGAGACGTGGAGGCTGCCGTGGAAGGTCTTGGGGGGCTTGTAGTCCAAGTGATGAAACTCTTTTCACAAAGTCCCCAAACACATGGCCTGGACTGGAGCCCTGACACCCTGCAAGCTCTGCTTGAGGCCTGGGCCAGGGAATCTGAACACCTCTTGGCATGCTTCGATGTCGTTCTTGATATTCCTGAATTCCTGAATTTGTCCATCCAGGAAATGACTAAACACTTGGACGGGTACACAAGGGCTCTGAGGAGCGGAGCGTCCAGAGAGTTTTCCACATCAGTGGCATTCTTACGCGGAAGAGCCACACACATAGTGCAGGTGATGAGCAGGTATGTGGGTCAAGACCCTGATCCCCTTTTCCGAAATGGGATGAGAGTCATGGTTCAGCAGCTGGCACAGTCTTCCTTGATGCTGGCTGCAGCTACTGAAGGAAGCACGGGTGGCGACAGCGCTCTTGACATGGGTTCCTTTTTAACCATGGCAAAACATCTCATTTATTCAGCTCAGCAAGTCCATGAGGGGCTGGATGGGTCCAACCACCCAGACATCCTTAGCCCGCTTCGATTCCAAGTCCAAAGGTTTGATATGGCCAAAAGTTGGCCTTATTTCATTTTCCCCAGCCTCCAGCATCCTACAGCTGCTGCAATGAAATACCAGCAGGTATCTGGGTTAGAGGAAAGTGGCTCAACCATCCCTTTCCTACCAGCAGAACAACTTCCCTACTCAGTGGTCCCTGACACCTGTGAATGGGAGAGGAGCTCTTCATTCCTTGCTAACGGCGATGTCATCGCCACTATGGAGAACCAGGAAGACTGGGTAGTGACCTCACCGTACACCAGCATGCAAGAGCAGGTGTCTGCTGTGAATACATCCCAAGAAATCCATGCTGGGGAGGAACCCCTGGGGCCAGCAAGGATGACAAGACTATATGAATTCTCAAAAGTGCTACCTTTGATTACTGACCTAGCCAGGGAGGAAGTCCTTAGCACAAATACTAAAAGTGACAGGCTTCTGGGGGTGGCTTTTCAGAAATCGGAGAGGACCAGGGAAGCCAAGCAGGCTTTGGTAGCCAGGGCTGGTAACTGGTACCCTCTGTGTCAACAACTATTTTTCCATAGCCAAACAGCTGAATTACCCGGGAGCATTGCAGCTTTTGTGGAGCTTCGGCAGAATTTGACCTCAGTGGTTCAAGTAGCAGCCAAAAGTGGCCCTGTAGATTTGGATGGGAAGAGATCTGACCCAATGGAGCACTCAGGAATGCTTTTAGAGCTACAAAACAGATTAGAAAAAACAGAAATCCATGCTCAGCAGCTGTTGGACCAAGTTCTGTCCTCTGATGGTCTCCAAGCCTCCAAGTTGAGGAAAGAGAACATTGACAATGAGTGCTTTCTGTGGGCATTAGCTGTCCAGGACCTGATGCAGAATATGGAGAGAGTCAGCAGGAGACAAGGCCTGTTCCTACTGCCCCTGCAACAAGCCGTGAAGAACCATCAAGGATTGCAGGAAGGGCTAGATCAGGTAGCAGATGTTTCTCAAAGGTTACAAGTGGCTGCTGAGCTGTCTAGTGTTCTGTGTGGGGATGAGCAGATAAAGGATGAGGTTTCTTTCCTGTGTGGGGAAGTTCATGTACTCACAGATGCCTTGCTGGAGGTGGCACACATCTTGACCTCCTCCCCCAAGCCATGTCCCAGCCTCTCCACACGCTTTGAGCTTCTCTGCTTGGAACTCAGCCTTCGAGTCAAGGCCCTAACTGACTACCTGAGTAGCATCAATGCTATCTATGAGGATATGTTCCAAGATGCTGTTAGCAAAGGCTCCCAGACAAGAATGCTGTCTGTTATCCAAGCTGTGCAGGAAATCATAGCAGGAGGTCAAGAGTCTGGATCCTTACAGGAAGACCTTCTTGTGTCTCTAGAGAGCATGCTCATGCTAACTAAGGAGGTGGTCCAGAGGGTCCCCATGCTCCAAGAACACCCGGAGGAGCTGGGGTTGCATATGCTGGACTGGCTTCGGTGGGAATGGGCAGCCAAGGCCCACCATGCAGTGACTCAGCTCCAGGCCCTGGAAGGTTGTCACACTGAGGCCCGGAGACACCTGATTAAATGCTTAAACCCCAGGGAGGAGCCAGCAAACGCCCTAGAAGAGGATTCTGTCCAACTCCAGTCACACTGTAAAGAAGATGCAGGAGGAACCACTGCAGAGAGCAGTATGGATTCTCAGAATGCTGTTCCCAAAGGTACCCCAGAAAGCTCAATGGGGATCTGTGATGTTGAGCTAGCGACCACCAGGACCACCACAGCAGATATGAGTATGGTAGGCTACTTGGAATCTTTCATCAGCCTTCACCTGGAGCAGTTTTCTAGTAACTGAAGACCCTAGGACAGCCCAGGGCCTCGATGCCCATACCACATGTATAATTCACACTGGTCAGGCAGCATGAGCAGTCTCTAAAAGCTTAAGCTTGGGTTCAAATACCCTAGCCTGCAGCTACCTCTGCCATGCCCTTACCAAAACCACAGAGAAGTTTCAGCATCATTGAGACTACAGCATTCTAATACTATAGAGAGCTAATGAACGAGTCTCTATAAAAGTATTTTCCTTCTATCATCATCTAGTATGTGTTCTAAAACTAGTGCCTTTGCCTTTCATTGGCCTTTGTGGAGATTTTCCTCACCCCTTTAACTGAACTTTTCTATGACTGGCAGTCATCAGGCTGCCTCATCTACTTTGACCTCCTCAGACGTCACCTCCCTGCTCCAAAGTAACTAGAATACAACTAAAATCATTGTAGTAGAGGGTAAAGGGGTTTATTAGAAAGATGCTAGGTGTGTTGAATACCTCCCCTACATCTCTGCTTCCTTCTATGGCAAGACAGGACACTTTGGCATTAAGAATCTGAAAGATCTTATGTATTTCTACTGACCATAACCAAAGTCAGGGGAAATAGTACAGCTGAGCAGGACTCTAGTAGTTTCTATGCAAGTACACTTCATCCAGTGTTTACCACTCTAGAGGCCGTGGGACCTGGGAGGGAGGAGCCTAAGAATGAGGCAGACGAGAGTCTCACATGACAGCCAACTTTACTTAGAGCATCAGACAGTTTATTCTCTGAATGTTAAGGTCACATGAGTAAAGTTCTCAAGAGTTCAAGCTGCACTTGGCAAAACACCTTTTTCTGAAGAAGTGTGCAAATAGCAATAGCAACTTGTAACTTTGAAGTAAACTTACTCCTTTCTGCAACACCCAGGAGGAACACAGAAACATCCCCAAAACAAGTCTGTGAGTTTGAAGAAACTGAGGTCACAAGACTCTCGTGAAGTAATAAGTTTCTGGCTCAGACTTTCCCCAGTTGTCCCAAAGTCCCAAAGAAACACACAGAAATTTAATTTCATGTTGATTGGCCTATAGCTCAGGCATATAGCTTGCTAACTCTTAACTCTTAAACTAACCCATGATTAGCCAAGTTGCTTAGTACCTTGTCTCAAGCAGTATTCTACATGGTGATATGTTTCACATTTAATAAAAAAAAACAGTCAGTCAATCCAGGAGGATCAGAGCAGGTGACCTACACCTTTAATCCCAGCAGATCTGAGTTTGAGGCCATCTTGGTTTACATAGGGAGGTTCAGCCTCCCAGGTAGGAAGTGGTTGTGCCATGCCTTTAATCCCATAACTCCAGAGACAAAGGAGATCTTTCTGTTTTTCTGTGAGTTCAAGGCTAACAACCAAATAGTAGTAGCCCACACCTTTAATCTTAACCTGGATGAGAAACAACTGGGTGAGGAGGGTATTCAAGGCAGGCATAGAAAGACAGAGCAGGCAGAAGAAGCCAGGAGGAGCAAGGCTGAGGAAGCTGGAAGACAGCTGGGTGAGATCTGACTGTGGTGTTTATTCTCTGATATCTCAGTCTTTCTCTGATATCTGACTCTGAGTTTCCTTTAATACAACCAGAATTTGTGCAACAATTCTGGCCTTCTTTTTTTTCTGTGTCTGCTGGGGTCTCTGCTCTGTTCTTCCTCTTCCCAGAGTTTTCTTAGTCTGGTAGCCCCGCCCACACTTCCTGTCTGCCTTCTGGCCAATCAGTGTTTTATTAAACCAGTAGGAGGGACAAATATTTACAATGTATTAGAACATAATCTCACAGCACTCTTGTCTTGTTTTCTTGGAGTTTTCTCTCAAGCACTCAGAATTCCCCTTGCATGACCCTGTTCTTGTATCATGTCCTGACAATCCTGGATTTGATAGATGAGTCGCCTCATCTGTTCTAATGGTAACCTTATGGATGGCTGAGCAGAGTCTCTCAAAACTCCATAGGGCTTTTCCCAAGATAAAACTGACCATACCACGCCATGCCCTAATTACCCTTACTTCTTCTTCCTTTTTTTCCCCATCAAAATGTCACTTCCATGAAGGGGACCCAGTGAGCAAAGTAACAGGGAGAATAACAGACACCATTCCCCTATGCTCTAGGCTCACCTGTCCATCTTTCAGTCTTATAAAGCCAAACAGCTTGCAGCCTTCCCCTTGCCTTTTCTGGTTCTCCAGTCATTAGCATGACTTAACGCCACTCACTCACTGACCTATCTGCCATTTCTGTCAACGCACCGGAAGCATCTCCCATAGCTTCAAGGCAGGGTGGCAGGGCAGGGTGACGTTGCCACCAGGTCAGAAGGCTCTGAGAACAAGACACTTGCACACTCTTTAAGCCCTGTCCTTACTCTTGTCCTTGAAGGACACCTGTGGGAAACCTTTACTCCGTGACAGTGGAGTCCACTACAGAGGAGACATGGTATCAGGAAGCTCTGAAAGTTTGCATCTTGATCCATTGTGAGGGGCAGAGAGCACACCAGAAATGCTGAGAGGCTTTTAAACCTTAGACGTCACACACAGTGACACACCTCCCCACAGCCTTGCCTTCTTACCCTTCGCCCGAAGTTCCACTATTATTTGGGGACCAAATATCAAACACATGAGCTCTTTGGGGCTGTTCTTATCCATGCTGCCACACTCATGCTTAGCTCCAGAGTGCTATGTTACCCCTCTGCGGTCTCTAGTCACTACTGTTGAATTCTTGGCCTGTGTGTTCTTAATAATTTCCTTCTCACCTACTCCTGCCTTCCCAACTCCCAACAGGCTGACCCGTGGTCCTCTCTAGAAAAGGTCTCTGCCCTTCACTCCCAGCACACAGGGACATCCTGATCTAGAGTCAGGCCATTGATGAAGCAGATGACATCATACATTTTCAGAAGGCGAGATACCTTAATTGAAAAAGTCAAGTCAAAAGCACCAACAGACGGTGATTTGTGAGTACCCACTAGTTTAGTGTCCCAGTCTGCTCCACAGGGCTACTACAGATAAAGTGATTCATAAAGAAAAGAAATTTAATTGGCTCACAGTTCTGGAGGTTGGGGAGTATCTGGTAAAGTGAGGCAAAGGCAACCACAGATATCCCCAATTCTTTGTTACTGGGGTCACTCCCATGTGCATGACAATTTGTTTTGATTCTGGGGTCAGAAAGAACATAGGAAAGACTCCAATAAAGATCCACATAGTCTCCTGTCAGGTCTACCTGACTTTTTAGATGTGGAGGCTGCAGTTTCCTTCAGAGGAAGCAAAAATGAAGTTATCAAGAAAAAAAAAAATAGTTATTCACAGCAAAAATGTAAAGGCCTTTAGTATAGAAGGATGAGTGTGAGCATGTTCAAGTTGAAACATTCAAGGATTCCTAAATTTCATTTGTTTAAAATGAACTATCTTTTATTTATTTTTTGATGATTTACACATGTAAATAATTTATCTTGATTATATTCATTCCCAACCACTACCTCCTATTTGCCCCCCCGGTACCCTGTGCCTCTTCCACTTCATGACTTCTCCCCCCCCCTTTGAGACAAGGTCTCATTGTGTAATCCTGGCTAGACTGGAACTCTGTGGTGCCCCTTTTTTATATGCAGCATCAATAATGTTGGAGATTATGTAGCCTTACAGCAAATACAGTCTTTTCTCTATCCCCCGTTTTAAAATCTTAATAAGCCAAAACACATTTTAAAGCCAATAAGGTCACTATTGCCAGCACAAGTGCAATACTTGTTGAAACAAGGAATCTATTAAAGTGATTCACAGGGTTAAATGAGGCTATAGTATCTGCAAGGCTTTCCATGGCATCTGTTCCTGTCATGCCAGGTAAGTTTATTTTTTTTTAAGTGTAAAAGTTTCCTTAAATTCTTGCTGTAAATTATAAATCATTTGAGAAGAATTAGGATGGCCCATCAATTGCATCTTAGCCTTTTCCCCCAGCATACTTGCCTTCATTAAACTTTAAAGGTATAATACAAGAACATGTAACATTCCAATCACATTTTAATTTTATCTGCTCCTTTAATATTTCTAATCGATGACCCAACAATATAACAATTTGTCTTCAATCAGCCAATTCATTAGTTATTATAGTCAGAAGTTTCTCTGTCCCACCCAGCCATTCCTACAGCCATCTAGAGCCAAATAATCACATGAAGGCTTATATTAATCATAAACTCTTTGACCTATGGCTCAAGCTTATTACTTGCTAAACCTTACTCTTAAATTAACCCATCATTCTGTTTATGTCTAGCCACATGGTTTGGTACCTTTACTACAGTGCAGCACTCTTGTCTGGCTTACTCTGCATCTCCTGGCATCTGCTGCTCTGCTCTTCCACTTCCCAGAATTCTCCTAGTCTGGTTGCCCCACCTCTACTTCCTGTCTAGCTACTTGACCAATTAGTGTTTTATTAACCAGCAGGGGTGACAAATATCACAATGTACAAAAGCATAGTCTCACAAACTATCTCATTATCTATTTGATTCTACTGAGCCCCGAGTTCTGCAGAGTGCTGATGCCAGTCTCTAATGAACTCAGCAGTTTGAATTTCTCTGTGAGGGGCCATTCCAGCTGTTGCAGCAGTAGCAATCAATGCAATAATTTCCATAACTACAGCAATAATCAGCCCAGTCATTCAACATGTTCTCAATATCCTTTCAGCAAACTTATGCTCCAGGATCACCAAAGGTAAGTCTTGCCATGGACTCAACAACTTCAGTGGTATCCAGATTGTTAGCCTTGCTCTAAGAATGTATAAGCTTCTAGAAATTAAGTTGAAAGGCATACCAGAATTAACACAGGTATGATGGTACAGCATTCAAAAGTGATGTTGTAATTATTAGGGCCCACTGTACAGGTCCTTTCAGTAGCAAAGTAATGGTACACGGCCATAAAAAGATGGCTTTGATTCGGTCTAAAACACAAAGTACACTTATCATCCTTGATGTTTAGCTTTCCTTCCTACCCTTTAAGAGGTGTGAAAGTTAACTACATGTTAGTCTGAATAGAATTGCTACATTGCAGGAGGGGACTTGACATCCCAACTCCAGGACATTGCATAGATTCATTAACAGAAGAAGTTCTACAGTTGCATTCAAACTATACCACTTCCATCCTAACTCTGAGTGAGAATATTCTCCCTGAGGGGAGCTATAAGGGCTCCAATCAGTGATGTCTCTGTGGGAGATATTAACTAGCACTCGAGGTTTCTCATCTTTACATTGTTGCCAATGCACCCAGCAAGATCCCTTGTTGGTAACACACATCTCACAGAACTGTATATTCATGCAACTAGTAGTATTAATCTTCTGTCCTCTAAAACCAGATGCACTGAGCATATAAAACTTATTACAGTAACCTTCAATAGTATTGACTATGAATTGCCATACTTGAAAGATTATATTTAGACATTGAATTCCATCTCCCAAACAAATAGGAAGTCCTTGTACTCCCACAGTATAATTTTTAATCTCTACCCTCCTCCATTCCCTGAGCAGGACCTTGGTTGTCACAAGGACCAGGTAGCCAAAAAGATTCAGTAACTACCATAGGAATATCCATATCTCCCCTACTTACTGCTAAATTGATTGGAGGATTAGGAATAAAGGCCCAACAATCACGATCAGTCCCTTTTACCTGTACAGTTACCGCAGACAGCATAGCACAAAATAGATTTGCAACATTCAAAGGTTTCTGAGTCCTTTGAATTATCACCTCCCCTTTGTCACACAAATTCTTAAGTTGTCCTTAGGTGGGAGGATCAGCTGTCTGCTTCAAAGGCTTTCCCTTCCCTTCCCCCAGAGGCATCTCCACAGCCAAAGCATTCAGGATATTCTTCTTGCTCATGCTGAATTTTTATTAGTTTTGATGGAATCCTCAATTTTTTACCTTCTGTGGAACCAATAGCATGCCCTGGCAAACCTTGGACCCCATCTTAACACTTTATCTAGACTGTTTTGATGTTAAAACATTCATAATACCTGGGCTGACTCAATTCAGTAGCTCTTGTTTCTTTTTTATTATCATTAAAAAATGTTAAGGCTAATAAAGCATTAATCAGTCTGTCCCTGGGGGTCCTCATATCCCACTCCGTTTTACAAGCATCTCCTTTAGATGTGTGATTACATCTTTCAACAACTGCTTGTCCTGTAGGATTAGAAAGTTGTCCTGTATAATGTGTTTTACATTGTAATGCACAAAAAAGTTTTGTTTTATTGTAAAAATAAGCTGGGGTATTATCAGTTTTAATTTGTATTGGTATACCCATTATAGCCATTGTCTCTAATAAATGTGAAATTACAAAATCAGCCTTTTCAGAACTTAAGGCAGGTGCCCGTTGAACTCCAGAGTATGTATCAATAGTATGATGGACATATTTTAATTTTCCAAATTCTGTTAAATTAAATATATCATTTGCCAAATTTCATTTATTTGTGTGCCTTTAGAATTAGTTTCTGCAGGTAAAGGAACTTGATTATACAAAGAACAACAGAACAGTTCTTTATAATTTCCTTTGCCTGTTGCCAAGTAATAAAAAGTTTATTCTTTAAGTCCCTACTATTAACATGGCGTTTCTTATGAGATTCTGAGGCTTCCAACATATTTCTCATCAGTAACTGATCAATTTCTTCATTTCTTTTTGCTTAATGGTCCAGGTAAACCGGTATGAAATTGAATATGGGTTCTATAAAGTGGGAATTTCCTTTCTGGAATTGCCTGTGTGGTTTACAAATAATAAAGTTAATTCTGAATTATCAGGAATAAGTTCAGCAGTTTCTATATGCAATACACTTTCTTCCTATGGAGAATCATTAAGTATATTAAGAGATCCATTAAAGTCTAATAAAACCACCAGAATGTCATACAACTTTGATTTTTGAACTGAATCATATGAACTTTGAATAACTTTACTGGTGTTTCAGAAGCCTCTTCTATATAGGTCTTTAATTTTTTACACTGTGAGCTAGAAAAGTCTATTCCAAAATATTTTCCTCCCTCTGCATAATGAGTCCAGTAAGGGAAAGATTGGAATTAAAATACCTTCAGCTGTGAGATCTAACTAACCCACAGGGATTTGGGTATTTTTGTTCTACTTGGGCTAACTCTCTTTCAGCATCAGCTGTCCAATGCCTTGGATTGTTTTAATCTGAGTCACTGTTACACGAATTCTGGTTGCTATTAAATGAAACTCAGAGCCAGATACTGAGGAAAAGCTGGAATATCAGAGAAAGGAAACAGACCACAGTCAGATCCCACCCAACCAACTTCTCAGGGTAAAAGCTATCTTGCAGATCCTCAGCCTGGCTCCTGTTGCTTCAACAGAATGAGTCTGTCTTTCTATACCTACCTAAATACTTTCTTTGCCCAGTTGTTTCCCATCCAGGTTAAGATTAAAGGTGAGGGCTACTACAGTTTGGTAGTTAGGCCTTGAACTCACAGAAACACAGAAAGATCTCTGTCTCTGGAGTTATGGGATTAAAGGAAGGCATAGGCCACCAATCCCAGTCATTCCCTGTGCTGGAATTAAAGGTGTGAGTTACCACTCTCTGACCCTCCTGGATTGACTGTGGGTGGATCTGTTCTCTGATATTCCAGACTGGTTTTTATCAGATATATAACATACCACAAATCACTTTGCAAAATTTTAAACAAATTACTTAATTCTTGAGTAGACAGTCAGATAGGACACGATCAATTAATATCAGGTAATAATTTTTGAAAATCATTAAGAGTATGAAATTGATCTCTCCTAATCTGTGCCCTTTGCAGCCAAATTCTCTGTTTACTTAATTTAAATTCTAAATAACTAAGAGAATCTCCTCTTGGTATTTTCTAAAGAGAAATTTGTAATCCCCAACAGGGTAAAATTTTTTGTACCACATTAAACATTTTTCCTAAGATATCTGTATCAGAGACAGCCAATAAAATATCATCCATATAATGGTAAATAATAGATTGAGGAAATGCTTACAAACCATTTCCAGTGGTTGATGTACAAAATATTGACATAAGTTGGGCTATTTAACATTCCTGTGGAAGGACATTCTGATAATATTGTTTTACTGTTTAAACATTATTATAAGTAGGAAAGGTAAAAGCAACTTTTTCTCTGTCCTGTTCTTGTAAAGGAATAGTAAAGAAGCAACCTTATAAATTAGTAGCTTTAATAGGCCTATCTTTAGATACTACAGGAAAGGAATTCCAGGCTGTAAAGATCCCATAGTTTGAATTATCTTATTTACTGCTCTTAAGTCAGTTAACTGTGGTGACATATTGTGTATTTAATAAAAATGGTCTGGAATATCAGAAAACAGAGCCACCCACAGGGCCAAGACCTGAAGGTCAGGGAGTGGTGACCCAGGGCTTTTAATCCCATCTCTCAGGAGACAGATCAATCTGGATCTCCCTAAATTCAAGGCCTAACAGCCAGGCAGTGATAGAGAAGGAAAGCTGAGGAGTCTGTCTGAGCGACCAGTCAGTCTGAGGACTGGTGAAGGTAAGATTTACCCTATTCGGCCTGAGGAGTCACTGGGTGATAATTGGCTATGGTTTCCTCCCATCTCTCTGATATTCCAGCTTTTCCCCTATATCTGGTTCTAGGATTGAAACTGAATCCAGCAGCACTGGCTGCTCTTCCCTGCATGTCAGGAATTGTGTTGTTCTAAACCTCTAACCCTATGTTTCCTTTCAGCACCAGAGTGGCAGCCCCTCTCTGCCTCCTGCTCAGATGGACCAGACTGTTCCAGGGGACGGCAGTGCTGACAGTGAGGACAGAATCACTCAGATCACACAGGATATGGCCAAGGAGGTGCTCCTGATGGCTCAGAGCTTGAGGAAGAGCGGACCAGTCTTGGTACTTGGTCTTCAGTGGGTCATGGTGGTGGGTGATTGGGCACCACATGAGAAAGTAGTGCCTTGGCATCCGTAGGCAGTGCTGGAAAGAAAGGTCATACTGGAGATCCAATAAGTACCCCATCGCTATAAAATTCACCTCACATCCCTTCTTGTCTTCTCTTTCTGAGTTGGCTACTATGGTTTTATCAATTCTATCAGGGAAAATAACTTTGCCAAATCTGCAATATAATAAAATTATTAAGAATTCCAGGAGTCATTCACTCCCCAGCGATTAAATGAGTCAAAAGTATTATTTATACCTTTAAATTTTTGACCTTTAAATTCCATTATCCCTCAGTGTGTGTGCATAACCCAGAGAGGACTGTGTCATGGCACACGGATGGAGGTCAGAGGACACCCTCCTGTTATTGGTTCCTTCTTGTTTTGTGGGTTTCCAGCTCAGATACAAAATTTATGGAGCAAGTGCCTTTCCCCCCAGCCACCTCAGCAGCCCATTACTTCAAAGCTGAGTTTTGGGACGCTGTCACAATACCCATCAGGCCTTTAACTCAGAATCCTTCTACCTCAGTCTCTCAAGTCCTGAGATCACAGGTCCATTGTTAACTTTTAAACATGTGCTGCTTTTTAAAATCTCCCCAAAAAGAGTTCATAAAGAGGGCAAGCTATCCCATTATGGCTGGCATGGCCTGAAGGGGATAGCCTCTTTTCCACTAGCTTCTGGAAGTTGACTTCACCCATGAGCCTATTCCCATTCCCTGGAATTCTCTTCTTGATTAAACTGAGGTGAATATTGTTTGCTATTAACACACCAATATGAGAAAAAAATTAAAGAAAGAAATCCACTTATTTTGCATATGGACCAAAAGGAAGACAAAATGCAGGTTAAAAAAAAAAAAAACCTTCCAGTGTGGGTCTACTGGGTACAGAAGGTTCCAAAATCCAAGACTGAGCCACAAGAGACCCAACCTTCCTATCCTGGTGAGGACAGAGGGTCCATGAGACAAGGGAAGGACATCCTCTGCCATTATGACTACAAGGAACAAACCTAGAGCCTCCACCACAGCAAGACTCAAACCTCTCATTGTTGGATCCCTCTTCCCAGCTCCCCCAGCCAGCCAACATCTGACTCAACCATTGATCCCCAAGGTCACCAAAACATGTCTGGCTTACCAGAATGTATTTCCAAATCAGGTGTTCTGATTTAAATAGGACTCAGGTGTCTGCAGTGGTGTGTGGCTACGGACCTAGGAATGTGCAAATCCTGCACCCATTATGTTTCTGGAGAGATGTACATTTAAAAGGAAAATACAAGAACCATTTTAAGAGTGGGGCTTGCTTCTGGTAGGAAGTGGCTATGCAGAATTTACCCCTGAGTCCCCCAATCTCACATCCTAATCATGATGTCAATCATTTTTTAGAACTATTGTGAAACAGAAAAAAAAAGACAGAAAATATCTATTTAGGACTGGGGTTATTTGGTAGAGCACTACCCAGTATGCATAAGGTCTGGATTTAAACCCGGGTACCACGTAAAACAAGCACAGTGGTATGTGCTTGTAATCCCAACATTCTCAAGATGGAGATAGGACAATCAGGAGTCCAAAGCTATCCTAAACTCTATATGTTTGAGGTCAACCTTGGGTATGTGAGCCTAGAAAGCAGAATTTTCTGGTCTTCTGCAGCCCCCACACAAGGAAGGAAATTGTTCCTTGTTCAGTGAGGTTCTTTCTAACCCAAGAGAACCCTTTTAGAGTTGGCTCAGGAGATGGTGGTTTAAGCGAAAATACTCATTTCCAAGGGCAGAAGTTGAGCCAAGAAAGCTGGGGGGCAATCATTGTAATTTGTCTCTGATGTCTCAGGAGAAATTTATGAAGGCAATGTTTGCCTACTTCTAATATCTCCATTTCTGATATAGACCAAAGATCAGCTTATTGCCTCAGCCAGAAAAATCTCAGCTTCTGGAAAAAGCATCGCCAGACTCATTCTCATCATTTCTAAGAACTGCATAGATCAGAGATGCTCACAAGAGCTTCTGTGTATGGTGGAGCAGATTCAAACCATGAGCAGCCAGCTCAGCATCATCTCCAGGTAAGAAGCACCTAAGAAGCATCTTGGGGGAGAATGGCTAAGCTTTTATGAGACCCAGTGGGGATGGATGGTGAGTTATTTGTATCTGTTTAATGGTTTACCCTCCTACAGTTTATACTGGTCCCTTCCCCCACTCAGAACACAGGCCATCCACGCCATCAGTCTGCTCACAACATGTCAGGGGTAGTTGGCCTTTGACACAGTGACTGACACCCTTTCTTTGTATCCACTTGTAAATTTGGACAATTAGTCCTCTGTTTTTATATTAATCATATCTAATGAAAAACCCAACTATCTTTTAAAACAAGGTACACAGTGATAATCCGGACAGTGAAAGACTATAGATATGATGTCAGTTTCATAGATTAATCATGTGAGGATAGCACAGCCATCTTAGTTTGTGAAGTATATTTGATGATATTCACACAAAGAGGAAATCTTCCATGGATGTAGTTCTCAGAAGGATGCCTGTCACTGACTCCTCACCATACATCAAGAGCAAGTGATTGGGCTGGACACGGGACACAGGCCTATGATCTCCGCACTTGAAAGGTAGAGACAGGAGGACCAGGAAGTGCAAGGTCTGCCTTGGCTCCATAGTGAGTTAAAGTCTAGTTCAGGCTACTCAAGACCCTATTTCAACAAACAAGCAAACACAGTGAGTGAAAACAGAAAAACTATCAGAGGAAGCATGTGGTAAGGTCAACCCATTTACAAACTGGGAGTGGCAGTGTACACCTATAATCCTAGGTAAGAAGTTCAAGGCCATCCTTGACTACATAGTGAGCTTGAGGTCAGCTTGGGCTACACGAGACTCTGTCTCACACCACCACCCCCCAAAAAAATCAAGTCATTTGATACGCCTCAATTCTGGAGCTGAGTCAAGTTTCATTAATAGCCTCCCTATCGCACCTTTCCTGTTGATATAAATTACATATCATAATAGAAGCATAAAAGTTTTAATTCGACCTGAGTCCATTATAACCTACAGCGGCACACTGGCTAATAATAAACTTCCAGTACTAACAATCTTCTATATGGAAAGGCTTGGCTGTTAAAACTACTGTCAACTGTGAATGCAAAGTCCCAGATATGATGAAGGACACCAAAACAGACATAGTTCCTCGAGGTTGTAAGATTTATTTAATACTATGGACAGAAAGACCGACAATAAGTATGGTAGGAGCGCTGTGAAATGTTTAGGCTCTGCTACCAGAGACCGACACTGTGGCAAAGTCTCTGAAGAGAGGAAGCAGAAGTCACATGGCAGGAAATGAGAGTCTTTTCTTGACTTTCCTGAAGGGGAGAAAGCCAGGAGCCAGGCTGCTTCTCACCTTCTCATAGAGGGGCAGGGAAGGGAGTTCAAAGCAGAATGTGTGATGCCAGCACCCACTCTGATGTAAACTCATTTCCTCAGTGAGTGGTCCAGAAGAAGTCTGTTAGCAAGGGACCCATGCAGCAGTTAGATTCTTACATTACAGTCTCATGGTGAGAAATAAAAATATTGCTTACCCTAGAGTGTTTCCATTTCCTAATTAATTCATTCACTTAGTGTATGCACATGCACATCCATGACAGTGGACACATGTGGAAGTGAGAACAACTTGTGGGGTGGCTCAGTGGTTAAGAGAACTGGCTGCCCTTCCAGAGGACAGGGGATCGATTCCCAGCATCCACATACTGGCCCACAACTGTAACTCCAGTTATTGGTGATTGGCACCTTCTACTGACCTTCATGGACACCAGGCGCACACATGGTAGATGTGTGTACATGCAGGCAAAACACTCATACATATGAAAATAAGTCTTAAAAAAAAAAACACAACAACTTGGCAACTGTTCTCCACGAAATACCATTTCAGATGCACGATCATTTCAAGATTAGCTGACAATATTTTTTCTATTTAAGATATAAGCATAAAAATGACCACCAAAAACAAATCAGTTTTATAATTAAAATGAGACCCCTTCCCTGAAACAAGAGACATGGTGCCAAGCAGGAGGGCTACATGAAAAACCTTACCTGTGTTAACGGCAGGAGCGAGGGGAAATGGGCAAAAGCATTCACTGTGGTTCTCATGAATGGGCAAGGCCAAGTGCTAAGCATGTGTAGGATTGATTATTTTGAATTTGGAAGGTGTATTTGTAGGTAAGTATTTAGCTCTTTCTGGGAATTGATAAGTCTAGAAGGGGCATTTCCTCCAACACTAGCCACGTCCTGCATATAGTTCTACACAGAATTTATCTTCTTCCATGTTTTGATGGCAGTTGGCATCAGTCCTGTGACCTTTCTTCAGTTATCTATTAACAACATACTCTTTTTTTTTATTTTCATTATAGATGCTATATGGTTCATATTTTCTTGGTGTTAAAATAAGATTTGTATTTAAAAATGCTAAATTATGCCCTTAGAATAGTGTTCCCCTGGGACTGTGGAGACAAGTCAGTTGGTAGAATGCTTGCCCAACATGTGCATGTGGAGGACCTGAGTTTGATCCCATCTAAAAGCTGGGTGTGATGATATACAGGTCTAATCTCGGGGCTGAAGATGTAAAAACAGGGTTCTCCAAGGCTTACTGCTATAGCCAAACCCAGAAGCTCCATGCTCAGTGGGAGACACTATCTCTAAAAGGGTGTGTGAGACAATCGAGGAAAATACTTTACATTGCTCGCTCTCTCTCTCTCTCTCTCTCTCTCTCTCTCTCTCTCTCTCTCACACACACACACACACACACACACCCTTCCTCTGAATATTCCCACAAAAGTATCTCAGCTTTCTATAGGGGGCTGATGTGAGATATCTTCTGTATGCTGTGAATTATGTTTTTGACCTATGGCAAGCCAGCTTATAGGCAGGTGGGAAATCCAAGCATAAATAAAGGGGAAGGAGGGTGGAGTTACTTGGAAACACTTTGAGGTGCCTCCCAAGAGAGCAAGATGTAATGGAATACAGGTAAAGCCACTAGCCATACGGTAAGACAGAGATTATGGAACACAGGAAAAGCCACTAGCCATATGATAAGACAGATTAATAGAAATGGGTTACATTGTAAGGGCTACCTGATAATAAGCCTAAGTTATAAGTTGAACAGTTTGTAATTAATATAAGCCTTTGTGTGATTATTCGAGGCTAAGCAGCAGCAGCGCTGTGGGTCCAAACCTTGGGGTGAGGCTGGAACAGACAGGTCAAAAGTTCATATACAAATGGTGCCCACCATCAGGTAATGAAAAAGCCTTAAAAAGGATTCTGAATGCACAAAAGCTGAGCTGCACTGGTCTCACGATCTAATGCCAACAGCAGTTCAGAGACTCATCTCCTAGCAACTGCCAGCAGGATGTTGCTGGCCACCAGCTGCCATAAATTGAGCAGCATGGCAGATTCCTGCAGTCTCTCTCAAGGACTGTAGCACAAAGAGGCTTCTCCCAGCTGCTGTTTTTGAGTTTAGAAACACATCTCTGGGCTTAAAAATATAGCTCCACAATATTTAATATGCCTTCCCAGAATTGGGAAGGTAAGTGTGACTCTGGTACCTCTGCCATGTTGAAAAGCCAAGCAGGGCAGAGCCAGCAGCCAAAGCATTGCTTTACAATTTAGTGATTTAAAAACTCTTCTGCTTAGAAAATGATTAGTTATGCATTAAAACAGATTCAGATAGAGAAAACCTCTAAAGAGATTACAATGTATATAAAAAGAAATATGTAGCCTTGGGGGAGAAAAGAAAAAAGGTAGAGAAAGCCTGTAAGAAAGAGAGTATAATAAGTCATATAAGAATGGAAAATACACAAAGAAGTCTAAATTATGTATATTGTGTTTTCTTTGAATTTTTTAAACTGTTAACGAGCTAACTGCAGACATTTGATTATAAAGACTGCTAAGTTAAACCAATATATATATTTAAAGTTATCTTGACTTTAAAATTAGGGTCTAGGGATCTGCTGCTTTGGAAAAGAGGTTCTGCTTTTGTTTCCACAGAAGATGAGAACTTGCTTCCAGGATAATATGATTTGGTCAAGTAAGACCCCTTAAGGCAACTAGCTGAGATTATGCAGCCTCACAGACTATTACAGTCAAAATTTAACCATCATTCTAAATTTTCTCAGAACCCCCATAAGATCGCCAGCGCCCCCAATCTGCAGGAAGTAGTTTATGGAAAACTGTACCCAAATCCCAAAAATGAAATGTTTGTTTTCATTATAAATGGTTAGTTGTCATAATCAGTCTTTTTCTAAGGAAGAAAGGAGGGTTTAATATAGAAATAATAAAATATAAGATTATTGAATCTACTTGGATCCAAAAAAACAGCTATTAATCTCAAAATACTTTATATTGGTATGGATTTTAGTTTATTGATACAAATTTAAGGTAAATTTTGTTATACTATATATGTGCATTTCTACTCTTGTTTAAGGTATGATGTTTATGTAACTCATTTAAAATTGTAATGTATAATTAATAAGTGCAGATTAATAATTATCTATGATAATCAAACTTATAATCATATTAATTAGACTTTTTAGCTATAAAAAGGAATATTTCAGTTAGATAGGTAATCTTCAAACACTTCAAAGACCTACAGAATATGGCATTTAAAATGATTAAAGAACTTAGACTTTTCTGGATAGTGAGACAGGTCTGTTCCTGGCAGCATGAATCTACTTCAAAAAGATGATGGGCATCGAAGAAACTCCATGTGGAGTTTACTTTCTTTGTTTCAAAAATTAGACACTGGGCAAAAAAGTGCTCTTACCTCAACTGCCTGACAATATGCTGTATAAGATGAACATGCAGGACCCATAGGAAAGTGAACTCTGAACTTTGACATAATAAGCCAAGATAATTCTTCAGCTTCCTGCTTCACAGAGAAAACTGCCAGGCATTCTGCAGGACACAGAGATATGTGACTGATGAACTATGCCTTAGTAGTTCAGTAGTTCTTAAAAATTTCTCCTTTTAAAAATAAGTCTGCCAGAGTCTCAGGTCTGTAGGCTTAAGATGGATGCCCATGTTACAAAAGAACTTTGTGTAACTGTCCAGGCAGCAAGATGTCATCTCTGTCATTTCTAGAATTTTGAAGTTGCATGTACTTCCTGTTTACTCAGGTAATATTATATCCTTCTGTGGTCTTTAATGTAGTTGAAGATTAGTTATAGTTTTCCTAGTTATAATAAAAGGTAAATTAGATGTGAAACTTTGGACTCACAAGGATAAGGTAGATGATAGAATATTTTCTTTAATTTTGCTAAATATAAATAGACTAGATACTGTAATTCTTGCTTGATAGCTGATTTGTTATATGTAATTTTTCTATGTTGAAATTGAAGCCTTCTTTTTTGATTAGAGAGAAAAGAGGAAGTCATGTGGGATGTCTTTCTGTATGCTGTGAATTACCATTGGAAAATAAAGGAACTATTTTGGCCTATGGCAAGTCAGCTTATAGTCAGCAAATCTAAGCATAGATAAAGGGGAAGGAGGGCAGAGTCACAGGAAATCTGATCCAGCTGCCCAAGAAGCAAGATATAATGGAGTACAGGTAAGCCACGGGCCACATGGTAAGACATAAATGAGTAGAAATGGGTTGAGTTAAGATGCAAGAGCTAGCTGGCAATAAACCTAAGCCATAAGCTAAACAGCTTGCAATTAATATAAGCCTTTGTGTGATTCTTTGGGGCTAAGCAGCTGTGGGCAGGTCTAGACCTCAGGGCTAGGCCAAGCTGAATGGGATAGAAACTAATTACTACATGCTGGTGTTTATTGGTGATTGCCTCCTAACCTGGGATAGACTCTTTATTTCCCCAATGCCCCCAGTGTAAAGGCCTCTCTAGCAAGAAGCAAATCCTCTGAAGACCTCCTTGTGGACACTGCACAGCAGCTCCTCCAGGTCATCTCCAAGACTGTGAGGGGTGCAGAAGCTGCCTGTCTTCGGGTGAGTGCCACAGGGACTCGACAAATGACAGGCGGTCACAAGGGTACATTGTCTTGCCATTCAACTCTGTTCCTTCGATACAACAGTGACCTCACCTCCTCTGCATTTTTATTTGCATGATTTCCATCAGCCTGGCTTTAATTTTATCACGTCTTTAGCCATACCCAATCTTCAAATGAGCCAGCCACAGCGTTCTGCACACCTTATGCTTTTTCCTTCTGTTTCAAAGATTTCCCTGTGTTTTGTTTAGTTAGCTGAATAAAGTTTTTTATTTTACTTTTGAGATAAGACCATAGATGGCCCGTGCCAGCTTCAGACCCAGCATGTAGCTCAGTCTGGTCTTTAACTCACGTCTTTTTGCTTCAGCCTCCTGAGTGCTGAGGATCGAAGTGTACACTACCACAGCTTGATCTCTGTTTTGTCTTTTGTAGGATTTGTTATTTACCTATGTGGTTTTGCCCACGTTTTAATTAAAGTCATGAAGATATTCATCTTAGGCATATTTACTTTTTTTTTCTCATAACATGGGTCAGATCTGTCTCTAGCTGATTTGGGAAATTTGGCTTTTGTCTTGTTACTCTACAATGGATTGAGAGTGTTTCGTTTGCATGTCCCATAACTTTCCGTTGGAAACCTGGCACTTCATGTAGATTTGTAAACACTAATAACATTTTCATATATTCATGACTTCCAGGTGCCTAGTTTAAGAGGTAAGCCATTATTGCCAGGCACTGACCTGAGTTGGGGTTTTATTGTTGCAATTATCAGGCATGCTAGCCCTAACTTCCACAATGGCTGAGTCTTTTATTCAATAAAACAGGCAGCTATCAGCAGTGATTCATGCCTCTGAGACAGGGTTGCTCCTTCCACAAAGCCTGCATTTCAGAGAGATGCTCTCAGTCCCCCATTCAGGCCTGAGCCTCTCTCAGAAGCATCAGGTGAGGTCTTAGAAAACTGAGTACATATGGACCTTTCTTGTGGATGGATGCTGCACTCACACTACTCTAATTTGGACATTATCAATTTGTTAATTTTATTTTCAGTTCTGGAGCTCAAAGCCAGTGCCCTGAAGATACTAGGCAGATACTCCACAACTGAGCTACATCCATAGCCTTGTTAAACACCCCCCCCCAAACCTTATGTTCAATCATTTGCCTGCCCTGTCTCCTCCAGGCTGAGTCTTATGCAAACCAGCCCTATTCCCATCTCTCCTTGGAGATGTCTGTTTCCAATACATCTGAGGCTGGAGAACTTCCAGCTCTCCAATGGATTCATGAAAAGCACAGTTTTGTGTATTGGCTGGCTTTGTCTTTTTGAGGTGAAAGTGACTCATTTCAGGCTTCCTATATCTTAAACAACAGATTTAAATGGACACTTTTGGAATGCCTAAAATAACACCTCCCTGGCTGAGATGCTAGGACACTGGAGGTGGATGCAGGGAGATCTGAAGTTCAAGATTACCTTTAGGTACACAGCAAAGAGGAGGGCAGCCTGGGTTACTTGAGACCCTATCTCAAAAGAAAAGCAAAACCCAAAGCAAAAATAAATTAAATAAATAAATATGAGTTTGCTTAGGGTCTCTCTGTGGGAGGCCTACCTACCTCTGTCCTCAACTTCCTCGGCCTGGCTACTTCTCCTTCAGACCTGAACTTAAATCGTACCTCCTCTGAAGGTATGAAATACCTCCTCTTATGTATATGGATGCTTTGCCTGCATGTATATTGGTGCAGTACCCTTAGAGGCCAGAGGGGAGTGTTATATCCTCCTGGAACTGGAGCTAGAGATGACTGTGAGTCCGCATATGGATGTTGGGAATTGAACCCAGGTACCATAGAAGACTAGCAGTGCTCTTAACTGCTGATCCATGTCTTCAGACCCTCACACCTATAGTAATAGCTTAAGACACGATCATGTTTCAATTCTGAGAGATTATAAACTGATAATCATCAGTCAGGGACCATCTGTAATGTAGACTAAACGAATGGCATCCAGTTCCCTCTGTTTGAGTTCTTTGTGTGCAAGATGCAAACACAGGAAGAATTTGGATGGGGAGGGAAAGTGTATTTTAATGTGTGTGGGTATTTTGGCCCACATATATATGTCTGTGTACATGTGTATGCCTGGTGCCCGAGGAAGCCAGAAGAGAACACTAGATCCCCTGGAACCAGATTTAGAGGTGGTTGGGCTGCCATGTGGTGCTGGGAATTGGACCTGAGTGCTCAGGAAGAGCAGCCAATGTTCTTAACTGCAGAGAGAGAATTTAAAAAGAATCGGCTATGTTCTCAGAACATTTTGTCAGGATTAAATAGAAAGCTCTTTGTTCTGCGTTTCATCTCCTTTCAGGGTGGGTCTCTATCCCCCACCCTCTTCACACATGATACTCTGATGCTGTAAAAAGGAAGCCATGACACCAGAAAGGCAGCCCCACAAGAGCAAGCTCCAAACTGGTAAGCCTAGAAACACGTGGCCAGTGTCCCAGCATTGAGCTTCATCATCCTTTGCTCCTGCAGGATTTGAGATAGTCTTCTGATTTCATCATCCTTTGCTCCTGCAGGGTTTGAGATGGTCTTCTGATCCCCAGGAGCTGGAGGTTGCTGCCTTGTGCGCACAGTGGAAGAGGAAACTACTACAACACAGACTTCAAGAAGCCTCAAAGCCTGACTGTGATGAGCTGGGCTTACGGAAAACAGGCAGGAGGAGCCTCCCAACGCTGGCAGACCTAGTCCAAGAAACATTATAAAAGCTGGGGCATATTCTCCCAGCCAGTTTGTGTTGACCAGTGCTTTGGCAGCTTAGCATGCCTCTTGGGTTGAATCCAAGACACAGGTATATGTGGCCAGGGCTTGTGCTTTACAGAGCTTCCTCGACAACATTCCTGGTTAAGAACATGGGGACGCTGATGGAAATTTAATGGCAATGCTCCTGTCTGTATGTGATACAAACAGAGGGGTTGTTTAAAGAGCAGCACAGACAGAAGAGTAATGTGAATGTACTTTGTAAAGAATAATTCCGTTTTGTTTGTCCCATCCATTCTCTCACTCTGCTCTGCTCATTCTGTTCTAAAGCACTTTATTAACTTACATATCATAGCATTTACATATCTACATTATATCTTTAAAGGTTTTTTAATGCTCACAGATTTTTGCAAGCATCAACGTAGTTTAGAATATTTCAGTCATCACTGAAACCCTTTAGTGGCCTGATCCTTTTGCCCAAGCCTAGTATCTGTTAATTACTTTCTGTACTATTAAAAATAGATTTTCCTAGTCTGGACACTTCCTAGAAATAGAATAATTTAAGTGTTTCTTTGTAACTGGCTTACATTGTTTAGCATAGCTCTGGAAAGTCCATTTATATCGGTACTTCATTTCTTCCCGTCAAATATTTCCACTGTGTGGATATCCCACACCTTAGTTAGTCACCAATGGCTGGACATTTGGGTTCTTTCCAGTTTTAACTATTCTGAATAAAACTGGTATTGAGCTTATTGGAATGGTGTTGTGAACAATATTCATGCATTATCCTTTTTCTGTCAAATATATAATTATGTCACATCTTTCAGTTCCTCTACAGTTTCTGTACTGATTCCATTATTATAGCTAGCAGCTCATTAACTTTATTAAACTTCTCAAACAATCACATTTTGGTTTTATAGATTTTTCTTGCATTGTTTTTATTTCCCACATCTCTTATAGCTGTTTAAAGTAGAAGGATAAACCAGAGCAGAAGTCCTGTGAGATGGCTTGAGCTGTGGGCAAAGTGAGTGCAGAACTGAGGTAAAGAGAACCATCGTAACTATCACAGCCACTGCAGATCCCATGTGCTTCAATACTGATCACCTGGCAAGATTTGCCTACTGGTGCAATCATGACATGAATGCTCTAGGTATAACCGATTATTTTCTGACTGATCTGAGGATGGAATGTGTGCCTGCTATTGCAGACCTGGTAGAGACTTTTATATCTATGCGGGTCACGGGTTCTATAAGGAACACACTACTAGTGTTTAGCTAACTTGTAGCTAAACTGCCTTATAGACATGACTGGTGCACTACTTAGCCTTTGTCAGAGGAGCCTATTTTGACAGTGGGCAATGGTCAAAGCAATGATTCCTAACCAGTTAGTGTTGAAAGTAAGTGACTGATGAGTGTTTGGCCCTTAGGGGGGTCATCTGTGCCACCTTCTCCAAGAAGCATCAAGCCAAATGGGGTAGAAGGACTGTGAAATCCAAGCATGGGGAAAATATGATGTGGTGCTGAATATGTGTTCTGAATATGGCACAGCCATTACATCAAGTCATCAAGACCAGCTGACCAGCAAGCTCCAGGGATCCTCCGGCCACTTTCTCCCTAGTGCTAGGTTTATAGGTACATGTCATCATGCCTTGGTTTCCACATGGCTGGTATGGATCTGAACTCTCCAGTTGCCATGTCTGCACAGTAAGTGTTGAGCCAACTCCCCATTCTCTCAATTGTCCTTCAGCAAATGAAATTGGCATCTTGTAGATGTGGCATGTGCTACTCAGTTAAAACCTGAATGCCTGCTCATACAGAAGAGAGGCACCACACTAGACTATGCTGGCCCTCAACAAAGCACTTTCTGATAATTAGATTAGTTGCTCAACAATGAAATCCAGCAATCTTGTAGGCCCCCATAAGGCAGTGAGCACTTGACCCTAAACAGACTAGGACAGAAACAAGAACCCATCTTCCAGTGTCCCCTGACCTTGAAGGGTTGCTGAGCATCTCCTGCTGCAATGAGATTCCATTTTGGCCCCAAAGCTGTCAGATTCTCGTATTCTCGGAACGGTCAACTTACAGATGTGTGCTGTGCACATCTGAGGAGCTATGAATGCAGCCCAAACAAAACCATAAACTTAACATTCAATGTTGTGTCTGGTTATATAGTACCCCAGGGCAGACTCTGGAGATGACATGATGTCACAATATCAAAAAAAAAAAAATGCACGCTCCTGAAAATTAATGTGAGATACCTCTTAGAATGAAAACAGAGTCAGGGAACAGGGGCTTACATGCTGCTAGTCTGTACAGAGAGATAAGGCATAATTTCTCTGAACAAAGGATTTGCTGAAGGGCAATATTCCTTTTTAGGAAGCCTTGGGATGATCCCCATTAACAAACTCTTGAAATCCTGAAATTAGGGCAAAACAGCACATTTCCAGATGCACACCACCAGAAACACTTTTAATTTAAAATCAGACAATAGAGATTATAGAAAAAAATACTACAGAAACTTGCAACAGTGCCACTGCTGAGAATGTCACTTAGAAAATTTATTAGTAAAAAATTTTTAAAACCCAGCATAATCAGCCTTTTCCCAAGTGATTTGTTAGTTACTGATGTCATAGTTGATCAATTCAGAAAAGTTTTATTCTCTGAACACATCAACAATTTAGTTAATCCAGTAAATTGGCATGTATAAACCTTCCAAGGTGAAATAGTGAATTTGCCCAAAACTTGGTATACAATCTGGGGAAATAACACTGGAAACTTCAAACAAAACACTTCACCCTGAGTAGGTATAACCAGAATTTCAGCCCAGATAGATGGGGCTAGTGGGTTTGATAGTAAACAGATCACCAAGTCCTTGCTCCCTGCAACAGAATCCTTGGGCACAGGGGCCACCAAATTCCCTGGCTTTATGCAAGCACGGAAGCCTTGTGCAAACCTGAACCTCAGATCTATGCTCAGCCTCTCTCTGAGTGAGGGGGTATGTAGTGGATTTATGATGTTACATTGTAAATAATTGTCCCGCCTATGAGTTTAATAAAAAGCGCTGATTGGCCAAAGGCAGACAGGAAGTGTGGGCGGGGCTACCAGACTAAGAAAGCTCTGGGAACTGGAAGAACACAGAAGAAATGCCAGAGAGAAGCCAGAAGCAGTAGAGGACAACTATACTGCTCTGAGAAAAGGTACCAAGCCCCATGGCTGAACAGGATTAGAATCATGGGTTAGATTAAGGGTAAAGAGTTAGCAAGTTATATGCCTGGGCCTTAGGCTGATCAGCCTAAAATTAATGTAAGCATCTGTGTGTCTCTGTAGGCCTGCGGGTCTTTAGGTCTGAACCTTGAGGGTAGGCCCGAAAGTCTGGGCCAGAAACCTCTTACTACAAGGTGGTACTCAGTCATATGTAGCATAAACAATGAGAAAATGTTTTAGATTTTGGCAAGTCAATATATAAATGACTACTTCTTGACTATCATTTTCATATACAAGAAAGTATACTGTTTTCTGACAAAATATTCTCCTATTTTACTTGCCCCCTAAGCAGGAAAAATTATGAAATGGAGGCATGTGACAATGTCTGACCTGAAATCAATGGCTGGCCACATTCTTCTTTGTGTTGACTTGAAAAGCATAAACATGTGAAAGTACATCACATGAGGACAGTGGAGGGCCAGGGGAAAAATTGTTATTGTTAAAAAATTCAGCCTTTATATGTTTATTTCCTTATAGTAAAGTATTATCAATCAAACCTCTTTGGCACAATACTGTCTTAGGGTTTTTATTTCAGTGAAGAGACACCATGACCACAGCAACTCTTAAAAAGAGAACATTTAATTGAGGGGCTAACTTAGAATTTCAGTCCATTATGATCATGACAGGGAGTGTGTCGGAGTATAGCTGAGTGTTCTGAACCATGCAGGCAACAGGAAATCGACTGACATACTGGGCAGTATCTTGAGCAGAGAAAACCCCAACCCCCCCCCCCCCCACACACACACACAGTGACACACTTCCTCCAGCAAGGCCATACCAACTCCAACAAGGACATTTTCTATGAGATTATGGGAGCCAGTTCCGTTCAAAATGGAAAGCTTACTTTTCCTTCCAACCTTAATATCCTTATGAAGGTCCACAGTGAAGGGCTGAGAAGTGTAGCTCAATGGCAGTTCTTGCCTGGAATGCTGAGGTGCTAGGTTCCATCTCTAGCACTGAAGGAAAACAAAGGTTGTTTGTATAAAATAAATAGTGAGTCAGAAGTATGGGGGCTGATCACTTGAAGAGCTGATACTTTTAATGCACTACTAGTATATTTTCATTCCTCCTTTAACATTTTCCATTTAAAACATGAACAACTCATGAATTAAAGTGTGCTCACATGCCCAGTTGAGCCCGTATCTTTGTTTCTAAGAACCAATGGCTTTTATACTGAGGTCCACCCTCACATGCTATTTCAGCAGACATACGACATGGTCCAGCATTGGTGGCTTCTATCACCATCAATCCTGCATAAATGGGGCAGGTCAGATCCCATGACAGACTAAAAATCAATGCACCTTTATGATAGGAAAGTTTTGTATTTTTTACACACTAGCATTTTAAAATTTGCTAACATGGTGGGTTAATATTCTCTGAAACAACTTCCCCGGTAATTCTCTTCTTATAATCTCCGCACACATCTAAAGCTTTATAAAATTGGTAAACCAGACAAGTCATGCCTGGTTGTTCTGGAACAACCCTGAGAAACTTACTAGGGATTGTGTCTGTGATGTACAGAAAGCAATTTTGTATTTACAAATACGCTACAAAAACAATTTCCTCCCTACCTCAAAACTATCAACAGTTGAAATTATTTATCTGACACAGATAAGAAACTAGATGCTGAGATCAAGCTCAGGAATCATTTCAGAACAAGTGTGAATTCTTTTGTCTTTAAACTTTGAGACTTTGAAGAGTTCTCTGTCCTTCCATAACTATTCGGTTTAAACAAGACTTAACTACGCAACTGGTCTCCCACTTTTAAGATCAACAGGACGAGCAGGAGGAGCACTGAGGCGTGGAGTACTAAGGCACATCTCATTGCATACTGTGGCTCTTTTCTCTGCAGCCCAGTTCTGGGGTTTCAAGTGCAGAGTGGGAAACATGGAGCCTCCCGTACAGAAATGGGATCAAACACACGACAGTGAAACCATTTCAGCATTTGGGTCATTTTCAAAGTTCACAATAAAGTCCTAACCAAGACACAGGAAAATAATTGACAAATCTAATTTCTTTGGATCTGCTGCATGCCAGTTTTATGGCCTGATTCATACTCTACTCAGACAAAGTAAATAGGTATGAATTCTGAGGCCCAGATGAAGGTTCAATTGCATCACAACAGATTCAGATTGTTTCTGTTATCTGTAAGTGTGAAGCTTCTGATAGGACATAACTTATTCTTACTGTGATAGTATACACCAAACTCCATAAATTCTCAAAATATCAACTATATTAGCCACTTTTCTGTTGTTGTGATGAAATCCCATGACCAAGATAATACACTGAAGAAGGAATTTATTTGGGCTTGTGGTTCCAGAAGTCTTAAGAGTCCTTCATGGCAGGGAGGCATTGGAGCAGGTGGGCATGGTTGCAGAAGCCAGACATTGAGAGCTCACATCTTCAAAGGTAGGAATAAAATGGGCAGTCTGGAAGTAGGTGAGTCTTTTCACTCTCAAAGCCTCCAGAAACCACCCCTCCAACGGGCCTCATTGCCACCTCTCCAAACAATGGCTCCAACTGGGTCCAAGCATTCAAGTATTTAGGCCTATGGGGAAAGTGTTTTTTAAATTCCTATGCAACCCCCTTTAAAGAAGGGCTACTCACTGGGAGAAGTAGATATTTGTTATATTTTTTTTTCTGTGAGAAAATAGAAGGTGATTAAGCAATTCTGTTAACAGGCTCTGAACAATATATCCTAAGCGAACATCTCAATCCCAAAGAATTGTGTAAATTAAAAGCACTATTGTAAACATAAAATACTCTCATATAAAGTGTATTGTCAAACTTGAAACTAAGATCAAATTTCCTTGTAAAATAGCTGTTAGGACACTAGCTAATAAAATATATATCCACGAATGAGTGTAGGGGATCTGAATAAGAATGTCTCCCATAGGCTCATATATTGGAATGAGTTTAATCATCGGGAGTAGAACTATTTGAGGATTAGGAGGTGTGGCTTTGTTGAAGGAAGTGAGTCACTGGGAGCCCAGCCCACTTTTTCTCTCAGCCTGCAGACCAGAATGTATTTCTCAGCTACTGTGTGCTGCTATGCTCCCACTCTTCCCGCCATGCTGATAACGGACTAAACATCTGAAACTGTAAGCCAGCCCCCAACTAAGTGTTCTATTTTGTAAGAATAGCTTTGGTTCTGGTGTCTCTTCTCAACAATGAAATAGTGACTAAAAACGTAAGATGAGTAAACAAATATTCCATCATTGGGATTAATAACTTTTATATTCTTTTAGTCACTTAACTTCCTTTTCAGCAATTTTTTAAAGAGCTTTCACTAAGAGTTTCATGCTTAACACACCAAATTATCTCTTTTGTATATTTAGGATTATTACTAATTCAACAATGTGGATGAATGAATGAGTGAAACTAAAGATTTGTTACAATTTTTGATTCGCCAAAATTTAGATATTTTACTGTTTCTTAAATTCCAGGAAATGAGGAAATTTACTACTTTGGGATACATTTTTATTTTTGGTCAGTTTTATCTATTTTATTGACTTTTCAATAAACAATAAAGTTCATTTGAACATTAAGTTAGAAAATAGTTTCTATAGTGGCTTTAAACAGTATCTTCAAACCTACCCTGTTATCCAAAGCCATTTTAGGCAACCAATAGAAACAAAATGTGAATTATGTAAATTGCTTCTGTGGGAGCTCTCTTTTTTTAACTAAAGACTGGAGTTATTACCTCCTTTGTCTCATAAAAAAGTCTTCTTTTAAAGTGATTTATTGGAGCCATCCCAGCAAACATTGCCATATGCAGCAGTTCAAAGACCATGCCAATGTGACTCTGTGAGTTATGAGTTATATCATAAGACACAGGTATCATTGCCTATACACGTCAATAAATACACAAGAATGAATACAAGTTACTTTTCATAAAATACAATTTCTAATCAATTTAGAGTTCTAAGCTATGAGATATTAAATAATTAAAACACAGGCGATTTCTATTATAGAACCAATCATGTGAGATCAAAAACATTATTTATTGGTACCATATACAGTGGAATATATCTGCTATCCCAGTGGGAGTTTTTTGCTATGCAAGAAAAAATATAGAATCTAGACATTTAAAACATTATCAGCTTAATAATTACTACAGTCTCACTTTGAAAATTCTGTTAAAAATTGCCACAGTCATGATGAGCACAGTTATTGCAGTTACATCATTTGAAAAAGATAAAAAATTATGCTGCTAAAGACAAAAACACTGAAATACATAAATATCACAATGTGACACAGCACTAAACTCATAACTATTTAATATGAAAAAACTAAATTTTAAAAGTTCTGTTAGAGAACCTGGAAATTTTTTACTGTAGCAAAACATTTTATTTATATTCCTTCAGCTTTTATGATACAGTGTACAGTAAAATACTTTTAAAAGATACAACATTCAAGTGCTTCATGTACACAAACAGTGTTGCCAGTGCTAATAAAGGGATGCCCTTAAACATGAGCTGAGCTAACTATAGTCTGAATTGTTTTAACTTTGTGTTTTACTTAGCAATTGGCTCTACACACTAGTCAGTTTTGTGCTGGCAGAAAGGATCCTAGTTAAAATACTGATTCTCAAAATGAATGTATATCACATTGCTTGAAACTAAACAACATATAAAAGTGGTCGTTGTTAACCTAAACACTGACTACAAAAGACAACTGGTATATACTTGTGCTGGGTGCTGAGTTCATGATGGTTCACTTTCAGTAAAAGCAGCTACCACTAACATGATATGTATTTCTATACTATAGTCTCTTGGAGTTATAAAAATATTATATAAAATACCACAGACTTTAGAGGATATAAGTTCATGTGGTTCTGATACTAGCAGCTGAAAAATGTTTATAATTTAAAAAATAAATAAACTATAGAGGTAAACCAGTTACAAAACAGCAGAGAACTGTGGTAGTGTCAGAACAGCTTAATTACACAACAGCTAACAAAATGGTGACGCAGTTGGATCAAATGTCTTAAAAACTTCTTTCAGAGATTTGTCATCTGTTTCTCTACTTGGATCATCATCTGGGGCTGGACTTGCCTGTCCTGGCTCTCTCGCCTGCCTTGGGTCACTGTAAGAAGGTCTAATTAAGCCTGTTAAGGCCTGAATAGGAAGACTGTGCACAGCAGAGACTTGAACCTCATCAGCACTCTCTGTGTGCAGAGCATCTGCTTGCAAGTCACCTGGCCCCTCAACAGGGACCAGCATGTCTGAAGGAGTTTTCTGTACGATCACTTCTCCAAGAGAAGGCTCATTTTTATCACTGTTTTTTAAACCACTGTTCTCCTGGTTCTCTGCATTTTCTTCTGAAGAAATGGTTGCTAGCTCTGATGAAGGCAATGAGTCCTTCTCCCTAGGATCATACAAACTAATGCCACTAAGAACTGAACTTGAAGTTCCCAGTGGGAGGCCAGCTGAAGAAGCGAGTTTGGGGGCATATGGAGGAAGGGCCACAGGCCCGGCATTGATAGGTAATGCTGCTGAGGGTTGTGACAAAGCAGGATTTGATCTGACTAAGTGTGGGGTACTCTTTGACACATGTGAGTCCTTTATAGCCACTTGATGTGACTCTGTATTGGGCAGTCTGTGAAGTCTAGGATCAAAATTCTTTTGCAGCCTAGGGTCTCCTAATTTACTTCCTGAACTAGGTAAGTCCCCACATTGTTCTAAGCAGCCCTCTCTCTGTGTTAGATTCATTTTGGCCTTGGCTGCTGATTTTGAATCAAGGGACAGAGCACTTTGATGGTCACTTTTTGTATTCCATAACCTACTGAGCCTCTGGTCAGCTATAAGAGGAGGCAGAGGTAAATTGATTGAAGATACTGGATCAGGTTTAGGTAAAGGTACTGGAAGTAAGTCTTCTGGAGCCCACACAATGTGTTTTGCGAAGTTGGGTTTGGTTAGGATGATATCCATTTTAATGTGACTGAACTGTCTTAATTGTGACCTTGGATCCTGGAGTACAACTCCAGGTGAAGAATCCAAAGGTATTAAGAAGGCCTTTTCTCTCAGCTCTCTTTCTGTCTCTTCATCATCGTCATCTCTTCTTTTGGGTTTGTGATTTGCACCAGCATTTGAATGACGTGAATCAAGCTTTGCTCCGCCAGCAGAAGGACCTCTGGGAGCACTTCCATTTCCCCTTAATTTCCTGGGATCCCACACCAGTCTGAGATCCACTGGCACAGACTCCGGAGGCTTCCTAATGTCTTGCCTGGGGACAGTCCGAAGCCTCGGGTCAGCCACCTGACTTCCTTTCCTCTTTTCTCTAGCAAGTCTTGGATCAGTAGGAATGCTGAGCTCTGTGGGAGGGTGTTGCTGACCTCTCAGAGTTCCTGATTGATTCTGTAATGTTCTCAGTATTGACTTGACACCACTTCCTTCCTCCTCTTCACTACTGGAATACCAGTTAACCGTGTCATCTACAGAGACAGAAGCTTGTGGTTAAAAACAAAGCATTCATATTTGATCTTAAGACTAGCAATACTATTTCTGAACTTAGTATCATCACTAAAAGGGATCCCCACCTGCTTGGCTACATGTGCTCTCACCTCTGAACAACAGGGCCGATTTCTCCTCTCCTAGTAACAGTCAAATTTAGACAGTTTCTATTCAAGTGTATTCTCATTTTTTAATATGAGAGACAGAGGGCTGATCCTGCATCAACTTGTTTTAGGTACATGTACAGTAAGGCAAACTGTGACTTTCAAGTAAACTTTTAGGAAGAATACTCTATCTGCCATCTTTTTTATGCTTGTGTATAAATATAACCTTTGCAATTGTTATTTCAGGCCTGTCACTGAAGCCATGAACAGTTCTAAGATGAGGCTACAATGTAAATTGAAGGGGATGGTGTGGAGTATTTGACCTTCTTCCTTGCTTGATGCTCTGTGAGGCTGGATGCCAGCTGACTCTTCATCCTCTTGGTATCGCTGAGTCAAGTGGATGAAAAGAGCTCTCTGCACGGCAGGAGGGAGCCCTGATGCAGGCAGAGGGCAGTGACCTGTCTTGCTGCTGCTGGTGTCAGGCCCACTCCCGACATTAGGTGAGTCATGAGTGAAGGAAGGCTGCTGTTGTGCAAATCCTTCATGCCACACCTCATCTGCAGACACAGCACAAGAGAGACACTGAGCTCAAAGAGACCGAATTGCCCCTAACCACCACACTGGATTCCTAAGTTGCTGTATAATTAAATATTAGAAAATTCTATTGTTTTAAATACTATCAAAAAGTTTATTGCATCAAAAGTTAGCTAAAAGTTTGTTTCTATAGTTTTGAAGAAATTGAAAACATTCCAATATTTCAATTTCATCAATTTTACTTAGCTCTGAAATGCATGTTTTTAATGAAAAGCAAGTCTTAATAATTTAAATTAGAAATTAGTTGCTTCCAACTTACCAGCACAGTTATCAGCTGGTTGAAAATTATGCGCCACATGCTGTGAGTAGTAATCATCGTAAAGCTCAGCTGGGACTCGCAGGGAGTCAGGGTCAGTGTTACGTTGCACCTCTCCAGGCATTTGCTGGTACAATGAAGCTGGGGAGCAGTGATTCTCTCTAGGGACTTTCATTACATGTCCTGGAAAGCTTGGGGAATGATAAGCTCCACCCATAGCTGGTACTGTGTCCAGCTGAACAAGCCCTCCAGCTTGACTATGAGGGCCTACAATTTCAGGTGGACCAGGTGGCAAAGGTGGGCTCTCTTGCATTGGTGGACCAGAAGGTCCTATATATGAGTGATGTCCAGGAGAGCCTGGGTGCCTCACAGGACTATCACATCCTTGAGACACATTAGGTCCTGGACCTGGGCTTGACTCAGAACTGTACATATGCTGTGGACAGGGACTACTTTCCTGAAACTGTGGTCCTGGTGGTGAGGCACTGTTGTAAAATGCTGGTGGTCTGTAGATACAAACAAAACAAAATAAAAACAAAAAACAGTGTTTCTCAGTTAAAGCAAAGAGATAAACAAAAATGTTATACTCCTAAATAGATACTAGCTAAGAATGATTCTTTTATATTCAATTAGAATGCTGTGTACTTAAGAGATTACTTATTCCGTATCTGTGGCAGGCTAAAAACACATGTCACTTGCTTTCATTTCAGATATGGTTTTCCTAATTGCTACTCACTAGCAGCTGTCTGGGAAATATAGAAAACTGCAAAGATAAAAGCCAACTTGAAACCCTGCACTAGGAGATTTCTGTTTTTCTGGAAATACGCAGACTTGTCTAGAACTAAATTAAAATCCTAGTATCTAAACATATAGCTCTGATCATGATTTCCAATGGAAGCTTATGTTGATGGCATACAAAAGATTTCATTTTTAATGCTGAGTTTATATATCATTCTAATAGTTTTATCAGTTCAATTTTTGGTTTAACTAAAAGAAGTTGTCCAGTGATGAGTCTCACACTGCACTTCCAATCCTAAAGTATTTATATCTTTCCTTTATTTCATTGATCATGACATATAATATTGGCAAAATGGTGGGTATTCCTATTCTTTTAAAATGTGAGGCAAAGTCTCACACTATATGGCCCACAGTGCCCTTAGACTCAGAACCTGCCTACTTCAGTTTCCTGTCCTAACTGGTTTTCTATTGCTGTGATAAACACTGGACCAAAAGCAACCAGAAGAAAGGGCTTGCTCCATCCTACAGCTCAGCCCATCATGAAACAGATCAGGAAGGAACACTGCCTACTACTGGTTTGCCCCCATAAGCTTTCTCAGCCTGCTTTCTTATACAACTCAGGTCCACCTGACCAAGGGTGGTATCACCCTCAGTGGGCTGTATCCTCTGACAGAGCAAGGAAATGTCCCTCCAGTCTTGCCTACAGGCTAATATGATGAAGGCTTCTTCTCTGTTTCCTCTTCCAGATGACTCTGGCTTGTGTCAGGTTGACCAAAAACAATTCCCAAGTTCTGACATCACAAGTACATCCACCATCATGTCTGGTTTTCTTTTTAACTGAATTACTCTTTCTGGCTTATATTAGGTGTGATGTTTACTGTAGTTTCTTGTTCCTCATCTGCTGAGACATCACTGCCTCCCTGGGCATTCAGGATTAAAGAATGACCTGGGTATACATTCAATAAAGAATGGGAATCAGGACTGTAATGGCCTTGCTAGAAAATAAAAGCTTATCCAGTCTTATCTCTAATGCCCTAAGGAAAATCTTTCAGAAAGAACCAAATGTACTGAAGACATAGTATCAGCCACTTGGAAATGCAAGGCCATAAGCAGGTGGAAGGATGCCAAATCCATCCTGGCAATGCCCCTCAAGGTTACTAGCCAGAAAGCTAACGTTGTGCAAAACTTCTGCAGAGAAAATCACTGGGGGCAAGAAAGTGTAAGAGCAAAGAGAAAGGGGCGGCAGAAACTCCAAACCAGGCCAGGTAACTGCTTCTCTGCCCAGATTTAACTGTATGAGTGACCTGGAATACTCCTTGGTATTTTAATGTTGAGCTTTAGGGGAAATGCTGTCAGATTGATGGTTTTAACTTACTTCTTCCCAATTTTATGTGCTAAATCCACAGTAGGTTTTACGACTATTTCAAAAAGAGATGGAATTTTCTTCAAATCATCAGAAATATCTGTCTCAAAATCATCTTCAGGATCAGAAAAGGGGACGTGCTCTGATGGGGTTGGCAGAAGCCCGACTCCTGGGGGTGGCTTGGGGAGAGGAGTTATGCCACGTTTTCTAAGTTCTTCTAATTCTCTTTTGTCTTCATTGATAAGTTCTTCATCAGCATTCAACACCTGGACAATTGTATAGGTTAGTACTTCAAAACAAGCTTTCTTCCTCACGTTTAAAACTAACAACCCTAGAAACTACTTTTGTTAAAAGAAAAAAAATTAAGAGTAACATTAAAGTTTAAATGGATCAGAGATGAGTAACTATTTTTAATATACAGAATGAGGATCAAAGTGGTTTAAGGCAGTCAAACATAGAAGGCAAGTTAGGTCTGGAATCCTCTTTGGTTTGGGGACACACTACAGACAGACAGACAGAGAAACATGCACCTCTTGTAACAATGCACTTGGAAGCCTAGCTACTTTACCTGCATGTGCTATATATACACACCCTCCTCTAAATAATGTACCTAGCAACCTCAGAACCACCTAGGGTCCCCATCTGCTTGGCTACATATACTCTTATCTCTGATAAAAATAGTACAGATTTCTCTACTCCAATTAACAATGAAATTTAGAAACTTTTATTCAAGTGTATTCTCAATGTTTGGAGGGCTGATCCTGCATCAGCTTGTTTTAGATACATGCACAGTAAGGCAAACTGTGTCTTTCAAGTAAACTTTAGGACTAACTGTCTATTTACCACCTTATTTATGCATAATAGGGTATGTATATGATTAAAATCAGATGTATTATGGGAAAAGATGTGAACAATAAAAAATTATTATATGACCTAAAGTACTAACCAAAATAGAGAACTACAGGCTGGAGCAATGGCCTAGTGGTTAAGAGCACTGGCTGCTCTTCCAAAGAATCCAGGTTCAGTTCCCTGCATCTACAGGGTAGCTCACAACTATCTGTAACACTAGTTATAAGGGATCTGACACAATTTTCTGGCCTCTGATGAAACCAGGTACATCTATTGTGCACATACATGCATGTATGCAAACACTCATACACTAATAATAGTAATAATAATAATACTCATTTAAAAAGATAGAGACCTGCCCATGCTAAATTCCTGCTCATCTTGAGCTCACTCTGTGGCCCACTGTCAGCCCTCTCCAATCCAACTCTGCTCCAAAGAACGTTAGCTTGCTATGAGCCCTTCTTTTTCTTTTTTAAATTAATGACTTTATTTATTCTTCTCTCATACAATGTGTCCCAACTGCAGTCCCCCCCCCTTCCCTTCCAGATCCACTTCTCTGTTTCCTTTCAGAAGAGACCAGGCCTAGAAGGGATAATAATTACAGATGACATAGCAAGTAACAGCAAGTCTAAAGCCCTTATTTTCAGTCTCTAGAGAAAAGGCTAAGAATCCAGAAAAGACTGATCTCTAGTAACAGTTTGGAGTACTTCTCAAAGTAAATTATTTCTTTTAGTGTCAGAACAGGGATTGGATTAAAAATTCTCGTTTTAAGACCAATAATTCTGTTTTCTAACAAACTATATTAATAGAACAAACCTACAAGAGTTCCTCAATTTCTTAGCACCTTTATAAAACACTCTTTATAAAATATGATTTAAGTAAAATCTGAGGAAAGATCTAACAAATAAATGGTGGAAAGTCACTACTCACTTTGTCCAAAAGCTTCTTTGTCTCTTTAGTCAGATCATCATGGGAAAACTTACAGTTGTCTCCTTGGTAGCATTTTGCTCCACTATGATAGAACTTGCAAGGAAATTCACGTAAACAGGAATATTAAGGAACAGAGCAAGTGAAAGCAAAGATAATCGTGTGTGTGTATGTGTGTGTGTGTGTGTGTGTGTGTGTGTGTGTGTGTGTGTGTGTGTGTGTATCTGTGCAAGCACATGTGCACACATGTGCCTATATATATGGAGGGCAGAGGTTAACACTGAGTGTCTTCCTCTATCATTGTTAACCTGAATCTTTGAGACAGAGTTTGTCACAGAAGCTGGAGCTCACCATTCAGCTACACTGGCTGGCCAGTGACCTCTAGGAATCTGTCTGTCTCATCTAGCCTCAACACTACAAACGCATGCCACAGCACCCAACTTTTACGTAAGCCATTACCCCAGGCCCAAAGTCTAGGCTTTTTCATTTGAAATAGTAACTGTTATAAAGATGATTCACTTCCAGGTATTTGCTGTATACCCTGTACCTACAATCAATATTTATAAACCTTCCTAACCTTCTTAAAAATAGTTGAGAGAATATATCTCATATTAAGTCTCCTCACCACAATAAAAAAAATTCTAAATCAATACAACTTTGCTAGTATTTCTGTACTAAAGAACTTGTAATCACATCTAATAATGTATTATAAAGATCAATATTTTAATAATTCAGAAACATTGCAAAAATTTAAATTTATTCTACTACAAATGTTTTTTCCCATTTTTATTAGTTCTTTGAAAATTCTATTAAGAATGCTTTGATAATATTCACCCTTAACTCCCCACAGATACACTTCCTTCTCTATCCACCCAATTTTGTGCCCCCCCAAAAGACATCAAGGTGTTGTTCATATTCTTGGGAGTGTTACCTTCTACAGGAGTATTAGATAACCCACCAAAAGAAACACTTTTAAAGAAAACTGGCATATCCAGTTGAGGCAGGACCAAGCCCCTACACCCCTTCCCTACCCCCCTCCCCCCCCCCCAGTATGGAGGCTTAGCAAGGTGTTCCTCCTTAAGGAATGAGCTTCAAGAAGCAAAACTCTGATCTCGCTGCCAGGGGCCCCACAAACTCCTCATGCCATTCAACTGTCATCCACATTCAGAGGGCCTACTTCAGTCCCATGCAGGTTCCCCAGCTGTCAGTCAGACTCAGTGAGCTCCCCATAGCTCAGGTCAGCTGTCTCTGCGGGTCTCCTCTCCATCATCTTGACCCCTTTGCTCATATAATCCTCCTCCCTCTCTTTGACTAGATGGGAATTGCTGCACTGACTCACCCTGGGAGTCCTTGCCCTCTCTGAGGAATGGATGAGGGGGTGAGGTGGAGGGAAGCTGGGGTGACTGGGAAGAGGGGAGGGAGGAAGAACAGTGGTGGTATGTTTTAAAAAAATGGAATTTGATATCTGATTTCTAAAGAATGCTATCGAGTTTGAAAACAAATATACTTGTATTTTCTTGACTAAGACAAATTATACTTTATTTGATTTTTAATCTGTCAAATACACCTAATCTCTTTGTTAAAGGATAATTTCTGGAGGGGGTTTGGTTTGAGACAGGGTTTCTCTGTGTAGCCCTGGCTGTCCTGGAACTCACTCTGTAGCCCAGGCTGGTCTTGAACTCACAGAGACCTGCCTGCCTCTGCCTCCAAAGTGCTGGGACTGAAGGCATGTGTCACCAAAACCAGCTCAAATGCTCTTGGAGGACAAACAGCACAATGCACACAGGTGTGCCACTGTGACCTTCCCCTCAAGAAAATCCTAGTGTGTTTCTCTTCTCATAGTCTGCTAATAACAAGTGGGGTTTCTGCATATCTGATGGCTGGTATTTTGGTATGGCTTTAATTATATTCCTCTTACTATGAACAAGATAAAGCATCTTTCCATTTGATTTTTGACCATTTATGTTTTTTCTTTCTGTGAATTATCTTTCTCTCCTGCTCCCAATCTTCTCCATTTTTAGGAAATTCTTACAGAATTTACATAACTCATATATTTCTTTATGTAGGTTATATACTTCCTTGTTTTAATGTGTTTACTCGGTTTTCTGGTTTTGTTGTAAAACCATAAATGCTTGTAGTCAAATTTCAGTCCTTCCCCTACTGACTCTGGCTCTGCGTCACAGTAAGGCTTCCTATTCTCCGGGATTATAAAGAAATGCATTCCTTTATTCTTGAGCGCTGCATTTGCTTCTTTGAAGTACAGAGGCGAACAAGACTGGATATAAATAATGTGGCATTTTAAATTTCTAGTTTGTATTTATGACTTTTATAAAGCACAGTGATGAAATATGAGTATGCTGGCTGGTACACAATCTCTATAAAGGATATTGTGCATATAGATGCAGTTCTCTCCTTTGGTACAGTACCCCTGTAAATAGTATTTACAGATCTCCTTTTTCTTCTCCAGTTCTGCATCATGATCAAATTTACAGTGATCTCCCTGTTTAAACAAAAGAAAGCAGAAAGAATTCAGTTATATTGTCTCCATGTTTCCATGGTGGGATCTAGTCATCATCCTCTGTTAGATACTGAGCTACTGATGATGCTGATAACCCCTCTGAAGTCCTGCCCAAGTGTCCCACCGGCCCCAGCACGGGAACTTATTCCACCTAGTGGTGTCATGTCTAAATCAATGCTAATAGCAACAACTACACAGTTGTTACAAATCTGCCTTCCTTTGTGTCCCACCGTGCACCAGTTAGACCATGAATGCTTACTGCTGCACTGTCAGATGGCCGTTATTGTATCTGTCACAAACATTAGCACATCTGACATGTGAAATCTGTGTTCTACCCACTGTTTCTGTCCCAGAATATAATTCAATGAGTCTGTATACACAGTAATTTCATGCAAGGTCCATTTTAAAAATCTAGCATTACTGCAACTATATGAGCAATGAAAGAAAATAACTTGTAAAGATTACTTTGAAAGTTAGACTGCTCTATCATACCCTTTAGAGTAACATTTACCTTAATGCACCTCCCTTCCAGGAAGTATTTACAGATCTGCTTTCCTTTGTGTTCCACTGTGTGCTGGTTAATAAACTCCTGAGTCATAACTTTCCATTTTTTCCCTGGTTTGCTGTACTGCAAGAAAAAGTCACTTGAATGTAAGACAGGAAATTATCAGCACATAATTAAGACAGATACATATCTGAAAGGCAGTGGAGACTATTAATAGTAACTAAGATCAGACATCTAAGCCTGTTCACTTAACTGGGGAGGCTTCTGCTAGTCTTGATTTTTGCTACTACTGGCTGCTAGGGAGCCTTTCTTCTTTTAAAGCTATATTTAAAAAATAAAATTATAAAAGGCTTAAAATTTCATAATACTCAGGTTGGGTAAAGGTGCTATAAAATATAGACTCCTGTGTATTGCTGACAGATACATTTTAAGAAACTTTAAAACACCCACCCTGATGTGGTGGTATATTATGAATTTAATAAAGTTTTCCTAGAAATCAGAGGACAGAGCCAAACCGCATTTAGCCATGAAGTCGGGGAATGACACCCACGCCTTTAATCCCACCATTCTGGTGGCAGAGACCCGACTGGATCTTGTGAGTTTTAGTGGTGACACTCCTTTAATGATGAACAGGAGAGAGATAAAGCTGGAGAGGCAGGATCTTCCCTTCACCAGCTCTCAGAGGACTCAGAGGCACTGACAATTGGAGAAGACAGCCTGAGGAGCTGACCAGGTGAGAAGCGGCTGCGGCTTCTTCCTGTCTCTCTGATCTTTCTGTTTTCCCCCAATATCTGGCTCAGGGTTTTCATTACTAACACCGAGTAGAATTCATGCAACACTCTGATGCCAGGGCTGCAGCCCAACATGTCAGTACCTGCCTAATGTTGTACAAGGTCCAATAAATCCTCAGCACCACAAAATAAACAAATGCATAATTGTTAAGTACCAAATTTTGATTTCTCAGAATTAGTCTAAGAATAGGGAGGCACACATAAAAATTTGTTTATAATAATTACTGCAAAATCACTTGAGACTGTAAACACTGAAATACACAAAACTAGAATACCAATAAACTATGCTATGCTACATTAAGGCGGTAGAATATTATGCAGTCATGATGAAACAATGTTACAAAAAAACAACTTTAGGATACACAAATGACCTGGCCTAATTTACAATAAGAAAACCAGAGGTGATGACTAAAGTCTACTTAGGTACATGTTTCCAGATGGTAGGGAAGAGAGGTATGGTGTGTTTTCTGTGCACTTTCTTAAAGAAGAAAGAAGTCACAAGTTACCTTCAAACTTTAAGAGAAAGAAGTAGGTTAAGTGAAGAAGAAACTTCACACTCTACTTCTTTCCTAAGTTCCCATTTCCTGTTCAACTTTGGCCCTAAGTATAAGAAGGAATAAGGAGGCAGAATACATCACTGAAGTATCACAGACTTTATATATAATAACACTAAGCATGGACACAGTAATGAATCCAGTGACTATTTGTTTTCTTTCCAGTTTGATTACTTTCTCCTTTTCCTTGAGTACTGTGTGATATTTTGATTGTGTTCTGACAAATAAAATTTGCTTGAAGTCAGAGAGCAGAGATAGTCACTAGCTGACCAAGAAGTCTGGAGGGCTGTCTAGAGAGGAGACAGGAAGTGGTAAGGTGGGGCTGAGAGAGAGGATCTAGACTCTTTTGGACCGAGGAACTGAAAAGGTAGGAAGCAACTGGCAGCTGCTCCTAGTTCTTTGATCTTTCAAGTTCTTATCCTAATATTTTAGTCCTGATTTTTTATTGATAAGATTAATTATATTTGTCCTTTCACTTGGGCTCCTAAGCTCCTAAGTATCTCTGGGCTGGGGAGATGCTCAATCAGTAAAATGAATGCAGCAGGAGCCCCAGAGCCTATGTAAAAAAGTCAGCCAGGGTGGTTTGTGCCTGTAATCCCAGAGGTAGACACTGGCAGATTCTTGGGGCTCCCTGGCCAAATGAGAGACCCTGCCTCAGAGAACATGCACGGATCCTGAGAAACACATACGGGGTAATGGCTGGCCTTTGCATGCATGTGTATGCACCATATATGAACACACAGTAGCACATAATTTTACACACAGAAGTTTTCTCTCCTTATAGCCAATCAACTGACACAGTTGATAATCTATTTTAATCTTGATTTTCCCACTCAACGCCTGCATCTAGAGGCATCCTCAAGAGTTAACACTATATACCTTCATTTTACAGACTCAAATATAAACACAGTACACAGCTTGGAGACACTTTTTCTGAGAACTAATTATTTTTGGGTATTGTAAGGCATCAGGAATGGAGCAAACTTCCTTAAAAAGCTTCCTTTAATGCAGCAGCTTACAGAAACCCATAGTGTCTGATGAACAGACACAACAGTGGAAACTACATGAGACAGGAGAAGCTCAGTAAACAGTGGGTAGAGGAGGGCTGAGAACAGCGGATGACCACGGTGGAAGAGGCCTCTTTATGCCTGACCTGCTCACAACTTCTTATACATTTAAGGGGCTGATACCCTACAGCAGGATGGCATTACTGCATCTTACCAACTAATCTGGGTATGAATGGTAAAACTTTTTTTCAGATTAATTTTTTTATGTATGACTGTTTTGCCTGTTTGTCTGTCTGTATACCCTGTGAGTGTCTGATGCCCCATGTCAGATGAGGGTGTTAGATCTGGAACTGGATTTCGGAATGGTTGTGAGTCACTATGTGGGTGCCAGGAACCAAACCAAGGCCATCTGCAAAAACAAGGGCTCTTAACTACTGAGCCATCACTTCAGCCTGAACTTAAAAAAAAAAAAAAAAAACTTTATTAGAAAAAAAAAAAAAAAAACCTTGCAAATAAGACCACACACTGCAAAACAGATCCAAAGTCTTTATATCTCAATAAACTTCTAAACCACTGGTTCTCAATCTGTGGGTCAGGACCCTTTGGCAAACCTCTGAAAGGGGAAGGTTTGTATTCTGACTTCTGAGAGTGGTAGGTTACAGCTGGGAGTCCCCCAACAGGAAGTGTACTAAGGGCCACAGCTTTAGGAAGGCGGGGCAGCACTGTTGGAAGGGGAGACAAGCTGTTACCCTCTCACTATCAATCCATATTTATCCACCACAGGCTGCAAGAGAAGGGCTGGCCTGCTCATCAGAGGACCTGACCACACTGGGGCTCACGACCATCTATAGTGGGATCTGGTGCCCTCTTCTGGCATACAGGCATGCATGCAGTATAGAACATTGTATACACAATAAATAATTTTTTTTTTTTTTTAAAGAAATAAAGGTCTTCTCTGGGCTTCTGAGATACCATGCTGGGAGAGGCATCTGTACCAAACCCCAGGACTTATGGGATCCAACACATGGCATCCACGTAGTGGAGAGAACCATTCTGACTCCATGTATGCACAAAATACATGAGGTGTAATGAGAACATTTAAAAGTCCACTTTGCCTTCATCTAACCGAGTCAAAGCTAGAACTATCAGAGAATACAGGAACTGGAGAACTCCTTATCAGAGCTGCTGAAATGTGTGTTTCAGAATTCAGCTCAATTTAACATGTATTTGATGAATAACTTACATAAAAAGTAATTAAATTCATCTTTCTGGCCTTTTATATTCCCGTTCTCCTCTTTCATCTCTGATAAATAAATGAACTTGCCAGCAGCTCCCTTCCCGGCCCACTGAGCTATAGTACCTACCGTTACTGTGATTTGCACTGGGAAGAATGACCTCCAGGGAAGGAAAACAAAATGAGAGAGGAACAGGGGATAGGGTTTATTTTTGCTTGGAAACACATCAATTTTATTTTGAGGCTCTTCACAAACACTCACTTTATTTCTAGGTCTCCTTTAATTTGTGCCTATATACTAATACCATGAGTAATTTTTTTTAAATGAGGGATGGATTTTATTTATATCCACTGGAGCTTAGCTAGAAATTTTTCATTTATTCAGATAGTAGCATTACAATCACAATGCATTGTTTGTAAACAAACATTTAAAAATGAACAAAGTCTTCCCCTCCTTCCATATAAGTTCCCAGTACCTCTTGATAGTCATCCATTCCTGAAAAGACATGAGGCCCTTTAGTGCCTCTTGTCCCACGGTGTTCTTTTCTTTTGATTTTCTTCGGCAAAACGCGCCCATGACTAGTATTAAAACTTTTAATCCGATATTCAGTACCTAAAAAAGTTAAAATGTACTTCAGCTATTACAGAAAAGCAGTGTAACTAACATCAATTAGTTTATAAGTACCAATATATTTTAACAGTCTAGAGTGATTGATCCTTCTTTCCCCTAAGAGCCAGTGAGAAAGTTAACCCCTTCTACCTTTTGTACAGCTTCCTACTCAGAAGATGGAGGTGTCAGCTACACCGGATGAAAGGTTTGAGAGTATCCCTGTCCCTGTCTACAGAAGCTATTCTTATCTTTCCCTTCCCTGTCTTAGGATAAGATGATTAACAAGCCTCTGTTTTTAAGAGAACTAAACATTACATCCATATTACATCCATATTCTAAGAAAGATATAGATAACAGTAGTTTTATCTGTAGCAAGCCAGATTTTTACTGACAATAAGCTTTTTTAATTACCTAATAAACAACCAATAAATAAGTGAAAAGTTTCACTTTATTACAGAAAATCAAGAGGGCTAGAGAAATGGCTCAGGAGTTAGGACCACATAACTGATCTTGCAGAAGACCTGAATTCAGTTCCCAGCACCTATGCTAGGCAACTCACAACCATCTTTAACCCCAGATCCAAAGAATCAGGTGCCCTCATCGGGCCTCTGTGAGCATCTGAACTCCTGTGCTCATACCCACGTGCAGATACACAAGCATGAGTGTGCGCACACACACACAATTATCAAATCTAAAAATAAAAGAATTAAATAGCAAAAAGAGAACACACTAATTAATATCTACCACAAACCTCTCAGGACTGCTGCACTTTGTAAGCTGAGGAAGTACGGCTATAAATACTGGTGCACCATCTTTTCAGATGTCAGTTCGGCACATTGTGTGAGGCTATGTCTTTATATTGTGGAAATTTGCGTTTCATAAGTATTTTAATTTATCTTTTTTTGAGAGAGGGTCTCCCCTGTATCCCAGGCTGACCTAGAACTCCCAGTGATCTTTGCATCTCAGTTTCTCGAGTGCTGGGATTACGAGCATGAGCCACTACATTTGGTTCATAATTCATTCTTTTTGTTCTTTCTGCTTTGACACTGGGTCTCTACGTAGTCCTGGCTGATCCAGAACTCACTATGTAGACCAAGCTAGCACATATTCTCCTGCCTCTGCCTCCCCGGTGCTGGGATTAAAGGCATGCACAAGCACACCCCTTTTAAAAGCTACCCCCTCCTTTAAAAAATAGATTTATTCTTGAAAGGAGACTAAGAAATATGTTATTGTAAACCTCTGTGGTTCTCATATTCTAAGACAAAATCACTGTAAGCTCACCTGGTGGGCTTCCTTTAGTCCTCTGGTCTTTCCCTGAGGATCCCTGAGATTGTCTATAGTATTTTAGCTGACTGGAAAAGTCGTCTTCTTCCTCTTGGTTGTAGTTGCCAAAGTTGTCATCACTGTAGAAACTAGACTCAGAATATTCTTTACTGTTGAATTTTTTATTATGTAGAGCCCTCTTTGATGCTATGTAGCTTCCTGATATATGTCCATGCTAGATAAAAATGAACAATATTGTCAGAAATGTTCAACTAATAATAGCAACTAATAGCAGCATGGAGTATTTCCCCCTAAAGTTGAGAGAACAAAAGATAGAAGACAGTTATTAGTTCTGACTACATTAGTATTTCCTATGACTGTATTTAATACTAAATTCAATACACTAAATGACATATTATTAAACACTGTATTTTTATTCTTTAGCTTTTATTTTCCATGCCCTATATCTCAATACTCATAAGCATACAGATATTTTTTAAATCCATGCCATCATATATAAATCCCTTTATCAAAAAAAAAAAATCCCCTTGAGGCATTTGAGTGGTCAGGCCCCACCCCTGAGGATCTCCAACTGTTAGGCTCCACCCACAGAACCAGTCCCTCCAGCCACAAAGAGTCATGCTCTGTCCTTTTTACACAAAGTAAAAAATATGACTCAATTCCAGGGCTTGAAATCCTGAGCTCAAAAACTCCCCAACCCCTGAACTTGCCCAAGATCAAGACTTGAAATCCCACCAATCCCCACCCTGGAAATCCCCATCCTGGAAAGCTCCACTTTCAAGAAACTCTACATAAAGACTGCCTCCAGCTCAGTTCTTGGCTGCTTCTCACTCAAGCAGAAGCAACCGAGAGATTGTGTCTTTCCCAACAAAATCTTTTGTGTGAGGGCTGCTGTGCAGTGTTACTTTGTGGTATTCCTTGGCTCCAGATTGCCAGGCTGTTTTACTGTAATGTTAAATAAATTTAAAAATAATAGAATTGGCTTTCTAGTTGGAATATTAAGATGTCATACAGATTAAACAGAGCTGTAGCACATTGGAAAACCCCTTCCCCTCACAGCTGTAATACTCACAAAAGGTCTTTATAAAATTAAAGGAGACAGTAAAACAGCTAGGGAATAACATAGAAAATATGCATATATCAAACATCAGAAGATTAAATAAAATAGGATTGGACTCCAGGTGGCTGGGGACAGAGTGGGAACAGAATGGGAGGATTGGATGTCGGCGGAGACAAAGTTGAGGGAAGAATGGCAGGAAGAGACAGCTGGAATTGAGGAGCAGTTAAGAGATGCTACGGGAAACCTAGTGCAGTGGAAGCTTCCTAAAATATATGAAGATGATCCTAATGAGGCCTCCTAATAATGGGGGAGACAGAGTCCTAACTGGCCATCTTTTGTCACCAAACAAGCTTTCAGTATTGGGACAAGGTTGCACTCAATTGAGTTGTTGGGCAAGGGGGTCCAATGGAAACAACCCAGGCTGTTGCTAAGACAATGGACTGCTCTCTGCAACCTGATGTCAGGGCCCCATTACTGAGGACAACACAAATACAACTCATTGAACATGAAGAGGTCTAACCGGTACCAACATGAGCCTTCACCCTATGTTATAGTGTCCTTGGTACAAGAGGGTACTCTGCAGGCAAGAGAAACATACACCAATCCAGCCACAAATCCTTTGACCCATGACCTGTCCTGTCTACAAGATGTTCTGGAACAACAGTGGAACTGAACTGGTGCTAATAGCCAATCAATGTCTGATATGACTTAAGGTCCACATCCAACAATGTTTGGATAACCAAGAACCAAGACTAGATAGCCAGACACCTAGAGTAAAACCAAACAGTACTAGCAAAACAAAGCAAAACCTATCAATAAAATGACTCCTAATGATATTCTGCTATACTCCTAGAGTATTTAGGCATCTTCAGAGAAACTTCCTTCTGCAGTGGACAGGAACAGATGTAGACTCACAGTGAGACATTACATGGAAAGGGAGAAACACAAAGCTTTGAGTGAGATGTCTTCATCAAATTCTTCCCTTCAGAGCTCAGGGAAGCTAGTGGAAGAACAGGTCTAAGAACCAGAGGTGAGGGCTTGAGACATGGCTCTTCAAGAGGACGTGGGTTCAAGCACCCATATTGCAACTTCACACCTGTCTATAACTCCAGTTCTGACACCCTCACACAGAAATACATGCAAGTAAAATACCAACGCACATAAAAATAAATAAATCTTGTTAAAAAGGGGGGGCAGAAGAATAAGGCCCTCTGAATAAACTGAGCAAGGCTCATACAAACTCACAGAGACTCACAGCATACACAGGGCCTTCACAGGTCTGTACCAGATCCTCTGTATATATGATACATCTCTCAGCTTAATATTTTTATAGGATGTCTGAGTGTGTAAACAAGCTGAGTCTCTGGTTTCTGTGCCTGCTCTTGGGGCTCTTTTCCTTCAGTTGGGTTGCCTGGTCCACACTTGATGTGATGGTTTTTGTTCTGTCTTACCATATTTTATTTTGTGGTGCTTGGTTATCTCCTAGAAGCCTGTTCTTTTTCTAATGAGACACAGAAAGAGTGGATCTGGAAGAAAGGAGGGGAGGACCTGAGAGGAGCAGAGGGAGGGAATCAGTAATCAGGACATATTGTATGAGAAAACAATCTATTTTGTTTTGTTTTGTATTTTTGAGATACTTTTCTGTATAAAAGTCCTGGCTGTCCTGGAATTCACTCTGTAGACCAGGCCGGCCTGGAAATCACAGAGATCCACCTGCCTCTGTCTCCCAAGTGCTGGAATCAAAGGCATGTGCCATCATGTCTAACCCAACAATTTATTTTCAAAAAATGGGAAAAGTAAAAAATGTGTAAAAATTTGTTAAAAAAAATTAGACATGCACAATCTTAGAGTAAAAGAATTTAAAAGATTTTCCAATAAAATAGTGGAAAGTATGCAGGTAATGCTGATCTAATATCTGATCAAACCAATGTCACACAAAAGTAAGAAGAGATTAAAAAAGGCCATCTCTTACTGATTAAGGGACAACCAACCAGAGGATGTTGTCTAATTCAAAGGCATACACACCAAACACAGATCAATCTAATTTTATAAAAGAAATGTTACTAGATGCAAAGATGTGGTTAGCCTCACTACAGTAATCATGGGTGACTTCAATACCCTACTCTCACTCATAGACTGTGACAAGAAAGAGAGAAACATTTGAGTTAAATTACATCCTAAATCAAAGAGCCTAAAGATAACTAAAGCAGACAATCCAAACATTGCAAAATACATTCTTTCCAGCAGCCCATGGAATTTTCTAAGACAAATCACCATAAAAGTGCACAAACCAAATCTTTCTTTATTAATTAATTAATTTATTTTACATCCTGACCACAGTCCTCCTCATTCCTCTCCTGCCAGTCCCCCCCCTCCTCTGCCCCCCTTAATTTACCCCTTCTCCATAATCACTCAGAAAGAGACAGGCCTCCCATGGACTTCATCAAAGCTTGGTAATGAAGCTGACCTAAAACCAAGCACCTCCCCCTGTATTGAGGCTGCACAAGGCAACCCAGCATGAGAGATAGGTTCCTAAGAGCCAGCCAAAGCACTGGGGATAACCCTGCTCCCATTGCTGGAATCCCACATATAATCCAAGCTACACAACTACCCCATATATACAGAGGGCTCAAGTCCATCTCATACAGATTCCCTGTTTGTTGGTTCAGACTCTGAGAGTTTCCATGAGTCACACTGGTGCATAAGCCAAATCTTCAAATACAGGAAAATTGAAATAATTCCTGTACTCTATTTGAACACAATGTAATAAAACTAAAAATCAACAAGAGAAATTATAGAACATACACAAATTCATGGATACTGACCACCACACTCCTGAATGATGAATAACTCATCCAATACCTCAAGATACAAATTTTAAAATTCCTAAATCATAACACATCAAAATGTATGTGTTTTAGTTTTGTGTCCTGTTACTATGGTTTAAAAAAAAAAACAAAGAAGCAAACTAACACCCGGACAGAAGCATTTTAGGGTTTATTTTAGCTCACAGTTCAGGTTATAGTTCTTCACAGCAGTCAGGAAAGTCACAGGATTTTCAGAGAACTGGTCTTCTCACTTCCGTAATCAGAACCAGAGAACATATGAATGAATGAATAAATGAATGAATGAATGAATGAATGAATGAATGCTTCTAGTGCTCAGCTTGCTCTTTTCATACAAAAATGTTGTCCATATTTAGGGTGGGTCTTTCCAACCTCAATTCACCTAACTAAGAAAACTTCCTAAAGACTAACTTAATCCAGACAATCACTAAGACCCTCTAGATTGTGTCAAGTTGACAAATAAAACCATCATATGCTGGCTGTGGAGATATACATCTCTAATCCTCTGCAGAGTCAGAGGTACAAGAGTCTTAAATTATTTCCACTAAAATTAGGAACAAGACAAAATGTTCAGACTCTCCACCCTTAGTCAATATGTTTCATGAAGTCTTAGGAGCAATAAGACAAGGAAGGAAATAAAAAATACAAAGAAGCAAAAGTATCTTTATTCACAGGTGATATATATACATTATATTCTATACATTAGAGACTCTGAAAACTCATCAGCAAACAGATATGTTGAGTTTCAGAAAAGAAGCATAGCAAGTTATAAAACTAACACATGAAAATCAGTAGCCACGCTCTACACCAATATCAAGTGTGCTGAGGATGAAACCAGACAAAAAAAATCTAATTCATAATTGTTTCCCAAAGTTTGGAATAAATCTAGCTAAGGAAGTGAAGAGTATCCGTCACAGGATATCTGTACACCTCATGAAGACGTATTGCTGTGACTGGTGTAGTAAAAAGCTGAATGGCCAATAGCTTGGCAGGAGAGCATAGGTCAGACTTCTGAGGAGAGAGAGAACTCTGGGAAGAAGAAAGATGGAATTGCCAGTCAGATACAGAGAAAACAAGATGAGCAGTAGAGCCATGAGGTAAGAGCCTCATAGAAGAACATAAATTTTAAAATATGGGTTAATTTAAGTTATAAGAACTAGTTAGGATTAACCCTAAACTAAGGCTGAGCTTTCATAATTAATAATAAGTCTCTGTGTGTGTGAGCTGGCAGTCTGAAAAGAAAAATCTGACTACAATACTCTACAAAAAAACCCTTAAAAAAAAAACACTAAAGAAGATACTAGAAGATGAGAATATCTCCCAGGTTCATGGGCCTAACATGAAGTAGCTGAAGTAGCCATCTTATAATCTACAAACTCAAGGCAATTCCCATCATAATGCCAATACCAAATATGTCACAGAAACTAAAAACAAAACAAAACAAAAACTTTAAAATTAATGTAGAAACACAAAAGAATAATAATTATATTGCTGAAGATTACAACAATGACCACTTGCCCAAAGGAGTCTGAATCTGTATCACAGAAATACTCACACATCTGGGTCTACTGCATCACTGTGCACATTAGCCGAGTTATGCAACAAACCTAGGTGGCCATTAACAGGGATAGATAGAGTGTTTTTCAGGCATAAAAACAAAGTTTTGTCATTTGTAGGAAAATGTATGCAACTGAAAATTACTATAGTAAGCTAATTAAGCCAATTTCAGAAAGACAAATACTGTGTTTTCTTTGTGTCTTAGGCTTTACATGCCATGAAAGCAAAAATTGCTTGGGGAGCAAAGTGGACTAATGAGGGAGGGTGAGAAGGGAAGGTAAGGTATGGGGGTATGTTAAGTATACAATACAGGCTTGTTTTGCAGAAATTATTTATATCTGAGTCTATCACAAACAGAAAAGCTTTCTCTAATAATGAAGTAACACTGAGTGAAAAAGTTGTTTATTAAAAAAATTTACAATAGACATTAATTTCATTATATCCTTACTGCATAAAAAGAAAACATATAATTTAGTCCTAGAAGTTTATTTAATGATAGTATTCATTTAAATCTTTTACTCAAGTACTTTATAATTATTTCTATCATATCTTCATCAATTTTTAATAAAACAAAAAATTCCATATAATCATTACTTGAAAAATAAGAAAAAGCAAAGACCATACCTTATTGCTCTTTAAATGTGGTATGACATAAATTCTTTTTTTTTTTTTTTTTTTGAGAAAAAGTTTCTCTGTATAACCACCCTGACTGTCCTAAAACTTTCTCTGTAGACCAGGCTGGCCTCTAACTCACAAGATCCACCTGCCTCTGCCTCCCAAGTGCTGAGGTTAAAGGCATATGCCACCACCACCCAGCCATGTGGTATTAATTCTAATATTTTTTCCAATTAGATAATTAACTATGGTTTAAAGTTTTTAAAAGATGTCTTAATTTAAGCATTTATTGACAGCCATTTAGCAACACCAATTATAAAGTAGGCATCAGAACCTGGGGTACTAGCTCATCTGGTTACATACACCCACATAAAGCATTAGAAAGCTTAAAAAGGGGCTCTAGAGCATAGAAATGGAGCTAAAAGCAGCTTCCGAGTTGAGTCTCTGATATGGGTTCATGGTACAAAGACTGAATGGTGTCCAGGCTTGAATTGCGTCAGGCAGCTTAAGCTGCAACCAGGCTGGTTCCTGAAGTCTCACAGGAACTGTGATGTAAGCAACAAGCTGCATATGATGGATTTAAGGTTTCTGTTTATATAGGCAAAAAGGGAACAGAGTCAAAAATGGTTTCTTGTAGCAGCATTTTCTGCGAAGGCTCTGTTTGCTGGCGGCCAGCAGTGGTGCAGCTCCTTTAAGAGAGGCTTCCTGACTCAGCCTGAGAGGCAAAAACTGTGGCCCTTTAAGAGACCCTGCTGCCAAACACTTAGTGAGCAGGAGGTGGTGCTGCTCTACTTGGTGCAGTGTGGACCCTAAGATTCCCCAGAGTTGGGTGGAAAATAACTCCACAATATTTAATACTGCTTTCCAGAATTGGAAAGTAAGTGTGACTCTGGTACCTCTGCCATGTTGAAAAGCCCAGCTGGGCGGAGTCAGCAGGCAAAGCAGTGCTTTACAGTCTAGCATTTTAAAAGCCTTCTGGTTAGAAATTACTAAGGATATGCAATAAAAACATATTCAGATGGAGAAAACTTCTAAATGGGTTACAATATGTGTGAAAAAGAATATGTAGGCTGGGAGAAAAAAGAAAAATGTAGAAAATTCCTTTAAAAATGAAGTATAGTAATAAAAATATAATAAGCTACATAAAGATGGAAAATACACAGAGTCTAGATTATGTTTATCATTGTGTTTTATTTTAAAATTTTAACTGTTAAAGAGCTAACTACAGAAAGACATTTGATTGCAAAGGCTGCTAAGTTAAACCAACATGTATTTTAATGGTATCTTGACTTTGAAATTTGGGTCTAAGGATATGTTTCTTTGGAAAAAAGTTTCTGCTTTTGTTTCCACAGAAAATGACAATCTGTGGATTGCTTCCATGATAATGGGGTTTGATCAAGGAAAAGTCCCTGAAAAATCTTAGACCTTAAATGACCACACCAGCTCAAGTCTGCCAACTAAGATGACCCAGCTTCAGTAACCTTTAATCAGCAGGGAGTAGTAATGGAAAACTACACCCAAATTCCCAAAATATTGTGTATAAATGTTGGTTTTCACTATAAATGGTTAATGGTCATAGTCAATCTCTTTCTAGAAAAAAAGGGGGATATGATATAGGAATGATTTTAAAATATAGATTATTGAATTTACTTTAATCCAAAAAACAGCTGTTAATTTCAAAATACATTTGTATGGATTTTGGTTTGTTGATACAAATTTAAGGTCATTTGTTATACTATATGCATATTTTTACTCTTGTTTAAGATATTTTGTTTATGTAACTCATTTAAAATTGTAATGTATAATTAAGAAATGCAGGTTAATAGTCATCTATGATAACCAAACTTATAGTCATGCAGGTTAGGATATTTTAGGTATACAAAGATACATTTCAATTATATATGTAATCTTCAAACACTTCACAGACCTACAGAATGTGGCATTTAAAATGTTTTAAGAACTTAAGACTTTTCTGGACAGTGAGACAGGTCTGCTCCTAGCAGCACTAATTTGCTTCAAGAGAATGATGGGCAATGAAGACAAAAATAAGTTAAATTAAAATAAAAAACTAGATACCAGTATGCCCAAGCCATAAGACAAACAACATAATTAATATAAACTTCTAAGCCACTTTAAAGATCATCAACAGGCGACTAAAATTCTAAAACAACAAGTCTGTAAGTCTAAACCTCTGAGGCTCAGTACCAAGAAACATTAGAACAGCATCCTTCAGTTTCCCTGCTTAACTGAAAGGCACACTAGAGACTCTGGGTCTGCAGGCTGAAGACAGAGGCCCCAACTTTATAAAGGAACTTTGGGTGTCATCTCTGTCATGTCTAGATTGTGGAAGTTGCTTACACTTCCTGTTTACTCAGGTAATATTATATCCTTCTGTGATCTTTGCTGTAGCTGATGATTAGTTGTAAGTATAGTTTTCCTAGTTATTATAAAAGGTATATTAGATATGAAACTTTAGACTCATAATGATAAGGTAGATGACAGAATATTTTCTTTAATTTTGCTAAATACAAATAGACTAGATATTATAGCTGTAATTCTTGCTTGATAGCTGTTTTGTTATATGTAATTTTGCTATGTTAAAATTGAAACCTTCCTTTTTGATTAGACAGAAAAGGGGAAGCAATGTGTGGCAAATGTGTAGGATGTCTTTCTGTATGTTGTGAATGTCATTGGACAAGAAAAGAATTGTTTTGGCCTATTGCAGGGCATCTTAGAATCAGGAAGAAAATCTGAGAATAGATAAAGGAAAAGGAGGGCAACACGATCCAGCCCCCCAAGAAGCAAGATGTAACGCAACAGGTGAGCCATGGGCTATGTGGCAGACAGATTAATGGAAATGGGTTGAAATAAGATGCAAGAGCTGGCTAGCAATATAGCTGAGCCATAGGCCAAGCAGTATATAATTAATAAAAAAGGGAAAAAACACTGCTTTCCTAGTGTAAGATTAATTAATACTTATATAAGGATTTTGTTCATACTGTACACATATTTAAGAAAGACATATAATGTTGCCTTATGGCTGTTTTCTAGTGCTGGGTATGGAACCCAGAGCATGCTATGCAAGTGTTGTACCACTCTTTAATGTTAAAAGATTCTAAATCATTTTTGCATTCACAATTCATTATAACCTCTCTTTGAAATCATGTTGAATAAAGTACCTCAGTGCACTACAGGTTGATGTGTATCCTTCCCAAATTCCCGTACAGACGCCCCAATAGCTCAGAATGTGATTTCATACAGAGATTATCCTTAAAAATAACCTCAAATATAATTTGACTTGTGTTTTTGTTGTTGTTTTCAAGACAGGGTTCTTCTGTGTAGCCCTGGCTGTCCTGGAAATCACTCTTTAGACCAGGTTGGCCTTGAACTCACAGAGATCTGCCTGCCTCTGCCTTCCAAGTGCTGAGATTAAAGGCGTGTGTCACTATTGCCCAGCTTGATTAGTGTTCTTATAAAGAAGCATAATCTCTGCACTAGGAGACATCAGGGGCTGCTGTATGCAGCAGCACAGCCCATGAGGGAAAAACCGTGAGAAGGCACCCATGTATAAACCAGAGAGAGGGGCCCTGAACAGACACTTCTGTATAGCTGCCATTGGAAACCAACCCTGCTAGCATCTTGAACAGGGACTTCTAGCCTTCAGACTCAGAAAAAAATGTCTAATATGTGATCCAGACAAATACCAATGTCAGTACACTTGATGCAGTCTTTATCTCAAAGACTTGGGAATTTGTAGCATGTATCTGACAAACATATGCTAGTATGACAGATTTTAAGGTATTACAAAAAATACACAGCTTAAGCTTACACTTTACACATTTAAAAGGCAATACAAAAATCCCCCATGAACGCCATGGGAATCCCCTTTTCTACTCCTGCGTGGCCAGGGAGAACAGAAAAGAACAAACACACAGGGACACAGAGAGGCCTCAGCATCCTGCTGGGGTGTAAAACAGTGCAGTCTGTGAATACAGCTTGCTGGTTCTTCAGAAAGTTAAAAAGGACCACCAATAATTTCACTATTAGACATAGTGCCAACGAACTGAATGAGATGTCTGAAGACAATTTTATACGTTAATAAACTGAATTGTTTACAACAGCCAAAAGGTGCAAACAGCCCAAGGTTCCCTCAATAGATAAATGGATAAGCAAAAATTTAGCATATACAACAATGGAGTGTTGTTCAGTCTTAGAAAGAATAAAACTTTAATATATGTTTAACTTGAATGAATCCTGAAAACATACTGAGTAATAAAGGACAGACCCAAAAGGGCAAAAGCATATGATGAGAGCCCTAGAAGAGGCAAATTCATAGAGTGAGGGCATCAGTTAGGGGAGTGAGGGGCAAGCCTGGGTCCTAAGTACAGGTTTTCTGTTTCAAATTAATAAGAAGTTCTGGAGATGGACAGTGGTGATGGCACATACTGGGATGTTACACCTGTTTACTATAATAAAAAGTACCTGAGAAAATGGAATGTCATAATCTCTGTAGAAGCTCGCTCTTTTCTTATAGGAACTTTCCATATATTCAACATCAGAATCCAGGCTGTAGTCAGAACTATCATCACCTGATGGAGAGTTATGCTGAAAGGAAGCAAAAGAGCTTTGTTATACATTCACAAGAAGGAAACTAGTTCATAATCACATAAGCATGTTTCAGCCAGTGGTGGCAACCAGCAGGGTATATCATTCCCTCAGATTCTTGGTGACATTGAGAATTATTGCTCTAGGCTGGGAAGACAGCTCAGCCATTAAAGAATAGACTCACAATGAAAAGGAGAGTCTTGCTCTAAAGACCACCTCTACTTCTAGGTTGAAGTATTTTTTTTTCCCTTTTGCTCAGGGACTTAATGGAAATATGTTTCTCATCAACCCTATGCCAAGAGCTTAAAACAGAAATCACTTGGCTTGACATTTATACATTCACACCTCTCTGCCTCAGCCTCCCAGAGTTGGGATTACAGGTGTGTGTGCCACCATGCTCAGTTTAAGCTCCTATTAAAGGAAATAAAACTGGTTCCTCATCACCAAAAGGTTCCAGAACATGAATAGGATATACATTCATTTATTCTTGCCTAAAGTTGCTTTGGAGTTATTTATTGGCAAGAAAATACTAAACTACTCCAAATCATCTACGTGAAATGAACCAGCCCACAAAACTGAATAAAAGTAAAATGAGAATTCCGAGTGGTTGATAATAGCAGGCAAATAACAAGAGAAAGTGATTTACATTGTAATGTAATTTCAAATATAAAAATCAACAAGTATTTTATTTTTGAGAGAAGGTCTCACTACATAATGCTGTCTAGCCTGGCACTCTCTGTGTATACCAGACTAGCCTCAAACACACAGATATCCACCTGCCTCTGCCTAGGACTTTTTTTTTTTTTTTCCTAGCCAAAATAACTCATCGACTTGAATTCTTTAAGCAGTTTTTAGTATTCTCCACAACAAAAACAGTGGCTCTTCTTCTTTTTAATCTGTAAATACCCAGCTTCAGTGTGTCACAAACTAAGTTAAATCTATTTAACAGAACTGAACTCTAAGATTTTTATAGAGGCAGGGTCTGTTTTTCTACATTCCATTAAGTGTTTAAAATAAACACTGTCCATTAGGAGAAGTTTGCTTAGTCATAACTTGATTGTTGTATAATATTTTGATCACATTCTGATGCTTCTAACACTGCCAATAAAAATTTGCTTTGAGTCAGAGGTCAGATATAGCTACTAGCTGACCAAAATTAACCATAGAGGCTTTGGAGAACTGAAGACAGAGAGATGGGAGGGAGGCAGGGCTTAGAGAAGGTCTCTTCCTTTTTAAATTGAGAAATTGGGGGGGGGGGAATCCTCTGGTCTCTCTCTGACACTTCCCTTACCATCAGGTCCTGAGTTTTGATAAAGAATAACTAGAAAACGTATCAGCCTATCTATTACCACTATATTTCTTCTCAGAGTCATTAACAGGTAAGGAACTGTTAAAGTAACAGTTGTTACTTTGAAGAATATAAAAAGTAATAATGAATATACTCATTTTGAATTGTAACTTTTATCATTATAAAATGCCTTTCTTTTGGGGACTAGTTTTAAGACATGGTCTCTGTATGTAGTCCTGGCCAAACACAGTCACCTTGCACTTATGGGGAGGAAACAGAAGGACCAGGAGTTCAGGATCATCTTCTGCTATAAAATGAATTCTACAGCTGGGTTACATGAGCTACTGTCTCAAGCCCACAAACAACAAAGACTGGAAAGCTGATGTGAGCTTAACTAACCTTACGTTTCTCATGTTTTCTCCTTTTGGATTTTTTCTTTTCTCTTTCTTTCTTGTGCTTTTTTCTTGATTTTCTGAAGGCTTTCTCATTTGTCTGCTTTTCATTCTCTTTTGCTTCCTGATCTTCTGTTTCTTCAAATCCTGCATCATCTATTTCGCCATCTTCTAATTCACCATCTTCTCTGTTGAAAAATAATGAAAATTTAACACTTCAAGTGTCAGTTCTAAAACATATTAAAAGCAATATTTTGAAAAGGAAAATGTATGTGCCAAGAACTTAAATTACATTCATACAGGTAAGAGACTGGAAATTTTTCTTAACAAGGGGCCAGAAAGTAAATATTTTACTTTTTAAAGAGTATCTTTTGGTGTCTGTTACAAATTCTTCCCTTAAAAAATTAAAATGTAGCAATTATTCTCAACAACCAAAGTTTGTCGATCTCTAATTTAGATTCAGATCACTGCTTCTCCCAAAATGAATGAGTAAATATAATATTATCACAAACTATTACAATTATCACTGAATAAACTGCTTTTAAGGAAAACTAAATTATATAAGGAAATATTCTAATTACAAAAAAGACTTTTAATTTGTGGCCTACTATAAGTAGCTTAAAAAATAAAGGCAATCTGCAGTGTGTTTTTACCATCAAAGTAAACTTCAGTAAGTAGATATACTATGTGCATAAATTTAATAAAAAATGATAAAATCTACAAGATTTACAAATTCCTCAACTTTCATTTATATGTAAAATTATACATCTAATTCCACTTTCTAGTGACTAGTATCTTTGCTATTATCAAAGCTGAATCCTAGAAACATTTTTCCTTATTTAAACGCTTTTTTTTTAAATACCAATCACTGTTCCCCCTCCCTCCCCTCTTCCCTGTCACCCTCCAGCTTTCCCCACCTCCACCCACATTCACTCCTCAGAGAGGACAAGGACTCCCATGGGCATATCAAATTGAGGCAGGACCAAGCTCCTCCCCCCAATATCAAGGCTGAACAAGGTATCCTTCTACAGGAAATAGACTCCAAAAAGCCAGTTTATGCACCAGGTATAAGTCCTGGTCCCACTGCCAGAGGCCCACGCAGGTTCCCCAGCTGTCAATCCAGAACCAGTGAGCTCCCAATATAGAAGCCAACTTTTAATGCTGTCACATATTTAGTTATAGAAGTCAAGGTTTTAATTCTACTTTAAAATTCAAACCGAATGGTAAACACCAAATTATGATGTTAACATCTTAAAGGTAAGTTGAAATTACTAGGAGTGCTTAATGTATAAAATATAAATTGTTCATTCATGTCATTCTCCTGTTAAAAATCTTCCATATAATGCAGTAACTCATAGTTGCCTTGTTTATCTTCTTGTGGACCAGGTTCTTCTTTATTAAACAGTCTTCAGTGGCTCCCTTCTGGCATGAGGCTGATATCAACTCTCCTTACTATAATAAATATCAAAGGCCCTTAATAACTGAGCCCCCGCTTGGCCAGCTACTTTTAGTAGCTGAGACTTGAAACATCATCTGAAATTTCTCATTAACCTATTCACCTCAATAACAATTCCCACTTCTGCCACAGAGCTGGTTTCAGTATGTTAGAATATAAGTAGATGCATTTCCTCCAAGAGCCTCCTCTTACCAACTCTAGTTCACAGGAGATCCTCTAAATGCTGCCCTGCTTGTCCTGTTATTGCCTGGTGAGTGGAGGGTGTGGCTATCTTCTGTACATGTGTCTTTAGCATCTAGCATAGGACCTACTATTACTCAATCACTGAACATGTAATACTCATACAGAGCATACAGAATACCATCCTAAATGCTCATGCCACTTTCCCCCAGCTTTATTATAAAATTGAAATGGAGTAGTGTTTGAATGAAAATACCCCCCCCCCCCGCCCCAGGCGCATATATTTGAATGCTGGTTCAACAGCTGGTAGAATTGTTTTGGAAAGATTAAGAGGTGTGGCCCTGCTGGAGGAATATGTCATTGGGATGGGCTTTGAGTTTTAAGGGCCCATGCCATTCCCAGTAAGCTCCTCTATCTCTCCCTCTCTTTCTACTCCTTCTTCCCTTTATCCCTCCCTCCCCCTCCCTCTCTCATTCTGCCATATACCCCACCATAATAACCATGGACTCACCATTTGAAACTATATGCAAGGCCCCAATTAAATGTGTTCTTTTATAAGTTACCTTGGATATGGTGTCTATGCACAGCAATATAAAAGTAACTAAGATAATGGTGTATTTCCACTTACTTGGACTTAAATTTTTCTGTGAGACAGACTTGGGCATTCTGCTATCTTGATGATGATAATGATAATGTATTTATTGTTGTTGTTTGAGTACGTGCATGATGCAGGGGGAGAATATTATGCTGTAGCATGTATGTAGAGACCAGAGGGCCACTATGTAGAGTCAACTCTGTCCTTCTAGTTTTGAGCAGGTTCCACTATCAAGCTTATGTTATAGACTTCACCTGCTGAACCATCTCACTGGCCCCATTCTGTTCAAATTATTTTTTTTGTACTTGAAAACAAATATAGAATTCTTTGGCCTAATAAAATTAGTGAATATATTAACTAAAAGGCAAGTATTAAAATGTTTTAAATAACTTTGGTCATAAAAAATAAAAACCTGTAACACATAAATCGCTAACAGGTGAACAGACATATAAACCGATTGTGTACTACAATAAAGAGAAACTTGCTGATAGAAAACAATATGGCTGAATCTTATAGACATCATAATTAATCAAAAAAGCCTGACACAACACTACTGTGTTATTCCAATTATATGCTCATCAAGAACAGACAAAATCTGTAATGACAGATGCCAAAATAGTTCTATTGGTATTGAAATTCTGATCTGTTATGTGATCCCTACATATAAGTGTAAATATACATGTATGTGTGTGTGTGATGTATGTGTATGTATATGTATCTATAAATTTGCCACATTGTGTACTTGACAATTGTGTATTTTATTTTAAAACAATCCCCCAACTCTATAGGTATATATCCTTCTCTTGCTATCTTTCTATCCCAATTTGAGCTCTTTAGAGCATTAAAATTTATATACATGGAATTCAGTAATTCATATTTGGCATTTTGACTACAGCTATTTAAAAGCATAAGTTAAACAAGCTGAAACTGTTGTATGAGTCTGTTCCCTGGTTTTTTTTTTTTTTACACAAATTCTGTACCTGTGAAATAAAGAATAAAAACTGCAAGTTTTTTTTTCCTCTCTGCTCCTTTAGACTATGATTTCAGCTTTCACATAAGAAGAGATAAAAATTTGGACATTTCTGTTTGGTTATAAAAATGAGAGAAAGGGGAAACAATTCACATTACTATGAACTGTTTCCAAATTCTTTAAAAGTCATCATGGACACATGAAAAATGTATGGCATAATGTAAAAGGAGAGAGTTAATGGGAGAAGAGCTGAACTCTAACTGCTCCTCTGTGATAGAAATAAAGCTTTCTTGACTGCGCACTTAATAATATATCAGACGCTATCTTGTTTCCATGGTCTTGGGAAAACCAGCAGTTGAAAACAGAAGTAATTAGGAGTGTGAAACATTCTCTATACCTTTAACTATGTCAACACTTGTATTAGAGCTGGCTGGTTTACTAAACTCAAGATAACTTAAATTTTTGATTTAGCATAACCCTAAGGAGCAGTAGTGTCAGGAATACCTTAGTGGTAACCAACAGCTCTAAAATTGGAATTAAAACCTGCTCAACAAGAGGGCAACGATGCCTGCTAATGCAAACCTAGCCAACTACTCAGTGCTAGTGAAGTCGAGGATCTTAGAAAGGGACCAACAACTAGCAAGTCACTAAACCAGCATAGTCCCTAAATATTCGTTCCTATACTCAGAGATATGTGTAGTCCTCTCCATTCATCAAGGATTTTCTTTGCAACAGATAGAGACCATTAGAGAAAACCACAACCAAAGTGCAGAGTTGTGGAGCCCTGTTCCCATGGACCCATCTACAAAAGAGCTCGGGGACACTGCCAAAGTAAGGGAGGGAATATTATTGTAAGAGCCATAGAATGTGTGTGTGTGTGGGGGGGGAAACTGTGATGTTTGTCTCCTTCTAATGTCAGAAGCTACATCATAAAAATTTGTCCCTACATATACATATATACATACATACATACATACATACATACATACATACATACACATGTGGGATAATCTTTCTGTACACTGTATCTGCCTAAGGCACCTTCAGATTGATTTAATAAAGAGATGAATGTCCAACAGCTAGGCAGGAGGGGATAGGTAGAGAGAGGGGAGCTCTGGGAAGAAGAGAGGCAGGAGATGCCGGGGAAATGGGGAACAATCAGAATGGGAGAGAGGTAAAAGCCCTGTGGCAGACGTATATTAATAGCAACAGATTAACTTAAGTTTATAAGAGCTCGTGGGACAAGCCTAACCTAAGCCAAGCTTTTGTAATTAATAATTAAGTCTCTCTGTCATTATTTTTGAGTTTGGTGGTCCAAAGGAAGTCAGATTACATATATTTACTGATATGTTTATGTAACGATAATAACCAAAGAAAAAGAGGCTAACAATTTGAGAGTGGGGGACAGAAAAGGGGGGATGGGAGAGGAGCTGGAGAGAAGAAATGGAAGAGGGAAAGTGATGGGATTCTATTTTAATTAAGAATGCATTAAAATTAAAACGTCTTTCTTTAGATTTAAATATCTTAGATCTGGGAACATATCCATAATGAAGAACTTTCCCAACATGTGCAAAGTTCTGGGTTTGATTCTCAAAACCACCAAGGTGGGAAGTTTAAATATCTAAATTGTAAGCAAGTGGATAAAATCACAATAAACTATTGTGTAAATTAAAGACTTAGATTTCCCTATATTCTCCTTCTTAAGTAACTGTTCAGGAACTAGATGTGGTGATGCATGCCAATAATCCTGACACTTGGGCAGTTAAGGCAAATGAATCACATATTAAAGGCCAGTCTGGATTATATATCTGTATCTCACTTTAAAAAAAAAATTCTGGCCAGGCAATGGTGACACACACCTCTAATCCCAGCACCTGGGAGGTAGAGGCAGATCTCTGAGTTCAAGGACAACTGGGTCTACAGAACAAGCTCCATGACAATCAAGACTGCGTAAGAACCCCTCAAACAACAGCAACAATATGTCTCAAGCCTCAGTATTTCTACCTTCTTCCATTCTGACATTTTGTTACAATTAGAATGAAGCAACCTTAATTATTCAGCCTTAACACAGCTTGATTTTGTGATGACTGTTTAAAGGCTTGTTCATTACAAGTAGGATCAGAAATTGAGTCATCTGAAAAAACAAAATCCTCAAAAAGACTAGCTAAGTACTCCCATCAAATATTAGCAACATCACTCATGAACGCACACATTTGCTAATATAAACACCACAAAACATTCTTTAAATGTCAGAAGTGACTGTCAGGATGCTTTCACAGTGCACAAGCAGAGACAGAGGCTAGTACCTTCCCCTAAACAATGTAATTCTTCTCAAGACTTAAAATGTGTACTTAACCAACATTTTCCTTTCATGCTCTGTATGAATTCATGCTATCACTTCTTACCCTGGATGACACAGCGGATACTGCTCTGTACTGGGGTCTTTGACACCATGTCTTCACAGACCACATAAGAAAGACTGAACCATATGGCAGTCTGAACCTCAAAACACACCCTGTGATCCCCTAAACTATGGGAAGCCAGGCAGTGCTTGGATGATGATGCCAAAGAGCTTTTTCTCACTCACCCCCCAATTTTAAGGGAGGTTCCTACGAGGCAGTTTCTTATTGACTTTCCAAGATCCAGTCAGGTTTAATTTACTACCTTCCCTGCTCCTTACAGTGTAGCTTCAGGTTAAGGAAAAACTGCTTAACATAGTATTCAGTTTCTTAGCTACAAAATGCCTGTCCTACCCTCGGTGCTATTTACCACCAGGCTTCTGTTTCAGTGTATCCTGGGTACAAGGGAAATGAGCAGATGACACTAAGCAGCTCTCTGTGTACTAAACTGATTCTCCTAGTGGAATCTGTCAGGCCTGGCAGATTCATTAGCGTCTAACAGCTTTTCCCAGGCCTCTCACCTTTTGTCTCAACCTAGACAAACTCAGGATCAAGCTCCCTGAATTCCACACCTAGACCAATTATTTCCACTCAATCAAAACCACCTGACTGGTCATCCTGAGGCTGAGCTACCTTAGATGTTGGTATGCTGAATAGTTCATCTCTTAAGTTACTTTTTAAAAGACATATTTATTTACTTATTTGAGAGAGAACATTATGAAGCCTTGGCTGGCATGGAACTCACTCTGTAGAACAGGCTGTCATTGAACTCACAGAGTTCTGCCTGCCTCTGCCTCCCAAGTGCTAAGATTAGCATGTGCTACCATGTCTAGCTTTTTATTATTTATGTGTGCTTGTATGGGGTAAATGCATAGTGTAAGTGCAGGTGTTGTGAATCCAGAAGAGGATGGCAGGCCAAACTTGTTTTCTCTACAAGAGCAGTATATACTCTGAACTACTGAGCCATCTCTCCAGCTCTCATTTCCTTAAAACAACCCACAACAACTCTCTCTCTCTCTCTCTCTCTCTCTCTCTCTCTCTCTCTCTCTCTCTCTCTCTCTCTCTCTCTCTCTCTCTCTCTCTCTGTGTGTGTGTGTGTGTGTGTGTGTGTGTGTGTGTGTGTGTGTGTGTGTTGGTACAAGGCTGTCAGAGGGCACTTTTCAGGAATTGGTCTGTCCCCTCTTCCCACCAACTGGGTTGCAAGTATCAAACTTCTTCTCCTTACAAATTACCAGAGGTAAAATCTGATGAACATCCACAACTGTCCATCCTTGTCCTTTAGTCAACATATTCTTTCCCCTTTCAGGGTCATTTTTGTTTGCAGGAACTCTTTTTACCACCTTCTGTGTGTTTGTTTCATTTTTCAAGGCAGGGTTTCTCTGTGTAGCCCTGGACTCCAACACAGAGATCTCTGCCTGCCTCAAGGTGTGTGTCACAAAGCCTTGGCTTTTTTTTTATGTATGTTTATATGCATGTACACCTGCACACTGCAAGAGGGCATCTCATGCCATTATAGATGGTTGTGAGCCACCGCCACTGTGTGGCTGCTAGAAATTGAACTCAGGACCTCTGGAAGAGAAGACAGTGCTCTTAACCACTGAGTCATCTCACCAGCTCCCCCTCACCACATTTAAAACTATGTCTATAGGGTTTATTTAATTTTTAAGATGTAATTTTATCTTATGTGTGTAGGTGTTCTGCCTGCATGTGTCTATGTGCACATGCAGGATCTGGTGCCCACGGAGAGTAGAAAGGGCTGTTTAATCCTGTAGAACTGGAGTTACAGACAGTAGTGAGCTGATATGCCGGCACTGCCATCTCTACAGTCCCCTGTGGCAAATTTTACTTTTTTTTTAAACTTTAGTTTTTATTTTACTCCTCAAGCTAATCTCAGAATCTGTTAAAGCCTAAATCAATCCAAATAAAGCTTATTTTATGAGTTGAATTTAACACACATACATGGACTATATAATGAATTTTCATTAATCCTAACATTCTCCATATTGACAACCTTTGAAAACTTCACTTAACTCTATGTAAAAGTATTTTTATACCACAGATAACTGAGAATTCCTTTCTTTTGTTACAAATAATAACTTTTAATTGCTCAGTCAGTAACATACTTACTTACTCAACACCCAGTTTGAACAGTAACTGTTAAATAAAAACACTATGTAACAATTAATTTTTTTCCACCCATAAGTCCCCACCCCTTCGGGGTTGTGTATATCAGGTATCCTGCATATCAGATATTTACATTATAATTCCTAACACTTTATGAAGGTTGTGAACCACTGAATTAGATCATTTTAAATATTTCTCAACTCAGAAGGACATGCTTTTCTTGGACTATGTGAAAAGACATTTATCTTTTTGGATGGGATCATGTAACCTGAAAAACTTTATTGACTATGTAAATAGAAACTGTGTAGCCCTAGAAACACAACAAACCAATCTGAAATAACTGACCTAATACTTACAGAAAACAATGCAGCCCTAGGGTTCTTGCTGCCAGCAAGGGGGAGGTCTGCAATGCAGCTAGTATTTCTGTTGTGTAGATTAACAGCACAGGGAAGGTTACCAATCAATAGTCAAACCAAAAGAAAAGACAACATGCCTATCAAAAGCAGACAGAAATATGACACCTGACCTGTACTCAAGATGGATAATTTCCTTTGTTCATCCATCTAAATGCTTTCCAGTCTACAAAACAGTTGTGGTTATTCTTAATAATTATTAATTTTTATTACCTGTGTGTGTGTGTGTGTGTGTGTGTAAAAGTCTGTAGGGATACCTGTGGAGATCAGAAGAGGGTGTCAGACCCCTGCTGGGACCCAAGTACTTCTAACTGCTGAGTGAGCCACCTCTCCAAGCCCCACTCATGGTTATTTTTGTCTTATTGTTTGGCAATACCTGCTCTCCAGAGTCACATATGCTACTGCAAGCTATTATTTCATCTATGATACAAAATTTGTTTTGAAGAAGATATAGCTCATCAGCTAAAAGCACTAACTGCTCTTCCAGAGGAATGGGGTTCAATTCCAGAACTCACATAGCAGCTAACAACCACCTGTAACTCCAGTTCCAAGGTGATCAGGCACCTCCTTTTGGACCGAGAATACGATACATATATGGTACACATGTCAACAAAACACACACACACACACACACACACACACACACACACACACACACTAGAAAATTACAAGGCTTGTAAATCAGAATTTCCACAAAGGTCCTAAGTCATAAAACAACCCTGTAACTTTCTCTTCTTAATCTGTCTGACTGAGGATCAAGGGAGCTGCAACTATTCAGACCAAGTTCTAATGGATATACCTCACATCTCCCTGCTTGTTAAGCCAATCCTGTGATTTCCCAAAATAAACCAGAAAAAGGACAATTTTGTAATCCCTAAGTGAACCAATTTGAACTTTAATACCTAGACTTTTTTGTAGGAAATATTTTATTTTTCTATTTCTAGCTTCATTATGGAGATGCACACTGTATTTGTTTACTACCAAGAGGTTTATCTTTTATTAAAGCTCTAGTGACATTTGTATTACTGCCAGAATCGTATTTATAAAATCTTACTCAACAAAACAGAGAATGTGCAAATAAATTACACTCCAAGATAAGGCTAAACAAGCTTACTTTTCACTGAGGCTAAGGGGTAAGGTTAACTATCTGGGCCTGGTAGTATATCCCTATAAGCCCAGGTACTTGGGAAGCTGAAGCAGTTTTACAAATTCAATGCCTGCCAGAACTAGAGTTAATTCAAGAATAGCTTGGTCAAGGTAGCAAAACCCTCCACCCCACTCCCGGAAACAGGGTTTCTCTGTGTAACCTCCCTGTCTGTTGATTTGTAGACCAGTCTGGCCTCAAACTCACAGAGATTTGCCTGCCTCTGCTTCCTGAGTACTGGGACTGAAGGTGTGTGCCACCACACCTGGTCAAAATTTTTTTAAATTATGTTGAACGTTTTTAGAGAGAGAGAGAGAAAATATGAATCTCTTCACATGAGTGTAGGTGCCCGAAGAGTCCAAAGGTCAAATGCCCTCGAACTGAAACTATGGACTGTTGTGAGCTGCCTTTAGGTGCTGGGAATCAAACTTGGCTCTTCTGAAAGAGCAACTGGTGCTTTGAGTCACTGAATTGTCTGTCTAGTGTAGCGGTTCACAGGGCTCACCTAAGACCATTGGAAAACACAGATATTTACAACTCATAACAGTAACAAACTTATGAAGTAGCAATGAAAATAATTTTATGGTTGGGGGTCACCACAACATGAGGAACTATTAAAGGGCTGAAGCATTAGGAAGGTTGAGAACCATTGCTCTAGCCCATTTTAAAACTTATTTTTTTAATGGCTGGAGACATAGTTCAGTGGTAGAACACTTGCCTAGCATTATGGGTTCAATCATAGATAGTATCACAGGAGAGAGAGAAATTTACAAGAATATGAGGAAAAAATGTTTTTTCAAATCCAGCCCTGAGCTTCAGAAAACATCAGGCATAGATAGCATTGCTTCTAGAACCTTCCCCCTCATCCCCAAAAAAGGATCCACTTCTTTTTCTGAGAATAAGATCAAAGAGAGATTTCTCCTGACGCCTCATAAATATTACCTGAGATAATGGACAATACCCAATACAAAGGTCATAAAATCAATATGACAGCTTGTTGCTTACAGCATCATATTCCAATCTGAATAAGAACAAGCTGCCAAAATTCAATCAAGTAAAAGCAATTACATTTGGAAACAAAGTAAAACTGTCTAAGTATACAACTGTCAAATGTTCTGACTTAATCCAAGGATGAAATGCACATCTGAAACAGTAATTCTTAAAAAACTGTGTAATATTTTTCCCTCTCCAGCTTAAAAAACAAAACTGTTCAATCATTTAATATGTATTTATTCAGCACCTTCCAGTAGGGAAAAACAAGGTGCAGGTTCCTCCCCACCCCCCCCCCAAGGGGTGTGTGTGTGTGTGTGTGTGTGTGTGTGTGTGTGTGTGTGTAGATCAAAGACTGCCACCAGGTGTCTTCCTCAATGGCAAGGTCTGACCAGGATCCAGATTCAACTGGCCAAAAGCACTGAGGGTCCTGTCTCTGCCTCTCAAGTGCAGATATAACATGTAGGTGGCTAGAACCACTGGACATTTTCTTGGACCATGGAGAGCCCAAGGATGGTCCTTATACTTACGTAGCAAGCCCTCCTCATGAAGTTTTTAATCTAATGATGGGTGAGACAGGCAATTAAAAAAAATCACACAATAACTACCTAAATATATGGAGGAGGTAAACAATGCTGGGAGAGTGTGTTCTCATAGAGTAAAGCCATCTGTCAGGGCAGAAGAGTTGGCCTGAGAGATGGACATAGTGAGGGATCTCTGCAGAGAAGTCACAATGGAGCTGACGCCAGCTTAGTATCATTGGGTCACATCTATCCATTCTTCAAGTCTTTGGATATTTTAGTGTTTGTCAGGAAATGGGGGCTCCAAGGCCAACAACATGGGCTGATAATAAAGAACTAAGTTATAAGAGCTATGAAATTTTCTTTTTACTTATTTTCATGTGTTGTGATTTCTCTGAAATATACAAATTGCAATAGAAAGTATGTTGGACCATATGTACTTTCACAAGAGGAAATTAAGAGAAGCTATATATCCAAGCAGCAAGGATTCTAACAAGAAATTTCCCTTATTTTCCTTCTGAGAATAATGAAAAATTACCCAGAACAGATGAAGCAGCAATGATGCTGGGGCACACCAAGCTCAGAGTCTGTTCCAGAAGATACTTCTATTTTATTCTATAAAACCTCAGCAGCAGCCGCCTGTCTGAATGACCATCTTCACCAGTCTCCCCAGAACAACCAAACAGAAGAAGATCGAGTGTTCATCAGACTAAAAATGTTTACAAAGACCCAAAGTAACTTCAGTAAAACAGGAAGGGAAGGTACACATTTATTCAGAGTTCTTTCAATGTGTCCAAAAATTAGCTTCTGGATAACAAAATATCTGTTAATGCCAAATTCTCTGACTCATTTAATTTTCCAAGAAAGTAGAGTGAAATACTGCTGGGCCTTTATTCTAAGAAGTTTTATTTTTATTTACTTTGGGATTTTTCTGTGTGTTCATGTCAGGGTAGAGTACACACAGGCATGTCACATGAGTGTGAAGGCCAGAGGATGACCTCAGGTGTCAGGCACCATCTACCTTTTCTTTTGGAGACAAGGTGTCACTGGTCTAGAACTCACCAAGTAAGCATGCTGGTCTCCATCTCTGTCTCTCATAACTAGGACTATAAACACGCTATCACAACCATTATGTCCCTGACCCCCATCTTCTGTGTTTTTTATTGTTACTTTGTTCGTTTGTTTGTTAAAGCCTACGTAACCCAAGCTGGCCTGAAATTTGCTATGTTGCATAAACTAGCCTCAAATGGGTAGTGATCATCTTTCCTCGCTGGGTGCTGGGATTATATTCCTGTACCACCATACACAGCAAGCCTTTGAATATATACTTAAACTCAACCCTTAACATCATGAAAGGATACAGTTATAGTCCTCAGATATTTTTGAAATAAGCAAAAAAAAGCAGTATGTGAATAAATCAAAATTTTTAATTTAAATATATAATTTTAAGTTCTTTGAGACTTAATAGTTATATATGTAATGCCGAAAATACAAATATATGTGTTTAGTAGATATCCAATTAAACTGTGAGTTTGTTTTCATTCTTCATTTAGACTCGCTGAGAAATGCAGAGACCCACAGAAAATATTCATCAAGTAATATCCCCCATTTTTACACAGCAATTCTCCAGAAACCTTTTTGGATGGCCCTGACAATGAAGCAGGTGAACTACCTGTCATCTAGGAACACAACCAAAGGGCATCAGTACTGTGAGCATCCATCACCCCGATACTATCTGACATTAGATTAACTGTAAACTTGAGGTGATGAGACTACAGAATTTGAAGGTGTGATGGAAAGTGTTCTATTTTACACTCTGGCCTAAGTTTTCAACTAAAATGTACTTTTTTCCAATTCTGCTTTGGTCAAGTCATTTCTTATATTCCTGGATGTCATATGACCATTTTAATATTTTAACTAATCAGTATAATAAGGTAAATCTATATCTATATCTATATATATATATATGCATGACTTTTGATTTGATGTAAATATCTGAATATTCCAAATTAAGAAGGTGTTTTAGGTACAAGTTGGAATGAAAATCTTTGTCTTGTTTACTAAATTTTACCAATTAGATCAAGTACATTAATATGTACATTAATAAATGTGTAAAATCAAAGCTACTTTGTGTATAAAGAAACTAACCACTAGAAAATGACTTTGCCACCTCAAATTTTCATAAGGAAACTTCTAAAGTTGTTTAACTCAATAGCTTTTGTTCTGTATCTGTAGCTAGAAATACATAGGTAACTCGGTACAAGAAACAAGCTCTTCCAACCATCTGGTGTCCTACTATCTCAAATGAAAGTGACCCTACTATACGAATTAAAGCAACAACTGGGCTAATCTATCAATGAGCAGTGCTGAAAAAACTACCATTACTGCACTGCAATGACTTACTTGTAATGAGGACTTCAAGTGTAACTGTTCCTACTTTTTCACATATGCTTGAGATTTGTTTCTATGATGATTGGCTTTGGCTTCTGTTTTGGTTGGCTATTGTTTTTCACACTTGGCCATTTGATGTTTAGAAAAAGTAAAGAAGCATTTGGTATGATATATTCACAACGAAACCAGGAAGGTGTTTTTCATAACAAGAGATTATTCATTTGCTCTTGATTTGCTTTATACAAAATAAAAGTTTAAGGTAAAATTATATATTTCAAGGACATGGCACTCAAGTCACAACCTAGAACTCGATGTCCCACAGAAGTGCAAGTGTTCCAAGACATTTCTCGACTGCCTCCAGAGATCAAAAACTGAAGCAAAAATAGAATTAGCATTTTTTTGCATGAATTAATTTTCCTAAGAAACTGAAATGTATTTGCAATGGCAGAATTTCTATTTTCTATAGCTAAAAATGCAGCTTTGTTGGCTGACCTTCTTTAAAATGTAATAAGATAACTAGTCCAAGAAACTGAAAGTTTTGATTTTTTAAGATTTAGAAGAAGGCATATTCTAGAATTTTGACAAAGGTATGATAAAGGATGAATTTATAAATAAATAAAGCAGATCCATCTATAATTCGGTAATTTCTACACGATACCAGGTGAGTCATAATTTTAAAGCACTAAAAAGGAAATGACGCAATGCCACAGACGGGCAGTAATCCTCCTTCAGCCATGCAGAGTCTGCCCCTAACTAGGAGATGAGTGAGATAGGAATTACACACTGTGACACACATAAATTTTGAGGAGCATTAGAATTCCAAGGTTGTTTTAGGTCAGCACTGGGGAGCTGTGCTCCAGTTTTACATTATACTTTTAATGATAAATAACCTAAGACTCTTTGAAGGCTACTTGGGACTGGCTTTAGTCATTTATTCTCCACTCAAAATGCACATATGGTGAATGAAAGTTTGAGTATTAAGACAGTATCAGTAGCTGAAGTATTAACCTTAAGCCAGAAAATTATAAACAAAGTACATACAAAATCAGTGATTGTAGAAAAAGCCTACTTTTCCAAGAGTAAATAACCTGTTAAAACTGTCTTTGCTAAAGCCATGTAATTACTGTAACCTTGGTTGACGTGTGTGTGTGTGTGTGTGTGTGTGTGTGTGTGTGTGTGTGTGTGTGTTTAGAATAAGAATGTTCTCAGAAAGGAGGGAGGGAAGGAAGGAACCAATCATAAAACCAAAAAGAACTAAACTTAAGATATTAGTATGCAATAAAAATAACTGTCCTTAACAGAAGGAAGGGTGTCAACAGTGGGAGCAATGAAAGAGAAACGCAATGATGAATATGGGCGGGGCCACGTGTTCAGGAGAAATGATACTCCTTAAGAGAGATGCAGGTGTGCACTTGACCGGTACATTATGGAGATGCACTTCACTGGCACTTAATGCCATGAAACTATCAGTCACTACAGTTAGTCCCCATGTCTCTTGTTCACTGAGCAGCTCTTGATATTTTGTTTTCTAGATAGCATTCTTTATGGAGAACACATTCTCTGATGCAAACATCTAGTCTTCATTTCACAGGAATGAACTGATACTCTCATGGATATACATTCTCTTGATATGGAGATTAAAATGTAGGCTCTGCAGTTAGATTGCTGGGATTCCTATTGATTTACTTAGTGCCTCTGGGAACTTTTAAATCTTCATATTTGTTTTCTCACCTTTAAAAGGAAAGACCAATAGTGAGACCTTCTACCTGGATTGTTGTGAAGATTAACTGATTTATATGAAGCAATTAAGATCCTAGCTTTCATCTAGAAAGTATCAATATTACTAGTTTTGAGCATGAATTGCCATGTCAGAATCTAAACAGTTCTGAGGTGAGTCCACTTCTGAACCTGAAAAACTGATAATGCAGGATCACTCTCGAAGATGAATCCAGGAAAAAAAAAAAAAATCACAAAGCAATGTCCTGGCAGCCCTGGCATGAAGACTTGATTTAGTGAATTCAAGATTAGCCATCTCTGAGATAGGCATACCATCTGTCCAAGAGAAAACCTTGGTTTAATACATAGCAAAGGGTTACAAACTCCAGTGGTCAGCCCATGCCTTTTATGCCAACACTAAGGAGGCAGCAACAGGCTAATCTGTATGAGTTTGAGGCCAGCCTAGTCTACATACTGAGTTCTAGATCAGACAGGGCTATTATAGTAAAGCCCTGTCTCAAAATAATAGATAGATAGAGAGAGAGAGAGAGAGAGAGAGAGAGAGAGAGAGAGAGAGAGAGAGAGAGAGAGAGAGAGAGAGAGATAGCAGGAAAACAGACTCCAGTTGTAAGGAAAATGCTAACCAGATGACGTACATGAGGAACATCTCGGGTGGACTGTACAGAGTAGAAAACATCAAGCCGATCTTAAGTGCATCCAAGAAAACCTATTTTGAAACAAGCTGGGCTTAACTCTATGGTAGAGAGCACACCCAGAACGTGAAAGGCTACTGGTTCAAACTCCAGCATAGAGCTGAATGTAGAAGAAAAAAATCCACCTAACCAAATAACACGTGTGTAAACTTTCAGCCTGAAGGCCATCTGTTTACAGCATTTTTTAAGTCAGCACTAAACTGTTCTAATTTAGAATATGTATGTCAAAGGACTTAGTAAAACCCTCTCCTTCCTTCAGTGCTTTGATCTTCACATCCTTCAAAGGTTTTCCTCCTTTGGTTTTTAAAACACTGTGTTCTTTTCTCCATGGCCAATCATGGCACGTATCTCAGTGGATCTCAATATACTGTAAGAATACTGTAGAAATTGCTTTTCCTCTATCCAGTGCTTCTCATGGTACTCAAGATTCAAGGTCTTCACAATGACCTGAGGGCTGTCAGCACCCAAATGAACATCCTCTAATTCTACCTCTACTACTATCTATCCCTGCTCACCATCCATCTGGCATACGGCTTCCCCTTAACCCTACCAGGCTCACACCCTAGCCCTTTTAACCTCCTGTTCTCCCTCTGGAATGCTTTCCCCCCAGTCTTGGGTCTGGACTGCTTGTCTATTTCAGTTTTGACAAATACTACTCTTTTAGTGAGTGGTTACCTAATAATCCTATTGAAAACAGTAACATCCCACAAGACGCATCTCACTTTCTGCTCTATCTAATATGTGAGTTTATGCTTTCTCCCAGGAAAATATTAACGTTTTACTGCTATATAATTCATGTCTAGAACAATACATATTAAATATTACATGATTGATGTTTACCAAAAATAACTCATCAGTAGCCTCACTTTGCTACAGCTGGCTTTTTTCTAGACCTGTGGTAGCATTCCAAACAATAATCAGCTAATTATTGTCCTACTTAAAAATTCTGATGGGATTCTCCATATCCCTTTGACAATGGATGTGGTCCCCAGCCTTTTCCTCATTTTTCAATGTAATTCCAGTATCTACACATTAACACCTTAATCATGTCTGAAATTCTATAGTTTCACTTCATTTCTCTGGATTTCTATACATATGCCTTTGTTTGTGCTTGGCCAATCTCTTGTGCAGTCTCCTGACTAAGTTTTCAATCCCCTGGGAGACAATAAGGAGCTGTTAAACCACTACTTCACTCTGATTAGCTGAGGTTCTGTTGTTATTGCTTTAGAGGAAGGAAAGTAGAAGGGGAGGGAAATAAAAGATGAAAATGTTCATAAAGAACAAGGAACAACCTCCAACTCAAGAAAAATATCCATACCTCCTATTAAGTAAAAAGATTAAAATAAATGAATAAATAAATAAACTTTAGGAATCACAAGGGCTTATACTAGGTTCATATTAAATTCATCTTTTCCTCCAGTGCAGGCTTGGAGTAACTTTTTTTTTTTTGGGGGGGGGGTTCAAGACAGGGTTTGGAGCCTGTCCTAGAACTCACTCTGTAGACCAGGCTGGCCTGGAACTCACAGAGATCTGCTGCCTCTGCCTCCCGAGTGCTGAGACTAAAGGCTGCACCATCGCCAGGCTCCTGAGTAACTTTTTGTCGTTAGCATATTTCAGAAAACTCTGTATTAGGGTTCCATTCTTCTTTTTCTACTGTGCTGCAGAAGTGTGAGACAGAACTGGCATTTAACCTCCAGCAGCTACTTGTGAGCTGGGAATGTAGCTCAATGGTAGTTTCACCTTAGCATGCATGAGACCATAGGTTTAATACCAAGTATCAACAAAGCTGTTTGAAGTGGGTTAATATCCAGCTGAAGGCTAAAGTTGTGCCTGAAAAGTGAATGAAAAAACTGAGCGAACGAGGGAATATACCTCTTTAACTTCCCCAATTCTTTTCTTTCCTCTTTATCTCTAGTTTATGTTTAGAACTAGGCTCCAGGCTTATGAATAGGAACACTAATATTCTGCATATCTACAAGTCTGTAAATCCTTATTCTTGCTCCAGCCATAAAAATATTAAAGGAAAGTCACCAACTGGATAGTTCCGTTTGTTTGTTTTGGGGGGACTGTTTATTGCTTTCAGACAGGGTCTCACTATATAGCTCAGATTGGTACTAAATTCATGCTAATGTTACTGCTTCAGTGTCAGAGTGCTGGAATTGGGGGGGGGGGGCACCAACAACACCTGACTCTCAAATGGATATTCTCAAAAGGTTATTTTTCAAATATACATATATTTCAAAATATAGCAAATTTACACAAAACTCTCACCACATAAAACATGTACAAGAAAATAAATTTAAAGCAGAAAGTTACACATTTTACGAATTTCACTTACATTTAAAATTTCCTTCTCCTGAAATTGTGTTTTAGTTTATATAAAGTCAAAGCAGTTATAAACGAGATTTCACTATTTTCATGAATGTATATTTCAGTTTTCAAAAGTGATAGAAAATATTCTTTATGAAAATACCTAGTTCAATGCCAAGTTTTACATAGTCCCCACATAATTCATATAAAGTTGTATTACAGTATAAAATACTCAGAAAATCGAAGCAGAGAATAGTTGAGGAATTCATAGATTATTTTCTTCCAAGTTTCTTTAGAATCAACTAGAAACATAAAAATTCTGAGAACTACAAACCTACCTAGAGATTTCTAGGTAAGTTGTTCTGGGCAGTACACAGATCTTCATCTTGTATTAAAGAAAGTCTGAGTAGGTAAAGGTTGAGAAACATTCACCTAATAGTTCATAATCACTCGGGGGTGATTCTAAGATTAAACGTGGGCCTAGGTCACAGTGGAAACACTGTGCACTAAGAAACTCTACAAAAAAATTGCTTTGGTAAGGTTTAAAAATTTCTGAGAGCATTCTGTTATCAACTAAGACATTCAGTTGTTCAGGTTCACTAAGCTAAATGTTTGCTGTGCTGGAGCAAGGGCTGCTTCTTTAGAGCCCTCTTAGGTTGGTGGTCTTCCTTCTTTCCTTCAGCCCAGGCTGATCTCAAATGGCAATCCTCCTTGGCATCCCGGAGTCTAATGACAAGTCTACCCATCACATACTGGCAATGCAGTTTCTTCATATACTTCTCTTCACATAAGTGGTTTAAAAAAATCTGTTTCATAGTAGACTTGACAATGGAAACACTTTGGGGTCTTAATTTAAAACAAAACTATTGCTACTAATCATTCCTTCCTACTACTAAGCTCTCAATCTACATCCTTTAAACTGAAGTTCCGTCTTAGCGTCTAGGTCAGTATTTTAAAACTTTCACTTTAAAAAACAAACAAACAAACCAGGGTCCAGCTGTTTAGGTAGGCTGACATGAACACATCATCTTCTTGTCTCAGACTGTTGGGATCACAGGTGTGCACTCCCAGACCGGGTAGTGCACACATTTAATAAAGCCCTCTGCAGGCACAGACAAGGAGATCTATTTGCGTTCAGGACAACCTGGTCTACATATCAAGTTCCAGGCCAGCTAAGGCTAGTGAGACTGTGTCTAAAAAAAAGAAAGGAAGAAGGAGGGAAGAAAGGGAAGGAAAAGGAAGCACCTGATATCATTCTTTAGCAGAGCATTATTTTAATTTCTAAATTTGGTGAAATGGTTTTTCTTCATTATGTAAGATATGTAATTCTACATATTCAAGCTACTCTGTCCACTAACGAATGAGAACAAATTTCCTTACATATTAATAAATTTTAAATCCATTAACAAAACCCTATTATTGGCTTATCAAGAATAGACTTTTCAACATTAGTTAATTCTAGAAACTTCCTTTTTAACTTTTTTTAAATGGTAATATTGGGCTATGGATGTAGCTGAGCATTAAAAAATATTTGACTATTACACGAGAGTCCCTAGGTCCATTTGCCAGCATAAAACTCACAAAGGTATTAATTTGAAAAATTACAAAAAATGTGTCAAGTACAAGCTTTTGCACTTATTATTTTTAAGGATGCATTTTACTATCTAAAATTGTTACATTCTTGATGTCTTTCTGAAGAATTTTTATTACATTATTTAAGCTGTTATACTTTTAAAATCCATTTGAAGGTGGATACACACATATATATCATATATATTGATATTTCAAATTTCAATATTTTTTGTTTTGCTTCTGGATTTAGGAAAATGTGAATTACTTTATCAAAAGAAACTCAGCAATTCTTAAGCCGTATGGGCCACACTAAAACACAATGGATCCTCCTTCTGGCTCCTATACACAAAGCAATTTATGTATGTAGATTTTCAAGTTAATATTCTAAGCAGGAATCAGATGCATACGATTTTGCTCCAGGAATTTTAATAAAAGTCTTTCTCTGCCCCCTTTAAAAATGACTTGGCCGTGTAAACGTGAAGTCTTAATTAAAATTTAGGTATGCTAGAGTATAAATGCCAGCAAAAATGTGCCTCTCGGAGCACAAAAAGATTATGGAAATAGACAATCAGAACCTCAGCTAAATAAAGTGGTATTTAGCACCTAGGAAACCGGGTTAAGCTAAAAACCTGTAGTCTGTGCTAACATACTCAATTTGAAAACTGTCATCATATTCCTGGGGGCATATGACTGCAGCAGACACATGGCCTGGGGGTGGGGGATGGGAAGAGGCTTTTTTTTTTTTTTTTTTTAAGGAAAAAAAAAAAAAAACTCCTAAAAACTAAATATGTTTATTTTCAGAGGTGGACTCGGGTAGGAGGCAAACATCCAAAAGGCCTACTACTGAGCCTTCGGGGCCGATCCCAATGGGGCTGCCGAGGCCGGTTACTGGCTCAGCGGGCACACGCCGCAGCCGCCCGCGTGGCGCCGAGGACTGAGCCGGGCCGGGGGCGGGGGGCTCGCACGTGCCCGGCGGGGGCGGGGCGGCGACCCCGGCTCCGGGAGGCGGGCGCGGCCGGATCGGCCTCCCCCGCGGCCGGCAGGCAGCTGCGGTGGACGAAGGTGCGCGTCACGGAACCGATGGAGCCACACAGAGACGTCTAAGTCATGCAGGAGGCGCCCGGCCCCGGCCCGCTCCCGCCGCCCCGTCCCCTCCTCTCATCCGACAGAAAGACAGACAAGAAGGGTTCCCGACCTGTCGTGCCCTGCATGTTCAGAGTCTGTCATGTTTGGTCAAGAACGGGGCGGGGCTGGAGGGCAGGTCTGGAGGCCGGCGGCGGCGGGGCGCGGGGAGGACCCCTGCGCCGCCTGCGGGCACCTGTTCCCGGCCGCCGCCGACAGGTGACGAAGTGGTAAAAACTCACGGTTACTAGTGAGCGACACAGACACAGACTTTCCAGTCTATTAACAACCACGCCAGAGAGGTGGGGCTCTAACTGCAAAGACTGGGCAACGGCCCCGCGCTGCCGGCGCTGCCGCTCTAGTCTGTATTCGCCGCCGGAGGCTGAGGCGTGGGAGCCGGCGGGTGGCGTGCAGCGACGCGGGGATTTGGACAGTGGCCGTAACGGTGATTTCTCCTCACCAACATGGCGGCACCCGAGACAGGCGGCTCAGAAAATGGCGCCGGCCGCAACACCTTGCCCGGGACTAAAGGGCAAGTGAGATTCCTCCGCGAGCCGCATCCCTTTTCCCTGCCCGCCGGCACTGAGCGTCTTGGCCATTGGAGGAAACTTGCTGTCAATCACCTCCAGGGGCGGGTTTTTAATACCCTTGCGGCTGCAGCGGAGGCAGCTATCTGATGGCTGAGATGGGAGGCTGGAGGTTCGGTCGGGTGGTGTCTCGAGTCACATCGGGAGGGGCAGGCTGCCCCGCAGTGCTTGCTGTGTCCACCAGGTCCTCGGTGTTCCTTCGAGACTCGCCGTCCAAGGGCTTGGGGGTTCCTGACGCATCACACACACACACACACTCCTCCACCTCTGACACTGTTAGCTGCGAGAGATAAAAAGGAACTGTCAATTATCTCTGAAAAGAACACCTTTGTTGCCGAAATAACCTCAAAGTGGTTGCTGTAATCTCTGTTATGATGTAACGCTCACTGGCATTGTAAGGAATTTAGTGGGCATGCAACTTTTCCTGATGTTACTAAATTCACTCAATCATTACTTGACAGAATTTAAATTATCTGTTGAAGTCACTATAATGTGATCTTATGTCTTGCCATTAATGCTTTATATGTGGAATGCATGAGAATATTTTATAAAAGAAGAACAAGACAGTGCAATGTTGCATACATTCGTGACCTTCAGAAATAATCATGACAAGATTAGTATGTACTTAGTTCTGAAGGAAAGTTAATTACTTTTTATCAAATGAGCTGCCTGTTAGTTGATACTTTTGTATCTTTTTCCTCCTTTGTCATGTTCCTATTACCTTGAGCTGCTCCTTGGAGCACAAGTACTGTTGCTTGTGGTATCGATCATTTGTTCAGTCATAGAACACAAGATTATTAATCTCTTACCCTGCCTAAGAAATTGTCCTTCTTTCTAGACACACTTTACTTGACCTCCTTGTGTGTGTGTGTGTGTGAGGGATGACTGAGTGGGTATACATCATCACACCAGTGGGGGTCTTTACTTACTGATTCATGAGCCTGATAAGCCCTGCATGGACAATGGCAGGCAGTCTCAACTTGAAGCTGTGGAAAACTGTCATAGCCTTTAGTAGATACCTCCTGCTTTGGGAATTGCCTTTGGACTGGGGATGGTTGCCCTCCAACCCTTCTCCATATTTGTTCATGAGAAACTTTTGCTTGCTACAGCTGATATGTCGGTATTTTTTTAATGTCCAGACCTGTAAGTTTATATATTTCATTAATTCTAGCAAAGTTTTAGGCTTTTCAAAAAGATTTCCCCCCCTTTCTTGATCATTGTCTTCTCAGACTGTGATTTTTGATGTCAGGAGTGAGTACTACTGACATCTAGTGGTAGAAACAGCTTAATCTCCTTCGATGCGCAACTGTCCTCCATAGCAAAGAACTGTCCAACCCTAAATGACAATTTTGCTAAGGCTGAAAGACCATTCTAAAATCTGCAGCTATGAAAAGGGAAGTAAACTGTTTCCTGGGGCATTATGTGGGGCTATGCAGAGCACCAGCCCCCGTTTGTACCCTATATTCCCACAACAGTGAGATGCAGCGGCCTTTGTTGGTGATTACATACAACCTCAAGACAGTGTACCTAGCAAATGCTGGAACCAAGTCTTCAAGAGTCGTCACATCCTTTCATGTTAGATGCTCCTACTTTCTCAGTTTGTAAAATGTCATAAAGCTTGTCCTTTCATCCATTTTGAACCACACAATACTGTTACACTTAGACTATTGCGCACCAGTCACTATTACCTGTTTCCAGACTTTTCCATCACCTCAAACAGAAAATTAACCACTCTTCAGCATCTGGTATCTCCATTTTACTATAAAGTAGAGTATTTTATAAATTATAACATTCTAGAAATCTGTGCCTTTGAGATTTTATCTCATTTATACTGGCTTATTTGGGTATATGTGAAGGTTGAGACAGGATCACTCTTTTAGATACATTTTATATGTGTGGATTTTTGCTTGAATGTATGCACCACATGCACACAAGCTGCCTTCAGAAGTGATCTGTCTTCTATTTACTTCCATTAAACATTTTTCTGTTTTCCAAACATGATCTATTTTCCTGCCTTTGCAGTTTTTGGAACACACATTTAACTCCATTTCCATCCCTCTATCTTGAGACTGAGCTCCCCTCAAGCTTTCCCAGCCAACTTGTATTCCTCTCCCTCTTCTGAATAGTGGGGGTTTTGTTGTTTTGTTTTTTTATGTGCATTGGTGTTTTACTCTTACAAGGGTCTCGGGCACCCTGGAAGTGGATACAGACAGCTGTGAGCTGCCATGCGGGAGCTGAGAATTAAACCTGGGTCCTCTGGAAGAGAACCCCTCTGCATAGTCTTAGCGCTTAGTACTTTCTAATCAATTTGCCTGCTTTAAACATATTTATGTGTTTACTATTGTAAAGAGACAATGTAAGTTCCTTTGCGTGCATTTAATTTTGTTTATTCACCTGTCAAATGTGTATTTGAAAAGTACCTACAAGAAACACTGTTATTGCAGCCATTGGATTTTCACCACAGGAAAATCAAAAAGGGTTGGAAAAATAGATGGCTCAGCAGTCAAGAGAATTTATTGCTCTTGAAGAGGACCTGCATCCTGTTCTCAGCACTCAAAATAACCCCACAACCACTGGCCTCCGCGGGTACCAGCACACACGCACATACAATCGTACACATAAAAATAATACATCTTTAATAAAAAAAAAAGAATCCCAAAGATTATTTTTTTAAATGCTACTAGATTTCTGCACTAAGAGGTAGTTAAATCTGCAAGGCCAGCATAGGGAGCTGCGCGTGCGCAGCGCAGGCACTGAAACCGCCCTAGTCAGGACCTAGCTTGCGTCACACGGGCGGGAGTGGGGATTGTGCGGAGTAGCGTCCTAGTGGCACGTGCGCGTGCGCGCTGGGCGGGGCGCGGGGCGGGGCGGGGCGGAGCCTGTGGCCCTTGGCGCGGCACTAGATGTGCTCCGGCTCCGGTGGTTGCTCAGTAGCTGCTCGGCTTCCTGAGGGACGTTCGCGTCTGAGTTATGGATTTTGAAAATCTTTTCTCAAAACCCCCCAATCCGGCCCTCGGCAAAAAACCGGCCGCCGACTCTGAGGAAAGGTGATCCACACGTTTTCGTCCTTTGCTGGGCACCGCCCCCGAGCCTGGGCTAGCGCGTGGGCCGAGGCTGGAGCGGAGAGGTCCCGGGGGGAAGTGGGGTGGAAGTCGGAGTGGGGACCCGGGGCGAGGGCAGTGACCGGCCGGCGGGAGGAGGCTCCAGCCTCTGCCAGTCTGCCCCCGGGGGCCGGCTGCTCCCCTTGCACGTGCGCTTAACCTGTTCCTGCCACCCCCTCAGCTCAGAGGCAGCTTTGCCCCGACTCCTGGTGGAGAGTTTGAAGGATACAGAAACATTGCCCTGCCAGTGATCCTGAACCAAAAATCCCAGAATAAAGCAGCAAGCACCATTTCAGCTTAGCATTTCTTTTAAACTGGGAAAGTATGTTATTAATCTTGTACATAGCGCAGAGTGCAGAATTTCTGTACAGGTACCCATTCACTTTTCAGTTGAAAGTGCCCCTACACCCCATCTTCTCTCCTAAACCCCTTGTCTTCTATGTTCCCATCTTGCCTCAGTGGAAACCTTGACACACCTCCTTCACGAGGGTTTTTTCCACCCCCATTATAGATAACATTTCCAGTGCTGGGCCGGGCCTGGTGGCACACCTTTTAATTTCAGCGCTTGAGATGCCGAGGCAGGCAGATTTTGTGGAATTGGTCTGGTCTACACTGAGTTCCAAGCCAGCCTCGGCTACATAGTGAAACCCTGTCTCAAGGGGGAGTCGAATATATGTTCCCTGCTCTGTCTCGAATACCTTAGTGGAAACCATTGTCCTATTTGGGCTACTAATTAGGGTAAGAAGAGCTTTCCTGTGTGCTCCATGTAAATTTTAGTCCTCACATCAACCTTAAGGAGAAAGTGATGTTCTTGTTTTATAGGTGAAGATGTTGACAAGAGAGCTTAAGTCATCTATCAGGATTGTACAGTGGGGTTGCAGGTCTAGGATTAAGGTGCTCAGGCAGTGTGACATATGATTTCATCATCCAGCTTCTAAAGCAGAATTACTCATGTAAATTAAGTCCTATAGATACTGTAAGGAAATGGACACTGATTACTTGCAGGTAGTAACACTTAAAAACAACAAAAGTGAATTGATGATTTTAACATGTACGAGAATTGAGCAAGATTTAAAAAATAGCTAATAGTTTGAAAATACCCATTCACTAAGGTGTGGCTGAAATATGTAAGAGACACTTGGACTTGACAAAAGATAGTTAAAGAATGGAAGGTAAGGTATCTGTTTATATGCTTGCTGTTTACTTTGCCTTTAGGTCTTTTTCAAGATTTTAGATTCCTGGGTTTTTCTCTCAGTTTCTCTTTTGATTTTTTTTTTTCCTGTAGATTTTTTTTCAGAGCATCGAAACATGTTTTTTGCTTGTTTTAATTTATTTTATGTGTACAAATGTTTTGCCTGCACATATTTTTCTGCACAACATGTGTGCTTTGTCCTTGGAGACCAGAAAAAAGCATCGGATCCCATGAAACAGGCATTACTGATTTCTCTTAACCATCTGTGGGTCCTCTGAAAGATTGGCCTGTGGGCTGTGTGTGTGTGTGTGTGTGTGTGTGTGTGAGAGAGAGAGAGAGAGAGAGAGAGAGAGAGAGAGAGACCAAGCATGTACAATCTCGATAGTGAGTCAGTCTTCAGGTTTCTGACATTTTGCTCATGCTGGGAATATTCATTCATTTGAAACAAGTTTTTTGACTTCCTGCTATATAAGAAATATTCTAGGCAGTGGTGATGGAACAATAAATACATAAAATACAGAAAAATACTAATGGTCCTGAATTGTATATTACTGAGATGGATAACATACATGTTATTTTAGATGATAATGAAAGCTGAGGGTAAATGAAAATTGAGTGAAGAGTTAAGTATTTGTGGAATAATGTGTAGAGTAATAGTGTGGGTAGTATAAAGGAGACAGTTGGCTGTTTGGTTGATTAGGGCAGAAATTGAGAGACTAGGATGTTGGCATCAGCTATGTAAAGATGATATTAGAAGTCAGAAGACCGAAAGACATCAGCAAGAAAGAGAAAGAAAGGTGAGGACTGGCTTTATTAAGAGCTGAAAACATGAGAAGCCAATCAAGGAGATAAGTATCAATTGGGCATGGTGTCACACCTTTATGCCCTAATCATAGGGCGGCAGAAGTTGATGGATTGGGGCCAGCCTGGTCTACATAGTGAGATTGGTAGTTTGAATGCAATTTGCCCCCATATGTTCACAGGGACTGGCACTATTAGGAGGTGTAGCTTTGTTGAAATAGGTATGGCCCTTGTTGGAGGAAGTGTGTTACTGGGGTGGATTTTGAGATCTCCTTTGCTCAAGCTATACCCAGTGGCACAGTTCACTTTCTGTTGCCTGTGGACCAAGATGTAGAACTCTCAGCTCCTTCTCCAGCACCAGGTCTACCTGCACACTGCCATATCCTGCTATGATGATAATGGACTGAACTGAAACTGTAAGCCACCCCAATTAAATGTTTTCCTTTACAAGAGCTGCTGTGATCATGGTGTCTATTCACAGCAATAGACAGAGACCCTATCTTTAAAAACAAAGACGAAGTAGCAGCAATAGGGGGAAAAACAGGAACAGCTCAGTACTGCTGGAGCTGGCTTAACTAGTTTTTGGTGTGGGTCAATAAATAGGACTGAGAATCATGGTTCCTAATGGAGCAGTGGAGTGGAGAGAGCAATGTAGAATGACAGTGTGGCTTAAGAGTTCTCCAGTCTCTGATATTTTGTAGCCCTTCATCTTGAGTTCATTTTTAGTTCTGTTAGAACAGTGGTTCTTAACCCTCCTGATGATACGACCCTTTAATATAGTTCCTCATGTTGTGGTGACCCCAAGCATAAAATTATTTTCATTGCTGTTCTATAACTAATTTTGCTACTGTTATGAATCATAATGTAAATATGCAGGATATATGATATGTGACCCTGTGAAAGGGTTGTTGCAAACACACACACACACTTGGGAACCAATGTGCTAGAATATGCTCAGTAATTACCTCACACAGTGTGTCTCTTAACCTCCAAAGGCATCCTGCATTGTACCCAACATATCCTTCTCTTTGATAATTCTTCCATATCCTTTCTGACTAGAAAGCCCCAAATCTATCTTAAGTGTTCCTTATCTATGTACCTGTATTATTTTCTCCCAAACAGAGAGAAAGCTCTCAGGAGGCAGAGACAACTTGTCTTTTTCATTGAGGTTGTGGTCTGATACGGCAATACTCAATAGGTACTGAATGACCAGACTGATGAGTGAATGATGTTTGTATATATGCTAGTTCTTCAATATAAAGTTACAGTTTTACAGATTGTTCAAATCCATGTTAACATTTACTGCTACATTGTTGTTATTTGAGACGTTCTCATTATGTAGCTCTGGCTGGCCTAGACCTTGCTGTGTGGAGCATACTGGCCTCGAACTCACAGAAATCCACCCACTTCTGCCTCCTGATTAAGGGATTGTACCACCATACCTGGCCTACATTGCTGTTTTTATTAATATTATGGAGTATTTGGAATAGACTTTGAATTTGGAATTTATCTTAAGACAAACGCAAGCAATGAATTTGAGTGTTGTGCAATAAGCTTTTGTGTTATTTGCTGTTTTTGCTGCAGAATTGATGGAGTAGATGGTGCTGAAGTTGAAGAAACACAGACAGAGAAAGTAAAATGGAAAGCAAAGCGGGACTGCGAACCATTTCCCAAGAAAGTAAGGTCTAGCTGCCATATTGGACAGACAGCTCTGGGTGGATGTGAGAACATGAGGGATCCCATTTCTCCCATTGTATTCAGCATTTGGGGCCCAGAAAACTCAGAATCATCTTTCAGTAAATTTCTGCTCTTTTTCACAAATTCTCCCCACCCATCAGATGGGGAATGTGTCCATGTTAGAATGAGATTGATTTCCCCATTTTTGAAATGGACTGTAAACTGTTTTTGGAAAGCTTTTTTCCCATCAAATTAGATGTAAAATCTACAGGTCTGACTCACTACTTAAAACCCAGATTAGTGTGTAACAGGATAAAAACATGGCAACACGAGCCACACAAATACATTATTCTATAGTTCCTGGGCTGGAATTGAGTCTGAGAGCAAGGTTTCGGCAGGGTTGCTCCTTCTTGGGTGTGTGAGAAGAGATCTGTTCCAGAACTTTCTGGCGCTTTTTGGTTTTCCATGACTAGGAAGCATCCTGACCTCCTCTGCAATGGCCTGATTTCCATATAGGCCCCATTCTGAAGTACTGAAGATCAAGATTTATGCATAGAGAATTTAGAGTCAGTGGGAGACTGAAGTTCAGTTTATCACAAAGTTAATATCTGCTCTCTTTTTTAATTTTTTTTGGGGGGGAAGGCAGTAAATATTAACACATTACAGAAGAATATATTCATATTGATAGTGTGCGGCACAAATGGGCTTTATCAAAAGATCCAAAAGAGATGATACAGCTGGCCCAGCACCTTCATCTCCCGGGGAAGGCTCTGAGCCACCACATAAATACTGTCTTTGCATGTGTAGCTGCCATGCATAAGCACTACGGTTGACATCTAGAAACTGCAGTTTTATTACCCCACAGGGGTAGTCACATAGGCTTCACACCATGCCCAAAGTTCACAATCTGTACTGCCTCTCTAGTAGATAGGCAGAGAACATGTTGTATCTTAACTAATTTCTAAGAAAGTTATAGGAAAAGGTGGACACCTAGGTTATCCCCAGGCAGACTTCTTTAAGCCCAAGTTTTTCAGTCACTAATACTAATATGTGTAGGGTTATAGATAACTTAGTAGAGTACCCAGGTAAATACTGCAGGTCCAGAAAAAATATTGCTGCCTCCTTCCTCCGAGTTAGCCCGAGATGAGCAGTCCTAATATGTATACAATAGCTTCTTTGTTCTTTACAGTTTTACGGCTTGTGTAGTCATCCCTAAGGATACAGTTTACAGTTCATAAAGTGTGTGCTCATTCACCTTTATTGCATCACATTAGTCCTTCGTTTGAACACAGGACACCCTATTGTAGGAAAGCAAGGACGTGGGCTTGCTTCCCTTCGCAGTGGGATGACATTCTTTCACTTGTATGCACACATTGTCCTGGGAGAGATGCTGCCTGCTCCTCACAGACAGCGGCTTCTAACTATGTTAGAAAGTGGTTGTCCCAGTTTTTATTCCAACGCCATGGATGGGAGATGACTGGCTCCATCTGAGGATGCCAGGGCATTCCAGTCTTGTTCTGTTTGCAGCTGCATTTCTGAGTATTGTTGACTCTTGTCCCGTATGGATTTTTTGTCTGCTCATGCTTCTGTCTTTTGTCCCAACTTCCATTGAGATTTCCTATTTGGTTGTTTTCTCGACTTACATTTCTTTATGAGTTGTTTTTGGTCGTCATTGTGTGTTATGTGTTGCAGATATCTGCTCATTTTAGTTTCCTTTCCATCCAGTGTTATTTTTATATAAATATCACAACTGTAAGGTAGTTGATTAAGAGTATGTTCTTGTATATTTAGTTCTTTGTGCATTGGTGAACATATTTTCTTACATGACCTTCTAAAGCTTTGTCTTACCTTTCACATTGAAACATAATCACTATGAAGTTCAGGCAGCCCATTTCTTTACTTTGTTATTGTCATACTCAGTTGTTCCTAGACCATTCACTTATCAGTAAGGGGCTCTTTTGTCCCCGTGGTTTTTCCATTGTCACTTGTTAAAATCAAGTATTTATGTTCAGTCTTCTTAAATGTCTGTTCTTGTCCTCTGAATTATATATTTCTTCCCTAGTACTTAAAGAGTTAATTTAATTATAATGATTTGGTGTTATATAAGCAAGTCCTGGCACCTTTGTATTTTTTTTTTTTTTTGGAAGTGTCTTGGCTATATTACTGTTGTTATTTGTTTGTTTGTTTGTTTTTCTAGACAGGGTTTCTCTGTGTTGATCTAGCTGTCCTTGAACAACTCTGTAGACCAGGCTGGGCTTAAGGTCACAGAGATCTCCCTGCCTCTGCCTCCAGAGTGCTGAGATTAAAGATGTGCAACAGACTACACCTGGCTTGTCTTAGCTATTTTTAGACATAAGCCCATCTATATAAATTTAAAATCAGTTTGTTGGGTACCACAAAATGTCTTGGTAGGATTTTCATTGGGAATATGCGAAATGTATAGGTTTATAGGGGAATTGGAATCTTTAGAATATTGTACAGTCTTTGTTTTAAATTTTTCTAAGCATTGTGTGTGTGTGTGTGTGTGTGTGTGTGTGTGTGTGTGTGTGTGTGTGTGTGTGTGTGTACATATGCGAATATATGTAGAGGCCAGAGGTTGATGTTGGATGTCTTCCTCGGTTGTTCTGTACTTTACTTTTGAGATGGGTCTCTCTGAACCTTGAGTTCATTGATACAGTTGGGTTGGATGTCCAGTAAACTTGAGGGATCTGTCTGTCTCCATTCACCTAGCACTGTCTCCTAGGGTTACATATGCGGCCACCAGACCCGCTTTTACATGAGTGCTAGGGATCTGAACTTAAGTTCTCATGCCTGCATAGCAGGAACTTTACTGACCTAGCCATCTCCCTAATCCTCCTTGAGGTGTGTGTGTGTATACATGTATGTGTGGTGTATGTGTGTATGTGTGTATGTGGGCATGTGTGCACGCCTGAATGCTAGTGCCCTTCAAGGCTCCTCTGAAAGAGTGCTGTGTGCTCCTAATCACTGAGCCATTTCCACAGTCCATTTTTAATTCTGCAAAAGTTTCAAGTGTTTAAAAGAGTGTGGAGAACACGATATAAAACCCATGTATCCCTTATACAAATACAATAATAGTTAATGACTAATATTATACTATATATGTGTACATAATATATATACATACTTAATATTCAAAGCAAGCTTTATATATGTATATATACATATGTGTATATATTCATATGTGTGTATATATATATGTGTGTGTGTATGCTTTGAATATTAAATTCTGAAAATTTTAATTTTTGTTGTGCAATATTTTGATTGCATTCTGATGCCCCTAAGACTGATAGTAAAGTTTGTTTGAGTCAGAGGGCGGAGTTACCTACTAGCTGACCAAAATTAACCATAGAGGTTTTGGAGGGCTGAGGACAGACAGACACAGGAAGTAGTAGGGCGGGGCTTACAGAGGTCTCAGCCCTTTTTGATAGAGAAACAAAAGAGATGTTACTGGTTGCTTGGCTGCTACTTCTCTAACCATTCAGGCTCTTACCCTGATATTTGACTCCCAACTTTTTACTGATAAAGAATATACTGTATATTTAATAAAATCAGTCTAGAATATCAGAGAACAGATCCACCCACAGTCAAAATGGGAGGGTCAGAGAGTGGTAACTCACACCTTTAATCCCAGCACAGGAAAGACCAAGTGGTGATCCACACCTTTAATCCCATAACTCCAGAGACAGGGATCTTTCTGTGTTCCTGTGCGTTCAAGGCCTAACTACCAAACAGTAGTAGCCCACGCCTTTAATCTTAAATGTGAAAAAACTGCGCGAAGAAGATATTTAAGGAGGCATAGGCAGTGTGATATTCTGTAGAAGTGGTGAGCCAGGCTGAGGACTCTGGAAGATAGCTTTTACCCTGAGAAGTTGGCTGAGAGAGAATTGGCTGTGGTCTGTTTCCTCACTCTGATATTCCAGCTTTCCCCCAATATCTGACTCTGAGTTTTCATTTAGTAACAACTAGAATTTGTTTCAGAAAAATGCATTATCTTCTCATTTTTATTTAGTTGAAGCACCTTGGAAACTCTACATCACCAAAGGGTTTGCCACGTATAAAATCAAGAAGTAAAGACTATGACCCGTACAGTGATGGTGAGACCTGCTGTCAGGAATCAGAAGATAATTTTGACAAAGAGCTTCAACAGTACATACAAGCCAAAGAAATGGAAAACGCTGCTCAGCCCTCACTACTTCCCAAAGAGTCTGGGAAAAAAGACGGAGTAGAAGGCACCTGGCAGCGTAAGTGTTAAACTGTCATCACTTAGTTGTATGCACAAGTTGTCATGGCTGTTTGTATTGGACAGGTGCTTTTTCACCTGCACATTGTCTTCTGATGAGAAGGTGACTTCTATTGCTCTTTATGCCACATATGAACTTGATGTAAGGCATAACATAAGACTTGGTTGCTTGGTATGTAAACTCTCAGTTTGTAGGAGACACTGGCCATGGGTTGTCAAAGGCTCTGTCTATGTCCAAAGTCTGAATCCCTGACTTCTGCATGTATGAAAGGAATTGACTGACTGGATGATTGTTTATGTCTGTGTTTAAGCGCTGGGGATTAATCATCCAGGACATTCTACTGCCCTAGCATAGAAATGTATTTATGTATTTCTTTTAAAAATATTTTTAAGTTTTAAAATTGAAATGTATTATTTTAAATTACTAAAATGGGATTTGGCTGTAGATATGAGGGCACATGACAATTTGTAAGTGATTTTTTTTTTTTTCTTTTTTTTTTTTGAGGCACAGTTTTCTGTCTCCTGGCTATCCTGGAACTTGTTCTGTAAGATCAGGCTGGCCTTCAACTCAGATCCTCCTGCCTCTGCCGTTCAAGTCCTGGGATTAATTGCATGTGCCACAATTGCCCAGCATAAATGAAATTCTTACTGCTTTCCATTTACTGTGTTTTTCTCCAAGTGTTTCTCCCATTTAAGATATGTACATAGGTGAATTTAGTGTGTGTTAATTTTTTTCTTTTTTGTGCGTGAGTATGTGTGTGTGAAATATTTTTTGAGATGGGAACTCATGTAGCCTAGATAGTGTGAAACTTGCTGTGTAGCTGAAGATACCCTTGAACTTCTGATCCTCCAACCCCTGTGTCCTCACTGCTAGGCTTCTGTTGTCCCATTTGCTGTATATTGCTGTGATAAAACACTGACAGCACCCTGAGGAGAAAAGGGCTTATTTCATGTTGTACTTCCCGGTAACAAACAGTCCATTACTAAAAGAAGCCACAGCAGGGACCGTGGAGGAGTGTTGTTTACTGCCTTGCTCCCCGTGGCTTTCTTATACCATCCAGGTCTACCTGTCCAGGGTCACAGCACCCACAGTGAACTGGGCCCTTCCACATCCATTATTACTTAAGACCGTGTCCTGCAGTCAAGTCTGACGGAGTCATCATTTGAGGTGTCTCTTCCCAGATATCTCTAGTTTGTGTCAAGTTGACCAAAAAAAACCCCAAAAACCAGCACAAGTATGTACTGCTGTCCTCAGCTTTATGGCATATTTTCAGGGGAATCTAACATGTATCATTCTAAAGCTCTGTAGTTTTTTCTACAGATGCTGTGGCACTGCTAATTAGATCAGTCAATTGCTGATGTCTTTAAAATGTCCTGGTCTATGGTGTGCAGGATTAATTAGTTACCTTGCTTTGCCCCTCCAGCCAGCATTTCTTTTCAAAAAACAGTGCCTTTGAATATAGGATGTTAGAATTCTCTGTTTGCTTCTTAATAGCAAAGCTCCTCGAAAGTCAGGTCACTGTCCTACTGATTTTCCTTCACTGAAGTGTGGAGTTTCCCTGAATTATTATAAGGCGTATTGCTGAAGGTTAAAGTGATATCGTACCTCTATGCCATTTTAAAAAATGAACTTGTTTGTTTTTAGCTTCCAAACAAAAAAATAAAAAATCTAAAGCTGGTCACAAGAAGGTTAGGCAGAAGAGACCGAAGCGAAAGTGGCCTGGCGCTGGAAACAAAGGGCCGAGTGTCTTGCTGAAGAACAGTGGCTCCCAAGAAAAGGTACAAGAGTTGTGATTGTAGGAGGATGCTCAGGTGCTTCTGAGTGTTTCTCTCTCACTTCAGTTTCTAGAGGTGCTCAGGGATGTGGGGAGGCAGGAGCATCCCACAAATCAGGGTTAGAGGGAGACCTCCTGCTGTTGATCCTGTGGTCTGTCTTCACTGCTTCTTCCTTCCCTCAGAGTTGGCTCCAGCACCCATTTTCAGCCTCACTGATTTCCCTGCTGGTCCAGAATACAGGTGTGCCAGCCCTTTGGTCTCTGAGTGCTGGACCATCACTAACTGTAGAAAACTGGGATGCAGAAAGAAATAGCCTTGGAGACAGTTGAAAGGCCACGTAGTCCTGTACAGTTGATATACTGCAGTCCCTCAGACTTTGGGTTGATTCCTTCTGGAAATTAAAAACAGCTATTTCTGAGCATTGGCCTTACCAAATCTTCCAGGCCTGTTCTTGGTACTTTGATTTTGCTTTGTAAATGTTTTTCCTTTATATACGCATATGTACTCAGCCTAGGATAATAAAAATGACTTCTAGATTCTGCCCTTCTGGCAAGCTTTTTATTCAGCTTAGTCATAGGGCCAAGAGTTTGGGGCGGTTAAAATATTAGAAATATCAAGTATTAGCTAAACATGGTTGTGGATGCCTTGTTGTCTCAACTGCTTAGGAGTGGGATCCTGGCTAACAGTGAGATCCCATATATCTATATATAAAAGGGCGGGGGGAATACCAATGTTAAATATTGAAATAAACTTATATAAAATGTGTCTCTTTTTTCATATTTTGCAAAGTTCAGATCAGGGCCAAGCCAGGGCTGAACTTGGTTTCCTGCCCATCTTCTGTGTTTTGGCATTGACTCAGCTTCTTCACTGGGAACTGGAAGCCCTTTACATGAAGAGCAGGCTCTAAACATTGGACTCTCACAGCATTAGAGCTGAGATAAATGTGTGATTTTTATGGTCTCAATAAATCAATAACTTGATATTCTTGCAAAACAGATCCCTTAGGAGGAGATGGGTTAGTGCCTTAATTGCACACACCATATTCCTAAAACTGCGTTTATTACTTAGACGTACAGAAGTGAGAAGCTCTGTCACAGGTTGACACAGTAAAGATTTTGTTAAAGAGCTAAAGTAGAGTTTAAGGTTCTCGTTTCTTTTTTTAATATTAAGTTATGAAGCTGTATCACTGGAACAGATTTCTCACTGCTTTTTGTTAATCATGAGCCACAGCTTTGTTTCCATAATCCTAAAGCTTTTCTGTTTTAGACTTCTTTTTATTACAAATAGTATGCTTTCCTTTTGTAGTTTTCTTCATTCATTTTTATAAAATAAGGACAAAGTACAATAAGATATTCAGATTTTTACAAACACTAGTACTCAATGGTTGAATGCTGTTGAAATTGATGAGCAGTCACTTTACAAACTGATGTACTAAAGTCCAACTTTGAAAGCTCTTCTGGTAGAGACCCTGTTTTGAGCCAGGGTCTTGCTGTATAACCCAGGCTGGCCTTGAACTTGTAACCCTGCTCCAGCCTTGGAATGCTAAGTCATTTTGTCACCATGCCCTGCTAGAAGAGACACATTCTAGTGTATTAAAAGTAGTTTCAAACAGTTTTGTAAAACAGAATGAAATATTTAATTTTCTTTTTCTCCTGGTTTTTGTTATTTTTGTTTGTTTTGTATTAAAGGCTGATAAACCTGAAGAGAAGCAGCCCCCTGTAAGGATGAGTCAAGGCTTCATCAATCAGCACACGGTAGAACGTAAGGGGAAGCAAGTTTGCAAATACTTTCTTGAAAGGAAATGTATTAAGGTATGAGAGTGTGTAAACAAAAATACATTACAGTAGGTTTGTGGCAGAAGTCTATGAGAATTGCCGTCTCTGAGTGTACTAGGAGGTTTCTGGCCTGGACTTTCGGGCCTAACCTCAAGGTTTAGGACCCACTGACCCACAGACCCGCAGACTTGAAGACTCACAGAGACAGAGACACACAGATGCATAGAATAGTTTTAGGCTGATCGGTCTAAGGCCTAGGCATACAACTTGCTAGCTCTTTACCCTTCATCTAACCCATGATTCTTCCTGTTCAACCATGGGGCTCGGTACCTTTTCTCACAGCAGCATGGTTGTCCTCTGCTTCCTGCGGCTTCTCTCTGGCGTTCTCTCTGGCCTTCTGCTCTGTGCTTCCTGTTCTCAAGAGTTTTCTTAGTCTAGTAGCCCCACCCACACTTCCTGCCTGCCTTTGGCCAATCAGTGCTTTTTATTAAACCAGTGGGTGGGACAATTATTTACCATGTAACAACACAATCCCCTACATCTGAGTCTTCTAAAAGCATACTTGTAAAGTTGTAAAGACCCTTGGCTCTTGGAAAAAGTTTAATAGAAAATTAGTGATGTGTCATTTTGTGTTTTTAAAGGTAATTTATGAAAGATGCCTTACATTAAAAATGTTTCAGAATTTTAAGATTCAGAAAACTAAGTCATGTTCTTAGACACTAGCTTGTTGGGTTCTTCCTGGAGTCACTCGCTCATTTGAGGTTTAGTAGGAGTTAAGTTGCAAAGGCCAGTGAGACATAACTGTGCTTATTCTTACACCCAGGGAGACCAGTGTAAGTTTGATCATGATGCGGAGATAGAGAAGAAAAAGGAGATGTGTAAGTATTATGTACAAGGGTATTGCACCAAAGGAGAGAACTGCTTATATTTGCATAATATCCTTTATCACAGAAGTCTCTTCACTCCTCATAGAACACGAACATTTGAAGTGCAGACTTCATAAACTACTTGTTGCTATAGAAAAGTGTTCTAAGCCAAGTTGATATCAAAGTGATTGCACTGTATACGTTTTACATAAGAAAGAAAGGTTCCCTTCAGAAAGTCTCCTAAATGTAGTTCATTCTGTTCAGCCTGGGTGGTGGAAGGGTCATGAGATCTAGTCTGGCCCAGAATGATGTCAGTTTCTGCTGTGATAATGTCTAATTGAGTCGGTATTCATATAGAAAAAGAGATGTTTTGTGGAGGCCCCCTTAACTTGAAATGTAGCCTTACTTTTGATGGCACAGATTTGTTTGAAAAAAAAAAAAAAGCCAATGAAATATAAGCATTTAGGGTAATAGCACCATTGGTCACTCAAAGTTGTTACTTTATGGTCATACACACAGAAGTCTCATATTCTATATTGATATTTTCTAGGTAATAATGTTACATTATACAAGTTGGTTCTTCTTTAACAAGCCTAATATATATAAAAGATCCAGATTTGTAGGACATACTGACTGTTGCCATTGACTTTAATTTACCTCATCCTCAAAGAACATTTTAAAATAACCACCTCTCTGACGTACTTAAAACACATTTTTTTCATCTGAATGAAACATACCTGTGGTCCATTGTGAGAATATATATGAGGGAGAAAAAGTTGTCTTTCTAAAATGAGACCTCTTGTGTCATATTTTAAATAGAAAGCTCAGTGATTCTACTGGTAGGAAAGATTTTTAGAGGAAAAAAATAGTTTTAAAATTAATAGTGATTTTTTTTCACTTGGATTAAAATCATTCTTTTCCTTAACTCTGTTCTACATGAATATCCTTGCAAGTTTTATCACACAGGAACAAAATGTTATCAGGGTGATCACTGTAATTTTTCTCACGCCCCGCTGACTTCGGAAACAAAAGAGCTGCTAGCTAGAGTAAGTACGGTGGCAATCCTGTTTTCCTTTTTAAGAGAGTATGTTTGGATCAAGGATGATATTTGAAGAGAGAGGGCTTGATGGGCTAGTATATGATGATCTAAGTTTACGGAGGTTCGGAAAATTATCTTATTATCACTGAAAGGAAGATTAATATTGATAGTATGAATTAGAATGTTCTCAAACTCAATATAATTAGTTTACAATTTTTATTTACTTATTGTGTGTGTGTGTGTATGTGTGCAGACTTATCAGTCAGAAAATATCTCTGGGAAGTTGGTTCCTTCTTCATCATGTGGGTCTCTAGGATCAAACTCTGGTTGTTGCTCTTGGTAGCAACTGCTTTTACTCACAGAGCCATCTCTTCACCCTAGTTAGCAACTTTAATAGCTGTTTTAGCTCAGTACAAGCAGAAGAAATAGAGGCATAGCATAGTCCTCTTGTTATAAGCTTGGAAGGAAATTGAGTGTCATTGCTGACAAACATAGGTAGTTTGTCTTCAGCTATTCTTAGTCTGTGAGAAAAGTTATTGTGAAGTTGTGGTCATTGACATTCTTTTCCATAGACTAGCTGAGGATAGTCTCTCTAAAATTTAAATAAATGTGAATTAAAAAATCCTAACACTGTGGCAGAAGCTTGAGAAATACAAGAAGTCAGAGGTGCTTACTGGCGGGCACTTTTATGTCTGATATGGGAACGTTTCTGTGGAACTAGAAATCATCCCAAATTTATGTGAAATGAGGTTTTTATTTCTTTTTGTAGTACTATATGCTGTTAGGTTGAATGTTATTAGAACCATTTGAGAAGTATAAGATAGGACAGTGTACCTAGTAGGTATTAGTGAATTAAAAGAAACCACACACATTTTCTTTCTTTTCTTTTGTATTAGGTTTTGAATACTGAAAAGAAGTCATGTAAATAGACTGAAAAGGTAAAAGTGACTGGTAATTTTTTCTTATTCTTTGAATCATCTCTTGAAATCGGAATAATAGAGGTTTTTCTGTCTTTACAAATGAAAGCATTTTTTTTTCTTCCTCAGTAAAAATGTGTACGTACCTGCTTCTCTGTCTGGATTTGCCTGCCATGTGCTCTTTAAATTCTCCTCTTGAGTTCTGTCTGTCTGTCTGTCTGATTTTTCAGCTAGGGTCTCTCTTATGTACCTGGCTGTCCTAGACCTTGCCGGCCTCAAACTCACAGAGATTGACCTGCCTCTTATTTCTGAGTGCCAGGATTAAAGATGTGCACTGCTCCGTCTAATATTTATTCTGTGACTGTATTATGATTAGCTATCATTGATGGAGAGTTAGACTTTTTCAGTTTTTTTGAATGCACATGGTTACTATAACTCTATAATCTCTTGCTGTACCAAGGATCTGTACCAAGGAGTAGAATTAATGGGTTGGTTTAAGGTAACACAATTTTTTAAAAGTGTTTTCTAACAGTTTACACTTCTATAAGCCATAGAATTTCTGTTCCACACTTGTTAATACTTTGTATTTTAATTTTCTCCTAATTTAATGAATATAAAGATAGTGTCCTACAGTTTATTTGTATGAAATATAGCATCTTCAGTCTACTGCAGAAGTTTCTGTTTGTCCTTTGGTGCTGCTCTTATGTGTCTCATCCTTTGAGAGGAGGTCAGGTTTTTCCCATTTGGTGGTCTGTCTTTCTCTTTTGTTTTGGTTTTGGTTTTTTAAGACAGAGTTTCTCTGTATAATAATAGGGTGCCCTGGAAATAACTCGGTAGACCAGGCTAGCCTTGAATTTACAGAGCTCTGCTTCTGTCTCCCAAGTGCTGGGATTAAAGATATGTGGCCATAAGTCCCAGTTTTTTGGTTTTTTTTTTTTTTTGGTTTTTTTTGGGTTTTTTTTGTTTTTTAAGGTAGGGTCTTACTGTGTGTTATTCTTTTCTGATGTTTTGGTAATTCAGAATCTTTTAGATTTAGATTCTATATATGAATTTTCAAGATTTTCTTTTCACCAGATGATACTCAGATCTTTAATCCCAGCACTAGGGAGGCAGAGGCAGGCAGATCTCCCTGAGTTCAAGGCCAGCCTGGTCTACAGAGTGAGTTTCAGGACAGCGGGGGATACAAAAGGAAACCCTGTCTCAAATTTCCTTTTTTTTATTTTTTTTTTATCAACAGGAATATTGATTGTGTTAAGCATGAGGTTGTTTTAGGTAATAGCAACAACAGTATTATCTTCATAGTTGTGAGCTTTTTGTTGTTTTTAATGTGTTTGAGTGTTTTGCTTGAATATGTGCCTGTGTAAACCCCCCCCCCCATGCATGGTGCCCACAGGGGCCAGACGAGGATGCTAGATCCTCTGGAACTGGAGCTACATATAGTTGTGAGCTGCTTTGTGGGTGGTAGGAATCAAACCTGCGTCCTTTGTAAAGAACAAGTGTTCACCATTGAACCAACCCTCCAGCCTCTCTATTGTGAATTTATTTTTATTTTATGTGTGTTTGTGTTTTGCCTGCATGTATGTCTGTGTGAGTGTCAGATCTTGGAGTTAACTATCATGTGGGTGCTGGAATTGAACCTGGGTCTCAGGGAAGAGCTGTCAGTGCTCTTAACTGCTGAGCCATCTCTCTAGCCCCATATTGTGAAATGTTTGATGCAATAAGTTTTTACATTTGCTTCAACTCTATTGTTGTTGATATAGTCTTTTTTTTTTCTTTTTTTTCTTTTTTTTTTTTTTTTTTTAAATCTTACGATTGAGACAGGGTCTCTCTATGTAGCCCTGGCTGTCCTAGAGCTTGCTGTATATACTAGGCTGGTCTAGAACTCATAGATCTACCTGCTTCTGACTCCTGTGTGCTGGGATTCGAGGCTCAGTGTGGCTTTTTGTGTGTGTGTGTTTTCTGGATTTTGGTTCAGTTCTAGCTTTAGATTTTTGCATTTAAATTCAGGGTGTTCCTTTCTTTTTCCTCAAGAAGAGTATCTAATTCATTTTGGATTTTGTGTTTTCTTTTGCTGCATGGATAGTTTTTTGGTGGGAGGTGGGTAAGTGGAGTGGATGATTAAATTGGTAATTTTCACAATTATTCTCTTTTGCAGTTTGTGTTGAGGACACATTTATTCCTGTTCAGGACTTTTGAAGACTGGCCATTTGGAATAGTTTGGAGGTTCCTCAGTTAATGCGCTTTCCTGTGGTTGTGATCACGTGCAGCTCCCAGATCTAGTGCTCAAGTGAACGGGGTTCTGCACTGGGAAGGGAGAGGAGCATGCGCGGGCTGGTGCTAAACCCTGTGCTGTGCTAAGTTGCAGAAGTCTCTTCCAATCAAGATTTCTGATTTGTACAAGCACGAAACAGGCAGAGAGAGGTTAAGTGAGGCTTGGAGAAGAGAAGGAAGGATGACAATAGAGAATTGCTAGGGGACAACGGGATGATAAAATAAGTTACATCTCTGTCACTGAATACTTTGCACAATGTTTTTAACAATAATTCCAAGTTCTACTTACTGGTTTAGCATAGAATGTGATTCTATGATCTTTTTAAAAACAATTTTCTGTTGGATATTTGGTTCTAATTATTCCTCCTATAAATAAAGTGGGATAATGTCTCTTGCTGTGGTGTTTTCAGACTCGATTCTCTTAGCCTTTGTGTTGTTCAAATACAAGTGGGCCCACTGGTGCTCCGCGGGTAACAACCAGTCACCGCGAGCCCAGGTTCCATGCCGGGAAGAGGGAAACACTCTCAGAGTATTGACCTCTGACCTCCATGTGTATGTCACGGCACACATATGCCTGCACTCACATTTATCATGCATGTAAGCAACATACAAACAGGATTTAGGATTCTTTCTCGTTGGCTCATAAACAGTGATCAGATTCTATGTACTTATATCAAGTAGTGGGTGGGTTTCAGGATGTTTTGAACACAGCTTAAAACATTTTCCAAATATAGATGCAATTCTAAATATTTATTTCATACAGTGGAATGCATAAAGTTAGATAAATACCATGAGACTTACTGTTTAGCACCCCTCTGATACATAGACTTCATCATTCTATGGACTCTACTTGGAATCCTGGTGAAAATACCAGCTAAGATTATTTCCATTGCGGTTTGAGCCTACTGAATCCAAAAAGCAATTTCTCATGCTGCAGGGGCTAAGAGGGAAGGAAACCTGAATAGATCCCTGGGAGCTCAAGAGGTTATGGAGAGTGAGC